>JAZKLR010000145.1:2939742-4409613 GCA_037103525.1 Ganaspis brasiliensis | reverse complement strand
AAAAAAAAAAATTGCCAAAAGTAAGAATTTTAGAGTTTTCACTGTTGCTGTTATTTTGATTCCTCAATATGGGATAAAAACTACTGTCAGAGTTTTACTGTGTGCAAATAAGGAAAACTTCTTGTAAACATGAAAATATTTTTTCACTTTAAGTAATTACACTACGTTTCGTTACAGATACTCGGAGTAAATTCATCTCTAAATGTGCTAAGAATTTTTTTCAACCAAAGAAAATAAATTCTTGAATGCTATAGCTGTTCGATTATATCGGAGACGTGTAATTTTTATTTTGAAAAATAAGCACCTTAATGCTGGAATTGCACGCACCCATTTGCAAGCCACAAGTAATGGGTCGCATACTAGTAGACACGCACTTTTTCATACGACTATAGCACACTTGCGTGTTCACAAACACCTATGAGACATGGCCCAATTTGTTACACTCGTAAAAAAAACTGCACCAACTAAAATTACTGGCCATCCTACCAGTTTGTTTTTAAAAAATTTTAAATAAAACCTTGACAAAGTTGGAACATGTACACTACAAGTCATTTAATATCAAATATACTGTGGAAGTGTGGATATAACGTATACAAATTTATATCTATGTATGTAGAATATATAAAGAACATCTTTACATCCTTAATACTAGTCTGAAGTAGACACAAAAATAAAATGTAAGATTACTTTGAATTCAAACAAAAAAGAACTTACTAAATATTTTTGTAATTATAATTACAAAAATATTTATTAAGAACATCTTTTTATCAAGATCCATAAAAATGCAACATTTTTTTAAAAATTCGTCCGATATACTTTGAGTTCTGAAAATTTGACATTAGATTCGTAAATAGTGTCCCAGAAGATATTAAGTGAAAAAAAATTATTTTTAAAAAGAATTCCAGCATGCAAAAACCACCACGTGGATCTGAATTTGTTAACGTATTTTACAAATAAAGATAAAAGATGACTGAATAGTTTATAATAATATTATCAACACTATAAAAAGAAACATCTTAAAATTTCTTGTATTCATACTTTTAAATTATTTAAAGTACCTTATATTTTTATTTTCCATTTTAAGAATGCATTTTAAGATTTGTTGCTAAAATAAGTGACTACAAATGGATCTTAAATTAAACAAATTTTAATTAAACAAAGAATTGTTTTTCATTTTGAATCTTTGCAACCTTATAGTTATACATTTTTCTACTAAAAGAATATTCGGTTCTTTGCACCCTGAACCGTTTTTCAGATAACTGATTAAGAATCTGAAGTCGATTTTCAGACTCAGTCTCAGTTCACTATCAAAAGTTTCTTATGCACTGGTAAAAATTGATGGAAATCGCATTTTTACGATTAGTTAAAATTCTAGAATTTTGAATCAAAGGGAAAATAGTTTTATCTTTGATAAATAAAATATGAGGACGGAAATTAAGTTAAGAGTGTGTAAAATAAAATTTGAGGAACATAAAATACGTAGGCATAAAAAATATGTTCATAAAATAAAAGTATATAAAAAGTGCATATTAAAATAAGGGAATATAAAGCAGCAATAAAGAAAAAAAGAGATTTTGCCTGCAGTATGCATGCACATTGTACAAGATATTCTACTTTAAAGCTTAAATTGATGATTTTCTAAGTAAGACATTATCTTCTATTGGTTTTTTATCGACTAGTCGTGAATATCAATCACATTTAACGAGCAAAACTTTATAAGAAAAATATTGAAGATGAATGGCTTTATGAAAACATTCGAATATTTTGAAACCGGTTAACAAATCAATTTTAAACAAGTTTGCCATTCAAAAGAGTTAAAATAAATGGATTTTCAAATAATCTCTAAGGAATCCTGTTACTTGCACAAAAAAAAAGGAGTATATAATCCATCTTTCATTACGAAAAAGGTTTTAGTTTGAAATTCGAGCACTGTGAGCTCGATAAAGGAAATAAGGGATCATATTTGACATTTTCTAGTAACCCGCTTTTACTTAGGTATATATAGTACCTATAACCGAGAGTATTGGTCGTATAAGGTTCCCGAGAGAGTACAACATCTGTTACAACCTCAAACAAAAGAAAAGATGATAACCGAACGATATCGAGGAGATACGCACTGGATGACAATAAATTCCCTGGCAATGCATCTACAACTTTTATTCACTTGAAACACTCTTCTAAGAAGACTTTTTGCAAAATAAAGCAATTCCTTTGAATTCAGGTCACAAATTTCACCAAATTTCAAACAATTTCTAAAGCAGAGGAACTTTTATATCCCAGTGTTCCATTAAGTAAATCGGAAAATTCGACATAAATGTCCAAGAATTTTATGATAGATTTTTACTGGTGTTGAGATCATTTTATTGTCAATATTAGTAATATTTTTAATATCAACAGTGATTGAAACATTTCTTCAACGTACACTAAAAATAACCTTTTGCAAAATGAAGGAAAGGGGTTTGCTTTATGTATACTTTAATTAACCTGTCACGCTGAATCCAAAAACGACTGCAAAATTGCTCTATCACACGTCAGCATTTTGAGATATATATTCTAACCTAAAAGCCGGAAAAATGCCGTTTTTAGCAACATTCCACACTTTACAAAATCTTAAAAAAAAGTTTTTAATCATTAGTCAAAATTTTAAAAGTACTATTATTCCCCTTTCAAAATTTTTTAGGCTGATTCCGATCCTACTATTTTTCACTGATAAACAGCCATTTGAATTTTACGTTAAGGCTCAAAAACACTGAAAAATTGTTCAGGCAATTTCTACACAATTTTCCATACATTTTTTGAATATTTCTTAATTTTCCTGTTTTTTCAAAGTTGTTTTCTAATATTTTTATATCTCTTAATCTTTGTATTTAAAATTGTTTATTTAAACCGGCTCGAATCAATTCTCACTATATAATTTTTACGCATTTAATAATTTCTTAAAAATCATCTCTTTGGCAAAATAACGTAATTTTTTTAGAAAACGTAAAATGTAAAATCAGATTCTTTTTTATATTTGAAAATTTGTTGATTAACTTATTGACAAAAATTTCATGTAAATTTCAATATATTTTTATTTACGAAGTGGCTACGTCGCCCGTTAACGGGCGATATAACCAGAATACTTTTCGTCGCCCGTCAGAGAAAATACATGATAAAAAACGGGCGATATAACAAGAATACTTTTTGTCGCCGTCAGAGAAAATATATATATTTTGTTCGTCAAACATTAAATTAATTTTTGGTGTACACAGTTCAGATTAAAAATATAAAAATATTGACATAACCTCAATCTTATGAAAATTTTCGAAAAGAGGTGGAAAAGGGTGACAAAAAGAAGCGGAAAATTTGGAATGAATTCGGATCCATCTATAATAACATTGAAATGATTGACATGTACAAATATAGGGTAAGTGCTAGTAAGTTCGGCCGGTATCAATAGTCGGCCAAACATTAATTTTCTTTTAGAAATAGAGTGTTAAAATATTTCAAATTAAGTAATAAAGTAAAAAGGCAAATTAACTTTGTACTAAAATTTTAAAAAGTAAAACCAAATTAATATAGTTTAGAAGGTATAACGCTCTGAAAGTTGTGGCCGACTTCAGAATCACAGGTCGACTACTGTATCTTTCACCCTATATGTACATTTTTCAAAATAGGTCAATTATATTTTTTATATGTACTAATTGAATTTTTAAAATAAGTATTAGAAAAGCATAAGAACAAAGCAAATTAGAATTATAATTGTGCTAAAAGTCCATTTCAAGTATTTTGCAACGAATCAAAAAAAAAAAAAAAATAGGATAAAACATGAAAAACAAAAAATTATTTTTTATTAAATAATATTTACAATATCACATGGTAGTAATTAAATCTAACACATTTTTCTTATAACATATTTATAAATTTTAGAATTGCAGTTAATAGTATTTAATTTTATTTTAGGATTTTTTTTAATTTGTCTCTTTTTATGTAAATTATTTAATATTATTTTACACAATTTTGTTATTATAACATTCACTAAAATTTTTTTTTGTTGATTTTTCATAATTATTTCCATATATTTAAAAATAAATACTTTCTTTTTTTTGTAAACTTATTCAATTTTTTTTACATCTTGTCTATTTTTTGTTAGATTTTTTGCAAACTTACTTGTTCTTCCAAAAAGTTTTTAGATTTTCTTTGTTTTTTAAATTTATTATTGGACTTATTTTAAGTGTAATAATATAAAAATGTGTTTGGATTAATTTGCTTTTAACCTATTTATTTTTACAGGATTTTCAAGTTTCTTTTGTGGAATTTCTTTTTATTTATTTTGATCTATACATTTTTTAATTTTATTTTTTGTACATTTTACATTTTTTTAGTTTGTTAGTTTGTTTGTTAGTTTGTTATTAATTTTTTTTTCTTTAATTTCCATCATTTTTCTATCTCTAAGAAGCATTTTTCCTTCTTTTCAATTCTTAGTTTTTATCTTATTATTACGAATTTTTGAAAACATTCATTTGGTGCTTCTATCTTCATTTTTTAAATTTCCCAATTTTCTTCTTTTTTAAAAGCTTTTATTCTTTTATTTTATACTATGTGAATTTAATCTTATACTAAATAATTTCATTTGAACATCGTTCTTATGTGTATTTCATATCTCTTTATCATATCTCTTTAGTAAGATATTTTAAAGTCTTTTTTTTTATTATCTTCTTATTTATTATTTGAAATTAAAAAAATGTCCTTAAATAATTTAATTTTTTAAAAAGAGTTTCTACTTTTTTATATATAATTATGTAACTGTCTCATTCTTGTGTTTTTTAAAAATTTTTTCTTCATTTCTTCAATGAACTACTTACAAAGAAACATTGAAGATTTCATATACTGATTATATTTTAAAAAAATCAATTTTTGATTTAAATAAAAAAATCATGATTTTTATCTGCCATGTAAAAAATATATTTTTACTTTATTACTTAATTTGAAATATTTTAACACTTTATTTCTAAAAGAAAATTAATGTTTGGCCGACTATTGATACCGGCCGAACTTACTAGCACTTACCCTATATTTGTACATTTCAATCATTTCAATGTTATTATAGATGGATCCGAATTCATTCCAAATTTTCCGCTTCTTTTTGTCACCCTTTTCCACCTCTTTTCGAAAATTTTCATAAGATTGAGGTTATGTCAATATTTTTATATTTTAAATCTGAACTGTGTACACCAAAAATTAATTTAATATTTGACGAACAAAATATATATATTTTCTCTGACGGGCGACAAAAACTATTCTTGTTATATCGCCCGTTTTTTATCATGTATTTTCTCTGACGGGCGACGAAAAGTATTCTTGTTATATCGCCCGTTAACGGGCGACGTAGCCACTTCGTTTTATTTATTTGTAGGAGCTTGAAAATCTCACCAAACGCATATTTACGAACTTTCTATAGAAAGTTCGTAAATATGCGTTTGGTGAGATTTTTTTTTTGGTTTTAAAAAGAACAAGTTTTATAACTTATGTATCATTTCAATTAAAGTTTATGGGAAGTACTTCATATTCATTTCATACACAATTAAAAACGCATCGTTTGGCATATTTAAGACTCATTTGAGACTTGAAGTCTAGGAATCAGAACTCGATAACATACGCATCGGTGGTTCAGTGGTAGAATGCTCGCCTGCCACGCGGGCGGCCCGGGTTCGATTCCCGGCCGATGCAATTTTTTTTAAAACTTTTTTTTAATTAATTGGTAATACCTGAAAATTAATTAATTTTAGATTCAGTTGATAAAATGCAGTTTTTTGCTATTTAGCTTTTTATATATATTTTTTAAAACAATTTTCTGTTTTTTTTTTCGGTTTTTTAATCAATTTCTCCTTTTATCTTATAATTTTTTAAATATTTTCACAAAATGTAAAATAATTCTAGATCTTTCTGTAAATAAGTTTGGATTTTTTCTTTTAAAAAAAGTTCTCTTTTTTTAAATCTATATCCACATTTCTATCTAAACTTTAACAAACAAAACACTGTTATAACTGTAATTTGTTTTTTAAATTAAAAAAACAAGATTAATTAATCTAGGTGAGGATTTCTTGTAAGCTATATTTACGTCTATTTTCTAAAACCTGGAAATTTTGTTTAAAAATTTGAAAAATATATCAGGGTATTTTTTAGGCTAGATTGTAGAAAATCCTAAAAACGCAATACTCAAATTTTACAAATCAGGTGTCTTCACTTATTCCGATGTTAAACCCATTAATCAAGCAAAGAGACTAATAAAAGTCAGCATTAATTTTAAAGATGATAAAAGTGAGTTTTTATTATCTATAAGAGAATAGTGCAAGTTACCATCAACAGTATATTATTAATTTAAAAACAAACATAAGTCCTCAAGAGGCACTTTGAGAAACTGGTTTACGAATGGAAAAAGTGTTTACGACTTATAAAAGAGAATATTGAAGTTCCTCATTTTAGTGGTTCTCTCAGTAAAGAATGTCTACGTTTCGAGGCCAATCACGCAACTAGCATTGCCATAAGCTTTGCCAATAAGCGAGCCAATGAGCTGTTCCAAGTACTGTTCAATTAGCAGAATAATGATCTGCTTTATGTCTTCTTGCAATCATATAATCGGACGTTAAGCTTTATACAAGTTCCAATACTCAACACTAACATTTTACACCAACAAGGAAGTATAAATTGCTGCATTGTTTGATTTATAACAATTTCCTAGTTTCGAGTTATTTCCCCTATGCGATTTACGTCCGAGGTACACATGAAATCTGACATTTATTGAGATATATTAATCTTGCAAACGCTGGATTTCCAATCATTCATTCCGTTGACTGCAAGTGACCGCGCGTAAAATTACACGTTATAATGGTGAATAAATAGAGACATCGGAACATTATGCTCCCAACTCACATTTTTTGACGTATATTTCCGATTCAAATTAATGAAAAGTAAATAATAGCAGGCAGTAATGCATCAAAGGTTCGAAAAAACTGAATGACATTTTCAGGAAAATCAATGTGAATTACAGTTTGTCGAAAACTTCATTAAAGAACATTAATTATCAATATCCGGTTTTTGATAAACGACAATTAGATATAATATAAATAACAACAGGATATTGCATTTTAATTTCTCGTAACGTTTTCAATTGGCGGAAATTGAATATTTGGTTCAGCCTTGATTACCTTTTTCTAAAATTCTCATACCTTCTAAACTTCTGTTCTAATCATTTTCCAACGTTCAGTTCAGTAAAAACATTGTATTTTAAACATTTTTGAGCTATATTTGATAAAACACAAAATTTAATTTAAGATATTAGGGGCAAAAGTAAAAAAAAAAACTGTTTTACAAAATATGCAAAAATTTCTTGTCAAATAATTTATTAACAACTGTACTAATAACCACCCTAAGTTAAATCTTTTCAATACATTTAAGTAATAAAAAACAAATTTTTACTTGATTGATGTACGGGGATTCCCGTACATTCACCCGAATCCATTTTCTCGAATGTCAACTTTACCGAAAAATTTTCCCACGAATACCGTTTTACCAACTTCATTTTCCGCAAACCCTTTTCTCCCAAACATCATTTTCCCCGAATTTAACATTTTTCAAAAATATTGTCTTTTTTTTTAATTTGAAATTACCCCAAAAACCGTAGTCAATAAATAAAGTTTCAGAACTGACAGGTTCATTTTAATGTTTTTTTATTATTAAAATTTAATTGTTAACAGAATTTATTATTTGTTTCCATTTTATTATTTTCAATTTATACTAAGATAAGTTTAGACTTAAGCGCCAAGTTATTTTTCAAAATAAAAAGATAAAATATAATGAGAAATAACTAAACCTTTTATTAATTACTTTAATTTTTAAACAATTTAAACGAAGCTAGCTCTGACTCTATAATGAATAAACGGCGGAGAGGGGAGATAAGGCATTGCACCAAGTTACAATTAAATACAAGGAATTCATATAATTTATGAATTGGAAAACATTTATTCTTTACTAAACCACCAACAAAATTTATTTTACGAGAGAATTTAGAGATTAAAAGATTGAGTTACATTTTAATTTATAATGAGGCTCTAAAAGTTTGTAATAACTACTTATATAGGAGCTCATAAGTCGTTAATGATCTGATTAAAGATCTAGGCGAAGCATTATGCAGTCTTCTTGAAATATACCATGAACAAAAGTTTATACCAGATCACTAGGCGACCTTTTCACCAAACTAGGAATAAAGTTACCAAAGTCACCTCATCGTCCTCATCAGTCGTTGTAATTAATACAGGTGAAGTTGATAGGATGATTCCAGGTTTAATGTTTACATTTAAATTAAGAAATTTAATAAAAGCAACAGATTTTAAATTAATTTAATAAATTGTGAGCGGAAATTATTTGCTGCGTCACAGTACATATATAATATACCTAATAATATTAACGCTTGAGGATTTTTATAAAGAAAACAAATTATAACAAAGACGAATTTAAAAGCAGATTTATGGTACAATTTAGTTTCTCGAATGGATTAAATTGAGCCAAGTGAAAAGAGTGAAAAGATGGGAGCTTTTTTTTTTCTCTCTGCGTTGAATGTAACACTGTTTTCCACAGTCTTGGAGCAATTAAAGAAATGGATCTGTAAACCGAGCAGAATCTATGTGCGATTCTGTACTTTTAAAGCAACAATTCTCCCTCCGGTTTATTCTGTAGCATTGCATATTTATCAGGTTTGCTACGCAAGGAGGAAACGAAAGGCCACTTCATCCTGAAGAAGAGGTGGAAATTTCAAACAGTTACATTGTTCCTTTTTCTTCTTCTTTCTGCTTTCAAGTACTGTTTAGATCCCAAGTTTAATTCTCGAGTTTCGTGAAATTACCATTTAGTTATTTAAAGATTCACTGATTAAACAGCAGCACAACAAAAAGTCTCGTTAAGATTGCCAAAAAGTTTGTCCTGAGACTCACTATTTTAGAAAATAGACATTAAATTCGAGTCCAAATTTTCTAATTAATACTACCATAGACTAGGGTGGGTGTAAAAAGTAGGCTTTTGAATTTTGTTTACGTCACCCGCCAGTTTGGTTCTAATTAACTAAAAAAAAAAATTTTGCATACAAAATCTCGATTCAATAATATTAACCTATGCTAGCTATTTATTAAAATTTCTCATTCAAAATAAATGGCAAAAGTTTACATTTCGAAGAAAAGTTAATAATTTATCACACAAATATTTAAGAAAATTCTGAATTTTTTATCCGTAGGGGAGAGTCGGCCAAAATGCCTATAGTAAAGTTTGGAGCCAAAAAAAAGTATTTAATTATAGTTTTGAAAAATATAAACCATCAAATATTTAGAAAACAACCTTCAAGAATATAATGAGGTAGTAATTTTAAGTATTTATTTCAGAAAAAATAGAAAAAATAATTTAAATATTGATGTCAAAATTCGCCATTTTGACTAACGACTGGGTAAACCGCCTGTGCACAAAAATATGAAAAAATATGAATAAAAGTAAAAAAAAAATTTTTATATGTTTTGTATAGTCAATTACCCGAGTCGAAATTTAAAGTCTGTTTAACATCTATGAGGACCTATTAAGTTCTGTTTAAGTTCTTGTAAGGCCTATAGGTTCTGTTTAACGCCTAACAAAACCTATTAAAACCTTATGTAGTACTTCTTAGTACTTGGACTAGAAATCATACTTTATATTAATCCTGGTTAGGACCTGCTTTCACCTTAAATGTTTTATTTCTTTCCACGAAACGAAAGCCCAAAAGTCTTTTTAGAACCTTACAGATATTGCAGAGCCTTATTAAGACCTAATAGGTTCTATTCTATTATTTAAATATTACATTTTGCTTAAATGTACTGACAAGATCTCTTTCAATGACGTCAAGCGGGAAAAACCCTCTTTTGCGTTTCTGATTGATTTATGATATTTCAACCACTTTACTAAAATTATAAATTGACAAAATATTCATATTTCTTCCAAAGTTCTAATATGTAATTCTCATTTGTTTAAACAATTTATAATTTATATATCAATGTTATTTAAAAAACTGAATCTACTCTCAAAATTTAAAATAGTTAAAAATAACTAATTATTAGTAAAATCGTGGCTGATTTTTTATTTCAGCAATTAGCAAAATACTGCTTCTATCTCGTTTTCTATAACAAAAATAAGACAAAAACGTTTTAAAAGAATCAATAGAGTCCTTTTTACTAATTAAAGAACAAATTTTTGAAAAATAATGGATTTTAAAGAATCCACAAAATAACCCACGAAATCCTAGTTTTTCAGCTTTTTACATTTTTTTCTTAAAATATGCAATAAAAAGTTAGCGCTTCATGTATACATCATCACAACTAATATGCCAACAATTATCATTAATATTTATATACTTTTTTTTAACTTTTGGAGATCTAAACAGAAGTTTGAGAACTTTGAAAATTTTCAGCTTGATTTTCACGACTTTTCGAATTTTTTTCTGACTTCTGAAAAAGAATTAAGTAATTTTCATTCAGTAGTCACTGTAGTCTAGATATCCGAAAATATTTATACCAAGTTTCAAACTTAAACAATTCAATTGAAAGATTTTATTCATTAAAATCCTCTTGTGCAACAAACATACCCGCCTAACGATAGTAATTTTCTACGAATTAGAGAAAAATGAGCTAATATGTAAAAAATGTTACTAATTTTTAGTAAAAAACAACTAATTTGAAAAGGAAATATCTACTAATTGAAAAGTATACTTTCTCTATTTTAACTAATATATATTTTACTTTCAAATAAGTAGTTTTTTATTCATAATTAGTAGTTTTCTACTAAAAATTAGTTTTATTTTTTACTATTTAATAGTAACTTTTTTTTCTAAATCATTAGCAGAAAATCTCTAATTCAGATGCAGAGAGCATAAAAATTGTATGGGAGAGGGACCCAAAATGGACACCGTTTCGATTTATTGCTCTACATTCCAAACCGAATAAAATATATTAAAGTGTTTTATACTAGATAAAAGTACAATATATAAGGTAACTTAAGGCTACAGAGATAAAATTTTATTTTAAACATAAACATTTTTTAAAGCATTTTTTCTAATTGGTAAAATTTTCAATCTAAAAAAAGTGACCCCAAGATGGACACTTTCTTAAAAAGGTATACAAACAGAATATTAGTAAAATGATTTTAAAATATTATTATACGATAAATAAATAATATTATAAAGTTAACTTATTACTTATTCTAAATCACAAATTTAAATAACTTTACCACCTTAAGAAAAAACTGTAACAAAACTTTTTTAGACACAAAATGTGCATCAAAAACTTCGTCTATACAAACAACGAAAATGACAAAAAGAATAAGGCACTGTCACCTTAAACAAAAATTGAATACCAAATGTCCGTCTTGGGGCCCTGTTCATCTATCTACTAGAGGTAGAATTTCTTTAAATTTATAGCAGCACAGCCTCCCTTGGTCGAGTGCGTAAATGCGCGGCTCCTAAGGTCGAAGGCTCCACACACAAATACACAGTACACTCTATGGCCGAGAGTTCAAGTCTTCCAGCCCTCTTCAACACATGGTTACGCGTAATTCAGTAATTATCTTGAAAATACTTTTTTTAAAAATTAGTTTACATTTTTTACATTAGATCATTTTAAATTACAATAGTTTTAAAACGAAAGTAAGGCCTGATTAGGTTCTTTTAAGTCCTAAATAATCTAGGTCTTATTAGGTCTTAAACAGACTTTAAATTTCGACTCGGGTATCTTGTTAATATTAAAAAAAGAAGTAGCTTTGAATACAAAAATATAATCTTTTCATCATAAAACTAAAGTTTCAAGCCAAAGCAGTCCGACAAAAAATGGAAATAAAGTCTATAACAAATAAATAAATCTTCTACAATTATAAAATAACTTGCAAAAGTAAATTAAACACTGTAATAAATTACAAAAATACCTGCTTGCTTCAAAACAGCGTGAGTTTTAAAAAGAAATTGAAAATTTTGACATTCAATGCCAAATGTGACAGGTTAATCCGCCATGATTCTTTATAGTCACGTGACAACACGTATCTCTCGTAATCTTATGTATTTTTTCTGCGCATGCCCACTTCTTTTGATTCATCCCGCTCTTATTTAAAATCATGTTTTAAAAATATATTAAAAATGATTCTGCAATGCATAATTATTATAATTATTATTAATATAAATGCAATAATTAATATAATTAATTTGTTTAAACACTGATTTTTTATACAGAAGCAGTAACAACTTGAAATTTAGTTTCTACATCAAAATATCCGTAACCCGAGAAATTTTCCGTATCGTACGTATCTTGCTTAGAAGTTTTACAGCATATAGGCAATTTGCCCAAAAACACACAATGTAATTAAACTAATTATTTTCATTTTAGAACTCCTTTTTATAAATTAAATCAAAGTCTTTAGATAGCTAAATGTTTAAGGATTAATTTAAAAAAAAATTATGTACGTCTGTGAGATAGAAGTGCATATTTTCTAAAATTTAAAAATGAAAAAATTATTGTTGGAAAGTATCATTTTCACAATTCTTTAATAAATTCTTTAATAATAAACTGATTAACATGAAACTTTATAGAAATCATCTTTACCTTAATATACATCATTAATAAAAACAATTATGATTAATATTTATTTTTGGCTAAGCTATTAACGATTGCCAATTTACCAAATTAGGCATTTTGTCCGACTCTCCCCTATTATATCCAAACTTTTAAAAATTATTTTCTGATATTAAATTCTTTATTATTCACCAGGCAACAAAGTCCGAAAAATTATTTTCCCATGTTTCTTATGGACACCCTAATATAAATTCATGTCCATAATGTAGTGAGTTGACTTGAATGCTCGTAAATATTCGGGAAGTACAATAGTTAACGATTGATTTCCAGTAAGTGGGATCGTTTGTAGGGAGAGAGACTCTTCTTTCTTATATTACACTTCTAACTAATCGCAGTAATTTGAAAGTTCTGATTGTTGTCTTGTCGAAACAAATTTGATAAAGTTTCTCTGATAATTAATAACTGATCCTGTGAAGTGCCATATGTGGGCAGTTAAAGGAAGGATTGAAATATATAAGAGATTATTCTCCGTTGCCTTGGTAAATATTTATAAATATTGTGTTTAAGTATTTGTTTAAAAAAAAAAGAAATAATTCGTCAATCTTAACGTTTAAATTGAAATTATTTGCAGTGTGGCACTTCATTTGTGGGTTTTTTGTTATAAAATGAAAAAAAACATTATAGGGGACGTCCATATATTACGTAACGCTTTTTTCTGTTATTTTTGGACCCCCCTCCCCCCTTGTAATGGAGCTTTACATGCAAAATTTCATTTTTTCTGACCCCCCCCCCTCCCCCTTTAAGCGTTACGTAATATATGGACGACCCCATATTGAGCGGAGCAATATTAAATTGTTTTCTTGGATTAGGATTTTTGGAATATAAGAATCTTGTCTAGGAGGTAGATATATTAGAGAGGAGTCTTGACTATTCTTCTACCATGCATTGAACAGAACCATCTGATTACCTGGATCATTCTCGGCCTATTTTGGGAGTGATCATTGCATTCAATAAAAATCGACATCAAGTTCGTTTGGTAATGTAAATGTTTATGCATAATTTTTTGTAATTGTTTGAATGTCTACATGTGAAGTGACGACATTATTGTAAATCTTGTTCTTTAATTTAAATTGCATAAACAAAATCTCTGTATAAACAAAATTAGTGATTGTCGCCAGACGAAATATATTATAAAATATTAAATTTTAAGAAGAAAATTATTCGTTGTTCCTAACAATTTGTCACAGTAATTTATTGTCTTGATAATTGATTGCTGTTAGTCATCACGCCGATGAATTATAAATACAAATATTATTGGGATCCGGATTATTACATTTATTTAATTGAAAATCTTAATTAAAATTTTATTTTTCAGTTGATGTAGAACTTAATGGTCAGTTTACATTTTTTAAAATAAAAATTTCGTGTGAAATTGTTAATAGAGTAAATTTATGAAAGTTGTATAATTATTTGTCACGTTTAAAATTATTTAAATATTTGGCAGGTTATCTGTTAAATGTAAACTTGAGATTGGTTAAGAGTAAAAAAGAGAGAATTAAGAACTAAAATCTTTACAATAAACTTATCAGACTTAGATTTAAGTTTTCATGCACTTTTTTAAATTACATTTATTTTTACTACATACTTAAGGTGTCTAGAATAATATTATTAATTATTTATTTGGACAATTTAAAAAAATACTTGTATTTATTTAAACAAAATAATAATAAAACTAAATAACTAAGTTTCCCGAAAAAGAATAAATTGGGACAGAAAAAAAGTTGGATAAAAATTGAAATGTTTAAATAATTAAATAACAAAGTGAATTGAAAAAAAACAAATATTTGCAAAGATTACATATTCACGGGAAAACGACAAATTTCGACGAAAATTACAGATTGAAATAAAAATTACATTTTCAGAATCAATTGTTTTAATTATTCCTTTACACGATGCAGCGTAACTACATCAACAAAGAGAATCATGTTTTGTACAATTACTTGCACTCGCTTCATTTTGCAATTTACCAACATTCGATATACTTTCTCTACTCTGGAAAAGAGGAACTGGGTCGGCTTGATCGAATGCTTCAAATAACTGCATACGTATCGAAACATCAATTAACAAGATAACGATATTATAGGTATGTCATGGTACAGGCAATCAAGAACTAGTAGAAGTACAGTATCGTGAGTCGCGATGAGTTCCAACGACCATTCGTTGGTCGTTGAAAGAGCTTGAAATTAATATAATTACCTTTGCGCCGGCGATTATCTTTGTCCATTATTCTGCACTCATCTCTGAATTGAGGATGAAGCGGTTCACATCTAACTATCGCCACTCATATTGCTCGTTGCTAGCGTCAATCAATGGAGCCAAGGGAATAATCATTATACACCATACACTCTATATAACCGCTGTATGAACATTGTCCCTCTCGAGCGTCGAAATCCAAACAAGGATGAAAATACACGACTGACGATTGATTATGCCTTGCATAATATACGCCCATATCTGACCTGATAGTTTCCGTGTTTCGCATACTCGATCAAATATTGTAGTCCCAAATTATACATTGTTACATGACCAAGTTGCCACAAATTAATCTAACACAGCATTTGACAGCCTTGCTTGCTTTAATTTATTCAATGGATCCTACTTCTAGGAACTATTTGCTCAACTATTAAAACCTTCTTTTCACTTTGACTGGTTCAACTAACATCAATTTATTGTTAGTTCAGTTTAGGGATTTTAAAATCTTTACCGAAAAATTGTATAGCGTTAACCTCATCATGTAAAAAACCAATAAAGCCTCGCAATTTGTTTCAACGGCAGAAGAAGTAATTCACATTTTCTTATTTCGACTACCGAATTGGCAAATTGGCAGACTTCGGCCCACACATGAAGGATGCCGAAAATCATGTCATAGATCACGATCGATGACGGGCCAGAGAGACACCGTACGGTGTACAATTAGCTCCCTTCTGTTAAACCCTTTCTCTACGCTTTCAGTAGTTTTAATTTCAATTATATTTGTGCGCTTTGTAGCGACTAGTTATCGAAAAAGTGAAGAAAACTGCAACATCCCGATTAACATTTGACAGGGTGTCTACTAACCGGGAAAACCGGGAATTAACCGGGAAATTTCTTTCTTGGCTAATAAATTTGACTAATATATCAATTTGTTTTCCTATATAAGAAACGAGTACTGAAGGTAAGCGTTAAAAGTTAACGGAAAAGCGTTAACAGTTAACAAAAAAGGATATTTTTATACCTGGTTCCTTGGTTGGAGAGAGAAGGTATTTGTTAAAAGTTTACGGAAAAGGAAACTCAGCTCATTATACAAATTACCTTGAAATTTAAATTTTATTTCTTAATACAAACAATAGACTACCTGCAGGGTGTCATTATCCTTCGATCAAACCCTTGTATAATGAGGATCAATGGCTTTAGGAAAAGAGAAAAAATTTTCGAGTTTTAATGAAAATAGAGAAATTAAATTAAATTCTGAAATTTTACCTCATTATTGAAATATTCTTCAAATTTAAATTTTTCTTTCTAAATACAAACAATAGACTAAATAAGCCAATCGTTTATCAAGCCAACCCTTGCATAATGAGTGTTATAATTGGTTTTGGAAAAGAGAAAAAATTTTCGAGCTTCAACGAAAAGAGAGATAAAATTTTTTATTTCCTTCTTATTTTCAATAAAGTTAGTGTTATGAAATGCTAAAAGTGTCCAAAAAATGCGATTGTGGATTCATTAAACAAGTGATTGATAACTGTTTAATAAATAAATTAATTGTGAATGTTTAATAAATAATAAAGTGATTATAATGTTTCTAAAGAGTCATTACAGTGTGAAAGAAGTGTTAATAATATAATTATATAAAAGAGGTGAGATAAAGATATGAGACAATAACATGAGACAATAATATGAAATAAACAGATGAGACAATGAGAGAAGTAAGATAAAAATATGAGATAATAGCATGAGACAATCTTATGAGATAAACATGTGAAACAATGAGAGAGATCAGGTAAAAAGATGAGATAATGGGATGAGATAAATAAATATGAGATAAACATATGAGATACAGAAACAAAAAAAACATTAAGACTTGAAATATAAAGATACTTTGATGACATGTAGGATAAAGAGGTTATTATGGAGTTAGATCGTGAGTCATTAAAAATTCATTTTTTGTTAATTTTTTTTTGAAAAATGAGTTCTCAGTTAAAGAAGAGATATTTCAATTTAAATAATAAAGATTAGGATATTATTTGTAATTGGGAAATGCTAAATGACAATCACATGTATAAGTTTCAGGAATTATTGGAACTTGCATCAGGTGGTAGTTTCCAAAAACAAAATATAGGATATTTAGAAATGTTAGATGAAATAAATAAAAGCAATTAATAAAAATAAGTCACATATTCAAATATTGTTTAGGGGAAATCGACTTTTTGGTCACTGAATTTGCACTTGCTGTGATGGAAATGAAGTTTTTGTTTATGATAGTCTTAATGAAGGTTGTTTAAATGATGATCAAAAAGAATATTTATGAAAGTTATATCCATTCAAACCTAATGTAGTTTTTTAAGAGTACAACAACAACCAAATTTTGTTGATTGTGGAGTATACGCCATTGCGTTTGCTGTTTCTTTATATTTTAATACTAAGCCTAAAAATGTATATAATCATGCTTTAATGAGAACTCATTTGTATATGATGTTTGAAAAAAATGTGTCATCTCATTTTCGGATAATTTAACAAAATTGTTTAAACTTGAAATTAGCAATATCGAATAAATAAACAACAATAATTCACATGTGAGGAATGTAAAATATGCGACACAGAAGAGAAAATTAGATTATTAAACTAATAACGGCTTTACAGAAATGAAAGGAGATAGTAGTAGACCTTCATTACATACAAAAATAGGACAGAAAAAAGTTGTTAATATTCCTGACTAAGAAACTAAAAAAAGCAGTACCAAATATGAAAAAATGTATTGTAAAAGACCTAAGTTAAAAGAAGAGATGGGATAGAGAGACAAATAACAAATATGGAAAGTGTAAATAGTGACAGAATATAAATGTTTGTAAGAAAAAACATGTGGAAAATGCGTCAAATTCTATTGAAGTAGTAATAGAAGGTAATAATTATAAAATATTAGAAACAATAGTAGTAAGAAGATATTTTTTAGCAATGCTAATGAGAAAAGTAGAAAAACTAGAGCAGAATATCAGAAAGAATATAGTGAAATGATAAAAGTAAAACGAAAAAGAATTGATAACAAAGAAACAGAAATATCAGTTATGGAAAATGTTTGTTTAAGTAGTGAAACAGATTTAAATTTTTCTAAAAAAAACACATAGATAGTGCTGTTAAAGAAGGAAAGAGAGATAATAATTCTGACAAATTAATAATTTCTAGCGATTGTAATGAGACAAGTAAAAGATGTCGTGCAGTATATCAAAAAATGTTGAAAGTCAGTTAAAGTATCTTAAAGAAGTAGGAGGAGATGATAAGAATGAGAAATTACAAAGAATAGTGAGCCAGAGATAATTGTTAACACCTCTAATCAGAAAATTAAAAAAAGTACAGCAGAATATAAAAAAAGCTATCGTCAAAGATTGAAATTGAAACATAAGATGTGCCATGACAAGGATGAAAATAATGAAATACTATATTTAAAAGATATGCAGGAGAAAGATACAAGAACTTCTGATGAGAAAATGAAAAAAGTCACGCAAAATAACAAAAACAATAACGTAAAAGATTAAAATTAAAAAGAAACGTAATCGATGAGGAAAAAAGAGATGTTTCGGAATATACAGGTAAAAAAATGAAGTCCTTTATGCGAATGAAAACATTGATATTCATGATGTTGCTTATGCAGAAAAAAATATTAATAGCATACATGTTCCAAGTTATAACGAACATTATCTTGGTAAAATGTCGGTTTTTGCAAAAGATGCAAGGCTAAACATTTTGAGAAAGAAAAAGTTCAAAAGAAATTAACTTATAATTATTGTTGCAGTCATGGTGGTGTATCGTTGTCTTCAGAAAAATACCCTCATGAATTAAAAAAATTGTTAGATAGATCTCATAAGATATCTGGCCATTTTAGGAATAATATAAGACTTTACAATAATAATTCATTTGCTTTTGCATCTTAAAATGCCAATGTAGTTAATTTCAATAGTAAAAGGCGGGGACCATTTTAATAAATAATTTAAGGTCGAATTTATTTTCAAATCAACAATTTCCTATTTCCTTAAATTAATAATGATCCATCTTTTGGTCAATTATTCCTGTTAGATCCAGAAGAAGCAATTTGCTATAGATTAAACAAACATGACAATTTTTAAAGGTGTAATTAAGTTGCTGCTGTTTTTAATATGAATGCTGAAGGTTTAATACCAGAGTCTTATGTAACGATTTATAATACATCGATTCAACAATTGCAATTGGTTAGTCATTTAGATCCAAATGTTGAATCTTGGATATATCCTATACTTTATCCTCTAGGAAGCAAGGGTTATAGTCTCGATACGATTCGTACTGATAGTGACAAACCAACTAGAAATCAAACTGTGTCCAGATCTGCTTATACAAAATATAAAATAGGAGTAAGAGATCATACCTTCAATCAATTTTTATATGGTGGAAGAATGTTTCAGCAATTGTTAGTTGATAATTATGTCAAAGTTGAAAAAGTTAGGTTACATTTTTGTAAAAATAATCAAACAAAATTAAGAAGTGAAATTTACAAAGGATTAATTGATCATTTAGATAATCAAGAAATTGAAAATAATGTACATGTTGGCAAGATGTTGATACTGCCTTCAACATTTATAGATTCACCTCGTAACATGTTAAAACAATATCAATATGCAATGACCATTATGTAGCTTTTCATGGTAGACCAGATTTATTTATTACAATGACATGTAGTTCAAAATGGAAAGAAATTTAAGAAAATTTATTACTTAATCAGTCAGCTTCTAATAAACCTGACAAGTTGCAAGAGTCTTTCATTTAAAAGTAAAAAAATTAATCGAAACTATAGTAGATGATAAACTATTTGGACAAGTAAAGTCTTATGTTTATGTTATTGAATTTCAAAAGCGTAGTTTACCACACATTCATTTATTGGTTATAGTGGAAGAAGGTTCTAAAATATTAAGAGCAGAGAGTGTTGATCGGTAAACTTTTTAAAGTAAGGTTTTTAAATGGTATTATGTATATCATAATTTTTTATAATTACTCCTCATATTCTTCATTCTGTTCTTTATCTTTATTTAATTCATTTTTAATTAATCAAAATTTCCAAATTTAATGATCACATCAATTTAAATTTATTGCAATGTCTTCTTATCATTAATTTTCTTTTTTTATTATATTATGTATTTCCTTTATTTTACATAATTATACATAAATGAAACATTATTTTAAGAAATAATAAAATTTGGCGTGCGCTTTTTTCTAGTATAAATAAATGTGGTAACTTTATGCATTTTGAACCAATCTAATTATGCGTTTAAATTTTGTGTAATTATGTGACAATTATGCAATTGAAAAATAAAACATATACATTAAAAAATAAAATATAATATATTCTCATGAAATATAGATGTTTGTCTACTATCTTTTTTCTTAACGCTAACAATACCGCAGAAACAATGAACGACAGTAAACATAAAAAAGTCAAATTATTATGAAAATTATTGTTAACTTTTTTCAATATTTTTTTCCAATTATCGTTTACGTTCTTGAAACTTTAATTCAATTCTTCAATTATATTCAACTATTTTCAGAAATTCACCAATATTTGACAATCATTCTATTTAATTTTCAATTATTTTATTTACTTATTTAATGTATAATACACGGGTGTAAAGAACCCATTAAAGTAATAATAAAAATTTAAAATATAACGAGTGAGAATAAATAATAAATATTTTCTTCAATTCTCAATTATTTTCATCAATTTCAAATTATTTTCTACAGTTCTCAATTATTTTCTTCCATTTTGAATTATTTTTATTAATTTCAAAATATTTCTTCATTTCTCAATTTTTTCTTCATTTTTCAATTATTTGCATCAATTTCTAATTAATTTCTTCAATTCTGAAATATTTTCTACAATTTTCAATTATTTTCTTCAATTTTAAATTATTTTCTTCAGATCTCAATTATTTCCTTCAATTTTTAATTATTTTATTTAATATTAAATAATTCTCAACTTTCTTCAACTATTTTGTTCAATTATCATTTATTTATTTCACATCTCAATAAATCCTCTAATTTTAAATTATTTTCTTCTACAATCAATAATAATTCTCGGCTTTTTCTAATATTTTTTTTTCAATTATCAATTATGTTTTTGAAACTTCAATTTAATTCATCAATTATTATTCAACAATTTTCATAAAATCACGATTATTTTCTTTAATTTTACATTATTATCTACAATTTTTAATTAATTTCTACAATTTTTAATTAATTTCTTCAAATTACAATTACATTTTTTAATGTTTTCTTCAAATTCTATTATTTCTGGGTTATTTAATTTCTATTTTCTTCAATTATCACTTGTTTTCTTTTACTTTCAATCCAATTGTTCAATTAATTAATTATTTTCTTTAAATCTTAATTATAATTTTCGAATTTTATTCCATTCTTCAATTTTCAATTGTTTTTTTTTCAATATTCAATAACTCTAGGCTTTTAGCAATGATTTTTTTAATTCTCAATTATTTTCTTCAATTTCCAATTATTTTCTACAATTCTTGATCACTTTCTGCAATTTCCAATTATTTTTTATTTATTTATTTTTTCATATTTCTTTCAATTTCTCACTTTCTTTTAATTTTCATTTTCTTCAATATTTAATAATTCTCAGCTTTTCTAAATTATGTTTTTCTTTCAATTTTAATTTAAATCAAGGATGGCATCGAGCAGGTCGTGTTGTATCGTATCGTGGCGAACCACAACACGATAGACTTAGTCGAGTAGTATCGTAGCTCGCCACGATATGATGCGTCTGAAGCCATCGTGTTGAGGCTCGATACGATACGATGGAACTTGTTCCATCGTATCGTGGCTTGACACGATACGATGGACTGAGTTCCATCGTATCGTGTCAAGCCAGGATACGATGGACTGGGATCGATCGTATCGTGTCAAGCCACGATACGATGGAATGAGTTCAATCGTATCGTATCTAATCACGATGCGATAGACTGAGCTCAAACGTATCGTGTCCAACCACGATACGATGGACTAAGCTCAATCGTATCGGATCAAACCAAGATTCGATAGATTGAATTCCATTGTTTCGTGGCGAGCCTACTACTTTCGTCGTAAATCGCGGAGCTTCGTTCAAATTCAAGCCCTCCTTATTATTTCATTTGGCCCTTTTATAGCATAATAAATGAATAAATAAATTAAAACAATAAATAATAAAAATTTTATCAGAAAAAAAGATTCTGTAAAGTGGAGAATATTTTAAATAATTAAATTTTACATTATAAATTGTTTAAACAAATTGTTATAAACAAATGGACAAATAAATTTAAAAAAAAAGATTCTGAAAAGTAGACAATGTTTTAAATAATTAAATTTTACATTATAAATTGTTGAAACAAATTGTTATAAGCAAATGGACAAATATTAAATTTTTCATCAGAAAAAAAATTCTGAACAGTAGAAAATGTTTTAAATAATTAAATTTTACCTTATACATTGTTTAAAAAATTAATTGTTTAAACAAATTGTTATAAACAAATAAACTCATACATTTATAAAAGAAACAAAAATTCTTAAAAGTAAAAAAGCTTTTAAATAATTAAATTTTACATTATAAATTGTTTAAACAAATTGTTATAAACAAATGGACAAATATTAAAACTTTTATCAGAAAAAAGATTCTGAAAAGTAGAGAATGTTTTAAATAATTTAATTTTACATTATTAATTGTTTAAAAAATTAATCGTTTTAACAAATTGTTATAAACAAATAGACAAATAAATTTTTATAAGAAGAAAAAATTCTGAAAAGTAAAGAATGTTTTCAATAATTAAGTTTTACTTTATAAATTGTTTAAACAAATTGTTATAAACAAATGGACAAATAAATTTTCATAAAAAAAATACATTCTAAAAAGTAGAGAATGTTTTAAATAATTAAATATTACATTAAAAATTGTTTTGAAAATTAATTGTTTAAACAAATTGTTATAAACAAATGGACAAATAAATTTTTATAAGAAAAGAAAATTCTTAAAAGTAGACAATGTTTTAAATATTTAAATTTTACATTATAAATTGTTTAAACAAATTGTTATAAACAAATGGACAAATATTAAAACTTTTATCAAAAAAATAGATTTTGAGAAGTAGAGAATGTTTTAAATAATTAAATTTTACATTATAAATTGTTTAAAAAATTAGTCGTTTTAACAAATTGTTATGAACAAATGGACAAATAAATTTTTAAAAGAAGATCTTATAAACAAATTGTGACAGCAGCTTAACTTCACGTAATGTTTCACTACAGAAAACGCTGAAATAACGTTAATATATGTTACTATATGATAAGCGGTGAAATATGAACGATTAAATAGATAGATATGAATTATATTTTAATAACGATCAACAATAGATTTTCTTTATGTTCTTTAAATCTTTTCTCGAATATTCATTAAACCTTTATAATCTTGAAGATCCGAAAATGTCACGTTTTCGACAAAAAAAAGGGTTTTCAATTTTACGACTTGAAAATATTCGGAAACAAACATCTGGTATTATAATTCCGGACCGCGGGTCTCTGCGCCTTTCTGGCAATAAAACATGAAATTTACCGATAGGAAAAAAAAAAAAATTGTTATAGAAAAATGTAAAAATATTAAAACCGAAAAAAAAGGATTCTGAAAAGTAGAGAATGTTTTAAATAATTAAATTTTACATTTTTAATTGTTTAAACAAATTCTCATAAACAATTGTACAGATATTTAAACTTTTATCAGAAAAAATGATTTAGGAAAGTGGATGTTTTAAATAGTTATTTTCAACATTATACATTTTTTAAAAATTTAATTGTATAAAATTTAATTGTATTATTTCAAACATTCCCCACTTACCTCAATCTCTTTTTCTGATGAAAGATTTAATATTTGTCAATTTGTTTATAACAATTTCTCTAAACAATTAATTTTTTCGACAATTTTGCATTCTTTATAGGTTTTTCCTATCGGTAAATTTCATGTTTTATTGCCAGAAAGGCGCAGAGACCCGCGGTCCGGAATTATGATACCAGATGTTTGTTTCCGAATATTTTCAAGTCGTAAAATTGAAACCCCTTTTTTTTGTCAAAAACGTGACATTTTCAGATCTTCAAGATTATAAAGGTTTAATGAATATTCGAGAAAAGATTTAAAGAACATAAAGAAAATCTATTGTTGATCGTTATTAAAATATAATTCATATCTATCTATTTAATCGTTCATATTTTACCGCTTATCATATAGTAACATATATTAACGTTATTTCAGCGTTTTCTGTAGTGAAACATTACGTGAAGTTAAGCTGCTGTCACAATTTGTTTATAAGATCTTCTTTTAAAAATTTATTTGTCCATTTGTTCATAACAATTTGTTAAAACGACTAATTTTTTAAACAATTTATAATGTAAAATTTAATTATTTAAAACATTCTCTACTTCTCAAAATCTATTTTTTTGATAAAAGTTTTAATATTTGTCCATTTGTTTATAACAATTTGTTTAAACAATTTATAATGTAAAATTTAAATATTTAAAACATTGTCTACTTTTAAGAATTTTCTTTTCTTATAAAAATTTATTTGTCCATTTGTTTATAACAATTTGTTTAAACAATTTATAAAGTAAAACTTAATTATTGAAAACATTCTTTACTTTTCAGAATTTTTTCTTCTTATAAAAATTTATTTGTCTATTTGTTTATAACAATTTGTTAAAACGATTAATTTTTTAAACAATTAATAATGTAAAATTAAATTATTTAAAACATTCTCTACTTTTCAGAATCTTTTTTCTGATAAAAGTTTTAATATTTGTCCATTTGTTTATAACAATTTGTTTAAACAATTTCTAATGTAAAATTTAATTATTTAAAAGCTTTTTTACTTTTAAGAATTTTAGTTTCTTTTATAAATGTATGAGTTTATTTGTTTATAACAATTTGTTTAAACAATTAATTTTTTAAACAATGTATAAGGTAAAATTTAATTATTTAAAACATTTTCTACTGTTCAGAATTTTTTTTCTGATGAAAAATTTAATATTTGCTTATGACAATTTGTTTCAACAATTTATAATGTAAAATTTAATTATTTAAAACATTGTCTACTTTTCAGAATCTTTTTTTTTAAATTTATTTGTCCATTTGTTTATAACAATTTGTTTAAACAATTTATAATGTAAAATTTAATTATTTAAAATATTCTCCACTTTACAGAATCTTTTTTTCTGATAAAATTTTTATTATTTATTGTTTTAATTTATTTATTCATTTATTATGCTATAAAAGGGCCAAATGAAATAATAAGGAGGGCTTGAATTTGAACGAAGCTCCGCGATTTACGACGAAAGTAGTAGGCTCGCCACGAAACAATGGAATTCAATCTATCGAATCTTGGTTTGATCCGATACGATTGAGCTTAGTCCATCGTATCGTGGTTGGACACGATACGTTTGAGCTCAGTCTATCGCATCGTGATTAGATACGATACGATTGAACTCATTCCATCGTATCGTGGCTTGACACGATACGATCGATCCCAGTCCATCGTATCCTGGCTTGACACGATACGATGGAACTCAGTCCATCGTATCGTGTCAAGCCACGATACGATGGAACAAGTTCCATCGTATCGTATCGAGCCTCAACACGATGGCTTCAGACGCATCATATCGTGGCGAGCTACGATACTACTCGACTAAGTCTATCGTGTTGTGGTTCGCCACGATACGATAGGATACAGTCACATCGTTGTAGATCGTGGGCGCGCCCATCCTTGATTTAAATTGATAATTTTTAAATTATTTTCATCAATTCGCAATTATTTCCGTCGAATACTAAATTTTTCTGCTGTTTTCAAATAGTGTTTTCGCTTTTTAAGTACTTTCTTCAATTTTCAATTCTTTTCTTCAATTTTCAATTATTTTTTTTAATTTTTAATTATTTTGTTCAATTTTCAATTGTTTATTTCAATATTCAGTAATCTGGACTTTTCTCAATTTTTTTTTCAATTATCAGTTATTTATTTCATGTTTCAAAACCTCCTACAATTTTCAATTGAATTGTTCAATTGTTCAATTATTTTTTCAAATCTCAATTAATTTCTTTAAATAACAATTCTATTCTTCAATTTTTAATGTTTTCTTCAATATTAAATAATTTCTGTCATTTTCCATTTTTTTTTTAATTATAAATTATTTTCTTCTTTTTTCAATCCAATTGTTCAGTAATTTTCTTTAATTCTCAATTATTGTATTCGAATTTCAATTTTATTTCTGAATTTTCAATTGTTTTTTTTTTTAATATAATTAAATAATTTTTTTTAGTTAGAATTACTTTACAAGCAACTTACTTCTTCCTTAAACACTTTTTCTGGTATGCATTTTTTTATTTTCTTAACAAATATGAAATATTGTAAAACATGTTAGGTTACAACTTACAATGTTTGGGAAAAGATAGGTACAGATTATGCAAATCAGCAAGTGCTCCATATTGATGTTTTTAGGGTGAAACCTTATTCTTGGCACTTTTCTGATAACTTTCCTTTGACTTGTATTAAATTGAAAGCCCTAAAGGTTCACTTCTTTATAAATGTTTATTAAGTATAACCACAATCCAGTTAATCGAGACTGGTTTAGAATATGATATTTTCGAAATTGACTGGGAAACAGGATTTGAACTGTTTGAATCCATCTCTGAGAGGCTTTAAAGCGATGCTTAAGCTTAAGCCCCTATTCCCAGAGAAGCCATACAAATGATCGAGGAAATTGCACTCGTAGAATTAGCGATTCAAAAATAGCAAACTGTTTTCTTCCAACGAGCTTAAACTCGACAAGAACTGCGCCCAACGAAAAAGTTACTTTCTCCAGGGAAAATAAGTTAGTCAATTGCATTTAGTTCATTTGAATAAATGTTTTCAAGCGTCAAGTGCGTATAACTTGGAGAAAACTAAATTTCGTAAATTATCTGTTGGAAAACGTGTGACAAATAATAGAATGCTTTGTAACTTTTAAAGTAGAATACAAACTACAAACATGATGTTGAGCAACAAACTTTCGTGTCGTAACTTTAATTCAACGAATTATAAAAAAAATGTGTAAAAAAAATTTTATTTAACATTCAGATCTACAAATTGGCTGATTCATATGAATAAAAATTTGATATAGACTTTCTTGAAATACAAGAAACGCGCCCTTCAATGTACGGCAGTTGAATACAGAATGAATGAAGCCTTGACAAGTTCGCACCGTCGGTAGCTAATTAGAGGCGCGTTACAACCTGTTTTTACATACTACCCGACTTTTCCATATTTAGTGCGATTTAAACAAAAAATGAATAATTGTACATTCAAAAAGCCGTCAAAAAATGTGTCGGCAATATAAACTGCTCAGCCAATTATAAATATACAAATATTTAAGTTCCACTCACCCTCTCCATAAGTTTTGCGCGAAATTTAATACGAAGCACGCTTACCTGAAACAGAAAAATGTTTGATTATTAATACGTGAATACTTTTGTACGTTTTAAAAACTTAACCTCTAAATGATATTTTGAAATTCACGATTTAGTTTCTCGCGTTAAAGAGAATTCCTAAAATTGAAAGCTTTAATGATGTTTGCTTGTAGTCAAAAAGTACAAAAGCAAGGAGTTGGTAAAGAAAGACTTTGCTGAAAACAGAAAGGAAAGTCGTAGTTATTGAAGTGATCCTCAAATCGTGTCGCGAATCCCTGTGAGGGTTGACACGACTGACATCTCGTAATACCAAGACTTGGACTCATGCCAGTTTGCATAAGAACTGCAGATCCAGTTCACACCCTTTGCAAGTACCACCAACCAGAAACTAACATCCTCTACCCATCTAACACCTTAGTATTTCACTTGAAAGTAAATGTAACTCTGCTCCAAACATTTTCACATTCAGTCGATAAAATTATACAAGACAGGCATCAAGAACTTCAATTTTATGCTAATAATGTGCAAAGTCCTTTGAACATTGCTTTCTCATTAATATTAATAAACTTTATTAATTTCAGAGACCTCATTAAAATAAGTAGCATTGAATGAAGGAAAGCTTATTTATTTCTTCCCTTATTTCCTTTAAAGCTAAATTAAATTGCATAAAAAGGCAGTTTTAAGAAATGAAATATAATTTCCCAGTGCTGCGTACTTCGATGTCCACAGAAAAGGCGGAGCTTACAATAAGTCATAGTTTACCTTCAAGTTGTCCCCCAAGAGTGAGGTAGATGAATTATTTTTTATAATATACTCCACTGCACGACGCGACGTATATTTTGTAAAAGTTGTTTTTATAAGAAAGCCTGGAAAAATTTCTACAAAGTGAACCAGTGAAAAAACCGGAATTGGTAAAATTAGTTTTTGAATAGACTGTTAACAGTTTTTTACGGAATAATGAAAAAATTTCTACAAGGTGTATCAGTGATAGAAAAGTACAAGACGAATTTGGTTTCTTTTTCATCTATTCCCTAAAATATGTATATTTTTTAAAAGCTGTTTTTATAAGAAAACCTGGAAAAATTTCTGCAAAGTGATCTAGTCACAAAAAACTAAGTACTATAACCGATATCTGTAAAATCGGTTTAACGTAACTGTTAATAGAAAAGTTTCTGAAGGGAAAGAGGGTTAGATAAATTTTTTTCTTATTAATAACCAATGGCATTTTAGGTTCCAAAGAGCCCCCAAAATCTATTTTCATTGGGATCCCAAGCTCCCTAGTTACACCTCTGTCTCTAAGAATGGTATTAATTAGGATATATTATTAAATTTAAATGATTACATTTTATTAAGAAACTTATTTATTACATTACTTTTTTATTATGTGTGACCTCGACAGTGAAAAGGTGGCTTACGTGTTAAATCAAGATTTTGAGAAAAACGATCTTGAAGTTAACACGTTAATATTGATACTTCTTTACGCTTTAATGTCTTCAAACTTCTTACTTGGGGGTTTTTGGGGTGTCTGACCCGTGTTAGTTTTTCAAAATTCAAAATAGCGGATCCAATATGGCGGACAAAAAAATTAAAAACTTATATTATGTTGGATTCGTCATTTTGGATTTTCAAAAACTTACACCGGATTCATAATCACCGATCTCAAAAACCCCAGGGGAAGGAGTTTCAAGCAATTTCAATCATTTTTTTTCCTTTTTACAGATTTTTAAAAAAAGCAGTTTTTTCACAAAAGTACTCTTCTCTAGCTTTAGTTTTAATTAACTTTATGACAAATTATAACTTTTTGGTTTACACCACATGAAACAGCATCTGAAAATCTATCAGAAATGTCAAAAAAGTGAAAAACGATTTTTTGACACGTAAGCCCCCTTTTCACTGTCTAGGTCACATATTTTATTTTATTGTAACCACGGAGTTGGCTCAGTTGGTTAAATACTAGACTCTGCGGTCGCGCCAAGTCCAGCTTGCTGGGTTCGCGCCCCGATGAGTCTGGGATTTTTCTAACTCGTGAGATAACTTCAGTGGAAGGTTTGACGTCGAGGAATAATGATATGCACTGTCGGTAATCGACCTGTGCAGATCACTAGAACTCGACTGTCGATAAACCGGTTGTACTCAGGAGAGGTTTTTCTACAGTTTTCCTTCTCCACTGGCGAGCAAACCCAATATACCGGGTGGTCCAGGCAAATGCGAGTACTCATAATTTTAAGCCGTTCTGTAGACGCAAAAACTCTTAAAGAATATTTACAAAGTACAATTCTAGGAACTCCCTACGGAGGACACTCATTGGGCCAGTAAGGTCGTTAAAACGAGTGTATAACACAGGCCGACAAAATTTCATTAACTGCATGTTGCCTGAAATGTCACAGCCGATTCTTATAGGATTTTGTCCGTAGAATACGAATTTAGCCTTGAAAATATTGGATTGGCTCTAGTTTTCGAGCAATTTAGGTTTTAATATGCAAAAAAACGCCTTTTCGGCATTATTGCTCTTTGAGACCCAAAAACAAAAAAATTTAAGTATTGCATACTTTAACAGCATGTGATGGTGAATGACGTCACTGGTATAGGCAAAATTTGTTCGCAAACTTCCTCTTAATCAAAAACATACAACATATTTTCATACAGAACAATTTTTTTTTAATCGAATGTATTCAATAGTTTTTGAGGTCGCTGATTACGAATTCGACATCAGATTTAAAAAATTCAAAATGGCGGACAAAGAATTAAAAATCTGCGGGGTTTAATTGAAACATGTTACTGGGGGGTTTTCGGGGTTGATGAATACGAATCTGACATTAGATTTTTGAAATTCAAAATGGCGGATCCAATATGTCGGACAAAAGTTTAAAACCTGACGGATTTAATTGAAACATGTTAATTGGGGGTTTTTGTGGTCGTTGAATGCGAATTTGACAATAAATTTTTAAAATTAAAAATAGCGGATCTAATATGTCGGACAAAAAATTAAAAATCTGTCAGATCCAGTAGGAACATGTTACTTGTGGGTTTTTGGGGTCGCTGAATACGAATCTGACAGATTTATAAAATTCAAAATGCAGGATCCAATATGTCGGACTGAAAATAAAAAATCTGACATATTTACTTGAAACACATTACTCCTGAGTTTTCGAGGTCGCTAAATGCGAATCTCACATTAGTTTTTTAAAATTTAAAATGGCGGATCCAATATGGCTGACAAAGGATTAAAAATCTGCCGGATTTAATTGAAACATGTTACTTGGGGTACTTTACTGGACGGGTAAAATCATTTTATCTAACCTTAAAATGTCAGGTAACGACAATTTTGACTTACCTTTGTTGGTTGGGTCTGGAAATTTTTATCTCTTCTTCACTGGACGGGTGAAAGTAATTTTATCTTACCTTTAATGCTAGGGCAACGATAACTTTATCTTAACTTTCTTGGTTGGGTAAAGACATTTTTATTTCTCCTTTACTGGACGGGTGAACCATATTTCATAAAAATGTAAATTTAAAAAGAAATTGTCGCCCATTTTGGATCCGCCATTCTGAATTTAAAAATTTTGATAACCGATTTGTAAGCAGCGACCCTAGAAATCCCCAGATACAAATTTTTACGTAAATTGGTTTACATGATCAAAAGTTATGTTGTTTTAATCACTTTTCTGGGACTAGGTACATCACATTGGATATTAAAGGTTATGTATAATACTTAGGTTTTTGTTTTTGGGTCTAAAAGGGTAATGTTTGAGCCAACATTTTGTCCAATGCTGACAGATTTATTGTTTTGTTTTATTGTTTTACGTAAACTCAAAAAGTACCAAAAATGCGTGTTTTTACACATTTAAACCAAAATTGCTTAAAAACTAGAGCCAATCCAAAAATTTCAAGGTCAAATTTGGATTCTGCGGACAAAATCCTATAAGAATTAGCTTCCATTGATTGGGCAACAAAATTTTGTCGGCCTGTGTAATAAATAAAAAAAAATAAAAAAATTTATTTTATTGCATTTTTTGTTTTTGTTTTCTTAACTCACATAAGGTAAATGTCCCAATTATTGCACTACTAAGAATTTTGCTAAAATAAATAAGGAAAAAATTAGTTTTAAATTCTTCTATGAAAATATTTATTTGTATTGAAATGAAGCCAATCCTTTTCTGAATTGAAAATGATTTTGATTAAGGTTTTATTATCAAAATACAATAAATTATTGGTTTTTATCGAAATAATATTTTTGTACCAATTTTTGAACATACATGAAAAATGCATTGCGATTGTCATATTTTTCTTGATCTGTCAAAACGAACGACACGGTCAAAGTTTTTATTTAAATTTTCGGTTTCTAAGTGAACAAGAATCATGAAAAGTAAATCAAGAATAAGTATATAAAATGTAAAATTAAAAATATTTGTTTTTTATATTATTTTTATATTGTTTGGTTTTTATTTTAAACATTTAAACTCAGTTGTGCACAAATTGGTACATATCTACAAATGGGGACATTTACCTTAATCTTTAAAATTATGACAAAAATTATGGCTGATAAATATAGGTTCTTAAAATAATATAATATAAAACATATAATATTCGTTATAAAATATAATAATAATATAAGGAATTGAAATTTGTTATACTCTGAAAGTAGATGGTAGTGGGAGTGGGTCTTAAGTCGAACGCGTTCAACTTTGATAGTAGAGTTTATAATTAAAATGTAAAAAGTATTAAGTAGAGGATATTTTTTTTTTCGTTTCTGAAAAAAATTAGTTGTATTTATAATTATAAATATTATTTATATTTATAATTTATACTTTTTATCAAAGAAAGTCACGCGTAAGCCCTTTTGATCTCCGGGGGTTCAATTAAAATTATTTTATTTAATAATGTTACTACTAATACGAAATATTGGTTACTTATATTGATCATCTACAAAGTTTATCCTGCATATAGAAAAGAATGAAATAATATATGTATAGGGGAGTGGGTCCCAAGATGAACAGGGTCCCAAGATGGACATTTCGTATAAAATTTTTGTTTAAGGTGACAGCGCCTTAAGCTTTCTGTTATTTTTGTTGTTTGTGTAGACGAAAATTTTGATGCACATTTGAAGAAAAAAAAACCAGTTGGTTCTTTTTCTACGCATATCACATGATTTTGTGTCAAAAAAAGTTTTCTTATAGGTTTTTCCTATAAGTTGGTAAATTTATGATTTAGAATGAGTACTTAAAGTTATAATATTTTTTATTTATCGTATTTTACTGGGGATAAAAAAATGGTGTCATGTACCCTTAGATGGACAGACCCCAAACCTCAATGTATTTATTTCCACATTTTCGATCTTACACTTTTTTCAATAATTTTTTGAACCAACTATTTAAATTTTTTATTTTCCATCACAAAATGTGATGTTATTGTTAAAGTTTTATTGTTTCCACTTTTAAGAAGGTGTCCATCTTGGGACCACTTTTTTTAGATCAAAAATTTTAACAATTACTAAAAATGCTTTAAAAAAGGTTTATGTTTAAAATAAAATTTTATTCCTGTGGCCATAAGTTACCTTATAAATTGCACTTTCATCCAGTATAAAACATTTTAATATATTTTATTTGGTTTGGATTCTAGAGCAATAAATCGAAAGGGTGTCCATCTTGGGGCCCTTTCCCCTATTATTAAATTCTAGTTTTAAAAAATGGAATAGCTCAAAGGGTTAACAAAATATTTTTTACGATACGATTTTTTTTATATTAAACTTTGAAAATTTCTTCTTCATTATATTTTTAAAAGGACAAAAATATATTTGTTCTAACAAAATGTAAAGAATAATAAAGCATAAAATCAGTAATAGACTCACAATGTTTTATGTTTCTCAATCTTACAATCGTCGTTGAAACAAGTAGTTCAAAGATTTAAATCTATGACTCGGAACGCAGATTTTACTGCAACTCTTATATGGTCTACAAGAATTTTATAATGTTTCTTTATGACTTCAGTTTTATGTGATACTTTTAGAAATACAAGAAGAAGTACTAAAGGTCACTTAGCTTCCTATAAGAATCAAAAATTCTCGTGAAACTGTCATTTAAAATATTATGAATTTCATGTAATAACTAAGAAAAACTAACAGTTAATTATATATACATAGTTTTGGATATTAAAATTATAAATACATAAAAAGTACACTACCCGTGTTATTTTAACGCAGAAATTACACGAAATTCGATGTATAATAAATAAATTGTACCTATACAGAAAATTATCTGCACCAAATATAACCTCAAATATTATACTGAGTAATTTTAAACTGATTATTATTGAAGCATAATTGGTATTGCGTTACCGCTTCTGTTATATGCTAAATTAATTTTGTGTAATTAATTATTAAAGGTTTATAACATAAAATGAGTGATTTGCGTTTTAAGTTTTGTAAATATTCACTTTATTGTTAAAACAGTAAAACTATTTAACATAATCAGATATAGCAATATAGTTCTATACTTGATTCGCGAGGAAATTATTTTTCAAGATTGAGAAGATTCAGACAATTTTTGAAAAGGAAAAATACAGCGGTATCGTGAAGATTGAAAGATGTTGTTTATTTTTTAAAATCTATATTAAAATTTTAAATGATAGCGATGAGGAGGCCACATTAAGTTTGGTTGTTATTTTTGGAAATCGTCAATTGAGTAACCCAAATCTAAAAACATATAACTATATTCATAATTTCTAAATGCTGAAAGGTTGTTACGATGTAACCCTGAGATTTTATTCATTTTACTGAAATCAACAAAGATAAAAATACTTTTAATTGCACGAAGTTGCACAATCATAAAAAATATATTTATTGGATATTTCAAGTTTAAGAAATTTCCGTCAGAAGGAATTTATTATAATCATAAAAGCTTTAATTACAAGTGAATTTATAATTATGATAAAAAGCTTCAATTATCGCCTGCTTTATACCGTATTCTCACCATCGTGAAAGAGTTTCCAATAACAATTTCCCCGACTAACACGTACGCCTCAATGTATATGCAAAAAGCTCTTTATCTTTCACCCTGAGCACAATAATTCATTCCAAAGGTGAGAGTGATTTACGGTGAGATGAACACAACCTCACCTTAACTATTAAGCTCGTGAGTTGTAGATAATCTGTGCGAACTATGCTTGTCATTAAACAGTTTCCTTATTTTAATTACGTTATAATAGAATACCAATATTAATGATAAAATGGATTTCTAATATTATAAAATCATGCAAAGACCGCACAAGTTGACGAAAGTAAAACTGTTTCACGTAAAATCTAATGCGATCTTTTGTAACGAGTGATGATACAAGACAGCGTCTGAGATTGTATTTATGAGTACAGTGACTTGGGGCAATATCGAATGAATAAAGCGCCGATTATGAAATTTACCGAGCACGTTATTTATCGGCTATTGAATTGCTGATCGCAGATTTTCCTCACTAATTCATAGCAAGTTGGCTGTTATCGTTGAAACAAATCCTTGCAATCATGTGGACCAGATTATCATAAAGGCTCAACAATCGGCAAGTAACAGCATAGAAGGTCGATGCTATCTGCAGACCGCTGTTATTTGACGTGCGACGCATTTGTTATACCTGTCAATTGCAGCTGTCAGATAGAAATTTCTCCACATCATTTCCGCTCTTCTTCCTTCCCACCCTCAACCTCATCTGTCTAAGCAGGCACTGTAAGATCTTCCGCAATCACTGCATCTTCAGCTCTACACCTATCATAGACAGGAAACATTGTTTCGTTCACTTTCTCAAAGATGCAACATTTCATCTTTTGATTTCCTCAATGATCACGTAGCGAATACTTATATCTATAAGCAGGAATTTATTAAAATGAATGTGACTTATTATCACTTACAAAGGTCGCACCGTATACACTACACTGCAAAAACAGGTGTCTTAAATTGTTCAAAAATGTCTTAAAATAAGACATTTTTCGTGTCTTAGACACCAAAAGTATCTTAATTTAAGACATTTTTGGCCAATTTAAGACACCATGTTTTTGCAGTGTAGGGTGGCCCAAATAACTTTTTTCGTGAAAAAGGGCATGACACCCCCGGAATTTGTTCCAATGCGAAAAAAAGTGAATACGCATTTTTGGATTTTTCAAAATTTTGATATTAACTGATGCCGCCGGGCACCTCGATTTTTCCATGTAAAATGCATGGGAAAATTTTCAATTTTCGAAAAATCAAAATCATTTGCAAGGGTTTGACAAAAATTAATATAAAGTTACTGGATCTTATAGCAGACTCTCTGACGAATTATTTGACCTATAGAACTTTCAATTTTGATAACCCTGACCCGGTATAAAACTACCCCAAATTTGCCCCCTTTTTAAATTTTTGCACCTGCACGCACTTTGCCCAAGTAAAACCCATGTCTCATATATTCATCAATAGAAATAGTTATTATTATTTATCTGAAGTATTAATTAATGTTTAATTAATTATTTTACGAATATTTTTAACTATTTGACAATTGTTTAAACAATTAATTTTTTCTAAAAAACCATACAAATGACTTTTTTATGTGTACATTTTTAAGTTTTTTATGTTTAAATAAATTAATTAGTTTAAACAATTAATTTTTTATAAAAAATAATACAAATGACTATTTTTTATTTTTTTTTTGTAATGTTTTAAATTCATGTAAATTTAAATTTCAAAAGTTTTTATAGAAAATTTTAACGAAAACATTACATAAAAACATAAAAAAGTACAAAAATAAAGCATACTTAAACCTTATTACATACAACTATGACAGTTAATTTAATTCTTTAATAACTATTTTTAATTTTTAAGTCCAATAGTGCTAAAGTGAGCCCTTTTCATGCGGACGTACACATTTATTTATATTTTGTATTCGTTTTTCAATTGCAAAGTTTGTCATAATTTTTGTCATACACGCATTTGTAAAATGAAATCGTACCAAACAAAGTATTTTTATTTTATGTTAATTACAAACTTTTGATTACTGAAGTTTGCGTATTACTGCCTACAAATGAACAAGCAAATTGTTACAATCAAAAATACTTTTATACTAGAAATGGTACAGAAATTGATACACAGAATAAACAGAGAGTAACATTTGATCTTTGTTAAAATATATCCTATGGTTTCACATATTATTTAACATGTGGAAAGTTATATAGTAAATTATATGGTTTATCATGTGGTGTTCCATATCTGCACTTGTTTTTGATGAAATAGTAAAATCGTTTTTTATATTTTTATTGATTTAAATTATTTCATAAAACAGCTCTTGATAAATAAAAATGTGTAATGTTAGGATGAAAGAAATATTTATTTGATAATAGTTTAATAATTTTTTCTATAGTTGTCCATTCGTCGGATGAAACCCTTTAATGCCGGGACGGACACTTTTTTTCAAGCATTTTCAACAGTGGCGTAACTATTAAGGGGCAAAGTGGGGCAGTGCCCTGGGGCCATTACCATTAATAGTAACCACATTACCACTAACAAACCTTTTTTTTACAAAATTTATAAAATTTTAGAATTACAAAAAAATTACAAAAAATAATGCAGGTTAAACAAAATAATTGCAAATTTTGCAAATTAATTGAAAAAAATGTGTAATTTAATAAATCATAGAAATGCTTCAAAAATAAAGAAAATAAGTTAAATTTAAAAAAAGTACTTGAAAATCTTAAAAATAAATTAAAAAACAATTAAATAATGAAAAGTTAGGCAAAATAATTAAAAATTGAAAAAAATAATTGAAATTTGGGAAAATAATTGAAAAAATTACATAATAAATTTTAAATAAAGGAAAGTTAACGAAAATTTCAGCAAAATACTTAAAACTTTCAGAAGTTTATTGAAAAAAAAAATAATAATTAAAAATTAGAGAAAATAAATTAAACAAGATAAACATAATTTAAAATTGAGAAGAATAATTTTTAATTAAACAGAAATAATTAAAAACTTTTTGGAAATTACGAAAAAGAATGAAATTAATTGATAATTAAAAAAAATAATATAAAAATCATATAAATAATTGAAAATTGAATAAAATAATTGAAATCTCAGACAAATAGTTTAAAATTTTGGAAATTATAAAAGAACCGAAAAAATTGAAAATTGAAGGATATTAATTTTCGAAAATAATTGAAGTTTGATTTTACAATTTGAAACTTGAAGAAAATAATTGAAATAGATATCAACAATGATAAGTTGTAAAAAATAAATGACGTTTGAATGAAATAATTAAAAAAATTGAAGAATTTTTTGTAAATAAAAAAAATAATTGAAATTTCAGAAAATTACATGAAGATTTTAGAAGATAAATTGAAAAAATGAGAATAACTAAAAGTTGGAGAAAAGAATTGAAGAAAGCTTAAAATAAATTAAATTTCCGATAATTAATAAAGAAACTTTAAAAATTATGAAAGCAAAAAAAAAAATTAAAAATTGAAGAAAATAATTGAAATGTTAGGAAAATACTTCAAATATTGAGAAAATAACAGTCGAGAAAAATGATTGAAAAATGATAAAATTAATTCAAAATTGATAAAAATAATGGAAATATATTGAATTTAATGTAAATATGGAAGATTGAAAACAATAAATAAAATTTGCGAGAAATTATTGAAAAAATCATAGAATATATGTTTAAAAAAAGAAAATAATCACAAAACTAGTTAAAAATTCTAATTAAAGAGAATAATTAAAAAATCGCAGGAATAATCGGAAATAAAAATAATTAAAAATCGGAGAAAATAATATAAAATTACAGTATTTGTTTTTAAGCAAAAGAAGATAATTGAAAAATCGTTTAAAAAATTGAAAAATGAAGACAATAATTTAAATTTGAGATAATAACTGAAAAATTAGGAAATGAATTGAAAAATAATGAAAATATTAAAAAATGAAGAAAATAATTGCAAGGTAATAAAAATAAATGCAAATTAAACAAAACAAATAAATAATTGACAATTGAGATATATATTTGAAAGTTCAGTAAATTAATTAAAAATTATGAAAATGACTAAAAATTGAAAATAATAATTTCAAAATGACAAAAATAATGGTAAAATAAAAAAATTAATTTAAATTTGCGATGAATAATATAAAATTTAGGAATGAATAATTAAATTGATTTTATGTCAAGGCAAAATTAATTAAAGTTAAAAAAGTGATTGAGAAAACTAAACAAATTAATTGAATTTGAGGAGGGTACACTGAGAAAATAAGTTGACTAAATACAACAAATTTTTGATTAAATTTAGCAGAGAGAGGTTGTTGATATAGCACCTGCAAAGCACTTAATTGATTTTAGCAGAGCATATGCTCCGGTATCCTAGAAGTTTAATTGTCATCGCCGGTGTTTTGTTTGTTTTGTCCCGAGGAACCCTAACCTAGAAATAAAGCTGCTTGGCTAGAGGCTTATTTTCTCAGTGTAAATTTAAGATTTAGGAAAACATTTTAAAAACAATTAAAATAATTAAGAATTGTAAAAAATAGTTTAAAAATGATAAAAATAGTACAAAATTGTATTTTAAGTAATTGAAATCATCATAGAAAAGAATTATTAAAAAATGAAGAAATTTTTAATCGCTTTAAATTTAGTATTTTTGAAACGTGGATTAATTGAACTTTTAATCAATGCAAGTTCACATTAACTGAAATTTGAAGAAATTAAAATTGCTATAAGTTTAAAATTTGAGAAAATTTTAAAAAGGTGAAATATGATTTAAAAATTTAAAATAAATAAAACATCTAGTAACAAATGTCAGTTGTGGACAGAATGAATAAATGAATTGAACTTGAAAATTGTTATATATTATTGGAACCCCATTTTCCTTCTTGCCCCAGGGCCCTTGCTCTCCCAGTTACACCACTGATTTTCAACGTTAATTATTTTTGTTATAAGGCATGTAGAAAGTTTTCGGAATAACATTGTCTTACGTATTTTTTATCGCTCTTTCAGAATATGTCATAAAATTTTCAAAAAAATAAAACTCCAAAAAGCTATGGTCATTTTTTTTTAAATGCAAATTTTTGACATTTCTGATTCAAAAATGATTTTTATTTCCATGTAACCAGTAATCAAAAAACTTCTGCACCTAAAAATATCGCTTCCACAATATCCAAGCTTTAAAGTGATGGACCGAACATTTAAAAACTTCAAGATGGCGGATCCAAAATGGTGACGACAGATTTTTTTTACATGGCACCCAGTAGACACTTTTTTTAAATCTCTTTTTATTTATTTGAAACTTGCTACTCGGGGGTTTTTGGGGTCGTTGATTGTAAATCTTAAGTCAAATTTCAAAAATTTAAAATGGCGGATCAAATATGGCGGTCGATATTTTCGAACTTGATCGGATTTATTTAAAACTTGTTACTCGGGGGTTTTTGGGGTCGCTGATTGTGAATCTGAAGCCAGATTTCAAAAATTCAAAATGGGAGATCCAATATGGCGGTCAATATTTTTTAAATTGATCGGATTTATTTGAAACTTGTTACTCGGGGTTTTTGGAGTCCCTGATTGTAAATTTAAAGACAGATTTAAAGAATTTAAAATTGCGGATGCAACATGGCGGTGGATAGTTTTTAAATTGACCGGATTTCTTTTAAACCTAGTTCCCGGGGGTTTTTGGGGTCGCTGATTACGAATCTGAAGTCTGATTTAAAAAATTCAAAATTATGAATGTTGTGAAAGAAAGTACAAGTTTATGATGTAGATTGACAAATCATAATTACTGTTGCGAAAGATGTTACAACTCAGTGCCAATGCAGAATAAATGATAAATAAATATTATATCCAGTAGGACAAGAGCAATGCAGTTGCAAAAGAAATGGCAACTTACAGATACTGCAAAAAATTGTAACCATTGCCAAAGAAAGTATAAGTATATGATATGCATAAACATATTATAACTACTTTGTTGTCAAGGAAATGGAAAAGAAATATTTGTAATGCTTTTGAATGAACATGAACTTCGTTCAATTACATAGTAAATTATATTTAAATTCTGTGTTCAAAGAAGTAACAAGTAGGAGGTTTTAAAAGCACCCGGTCAATTTAAAAAATATCGACTGCTGTATTGCATCCAGAATTTTGAATTCTTTAAATCTGAATTTAAATTCATAATCAGGGACCCCAAAAACCCCCTAGTAAAAAACCCCCTAGCAAAAACCCCACCTTGAAAATTTTAAATATAAGGTCTATCACTTTGAAGCTTGGATATTGTGGACGCGATATTTTTAGGTGCAGAAGTTTTCTGATTACTGGTTACATGGAAAAAATCATTTTTGAATCAGAAATGTCAAAAAATTGCATTTTTTCCAAAAAAGTGGCCATAGCTTTTTAATATTTTACTTTTTTAACATTTTGATGACAGATTCTGAAAGAGCGATAAAAAATACGTAAGAAAATGTTATACCAAAACTTTCTACATGCCTAATAATAAAAATAATGAACTTTGAAAATGCTTGAAAAAAAGCGTCCGACCCGGCGTTAAAGGGTTGCATGGCAAAAAGTCCGAGTGGGGCGTAAAAAAACAAATTTTTGCGTATTGTTATTTATATACGTTTACTTATAAATTCTGAACTAGTCAAAATATTTTAATTTTCTTGGCATATTTTAAGGCTAATAGTTCAAGGTTTAATTTAGCGTAATTCCAAATTATTGCAGTTAATTTTCTAGAAAATGCAGCCTACCAAACTTGATCAATAAAAATTCACAAAAAAAAAAATTTACCTGTCTTTATCACATTGAATCTCCGTTTATATTAATCAAAAAAACTTTGAAATAGGATCATTTAACGGAAAATTTTAGAAACTTTCCAATGGTTCATGCAAAATTTTAATTCGCTGATATCTGATAGAGTTATCAACATTTTAAGACGGTCATGTTTTCAATCTCATTTTTGTAAGTGGTCCCAGAATTTTGTCCGGTAGTGTATCTTTGCGAATGTTTCACCATTTTTCGTAATATTGTCACTTTTAGTAAAGCTGTAACCATGTCGTGCTTCAAAATATAATCATTAACATTAATAATTATAATATTAAAACATTCGCAAACATATAGACAAAATATGAAATATAATGAAAAGATAAATAATGTACATATTGAAGAAATGATACTTAAAATAAAACTCTTAGTGGACCTCATTTACAAATATGTAATCTTATTTATTTCTAGGCAGTGGTTATCAACTTAAAATAAAAACAAAAAACTTTTGTTGTCGAAATAGTATGTTTTAACCGATATGGTATGTTTTATAAACAGCACGCGGAACGATATTGTTTAAAACATTCATGGTTCTATAAGATTTTTTTAAATGGTTATGGTTTTCCGCCAAGCCGACGCATTTTTTAATAATCTTCACCTAAAAAAATACAAAAGAATTTCTACCCCAATAACACCGAATATTCCATTCACATTCCGGGAATATTCCATTGGAACATTCGGAATATTCCAAAAGAATATTCCATCCATATTCAAGGCAGGAACATTCTTTTGGAATATTGCAAGAATATTCCTTTGGAATATTCATAAATTTTTTAAAGCAAAGAAGAAAAAAAATTTTTTAGTTTTTAAATTTATTAATTCTTATTAGAATTATTCATTATTTTATTTTTACGCCTTATAACAAATTAAAAATTCTAAACGCGACGGGAGGATTCGAACCCTAAACCTAAGACCTATCTAACGACTTAACGCTCGCAGCTATTTTATCGGTATGAAAATTCTACAATAAATCTGGATGAACTTCAACTATTTTAGATATGTGTTAAAAGTTTATCAACTCGGTTTTGTTTCTTATTTTCATACCGATAAGTAGCTCCGAGCGTTAAATCGTTAGATAGGTCTTAGGTTTAGGGTTCAAATCCTCCCGTCGCGTTTAGAATTTTTAATTTGTTATAAGGGGTAAAAATAAAATAATGAATAATTCTAATAAGAATTAACTAAAAAATTTGTTTTCTTTTTTGCTTTAAAAAATTTATGAATATTCCAATGGAATATTCTTGCAATATTCCAAAAGAATGTTCCTGCAATATACCAAAACAATGTTCCTGCAATATTCCTAAAGAATGTTCCAAAGGTAGGACATTAGAATATGCCTTAAATATGAATGGAATATTCCTTTGGAATATTTGGTGTTATTAGGGTAATATTTTCAGTCGCTCATTTCTTAGAAAAATTAACTGATTCAATGAAATTCCTACTAAAATGAATGTCATTTTCTCTTATTTCATTTTCACTGTCTAACTTGATTTTTTTCTGTACCCAATATTTCTCTAACAGAAGTGGAATATTATTGATAAAAGTACAGTGAAGAAGCTTGATCCTATTATCATCAAAGAGTAAGCTTTCAAGGATGTCGATAAAATCTACTGATATTTCCCAAGACAGGTTTTCAATTTCTTCTTTGTTTTGGTTGAAATGAGGGAAAAATAAGGGAGATTACATTAGTCTAATTTGCATTAGATCTCAGTCATTCTTCTCTACTTATCCTATCTGAAAGGCTGTCGGTCTGCTCGTCCAACAGGAATGCGGAGCAATCATCATAATCGATTCTTATCTTTAGAGTGTATGGGCACCCAGAAGAACATATCGTGGCGGACCTCGTTTAATTCCTAGTGATTCGTCTTTCGACCACCGTGGGATTAACCATGATAAAAGATCTCCCTCAAATCACTATCTTCTTCTTAGTCTAACTCCATTAATTACATCACTCTGCCTTTGTAACGCGGTGAACTTGGTTTTTGCACTGCAGGGGCCTGAAACCCCCAAGCGGCCTTCATCCACGTCGCCCCAGGGAAAAAGCCGTAATTACATCGATTTGAAACCCTCTAGTTTCAAACGTTGCGCGATTACATTTCTCCATTTGCGACCTCCGTAATATGTGTCTTAAAGAGTGGCATGCGCTTGGGTCATGCCTTTTCTTTATGAAAGACAATCACTTTTTCTCACAAGTGTTGAATAATCTTATCAAAAATGAAGTTTCTCAATATTTTCTTTTAATTTTGCTAGAAAATATTTTTTGTCAACGCTTTCATTATTAACATTTTTTTAGGCATATTATGTATTGAAAAATCTTAAATATTGCCTAAAAAAACTTAGCTATTAAAGTTTAACATATTACATTTAACACCCTGTGATACTAGTCTCAAACATCTAGATGTTTGTCACTATGTTTGACATCTTTGATGTAAGCTTTCACATGTATATGTTAACCTTAAACATCTATTTTTCTCAGTGTGTAGATAGGAGTTCTTACTGGTATCTTTGGGTCATGAGATGTTACGTTCGGGTTAAATTAAACATTTTTCTTTTCTCTATATTAAGTAAATATAGAGTAATTACCTAAAAATAAAACAATTTAGTTTTAATTAAATATAATAATTTAAATATCAAAACCTTCACCTAAGATTTAACACACACGCAGATAATTTCCTAGCATGGTTGAACCAGAATATAAAAATATTATCGCGTTCGGAAACTCGTGCAGCCTTTTTCTTGAATCACGTATTTGGGATATTTACTTGATGGTTAGGATTGGAAGCGAGATATCATAAACGCTAAAGCCTCAGGACCAAGGCTAATGTTTATATTTTGCAGTACGAAATGTTAAGAAACTCAGCAATAATTCTGAATGGGCATATACTCTGCTGTTTTGCGATTATCTTGTACGTCGACGGAGACGGAACTTCTACTCTTTATCTAAAAATGACCCGAGATGAGTTCATACACACTTTGTTAATACGACACCAATACAGAGTTCGTTTCTATAAAGGTTGGAGGAGCTTGCATACCCTTCGATTAGATTTCTTTGCATCTTCAACCCGTAAAGATCGGTCTCTGTTCCCATCAGCGGGAACGCCCAAGTATACAGTGTTTCGAAATTTGGCTACTTAATAGACGTTATTTAAGGTCATACCTTGAACAAAAACAAGAGATCATCACAACTATTGCAAAAGAAACCTTTTACTTTGGCGGTTGATGTAAAATTCTCGTCGAAGTTACGGTTCGACAATTATATCAACGAAGTTCGGTCTACGATAAGTGTTGATAAACAATTTTCACGACACCGACAAACAAAAATAAAGTTTCGCTACGCGAAGGTTAACTCACGTCCTTTCTGCGTATAGGGTAAGCGTATAATTTTTGTATCTCTTTTCTTTCAACTTGTAACTTTTATTACTATTATTATTATATGTAATAAACTTCATTATTCCTATTTTCCTACTTATTAATTTTACAACTCTTATCCTTGTTTATCTTCATTTGTTTAGAAATTAATTGAGAACAGCGCAATAACAGCTCCTATAGAGCTGAAAGCAGTAATTATACCACTTAAATAAAATACAACACAAGTTTTACCAACTTGTGGAAAAAACACAATAACTCCGAATAAATGTTAAATTCGACCACGCACTGTACTAAAACGTGACAGAGACTCATGACCTTATCTATAAAAGCTTCCAATTTATGGGCAATTAATATTATTTTTCGTGTAATCTCTCTACCAAATCAGAGATCACAACTAGTGATCCGCACTGAACCAAAAGCATACACTGCAAAAACTGGTGTCTTCTAAGTGTCTTATTTTAAGACATTTAATGTCTTTATTGTATCGAAGACACCATATGTGTTTTAAAATAAGACACTTAGAAAACAGCAGTTTTTGCAGTGTAGACAGGCCTTTGATGTTGGTAGCAATTGAGGAAATGCCTGATTTGACATAAAACTTTTTGTAATTTAGTCTCTGAGCACTTAGGATTATGTTATATTTCTCGCATAGTGAAGGAAGCATATCTTACATTCTGACATAATATTTTTTTTTAATTTGGTCTCTGAGCATTTACCATTTTGTTATGTTGATCATACGCGTGTTCTGGGGGTATTTCAAGAATTTCAGTTCTTTATTGGCGACTCTTTTTTTCGGTATTAATTTAGAAAGATATTCTGTTTCATCAAGGGTTAGTTATACAATTTAAAATTTTTTTTCCTGTTAAATAGCGGAACGGTAAAAAAATTACTGTATGCCACTAAGTTATAAGATATTGCATAGTCGCAAAAGCTCAATTCGCATGTCTCCTGAAAGTCCTGTGCAATTGTTCTTTGAGCTTGTGGCTTATTACATAAGTTGTCGAATTGTTCCATGTATTATACGCGATTTTCCTGAATATTTTCCGCGTTTAAAAGAAGGTAAGTACAGTAGGACGTCTGTAATTAAAAGGTTCTGTAATTTCAATTTTCCCTATTCTAACACTCCACAATATAGGCAAGCTTTGACGTTAATAAATGACAGACCTTTAATTACTGTCAACATCTTACGCAGAAACTTACTGCACAACAATTCTACCCTTAACGGACCTATAATTTATAATTCCAAACCCACCAAAAATGTTGAAATTAGACATTCTACTGTAAGGCATTCATAGTTTTTAGAATTGATAGAAGTACATAAATATATATAATTAAATTACATATAGCAAGAGAGACATACGAAATTTATTGAAAATATTATTCCAGGTTAAATGTGCAGCAGGGTGCATAAGTACAAGGGTTACATATTTAACCTAAAATAATATTTTCAGTAAAAAATGTATTTCTTTTTTATTACATAGCAAGAGAGAAATACGATTTTGATTGAAAATATTATTCCAGGTTCAATGTGCAACAGGGTGTATAAGTGCAGGATTTGTACATTTAACCTAAAACAATATTCCCAATTAAAATCGTATTTCTCTCTTACTCCTATAACGAAATTTATTAAAATTTTCTAATTAATATTTTAAATTAATAAAATTGACTACAAAATTACTTTCAACCTATCCTAATATTCTACTCAAAATAAAACCTCGTTATAATTTTTTAGCTTTAACGATTTTCACGATGTTTTCCCTTTTTATGATCGAAACCTCTCAAAATTCACGACTTTGTTCATGCTACTCGAACGCGCCAGGCAATGGTTAAAAGAAATTAATCATAGACGCCACAAATTTATCAACGCTGTAAAAATCCGATCACAGAAAACACCACCAGCTAGCTCTTCTGGTGCGGAGAAGGGTGTGAGCTGACGAACGAACAAATCCTGAGAAAGGTAATAATTGGGCTCAAAATAATGCAACACACTTCTTTTAATTAAAAATTAACAAAGTAAAATTTATTCAAAACAACAGAATTCAAGATTATAATTTACAAAAAAAAAGAAAGTTCTCATAATTGTCAAAATTGTGAAATCCTCAGAAGGAGACGACTTTAATATTCGAATATTCACAGCCCATTCCGTTATCGTTTTTGAAAGACAGAAAGTACTTTAAGTTAAGCAATTTTGAATAAAACAAGATTCCGACCTGCGTCGGGTAGAATCACATGGCGATTTCAAATTACCAATACATGATCCAAGATAATAGCGAGCCGTTTATCAAGAAAAAGAGGACTCTTCGTGACAATCACCACTAATTCTTAGAATTTAAAATTTAAACAATACTTTTCTTAAAGTCCGTTATCAGGGCGGTTACACTGAGAAAATAAGCCTCTAGCCAAGCAGCTTTATTTCTAGGTTAGGGTTCCTTGGGACAAAACAAACAAAACACCGGCGATGACAATCAATCTTCTAGGATACCGGAGCATATGCTCTGCTAAAATCAATTAAGTGTTTTGCAGGTGCTATATCAACAACCTCTCTCTGCTAAATTTAATCAAAAATTGGTTGTATTTAGTCAACTTATTTTCTCAGTGTAAAACAATTATAAAATACGTTAACTTAATTTCACGACTAACTCAAGACGAAGGCACAACCAGGAAGGAAGATGGTGTGGATTTTCGGGGACTCGTCTTGTGCCTCCTCCCCTTCATCTATTAGACATCCTTCCTTTATCGGTAACTGATATTCTTAATTGATGTCAAAACCATCAGATGTCCCTTGCTGTGCGAATTTGGCACAAACTTACTCGTCGAAAGTTCCGGAAAGGCGGGAATCTCATCCGCTAAACGCCCTTGGTGTACATAGTTTAATACAAAAAGCAAAATAAACATTTTCAGTAACTGAGTCCTTACGAAAACGACCCCGGAAGAGCATGGAAATTCAAATGATTCGCCTACCCCTCAGAGAAGAGCAAATAATAACAATAAGTTTCCTCTTAAATTCCTGATAAATTATTAAACTAGTATAAATTTAGGGGGTCTTATCGTTTTCCTTTTTTTAAAAAAAGTTTTTTCAGCAAAATGGCGGCTATTTGAAGAGAAAACTCATTTTTAAAGTTTTTTATTTTTTAATTTATGGAAAAAAAATTATAATTTTTTTTTAAAAAATGAAAAAAGATAAGGTGTCTTTAATTTATCCTAGTTTAATAATTTATCAGGAATTTTTGTTTCAAATAACCAGGCGAGGCTGTGGAACATAGGGCGCATAAAAACACTGAGAAAAAAGATTTCTTTGGACAAGAATAAAATTATGTTTACATTGATTGTATTGCAAGAAATCGTTTTTATGCTTGTTCCAAGAATAAAATATTTGGCGTAAACTTTCGTCTGCTTCTGTCATGCGCGAAACAGTTTAACATAACCTCAAATTCTTGAGTCTATACTATTTTATACTAGAACCGATTATAAGCATAATTCATATTTGATCCAATGCATTTTTGCATTGGCACAAGAAAAGTTTTCTCTCAGTGAAAATACGGCGCGCAGGGTCTTCTATAAGTTAAGCTACAGCCGCCATTTTTATTATTTTTTTTTTTTAATATAAATATATAAAAAGTTTATATAATTATGTACTGTTTAAATAAAAAAAACCGCAATTTCAAAAATATTTCCGCCTATAAAAAAATTCCCAAACTTAATGCATTTTTCACCATTGAGAACGGTAACTTCCTCAAGAGTTTTAAAAATTGACAGAAATACCTAATTATATGTAAATAAAGGAGTAAAACGTGGCAGATTGATTCTGACACGCTATTTGTTCCCTTACTAACTCGCGAAGGAGCCCGTCGCGGATCTCAACAATTCTATTTTGTTGTTCTTGATGGAATATTTTTTGAAAATAATTAAAATTGTTAATTTAAACAACAATTAAGAAAGATTTTTTTTCATGAAAATGAAAGTTTTTGTTGTGAAACTGACATTTTGTGAAGAAATGATATGTTTTTAATTTCTTTGATCAAGGACAACAGTTTCTTATAAACTAACAGAATCTCTTTTTTTTTAAATTCTAATGACACTTTCGGACAAGTCGGTTATTCAATAATGCATTTTTATTAAAAAGATAAAAAAAACTACATTAGTCCGACGTTTCGAGAATAAACCATTCTCATTTTAAAGACTGTAAAAAATATAACAACAATGAAATTTTTACGATATTAAATCTAGTTTTTGTATAATATATATCGCACTTTTTATATTTCAGATGATCTAGTCCAAAAATATTTTGATCATTGCGATACAACTTTTTTAAAGGACCCTTAGAAGATCGTCTGCAGAGGATACAAAAATTGATATTTTTATAAAATAAAATATTTTGTATACACATTAAAAGATGTACAATGCCCAACAAAAAATTTCATTTCAGTTATAATATATCCGTTTCAAAAAAAATTTTCAAAAACTGCATTTTTGTAACCGCCTGACTAAGGTACAACCCCTTAAATAAATTAAATGTATAGACGGACATACAGAGAAGTAAAGGGAAAACTATCATCGAACTTTTAATTTAAAAAGAAGCCTTTTATGATGCCCTCACAGCGTTTTTACAGTTATTTATGTTTCAGTTTTCATTACAAAAACTAGACAGCCATTGTCTAATTCATAAAAGACCGAGACAAATTTCTACAGGGATGTGCTAGAATCTTTATCGTATATGAAACCCTAAAAACGAAATTGTCTCATGTCAACGAAATTGGCACGAAGGTACAAAAACACACAAAAGAGCAGAAAACTTCCAAAAAAGATAACTTATTATTTGTTAAATGAGGCTTGGGTCGTTATAATTAAATGTTGTGATAAAAAAGACATTTAGTAACTTCACTAGTCATCTTCCGATATTAACAATGAAATATTTTTTAGCTTGATTTCAGCTGATTATTATCAGCCTTCAAATTTACCGAGTTTATAGATTTTGATAATAGAAAAATTTCTATTATAAAAATAAATTCTGTTGATATTTTTTAAATTCTATTACAGTAAAGTACTCATTTTTTATACCCTACACAAAATTCTTACTTTTTTTATATTAAACCTAATTTCTATTTGTATTAACGTTTTCCACATTATCAATTATTAATTTAGACTTTAATCTACAATTAAACATTATGTAAAATACGTGTTATCAATAAATTATGTATATATAATCATTCACAAATAAAGGAGTTTATAGTTATATTATTGAATCTCTGTTATGATTATAATTCTAATTTATTCAGTGTATTGAATACTTGAATAACAATTAATTATACCATTAATATGCTGTTACACACAAAACCTAAAACGTTGCATAATGATACCGTTTTTTGATTTATTTTACAAATTGAGCTCAAAAATTGCACTATTATGCAACGTTCTGTGTGTACGTTTGTTTATAAATCTAAATTGAAATAAATAGTAGTAAATATTTAAACTACAAGTTTAGAAAATATTTCTCAACTGATTGTTGAAAATTGCATTTTTCTTGGCAAATTTTATTTCATGTATACCTTACAAGTAAACTCAGAATCGGAGAGTACAAAAGGGTACACAGAACAAAAAAATGAAAAATGTGTATTCCAGAAAATTTTGTTTATTAAATTGCAGTACATTTTAGAATTAGGAAGAAAAATTTCAAATGCTTTCTGCAAAAAGTGCTTCATATCAACTCTAAATATTGTAGGTGGCAATAGATGTCAACTCATTTCCAACACAAAGTATAATAAGGGAACAACGAACATTTTTTAGTAAGAATGGAAAAGATTCCACGAAATTATCCAAGCGCCGAATAAAAATTTATTTTTGAGAATAAAGCATCAATACTGAGAGGGCTTTGAAGTTGGTCATGAACGTGGAATATTGTTTCAAATGATTGCAAAAGAAAGTGAGTGTTTTCTTATGGAAATACGTTTCATTTCTAGCAAAAAGAGCGAGTCTTGAGAAGTTTTAAAATCGTCAAAGACTAGCGACTTTCCACGAGTATTTCCCAGAGTTCATATCTCACGTGAGTCTTGGAAAAATAATTGAGCTTCACTATCTACGTCGCTTTCATTACAACGAACTCGTAAGGTTCGTCTTTGCCGCTCGAGGATATTACTTTAGAATTTCCATAAGAACACTTAGCCTAGACTCGACAGTGCGCTTGGTGGTCCAAACATATTTTTCAGACTCTTTTATCATTCAACATACTGGATAAGTGCTTCCCCTCGGGCCAATACGAATCTATTCGAGCCCATACCTAATTCAATGCAACGTGTTCCTTCTTCAATCTTCTCCCAGTACTCGCACGTTTACGAGTATCAGCCAACTTGTACTACGTATTCATGAACTGCATTTTCCATGAAAACTACATTCAAGCTAGAACCGCACCTGTTAGTGGTTTACGAAAACTCTTCTTGAGATGATCGAACCGACAATTCAACCTTGGAATGATCTGTCTCGATTGTCGATAAAGAGAAACGATCGATTAGAACACTAGCTGAGTTTATTCTTAACAAATCACGAAATTAAGAATTAATGTCTAAGATCCCACTGAGTAATATCTACGATTCTACGCCCATCTGATTTTTTTTAAAGTGATTTCTGGAAGAACATAGGTTGAATCACAAGTTATGCACTGTTTTGGAAGACAATATGTGCACCGCCGTCAATAATTTATAATAACTCGAGTGCATTTTAATATTTCTTGTCAAAAAATTTTTTTACAAATACTTCCTGTCCCGTAAGACTTATGGTCATTTCATTTTTTTGGATTCTATTTGTCAATCTTCGAAATTATAACTAAAATTGTACTTATTTCGAGATTTAAAGACATACAAATAATACAAAACAACAAATTAGGTAATCTCACAGGACAAAAAAAATGTCACATGTAGCATCTGAAATTATTTTCGGGAAGCAACCTTGTAAAGGATGAGTGTCAATAACGTTTTTTTGCCCCTCATCAAATCAGTTGTTATTATTTATTTATTTACACAGAATTCCCGCAGTTTATATGGGCCATACATGGGTAACTTAATTCTAATAATTAATCTAAAATCTACAACATACGTGCTAGCTAATTTTTAATGTTAATTTACATTATATAATTAACATGTGTCCGCTATGTAGTTTTCTAGTGTTGAGATGAAATTTATTTTAGATGAGAAAAATTTATCAAGATCTGGCTTATTTTCGGCTAACATCATATTAACATGTTGACATGCAAAGTATAAAGGAGCAACATTACCAATAACATTATAAGGATGATTTAAATAAAAAGGTAGAAAATTCCTTGAATCTGTTCTCGTAATTCTAAATGGCATCTGAGATAACCATTGTGGTGCATGAATTTGATCCGATAGAACTTTAAATACAAACAAAACGGCATTAAAAATTCGCGTCTCTTTAAGAGTTTTGAAATGAAAGCGTCGACATAGAATTTTGTAATCAGATCCTCGCTGAGGGTAAACACCATCCACCTTGAAAGCTAAATATTTTAAAAATCTTTTTTGAATTCTCTCTAACTCTTGATAGTCTTTATCATAATACGGAATCCAAGTGACAGAAGCATAATTCAATTTAGGCAATACTAAGGTATTATATAGAGCAATCAATGTTGACTGATTGCGAAAATTCTTAGAGGATCTGAGCAAAAAGCCAAGAGCCTTCGAGGCGGATGCAGTCACCTTTGTGATTTGTTCGTTGAAGGACAATCTATAGTCATAGATAACACCAAGGTCACAAGTTGAACAAACTCTTTCAATTACATCATTATTAATTTTATAGTCGAAATTTATAATTGTTCTGTTTCTAATAAATGATAATACATGACATTTCGCAATATTCAAAGAGATTCTATTTATAACAGACCATTGTAGAATTTTTTCTAAGTCAGATTGTAATAAGTAACTATCATTACTAGACCGAATTATGCGATATATCTTAACATCATCCAGATATAATAACATCTCTGATTGGACAAGTTCATGAATATCATTAATATAAATGTTAAAGAATGGTGATCCTAGTGATGAACCTTGAGGCACACCTGATGTTGGAACATAAGGCTTAGATAAACAATCGGTGACAGATACCTGATGTGATCTATTTGCAAGATAGTTACTTAATAAATCCTTCAAATTGCGTGGTAATGATAGTGGTTGAAGCTTTTGGTACTAAATATCATGCTTAATTGTATCGAAGGCCTTCGAAAAATCTAAAAATATTGCATCAACCTGTAAACTATGTTGTAATGCATCATTAACAAACTGAGTAAACTGAACTAAATTTGTGGTGGTCGATCGCATACGAATTCCACCATGTTGTTGATCGATGACTTTAGAATACAAAGCATTTTGAATTGTTTGGATAATGGCTTTTTCAAAGACCTTCTCAAAATTCTGAATAAGAGCTATTGGTCGGTAGTTAACAAGACACATTTTATCGCCAGCTTTGTATATTGGAATAACTTTCGCAGTTTTCCACGCTTGGGGAAAAATACCAGTAGTTAAAGCAAGATTAAAAATTAAAGACAACGGTTGGCACAATACCGATGTACAATCTTTGATAAAAAAAACTAGGAATTAAATCTATTCCAGACGTAAACGAAGGCTTCAACGTTCTCGCAGCTTTGTAAACCTTATCAACAGAAAAGCGAAATGATTACTCGCATGCATCGTTACTTAAAAAATTATCGCCAGATGCACTCGAAATATAAATGCTGTTACTACAGTGTTTAGAAAAATTGTCTGCAAAAGCATTTGCAATATCACTTGGTTTATTAACAATTACATCACCATATGTCATCATATGTGGTAAACGAGAGTTGGGTTTACATTTGTTAACATAATTCCAAAATTCTTTAGGCTCAACCCTTAGTTTATCTTCAACAGACTTAAAATAAAGAAAATGATTATGCCTAATCCTTCTATGTAATGAGTTTAATAAAATTTTTAGCTGTGTGTTATAATAATCAGAGCATAAATTACGTTTCTTTAATAAGTTATTTTTTACATTGATATCATTAATAATTGATTGATCAAACCATGGGAGGTAGCGATGTTTACGTTTCTGATGTGTTGATTTAATAGGTACGAACTTCGAAAAGGCATCCTTAACAATTGATAAAAACTTAGCACACATCAAATTCGAATCATAAAATTCTTTTAGTATTGACCAATCAATTGTGGACAAGTGCACATAAAGCTCCGATAATTATGCATTTCTAAAGTTAAAGATTTGACTGGTAGAATCTACTGTGATACTAGATTCAGACTCAATAAATTTATGTGCCGAAGGTATAGATACATTGACAGATAAGGCAGGGTGGTGCGCATCTTCTGATACGAGCGGAATAAAAACTTTTGAAATTATACACGGCACTTTAGAACAAATAAGATCTAGCACTTTTGAGTAATTATTTAGAATAAAATTTTGTTGTTGCAAATTCAATGAACTTAGAAAATTATTTATAACCAGTGATCTAGAATCAGACACTTGTAAATTACAATTGAAATCTCCACAAAAAATAACTTGGTGGTTATAAATAATTTGATAATTTAGTAACTTAGAAATAAAAGACTTAAATACAGAAATGGGGATGTCCGGAGGTACGTAAACAGTTAAGAGTATAAACTTAAAATTATTTCTTGAAATTATTAATCCTAAAAAATCGATCGTGGATTTATTAAAATCATTGACGAATAATTTAATAATAAATGTATTAAAACTCGTACTTACTGCGACAAATACACCACACCCTTTTCTGTCAACACGATCCTTTCGAAATGAATTAAAAAAGATTGGATCAAAATAAGGGTCAGAATCAACATGCGGTTTCAGCCAAGACTCAGATATAACATAAATTGAATATTGCATAAAGTCAGGCAAACAATCAAAATGGACTTGTTTAGTGTTCATGCCGCGTACATTTTGATATAATAAGGAAATTGTCGATTTATATTCTCGTATTAAGTTCTCCTATTATGAAAAATCTTACTTTTTTAGTATGCCTGACAACTCCTTAAAACAGTTTTTCGAGTTGTCAAATAGAAAAAGAAATAACTCAACTTAAAAAGTTGCAAAATACATAGGTTTTTGCAATTTTTGTAAAAGGGTAGTTATTTTCAAGGGGTATTAAAAGTGACCGGTCACCATACTTTCTCAAAAACTTTGCACACATATAATTAAAAAAATATGTCAGAATGGGAAATTTATATTTTGATCCCGACTTCGAAAAATTTTTTTGGGGTCGCTGATAACAAATCTGAAGTTATTTTTTAGAAATTCAACATGGCGGATCCAATATGGTGGTCAATTTTTAAAAAAAATCTAGGGTTATTTTAATGGGTTATTTTAAGGGGTCTTATCGTTTTCCTTTTGTTGAAAAGGAATTTTTTTAAAAAATTTTTTTTTACTCATAAAGAAAAAAAAAACTTAAAATGAGTTTTCTCTTCAAATAGCCGCCATTTTGCTTAAAAAACGTTTTTAAAAAAAAGTAAAACAATAAGGGCCCCTAAATTTATCCTAGTTTAATAATTTTTCAGAAATTTTTGTTTCACATAACCTGGAGAGGCTGTGAAACGTACAGAGCGTAAAACAGTATGGCGCACAGGGTCTTATATAAGTTAAGCTACAGCCGCCATTTAAAATTTTGTTTTTAATATAAATATGTAAAAAGTTTATATAATTATGTACTATTTAAATAGAAAAAAACCGCAATTCCCAAACTTCATGTATTTTTCACCATTGAGAACGGTAACTTCCCCTTAAGAAACATAGAATGTGACGCAACCTGCGAGATTCATTTTTCACGCGTCTCAAAATGAGATAAATTTTTGTGTTATATTCAGAGGCGTAGCCCCCCCGAAATTTTTTTCTGACTACGCCCCTGGTTATATTACTGCGTTATAATTATTATTATATACTATTAAGTTTCAAAGATTGCTTACGATTAACTTAGATTTAGCTCGTGATCGGAGAGTCTTATGTGAAATAGAGATTAATCTAGTTAGAAGAAGTTGAAGGACCGCTAATATATTTGAAACAGATCCTCTGTGATTCATACCGCAATGTTAGCAGTGGAAGCCAATTGGTCTCGGGTGTCAAATTTTAGGGTCTGCAACTTCAAGTCAATCGAGTTATCCCTGAATTCCATGATTGCCTTGATTCCACGTCGCCTTGACGTGTCCAACTTATAATGGAGTGTTCTACTACACTCGTAAGTTCTCTGGCCAACTAACTATCCATACACTCGTACTGATAACGAAATTGACGGATTCACGGTCCACTTTCGTACGCCCTTTCAGAGCATTCAAATGAAATTCCGTTTCAACGATTACCCTATCGAATAACCCTTGTCAGAAATTTGAACGTCTCTTTGAGGTCCGATGAGTGAGTAAATTAGCTTTTGGATAGAAAGGGAGTTATATTGATCTCTATATGGTCAAAGAAATATATATCACATAAATATCCCATTAAATAAATAAATAAATACTAAAGATAAATAAAAGATTTTTAAATGAATGCAGATATTTAAAGAAATCAGAAATTTGTTTTCTTTCAAGAAACGAACAAACCTTGTTCTCTCGTCGGAACACGGCAATTTCACTTTTCTAAATTAATTAAAGTTTGAGCTTCCCTAGCGTTAAAAACTGAGCGACATTGGGTAAACAAAGGAAAAAGAATGAATGGTGCCAAGACGGATCTTTTCAAACCCTGCTGTATTTAGAGACAGCGTTAAGCGCGCCCAAACTTTTGCAGTCTTGGAAAACGTAGATACGTCTACTTCTTCAAGTCGTTAAGAGTTAGTTTTCAGCTAGCTGAAATTAAAGCGATAGTTTTAAGTGACAATTCACGCCTGAAGGACATTTATGTCGCCACTACACCAATTTTGCTAATCTATAAATGAGAAATACTTCTTCTTTTCATTTGTATCGCAAATTTTAAGATTTTCCTGACAAGTCTGTCGTTGATTTTAACGCCTGGTGTCTGCTAAACTGAAACTTCTTGTCAACTATGGACTGAAAATAATTCGTATAAAAGATCAAACTGCAATTCCTTACTGGAGTGAAAATCAATTAAATGAACAAATTTTGTAAAAGAAGTAATAGAAATATTTGCTTTACCTCTAAAAATATAATTAAAATAATTGCAAAAAGTTATAAATTGAAGTACAATATAGAATAGTTTCTTGGCTAACTGAGTAAAATCAATGAAAAAATTAGATCCATTTTTAGGAAAAAAATTCGCTCTTGAAGAAGAAAAAAACTTTTTCATGATTCTTGGACAACAGAAAATTTCCTGATTCTTAGAGAACATTCATTAATAAACAAAAAAACATTTACCAATTTCAATTAGCATTTTATTCAATACCACTAACATGTATTAACACTAACATCAGTGGAATTAAATCAGCTTACTGATAAACTAGGATTTTCATCAATGTCATATAGGGTATGTCAAATAATTATCAATTAGTAATTTACCTCTGATTCTATACATATCCTCAAAAATGTAAAAAAATGTTATAATAAATAATTATTTAAAATTATTATTTTCTTTTAGAAATAAAGTGTTAATAATTTAATAATTTGTTATTTTGTTAATAATTTGCGCATGTGCAAAGTACCACAACGTGGTTCTTAGTCTCCGTCAAAAAAAGCTAAATTTGTGTTAAAAAGTGACTTAATAAACTTGCTTTTTCATTCTATTAGTAAAAGTGATACTTTTTGCAACTATTTTTGTATAAATTTTGATGCAGAGTGTTGTTTCACTGGATTATTTCTAACTTCTTATTACCTAACCTAAAAATTAGTGCGATGTCTACTTTATTATTAGTGCCTGACTCTGATAAAACTTGTCGGGGGTGGGTGTTATGTTGACATCCAGAAAGAAATCACTCGACGTGGTAAATGTAACGCACCGTTTCATCCTAGTTGCTTTAAATCTAAGAAAAAGTGCTGTGCCGGTTCAAGGTCATCATCACCGAGTGTAGCCGGGAAAGCGGCCACTAAGGAAGATTTGAGTGAATTGCTGGCTAATCAGTTAAAGCAACTTTTAGAGCATCTTTCTCTCAAACTAGATCCTCTGCGCGAATCTTTAAATCAAATTTCTGAACGAGTCACCGGAATAGAAAATTCTATCTCCGGTGCTTTAGATCGAGTGAACTCATTGGAGACTGAAGTTGTTGTTATAAAAAAGGACATCGAAATTGTAAATGACAGAATCGCGAAATTCTCAGATCTCACTTTTTCTAATTGCTTAAAAGAAATTGAAGACCGTAATAGCCGCAAATCTAATATTATTTTGTTCAATGTTCCTGAGGATGACAACGAATCTACTCATGATTCAAACCTTGTTTTGAATGTCTTGAAGGTCTTATCGCCTGATAAAATTCCTGAAACTCAGTCAGTTAAACGTCTCGGGCCTAGAATACAGATGTCACTTCGACCACGTCCATTGCGTGTTTCTTTGATGAATGAAACAAGTGTAAAGTTTACGATCACTGCCTTTAAAAAACTTAAATCTAAAAAAACTGCTCTTCCAGACATTTTCCCTAAAAATCTTTCTCTCTCATGGGACAAAACTCCGTTGCAAATGCAAGATTATAGAAATGCCAGAAAAGAAATGGAAGATCGTATTTTGAAAGGAGAGAACGGGCTTCACATTATTTACATAAAAGGATCACCTCGAATCATTAAGAGAGACAGGAACTACCTCGTACCACCAGAACCTAACATTACATAGATCGAACGATCATTTCTATTGCATTGATCTATAGTTAAGTGACATGACACTGAAACACATCTACCTCTTATCAAATTCTCAAGAACAATCACACTACAATTTTTCTTCTGCTTCAAACACATTATTGTCTTGGCTTCAACTTTGGATTTCTGGAAATATATTAAATAAAGGAGGTGTTTGATTTATCATCGATGTGCTGATTTTTTTTTATGACATTCTTCAAGAGGATTGAGTGCTAGTTGTTGAGTGATTTGTGAATTAAAAATGCTTTTTATCTTAAATTTAAGATAAAAAAAATTTAAGATAAAGTTTTATCTTAAATTTAAAACTCTATATTTTGGTTCATGTTTTAGATTTATATTATAAACTCTATGTTAAACTTATTCCATCAGATTTATATATTATTTTGGATACGTTATTATAACTCTGTTATTGTTTCATACTTTGCCTCATACTTAAAAGTATTATACTTTTCATACAATTTTTATTGTTGTTTAGTTTTAAGTTTTGTTAAGTACTTTGTACAAAAGGGCTTCAAGCCCGTTAATACTTGAATAAATAAATAAACAAATAAAATATTTTAAATTTAACGCTCTTTTTTTATACCAAATTGAATTTAAATAATCTGAAATTGGCTCTAAATAAAAGAGCTACAAATTATTTTAATACATATGTAATTTGTAATAGGTAGTTCTCAGTGATTTTATTTATAATTTATTCAGAATTATTTTTAGAATATAATTATTTCGAGAAGTTTATTTATTACACAACTTTTACAATGTTTGAAAATTTTAGAAAAATTGTATAAAGGTTTGGCTGAAAGTAGATAATTAAATGAAAAGTTGTTCCTACTTTGGCCACCCATTTTTTCTAAAAAAGAATACATTTTAAATAAAATATTTTATACCAATTATGTAATTTAAACGTAACTAATAAATAACCTAAAAAATGACATTAATATAAATTGAATCTCCTTCAATAAGAAATTAAGCTTTATACATTGCGCTCTCGGTCCTAGTATAAAATACTATAGACTCAAGAATTTGAGGTTATGTTAAACTCTTTTGCTCATGACAAGAGCAGACTAGAATTTACGCCAAATATCTTTTGCTTCTTACAAACTTGAAATATTCTTGGAAGAAGCATAAGTATCATTTCTTTCAAGGCAATCAATGTAAACATATTTTTAACGTTGGCAAAGGAAATCTTTTCTCTCAATGATAAGATATGTTGCAAAATAGACTACAAATTAATAAAATTGAAAAAAATTGAAATTGGCCAAAACTGCGGTGTCATGGACAAAAATGGTACGTTTATACCCTACTTGAATTTTCCTTTCTTTCTGACTCCCTAACGCACATTTAAGTACAATAAAAATTTATAAGAAACAAATTGAGCATAAGATTAAACTTTCCTTTTGCAAAGTAATAACAAAATTGTGTCGTTTTTTACAAAATAGTAGCAAAATAGTTGTGTATGAATCGAGACTTGCAACGAAAGAGTCGAAAATTTCAAGCTTTTTTCAGGTTGAGAGGTCGGACTCAGTTTTGGTCAGTTGTGCCGCAAACGCATATATATGCGCGTGTAAGAACATACACATATACTCATGCATTCTCGCCTGGAACGACAACCGTTCTCGAATGGTCAACGGAAGCGTGAAATTCCCAATTTCTTTTCCCTCTCTGGTGCGAACATCGTCCTCCAATACCATCTTTGCTGAAGCAAGATGACTTTCTATAGCGTCCATACTTTTCTCGATTCATTCTACCGTCTCACCAAGCAACATGCGATGACACTAAAAATAAAAGCACTCTTTGCGCTTTCGTGATTCATTGTCAAAATAAAGTAAACAATCCAGATAAAGAAAACAGGCCAAATTTATTGGTTAAGAGTTGAAATAATTGCCTCAGCATCTTTGCAATTTCTTGAGAAAATATTTCTACTAGTCGTTTAAAATTCCATTTCGTTCCATCGAATTCTATTTACTTTTTCTTTTTTTTCATTATTTAACCAAATTTTTTATTTTCTTTTATTAATTGTTTTAAATATTAACAAAAATATTCTTTGATTTTTTTTGTGCAAAATTTGAAAATAGAAAGTATCAACATGAAAACCGAAAAGAATATCACAATATTCTTTTACACTAACACATAAAGGAACATATATTCTGAAGAAAATCATAAAATTTGAACTCAATCGGTTGAATATAAATCGAGAAATTCCATAAACAACTTTGAAAAAAATTGTTTAAAAGCTTTAGAATCATGTTATCAAAACTGCTTGAAATTCTTTCTACCTCTATATTTCTCGCTGAATTTTAATTTTTTTTTAAACTCTTTTTTATATCTCGTCAAATGCCAATAAAAAAAGTAATATCAATTTTTATTGCAAAAATATTGAATTTCTTTTAAATTGAAAAACTTGATCAATTTAATTTGGGAATAAAAATTTCTTCTTTGAACATATTTTGGAGATACTTACGAATATGGGGTACTTCAAATTTGTTTTTGTCGCTACGTATACTTATTTACTTTAAAGCACTGATAACGAATATCCTAATGCAGATGAGCGCAACTTTGATTATCATTTGAAAACCTTAAAACCCCATTAAAATTATAGCTTTTTACATGAATCTCTTCAAAGAAAGATGATTTTAAATATTTTAGACAAAATTTCTTGACTAAAGTAGAGTTAAATTATTTATGAATGTCAAAAATAGAAAAAAAAATCGAATATTTTTTCCGGACTTACTGCAATCAACAGTAAATTGAAAATAACTTTACACTTATTTTTTTTTCTATTAGCAAAAAAAAAAAAAATTTCTTAACGCTACGGTTTATTTCTTTAAACAATTTTTATTCTTTACAAACAAGTTCTTATTCGTCATGTAGTTGTTTGCATATTTCATAGAAGAATTGTAAAAATTATAATTATTACTCTTAATCTACACTACAATATGAAACAAATATTTAATTGTTTGAAAAACTTGTTTTTTCGCAATTTTTTATTTTCAACTAATTTTTTGTAATAACTTACGATTCTTTCAATATGTGTTTATTGCTCGGAATACTACAGCGCATGTATTTGGTACTTGGAACACAACTGCTCATGGATTTGGTGCTTGGAATGTTACTGCACATTTATTTGGTGCTTGCAACCCCAGAGAAACGAATTATAAGCAAATTCGTATAAATTAAATTTCTTTTGACCGCCATATTGGATCCGCCATTTTGTGTTTTTGAAATCTGACATCATATTCGCAATCAGCGATTTTAAAACACACCGAGTAACAATTTTTATGCTGATTTGGTTACTTTTTTTTGACAAACTAACTTTCTGATATCAAAACTTTAAACGCGTTTTTCTCAAAGCACTATTTTTTAAAATGGTTACCATCATAACTCAAAAACCATTCGACTGATTTCAAAATTTTTTGTTGCATTCGGTTCTTTGGCAACGATGTCAGATACCGTACGCATGCAAATCTGCGAATGCCACCGACAACATTTTGTCGCTCTTTTTTTTATACCAAATTGAGTTTAAATAATCTGAAATTGGCTTTAAATAATCGCGCTGCAGATTATTTTAATACATAAAAGTTTTCAGTGATCCGAACGTGTCCACCAATCAAAAATGTTGTAAGAGGCATGTGCAGTTGTGAATGCAGGCGGTCTCTGGCATCTCTGTTCTTTGGATGTTTTTGCAGGTCCGAAACCTTTAATATACTAATAAAATTTTATTTTAAATTTTTTCTGAATGGTTGAAGGTAAAAAAGAATCGTGTTTTTTCAGATCTTTGGATTCAAAAGCTTCCCATTTTTTGTACTTTTGATTTTTTTAATAGTTCGAGATTTAGAATCTGTATCGAATCGTCTGTTTTGAAATACTATTTGATTTTTTTCATTTTCGATGATTCTGTGATGAGCTACAGTGGTAACCATAAATAAAAATAATTTTTACCTATGGACAAAGCTTTCTCTATAAAAGAAAGGTACTCACATTTTTCAAGACCGCAAATTTTATTTTAATAATTCTTGACATAGGGTAAACCAGACAGTTGTCGGCCAGTTAAGCGTATCTTTTCGCTAAAAACGGTATAAAAATTGTACTGAGCATTGTACATTAATTTTTAAAAAACATAATTGTTTTTTATGACTGCCTTAAACTGTCTATTCAAAAACATTAAGAAAAAAATTTATTCTACTACTTAAAATATTGTGTTGTTAAAAAGTAACATAAAGACAAGTAACAAAAAGACAGTAGTCGGCCACCTTAAAAAATCTATTAAAAGTTTTTTTGTTCAATTACTGAAGCTTAAACTTTTTTATTGAGATTTTAGGAACTTAAATATTAAAAATAAATTCCAATATCTTTTCAAATTTTCTTTCTATAACTGCATTTGTGTAAGACTATTTCGAGGACTATTCTAAAGAGTGCTCTTAATAACTTTTACCGACTTTTCCACCCGAATTTAACACTACTTTTTGTTTTTACTATAAACTCGCTACTATTTGAGCACCAATAATGAATCCAACGTATTTCTAACGACAAATCATGTAATTACCAGAATCTTAAAGAAAAAAAATTTTTTGTTCTAAATTTTACAACAGTATTCACATTTTTCTGTAAGGTGGCCGACAACTGTCTGGTTTACCCTACATAAAAAGATGTAGAAATTTTTGATCAATGACATTTTAAAACTTATAAGCAAGAATTTTTTTAAAAACCTTCTATTTTAGGCCAAAAAATGTTACAAAACCGTTTATAGCTGGGAAGCGTCTACCTCATCTTGAGCAACCTAGCACGAAACCTGTGTGTGGCGTGAGTCCCGTCAGCTAAGAGACTGAAAAATTGGTGAGCGTGAGTCATTTATATAGCGAGCCTCTACTCGCTTCTACAAAGAAGGGGAAGAAAGCGACGCCTGAGAGATACGCTACCGCACACTCTGGAAGAACCGAGTAGGTGTGTAGTATATACTACACTCAGATCATTACAAATGTCGGATTTGATTAAACTATTTAGATTAAATAATATATGTAAAGTCTAATTCACTTCATCACTTCTCTCAAATTACTTTTCTGAATGATTTCATCATTAGACTCCAAGACATTTATATTCTCGTAAATTATAAGGTATTTTTGAGTTCGATTAAATCCACATAACATCAGAAATGATCTCATCTTCCTACATTGACAACTTTGAACGCCACCAATTTCTTGTGAAATGCAATCGCTGAACGCCCCTGTGGGGTTAAAATTCCAGATTCTATGCTAGACTCTTCCATCATTCTCAGTAGGGGAGAAACTAGAGAGAACGAAATCTTTTATACCCTGAAGGTGGATCTTGTCATCAGATCACGCTTGACAAACCTCGAAGAAGTGGTTTCGAATGAGATGTTTTGCCAAGCTAAAACAAACTGCCTTTAAAGAAAAAATCACAATTTTTGTATTAATTTACAAATCGTTCAATCGTGATTAAATATGTCACGATGGTAAACCGCAGAAATACCACACTTAATAATAATCTGATGAAGCAACAACTACACATAAAACTTAAATGCAAATGAAAGACAGAGAAAGTGATACTAGAGAAGCATTTAGAAAAAAAAGTAAACAGAATGTAGATGGCTGAAACGCGATATCAAGGAGTTTCAAATTCCGATATTTTTCCGTCGCCAGTAAAACTATTTTCCAGCTGCTAATAGCAGCAAACCATTTTCGGATTCGCTTCAAATATTAAAATATTGATCTAAACTACAATAACAAACTAGCTATGAACGCCAAGGGCGATACTTTTTATGAAAAATAAATCCACTCTGGAAGCATAAAAGCTCAAGTTTTGTTTCCCTAACGAGCTTCAACTTTTTAATGAAATTAAAACATTAAACTAAAATTTAAATTTAAGCTGGATTTTTAACAGTTTAAAAAATAAACTAGTTAGTTTTTATAACTAAATTTTTTTCGCTATTAAAACTACATAGAGTTGTCAAAAAAACATCTTCGAATTTTAATGCTGGCATCCCTTAGAATTATTCTTTATCAAAATAAGGGCGGAAATATGAGGAGTACTTTTTCAAAAGTTGATAAATCCACATTTTGTTATTTCGAGAAAATTAAACAAATGCAGTTTCGCACCTAACCCCTAGAATTAATTATAAATTAGAAAAAATATACGAAATTATTTATATACAGTCAACTTTCGATAATCTGACTCTCGATAAATTGAAGCTCTCGGTAATTTGAAGTAATCTTCCGGTCCCTTCAGAAACTCTCGATAAATTGAAAAAATCCCATTGATTTTAGACCCTTGATAATTTGAAGTTTTTTTTAACATCAACTTCTCCCTCTATCATCCCTCTATAAATTAAATTTAGTCAAACTGGACCCTCCATAATTTGAATTTTCTAGTAGATAGAAATTTATGTGACGTCATTTTATCTCAGCTCACTTTATAAATTGAATTCAATGAAACCAAACTTTCTTTAATTTGAATTATTCCGTAAATTAAAATTTAAGTACGATATTATTTCTCTTGCAAATGAAAGACTTTGCAAATAGTGTAACTTGTAAATAATATGCTATCAAAACACTGAGTCATTCGTTTTCGTTTATTCCTATCAATGTAATTGCTAATTAACTGTTAAATTCAGTTTGCGATTTGCCTTGTTTAAGAAAGATCAAAATTACTCCAAGATCCTATAAGTGTTTGCCAATTTCGGAGAAATTTTTTTTTTTTTGATATCATAGAAAGTGGTGTAACAAAAAAAGAAGTAGCCAAACAATTCGGACTTTTATCTTCAACGCTTTCCAATATTTTAAAAAATAAAGATAGAATTCTTGGACTCAATGTTAATGAAGGAAAAAAGAGGTTTCGTCAATGTGAGTTTCCACATCTTGAGGAATCCTTAGTGAAATGGTTCAGTCAATGTAGAGAACAAAATATACCGGTGGGTGGTGTCATGCTTAAAGAAAAAGCCACGTCATATGCCTTATCACTTGGCATCGTAGGTTTTACAGCTAGCGCGAGTTGGCTCTCTAATTTTAAAAAACGCCACGATATTGTTTATAAGAAACTTTGCGGAGAAAGTGCCAGTGTTAATGAGTCAGTGTGTTCGGATTGAAAAACAGAGTTAAATGGACTGCTAAAAAATTATGAGCCACGTAACATAATTAACGCAGACGAAACCGGCTTGTTTTTTAAGTGTCTTCCAGACAAAACGTTAACTTTTAAAAGTGAAAAATGCCACGGTGGCAAGCATTCTAAAGAAAGATTAACAGTTTTGCTAGCAACGAATATGGAAGGGACTGAGAAGTTAAAACCTTTGATAGTGAGAAAATCTGCAAACCCGCGTTGTTTCAAGAGTGTTAAATCATTTCCAATTGTTTACACATCTAACAAGAAAGCCTGAATGACTACTGAACTATTTGAATAATTCCATAAAAAAAGAGGACCGTAAAATTCTTCTTTTTATAGATAATTGCACTGTTCATAATAAACCTCCTCCACTGGATCATGTTAAAGTGCACTTTTTTCCGCCGAATACGACTTCCAAACTCTAACCGTTAGACCAGGGTGTAATTCATAATTTTAAAACTTTTTATCGCAAAGAAGTGGTCAAGATTGTATTGGATGCGATTGAGAACGAAACCACTGTCAAGATAACAATACTGACTGCTATGACCATGATTGACAAGGCATGGAGAAGTGTCAGTTCATCTACAATCCTGAACTGCTTTAAAAAATGTGGATATTTTAAGGACTCACAACATCGGACTAAAAATAATGATATGATTTATTCGCTTTTTATAACTTTAATTTAATATTAATATTTTGAGTATAAGAAACCAAAAAATGTGTAAATCTTCATTATGTATATTTTTTTTTAGAACATGGACTTCTAGATAATCAAGAATTGCATTCTATTTCACAAGAAACGTTATGGAACCTTCTTCCTGGTCAAAGGGATTTTACGTTTAATGCTTTTGTGAATTTTGATGACGACGTTGAAGTACACGGCACTTTAACTGATGCAGAAATTTTATCCGTTTCCAGTGACCATAAAGAAGTTGATGAACATATGTTGGGATCATACGCGCTTCGTACAGAAATTGATGACAATTTTTTTTCAGCTCTTAACACAATAAAAAGGTTAATTGACCATGCACATTGGAGTTCACTCAAACAAAAGAAAATTACTGATTTCTTTTCAAAAAATGAAAACTAAACATTAAATAATTAATCTCTTGATAATTTGAATGGTACCAGATTTTCACTTGATAAATAAAACTTTCGATAAATAAAACTCTCAATAATTTGAACTTTTTTTGATTTCCCTTGAGATTCAATTTATCGAGAGTCGACTGTATGTTAAATTTGTGATTATCTCAACTTTTTTGGAAAATGGATTTATCAACTTTTGAAAAAGTGATCCTCATATATGAGATAGTACATTTTCCAAAACAAATATTCTTTAAGGTATTTCTTTCTAGCAGTAACTGATTTATAAAAAACAAGTTGGAAGTGAGAACGGGTAAACTAATCTAAATCCATGTGTCTCATAAACTTGGTTTTAAAAAATAAAATTTTTTTGTTAATTTTATAGTTAATTTAAATGATACAATATTTCTAAATAATATTTTAGGAGACTGATCTATGCCCTTCTGCTCTTTACGATGAATTTTGAAAAGAAAACTTTTGTTGAAGGGATTTCTCCCAAAACGGTAAGGAATTTTTAAATAATATTTTTGGAGAAGTGAAAGGGCATGCTTCATTCCTTTGGTTATGAGATTGGATTTTAATAAAAAACAATTTTTTTATTAAAGTTTAAACTTATTAACCTGATGAGGTCGACAAGCTTCCCAAAAGGTAAGAAACTTAATAAAAACATTTTTTACCAAACAGGCATGAATTTTGCTCTTTTCAATGTCCCCAAGCCGGGGCAGAAATCTTTTTTTTTATTGGTCGAGAGTAGCGGAAGTAAATACTCGCTAGGGAGCAAATATAATAGCGGATAGTCAAAAAAAAGTCAACATGTGTTTTCTTTACCGACCAACGGGAGTTTTACTTGGTTCTACTGTAGTAGTTCATGTTTTTAACGATGCGAATAAAGCGCTCTAATGGAATACAACTCGCTCATGACACTTGGTATGCCACTTGATAAAACACACGGTTTTTTGACTTGCTATACCATATGGTTTACCATGTGACTTATCAGGTAAATTACAATGTGGTTTACCATGCCTGCGCATTTGCTTTTAATAAAATGAAATTTTATTAAATTTGACTCAGTGAAATCGATAATATCTTTTCAATAAAATGAAATTTTGTTTTTGATTGTCATAAATAAGAAGTAATACTGGTATTATTTAGGGAACAGAAAGAAAAGGTTTTTACACGCACTTTAAAATTAATTAATTCTATATATAAGAAATTAGTTAGCTATTTTCTGTAGACGCTTGGTAACAGAAAGAGATAAATGCCTTAGGTAGCTATTTCTGTAGACCCTTGGTAAAGAGAAAGAGAGAAATGCATTAGGTTGCTTAAAGATTGAGAGAGACAAAGTAGTGATTAGAGAAACAACGAGAGATGGCTACACTGTAAAAAAACAGAGTCAAAAGTGAACTCCGAAGCGGATTCAATAAAAGTCCTACCTTTTGGAGTTAAAGGAAGCGGAGTTTGTAGAAGAATGAATAAAAAAAACTATACTGTTTATACCAAAACGTGTTTTTTAAATGACAAAAATGTTTTTTAGAGAAAACAATTGATAAATTAATTCTAATCTCCTATTTGGACTATCAAAAATATATCAATTAGAAGAATAAACAAAAGAAAAAGATTTGACAGTTGCGTATCAGATGATTCTACGATTTTTAATCCGGGACAACATTTTCTAACTTTGCTTTTACCTGAAAGGAAATTCTTGTTGGTAACCTTATTTTGGTAAGATTTTTTGGAATTAATTTTCCTTTTTGCAGTTAGTTACTGTTTTTGTTTTTTTAGTTGGTTTAATTTTTGTTAGTTGAATAATCTGGTTTTGGTTAAGTTATTCGTTATTTTTGGTTTAATTGAATATTTTTTAATTTTAATTTAGAAAGAGTTTAGTACTTTTTTTTAGTTTAATTATATTTAATTGTTTTTTTTTAATTGTTATTGAAAACATAAATAATTAAATGATATATAAAATGATACACATGATTATAAAAATGATGAAATAGTATTAAATAAATATTCAAGATGAAGATATCATTATTAGTAATAAATAAAGTTAAAATTGATAATAAAGTGAAAAATGACATAAAATTATGACAAAAGATTGAAAGTAGGAGGTTTTTGAATAACTATTTTATTTTTCGGAAGTTTAAAAAATGGATATTTAAAAATAAATTTATATAAAACAAATATTAAATAAAAAAATAATAAATCGATAAAAAATAAAATACTGATTATCTGCAAAAAAGAAACCCAACAATTTAAGAAAGGATACTTAATAAATAACGTGAACACATTCTGATTATAAAAATATCACCTTTGGAATTTTGGTAAAGATATGGAGCGCGTAGCGCGCTTTTGAAAGGTCTAGTAAAACTCAATATTATTTAAAAATACTTTTTAACGACTTTTTTAACAAGTTAAAAGCAATGAATGCATAAAACAGGAATTATTTTACAGTTAAATTTCAAATGTCTTCTTATATCTCTACCCTGTTAAAAACGACAATTATAAAGTGAATCCTATTCTAAAAAGAACGGACGTTGTGCTTAACTTCAGACGTGTAACTCCATTTTCAAGTCTCCCATTGGTCAGTAGATATCAAACCTCACTATCTATAGTTTTCAGTTTCGATTTTTTGTTTTGAAGACGGATTTAAATCTTTTAATTAAATATTGTAACTTCAAGTTTATTTTATAAAATTTATAATGTTAGCAATCTAAAATTCTAAAATAACAAAAAATTTTGTTAAAATAATTAATACATAGAAGTTAACATTGACCTTGACTTCCCTATACGAGAACCCTTTCGACCAACTTCAGAGATGTAACGCGTTTTATCGGGCTTCTGATTGGCTAGCAGATTTTCGATATTTTTTGTCAACAATAACATCACAGTTTAGACATTTATTTGTACTATTTTTCAATTTATTTAAAATCTTCGTTTATTGAATAATTGCATTTTATGAAATAATAATAAATTGAAAATAAATTAAATTGTAATAATTAAGGAGTGATATAGTTTAAGAAGTGAGAGTGATTTTAGTGAAGTTGTTAAGGTTATAGTGTTTTGAGTGAAATCATGTTTTGTTTACATTGGAATTTGTTTCTAACAGGTGAGTAAGGATAATAATATTAATAAACTTTTATTTATTTTTACTTCATTTGTAACTTATTTATCTGTTTTTAGTTCTGTTATTTAAATGTTTTTTTTTTTTTCTAAAAGTATCATAATTATTTATGTCGTTTAAGGTTTTGATATTTCTTTTTATTGGAATGCACGTGGTGATTGTCATCGGATTTCTTTTCGGACAAGCGGAAATGGTGAAACTGGTAAGTAATAATAATTTTTAGTTCTTTATTTTGTTTTATTGTATGTTTATAATTCATTAACCTTTTAAGTTTCTGTAAAATAAAAATATTATACTTTCATGTTAGGTTATGTTTTTTGGTATTATTCTCCGGTTAGGTAGAACAGTAGGATAAAAGGAAAAAATTTGGTTCAACTTGACTTTTAGAACGCAATTTTAAACAAAATTAAAAAATTATTCTTTCCTCTAACGCAGAACTAAATTCTAAAGAGATGTCTAAGTGTTGATGTTTTAATTATTGTTTTATAAATTTTTAATTTTAATGCAAAAAGTATGAAGAAAAATGATTTTTCACAATTTTTGATTTCTTTTGCACAAAAATTTTTTTGCATACCTAATAATGTATGCATTTGATGTATGGGGTGTGTCAATAGTAAAAAAGAAGTTTTTGCGCTTAAAAATTATTATAAACAATTTATATAAATAATTACACTTTATGAATTTTCTTAAACAGTTCACATTATAAACACTCGTTAAGAAAAAAATAACAAGCGCGCCGCGGCGCGCGGGTTTATCTCGTAACCTTATAAAGTTGCTATTTTCGACTTACTGAATTTTTTTTATTATTATTATCAACAACTATGTCAAAAAACTTTTATTATTAATATTATTTGGATATTATATACATACTAAAGTATTCTTAAAATAATAAACAAAAGTGTTTCTCACCATAAACAAATATAAATAATTGATTTAACGAAGAGTTTCAAAACCTTGTTGACACCATGATATCTCACATTATGATAGAAGAACGACTAACGTCTAGCAATAACGGTATAGTCCAAATTACATCTACAATGCCTCAGTTAGCTTTTAAATAATTTTATAAAAAAGAGAAAATTAATTCACTTTGTGACAATTTATAATTGTCGAGATACAGTTTTATTTGATAATGCATACATTAAATGATTTTATTATGACATTCAAATAATGAAATATCAATCAATTATATACTTGAGTATTGTGATTGCAATTAGGATTGCGTAGTACAGCTGATCAATTTTTGATCTTCTATCATAATGTGAGATGTCATTGAGCCAACAAGGTTTCAAAACTTATCTCTAAATCAATTATTCGTATTTGTTTATTGTGAGAAAAATTTTTGTTTATTATTTTAAGAATAAGTGATAATATGTAATATCCAATTATTTTTATTGATACAATTTTTTTTTGACATAGTTGTTGGTAATAACAGAATAGGTTGAAATTTTGTTGACTATGTGGTAAACCACATAATAAAATAAAAAGGACAAACCTATAATTTGCTAGATTTTTTAACTTAAGTTCTCATTATAATCAAAAACTTTAAGTTGAATGTAACGGAACAGGAATGTGGGGATGAATTCGTTGTTTGACATTCGTAAATATGATAATCATTACTCAACGACTAACGGATAGAGGTAGAATATAAAGAAGAAAGGAATAGGTAAGAGTATAATGAAAGAGTTCCAAAGTACTTTGGACACAGCACTCTGCAATTATTACTCTTATCTGTTTAAGCTCGGTGATTTTCAGTCGAATCAATTTTCACGCGTACTTGTATGTGCATGTATTTGTGCAGTCTCTCTTAGATGGGTGCCATAACGTGCTGTTTTCACACATATGCACAGCTGGTTGTTACCTGGTTGAACCCCCTTCGTGCTTAAGCTTATAACCCACCGTGTTAAAGGAGTCCCTGTAAGGCTGCACATTAATACCTTCGCTACTTACCGGAGCGTTTACTACTTACGCGATAGCTGGTGCTTATGCCATATAAACGTAATTTAACACAATAGCTCATAACAGTAGCCAATATCAGAAGAGTAAAATATAATTTAATTTAAATCTAATAGAATTCTTATAAAAGTGATAAATTTTACCCTCTACTATTTTATGACATAATATGCTTGTTAGATGAAGCAGCAACATGTAACAATAGCTCGGTGTCAATTTCCGAGTTCTTTCAATTTTCTGTTACTTCTTATTTTGTTAACTTTTTCTATTACTGATCTGAGAATATAGTAATATTCTGAATTGTATAATGTGCAACTTACATAAATTCAAAGTTAATTTAAAACTGAATTAGCTATCACGTAACATTTCTAGACATTTTTTTGGGGTTTTTTTAATCTCAGAGTAAATTGTGTTAGATTAAAATAAACTGCAATCGTTTTATTCTAATCCAGTAACTTCAGTTTATTTAAATTCGATTTGGTACTGTGACGAGGTAAAAAGTTACCTCGCACCATATTTAAAGGAATTTAAAAATATAAAATGATATATTAATTGTTTATATACATTATTTCACACCAGTCTGGAATCAATTCCTGGCTATTGTTCAGCCTTAATGTAAACTTGGCGACTTGTGCCTGTTATTATTTTGAGTTTACATTATTTAATTTTATTAAATATTTAAGATTCAAAAGTTTATTTTGATTCTTGTCGAATTTAAGGTTTGCTTATATTAAGATTCACTTCTATTTTGATTTTTTATTTAATTAATTAAATTGTTGAGATAATATATTATTATTTGAACTTCCGGTGTTATCTGACAACTTGTCAGACTGGACAAATGTTGTTTTGTGCGATGAACATTAAATGTTCGCTCTTTTATTTTACACGCACGAACACTGCTTGACTTCGATGTGGAGTTTTCCACATCATAATGAATTGTAGTAGTGGTCCTGGTGGTAGTCATCGTCGTGGTTGGTAGTCCTGGTATTCGTGGGATTGTCCTGGCACATGGGTTCGAATGTGAGTCCCGTTCAATCAAGAGTGTCAAGACCAGAAGATAATGTCGTCAGTAGTGTTATATACTGTGAAAACACTGGTGGCAGACATCTTGTTTTAGCGCTTGACGTCAGCCTCGCCACCACAACATCTGATTCACACTTCTCGGTCGATTGCTGCTCGATCTTTCCATCCGCGGGTAATGCTACTTGGCCAACTTTAAAATGTGATTTGTGTGTGGCGTATGTGTCGCCGCACATGAACTTGTCGACGACGCGTTTTCGCGGTGTCGTTGGTATTCTGAACTAGTGTGTTCAACCGTTTGGTAGTATATTGTTTAATACTTAGTTGGCAATTTTCTTTGTAAAAATGTAACAAAATAAGTGCCGGGGCTCTATTCGTGGCCATTGTGCCCAGCAGGTAAGCTCCATTATTAACATTTTTATTGTATTTGATGGAGTCGGTTCTCCGACTATATTGTTAATAACAGAGTCAGTATTTATTGCGCGTCTATTGTAATGGCCATGCCGCGCGGCCGTCTATAGTAAACATTTCGATACATAAAATTAATAAATTTCAATTAATAGTGAATCTTTAAAATTCGTATTTGTGCTGCTCCTTACTCCCCACTCTCTTGAAAGTTAGTTAGTTGTGGCTTGTTGTTTATAATATTGTTTGATTTAATTTATTTTACCAGTCTATTATTTTATAATTTTTGTTGTTCAGTTATTTCTCAATAAAATAACTTGGCGCGGTGTATTTATTTTTATATTGTTTATTTGGGTTTATTAAATATTAAAACATTAAACATAATCTGAAAGAATGCGTCAAAGTACATAGTATGTCAGAAGACTCGGAGCACTATCTAGCAGATAGGTATCAACATATAACACTTCATAGCGACAGTAAGGAAAAAAATAGAGTTAAATTTTTAAATTTCTTTTAATGTTTTAATAAATAAATGTCTTTATATTGCTTTCATAATCTAGAAATTGTCGCATCATATGAGAATTGTATAGGCAGTGATGCTGATAATAAAGGTATTTCTATTATTCTTTTCCTCTTTTATTTAGTAACCTCTTTACTTTGAAACACAGAAGATTTTAAAATAATTTTAAAAACCGTGTAATGACTAACAAATACAACAAACATTTGGATAAGATGAATTTATATTTTTTGAATTAATCACTGAAGAGGAGACTGAATCAGTCTCGAAACTTAAGAAAAAAATTGGTTCTTCTTTTTTACCAATGTTTGTTATCTTTGTTGGTCATTACAATGTTTTTGAAATTAAGATTTTGAGAACGTAAAAGAAATTATTATTTTAAAATAAGTTAATTAATGCATTTTCAAAAGTTTTCTTTAAATTTATTACAATATATTATAACTCCGATGAATTTTAATTTCCAAAAACCCATAAAGTATTGTGTTTTATAAATTATTATACATGTTATTCAATATTACATTATTTATATTGCGTAATTCATATTGCATTATGTGAATGTCATTTCAAGAACTCATTTTTTTCTTGCCTTTTGTGCATTGAGTTTTCTTTGGAGAAGAAAGATGCCAACAATAAGGGATAAGAAAGAAATTGTAAGCTCAGGAATAAGAAAACGCAAAGAACTCCTCGATGGCTTTATAAATATCAGGACGTATTACTGAAAGGTGCTACAGTTTTTATATCGAGCAGTCCAGCTAAGCGTTATCTTCCAATTACCATCCATGGTTATTAATCAAAGAGGATGTCCTTCTCTAGCTAACACTAAATAAACACCCACGAATAACAGCATACAAGTTATAAAATAAAACAATAGAAGTTAGAAGAAAAAATAGTACAAGCATGAAAAAGGATAATAAAAATACAAAGAGAAAGAATGTTAGGAATCAAAAAAAAGTAGAAAACAATCACTGAGGTCACCATCTTATTTTCTAATGAAGAATTAACTACACTACTGGCCAAAATTGTGGGACCACTTACAAAAATTGGATGAAAAACATGACCGTCTTAAAATGTTGATAATTAAATCGCTTTGGAAGAGTCCTAGGGTTCGAACCACTTAAAGAGCACAAATTATTAGTACGGAACTACTGCGTATATATGTCATTTGTCAATATTAATTCATGTTCTAAAAACTCTGTATAAACATTTTAACATATAATTTGTTTTAAGTTAAAAGTTTCTTTCCAAAACACAACATGCATTACACTTTCGATCTATTTTCTTAGTGAGATTTTAAGAAATGTACCTAGTTTAGTGTAGCACAATTCTAATCAAAATATATTATTGTTTTTCTGACGTTTTCACCTGTCACCTCTGAGGTTAGGTTATGGGGCGGTCACAGCTTAGGCCAAGGCAGATGAAATCGTAACACGTAAACTGAAAACTTAAGACTGAGAGAGAGTAGGACAGAGATATTGTCTGTCCTACTTTAACAGTGAAAATTGTTAAAATTGTGCAAATGTCGATTTGGTTACGACAATATCTTCGAATGGCTACTTTTAGCTTTTGGATTTTAACCATTTCAACTCGGATGTGACAGCAAGTATTAATTATTTTCCGTAAGTCATACCTTATTTGTTTTTACATAATAACCCTTTAGCCGAATTATTAAGCAGCTTTGCTAAAGCTTATTTTCTCAGTGAAAAATATATGTGTAATATATCTATGTAAAGCATAGTAGGTGCGAAACGCTTAGTCAATTTTTTCATACCTAAAAGTCATTCCAAGGAACCGTGCTCTTAAACAACCAAACTTTGTAACCATAATTTTACTTTTCTTGTCATAACCAATAAATAAATATTCTTGAAACTATTTATCTACTCATTAACATCGTCTTAAAACTAACTTAAAAACAAGAATATAGGTAAATTTGGATGCGCTGCATCTGTAACTAATTGTTACAATAAAGCTAGATATTTGGTTAGTTTTCGATCTATTTTAATATATTTCGTTTGAACTCAATGATACAATAATAAATGAATTTATAGAATTTATCGCAATGTTTTCAGCACACTCGTGTTATTGTGGGAATACCACATAAATTTTATGCGGAATTTGATCATTTTAATGAATCAATGATATTTCAATTAAATGACAATTTTAGTGGTTCAACAGATAACGGATTTCAGTGTAAAATTAAATAAGTAGCTTAATGGAATATGCATGTTGGACTGCAACTTCTGATTATTTGTGTGCATAACTCGTTGAAAGGAAATACTTTATAAAAAATAAGTAGCTACTGATTAAAATCATCCGAATATAATGCACATAAGTATGTTGTTAATATCATGGACTTGTGCTGTTTCTGCACAAAGCGAAAATTTGATTATTGTTTTTAAGGGCATGCGATGGAGAATGACGTTACTTCTATAAGCAAAATTTGTTCATAAATTCTTTACTAAAATAATAAATATTTTGATTCCAAACTTTGTGGAATTACTTAAAATATCAATAGGAAGGTCTCTTTGACCCAAGTTTGTTTGAACTTTGAAATAAAATTAATTTTTAAAAAAATTCGCAGATATTTGGAAATTCTAAAAAAATAATTTTAAAGCAAAATTCAATCAAACTTGGGTCAGAGACAATCCACAAAATTTGGTAACAAAATATTTAGTACTTTAGAAGAAAGTTTATGGACAAATTTGGCATATGGTGGATTTCACGTCAACTGTCCAGCCAAAAAAAAAATTTTGTTTAATCCTTTCCCAATTTTTGTTATGAGTTGTCTTATAGGAAAGTAATTTATCAGCCAAATATTTTTGGATTATATAAAAAATTGCCCGAGAGGGAGGGGGTTAAAGTTTTAAACTGTTTGTTAAGACGCTCTCATTTGTTTATTTATTGAGCTTAAAAAAAATGATCAAAAAATTTTTTGGTACATGATTTTTCTAGATTTTTTCATCAGCTTTCGATTGGCGTGGTCTATTTTAAATTTTTTTTTATTTTGACCAAAATTTTTGAAAATTAAAAATAAATTTCACTTTTTTTCGTCTTCGGGCTCGTTTTATTTTTTTTATTTTATTTTTAAAAGAAAGCTGAGATTTTTTCCTACAAAATATGTAATTTTTAAAAAACCCTTTTTGTTTGTTTTTGAGAAATTTAATGTTGAAGTTAGCGCGCCATGTCAAGGCGAAGTCTCACTCTTCCGCCCCGCTTGTTGCTGTGCGCTGTTTGCATCATTACGTGGATATTTATTTATTCTAACCCTTAATTGAACTTTTCTCTGCATTTTACTATAAACAAAATATATTGAAAATTATGTTCTTTACCAATTTTATTTTTATATTTTATTGCTTTTTTAATGTATTTCTGCCCACTTGTAGGTCACTAAAAATTAATCAAATGAGCTCTTTGCGAACGGTCTAATGTAATGTTATTCAGAGTTATCATTGTTTAAAAAAAAATTAAGTTTCGTAACTTACGGAATCTTATTTACATTTAATAAGAAATTATATATACACCTACTTTGCGGAGAGTTTAAAACCACATCGATTGGTATACCTAACTTGTCCCCCTCAAAGACCTATAATTTCGCAAAAAAAAAACATTGTTTTAAACTATTGTTTTCGAAATATAGAGCCTAACATAATCTTAACATACATAACTACATACACACATAAGCACGACATTTTTTAAAAACATCATTTTTGACATCCTGAGTTCAAAATATGTCAAGATATTTCAAAAAATCTCAATCGATCCTGTGGAAGTAAAACAATACTTTCTCTATGAGAAACCAATATCAAAAAATTACCAACAAAATTTAAACATAAAAAAATAAACAACAGAACTATAGTGCAGGCACTTAATTGTTTTCATGTCAGTCTAGGCACTGTAAAATGCAGAGAAAAGTTCAATTAAGGGTTAGAATAAATAAATATCCACGTAATGATGCAAACAGCGCACAGCAACAAGCGGGCGGAAGAGTGAGACTTTGCTTTGACGTGGCGCGCTAATTTCAACATTAAATTTCTCAAAAACAAAAAAAAAGGGTTTTTTGAAAATTACATATTTTGTAGGAAAAAATCTCAGCTTTCTTTTAAAAATAAAATAAAAAAGATAAAACAAGCCCAGAAACGAAAAAAAGTGAAATTTATTTTTAATTTTCAAAAATTTTGGTCAAAATAAAAAAAAATTTAAAATAGACCACGCCAATCGAAAGCTGATGAAAAAATCTAGAAAAATCATGTACCAAAAAAATTTTTGATCATTTTTTTTAAGCTCAATAAATAAACAAATGAGAGCGTCTTAACAAAAAGTTCAAAACTTTAACCCCCTCCCTCTCGGGCAATTTTTTATATAATCCAAAAATATTTGGCTGATAAATTACTTACCTATAAGACAACTCATAACAAAAATTGGGAAAGGATTAAACAAAATTTTTTTTTGGCTGGACAGTTGACGTGAAATGCATCATATACCAGTGACGTCATTTTCCATCACATGCCCTTAAAGGTTTTAGAGTTTAGTAACTTATGTAATATTGTACCAGATCGTATAGTTTCCTTTAATAATAAATTTCCCTTAACAAAATAATTTTCGAAAAAAATGGACTTGTACGGTGTCTGCACAAACTGATTCAATTAATTTCCTTTTAAATGAAAATGCAATTTGTTAATAAAATTAATAATCCTATTCTTATTTATAATGCCTAAACCATACAGTTGTTGTAAAACATAATTTTTATGCGTGTCTTCAAAAAGTTAGTTATAAACATTATTAGGTTTACTCTGGTTTAGTGGAATACAACTGTTTGGTTCAGGCATTATAAATAAAAATAGAATTATTAATTTTATAAACAAATTGCACTTTCATTTGAAATGAAAGTAATTAAACTGTCAAAATATTAAAAATAAAACACGGTATATGCTCAAAAATACAAAGACTGCGAGATTTTGTTTCCGCTGCGTTAGAAAAAAATTAAAGGTATTCTGCTAAATATAAACCTAAATAAACTTTTTTTATAATAAACCTAAACCTATATACATTCAATACGTTCTGAAACAAATTTACCAGCTGGCCCAGAAATATGACATTAATTTTTAAATTTCAATTTACATGTTTCCAAATCAGGGGGCCACTTCAGAAATTTTTATCAAACTGCAAAAAAATAAATTTAAAGAAATCTTACCAAAATAAGGTTATGCAACAAAATTTCCTTCTAGGTAAAAGAAAGGTAAAAAAAAGAAGAGGCGAATATCCATAGCCGTCAAGTTTTGTCTCTCTCCATTTTAAATCTTATTGCACTCTGTCTCTCTCGCAGTACCAGCCATTGCTACTTGTTTCTCTCAAACTTAAGCTCACTAAAGTATTATGTCTCTTTTGCGTAACTAACCCATAACTACGATTAACAGACTACGCTAGATCTTTCTCTCTCGCCCTACCGGCCAACACTACTTGTGTCTCTGTCAAGCTAATGTAAGCATAACAGATTACAGCTTACTTATCCTATTCTAAAAAGGACCAGACGTTGTGATTAAATTCAGACGTGTAAGACCCTTTCGTGACCTCTTATTGGTCAGTAGATATAATCGATAGTTTTCGATGTCGACTTTCTGATTTTTATAATAATTATTATAGTGACATATTAAAATTTAATTTCAAACTTACTTTACATGACATTTTATTATTTTGGGAATTTAAAATTATAATAATTTTAATTAAGTTGACCTGTAATTTAGAAATTACACTTGATCTTGAAATTCATGAAAGACCTTTCGACAAACTTCAGACGTTTAAGACCATTTTGCGCTCTCTCATTAGTCAACAATATCTTCGATATTTATCGATAGTTTTTTGTTGTTATTTTTGTGGTAGTTAGCTGAGAATAATATTTTAGGTTAGTTGTTCTCTTTTTATTTTGTAATTTTGTAATCTGTAATTGCAATTTTAATTTACTTTAGGAGAAAAGTGTTTCATAAACAAAATTTAGTGAAGTGTTTAGTGGTTAATAGTATTTTAATTTCATAATAGAAGTGGTGTGTTTATTTAATGTGCTTCACGTGTCAATCTTCTGCAGATTTATATGGGTAAGTCTAAAGCCAATAAAACACCTCACTGATTAATAATAACAATGTTTTTAATTACTTTCTTTTAATTTAATTATATTTAACTATTAATATTGTACATTTACATTTGATGACAGGTGAGTAATGATAATAATAATAATAATTTTCATCACCTTCTTTTTTTTTAATTGTAAATTGAAAAGGTGCAAAAAAATTTATTATTGTTAATTATTATTTTTGTTTTTATCATATCAAGTTAATAGTTTTGCACTTTTTATGGGAAAATAAAAGTTGAAGTATTATTGTTATTTTTTAGAAAAATACATGTGGAAATTATTTGGCGACAGGTAACAAAGAATAATGTTTTTTATAAATTTATTTTTATTTTAATGCAAATCTGAAAGTGATAGAGAATTTTATTTTTTGCAATTATTTTTATTGATTATATGAAACTAGATTAGTAGTTTTGAACTTTTAATTTGCATATTTTTTAATCCAATGTCGAGGTTCTAAATCACCTTATGTATTGAAACAAACAAATCTACTTTTTTGAATCATACAAACATTTCTGTTAGTTTAGAGTGATTTTAGATGTAGGTGACTTTTACTCCTGAATTCAAAAACCTTTTGATTTGTCTGTGAGAGAAATTATAAAACAACACTGAAAAAATAAGATGATATAAAAATAGCCAATTTTTTATCAAAATTAACCGGGGAAGGTTGTTGATACAGCCCTTGCAAAATACTTCATTGATTATAATGGAATAAATTTTTGAAAAGGCTACTTTTAACCTTCCAGTTCGATTGTGAGAGCAGGTATATTATTTGTTACTACCAATAAGATTAATAACAAATAATGTTATTGGTTAGAGGCTTATTTTCTTAGTGAAAATGGTCCCAGTAGGTCATATTTGAAGAAATGAAGATTAAGATATACTTTTTCAGTAAATACTTGTAAATTTTTAGTATTAAAACTTAAAGATTTACATTTTACGACGTAACAAACATTTCGGATACATTTTGTGCGATAGATATTGAACTGTGGATATTTAGCCTGTTATAGAAAAGTCAGTGAATAGTCCACGAATTTTCGGAATGTTTGTGAGTTTGCAGAAAGAGAGTAGAGGAGAAAGGGGAGGAATTAGAAGCTTCGATAGCTATTCGGGAGCACATAGTATCTTGTCTGTGCGAGACTGGGATAACTCGATACTCCATTAGGGATATACATATGCTCTTTATGTATCGGCATATGTGCAACTTACCATCTGACACCTATATACCAACCAAAAGTTTCTGGTACATACTCTCCTATATAGCTCGTGTGGAGTTGGCATACATTAAGGAACCTCATCCTACATAAATCGGACTTATGGTTTTAGAGTTGGCGATAACGGTCAACTTGTTACGCGAGAAGGATTATGTACTCGAGCCTGAATGATTTACTGTAGACAACGCATGAACAGAGTAGAAACATGAGTCAAATGCGAAACTGTGCAAAACTATAAATTAATTACGGGATAATCTACTTCATACCACATTGGAAAAATTTCCTCTTGCTACCTATATCGCATCTTCCTAACGGGTTTTCAGGCTAAAAATTCAGGACATGCAATCCAACCTACACTACCAAAATGATAAGATTATTTTATAAACATTGTCAGCGGGATAAAATATTATTTCATTCTGTGCTACTTCAGATTTATTGGTATTTCACATTTTTACGTGACCTATTTCGTGACCAGGCATTCTTTGAAAATTGTCTAGTTTACTAGGTACTTTGAATCATCGTTAAATTTAGTAACCAGACGGAAATTGTGTACAAATTAAGAAAATAATCACGGCTTGTTAAAGTATAATAATGGTGTCTTAAACAAAAGGCTTTGTGACTCCAGTGAAAGGGTTTCTGACACGGTAGCAATGCGATTCACGAGAGTGAAGACTGCTAGGAACTAGCTAGATGTGCACCGTTGCAAAGAACGGAGAAGTACATTAATTCTCTTTAAGACCAGTGCAGCGTTTATATTAATTCGTTGCAATTAATAACAGTTAAATGCGTTCGTCCGCTGGGTGTCGGGAGAGGTTTTGGTCCAGACGTGACGAGGAGTCTAGTCGAGTAAGCGAGGAAGAAGGGCATTAAATTACATTTAGTTCTGCAAGATAGAGAGTCTGAGCGAAAAGCACAATTGACATCAAAGGAAATGAAATTGCCTCAACAAGTGGAATGTTCAAACGAACAAATTTACAAATCTCTTAGACAAAAGACGTCTATGATAATGACATGTTTTCACGTTAACATTCTTTCACAATTAATTTCAAAGGCGTTTTTGGCTTTAACTGTTCTTGACATGAAACAGCATTTTACATTCTTTTTCAACGCCGAGAGGTGCAATTTCAAAAATTATTCAATGTGAAAGTATGCTTTTCAGATATCTCATCTCAGATTAATGATAAGGTTAAATTGTGTGTTTTTCGCCCACATTTTTCCGAGAGTCTTCCTCAACACTGATACTTTTCAGAAGAAAATAACATGTCATTTGCAAATCCATTTCATTGTTCGAAAACAATAATGTAATACTAGGGATTTTATCAATATTTTCATAACAGTACAATCGTAACAATAGTGATATTGTAGACACTGTGACCTAGAAATATAAAAGCAAGTGAAATCAATATGCGTCAAATTCAGCAGAATTATTTTCATTTCGTTTTCTAGCATATATATTACAAAAGTAGTAAATATTTTATTACCAACAAGCAGTCGTGTAATTTCAAAAATTTCTCCAGGCAAGTTTCGAAGATAAAGTAAACCATCCTAGAATCTTCAAAATTGCATCTTTCTGGGTTAACTGTTTGGCTAGTAATAGTTATATGACACTAATTATCCTAATTTTTAGAAATTCAAAGTAAAACAAAAGATAGCCACAATTTAATAAACAAGCATTTTGAAATTTATATTAGTTTTGTACTTGTTTTAATTATTTATATATTTATCTACATTTATTTATTTTACATTACCTTGGACGTGTATAAAATTTATATTAAAAATACTTAATCTCTTTAAAAAATATTAAGTACGTTTTTTATAGGACATGAAAGTTTGTTCGCTGATACATTTTAAGAGGTTACCAATCATACAAAGTTATTAAAACCTATTTTATCAGCAATATTGGTTCCAAGCGTCCTTTTTAGTTTTTGAAAGCTTGTGTCAATGCTTTGTAAACTAAGTGCATCGTAACACTATTCATACCAAACAGTATTCTAAAGCCACTACAGTTTTCAATGAAAGTTGTTTGATATTACGCGCGGAGCGAGCATTCAACCGATAAATCGATTTTATTACAGCCAAGCCCAGCGGCAAAAAATTATTATTAAAGTTAGGTCCAAACCTCAGTAACAGTAAGACGCATGAAAAAATGATCGGTTTATAAGTTTTTCTGTTAAAGAAGCACGATCAGTGGTTGTCAGCGCGTGCATTCGCGTAACAACCAACTTTGTTAACCGCAAGGTATTTATTATTATTACTATATTTTACAAGCAAGTAACTACGTTCAAATCAAGAATTCTTGAGAATACAAAAGAAATCAAGCAATAAAATTAAATTTAAAATTTAAAACTACTAAAGAACTTCCTCTAGTCAAAAGGCATAAGATTATAAAAAATTAAGTTTTGTTTATTTTATATTTATTACTCTTTGAACATTAATACACTATGTACTCTATGTATATTGTCAGGAAGTATAAAATTAAAAGGTATGTATTTTCGCATTAAAAATATGTAAGAAAAAATTTTACTGCAGTCATTTAAACCTCAAAACTGCTCTTGTAGTTTCGTTTCGGTTAAAAAGGGAATGTAGGATTTCTATAAAGAGAAACATTTTTTTAAACACTATAGAGTTTTAAAACAAAAAGAAACTAGGTGAAAATTATGCCCATTTCGTGGACATTTCGCTTTCACGTAATGAAAAATTTTGCTTCCATATAGAGGAAGCAGTGAATTAATAATATAAAAGTTAGTTGTAGAAGTTATTAAAAAAAAATTTTAATAAAAAAAAAAATGAAAAAAGATGAATTATTTTACAAATTTTTAATCAATTTTAAACTTTTTTTTTTTTTTTATTACGAGGTTTGGAAAATGCATTTACGCACCATAAAGAACACCTTACAATGAATGATGCTGGGCATCATTTAAGGAGGGTGCTCCCCGTGTGTGGGACTCGAGTCCAGAGAATAGTTTACTTGGGAATATTAATATTCCCCCGTAAGTTTGTCTCTGGGTAATACCCACTAAACCTTCATCGCTTTCTGGGAGTTGTAAGTTGTATTTTTAGTATGGAAAAAATTTTTGGAATAAAACAAATTTTTTCGATAAAAAAGGGTAGGGGAGAGTCGAGTAAGTTCGTCGAAAAAAAGTATAGAGTAAAAAAATTATCATTTATTGATAGTTTTTAAATATACTGACCGTATCACAGTAAATAATCAACCTTTGAGAATAATATGAGATAATTATTGGAAGTATTTCTTAATAAAAACATTAAATAAATTATAATTAAAGTAGCGACGATACTTATCTGTAAATGATAAGTTTATGTTTTCCGAAATTTCTAAAATTTTGCTTTGAAAGCATGAATTTGAAACATATTTAATATTTCTATTAATATAAAACCAATTGATACAAAATTGTGTATAAATCATCGTAAGATTATAACGCTTAATTATTAAAAACAATTCTATTAAACTATTTGTTTTAAACAAAATTATTAACAAAAACGAACTTAGCCGCTAGCCGAACTTACCCGGCTCTCCCTTAGTCAAAAAAATTTGATTGGGTATTTTCAAAAATCCGGTTTCGACTATTTTTTGAAAAATCAAAAATCTTAACGATCACTTAGCTTCCTGTATGAGAAAGCGAAAGTAATAAAAGTGAAAAAAGAAAAAGATATTAAGAAAAAAAAAAAGATTATAAAATGTTAACAAAATAAACTTTATATAGGTAAAAAGTTTCTACTTAATGCAAAGAATACCATTTTTATCACACTTACATCAAAAGTTAGATTTTACGGCTTGTTTGGAAACCTTTAAGAGCTCATTTCACGGCCTAGGCCGTAAAGTAAATGAACTCGCAATCTGATTGGCTGATGCTGGTCAGCTGACCTTTACTTTATGGTACAGTTGCCCAAACTGGCCCAAACGTCACGGCTGTTCACGGGTTTCGCCGCCCTCCGGGGGCATTTCTAAGTCTGTCGACCTACTCCCACCTAGAAATGCCCCCTGAGGCCGTTTTTTACGATAACCACCTCTCCCTAGGTTCGAATTCTCAGTTTTTTGTGTGATAAAAAATGTTATATGACACTTGGACCCTTTCGGCACTTAAGTTCTCGTGTATCGTACAACTCGCTACAGCCACATCAGAGCCTCGGCTACTTTTCGGTGGAGCCTCGGCTTCATATCTTCACTTCACCTCGGCTTCGCCTCGGCTACGTTCAATGAAGCCTCGTCACCACCTCTACTTCGCCTCGGCTGCGATTAGACTTAGGCTCGTATTACGATACTTACTCGTACTATAAAGTGCCATTTCAGGTCCTTGTGTCATAAATAACTATTTTTAATATATTATAAATTTAATTTAAAAAATGAAAACAAAATTTTAACAAAAAGGGCCTATATTTTCGATTCTTTCACAGAAAAAACCTAGTTGCGATTTTTGTAATTCGTATGTTAATGTGAAATTTAAAAAAACATATTTCTGTGTTAATTGCAAAAAATCCTTCAAATTTAAAGCACTTAATATGTACTTTATACATGTCAATTAATTTTCGAGTTATTGTGTTCACGAGAAAAACTCATCCACACACACATGCACACACACACACAGGCATAAATATTTTCTCAGGAACTCATATAAAACATTTTTAGTATTTTAAAGCCTTCAAAAGTAAATTAGAATGAATACCTCAGCTTACTTCATCTGGAAGCAAAAAATATTAAATTCTTATAAAGATATTTTTGAAAAATTTGAAAAATTTAAAGAAACAATTCCAAAGATGTTTTTAAATTGAGAAACACTAATGTTTAAAGTTTTCTCAAATTGAAAAAATTCCATTAAATTCTAATTCTTTTAAAGATAAAGATGTTTAAAAAAATTCTTTAAAATTGAAAATTCTATTAAAAATATAATAATTAAATATATTAAAATGCGACATTTTTCCTTCAATTTTCAAATACAACATTTTTTTCTATCACCCAAATATATTAAAAATTAAAAATGTTCAAAAAAATGTATTTAAGAAATACAATTAACAATATCTTTTGTATAAAATAATTGAAATTTTGCAAAACCCTTTGACATTCTTCAAAAGGGTAACAAGTATATCGAAATATCAAAGTATAAAATTATAAAAAGACGAGGGAGTTTCCGTCCATAGAATGCCTGTTTATTCTTTTTTATTATACATATTGTTTACGGGCGTTTTTTGCAAATTTAAAATTGAATGTACAAAATTTAAACTAGCGTGTTTAAAAGAATTGTCAAAGTCATAAAAATTTTGTTACAAAACATTGATTTAAAAAAAGTGGATTTTCTTTTACAACTCCTTATTTTTACAGATTTATTATTATGCTTTCGGAAGAGTAAAAGTGTTTGGATTTTTTAATTAATTTCTGATGAATGTAGATACAGATAATAAATTAAATATTTGTACTTCACCATTTTCAATTTAAGAGCACAAATGGTTTTATAAGCAAAAAGAAACTTTTTTTAAAAAACTAAAGAATAAGTTAAATATGATAAATTGTAAAAGCAAAATTTCATATATTTTGTATGAAAACTTTTTGTCGTATCCATTTTAGAGAGTTTCTGTTTCTACAATTCATACTAGGTTCTCCGAAGGAAACATCTTGGAGTAAACGACAGAAAGAGAAAATAATACAAGGGATGAAAAAAGGGAGAAGGGAACGTTTTACAGAGCTAGGAAAAGCCTTCACATTGAAAGCTTCTTCATGAAATGGTACTTCTTGTGGTTGAAGAAAGAGAAGATTCGGATTTTATGTCAGAACCCTACTTCCTCGAAAATGCCTGCCTGTCGGCGACAGATGTCGTTGATCGGTGGCTGATACCTCCTGTTGGAAATGGGTATGTACTTCGTCTTATACGAGTACTTTAAAAGACGTCTTCCTAAACGCTCGATAAAGTACTATAGGGCTAATTTACCGGAGAATAGAAAATTTAGGTTCATGACTTCAACTAACTTGATCCGCTGGCTCTCTTGAAAAACTCGCACGAATTCAGAAAGAAAGTTTTCATTTTGTCTGATGGTTGCACTTTAGTTTGAAAATTCATTTATTCTCTTTGAAAAGGTAATTTCAATGGAGCAACTTCTTTATCATAAAGGATTTTAGAAGATTTTGTCAAAAAGTTGCAGAGCTTTTTCTCGACTAAATAATTTTCTTTATCGTTATTCGAAACTCGGTTACCGTGGCCATTTAAAAATTATAATGAAAGAAGGGGAAACTTCCTTTCTTAAAAATATTTTCACTTTACTAATTTTTCTCTAAGCAACTAGACTTTTCTAAGCAAAAAAAAATTACAAGGGTTCATTAGTAAATTCTGAATCTGAAATTTGCTTTTTTGGATTCAAGCTTACCTCGCGCGATAAAAAGTGGAGAACGGTGAGAAAATGTGAGGTTTGTTTTTTCCTGACACATGGATATTACCAATTTGAGATTTTTTTCTAAAAAACTAAATACTATTCCTCTAAAGGAAAAATTCACAAGGATTAGTTAAACAATTTTGAATATGATATTAATTTGCTTTTTTGGATTTAATCTTTTCTCATGCGATAAAACGTCGAGAAAAATGAGAAGATGTGAGTTTGTTAACTTTCGATTTGTTGATATGTGTCGTATGCGTGCAAGTCCGCCAGCTTAATTTCAGATTCAAAATTTTTTTAACGAATTCTTGTCTTTTTTTCTATTTTTTATTAGTTAATTATACACTCGTTTTCCGGCTTTACACTCATACAAGTGTTTCCTTGTAAAATTATTTTTTTGCTTTGATTTGTTTTTCATTGTTCATACTTAAAAGCTTAAAACAGAAGTATTAAGTGTTTTTGCTTCTACAGAACGGCTTAAAATTAAGAGTACTCGCATTTGACTGAACCACCCTTATAGGGTTTGCTCGCCAGTGGAGAGGGAAAACTTTAGAAAAACCTCTCCTGAGTACAACCGGTTTATCGACAGAAATCGCCGAGAAATCTGTTAAATCAAATATAAGATTGTTTGTCCTAATCTTATTTAAATTTTATGTATCATTATGCCCGTAAAAGATCTAATAAATGGGCTGTATATTTCACAACAACAACAAAATAAAATAAATATTATAATACCTAATAAATATTGTGTATGATAAATAGAAAATTGAACATTTTAAATTAGTTTTCTACGTATTCCAATTCTGAACAAACAGTAATATAGAATATTGCGCGAAACTATTAGTACTAGAACTATATTCCAATTAAGTAAGAGGCCATTTATGATCCATGATCTGGAATACATACAACCGGATTAATGTCAGCTTATTATTGTTAGCATGTGCAAGAATGGACAGTACATAGTTTACTACATATTCTCAAGCCTTTATGTGGATAGGCAAACAAGATAGGGATATACATCCCTTTGAAATGGAATCTCCGATACGAAAACCTTCTACATAATTAGTACCTATTGGAGTTTTCCAACAGTGGTCGTAATTTGAAGATGTATCTCTAATTCCATGACTTCAGTCGCATAAAGTTCGAAATGCGAGTTAAAGGAAAGTTTCAAAGCAAAAATTGTGTCTACTATTACCATTGTGCTATGTATGTCGAAAACTAAACCACCCACTGACTGGTTCTTGTTCCGCCAACAGATTCATTGCGGTCAGCAGTGCTGCGCTGATTCGTTGATAGGAAAACAGACCATAGAAAAACGAGAAAAGGAATGAGAAGCAGAAGAAAAGTGCATATAGCAGAGGTGGACATCGATTGGCCAGAGTTGGTGGAAATTTCAATTTAGGTGGAAAGTTTCGAATGTTAATAGAACGAGCACCCGTTCACATTTACCATCTTCCTTCTCATGAGCGCCTTTACTTCAAAGCAAGGTTCCTTTTTGTGCAATTCATGGGAAAATGCAAACTTCGAAGTAGATAGGCACACGCACGAAGACCGTTAATACGTTATCTTGTCATCTGTGGATTCATGCGAGACCTCTCTTGGCAGTTACTGATTGCGAGGCGACCGCACGAGTCAACCTCGCGACCGCCGTTCGTAATCCTTCTCTTCTTTTCTCTCTTCAACCTGCCGCGAAACAGATTTTAAAGAGTAAAAATAGCCTTCATTACAACCTGGGGGTAATCTTCGAATGACCTGTTTGAATTCCATCTACACAAGTATTTCTAGGGAGAAAATCTTTCTGCACATTTGAAGAAGAATCCTAAAATCTAAACAATTTGCAGTTTACTAAAAGAGTAGAATAATTAATATGTTTTAAAACCTTTACTTCTTAAAACATTCTAATTACTTTCAAAATCTTATGTTACAATAAAAGTCTAGAATTAACAACTTGTATTGACTACTTATCCTATATAAGAAATAAGTTACCTGTGCCTGTTACGCTTACATCATACAGTGGGAAAAAAGAGATTACGTTTGGACAAAAATCTGCCTACTCCTCAATTTTCAACCGATTTAAAAGTTTTTTTTTTAAATACTCAGGAAGGTTGGTACTACCAGCAATTACTACCTAAAAATATTAATGATTAATATTAACCTCAAAAAATTGCCTTAAATTTGAAATTTCTATTTAGAAGTTATTAAAATATATGATGTTAATAACTGATTGTTATAAGAAATAAGTACTTATAATTTTTTAAACGTATTTGTATATACATCCTACGTCAGATTATCAAAATGTAAAACATCAAAATCAGTACTTCCGGTTTGGTGAAAAATTTGAAATGAAATAAGAAATTTTTATTAGCCCTTTTTTTGGCAATACGAATGTTCAATAAACTAATTTTCAAAATTCAGCCTGTGAGATTCTGTCAAGAAACACAAAAATTACTTAGTTTTGTTAGCCAGTTTATCTGTGAACTCTTTTCTTGAGACTAGACTGCAAATTTTCTTCAGATGATTACTGAAATTTTAATTTTTGGAATTAATATGGCTAATTTTTTTTTTAGGTTAATATTAATTTTTACCATTTTTAGGCAGTGGTGTCTGGTAGTGCTAACCTTCCTCAGTATTCAAAAAAAAAAACTTTTAAATCGGTTGAAAATTGAGGAGTAGGCAGATTTTTGTCCAAAAGTAATTACTTTTTGCCCACTGTGCATCAGTTTGAGAGAGACACAGGTAGTGTTGGCCAGTAGAGTAAGTTACGCAAAGAGAGACAGAATACCATAATGAGCTAGAGTCTGAGAGAGAAAGCGATGGCCGACAGTGCGAGAGAGTCAGAATGAAACAGTGATAGCTTGTAGTTCGAGAGAGACAGAGTGCTTGGAGTAGTTCGCAGCATCTAGTAGGGAGTAATAGAAAATGCTCTTTTTTAATAGTAATAAAGTTTGCAATCTTATTGCTAAATATTTCTTTTATCTATTATCTTTATAAATAGTATTTCATTTCTTAAAAAGTTAAAGATTATCTTAGCACATCCTTCCTATTTATTATTATTATTATTTATTTATTCCATGAATACCTAATAGGTTTTTACATTTTGTTCCCTCATGATTACAAATTATCCTTTTTATATATAGAAGATAAACTATTTATAGGTTATGTGAGTACATGCTTCGTTTGATATGCTATTTACATTAATTAATTATAGCTTTAGTTAATTAATTTTAGTTAGATTTTTGCATTAATTTAGCATATATTTAACGTAAAAATTGTTATACATAATATATTTTAATGTTGGGAGTAGTGATGTTGGTTTATAATATCTTATATATTCTACATGGTTTTTAACACTATGTATTATACCTCAAAAGTTATCTATATGCTTCCTGTACTATACCTCGTTTGTGGGAAAGAATTGACGGCTATGGATATTCTCCTTTTATTTCTTGATTTTGCTTTTACCTAGAAGGGAATTTTTGTTACGTAACCTTATTTAGGCAAAATTTTTTTTAATTGATTTTCTTTTTTGCAGTTAGTAATTGTATTTTTTTCTCTGTATACTCAATTGGTTTAATTTTTGTTATTTGAATAATAATCTGTTTTTGTTTATTTTATTTGTTATTTTTGGTTTAATTGAATGTTTTTTAAATGGGGCATTCCACGTGACATTTTCATTCAAAATTTTTTTTTATTTGGAATAATTTTTTTCTGTTTCTATATGAAAAATAAGGAAACACGTATTTTTTTATTTTTTTATCGAATGAAAATTGCAGAAGTTATGAATTTTTGAAATTTAACGTTTTTTAAATAGAGCATTTTTAACCTTCGTTTTTCTCCGTTATTATTAGTAAATTAAAAATAATGCCCTACATTAAGTTTGTTCAATTTTACTTAGATTTTTTAGACATGTAGTAAAAAATAATGAATTTGCAACAAAAATACATGAAAAATTGAATTTACGCCTAAAAAGTGACTTTTCTCAAAACCGAAGGTCTCGATTTTTGATTTTTTTCTTTCAATGCACTTACTGATTAATAAAGAAATTTTCCTCGTAAGTCTAAAAGTGGTGCTCTGTAGCATTTTAATCATATTTGCATTTATATAGTTTACTTTTACGTTTTCTTAAGTTTTAACCTTCTGAATTACAAAACAAAAGAACTGTTACACATAGGAATTTGTTAGTAGAAGTTGTTTCATTTCTATAATTCATAATTTAAACTTTTTGCAACAAGGAATTATTATAAATATCATTGAAACATTAAAGAGCACCACTTTTAGCTTTACGAGAAAAATGTCTTTATTAATCAGTAAGTGCATTGAAAGAAAAAAATCGAAAATCGAGACCTTCGGTTTTGAGAAAAGTCACTTTTTAGGCGTAAATTCAATTTTTCATGTATTTTTGTTGAAAATTCATTATTTTTTACTACATGTCTAAAAAATCGAAGAAAAATTGAACAAACTTTATGTAGGGCATTATTTTCAATTTACTAATAATAACGGAGAAAAACGAAGGTTAAAAATGCTCTATTTCAAAAAACGTTAAATTTAAAAAATTCATAACTTTTGCAATTTTCATTCAATAAAAAAATAAAAAAATACGTGTTTCCTTATTTTTCATATAGAATCAGAAAAAAATTATTCCAAACAAAAAAAAATTTTGAATGAAAATGTCACGTGGAATGCCCCAAATATAAATTTTCAAAGAATATAATCATTTGTTTTTGAGTTTAATTGGTTAATTGTTTCTTTTAAGTATTTTTGAAGACTGAAATAATGAAATAAGATGTGAAAAATTTTATGCAAAATGATATACATGATTATGAAAATGATGAAATTATATGAAATAATGTCAAAAATTTTAATGAAGCTCAAAATGATATAAAATTACGACAATAGATTGAAGGATGGATGTTTTTGAATAATTATGTTATTTTTCGGAAATTTAGAAATTGGTTATTTGAAAATCAATAAATAGAAAACAAATGTTAAATAAAAAAAAAAATAAATCAATGAAAAATAAAATAATTATTATCGGTAAAAAAATGAAACCTAATAATTTCGACGGGTGGTACGAAAACTAACACAGTTGATCTTCATGGCGAAGACTAACACAATTTAGCTTCCTGATGAATAAAAACACTCCTGATTTCTTCAGTGTGAATAAAACTTTCTGTATGCTTCGGGTCGAAGAAAAACACTTCCAATTTCTTCGGGACAAATAAAAACACTCCTGATTTTTTGGGACGAACAAAAACACTATTTTCTTCTTCCGAGCAAATAAAAACACGTTTAACTTCTTATTATTATTAATAATAAGAAGTTAATAATATTAATATTTAATTAATTAAATTACAGTAGCGACGGAATTTTAATAAGAAATTGATTAATAAAAATATTTTAAATGGCACATTAGGTATGTTCCAGTTAAAAATTTCTTATCAAATGGGAATAAATTGTGTCCTATGACCTCTGTAAATTATATTGTTAAATCTTTAAAAAGATTTTTTCTTTGACTCATATTTGTATACTTACTTGTTTTGAAAATTGGATTTCAAGTTTGTAATAAAGGGTTATGGAAATTCTTAAATATCAAATTGCATTAAAATATGAATTTTACATTTTAACTAGGTCTTGTGATTTGTATAAATTATATAAATAAGAGTATTGGTTTCGCGCCGACCATTTAAAGAATGTTACTTTTTGCCCTGGTCATTTTATAAGTGTTAGTTTTCGTACCAACTATCTCATAAATGTTAGTTTTCGCCCTAATCATTTTGATAGTGTTATTTTTTGTCCTGAACATTTACAGAGTGATTGTTTTCGTTCTAATATCATTTTTAAAATGTTAGTTTTCGCCAGGGAGTTCCAGAAGTGTCAATCTTCTTGAAACCGAAAAATTACTGTGTTAGTCTTCGTAACACCCGTCGATTAAGGAAAGATATTAAATAAATAATGTAAACACATTCTGCTTTAAAAAATATCACCTTTGTAATTTTTGTAAAGATTTAGAGCGGGTAGCGCGCTTTTGGAAGGTCTAGTATATTAATAAGGTATGTACATAGTTTTCGGTTGCGAAAGGTGGACCTTTGTTTCCTTTCCACGACGTTCCGTAAAAGGAAAATTCAAAAATCCTTAAATATGCGTAGACATAATTATAGACCCGTCAATGTATTATTTTTAAATTGATTGGAATCACGTCACATTCAAAAGTCTTGAATAAATAAAATAACCTCTGATTACCTCGCGATAACCTCTGAGGTAAATTATAGCGATATAATTAATTCTTAAATTGTGAAATTGTGTGATATTACATTTTATTTTCGGTGTTGTTTTTTATTGTAGTGTAACGTTGTATGTTGCATGTATTTCAAATTCTTTTGTCGACTAGTAGAAAATTAGATTAAACTCTCGCTTGGAGCTACCATGAGGTTTTTAATAAAAGATCAACAGTTTCTCCAACACTTTAAAAACCTTAAAAACAACATTTAATAGCCTTTAAAATGTTTTGAATCTGCAGATCACAGAAAGAAGAACCACCGAAAAAGAAAGGACAAAGAATTTAGAAAATGTTTTAAAGAACAGATAAGAATGAATGTAATAATGTTAAAATAAACTCAAAATTATCTTGCTGGCTTCATGAAGATGTTGACATTTTGAAGTGACACTGCAGAGATGTTCAATTCTCCCCATGTTTCCTGAACAAGGTAATTCGCGATAAAGCCGAGTGCTTTTTTTTTAGAGAAATGCACATTCTTTCACTAATCAGGTAATCAGTCTTATAAGAGCTGTCCAGTTGACTACAAGTATCGTTTTATAATCAACGCCGACCAATGTAAAAAAACTCTGAAGGTGGTAACTTCCCGCATGAATACTAAGATAACGAGATCAAGCTCAGGCGTTTACACGCACGTTCTTCTTATTAATTGCGGCACGTGCGAGAACATTCGCTATGTGCGTACCGCTAGGTGTTCAAGTCACAAACTTGAATTACTTTGCAAATGTAACTCCACAGCATATTAAAATATCTTCTCAATACTGTTAGAACCCTTTATCTCAAAACTGTAACACCTGGATGTTCTACATTCGCGCCTACTGATCTATTTGCATATCATAGGAACATTCCTACCGCATTCTTTTTATTTTTCTCACCTATATCAGCAGAAATTTCTCCACTGGAGAAAGCAAATAATTTTATGAGGTACATGGTCTGCAATCTGTCAGATAATTAGAAGATTAATTATAGGTAAACATAATAAATGATTGTAAAGAACTGAAATCGAGGAATTTGTAGAATAAAATAACTGATAAAAATATAAGATTAAGTGTTAAATAAAGGATATAGGTGAGCACATTCAAGGGGAAGTGTTTCAAGAGAATCAAATTGTTTAATGATAAGTTAGATGGAAATAAATTATAATTTACAAAATTCGAGTTTAGTTATTGATCCTTTTCATTTAGTTTTATCAATAATTTGACTCAGTAAGCTTAATGAAAATTGAATATAAATTTAAAATTAATAAAAATTATTATTGAATTTCTTTGAAGCACAATGAACATTACACAATATCTACATGTTTATGTAACACCGTGAACTGCTCCGTTTTTGTTCGTCTTAATTTTATCATTTCACTTCACTCAAATAGAATAAATAATTTAATATGTGTTTTTGAACATGCACAGTTAAAAATAAAAAGTTCTAATTTCTAAATGTCATAGCATCATAAGATACCCTTTTGACTCTGCACTTAAATGCAAACTCATTCTTTACTAAATTTTAAAATACTTATCTTTAGAGATTAGCGACATTCTGAATAAAAGTTAAACATTTCTTTAAAATGTTAAAATTATGCTAAGATACTCAACAAAAGTATAGCATCAAGGAAATAGTCTCATGGATATATTTCCTTATTCGTTTAACTAATCTCCACCCCTCTTTTGTTTTCAAAACCATTGTCCCTCCAGATTTTATTCATGACGAAGCTTTGAAATGATAAACCCTAAGGAACACAGGGCCCATTGCTCAAAATGCAGTCTCACAAACGTAACGCATTTTTCCTTACATACAATTTTGGTCTCTTTTACATATATTTTTCTGTGTTAAGAATTTCTATATGAATTTCTCTTGACTCATTACCGTTTATTACATATTACAATTTTGTTAAACCACTGTAATCTTCGACCACAATTAAAAAGAAAAAAAGAAAAGTAATTTAATTGATTATAATATTTAATTTATTATTTCTTTTTCTGTTAAACTCTATATTTTCTCTTTATTCATTTAAAAGTTTTTTATAAAATCTTTATTTTATATTTTATTTTATTTACGCGAATAAATATTAGAATTTTTGTTTCGAGGTTCCACATTTTTAAGAGAGTGAGCTCCAAGGATTAGCTTTTTGAATTAACATACAAATCAGAAACAGCAGAAAATTAATTTTACTTATTACTTTAAAAAACTGCATTGTTCATAAACTTAATTAGATGATTTCCCGAACTATTGCGATTCAATTCGTAGGCTCAAATAAATAATAAAATTTACTATAATTATAGGAGTTAATTCTGATGTCACATATACATAAAAACGGACCACTGTCGAATTTGTTGTAGCCGCAGTTCTCTAAAAACTGTTCACAATCATGAATATTTTTCTGTTGCATAAAAACAAACCGCAGATTGTCTTACATCGAATTACGCATTTATTGTGACTTAATTGACATTAAAAACCTGTTATAATTTTTTGTTTAACATTTAAATTGTATAGGCAACTCTAATATGATTTTTGTCGTACAGTCCGAATTAAACCTTGAAAATATTGGATTGGCTTTAGTTTTTAAGTAACAAAGCTTTAAGGGGACGCCTAAGTCACCTTAAAACAATGCAAAAAGAGTCAACTTTCGGTACACTTTTCTCAAAAACTATTACTCCAATTGCGTTCTTCCTTGGTTTGTTCGATTACACGTATAATCAATTGTATGAATAAGAAGTAATAAGACGTTATCTTAAATAGATACTTTTTTATAAACATTTATACCAAAATGTAAATAACACTCCCAATTTTTCTGATTAAATGACTCACATCTCCGTTTATATAAATGGGTCAAAATAAGTGAACTGGGCCACTTGAGAAATTTTTGTTTCCGATTTGCAAGTTATCTATGCTGTTTGATATATATATGAACATATTTTTTCCCCCTAAAATATTTTTCAAAAATTTCATTTATTTTGGAATTAAACGGGGGTTGAACTTTTGGGTAATGAATTTTTCTTTTAATCATAACTCGGGAACGGATAAAGATAATTGAGCTTTCTTTTTTTTAAATTAAAGGTTAAAAGTTGTACTTTAAACTGCAATTAAAATGATTGTTGTGAAAATAAAATTTATGATTGTTATTAACAATTTTTTTAAACAATTGTAATTTAAAACATGTTCTCAACGTCAACCAAACACTAAACTATGCTCATTCGACGCGCAATATTGTAACAAGTAAATTAAAAAAAAAAGTTTAGTAACCTCCAAAATTACAGAAGTTATGCATATTTTTCTGACGACGCGCAGCGAGCAAGCAACATCTAACTAGCGAACGCGCGGGAATACGTTCGCCACTGACTGACGCGCTTTGAAAAATTTACTTAATATTTAATAATAAGAAGAACTATAAACAATAATTATAATAATTTAAGTATTAATTTGATGCTTACTAATTTATTAGGATTTTTACCACTGAAGTAACCAGTGGCGGATCTAGACAAGGGTTTTGAAGGGGGTACTATATGAGACAGAAAGATATGACTCTATAGTGTTAACTCTTTCTCTCTCACATAAATTTAAAACTTTGAAAGGGGGCAAGCAACTGTACCCCTCCCCCCTTGGATCCGCCAATGGAAGTAACTTTATACAATTTTTAAATTAAAATATACTTGTAGAGAATGTTGAAAAAAAGTTTCGTCGAAAAAAATATCAATTTCTTCAACATTAAATTTTTTCAACGATTTTATTCAACGAGAGAGCCACAAAATACATAAGTAAAATGTTACTTATTCAGATTTAAAAAATGTATTTTTAATTACTGTTGATTTCTATTCTAGTTTTTAATATTTAACAAAAAGTAAGACTGAAATTGGTTTATACATGTAGAATAAAACCCAATGATGTACAATATATTTTTTAATTTTTAAAAAAAGGACGTAAATTAGAATTTAATATTGAACAAATTGATATTTTTTTCGGCGAAACTTTTTTTACACATTCTCTACAATTATATTTTAATTTAAAAAATGTATAAAGTTACTTCTATTGGCGGATCCAAGGGGGGAGGGGTACAGTTGCTTGCCCCCTTTCAAAGTTTTAAATTTATGTGAGAGAGAAAGAGTTAACACTATAGTGTCATATCTTTCTGTCTCATATAGTAACCCCTTCAAAACCCTTGTCTAGATCCGCCACTGGTTACTTCAGTGGTAAAAATCCTAATAAATTAGTAAGCATCAAATTAATACTTAAATTATTATAATTATTGTTCATATTTCTTCAATCATAAATTTTGTTTTTACAACAATCATTTTAATTGCAGTTTAAAGTACAACTTTTAACTTTTAATTTAAAAAAAAGAAAGCTCAATTATCTTTATCCGTTCCCGAGTTATGATTAAAAGAAAAATTCATTACCCAAAAGTTCAACCCCCGTTTAATTCCAAAATAAATGAAATTTTTGAAAAATATTTTAGGGGGAAACTTCTTATTCGTAATCTTGAAACCTTCCTAAACAAATTAAAAAAAAAACTTGTAAATCGGTTTAGTAGTTCAAGAGGAAAAGTGTACCGAAAGATAAAAAAAAATTACAAAATCAAATTTCACAGGAGACACGAATAACTAAAAAGAAGAAAAATCTCATGAATTTCAGAATTAAATAATCCAAATTTTATTAAACTTGGTATACTGGGGTTTTTGGGGTCGCTGATTACAATTTCGAAGTCAAATTATCAATATTCAAAATGGCGGATCCAATATGGCGGTCAAATTTTTAAAAATTGAACGAATTTGTATGAATCTTAGTATATTGGGGTTTTTGGGGTCGCTAATTTCAAATCCGAAGTCAGATATTAAAAATTCAAAATTTCGGACCGAATATGGAAGACAAATTTTTTAAAAATTATCTGAATTCGCATAATTCTTGGTATCTTGGGGATTTTGGGGTCGCTGATTTCAAATTTAAAGTCAGATTTGAAATATTTAAATTGGCGGATCCAATATGGTGATCTAATTTCTAAAAAATTACTAAATGTGCATGAAATTTTTTACTTTGGCGTTTTTGGGGTCGCTGAGTACAAATTTGTTATTTATATTTCAAATTTAATAATTTCGAATCTAATGTGAGGGTTGCATTTTCAAATATTGTTAAAATTTACCTGTATCTTGTTACTCGGAAATTTTCGGGTTTACTGATTTGAAATCTTAAATCGACCGCCATATTGTATCCTCCATTTTGAATTTTCCAAATCTGACTTGAAATTTGAAATCAGCGACCCCAAAAACCCCAACATACCAAGATTCATGCAAATTCAATTCATTTTTAAAAATTCATCCACCATATTGAATCCACCATTTTGAATTTTTCAAATCTGACTTCAAATTTGAAATTAGCGACCCCAAAAACCCCAATATACTAGGATTCATACAAATTCGTTCAATTGTTAAAAATTCGACCGCCATATTGTATCCTCCATTTTGAATTTGCAAATCATGTCGAGAAATATATATGGAGTTTTGATTTATTCATTTTTAGTATAAAAATAAGAAATTTTAAGACAATTGAAGCTTTCGTACATAATTTATTGATGAACTTAAGGATTTATTATTCTCGAGATAAAGTATCCAACTTTACAAATTTATTTAGGCTACTTCTACTCATCAGAAAAGGTTTTAAATAGTCTTATTTTATTCCTAAATGAGTCTAGTTTTGGATAATCACATAAAAAGAAAATCGTTTTTTTTTGTCATTTTTCCACTTAGGCGCGCCTTAAAGATGTCAAAAAGAGCGTTTTTGGAATGTTAAACTAACGTCGCACGCGTTAGTATTAAAAAACTGTGTTTAATTATTTAGCGTAGTTGGCACCTAATTTTTTGAATTAGGGTCTTAAAGGGCAAGGTTTAAATTAATAACAGTACCAAAGGCATAAACAACGTAGGTTTCGAAAAAATTATTGACGGATCGGCTAAAGGCGGCATTCGCGTCACGAAAAATCAGTTAGTGAATTGAATTTGACTCGGCAGTTTTCACTTCCATTCGTGTAAGGGGATAACAGTACGTGCCCGAGATATTTGCGGAAGCGCTGTTAAAAGATGCCTCAAGCGGGAGTTTAAAATCCCATTTTCCAGATTTCGCACAAAAAGCGAGTTGGGGAACGAGTAAGAGGACCAGAGAGGACGTATCAGAGGGTGGATTGGATGTATGAGAGGGAGAATTGGACGAAGTGAACGAATTTATTGAAGTAAGATAGAGTACACAAAAAAGAGAGAATAGTTGAGTGAGCGTCAGTCTTCAATTCCTCGCGAAGGCTAGGTATTCCCTTTCTCTCAATTTGCATATGAATCAGGATCAGAGGAACACCCTATCCAAATGTGTACGTGCGATGGTGATACCGGGGCAAACAATCGCTTGCAATTATGCAAATCCTAGTTGCAGTAGGAATGGCGTCTTGAAAAAAAGACGACCAAAATATTTAAGTTCTTTGCCAAGACTTGAAGGAGAACAATATAAAAGATAAGAAGTTGCGGACAGAAAAAGAAAGGAATATAAAGGGCGATCAATGTAGAATGAAGGAAAGCGAAAATCGGATTCACGGCGTTATCATCGACAAGTCGCCTTTATGCGGGTTACTTCGATCCAAGCGGCCCATCGAAACTGCCAATCTCCGTTACGTTTCAGCTGAAAACGTCGCGTCGTCCTGCTGCTGTCATCGCATGGTTCTCTCGTGAGTCCGCTTCCAGCTATTTGCATATGAATTTGGATCCGATGTAAGAGACAACTGAAGGCTTAAAGCAGACATGAGCAAAAAAGTTCCTAAAAATTAAAGTAGATGTAGGTTGCGTCTTTTCTGTATAGCAACAGAAGATTTTTTATCAAGTACATAACAATTTACCTTTTTTAGAACAAGGTATGAAGATTACTGTTTTTTTTATATATTACTTCAAATTTAACAGTTTTTCAAAACATAATAAAAAGTACTTCTTTGTTATTTTTTAGTGCAACTGTCTGCCCGGTAATATCTTTTTTGTCACAACTTCACGAAACGGTAACAAAATAGTATATTTCGTAACATGCGTGACAAGCAGTCGTTTCTGAAACGAGAGCAATGTTTTTGCAACGAGTGAAACGAGTTGCAAAAATTGCGCGAGTTTCAAAACGACTGCTTTGTTCACGCAGTTACGAACGATACTTTTCATAACAAAGTCATAAAAGGCGTGATTCGGTTCTCTGTATAGATAACCAGAAAGTTGCAGAATTAAGAATGATTCACTATGTCACGTCAGAGTGTACACAAATACAATCCAAATTGAATGTCTCACACTTTTTTACTTGTCAACACGCCGCGCTAGTGATACGGTCAGGTTAGATTTTGAAGCGGTACTACTCACCCTAAAGATATCGACTCTGTTCTGTTGGTCAAACAGTGCGTGCAAGAAAAGTAGAAAAGTGGGGGACATGCGATTTGGACTGTACTTGTTTGCACTCTGACGTCACATAGTGAATCGTTCTTAAATCTGCAACTTTCTGGTTATCTACAGAGAAACGAATCACGCCATTTTTAAGACTGCGTTATGAAAAAATTATTGTTCGTATTATGTCTGAATTTGAAAGTCTCGTTTAGACCAGAAGCTAATCTACTTAGGAAAACAAAGGATCGTCAAGTAATTAAGGAATTAGACCTCTCTAGAGGCTAAAGGTAAGTGTTTGGCACAAAGGACTAATTGTTCAATAGAATAATTTAGATATCGATGTATATTTACTTAGGCTGATAGAAAATGATTTAAATGAGCGAAAATGCTTTGTCGTTAAAAAGAGCAAAAACTGCGTCAGGAATTTCACAGGGATCAATATTGGGGATAGTTTTATTTCTATATTTATAAATTATTTACCCAATAACGAGAAGGAAAGCAATTTTTGTCGATAATAAAGTGTTGTATATTGCGTCATGGCATAAAAAACAACACAGAAAAAACAGAAGCTAAATATTACCTCAATTTGAGGTAAAATTTACCTATATCCAAAATTCCTCTGAACATACGTATGTAAAAACAAAAGGTGGAAAATTGCCGGTACCCGAATTCACTCCTTTGTTTTTTTTTATGAAATTGCAGAAATCATATAAGAGTATATATCAGTTGTAGAAAGGTACTATACGCATAAAAAATGAAGGATATAATTAGTGTTAAGAAAGTAATCTATAAACTAACATCAGAAGTTTTTAATAAAAATCTATAAACGACTTAAAGATATTGTAAAATGTATGTCAAATTAAGTATACTCTCTAAATCTGAATTAGTAGTTTTCTACTATGAATTAGTCAAATTCATGGCTCATTTTTCTCTAATTCATATAGTAGAAAACTACTAATTCTTAGTAGAAAATTACTAATTCATAGTAGAAAACTACTAATTTAAATAGTGAAACTTTACTTTTCAAAAAAGTAGATTTTTTTACTAATTTAATTAGTAGTTTTGTACTACAAGATTAGTAGTTTTCTACTAAAAATTAGTAAATTAATAGTAGCTCACTTTTCGCTAATTCATTAGTAGAAAACCACTAATTCAGATTTAGAGAGTAATGAAGCTCTGTTTAGGGTAAAATATAGATTGCCACATAACCTACTACAATCAACAAATTAATGTTAATCTTAACTTAATGCAAGTTGTAAACACCAAATAGTTAAGTTTAAGTTAGTTCTTGATTCTAGATTAGTTTCAGTTATATTACCCCGATATTTTTTAATAATTTAACTATTAAAAATATTATAAATTGTTTTATATGTTTAATATTCTAAAGTTATTAATAATATTTTTAAAAAACATAAAAAGTTTTAATCATATTGCAGTAACCAAAAATAGACATAAACAATTCATTGCGTTTACCTTTTCTTTCTCGTTAGACAAGATTTGTTTCAAATTCAAACATTACACAGTCCTGCGAAATTTCACTTTTGTCAGTTTATAGAATAGGTCTGGATGATTCTTGTAGGTTTTTTCGCGCTGAACACGAATCTGTTTTCCAAAATGGTCCATCACGTCAGGATTTTGAGTAATTCCGGGCCAAATGTCCCAAAAATGGCGTTTTTTGCCATTTTTGGGAATTTTTTCTGGGCAACAGAAATTTTGTAATTAATTTTCTGTATTAGCTTCATATAGTATGCATTGTCAGCTTTAAAACCCATTTTTAGAAATTAATTTACGATAATTTTTAAAGAAGTTATGAACATTTTAGCATATGAGATTTAACCAAATTGACCCTCCTGCACACGATTTTCTACTAAAAAGTCATTTCTAAATGTATACATTTTTCAGACTTATCGATTTTCATATAACTTGGTAACTTGGGGTTTTTGGGGTCTCTGATTACGAATCTGAAGTCAGAATTACAAAATTCAAAATGGCGGATCCAATATGGCGGACGAATTTTTAAAAAATTGTTGGATTTTTACATAACTTGGTAACTTGGGGTTTTTGGGGTCGCTGATTACGAATCTGAAGTCAGAATTACAAAATTCAAAATGGCGGATCCAATATGGCTGACGAATTTTTAAAAAATTGTTGGATTTTTACATCACTTGGTAACTTGGGGTTTTTCAGGTCGCTGATTACGAATCTGAAGTCAGAATTACAAAATTCAAAATGGCGGATCCAATATGGCGGACGAATTTTTAAAAAATTTTTGGATTTCTATATAACTTGGTAACTTGGGATTTTTGGGGTCGCTGATTACGAATCTAAAGTCAGAATTACAAAATTCAAAATGGCGGATCCAATATGGCGGACGAATTTTTAAAAAATTGTTGGATTTTTACATAACTTGGTAACTTGGGGTTTTTGGGGTCGCTGATTACGAATCTAAAGTCAGAATTACAAAATTCAAAATGGCGGATCCAATATGGCGGATGAATTTTTAAAAAATTGTTGGATTTCTATATAACTTGGTAACTTGGGGTTTTTGGGGTCGCTGATTACGAATCTAAAGTCAGAATTACAAAATTCAAAATGGCGGATCCAATATGGCGGACGAATTTTTAAAAAATTTTTGGATTTCTATATAACTTGGTAACTTGGGATTTTTGGGGTCGCTGATTACGAATCTAAAGTCAGAATTACAAAATTCAAAATGGCGGATCCAATATGGCGGACGAATTTTTAAAAAATTGTTGGATTTCTATATAACTTGGTAACTTGGGGTTTTTGTCAGGTCCATCTTTCCTTTTTTCCATCTTGCCTTTGCTGGTCGGATCTTTCTCTGTTCTCACTTTAACTGGCCGGTCCATCTTTCCTTTTTTTCCATCTTGCCTTTGCTGGTCGGATATTTCCCTGTTTTTACTTTAACTGGCCGATCCAATATTTCCTTTTTTCCATCTTACCTCTGCTGGTCGGATCTTTCTCTGTTCTTACTTTAAGTGGCAAGTCTATCTTTATTTTTTTCCATCTTACCTTTGCTGGTCGGATCTTTCTCTGTTATTATTCTAACTGGTCTGACCATCTTTCCATCTTTCCATCCTGCCTTTGTTGGTCGGATCAAAGAAAGCAAAAGAACACTTGCAGATCGCTTTTCTTTTGACGGAGTCTTGCCCAAATGGCATATTTTTTTTATTTGTACAATGATTTCAAGAACAGGATTTTAAAGCTATATTAAAATCCAACAATTTTTTAAAATTCGTCCTCCATGTTGGATCCGCCATTTTGAATTTTGTAATTCTGACTTTAGCGACCCCAAAAACCCCAAGTTACCAAATTATGGAAAATCCAAAAACCTTTTAAAAATTCGTCCGCCATATTGGATCCGTTATTTTGAATTTTGTAAGTCTGACTTCAGATTCGTAATCAGCGACCCCAAAAACCCCAAGTTACCAAGTTATATAGAAATCCAACAATTTTTTAAAAATTCGTTCGCCATATTGGATCCGCCATTTTGAATTTTGTAATTCTGACTTCAGATTCCTAATCAGCGACCCCAAAAACCCCAAGTTACCAAGTTATATGAAAATCGATAAGTCTGAAAAATGTATACATTTAGAAATGACTTTTTAGTAGAAAATCGTGTGCAGGAGGGTCAATTTGGTTAAATCTCATATGCTAAAATGTTCATAACTTCTTTAAAAATTATCGTAAATTAATTTCTAAAAATGGGTTTTAAAGCTGACAATGCATACTATATGAAGCTAATACAGAAAATTAATTAAAAAATTTCTGTTGCCTAGAAAAAATTCCCAAAAATGGCAAAAAACGCCATTTTTGGGACATTTGGCCCGGAATTACTCAAAATCCTGACGTGATGGACCATTTTGGAAAACAGATTCGTGTTCAGCGCGAAAAAACCTACAAGAATCACCCAGACCTATTCTATAAACTCACCCTTGCAGGACTGTGTTATCTAACAGTAAACAAACATGAAGAAAGAGAACAAAAATAAGTAATTTTTAAAGTATAAATGTATCGTATTTATTTATAATATCAATTAATTTATTTTTATAATTTACATTGAAAGAAATGTCTGGTTAAAATAACTAGAAAATAGGGCTTAACCGAAATTCCGGTTATTTTAACCGTACAGTTTTTTCAGTGTAACCAAAAAATAAAATAGTAAGAAAACAAATTCGATCCTAGGAAGGTAAAAATTACAAAAAATATAATTTCTTCCTTTTTTTGTATTTTATTGAGTCACGCAACGTTTCAATGACTGGTGTGTCATCCTCATCAGGCTAATTTTTTTTAAAATAAAAATATACACAAATTAAACACAGCACTAACAAACTAATCACAATAAATAAATTAATTAATTAAAAGTTTTTTTTACCTAAAGTACAATAAAACTACATGATTTTAGTCAATTAATTAAAATAAAATATTCAAATTGAAAGATTGTCGTTTATGCGGTAGGAGCATCATGTCCAAACTGATTACGAAGAAAGAAATTAATTGTACGATATTTGGTAAACAGGGGTCGATGTACCTAAAAATAAACAGAGGTGGCAATCGCTAAATTTAAAACACAGACAGTAATGATTAGACAGAGAAAAAACAATCATAAATTCAGTCGGTCAATAAGTGGAAAATAGATTCTATTAAGATATAAAATTTCAGATTTTTTATTAATTGTGAATTCGTTACTTTTTATGTGTAACATTTCTGAAAAAACGCGTTTTTTGTAATCAGACTCACGATCAAGAATAGTCGCATTGTTCCAATAGAACTCATGATTGAATTTAGATTGATGTTCGAAAAAAATAGAACTTTCTTTTTTACTATTTCTTCTATGTTCGCCAGTTCTCGTTTTTAACGAACGTTTGGTTTCCCCAATATATTTCACAGGACATTCCTTACAATTGATGTTATAAACGATTTGAGTAGTTTGCCATTTATCAGTACGGTCTTTACCTAATCTAATAATATTTTTAAAATTTTTGTTAACAATAGGAATTGTGTGGATGTTAAATGATTTTAACATTTTTGAAAGTTTTGTAAAATCTAAATAATTGTAAGGAATACAGACTTTCGGCATTTGTTTATATAACAAAGCGCGTGGATTACAAACATTTTGATAGTTGGTTATACGGTATTTTAAAGAATTTAGACAAACATTGGTATATTTCTTAATAATCATAGGTGGATAGTCGTTGTTTTCAAGAATTTTTATTATTTTTTCCAAATTATTTTTGTGCAAACAATTATGCGAAAGTAAAATGGCTCTATCAACAAGATTATATAAATTGTATTAATTTTTTGTTGTGTTGGATGGTTCGAAAAGTAATTTATTAGTCTACCAGATGCCATTGGTTTTTGATACCAATTGTTGATGATTTTATTATTGACAACTTATTGACCGACTGAACTTATGATTGTTTTTTCTCTGTCTAATCATTACTGTCTCTGTTTTAAATTTAGCGATTGCCACCTCTGTTTATATTTAAGTACATCGACCCCTGTTTACCAAATATCGTACAATTAATTTCTTTTTTCGTAATCAGTTTGAACATGATGCTCCTACCGCATGGACGACAATTTTTCAATTTGAATATTTTATTTTAATTAATTGACTAAAATCATGTAGGGGAGAGTGGCCATCAATGTACCAGTTTTTTGAATGAACCATTTCAATTTTCTCAGAAACAATTAAATAAAAATTCTCCTAATTTTAAATATAAATGAAGTTTGCATAAACACACTACGTCCATAAATTTGAGACATGTGGATTTATTCTTTATAGAGAAAACTGAAAAAAACTGTTTTTGATGCTCTGAAGAAAAAATTTACCTAAAATACAAACACGTTTTTTAATTGAAATAAGGCAATTTAAAAATAAATGAACTTACGATTTATTTTGTATCGGGCCTGAACTACAATATTCTAATGAGAAAAAGATTTTGAAATATTGCATTAAGTTATAAAAACCATTTTTGTTGCAAATGTCATGTTGATTCAATGTACCAGGGAACAATGAACCACCTGGAATTTCAGTGTATTTTCGATTTCCAGAGTGGTATGCCTGATTATAAAACTAGGCATGCGTACAGCATGTGACAGCGATTGTTATCAGTACTCTTCTCAACATAGCAAAACTAAAATGCCATTTTAGCTAGTTAACTTAAATTTGAGGTATATTTATGTTATACATTATAAATTAAAAAGTGTTAAGTAATAATTTTTTATAGTATTTGATAGAAAATAAGTTGTTTTACAAAATGAAAATGCAATATTATTATTGTTGAATATTTTTAGTGTTTTTATAGAGGTGGTTCATTGTGTACCCAGGTTGTTGAAAATGAAAATAGCTTGTTACTTTAGAAAAATCCTAAATTTTATTATTTAATCAAAATAAATCGGGTATAATATGTGTGCATTACCTAGAGAAGTGTTGTAGTTTTATATTGATGCAAAGAAGTGATTGAAATTAGTGAAATAGAATAAATAATATGACCTTGAAAAAACCCCGGTACGTCGATGGCCACTCTCCCCTAGTTTTATTGTACTTTGGGTAAAAATAACTTTTAATTAATTAATTTATTTATTGTGATTAGTTTGTTAGTGCTGTGTTTAATTTGTGTATATTTTTATTTTAAAAAAAATTAGCCTGATGAGGATGACACACCAGTCATTGAAACGTTGCGTGACTCAATAAAATACAAAAAAGGAAGAAATTCCGTTTTTTGTAATTTTTACCTTCCTAGGATCGAATTTGTTTCCTTACTGTATAAAATTTGGAAGGGAATTTTCTGTCTTTTTTGACAAAAAATAAAATATAAATATTGAATTGTTCACATCCGTTTTCAAAAAGTTTAGTAAGGTAACGGTACCTATACTCGATCAGTACCTATAGTCGATCAGTGATGATTTAATTGGAAAAAAATTAATTAATAGTTTAATAATATTGATACTAAATATTAATTCGAATATTACAAGATTTATTTTTGCCAATGTAATAAAACTATTAATTAGTTTTGTCTAATTAAATCATCACTGATCGACTATAGGTACTGATCGAGTATTGGTACCGTTACCTTACATATCAATTAAAATTATTTTTATTCTTTAAAAATATTGTTAATTTTATGATGTTAAAAATTTACAAAACAACTACTAATATGTTTAATTTATTAATTAAACAACTATGTTTCATAATATTTTCTCTAACCACAGTTTATTGACTTTTAACTTTTTAGTTTCTATTATGATGCTATTCTACATATCACAGTACTTTTAAATTCCCGTACTTCACTTATATTTATTTTATGTTAGTGTTTAAAAATTATTTCTTTAAATTTATGAAATTTAAAGAGATTCTGAACGTTCCTCGATTTTAAAACGTAAACATTGAATATGGTTAGAACTGAGATTTCACAGAAAATCTGAACGTCAATTTTATTGAATATTTTTATTAAAGGTTTAAAAGGCTAAGAATTTCAAATTTTTTTCAAATATTCTTTACAAGCTTTTTGATTTTTTGGTTTCTTTTTTCATTTGGATGTTACTTTAACACTCCGTCTTATTTTAATTAACTAATAATTTAAAACTATATAGAGGTTAATTTTAACACTCTTCAGAGTTATCCTACTATGGTAGTTAACTCTGAAACGTATTCTAGTTGACCCTCTTCGAGTTTAGTTTAACTCTGTATTTTTTTTAGTGCATGAAATTGTATATTATAACTACATTGAAAAAATGTTTCAGATTAAAAATATTAAGCCCGTTTAGTTAAATAAATTCCGATTAAATACATTAGAAAATTTAGTTATGATCCTAGTTAAAATATTATAGTTCAACAATTTTCCGATTAAACTTACCGGAAATTCCAGTTTAATTTTTCGGAATAATATATTTAGGTATCAGAAAAAGAAACAAAAATTAGTTAACCACAAAATATTCAAATATTTTTTCTGAAAATTGCGGTAAAATTTACCAGAATAACTTACTAAAATAACTGGAAAATTTTAACCGAAGTTTTCTAACACCATTAACCGGAATGTTTAGTAAAAGTGTTTCACGAATTTTGGGAATTGGAGGGTCATTTCTTAAAATACTTATTGGGTTGGAAATAATTTTTCTGGTCAAACAGTTGTTACATAACACTCTCGACTTCTTTGTCTCAAATTAATTCTTCAAGAAATGATTATTTATTTTGTTGGTCTTCGTTGCGCAGATAATTGGTAAGATTAGTTTGTTTAGTTTACTCATTTCTCGGGTTTTTAGGTCGAAATCAAGATTTTCGTTCAGTTAATTTTTTTTATTGTTATTAATTTTGACAATTTTTTTTATATGGAACAAGTTTCAGCTGAGAATCCGATGCCAACAAAGTTTTGCTACACAATCGACAAAGTTCAATAACTTTTCCAGAAAGAATTTAAATTTGATAATTGTAGTCATTAATGATTCAAAGGCAATCACAAGAAGGTTGCAGAAGTAAAATAAAACTTGAAAATATGTCGTAAAGGGTGCGATACATTTTGTTTGCTTGGCCCTTATCAAGCTCTAAGATACATGGAAAAAATAATTACAATAAACTGATGTTTGCTGATACAAATTTGTTGCCACGGCAAGCATTTGCTACAATAGCTAATATAAGAAGTTTGATGTGTCAGCTTACTTTTAGTCGACACAGCTGAATCTTAGTTGGCCCTACTGTAGCAAACAAACTTCGATGTGTCATCAAAAAAATTCTTCTATGCGTGTAGCACATTAAGCAACAAACAGAACCTGTTGTCTTTATCTATTTATTTTTTTTTGTTGTCGTTGCAAATCTGTGACGATGAATGACCCTATATAAGAATTTAGAAAACCTCTTGCTTGTAACGATTCATAATACATTAGGATAGCAAAAAGCATTTCTGTAATGCACCCCTAACCTAAAGGGAAGCCAGTCTCCCCTCCATTCCAAGTTGACACTTTCCGTACATCCCTGAGGGTTAGGCTCAGCAACGATATTTTTGGCTATACAAATTGGCTATTGAGACAACCACAAATAAACAAGAGGAAGAAGACGATATTCTCAAAAAATTCTTTAAAGAAGAAATGTCTAAATTTTGGAACGAGAAATAGAAAGCCAAGCCTCATACAAAACTACACGAAATTAAAAATAACGTTTTTGAGAATACACCAAATAAGCCTGGACAACTGCAAGGTCCAAGTAATGCTGACTCGTCTTCGTATTGGACACACCCACCTGACTCATCAACATCTAATAACCAAAGAAGACCCCCTCATCTGTGATCAGTGTCAAATTGATCTTTCCATACAACATAATATTAGCGGACTGCCCGAAATACAATGTGTTACGAAACAGACTTACACTCAAAAATCAATTGAATCTACTTCTAAATGACCCTAAAATGTTCAAAAACTCTTTATTCTTCTTTATTGACTTTATTGATAAATTTGAACAAATTGGTATAGATTTTGGCATCGATCATTAACTGTGAATATTTCGAATTATTAATATAATTAAGAAATTTTGGTAAAAGAATAGACTGTTTAAGCTATTACTTTTAAATCAGATCAAATCACGACAAACACAGAGATATTTTTGGAGAGTAGGAGATACGTGTCAGCAACTAACCACGATTTAATTTACACATAGGTTAACATATTTATTTGAATATAATATAGAAAAGTAACAAACTACCGGAAGACCACCTACTTTTACAAATTTTTGGCAAATTGAATCGGTATATGATAAAATATTACATAAATATAATTTTTGTCCATTGTTGCAGTAAATTTACTATCTTCTAAGCTGCATATCAATTTAAACATATTAATTAATAGCTGAGAAAAATTATTGTCCGGTCTAACAAGTTGCACAAGTCTTAATAATAAATATGAAACAATTAAATAAATACAATCTTGAATTAATTTGTCAAAATAAAAGAAACACTTGATTAGTTAAATTTAAAAGTCAACTTAAATAAAATTAAATATAAATTAATATAAATTTTAGAATTTAAATATTCTTTAGAATATCTCCGACTAATAATTGAACTTTTAAATTCCGAATCACTGTTCAGTGCGTATCCCGAATGTAGAAACTGTCCAAGCAATGCAGCTGGCTATTGTAATTTCGACTTTGCGTAGTTTTTTTATTTTGTTATAACCTGTAAACTTTAATAAATATGTCTAATCATGTGTATGCAGATTTTGCACTGCTGCTTATACATTTTAGTTAATTATTATTTAATTTTAAAGTTTAAAATAATAATTTTTTCAAGTTATGAAGAGTTCTACACATAACACCTTTTAATACAGAACGTAAAGATTAATTAATTTCTTAATAAATTATAGGGACCTTTAAACTTTCGATATTATTCGCCAAAAGGAATATTGACTTAAATACACTTAATAATAATTGTTCAACTACTCTTGATTTTGGCAACTTCAATTTCAAATCTTTGATGATTCAGCGAATCGTTATCGAATCAAATTCAGACCATAACGTTGGTATAGCTGATTGTCAATTTGCATATGAATCTCGAACGTCGAAATTGAGGAGAAACTAGCAAAAGGGCGCAAGTAACAGTAGATCATAAAGCTTTCAGATGAAAATAGAAGATAAACTACAGAAAGATAAGAGTTATAAGGATTGAAGTAATAAGGATAAGTGCAATTGCATCACAGCTTACTCAGATGCACCTGAAGCAGTTTGGAATAATATTTCTTAGAAATATGAAAGAAATGTATAAGACTACCTATGAAAAATTCAACATGGTAGAAAGTGTGATAGGATACACTTGGATATGAAATACAGAAATTGCTTTTGAGTTTCGACAGAAGCGCAAACACGTAATTTTCTTAAGCGGAAAGGATGAAATAAATTTTATGAAATTATTTTCAATTCCTACTTTAAAGGATAATTATTATTTCACTTTGATGTATGTTTTTAAGTAATAAGCGGATTACAATATTTGTGGTAGTAATAGAAATAAGATCTTCATTGAAGATGGCTTGTATGAAACGTCCAACGAAATGAGTTAAATTACAAATTAATTAGCACACAACGACGAAATATCTGAGATTAAATAGAGTTATATTTTACTGACAGTCTATTAATAAATCAATTGCTTTCTAATTGTCTACATTTATAACCAGTTAATTTGTGATTTATGTGCTGTGAGTGTTGCAGAAAGTCATAAAAGTTTCTTACATGATCCATATTTCTGTTTCACACCATCTTAACCACGTTATTTCATTGTAAACTAATTATATAAGTAAGCTTAAAGTAATTTACGCTTAAGTCAACAAAGATGCGCGCATTCATCGACTCCTGCGCAGCATCCTGCAATTACAAGGCGCTAGTATTCCTATGGTTATGTGACCCAGAATCTCCTCATTACCTTCTGGATAATCACAACCATTCCATGTTCGGAGCATGAAAGTGCAATTTCAGACAGCGATAAATAACTATCACCCATTACTAATTATTGTTAACTAATAACAATGATAATATCAAAGCTCATTAATAATTATGATGCTACACTTACAGCATTATGACACTTCAATAACATGAGTGTATCTCCCTTTCCATCCTTCCAGAACATTTCCTAAGAGATATTTCAAATAACGTTTCATTCGAAATTTTATATAACGATTGACGTTTTCTAAATAACTATTTTAATATTGATGACAATCTTCTTCTGTAATATTATCACAAATACAAAATATAATAAATATGAAACTAAAATTTAAATTTTTTGTAGTGTTTTCAGAACTAAATAAATTTTTTTCATATTTCCTAAAGCTTCAACGTATTTTCCTTTATATAATAAAATTGAACAATTTTTCAATTCCATTTCTGTATGTAACATTTGTTTCAATAACATGATTAAAAAAGCAAAAAACTCCTTCTGAATGTTTTGATTTTCTAAGCACAGGACTGTATAAAAACAACTAGGACATATATGTCATATATTGAGTCAATTTCGTTACTTTGTGTATAGAGGTAACGGTTTTTTTTATACTCTGAAAAAGAATAACTGTCAGCAGGAGAGAACTGCCCGTGGCTTGATACCCAGCTCCTCGAGCTTTATAAAGAGTCTTCAATATTTTGCTTCTTTATTGTTGATATTTTCAAAAGTGATCTAAACGTAAGGAGCAAAATGATGAAATAGTGAAACGACGATTCAATACGACGTGACGTGTCACCGAGCACAAACTAACTTCACAAGGGAAGGTTGTAGAATTTCGCCGAAAAGATCCTTTATTCCAGATACAAAAGAAATTCCAATCGCAATAGAACTCGTCACACCAATATAAAGAACGAAACCAATTTGATTTATCGCAACTTCTGAGTAAATGGTGCTTTTATTATCTAATTGTCATTTATAGAAATAATCAGAAATTAATTTAAAGCAATACTTATAACTTACAAGCAATTAAGTTTCTCTTTAAATACTAGAATTATAAAAAGCGCGCTAGGCCCGCCCAATCATTATTCAGATTGCAAAGCTGACATCAGTGAAGAATGTTACAAATTCTGTATTTAATAAACATTTCTTATTACAGTGATGGGTTAAAAATTCACGTTTTGGGATGCGCAGTATATAATTTCAGGAAAAGATATGGTCGATTCTTGCGTAACTGCCCGATTTCAAGATAAGTTTTGGTAAAAAAAAATTTTTTTTATTCAATGTTTCTCTGCACTTATTTTTCTTATTAGGGTGTAATATAATTATATTTTAAACGATTTTACTACAACTATATTTATACAAAAATAATAGCAAATTTTTGAAAATTGGCTGCCATGTGGAGCTGAACCGCATCCTTTTATTGCAAATATATTGTACAAAATAAAAATTTCTTTTTGATATTTTGCTAAAACGAAAATAAATTCATAAATTATTTAATATTCTAGCAGTATTTTAGATATTAGTTAATATAATATAAAACTTTATAAAAGAACAGCAAATACAATATTTAATAATGAATATTTCGTTTTATTTTTTGGATAATTTGAAATCGAGATCGAGCAGTGTAATCCGGCATTGCTAAACTACTTTATAGAATAATATTTTAAAATAACCACCACAGACAAAAAAGTTTCTCTGAATGAAGCACACTGAACACTTCACATAGGCCATGGAGCTGAAATTTTACGTGATACCATGGAGCTGAAATTTGACATTTATTCTAACCTCACTTCTACAATATTGCAAAATAAATCTATTCCTTCTGCAGATCCCTTTTTTCACATGAAAACTTAAAGCAAATGGTAACAATACTATCAAATAGTTGTAACAGTAATATAATAGTAATGACTTGGAACTGAACGCTTTTTTTGTTCCCATGCGATTTTCACAAAAATAAGTTTTTTTTAATCATAAATTCTTCTTTTTTAAAATTTTTTCACATGTGATTTAGTGCTAATGGATCAAAATTGAAATTTAACTTATTAGAAGGCGTAATAACTAAACACATGACACCTTAATTATAAGTCTACAGATTGCGTTCAAAAATTGGAAAAATTGAGGGACAAAATATTTTTACAGATTTTTAAGTATGAAAAAGGTATTATGAAGGGCAATATAAACCTAAATTGTTCATAAATATAGACACTTTATGCTTGAAAAAGGCTGAGTTATAATAATGATATTTTTACCGAAAATTATTAAATTAAAGTTAACATTTTGCAAAAGGGACACGCCACGGAGCTGAAATTTCAGCAGTTATAGTGCAATATAATAGAAGTTATAATATATTTATGTATATTTGGTTTTCAATTACTCTCATATATACCTTTAAAATTCACTAATACACTTCAGAATATATTTTTAATTTAGGTGTATTTTTTCAACGCCGCCAAGTAGGGCAGTTACGTAAGAATCGCCCATATAAATAAAAATTTAAAAACGTGTAAAAGAATTGATAAACAATCATTGCCAATTTTTGAGGAAATAATAAAAAAAATAAGTACATAAAACGTTCTAAATGAACGTGTTTGCAACCCGAGTTCGAATCTCGGCCGGTCAAAATTTTAATTTTTCTTATTTATAATTAAAAAAATATGCATGTATTTTAAATTTAAGTTCGTTATGTATATTTACACTGAGGGAAATAAATGGTAAGATGCTAACCCGTACCATCCAGATGCTATCCCGTACCATCTAGATTCTTGTCCGTATATTATATGTATATTTAAGATCAGATATGGTATCTGGTACCATCTAGATGGCACCCCGTAGCATCTATTTCTCTTAGTGTAATGTCAATGCATGTACTGCATGTGTGCTTTATATAATGAATAAATGAATAAAATAAAAAATAAATACTATTTATAAGACTTCATAAGATTTTTAACTTAAATCAAAGAAAAACTGAAACTCTTTCACTTGGCATTAAAAACATTAAATTTGTTTTCAAAAAGATGTCTTGTGTGTTGACCAGAATAAATTAATATTTTATAGATGTAGTAATAAGTGTTTGTTTTTTCTGATCATATAATTTATTTCAATTAGTTAAAAGCTTTCGTCCTTCCAAGAAGGACCTCTTCAGTCAATGTTTATTTACAATCAATTGTATCTATAAATAATATTATTAAAAGATGAAAAACATAACGGTTTAAAATATAAATTAATCTTTCTGAGATAACCTATAATGACACATACCTATTCTAAATACAAAATATATGTCATCGTTGCACTTTTCTTAAATTCTTACAATTTCTTACATTTTTATTTGTATTGCACATTATTTTGGAGGAATACTTGGTATTTACATTTAAAAAACGTGCATTTATGTGACAACGCATTTTTAACCACGTTTTCTCCAAAAAGTCAAAATATAAATATAAACTGAAGTACATAGGTAAGACGTCTGCTGAGATCAGAGGTTAAGGCACTATTCACAACTACCGAATAAGGTTATCATTACGTAACTGTTGCGAAATTTAAAGATCGTTACAGGTATTTGTTGACATGCAAATCACTTCAAAAATCGGTTTTTGATATCAAATTGATATATAATCGGCTTAAATAACTTATACCAGTCCTAGTATTAACTGAATTTTTATATTTTACGATATAATACATTTCTTTAAAAAGTCTCCTTCTATTGTTAGAATCACTACACACGATTTTTGCGTTATTAAAATTAAAATTGTGATCATTCTCATGAGAGTGGGCAACAAGAGATGAAGATCTTTTGTCATTTTTGCAGTCTCGCTTGTGATCATTAATCCCATCTTTAAAGTAATTCATTGTTTGCCCTATGTATACCTTACCACATTGACATGGAATTTTATATACCACACAGTGGTCTTGAAACAACTTTGAATGAAGGGTCTTAGCACATCATTTTTTTTTGCTGATTTGGGTTATTTGTATCATAAATAGTGTGTAAAAAATTTATAGTCCATAACTTGCCGAGCCGTTTTTGAGAAAACTCATTTAAAAAAAAAATTACTCGTCTTCTATTAAAAATATAACACTTTCACATCGAATTATGAATTTGAGGATTGAATTTAATTAAATTTAATTTTTTTACACTGCAACACCTGTTTTGTGCGTATGCTTGCATGTTGTGTATAATACTAACGTCCACATGTTAAAGGAGCATAGGCAGTCGGTAACGCCTAAACAAAAGGTTTTACTCGATTTTTTTGTAAGAAAAGAAATAATTCTTTTCTGTTTTAAATTTTCGCATACTATTTATTAACATTGGAAGAACATTTCGGAATTTTTTTGTTGAAAAATAATAAAAATTATAAGTGCTATAACGAATTTAGTGTTGCTCCTGAGAAAAAAGTATCCTACCAGTGAAGATAAGTCCCGTTAGGATCATCCGAAATCAAAAAACCAAAAATTATTATTTGTTAGTAGATTAGTAGCACTTGAACGATGCACATTTAAAAATAAAACTTTAATCTTTAATAGTGCTTTGAAGTAAGAATCGTGATTTTTGTTTAAAAAATGAATCATTTTATTTTCTTAAAACAAATTGTATACGTTGTAAGAAAAAGTCTTCTGTTCAAGTTCAAGCTGAGTATGTATAAAATATGTGTATAAAATAGACTATTTAGACATTATAGTAGTCGACTCTGGTACTGTTGATAATTTTTTTCTTGGTGTTAAAGAATTTCTTGATACAGTGGAACTAAATTTAGCAAATGTAATTGGTCTTGAATCTGATGGCGGTAGTAGTTTGTGTGGAAAATTCCATTCTCTGTATACTTTATTGAAGAAGTATAGTCCAAATATACAATTGATTAGATGCGTTTGTCATTCATTGGATATTTGTGCTTCAGAAGCGGTTAAAGAGTTTTCAGCGAGTGCTGAATTTCTGATTACAGAAATTTACAATTGGTTTAAGAATTCGCCCAACAGAAGAGCAAAGTATAGGAAATTGTGGGATATTTTAAACACATGTGACTCCTCAGCTGATGACGACCAAAAGAAACGGTTTCATTAATTCGTAAAGTGATCATCAACTAGATGGTTAGCACGATATAATGCGGTCATGTTGTTTTAGAACACTGGACTGAATTAAAAACTCATTTTAATTTAGTAGTTGTTCACAGCGACAAATGTTACACATGAAGGTTAATTAAGGACATGCTAAATGAAAGTAGTAATTACTTGTATCTGAAAGTTCTTAAACCAATTTTAGGCGAAATACAAAGTGTAAATCTACTTTTCCAGCGCAATGGTGTTGATCTTTGTCTACTCTATGACGATTTACGCTGCCTTGTTATGTTGTTTGCTAGAAAAACATTAAAAATGTCGTTCCTTGATAGTGGCATAAATGTAGTGCTTGAAGCTTTCGACAGTGATTTAGCTTATTTGAAAATTTCAGAAGTTGATTTTGGCATTGAATATAAAAATGCTTGTTTAGAATACAAAGTTACACCAGAACAAAAGAATGAAATTGAAGATCGGTTATTTAAATACTTAAAACGTTTAAAATATTTTTTACCAAATATGTGTTTGAATCAAGTGCAAACAAATTTTATGAATTTGCCATTTCTTAAAGAATTCGTAAACGAAAAAACATTAGTTGTGGTTGAAATTCCATGGAACAAATTACCACTAGTTGACTGTAAAACAATTTTTAGAGGTAAAATTCTTGAAAGAAGTAATGAATTTTGGCCTCAAGTTCATAATTTCCAAGATGCTGGTGGGAGCTTTGTTTTTCGAGATTTAGCTCTTCTTGTCATAAAAACATTAACATTTCCATCATGAATGCCGTAAATTCAAAACAAAGGAATAGAATGTCAATGGAATTATTAAGTTCTTTGTTAAGAATTAGAAAATGTTCAAAAAGTTCACCGCAGACGTTATGTATCCTGTAAAGCCTACATGCGATAACAATTTATCAGATAAAAATAATGCTTTTAAAGTATTAGAATATTATTGTATTAGAATATTATTAGATTTTAATACGCCGTGCATTCGCTTACCGGATTTTGAAATTTAATTATTTTTATTAAAAATTCTTTTCTATATTCGAAACAGTTATGTCATCGTTGCTTTAATTTTTAAGAAAGTATTTAAATGGTGTTACCAACAAATGTTATACTACTTGAACGTTTTAGAAAACATTTTATAAAATATTTAAAAAAATGTTTCTAATCATAATTTAAATATTTGACTTAGAAAATGTACATAAAACTGTGATAAAAAGTTGTAACAAATATATTTATAATAAGAAATAAAAACAAGTGATTCAAATTCAATTTAAATTTTGGCTCTTTTCTGGCGATATTTTGTTTCTAAGGGTTGGCAATAAGTGTCGATTTTCAGTTGCCTAACTGGCGACATTAGAGCGCAATCATCTGGCAACCCTGCTCGCTAGTTTGTCATTCTTTTAGCTGAAGAGACTTGTGTCGCTCCTCAGGTCCCGTGCTGGGTTGCTCACAGAAGGCAGAAGAAATTCTGCTCTCAAAGGCCTCTCAAATTCATTTAAATGGGACTGCTGACCAGCATTGGAGTTGTGTATGGGCACATTTGTATTGAATGGCTTAACGAAAGGCTAAAATACCACGAGAGAATCTGGAGGATGCACCTTCCTCATCGTTCAAACGTTTCATCCGAAACTTTTGAAAGTGAAGGGTGGCTTAGCCCTTCTCCAAAATTATTAAAAGCACCCCCTGTAATTTGAAGAATAGGGAAAGCTATGCGTCGTCCACAGGAGCACTCGTGGTGATGCAAAGCTTGTTCTTCTGGGATTTTAAAAAAAACTGTTGTTGGGGACCAATATATGCACACCTATCTAAGCCACCACCACAGGATTCATGAATTTAATCTTTTCCTCTGATTCTTATAGCTAATAGCAAATATATTTATTTTTTAACCCTAAGCATTGTGCTTTTATGTGAAAGATGCGAAATCTAGTTAGGGTCAGTTGTGTAAAGATTCTCGAAATGCATCGCTTAATTAAAGATCAATGCACAGGTTACATTGTTTCTTTTCGTTAGTCCAAGAAATAATTTGTTTATAAAAAATATTTTATCTTGTTCTTAAGATTTAAATGGGTGGTTTATGGCTTTCTGTAATCTTTGTAAAACCATGCTTAATCTGTCACAGAATATTAAATGGGGTTTAGGGTTCCTATTGAGGTGGGTTTTCCCCTGTTCTGTGGACATGCCCGCTCTCTTTCTCACTCTACAGTATGGCGCTCGAATCGTTGTTTGGGTGTTCTCTAGGGCTGTGCAAAAAGCTCGAAATGTCGAGTCGAGCCGAGCCGGCATTTTTCGGGCCGAGTCCAGCTGGGTTCGAGCTTAGCTCGAGCTCGAAAAATTTGTCGAGTACTCGGAAAAAAATCGAGCCCTCGACCAAAACGAGGTCACAAATGAATTCGGGACCCGAATCATTCGAGAACCCGAAATATTCGAGGACTCGAAAATCGAAAAGGACCGAACGAATCCGGAACCTGAATATTTAAAAAACTCTGATTAAGATAAACATGATTGGGTCTTAGTTCACCAAGCAACACATACATGCGCACTAGTGTTCCACGCATCACATACATGCGCACTAGTGTTCCACGCATCACATACATGTATGTATTCAGTATGCTGAATATTCAGTATTCAGTATTCAGTAGTAGTATTCAGCGCACTAAATACATGCGCACTAGTGTTTAACGCACTATATACATGCGCACTAGTTTTCTATGCACTAAATACATGCGCAGTAGTTTTCTACGCATTAAATACATGCGCACTAGTGTTCCACGCACTAAATACATGCGCACTAGTTTTCTACGCACTAAATACATGCGCACTAGTGTTCCACGCATCACATACATGCGCAGTAGTGTTCAGCGCACTAAATACATGCGCACTAGTGTTTAACGCACTATATAGATGCGCACTAGTTTTCTATGCTCTAAATACATGCGCACTAGTGTTTAACACACTAAATACATGCGCACTAGTTTTCTACGCACTAAATACATGCGTAATAGTGTTCCACGCACTAAATACATGCGCACTAGTGTTCCACGCACTAAATACATGCGCACTAGATTTCTATGCACTAAATACATGCGCACTAGTTTTCTACGCACTAAATACATGCGCACTAGTGTTTAACGCACTATATAGATGCGCACTAGTTTTCTATGCTCTAAATACATGCGCACTAGTGTTTAACGCACTAAATACATGCGCACTAGTTTTCTACGAACTAAATACATGCGCCCTAGTGTTCCACGCACTAAATACATGCGTACTAGTGATCCACGCACTAAATACATGCGCACTAGTGTTCCACGCACTAAATATATGCGCACTAGATTTCTATGCACTACATACATGCGCACTAGTTTTCGACGCACTAAATACATGCGCACTAGTGTTTAACGCGCTGAATACATGCGCATTAGTTTTCTATGCACTAAATACATGCGCACTAGTGTTGAACGCACTAAATACATGCGCACTAGTGTTTCACGCACTAAATCCATGCGCACTAGTGTTTAACGCACTAAATGCATGCGCACTAGTTTTCTATGCACTAAATACATGCGCAGTAGTTTTCTACGCACTAAATACATGCGCACTAGTGTTCCACGCATCACATACATGCGCAGTAGTGTTCAGCGCACTAAATACATGCGCACTAGTGTTTAACGCACTATATAGATGCGCACTAGTTTTCTATGCTCTAAATACATGCGCACTAGTGTTTAACACACTAAATACATGCGCACTAGTTTTCTACGCACTAAATACATGCGTACTAGTGTTCCACGCACTAAATACATGCGCACTAGTGTTCCACGCACTAAATACATGCGCACTAGATTTCTATGCACTAAATACATGCGCACTAGTTTTCTACGCACTAAATACATGCGCACTAGTGTTTAACGCACTATATAGATGCGCACTAGTTTTCTATGCTCTAAATACATGCGCACTAGTGTTTAACGCACTAAATACATGCGCACTAGTTTTCTACGAACTAAATACATGCGCCCTAGTGTTCCACGCACTAAATACATGCGTACTAGTGATCCACGCACTAAATACATGGAACACTAGTGTGTTCCACGCACTAAATATATGCGCACTAGATTTCTATGCACTACATACATGCGCACTAGTTTTCGACGCACTAAATACATGCGCACTAGTGTTTAACGCACTGAATACATGCGCATTAGTTTTCTATGCACTAAATACATGCGCACTAGTGTTGAACGCACTAAATACATGCGCACTAGTGTTTCACGCACTAAATCCATGCGCACTAGTGTTTAACGCACTAAATGCATGCGCACTAGTTTTCTATGCACTAAATACATGCGCAGTAGTTTTCTACGAACTAAATACATGGGCACTAGTGTTCCACGCACTAAATACATGCGCACTAGTGTTCCACGCACTAAATACATGCGCACTAGTGTTCTACGCACTAAATACATGCGCACTAATGTTCCACGCACTAAATACATGCGCACTAGTTTTTCTACGCACTAAATACATGCGCACTAGTGTTCCACGCATCACATACATGCGCAGTAGTGTTCAGCGCACTAAATACATGCGCACTAGTGTTTAACGCACTATATAGATGCGCACTAGTTTTCTATGCTCTAAATACATGCGCACTAGTGTTTAACACACTAAATACATGCGCACTAGTTTTCTACGCACTAAATACATACGCACTAGTGTTCCACGCACTAAATACATGCGCACTAGATTTCTATGCACTAAATACATGCGCACTAGTTTTCTACGCACTAAATACATGCGCACTAGTGTTTAACGCACTATATAGATGCGCACTAGTTTTCTATGCTCTAAATACATGCGCACTAGTGTTTAACGCACTAAATACATGCGCACTAGTTTTCTACGAACTAAATACATGCGCCCTAGTGTTCCACGCACTAAATACATGCGTACTAGTGATCCACGCACTAAATACATGCGCACTAGTGTTCCACGCACTAAATATATGCGCACTAGATTTCTATGCACTACATACATGCGCACTAGTTTTCTACGCACTAAATACATGCGCACTAGTGTTTAACGCACTGAATACATGCGCATTAGTTTTCTATGCACTAAATACATGCGCACTAGTGTTTCACGCACTAAATCCATGCGCACTAGTGTTTAACGCACTAAATGCATGCGCACTAGTTTTCTATGCACTAAATACATGCGCAGTAGTTTTCTACGCACTAAATACATGCGCACTAGTGTTCCACGCACTAAATACATGCGCACTAGTGTTCCACGCACTAAATACATGCGCACTAGTGTTCTACGCACTAAATACATGCGCACTAGTGTTCCACGCACTAAATACATGCGCACTAGTGTTTAACGCACTAAATACATGCGCACTAGTATTCTACACACTAAATACATGCACACAATTTTTATACGCACAGTACATATTTAGTACATGGAACTCTACTGTGCATATATTGAGTGCGTAGAAGAATAGTGTGCATGTATTTAGTGTGTAGAATACTAGTGTGCATGTATTTAGTGCGTTAAACACTAGTGCGCATGTATTTAGTGCATAGAAAACTAGTGCGCAGGTATTTAGTGTGCAGAAAACTAGTGCGCATGTATTTAGTGCGTTAAACACTAGTTCGCATGTATTTAGTGCATTAAACACTAGTGCGCATGTGTTTGGTGCTTGGAACACTAGTGCTCATGTATTTAGTGCATAGAAATCTAGTGCGCATGTATTTAGTGCGTGGAACACTAGTGCGCATGTATTTAGTGCGTGGAACACTAGTGCGCATGTATTTAGTGCATAGAAAACTAGTGCGCATGTATATAGTGCGTTAAACACTAGTGCGCATGTATTTAGTGCGCTGAACACTACTGCGCATGTATGTGATGCGTAGAAAACTAGTGCGCATGTATTTAGTGCATAGAAATCTAGTGCGCATGTATTTAGTTCGTGGAACACTAGTGCGCATGTATTTAGTGCGTGGAACACTAGTGCGCATGTATTTAGTGCATAGAAATCTAGTGCGCATGTATTTAGTGCGTGGAACACTAGTGCGCATGTATTTAGTGCGTGGAACACTAGTACGCATGTATTTAGTGCGTAGAAAACTAGTGCGCATGTATTTAGTGTGTTAAACACTAGTGCGCATGTATTTAGTGCATAGAAAACTAGTGCGCATGTATGTAATGTGTGGAACACTAGTGCGCATGTATTTAGTGCATAGAAAGCTAGTGCGCATATATTTAGTGCGTGGAACACTGGTGCGCATTTGTTTGGAGTTTGAAACTGTACTGCGCTTGTAGAAACGTTCGGGTCTCGTTCATGGCTTGAAATTTTCGGGCCCCCGAATCATTCGAGAACTTGTCTACTTTCGAGTGCTCGAATAATTTCGGGTATTTCAGAAAGCCCGGCTCGAACCCGACCCGGCTCGAGCTCGATGAAGGCGAGCTGAGTTCGACTCGGCTCGAAGACTGTTAGGCTCGACTCGCCTGGTCGGGCTTTGAGTTTCGAGCTTTTTGCACAGCCCTAGTGTTCTCCTTCCCTTTTAGTTAGTCAGCGAGGGCCTGATGTGATGTGTCTGTTACCAGTTTAGTTCCGTTTGGGCCTTCATACAGACCACCACGGTCCACCTCGGGCAGTCTTTTGGGTATATTTTCCGACGGTTCCTCAAATGGTTCTTCAAGTAGTTCTCCAGTTTGTTTTATAACGGCTGAATAAATGTGACGTATTCTCACTTTTGTAATAAGAATATACTATCCTTTGTAAAATCGAAAAGTGTTGTGAATTTTGTGAAAATCCTAACATATGCTTAGTTTGTTAATTTAATCCCGTATCGTTTTGACACAAAATTTTTCGTAGCACATTTTATATTGTTCAAACTAAGAAAATGTTATTTTGTACTCCTACTAAAATCAGAGATTTATAAGTTTTAATTATTGAATAATTGAAATTACTGGATTAATTGAGTCTGTTAATTCTAATTTAATGTATAAAATTAATTATTTAATAAATGAGACTTAAAATATTCTCTTTAGTTAAACAATATAACATGTGTTTCGAAAAATGTTGTGTCAACATGATAAGAGAAGAAAAAAATAGCATAGACCTTCGGGCTTTTTGGGATATTCTTGTATGTATTTGAAGTGTTTGTAAAAAATGTTTCGACAATAAATATTGAAATGCAGTCAAATTATGATCACTTATTCACGGCGAAGCACAAATTTACTTCCGTAACGGTGGGCAAGATAGAGATCACAATTCTTGTCTAAAACATAAGATCCAAACGAATTTTCAAAGATTACATATCTAGTTTCTATGTGAACCAAGAAAATTCCAAAGAAATTGTGCAGTTGGAATATTTTGAGTGATTGAACCATAAAAATTACTTTTTTGCAGATTAAAAATGACTTTAACTGGTTCAGAAAATATTTAAAAATTTTTTTTCAAAGTTTTGTTGGTTCACGTAGAAAGAACACCTACGTCCTCAAAAAATTCACTTTGATTCGTATTTGGCACGAATAATAATTTTTAAGTAAACAAAAAATTTTTTTTTAATAAAAAAGTTCTCTGCGTTTGTACTTTTAACTTAAAAAATACTTTAGATAGGTCTTCAAAACTTTAGGTACATACACGGAACGAAGGGAATAGTAGACCCTACGCAGGAGAGAGTAAAATCTAGACAACAGAATCGTTAGGTTTGGACTGACGAAATAGACTGTAAGATTAAAGCAATGTGTTGTCAAATTTACTTAAAGTACTAAACATTGAGGTGGTTCATAAGCAACATGAAGTACGCTGACGTCATTTTCACATACTTTTATTTTACACAACACGTGACAGTCAGTTCTACTATAACCCTTCGTTCCGTGTATTCTCAGATGTATTACCTGAAGAGTCAAGCAAAAAAAAAGAAGCGTTTTCTTACCACCTAAAGTAGGATGCCCCCTTAAATTACATTATTTTGCTTATTCCTTAGACCAAATACGAGATATTACGTTACATTATCAATTTTATTTACAGTTACCAAAATATGTGTACAAACTTTGACATTTTAAAATTAAAACGTCTGGACAAAAACATTTTTTAAAAGTAAATTTTTTACCGTTTGACTGTACACGTAAAAAAAACTGGAGTTCAGCTTACTTCAACTGGAGTAATGGGAATCACAAAAAATAGTAATATATAGGATAGCTACAGCCTGGAGTAAAGGTTAACACAATTTCGATTAATTTCGATTGTCAGCTGAGTAGAGCATTACCGCGCATGCTCACGCAACTCATGTATCTCATAACTGTAGCTACATTCACTACAGTTGAGGCTGCTGTCACCACAGCCTGGAGTATTTTGACTACTAGTTTCCTGGAGTAGATGCAATTACAGCATTTTTTTACGTGTATATAACCTTTTAAACATTCATTGTTCATATCTTCTTTTTGTCCCTCACGTATGCCTAGCGTTTTTTATATTTAATTTTTTATACTGCAAATTTTTTATTCTACGTCTTTTCTGTCTCATGTGTTTTATGTCTTCTAGAGCCAAAAAAGCTTTTTGATATTTGGCTACATTTTAAATTTCAGAAGAATATAAATTAGACATATGCACAACAGAAGCTTGGAATTAATTTTGGATAATAAATTCACCAGGAATAATCCTAAGGGAAGATATGTCGACCCAACTTTTTTCCATAATTTAACAGGTGATGTATTACTATAAAACTTTAAAACTACTACGGATAACAGTACTTCTTTTATGCATCGTAAAGAAGATTATAATAATATATTATTTATCTAAATACTTACTCAATAATAAGTAATGAAATAGTTTTATCCACAAAATGTTTTATTAGCCCTTCAGAAAGTTTAACTCTTTTTAGGTTTTCTCAGGGGTTTTTCGAATCGCGGAATTTGAATTTTTTATCCAAATTTTAAAATGCGCAAAAAAAATTCTATTTACAGATAGATTTTCTTTAAGTGTTTAATATCTGTTCGCAATATTTAAGGTAAAGTTATATGCATTTTTTTGACAAAAGATTTGGATTCATCAACCTAAAAAAAAGTTGAGATTTATACTTACTTAAAAAATTAGATTTTAAAGGCATGCAATGGAAAATTGACTTAGGTACTCACATAGTAGTTAAAAGAAATATTAGTTGGAAGTTATAACTCACCTGAAACAGAAACATACATATGTTATGTATTTTAAAAAATTAATTGTTAATGTGAGAGTAAATTTAAAAAAAAATTTCTAATATTGTTTATCACAGCAAATAATTTGCGGCGGTTACCAATTTTGTTAGATTCATCAGCAAATATTAGTTACCCACTACAGACAATTCATTTTTTCCGTGAACAACACGAAAATTAGATTTTTCCAATGAAGAAAAGTTTTTAGTTATTTTAAATATGAAGTATAATTAATATTTAATAATTGTAATTAATTAAGGAGACTACTTGTGTAAACTAGTTATGTCAGTAGATTAACTTCTATAATTCTCATGATAAATTTAGGTATTCTAACATTTTTGTAGTAATGGATACTAAAGTTTTGCAAGTCGTACTGTTTACCAGTTTGAAAGTAGCTCTTCTTAGAAGACTTCAGACACAAAGTTGTAAGTTTAGTAGAAATACACACACTGGTTTATTTTCCAGGATTGCAACTACTCTTCCGCCGGATTACTGTGCCAAGTGACTCACCAGATACAACTCTTTAAGTACCATTTTCAGTTAAATACATTTAATTAAATTGTCGTTTAATTCTTCTGTTAAATTACAAATTAATTGTGTTGGAAAAATCATTAGGAGCTTAATATTCCAGCAGAACTATACTTCTAGTCACACGAAGCAATCAGTTGGTTTAATCAACTAATGAGGTAAGGTTTTTATCGTCAAAATTAGATATAAGAAAATATAATATTAGAAAAGGAGCAGAAAGTAAAATATGCAAAAAAATATAAAACGGAAAGGAAAGTAATAAAATATGGTAGATGAAAAATTAAAAAGGAGAAAGAAATAACTTTCTAGTTATCAATTAGAGTTTTACGAGCTTTATATGAAAGAGAAAAGTAATTAATTTCTATCACGTAAAAAAGAAAAAGCAATCGTTATCTTTCATCTCGATCTTCTTTTAAGATGGGGAGAAACAATATTGTTTTGTTTTTTTATATAAAAGGGAAAAATAACTTGAGTAAAAAAACATTTTACAGCTTTCAGAAGAAAGGTTTGTCTAAAATTGATTTTTAAAAATTTACTATGAATATTTAATTTACTCTCACACTTAATCCCTCAACGTCCAAAAGAAGGTTTTTGATCAACAGACGATGCCCACAAGGGTGGTTCAAAAAATGAAAAGTTTTGAATACTGTTTTAATGGTCAACAGAAATTGACTACAAAGAAAAAAAAAATTACACCTATTTTTTTTTATTTGAACCTTCTATTTTCCCATAAGAAATACATTGTAGGGGAAAGTCGGGCAGCCCCGGCCCCTTAAAGAATATCAGTTATTATTTCTAAAATATGCAAAAAAATGTATGTTTTGATTTGTAAACATAGTTTTGAGTTCTTAATCTACACATAGAATTTAAATATTCATGAAAGAAATGCTTAATATTTGAAATATAAGGAAATTAAAATATAGTGTAATATTGGTTATTTCAAAAGAGTGTCGGGTACCTCCGGCCACAACTAAAAATTAATTAAAACCTTAATATAAATTATACAAAACTATAATACACTATAAAAATAATATAAATGTTTTCATCTTTGCCATAAAATAAAAGAAACTTACCAATATTGTAAAAATCCGAAAATTAGACAATATGTCAAAATTGGTTAGTTGAATTATTTACATTTCAAAATAAATGAAAAACAAATGAAGATTGCATAGAAATATTGGCCGGAGATACCCGTATTTAAAGTGGCCGGCGCTGGACGACAAGTTATCCTTTAGAAAAAGTTAATTTATACCCAAATTATTAGAAAATTAAATAAGTAAATTGTAATTATATATAAAGTGATAGTTCAGCTTTATGAAGCAGTAAAATATTTAATTCAAATGCTTAGAAAACATATAAATATTGGATAATTAAGGTGGTCTATATTTTATAAGATGACACTCATCTTATTGCCGAAATTTTCATTCTCGCATATTTCTTATATAAATTGATCAATTGAACATATATTTTGGAATTTATATCATGAATCTATTCACAAACAAAAACTTTAATGTAAATATTAACAAGTAATGTAGTTTTATAAATAATATGTGTGGCCGTGGCTACCCGACTCTCCCCTAAAAATGTACTGTTTTAAACAATTAAGTAAAATTAATCTTAATTTTATTAAAAAATGCTCAAAAGTTTATATGAGACTTCGATAAATGTTCAAAGTTGAAGAAACTGTAGATTATTATTATTTTTTGCAAACTGATTCTCTCTAGGGTTCTAGAGAAGTTTATGAGACCTCGATAAATGTTCAAAGTTGAAGAAACTGTAGATTAATATTTTTTTGCAAACTGACCCTCTCTAGGGTTTCCTTAAAAAACCATCCCTAAACGTAAATTCAGCATTTATAAGTAAATAGGTCTAAAATATTTTTCTATGTTGATCTTTTATAGTTTTTTCACTTAACAAAATACAGAGCTCGCAACATTTTTAAATTAATTTTAAATTGTTTAAACAATTTTAATTTGCTTTAATAATTTCGGTTATATTTTCTGTTTTAACAATTAATTATAACTATAATTTCAGATGAAAAATTATGTCAAATAAAAATTGGGATTATTTATTTGACTATTTTTCTTTGCCAATTTTTTTCACTAACTTTCTTAGTGATTTTTTAAATCTCCCGTATAAATTAAAAAACGGAAAAATTTTTTCAAAAAATAAAAATTCTAAAACTGTTAAAAATTAAGATTTTTTTTTATCAACCTGCATGTTTTTAGGACTAAAATGATGTAAGAAAAAAAATACAAAAAAAACCTCTTTTTTTTAAAAAGACATGAAAATTTAAGCAGGTTAAAATAAGGGTCCCTTATACAGAAACGCCGTTTTTAGGATGATTTATTTATTTATTTATTTATTCATTTAGGAATTATAAAGTTAGAAATTATAAAAATATATATAGTGTTAACAATTATTTTGCCAATTAAGATCTGGTTTTTGGATTTTAAATTATGAGGAGAGAATAAATTTGAAATTTCCTGTCAACGTTTCGGCCACTAATTTATTGAAAGCCATCCTCAGGGCATTTTTTTATTATTGTCAAAAAAGGTAAAATATCATTGAAAATAATAAAATATTGTCATTAAATTAAAATAGAAAATCACCGGCATAGTTCAGCCAGTGATTAGTCAAAACTGTGGTAGTGGTAGATTTTGAGACTAATTACAAAAAAAGACGTATTTCCGAAATGATCTATATAAAAGGCAATGATTTTACTATCAATAGAAAAGAGGATATACAATTCCTTAGTAATACTTATTTGCCTGTAATACGAAAGTTGAAACACTGATTATTCTTCATAATACTTCGATCAATTTCATTGTCCTTGTCTTTTGTATATAATCTGTAATCGTCAATATCGCACCTCAGTTTTGACTAATCATCGGCTGAACTATGCCGGTGATTTTCTATTTTAATTTAATGACAATATTTTATTATTTTAAAATGATATTTTACCTTTTTTGACAATTTTTCGATATGATTAACAATTTTTTAACTAGATATTGTCTTATTATTTTTGTGAATTTAATGTGTGTGATTCCGCTTATAATTTTAATGTGTATTATTTATTTTTTTTTTTATTAAAGTGACCTGATGATGGTGGCAAATCAAGCCACCGAAACGTCGTCGTATTGTGAAAAATAGTGTTTTTTCCTATTTTTTCCTCATCTTCCAGTAATCGAAAAAAAGTGTTTTTGTTGTAAATATAATGGAAGAAAAAAATATTACTAATGGCAAAATAATTGTTATCAGCATATTTTGAGGACAACTAAGGATAAATATGGATCAAAAATATTTTTCTATCTCATCATTAAACATCCTTGTAAAAATTGTAAATTGAATTAAAATTAAATCCTTGAGATACCAGCCACATTTCCAAAATATCTCAAAGTAATTTAAGGAGAGGATTTGCAACACACCAACAACTTCATTGATGTATTGTTATTAATCGTCTTCTTGAATTTAAATGTATCACAATTTTTGGAGTAAATAAAAAACTGCCCTGAGGATGGCTCTTAATTAGAAGACGAAACGTTTATCGGGAAATTTCAAATTTAGTATCTTCAAATTGTTAACATTATCATATTTCGAGGACAACTAAGGATAAATAATGGATCAAAAATTTTTTTCTCTCTTTTCATAAAATATATATATTATTGGTTAAGTTGACTAAAAGAAAATAAATAAAGTACTCTAATGCTGAGAAATGTGACCAGCTTCATGCAGCAAACTATTATTTCCTATTCTTTTTCCTTTTAGCTCGAATCGTTGCCACTTTTTGCTTCTTGTTTATGCCAGCGTTATAATTCACTTGAGGTTAGAGGAAGATCCTATCTCTGCATCTGTATAAGACAGACGACACAGAAAGAGGTATGAACGAAAGAGAAAAAGTAGAAAAGCGAGGAACAAGATGAAAAGGCACGTGGTAAGTAGGAGAGGTGAAGGTGGAAATAAAGGTAGCGGTCCTTTGCGGCCGAGACGCGCGAAGGTTTCGTTTCTAAAAGTGCAGAATAGTACGGCATGTTACGGCGCGGCGCACGTCCCAACCCGACGAGCCGCATATTATTACGAATCTCTTTTAAATTAACGCAGGCGTATATTATGCCACAGATGCAGGCCAGACTGTGCTCGGAACGCCACGCTACGTTGAGGGAAAATAAAAATTCAAAAAGGAAAAGGTACAAAAAAAGAACTGAAAAAGAAATATACCAGAGCGAGGAAAAGGGAGAAAAATTCTGGACCGTGACATTACGTATAATTATAGTGACAGCAAGAAGCGAGCTTGGGTTAAAACTTATGATAATAGGACACGTGGCGCACAGAAAAGTTTATGAAAGAAGAGTCGCAGTGAATTTCTTCGTCTATACTTAACTCTGACCTTTATTCTATGAAGTCTGGCACCAGCAACTCCATTTGTCCCCTTTCGTGGGCCATCCCTCAAAATTTTTTTGCTGTCTCGCTTTCCCCATGTCGTTCGTGCTTACGCCACGTTTTACTAGCCAAGGTACAAGTGCCGAGCTTTACATCATAAATATGCAACACCACAGCCTCATGTCGCCTACTGACACGGTAAACGCATGACAAAAGCCCAGAGGGCGAAGTCAAAGCCAATTGCAGTGACAATTAAACCACGGAATGAAGATAACGTTGACTTTACATTACGGTTCATGTTTCTCAGCAGATGGTATATACGAGGGCGACTTGGAATTAATTCTATCATGTATGAAAGAAAATATTTCCACAGCGATTGAAAAGTTGAAAATATGTTGAAAATTTAATAACAATTCTTTATTGAGGAATGAGATTGTCTCTGAAAGGAGAACTGTCGAGATTACTGGGAAAGGTTTGTTTTCTTGAAATTGATGGGCTATCCTGGCATTGTCGATGCGAGAGTCAAGTTGATGGACCGAACGACGATAAGGTTACTGAGAGGTGATCCACGAAGACCGGATGGAATACAAATTTTTTCCGATGACTGATGCTCAGGAGTTTCCATTTCGTTCTTCACTCTCGTGCCCCTTGAAATGTGCTATGAATTGCTCGATTCGTCGAATAAGCTCCACATTATTGCGAGTGGTATTTTAGGGGCCAGTTTCTTCTGTGCTATATTTTTCTTTAAGAGATTCACCTAACTCAAACTGGGGGCTTACAGCAAGAAAAATTATATTCTAACTTTTGCGGTTCAAGACCCTTCGCATATGTTCGCTGCTTTTCAATAAAAGGTCAAAATCATTTTTCCGAGATGGGAATTTTCTTTCTTTAATGCTCAAGCAAACGCAAGTCCAATACATTTTTCATTGTTCAAGAATAATTTGCAGCGTTGAAATTTTATAGAAATTTATAAGTTCTCATAATGTCGTTGAATATTGTTTACTTCAATTAGACTTAATCAATTTATAAACACTAAAAAATCCCGAGGTATCAACCTCGGAAATTCTGGTATAGTTATTGATCCTTTCTGTTTACTTTTAGTTAGTTAAAAGTAAATGTATCTCAAGGATTTATTTTGAGTGAGTAATTATTGGTATTCATTTTTTGAATACCCGAAATCGAGCGTGTGTGCTTACGTTTTCTTTATTTAATTGTAAATCATAAACTTATTGTTTTATTTAGTGATATATAAAGATGTAAATAATTCCCATTGCATAAAGGAATAAGTAGTTTTTAAAGTAAAATAAAATGTCACGAAAATCATCTTTTCGGTATACAGTGATTCCTGATATTGAAAAAATATGTACTTCTGTTTTTTTACTGTCACACTTGTAAAAATCATGCACACATATATTAGATTTAACGAATACAATAAACTGTTTTATGATTAAGAAGTTGGCATTGAAACACTTTGGTGCTATTTTATAAAATGTGTTAATAAGAATCATTTCAATTTATTAGTGCCTACGTTTCGGTCTCCAATTGAGTACCATCATCAGGTTACCAAAACGTAGGGACTAATAAATTAAAACGATTATTATTTAACCAACACCAACAACTATCAATCCAGCCAGTAGTTTGCGTCCACCTGTTTTGAGTGATTCAGTTTTATCAATTTTTTTTCTAATTCTAAAATAAATTTTTTTTCTCTAATTAGTTTAAAACTAACTGAATTCTAAGTAAAATGAGCCCATGATAGTCGTTTTGTCCACTCTAAAAAAAATATTGTAAAAAAAGTGTAAATTACAGCGTTCTCTTCAATTTCTAATAACTTTTTAAAATAATAAAGATCTCTTGATGTTCTTGGAGTGATTATAAAGATAATTTTCTATAAAATTAAAAAAATACATCACTATTGGTACACAATTTTTTTCTTAAATTTTTCCTGAGACGAAAGTGAGTACAAAAAAATGAAAGAAATTTATATAATATAATTAGTGGCAAATTATATTATATTATATATTTAAATTTTTTGCATTTTTTTGTACTCACTTTAGCCTCAGACAAAATCTAAGAAAAAAATTGTGCAACAATAGTGAAGTATTTTTTAAATTCTATAAAAAATTATCTTTACAATCACACCAAGAATGTAAGGAGATCTTTATTATTTTAAAAGTTATTAATAATTGAAAAAACGCAGTAATTAACACTTTTTCTACAATTAATTTTTTTAGAGTGGACAAAACGACTTCATATTGGGCTCTTTTTATTCAGAATTTATTTAATTTTGATTTAATTACAGAGAACAAATTTTATTTTTGAATAAGATCGAAGCAAAATTGATTAATCTAAATCACTCAAAACAGGTGGCCACATACTACTGGCCGGTACTGTATTTTCTTATTTTTTATATAGAATCAGATAAAAATTATTTCCACCAGTAAAAATGTTTAATTGAAAGTGTCACGTGAAACCAATAGACAGTTCTTAAAGCTTTGAATAGAAAGTGTTATTGATTATGTTTTCATAATTTGAATGCATTTTAATTCTGTTTTATTAAAATAAATTAAATTGTTATAAATTTATACTCTGAAAACGGAATTTCATTGATTTTATATTTTTAAAAGATTAAATTTATTTTAATTGTAACTATGGAATCAAAATTTTAAAAAAGGAATTAATTTATTTCATGTCTAACTACCGAATTAGAATAAAACCAAAACAATTTTTATCACAAATTAAAAAAAATAAAAATGTCTCCAATTGGATTCTCACCAAACGAATTAAAACTTGAAAATTCAAAACTACTGATATAGTTTCATATAAATTATAATAATAATATTAACAATAATAATTAAAAATAATAAAATTCTTTATATCTAACTTTTGAATTTGTAGGTATTAAAAAAAAATTGATGGAAAACATTATTCTTTCTTACCTGTTGCCAAATAATAGCTACATGTATTTTTATAAATTATAATAACAATTATTTAACTTTTATATTACCATTAAAAGTGCAGATCTATTAACTTGGTATGATAAAAACAAAAATAATAAATAAAAATATTAAAGAAATAATTTACGACCAATTCGCGGACGAGAAAATTAAAAAAAAACCTGTATCAAAACTGGAAAGGGATATAAAAGGTAAGTAGGAACCTCCTCAATCCACAATCCTACTACCTACTACCTCTAATCTCCCCTAGCTGAAAAGAAACAGAATTAGTTACAATATATAAAAAATTGACGTTTCGGCACTTACCCAGTGCCCTTATCAGGAGCTGGAAAAGAGAAAAAAATGATTAGTAGTACTCCGGCCAGCTATCCGGAAACTGCAAGACTGAGGAAGCTCAAAACGACCACCCATAGCTACCGAAAATCATACCACCACAGCTACAGCCCGAGAGACCACCCTCAAAAAGGAACATGCAAAACCCGTATCCAAACTTAACGCCGTCAACACGTGACTCAATCAAATGCTTTCTATTTTTTTCTCTTTTTTTTAGATTAATTTTTTTTTAATTTTATAATAATTAAAAATTATATTGAATCACGTACCGACATAAAAAACACCCAGTTTAATTTTGTATATGTTATTTTTTTTTTTTTATTCTCAAAATAATTAAATTGCGAGTTTTCCCCTAAGCATCACATAACTCGAGCCTGCTAATTATACTTTTATTTAATTTTTTTTTCTTTTTTTAATTAAAACCTCAAATTACATGTTTTTGGCCAAGCATCACTGTAACACATAACTTGAGTCTGTTAATTATACTTTTTTAATCTTTTTTTATTATTATTATTATTTTTTTTTTTAATAAAACATTAAATCATGTGTAGTTACACTAAGGAAAACAAACATAAGGTAGCTAAAACTAGAACTTAATTTAATATTTTAAAAATCTAAATGTATTATTATGACAAGAATGCAATGTTTGAATGTCAGTCTTAAGGTATTTCTCCGATGGGCAGCCCCTGACAAAAGTTAGTATTTCAGTTTTCAGCGATTATTAATTAATATAATTTATCTTCTTACTTATTATTTACTATTAATAGTTAATCGGACATCGGCCAATAGTTTTTTAACGAAAATGTTTCAAAAATGAACAAATGTTGTTAAATTAAGTCTTACTATTTTTTTTTTATTGGTTCAATTTAAGTAAAGAATAGCTAATTTTCTTTAGAAAAACAAACTCTACAACTTTACCTAGTCGAATTTTTGAAAAAGTGTGTCATTTTTTAAATATTTTAGAATAAAATTTATAAATATTTATAAATATGTTTCTAAATAAATTACTATATTTAAAAAATGGTCCACTTTTTCAAAAATCTGACGAGGTGAAGTTGTAGAGTTTGTTTTTCTAAAGAAAATAAGCTATTATTTACTTAAATTGAACTTTTTTCAAAAAATGGTAAGAAAAGATAGACTTGTGAAAAAGGTGTCTTTGAAAAACGTTAAAAATTAAACAACATTTGTTCATTTTTTAAACGTTTTCATTAAAAAACAATTGGCCGATGGCCGATTAACTGTTAACAGTAAATAATAAGTCAAGAAATAAATTATTGTAATTAATAATCGCTATTAACTGAAATACTAACTTTTGGCAGGGACTGCTCATCGGAGAAATACCTTAATGATAGAACGTCCAACGTCCTTCCGGCAGGACAAAAAAGCCTTCCGCGAGTACGTACGAAATTGCGTTATATAATTAACATGGATTTAGATAAACAAAAAGTAGTATATATGGTTGGAAATGTAAAGAATCAAGCTTTCAGCGCATGTAAACATGGAACTTGTAAATTCAAACCCTGAAGCTTGGTAGCTAAAAGAAGTTAAATTTTCCAAAAATTCACATAATTTTTAGTCACAAAAAGACGACGCGCGGTACTGCCGGCAGGACGTTTTTGTTTTTTTAAAAAGACTACCTAGCCCTTGTACATAAATTTAAAAAATCGATATTTACGTCATCTGAAAGCTTGTTTCATTACCTAAAAAACCATATATTCATTTTTATACTTATCTGCTTCCATATTGATTTATAGAGCGATTTCCGAGGGACTCGCGCCTGAGCCATTTACCACCAGCCGCCATTACGTTAGTTATAACAATATTTACAAAAGTAATAATAAACTCAATTCCTTTGATGATAAAGATGATGAATTATGATGATAATGATGATGGTGATGATGATGATGATGATTATATAAAATAAAAATATTTTTTCACAAAAATGAATTGTTCTTCCGGAAGGACGTTTACTGTGTGAAAGCGCGTCCTACCGGCAGTACGCAGCCTTGGACGTTCTATCATTAAGGATGATTGCCTTATCACCTTCATTCTTAATGCAAAGCATTTCTACAAAACGACGCTTCCTTAAGTTCGATTCCCTATGCAAAATTTCCACATTATCCCATTTAAAATCATGATCCTTGCACTTTTTCTTATGTTTTGAAATAACATTATGATAATTGGGATTTCTACCAAAATGGTTCTTGTGTTCCTTTACTCTTGTCATTAACAATCTACCCGTTTCTCCAACATATAATTTTTCTCATTTATTACATTTTAATTTATAAATTACCTCGCTTTTTCAAGTTTAGATAATAAATAAAAAATAAAATAAAAATAAATAGATAATAAAATAGAATCAATGTTATATTTATGCAATAAAACCTGTAAAGACTCAGAAACCCTTCCAAAATAAGGAAGCACAATTGTATTGGTACTAGAATAATCAGACTCAGTAACACCTCCCCGCAAGAAACGATTACCATCAAAAATTTCTTTTAGCCTACTGTCAACATGCTTCTCAACAAAAAAGCAAGGATAATGATATAACCGCAAAATATTTTTAACAATATCAATATTCTCAGAATGAAATCGTACATCAGATAATTTACTTGCTCTATCTACAAGATTCTTGACTACACCAATCTTGTTTTGAATGGGATGTGTCGAAAGAAAGTTTAAAATTCTACCTGAGAAATTCTCTTTTTGCTTAGGCAAAAACATGTAATTTGAGGTTTTAATTAAAAAAATTAAAAAAAATTAAAAAAAAGTATAATTAGCAGACTCAAGTTATGTGATGCTTAGGGAAAAACTCGCAATTTGATTATTTTGAGAAGAAAAAGAAAATTAAAATATACAAAATTAAATTGGGTGTTTTTTATGTCGGTACGTGATTCAATATAATTTTTAATTATTATACAATTTAAAAAAAACAATTTTTAAAAAAAAATTAATCTAAAAAAAAGAGAAAAAAATAGAAAGCATTTGATTGAGTCACGTGTTGACGGTGTTGGGTTTGGATACGGGTTTTGCATGTTCCTTTTTGAGGGTGGTCTCTCGGGCTGTAGCTGTGGTGGTGGGATTTTCGGTAGCTATGGGTGGTCGTTTTGAGCTTCCTCAGTCTTGCAGTTTCCGGATAGCTGGCCGGAGTACTACTAATCATTTTTTTCTCTTTTCCAGCTCCTGATAAGGGCACTGGGTAAGTGCCGAAACGTCAATTTTTTATATATTGTAACTAATTCTAATTATTTTCAGCTAGGTGAGATTGGAGGTAGTAGGTAGTGGGATTGTGGATTGTGGATTGAGGAGGTTCCTACTTACCTTTCATCTCCCTTTCCAGTTTTGATACAGGGTTTTTCTAATTTTTTCGTCTGGAAATTGGTCGTAAATTGTTTCATTAATTTTTGTGTCGGGCGTTAATGTTGTTTTTAATTGAAAATAATAAAATTCTCTGTAACTTTTCAATTTACAATTAAATAAAAAAAATCAATGAAAATTATTGTTATTATTACTATTATTACTCACTTGTCATTAAATGCAAGGAGGATCGTCATGTGACTGAACCTACATAATAAGGGGTTCTAGAGCGCCAAAAAAGGTCGAAAAGAAAAACTGTTTTTAGAAGGGACAGCAATAGAAATTAATAAGAATAACATTTGAACATGGTTTATTACTATTTAATATTTATTTCTCCTTGAAATGTTGATGGTTCTGAAAAACTTAAAAGAATAAAATAAAATTGTAGTTATAGTCAGATCAAGCCGGATTTTTTAAATTCAAAAAATTTGAAAATTTACGACAATTTAAAAGAAGTGTGCATTTTGTGACATAAATGTTACACTTTTTTTATGTTTATAAAATTTTTTAATCGTAATATCAAAAATCCGGTTCAACAGACTAAAGAGAAAACAATTTAGAATATTTAAAAAAAACCACCAAAAAATATTAAAAACTGAACCGCTGATATGGCTCAGGTGACGAAGCGTCTGGCTTTGTGGTCACATTGTAAAAACAAGTGTCTTATTTTAAGACATTTTTTTCCTCACTTTTAAGACGTTTTAGGGTGTCTTAATTTTAAACCAATGAGAAAGCATCTTTTAAAATTATTAACCAATGAATTAGCTTGAAATAACCGTAAGACGCTTTCTTAATGTATTGTGTCTTAAAATAAGACACTTAGAAGACAGCAGTTTTTGCAGTGCATGGAAGTTGAGCAACCACGGCTACGGTTAGTACTTAGATGGGTGACCGGCTTCTGTGATCCGCTAGCCTTGTGTTTTTCTCTGCGGTTGAGACATATCAAGCGGGAGATAAGACATCGAGGACTGGTTGTGTACCATTTGTGACTTCGAAGGTATGCATTCCGACTCGATTGTTAATTAATTGGCTGTACTCAGTAGAAAGTTTTCCGTAGTTTTCCTCTTCTCCAGGCCTGGGCAAAACGTGCTCCGCGAGCACTTTGCTGCGAAGCTAAAGTTCCCTTTCCATGCGTCCAGTCAGTTCCATCGCCTTGGCGCAGGCCACGCCTCATGTGTGAATCCTACCGCTGGAGATTCACGCGGGAAAGAATACGTTGGAACTGACTGGACGCATGGAAGGGGAACTTTAGCTCCGCGGCAAAGTGCTCGCGGAGCACGTTTTGCCCAGGCCTGCGTCTACTCTGATCAGTAAGGGTCAGGCAAATGCGAGTACTTCTAATAAAAGACGTCTACGGAAAACAAGGGGCGGGAGTTGACTTCTACTTGCAAAAAAGGCTAGTAGAAGAGTTGGGAGTAATACAAGGCTGGTAGTAGGAGGGTATAAAACCGTAATGGTAGTACTAAAGAAACTGAATAAAAAAAAATATTAAAAACTGAATGAGTTATCATGGAGACCGTGCCAGAAAAAGTGGTTTTGTGGAAAATGCATTTAAACTTCATACTGTATGTATTCGACAGGTTGAAAGGCTCCAAAAGTAACGGGCAGTTGCCTCATAAACAAGGGACAGTTACCTGCGCTCATCAGTCTCTCGTCGTGCAATCACGTTTTCTATAATAATTTTCGATCTAGGAGACATTTTTACATTCAACTTACACAGAAATACGTCTAAAACTATAGAGGATAATAATCTGTAAAAAAAAGAAATAGATTTTTTGAAAATTCTGAAGGCTTGTAACCCCTTCAAATGCCAATTAATGCGTTTTTGAATTGTCTACAAAATGGGTAGATGTGTTTTTTAATCACCCTCATGAATACCTGATGAAACTGTATTGAAACTTGCGGGAAAATATAAAAATAGAATTATTAAAAAACAGGATTTTTAAAATTATCGATTTTTAAAATGATAATAACTTTGAATAGAATTGCACTGATGAGTGCAACTGTTGTCTATTAACAAAACATCTAACAAAATTATTTGAGGTTCTTTATTAGTAATAAGGCCTCGTTAAAACTTTCATCCAGAAAATAAATTTTCTTATTAAAGAATTTATCTTCGTAGCATAATGTTTGTTATAACCAGCCTTAGTTTTTATGTATTCTTTTTAAAATCTATATTAAAAAATAATTTAGATTCATTTTCTACTTCAATTAGAAAATGTAGTTTTTTAAAGCAGTAATATAGTTCAAAATTCAGTAAAACGAAGTTTCTCTTTTGTCAAGTAATAAGCAGTCATTAACAAAAGGAAACGTTGATGTTATAAAAGCCGACACAAAGGTAGTAGTAGTAGTTGAAACTATTAAGAATGTTTTTCACCTGAAACCTGACTTGCTTCCTTACATTTTAATTCGTATTTTCCCATTGCCTTTTCATCCTTTGAAACTTTGATCCGTTGGTGAACTTTGTTAGTCTTCTCATTAGAAACAAGAGAAAATTACCTGAAAATTTGACTCATTTTCGCTTCGTCGGATTGCACAGCTCATTAGAGAATAAGTGGGATTTATAATTGTATAATTATTTTTGTTTACTGTTGGTAAATTAGTCTGAGTCACAAATTATGACTTTCAACTTTTCATATTAAAAATTAAATGCTTTAGAAAAAAATGCTTTTACATTCAACCACTTCTCGGTAAAATATTTGACAAAATAAATCGTTTTCTAAAAATTCAATAAAGACAAACAAAAATTGTTGGACTTTTTTCCAGTCGACATTATTTGTGTCTTCACTGACAAATTGATTCGCTATTGCGAATCGAGTGCTGTTTTTAAAAGTGAAATATTGTTATAGAAGTTATCCTGTACCGATTAACGATCACAGTTTTTGTGATGTTGAACTGTTCATTGTGTTGGCCAGGACAGGTAATCGTTGCTTTTCATTCTACACATGGTTGTGCGTAGAAGTATTGTTTCTAGAACGAAACCAATGAATGTTGGTTACCAACGAACTTTTTCTCCTCTAACAAATTGAAACAGAAATATCTGTCTGGTGCGCTTTATAAATCAATCTCTCAAACATTCGAACGATATATTTGATTAAGAGTGCATATTTTTAAGTTTGAAAAAAGCAATTTGTTGCTCCAGTCCTTAGGAAAATATTCCAATATTTTGTATCAATTTTCTCCTTTGTTTTCTTTTGACATTTTATACTTAAAAACATTGTTTCTTTCTTTATAAAACCTGAAAATATTTCAATTGTATATTCTATTAACACAAAATAAGAAATATCGGTATTATTACAAAAAAAAAAAAAAAAAATTCTCGTATTGAATTTTAAACTATTGTCACGTCCGCGTGACGTGTTTATTTATAAATATATATAACTAAGTGTATATTTCACAAGTATTACATTTAATTTTTGAATTTGGCTAAAATCAATACTTGTGCAATAAAGTATAATAAATACCAAGAGCGGTAGATAGGTGAGCATGAGAATGGATTGAGTTTTGTTAATTTATTCACCCTAAAAGAAAATTCGCTCTTAATAGTCCTAACTGCACCTAACACGAGTGAGGTGAGCCATGCCTAGTGTTGGGAGCGGTTTCGTAACCACTTGCCACGAACGACACAAAACCCACGCAAAATTTGGAAGGGTTGAAATGCAAGAAACCGAGGTTTCTTCACAAATTTACTAAAATGAAAAATCAGTTCTTGCTTCGCCACGATCACCTTCGGTTCTTGCTCTGATCAGCTCAGGTTCACCTTTGAAACTCTCTTCGGTATTCGGACTTAGAAAATATCGTCGGTAGCAAAGTCTACAATCATTGAGTCTCACATTTGAGCTATATGTACACTCTTTTCGGGTTAATAATTCTGCGAATTAATCAATGATTTTAATTGTATCGGTCGTGAAGAATCTCACGTATGTTAAAGTGAATGTGTGAATTAAATGTGAAATTATATTCATGAATTTTGTATTCGTGAACATTGTATTCGTGAACTTTGTATTTTAATCGAAGAGAAAAGTGGAAGTATAGAACTCCTGGCACAACTTGCCAGTAATTAACTTTTTCCAATTTAACCCTTTTTCCAATTTACCCCTCTTTTATCGATTTAACCCTATTTCCAATTCCACCCTATAATTATTCTTAATCTTTTCATTCTGGTTAATCCTTTTAATAAATTTAACCCTTTGGATCAACCCTTAATCCTTCATCCTGAATCCTTGTCTCGAAGAATCCGAAATCGAAGAGTTTGTGGATCTTTGACCCCTCTTCAGCATCTTCATCTGTTTCTACGATTCTGTGTGAAAAGAAAATTGACCCTGAAATCTGAGACGACCAGGATCCATAAATTATCCTCTTCTAACGCAGCTTGGATTTGGGTATATACGAGTACCTTTAACTAACTGAGATCTTTTCCACTTGCTGCGTCATTTGAAGGCCTCAACATCTGCAACCCATAAACTTACTTGGGAGGCTTACAACCTGCACTAGGAGATTTTGAGGGGACCTATCACATACTTCAAACTCAATTAAAAGTAAGATTTTATAATCCTTTGTCTTTTACCTTTTACTCTCTTGTAATTAAATGCCTTAAGCTAACTAGTTGCATTGTTTCAGATTCAATAAATAATCGATTAACAATTCAATTGATACACGAATGATGATTCAATAAGGATTCGAATTAACCTAGGATTCTGATAATTCAAGGATTTTTCCTCACTTACAACCATTTCCTCAACCATTTCTGCTTGTATTTAATAAATAAAATATATATATGTTCATGTGGTAAAATATAATTAATTAGTGTTGTTCAGTGGACCTTCTTTTCCCTGTTCCCTTAGTTCAAAGCCCGCTGGCTTTGTAAATAAATCAGGGTAAAATATTAAAATAATAGTAATTGTATTTTGTCCCTTCCGGACATAACAGAATACAATTCTTAAATTTTTGGTGCATCGGCCGGGAAACAAAAGAAAGAAAAGAAACTGAACAATGCTAAAAGGTTGAGAGGAAAAATCCGAAAATATTTACCATAAAATTTCTGAGAGAGACTATCGATTTTTAATTTTAATTTTCTCTGTAACTACTAAACTTTCCAATTTCAGCATAAACAATATTTTTGCGAATTTTAAAATCAAATGTGTATCTAATTTTTCAAATTCTAAAATAATTGATGTCAAAGCAAATTATTGAATATTCTAGTGATTAGTCTGTTTTAAAGTGGTTATTCAACTATCTAAAAGATTTTCTTCTGGAAAACTTTGAATTACAGAAATTATCTCGTTATTGTGCAAGTAGCTTGTATTGAATTTTTATTTCAAATCCTTTTAAAAAATTTGAATATTGAACAAGTAATAAATTTCTTTTTCTTAATATTGGAAAAACATAGAAAACGTGAGATCGCCTTTCGGCGTCGTAACGATTTCTAAGAATTTTTGTGGAATCGCCTTTCGGCGTGAATCAAAAATTCGAAATATTCCACATTGCCTAATCATTTAAATATTGGAAAAGAGTAGAAACGTTTTTTAGCCTTTCGGCAGACGAAACGTTTCTAAGAGGAATTGGGGAATCGCCTTTCGGCGTGAACCAAGAGCTCAAAAACTTCCTTATTTAAATTTTCTTTTTATAAAAATTAAAACTTGCGAAATTTTATTCGAATTCACTTAACTTTTTTTTTTTAAACTGAAACATCAAAGTACATATAAAAAGGTTTTGGTATAAATAAATTTTTCAAAATTTTATTTTTTTCTAAAAATTGATAAAATGTTCTCTGGTAAATATGTTCAATGAAAAGCAAGAAAAACCGTATAAAAATCGAGGTGGAAGAAAGGCACAAAAACGATATAATTCAATAAGTGTAATAAACCAGATAAAAGTTCGAGAATTTGAAACCCAAGAAGAATTTTCAAAATATTTCGAAAATTTATTAAATCAAGTTGAAGCAAAAATTAAGTAAATTTTGTTTGTAAGAAATTTTGAAAGCTGAAGCATTTTGGATATTTTATCTTATACGATTCTATATTTATTGAAAAGTATTAAAAATATTGTTTATGGTATTTAAGTACTAGATCTTGTCTTGATGATCAAACTTGTAAACTTGTTGAGTCGTTTATGAGGAAATTAAATTTTTTATAATAAAATCTGAATCCTTGGTTGTATACTCATTTAAATGTATATTCATGAACGATAAAAATCAAAAGACGACTAGTGATTATCAAACTAGAAGTAGAACTAAAGCACTAGCAGATCGGGAAAAAAGTCAAACATTTATTAATTTTGGGGAATCCACAAATCCTAAGGTTGTTCATTCACCACCAGTAAAAAGAGTAGAAAATAATAATTTCAATTCTGAGGAACCATCTAGTAGTTTCTCAAGTGACAAATTTGATGATACATTAATAAATCCTAATAATAGTTTAAAATTTTCTACTCCAAATAAATCTTCTTTAGAGCAAATAGCCGAATTAAGAAAAATTTTGCGAAATTCATTAGTGGATAATACTTTCGATCAAAAAACTGATGAAATAAATCAATTAAAAAATTTATCAAAAAATTTAGAATCCAACAAAAATTTACAAATTACTATTGAAGAAGAAATTATTAGTACTGAGCAGCAGCAAATCAGTAACTCCTTAATAGATAATATTTACAACAGAATGACGGTCCCATATAATCAACAAGTGTCGTTAAGGGATGCTTTAGAAATTGTACCGGTGTTCGACGGTAAAAATATCTCTCTTTCGGCTTTTATAGAGGGATGCGATGAAGCAAAGGAAATGATTCCAGATACACCTCAAGTAGAGGAAAATTTAGTAAAATTAATTCGCGGGAAATTAGTAGGAGAAGCTAGACGGGGAATTTATGGTTCAACATTTAAAAGTATTAAAGATTTAACGGATCAATTAAGGAAAATTTACTTGCCTCGAAAAAGTGTTTACCAGTTACAAGGTGAATTAGGGAATATTTACATGTGGGAAAATGAAACAGTATTGTCATATGCGAATCGCGTAAAAGAAATTGCTGATCAAATCTATGATGCTCATCGAATAAATAATAAAGGGGAACTAGATAAAACTTTTATTGAATCCTTAGAGAAGGATTTAATTCAATGTTTCCGTAGAGGATTAAAACCGGAAATTGAAATTCGGATTCCAGAAACAATAATTTTTAAAGAAACAACGAGTAAAGCCATCGAAGTTGAAAGAAGATTAAATGCTAGTAACGAACTTAGGAAAGGGAAATCTAAAACGAGTGAATTCAATGAATCAAAGGTAACCTTTGCAAAAGTAGAAGCTTTAATTTGTCAAATCTGCAATTTAAAAGGGCACATCGCTGCCACTTGTCGAAGATATATTAATAATCAAAGTTCTCAAAATCGTGGTAGGAATTTTTCACCCTGGAATGGGGAAAGAAGCTCTCAAAATCGAGCAAATTCTCAATTTCCTCAAGGTCGATGGGAATCCCCATCACGCACACAAAATTTTTCTCCAAATCGTGGAAATTCATGGAGACCTTTGCAACAATCGCCAAATTTTAGAACAAATTTTTCTCCTAATCTTTCAAATAACAGAAACAATGTAACATGTAATTATTGTAAGAAACCGGGGCATTTATTAAAAGATTGTAGGCGCAGAGAGTACAATAATCGATTCAGAGATAATAATCAATTTAGAAGTAATAATTATCAGTTTAGGAGTAATAATCAATTTAGAGATAATACTGGTGAATTTAGGGGTAACAGTAACCAGGGCAGGGAAAATAGTCGATACAGAGAAAACAGTCCATTCAGAGAAAATAATAGATATAGAGAAAACAGTCCTTACAGAGGAAATAATCAATACCAAGAAAATAATCGGCGTTCATTTTCACCATCTCCAAATAATCAGGGAAACGATCAGAACCGTCCCAATCAAGGTGCAATGGGACAGGTAACCCAAGATTAAATGCACCTGAAAATGAAGGTAAAGAACCAACAGAAAGTGTTAAGGTCAATTTTAGTAAAGGAAACATGATACCAACAATTTTTATTAATATAAAAGAAGTTCAAGATCCCGTTCATATGATGATTGATACAGGAGCAGGGTTAAATTTAATCAAAAATAAAACAATAAATTCTTTAATGCAGGTTAATCCTTCCAGGAAAATTCAACTCACCGGAATTAATGAACATCCCGTACATACTTTAGGTCAGGTTAAAATAAAAATTTTCGGCTATCTAACTACATTTCACATAATACCTGATGAAGTACCTGTCGATGAGGATGGAGTTTTAGGCTCGGAATTCTTCACTGATAACAAAGTAAAAATTAATTATGCGGGAAAATGTTTAGAAGTGCATGGTCAAATTTATCCTTTCTCACCCCAAGAAACAATAATTTTACCACCTAGATCAATCACAAACATGTACATGGTAGTTGAAAATACAGAAGTAAAAGAAGGTTACATACCGTTAGTAACAACAAATCCAGGTGTATTTATGGGCAACGCAATTGTTACAAATAATCAGGGAAAAGCTTATATTAAAGTCGCAAATACTCAATCCGAACCAATTAGAGTCCAAATACCGAGAATAAAATTACAAGAATTTGAAGAATTTAGAGCAATAAAAAACGAAGTTAGTCAAACCCAACCACGAAAATCTAAAATCAATTGCAATTCAGTTGAAAAACTTTTGGATAGTTTCTTTTCTACTTCAATTTCAAATTACGAACAATATGCATTTAAAAAGATTACAGGTAAAGAAAGAGTTGAACAAATATTAGATTTACTTCGTTTAGACCATTTAAGATCAGAAGAATTAAAACATGTAGAATCTTTAATTGGAAAATATTCCAAAAGATTTCATTTACCAGGCGAATATCTTACTGCTACAAATGTATTAGAACATAATATTCCGACTAAAGATGAAGAACCTGTATTCACGCGTCAATATCGATTTCCACCTGTTCATAAAGAAGAACTTTTAAGACAAACAAATGAATTAATTGAAAATAAAATCATTAAACCTTCCCAATCTCCGTATAATACTCCAGTTTGGATTGTACCAAAGAAAGATGATTCGCAAGGTAATAAAAAATGGCGGATGGTACTCGACTTTCGCAAATTAAATGAAAAAACAATTACTGATTTTTTCCCATTGCCCAATATAAATGAAGTACTCGAAACTCTCGGGAATGCGCAATACTTTTCAGTTTTTGACCTAGCTTCCGGTTTTCATCAAATTAAAATGAGTGCAAAAGATTCTCATAAAACTGCTTTCTCTACACCTTATGGTCATTATGAATTTGATCGTATGCCATTCGGACTTAAAAATGCTCCAAGTTGCTTTCAAAGATTAATGAATTCGTGTCTATCTGGATTAATTGGAACAGAATTATTCGTTTATTTAGACGATGTTGTCATTTTCGCAAATTCTTTAGAGGAACATCAAGAAAAATTTGATAATTTTATGAATCGTTTAGAAACAGCTAATTTAAAATTACAGCCAGACAAATGTGAATTTCTTCGACCGGAAGTGGTTTATTTAGGACACATTATTGATAAAGACGGTGTAAAACCAGATCCGAAAAAGCTTAGCGCAGTAAGAAATTTTCCTACTCCAAAAACCATAAAAAATATCAAACAATTTTTAGGATTGGCAGGTTATTATCGGCGTTTTATTGAAAATTTTTCAAAGAAATCAGGACCTTTAACACAATTATTAAAAAAAGATATGCCTTTTAAGTGGGGTGATAAACAACAAAAAGCTTTTGAAATTTTAAAAGATGAACTTTGCGAAGAACCTTTATTAATAAGACCTGATTTTGACAAACCCTTTATATTAACTACTGATGCTTCGGGTTTTGCAATAGGTGGTATTTTATCTCAAGGTGAGATAGGTAAGGACAAACCAATTGCTTATGCTTCTAGATCTTTAAATGAGCATGAAGTAAAATACGACACTTATAATAAAGAAGCCTTGGCAATTGTGTATTGTGTTTTACATTTTAGACACTTTCTGTATGGTAGGAAATTTCAAATTGTCACAGATCATAAACCTCTGCTATGGTTTAAAAATTCAAGCGATCCTTGTTCACGTGTAACAAGATGGAAACTTAAATTAGCGGAATATGATTTTGAAATGATTCATAAAGCAGGAAAAATGAATGTCAATGCGGACGCGTTATCCAGGAACCCTGTTAATATTGCAAGAAGAATTATTCCAAAAGAATTTAATAATGATAATAATGATGTAAAGCAAGTAATTGGAATAGAAGAAGATGAAATAGATAATCTATTTGAATATTTATTGGAAGAAGAAGACGAAGAAGTAGAAGAAGAAGAAGAAGAAGTAGATAGGGATGAAATATTTGGTTGGCGAATTGAAAATAATGATAATGTCTATGATGTCAATGATGTTAAAGATGAAGAAGATGAATTCGAAAATGAAGACGATGATTTAAATTGCTATGAGGAAATTGATGATGATCTCTCCGAAGAATTTCATAATAAAGAAGATAATTCTGATTTTAAAGTTGTAACTAGAAGACAATTGAAGAAACTAAATCAAGGGAAAAATGGGAACCAAGATGAATCGGGTAAGTATGAAGAAAATTTAAATCGAAGAAGTGTTCGAAATATGAGAAATAAAAATTATGAGTCAAATAAATCAAGTGTTAATCCAAATCGAGTGAATAAAAATACTAAATCTGTGAAAAATAAGTCAAGTAAGTCGGGTCGGAAACAAAATCTAATGAATCAAAATCCTAAATCTGCGAATACTAAATCAAGTGAATTAAGTGGTAATCAAAATCTAGTGAGTGATAATATTCAATCAGTGAATATTAAGTCAAGTGAATCAATTAAAAATTCGAAGTCGGTTAATACTAAGTCGGGTGAATCAAGCGATAATACTAAGTCGGATAATACTAAGTCAAGTGAGTCAAGTGAAAATCTAAATCTTAAATCGGGTACTAAATCAAGTGAAATAATGAAAAATCGGAAAAGTGAAAATACTAAATCTGTGTATACTAAATCAAGTGAAGGTGAAATCAACTGCGAAAATCTGAAAATGAAACCTATGAAATCGAATTCTGAAATAAATAAAGATGAAAAGTCAAAAATCGAAGAAAATTTCCAAAGTCGGAGTAATACAAGAAATCTACGAAGTCGAATTCATTTAGAGAAAAGTCGAAATAAGAAATATTATTCAGATTCTATGGTCGATAATGAAGAAGATGAGGAAGAAATACTAAATCAAGCAATTCAAGGTAAAAATCAAAGTACGAAAAATTTACAAAATTCCGATGAAGATTCTGATCCTGATTATATTCAAAATTCTGTGAAACAAAATCAATCGAGAAAAAGAGGAAGACCGCGTAAAACAAATTCCAATAATGAAGCAAGTTCGTCAATTACGAAGAAAAGGGGTAGACCCAAGAAAGATTTAATTCATAATGAAGATGAAGATAGTGAAAACTCAGATCCAGAATATTTTGTTCAAAATGATAACTATGAGGTACCAAGAAACCTTTATGAAGATTATGAAAATAATGAAGATTTTAGCGAAAGCGATGATAGCATTGAAGATTACGAAGGAAATGAAGATAATGAAGCACTTAATTCTGAGGAACAATTTGAAGATATTGAAGAAAATAAAGAGATCAAAGAAATCAAAGAATGTGGAAAATTTGAAAAATATGAAGATTTTGTAGAGAATAAAGAAAATGAAGAAATTGAAGATGATGAAGATGATTTAGATAATGATATGGAAGAAGTTGATTTCGGTTCAGAAAGTAACAAACGACCCCCTCCCGAACCCCCACCCTTAGACAGTCCCTCTACTTCTGCCAATAATATCCATTCTCGAAATATTGTTGAATGTAAAGATCAATTAAGAATGAGAAAGGATAATTATGTGTACTTTTTATCGACGACATGCGCACCTCAGGATAATGGTTCAAAGAGTCTGTTTAAGCAAAATGAATTACCTAAGTTTAAAAATCTCAAAATCTGTGAAGCTAAAGAATTTAAAAAGGGTAACTTTTATCATATTGCATTACCAATAATCTCAGAATCTAGTGTTAGTCTAACTGAAATGCATAAAAATATAAAAACATCCATTCAATCTTTTAAAACATTAGCTGAAAAATTACAACTTCGTTCTGTTAGCATTGCAAAAACAATGGTAATAAATCACGTAGACTGGAATGAAATTGTTTTAATGTTTCGAAAAATTTTTCAAAATTCCAAAATCACAATAATAATATGTAATGGCTATATTCAATATGCAACAAACGAACAAAGAAAAGTTTTAATTGAAGAAGCACATTCATCAGCGTTAGGTGGTCACAAAGGAGTAAGCAAAACTTATAACCGCATCAGACAAAAATATTTTTGGGAAAATATGAAAACAGATATTCAAAAATATATACAGACTTGTTTGCAATGTCAATTGAAGAAGCTTGTTAGAGTAAAAACAAAAAATCCAATGGTTATTACTGATACACCTGGAATAGCTTTCGAAAAAGTTTGTTTAGACATTGTGGGTCCTTTAAAACCTGTTACTAAAAATGGAAATGAGTACATCCTTACGATTCAAGATAATTTAACTAAATACTCCTTAGCAATACCACTACCAAATCATCAAGCAAGTACTATCGCGGATGCATTTATCAAAAAATTTATTTGCATTTATGGTGCACCAAAAGCCGTATTAACTGATCAAGGTCGAGATTTCCTGAGTAATCTTCTAAAACGAGTTGCAAAACGGTTTCGCATTAGACAATTTAAAACAACAGCTTTTCATCCACAATCAAACGGTTCGCTAGAAAGATCGCATCATGTTTTAGCGGAATATTTGAAACAATTTGTTAACAAAAATGCACAATGGGATGATTGGTTAGAATTGGCAACTTTTTCATATAATACCAGTGTTCACGAAGGAACTAAATGTACGCCATATGAATTAGTCTTTGGCCGTTTAGCCAGATTACCCTCAAGTCAACCTTTACTTCCGGAGGAAAAATTAAAAACTTATGATGATTATTTGATAAATCTAGTAACGAAATTACATGAAATCCAATTTTTAGCACGAAACAATCTGATTAGCGCAAAAGAAAAGTCAAAAACGTATTATGATCGGAAAATCAATCCTCAAAATTTTAAAATTGGAGATAGCGTATTCCTTTTACAGGGACCTAAACCTGGTAAATTAGGCGACCAATATACTGGTCCACACGAAGTTCTAGAGATTTTAGGCAAGGGTAACATAAAAATAAAATTAAACAAGGGACCCAAAATCGTTCATATAAACAGACTTCGATTATCTTACATTAAACATCCTGATAAAGATTAAAACAAAATCACTTTGGAAAATCACTCTTTTTGTTTCAGGGGGGAAAATCTGCATTAATAAAATTGTTAATCGAAGAAAATCAACCAATATGGTTGTCAGTATGTATGACCTTGTTCATCATTCAGCAATGCCTTTAGAAGCAATTGTAAAATCACCTTATCTGGACAATGGAGAAGAATTATTCGATGTTTATCTAGATAATAAACATAGTTACGTTTCTGAATCTATACTTGCCCAAAATTGTAACTATATTGCAATCCCGGATGGGCATTGCATTCGCGGTCATTTTGTAGAATCAATGGGATGGATTCTTCTTACTCTAAATGAAAAGGAAGTACCTTTTAATATAATCAACCAATTTTATTCCGATCTAATTGGATTAAACACTGGTATTATTGGTTACCGAGAAGCCAGGGAAGCAGGAATTCTTAATTAAATGTACCTTAATTAATATTACTTAAATTAATCAAGTATAAATTTCGAATAAAAATAATAATCCCCTCCTGTTTCAGGAGATGGGGACTATACGACTTATCATCTTAATTGCATGCGGAATAGTAACCTTCGCAGCATCAGCTTACGGTATTCTAGGATACGACTGCGCTTCTAGTAGATTAAACATTACAACCTTATCATTGATTGATGTGGGAAACTGCGAGGCACCAAAGGGTAAGCCAAATGCAACAGAAACCTATATTCAACTGTTGCAATTTACTGGAATTACTAAAATTAAGGTAATTCAATGTAAAATAGAAATTAAGCGTACTGTTTTTTATTGCGGAATGCATTCACACTCGTCCATAGTGGACAAAGGGGTAGCGGAATACTTGCATGAAATCTCACATGATTCTTGCAGGGAAATACATAATATTAGAACCTATAAATTTAATGAACAAGTAAAAATTCACGGATTAAAAATGAATCAGACTCTTTCAAGTAGTGTAACATTTGCCGGAGATATTGACAAAGATGGTGAATGTTCAGGAGTTAGTTATATCGACCCCATAGGTAGTTGGAAAAATGTTGTTGTCCAGGGGATGATAAAAATAACACTAACAGAGCAACATGCAGTAGCTGATCTTGAAGCGGACAGAGTACGTTTGAATTCTGGAATATCATGTCCTTTATCTGATACATCTTGTTATGACAATGATTACGGATATTCTTTTTGGGATCCTTTACCTAGCGATATTTGCCAGTTTAACAGATACTCTTTACTTTATGAGGGTTTAACTAATAAAATCAGAAATAAAGAAACTGATGAAACATTTTTCTCTTTAGAAACAAAGGAAATAACCTTTGTACTTAGCCAGAAAGGTCAATTTTCAATATGTCAGTATATATTATATCGTACTGAGCATCCTAAACTTTTTATTTTTGAGACCGAAAAAGGACGACCATTTTTAGAGGATAGAAAACTAACAGTTGAAGCTCTGGACATAATGTTATATGTAAATTCTAAGTTCGTCTATGTCGAACGACATATTCGGACGCAAATAAATACATTATATCAGAATATAATGTACCAACGCTGTAAGCTTGAGCAAGAAGTATTTCGAAATTCATTGATCCTTGCGACCCAAGGACCGGATGAATTTGCACTTCATTTAATGAAAGGGCCCGGTTACATGTCGGTAATAGCAGGAGAAGTGGTACATATTGTTAAATGTGTACAAGTGGAAGTAGTGTATAGAAAAGTCAATCAATGTTATCAGCAATTACCAGTATTTAAGGGAAATGAGAGCCTTTTTCTAAACCCACGTACACATATATTGACTAACCAAGGTACAATAATTGATTGCAATTCTTTCGTACCCACCATGTATCAAATTGGTGACACATGGTACAAGATTTCTCCAAATCCAGTTGAATCTTTTCCTCCTCAAATATTACAACCTATGCAAAATCATACGTGGAAATATACTAATCCAGCGTCATTAGCAACTAGTGGAATCTATTCACAATCAGATTTGGAGAAATTACGTGAACATGTTATGTTCCCCGCAGAAAAACCCATGATATTAAATACTTTAGCTCGAGGATTTTCTGGTCATGATATTGCTGATCAAAAATTGTCGCTTATGGGATTTATAGATGAACAAACTTTGGATAGAATTGCATCCTCAGCTTGGGGAAAATTTTGGTCCATTTTTACGAGTTTTGGTACTGCTAGTGCTGGTTTGATTGGTATAGTTATAATTGTCCGTTGCTTCAAGCTTATAGCTGACACATTTATTCATGGCTATACCTTGCATGCTGTTTTTGGTTGGTCATTTAAATTATTAGGCGCTTTTTGGGACTCAGTCACAAATTTATTATTACATCTTGGTAGGAATGAACCAGCTCCTGCAGTAGCTCCAACGCATGATATAGAACTTGGACATTTAAACTGCCCACCTCCTTCACCTGAACCAAGATTACCCGAATATAAAAACCCAGAACCCAGAATTCAAGGTAACTGGGAAAATTCTCAAATACGACATATATATCCTAACCCTAACATAGAAAATAATTATGTCGTGCATGTCTGAGAATATACTGATGCATGAGGCTTGCCACATAACTCTTTTACACAACTTTCTAGTTAAAAATGCATGTCCTCTACCTGACTTTGAAATTACACAAAATTCTAATAATCTAGCATTTTCTTGTGTTTTAAGACATATGGACAAGACAATAATCATATCCGGGAAAGACCCACGTAAATTAGAACAAAATACTGCAAAAACTCTTTTTGAAATTTTAAGAAAAGAAAGTCATGAAGCGCAAGAATCTGCTGATACCTTTTTTAGACTCATCGAGTTAAAAAGATTATGTTACTATAATAAATTACCTAATCCTACGTTTACTTTTCTTCAAATTCAAGTAGATAATGAACACTTTCTTTTTATAATTATTGTAAAAGTTGGTAACTATCAAAAAACTACAACCGCATTTGACCCTTCAACGGGTCACTTTCAAGCAGTTATTAATATGATTACATCTCTTCACTCTATTTTATCTTATGTATCTAGTCCATATTCTTATCGAATGTCACAGCAAAATTTATTGCCTGCTACTAACACTTATAATGCACCAATTGAAAATCCATCTTCATCCTATAACAACCCATTACCTCTTATAAGTTTCCCTCATGTACATTCATCATCATTAACAAATAACCAAGTTCAAGACTCAATATCTCCACATTCAATAACAACTATATCAAACCCAGATCCATCCTTTCAACCAAGTTCCCAAAACCTTGGAATAAGTTTTCCATTCAAAACTCCAGTAACTGCAATTTTTCAATCCAACTTCCCAAGACACCTTAATAACAAAGGAATGCCTAGGAAAATAAGGAAATTAAAAGTATGCATGAAATGCCCGAGGTGTGGATTTCATACTAAACAATGATATTCTGAGATATATTTAATCATCGACAAATGTAACTATAACTTTTTCTATTCTGTTTCAGGTAAACCAGAAGCATTATGGCAACTCACTCTCTGATCAAAATTTATCTCTTTACTCTCTTCACTAGTTCTTCTCTATCTCAAATCGAATTACCCTTTTCAAATTTTCCATATTCAAAAAGTCCTGCTTTATACTATGAACATTTAGGTACAGCGAGGATAATTGTCGATAAATGGAGAGTTATGACTTACGTAAAATTGGTGGATTTGATGGAAATAGAAGGGAAAGTTTTTAATTATATCTTGGAAGCGGAATATGCATGTGGATTGCTAAAGAACACTAGCGATTGTCTGCAATTAGATTTCAGTATTAGAATTACTAAAATCAGTAGAATTAATAAACAAATACAAGTATTTTTGAATAATTTAGTGAAATCAACTAGAAATCCATCTCTTGAAATAAGTAAAATATTTTCTGAAATTCAAAAAATTATGAATAGTATAGAGAAAAATGGTTACCGTAAATCAGGTTGGAACACATATTCATCGCATATTTTCTCTTCTTCTTTTAATGAAATTTTGCAAGATTACCAAAAATTAAATGAAACTATGATACAACAGTTTTCGAATAGAAATCAGTTACTCTCCATTCTCGAGTTTCTTGATGAATATCTGTTCACCTTAGATAACCTTTACAAAGCCCTAATACTTGCTTCTAGCAATGTTTGGTATCCTCCTCTAATATCGTCAAATTTCGACGATACTTATGAAGATATCCAAAACAATAACCCAGAAATATATATTCCCACTAATATACCTTTCCCAGATTTCTTCAAACCAGCAGAAGTATCATTATACCATGTGAAGCAATATATGGTTTTTCTCATAAATACCCCACTTTTATCAAAACATAAATTCCAATTATTTAAAATTCATTCAATTAGAGGTAATAAAGAATGGAATAAGAAATTCAGTACAATAATCGATATTAACCATAAAAATGAGTACATAGCATTTTCAATTGAAGATGAAACTTATTTTATCTTTAACTTTGAATGGTTTAAATCTTGTTCTTCACAATTACCAGAATATACATGTAAACCTCCATCAGAAATTAGATTAGCAAAATCGGAACCTGTTTGTGAAAGTTCGTTATTCTTTTATGGATCAATTTTAGACTGTGATTTTAAAATTTTGTCAAAACCAGAACCTAGATGGTTACCCTTACGTCAAAATAATTCCTGGTTGTACGACCAACAGCCAAATCATTTATTTCAAATGACTTGTCCAGGAAATGCAGAATCCTCATTTTTTATTAATGGAAATGGGAAATTACAAATCAACTCCAATTGTATTTTAAAACAACAAATTTCTTTACCTATTATACCGAGTAATATTATACTAAACTGGGAAGATTTATCAACTTACTTACCAATTACCCAATCAGTAAACCAATATCTCACTGATACCCTTGTTAATGAAACATTTTCCATTAAAAAACTAATAAATTTGGCTCAACAATATATTTTGCAAAAGGAACAAATTTCCATCATCCAATTAGAAAATTTTATTAGGAAAACTAAAATTTCTATTCAAAAGGAAAATGACAATGAAAAACGCCATTCTCAATATTACGTTATTTTAATAGTAATTGTTTCAATTATTTTCTTTATGATAATAATCATAATTTTCATTGTTTATAAGACATCAGGAGATCAAATTGAAGATTTAGAATATTGGCATAACCATGTAGCGACTATCGCAAGAGAAAATACGTATGATCTCCCACATTCACATCCGTCAGTACCAATAAGAATAAATCCCATGAACCAACTTTATACAATAAAGGAGGAAACTTTTATGGAAATAATCGGGTATTGTAAAATGGATACAATTAACAAAGTTTATTTTATACATATAAAATACAAACTATATAATTTCAAATGCGAATAAATCGGAGTAACAGAAGGAAACTTTCAAAATTTGATTATTTTTTTTTATTTAAATATTCTAGTCTTCTTTTCTTTAGGTCCGAAACTGGTGTCTAAAAAAAAAATATATATATATATATATATATCTTTAATGCGAAATAATAAAGTAGTTATAAATTTTTCCAAATCATTATTTTACCTCATGGAGATGGCACCCCTCTATTTTAAAATATGAATCTCCACACTCAAATAAATCTCTTCCGGATTTTAGCGTTTCGTTTAGTAAATTCCTTAATAATGTAAAAACTTCTTCCGGAAACCCATGGAACCTTAGAGGCAAGTAAAATATGCCAAACTCCGTTTCTAGTATGGGATGGACTCGAAGATACCTTTTCGTTCCCAGAAATGATACAGATACTTTGAGAACCTATAAAGAAAAATTAAAGTAAAACAGATGCCCGTGGTAAATAAGGGATCGTTTCTTTAATCATACAGTATATTTAATTCATTACCTTATCCAGTAATCCGTTTTGAAAACTGCAATATACGTTCCGTAGTAGGAAAATTCCTGTGACACTTTGTATTTGAATTTCGGACATCAATTCTTCATAGATTTCCTTTTGCATCTGTCGACTATAGCATGACCACCATCTCGGCAAGGAAAATTTTTTTCCATCAACTATGATATAAATTTTAAATCCACAATCATATTTTTTCCAAATTCTTGCCTGTGTTATGACTCTCTTGTGATGAACATATGACGGCAACGGAAAAGGGACTTCAATGTCATCTCTCTTACTATCACCCATATATTTAAACATAGCATCATTTGAATTTTCATTAATAATTGAAGGAATGACATTTTCTTGTGTAATTTGAGGATTTTGATGTACTTCTTTGTTTGAATTTTCACTAAATCCAAAATTTTCACTCACATACGTGCCACTTGGCCCTGGGTTGTCACGAAGTTCTTCATTCGAATTTCTCCCAATTTCCATGTTTTCAGGGAAAAACGATCTACTCGGTCCATGATTACATTCAACTCCCACATATGGATTAAAATACCCCATAAACTGATCACTTAAACTTTGATTTTCCGGAGCCACCGGTAAAATTTGTCCTGAATTTACTTCACTATAAATTCCAGTATTAACTTCACCGTTTATATCACCGTAAATTAAACTATTTATAAGGGCATCTTCGCTCTCTGACATTTCGGGAAAATTGTATCTTTCCATTTTTTTTTAAATCGAACCGATCGCTTTAAGACCCAAATAAGAACTAAAATAAAAAACAGGACTTGACCAGTCCTTGGGCATGGTTTTCCTTTAGAAGTAGTGGGAGTTAAAAAAATCCCAGGGTCTAACTCAATTCTAGAAATTAAGATGGGGATGTGTTTCTATTACTTGCAGATGCGAGTTACATGGCTTATTTTCCTGCATTTAGCTAATATGTTTTGATTTTTACGAGCCCAGATGACCCTTGGGTCGACCTGCCAACTTCTAACTTTTCTCGCCTCCTCTCCGTTTCCTTACAAGTCCTGACTCGCACCCTCTGTTTTCTATAATTTCTAAGAAACGAATTTCAATCTTACTGTTTCCACATCCAGAATTTCCTTCAATTTTAATTTCATTAAAGATTGAACTTCGTCATTTAAAATAAATTAGTAAGAAGCAATAATAATGAATAAATTCATTATTTTAGATGAATACAAACAACATTTGCCCGATTACTAAATTGGAAAATCTAACGGCTGAATATGGAATTTCAAAACCAGAATATTTTCTACCAAATCCAATGGGAACAATAGAAATTTCTACTTGTTCTGTTCAAATAGACACAGATTTTCTTAAAATAACCATTCCGACTAGAAATAGAATTAAAGAAACAAAAAAAGAACTGGCTGAAAAAATGTTATTTAGAATTTTAAATAGATACGAGTTTTGCGAATCTTATACAGAAAACGACTTGAATCCCACTCAAAATAGTGAAAAAGTAAAATTATTTAAATGGTTAACATCATGTCAAAGATGTTATTCGCGGCGGCATGTAGCTTCGCAATGTAATAATGTTCAAAGAAATAAGGACTACATGGATTGGAATAAGATTTTGAATAGGCATACATAAATTTTTTTTTTTATATAGAGATTTTATATGTATTCGGTAAAATGACCAATTTTAATTCAAATAGTATTATTCCATTAATTAAGAGAATAATAAATAAGTAAAAAAAAAAATCGGAATAATGAAAGGCAAATTACATTGAATAATTTAAGCATTTTTGTGTATTCTTATATATGTATGTGTGAGACAAATCTCTATTATAATCCTATTACTAAAATTTTTATTATCTTTATATAAAATTAAAAATAAGTAGATACTCCCGTTTTCAAGTTTCTTTTAAGAATATGGACATTTTTCGTAGCAAAGGGAATGTGGTCTTGCTCGACTATAAAACAAAGAATACTAATGGTTTCGAAAAACGAAAATATAGTCCTTTCAGGAACAGTAAAGTAAGAATTTTCATGTTCTAAAACCTTCATACGACTTAAATAAAATTCATTAGATTTTTGCTTTCGCAAAATGAATGTTCTTTTGTTTGAAGGCATATGCCTATGTTAGAATCCAAAAACATCCTGAAATAACTATCTTCGCGCATTAAAGCAACGAAAATTTCAAATACAAATGTTTGTCTAAATTGATATGGAATTGCCGTTGTATTATCACTATACAAATTTGATATTTTCCTTACAAGTATTATAAAATAACAAAATTATGTAAAATTAATACACGTGAGATTCAAGATGCATCTAATAAAATACTGTAATTGTATTAATAAATTAATCTATAGAATGATTTAATGTAAGGCAATTAACCCTTTCGGAAATCTTTATAATATCTATAAGAAAATCGTATGAATTAAAATGCCAATGTGTTAATTTAAATCAATGTATGATTAAGTACGTACGAGTATGAGTCTAGTCATGAATACCAAAATAGGAAGAAGTTAGGCATATATATCCATACATACTCATTCCAAAATAATTTGAGAATAATTGAGTATCATTTATGTCCGTATATCTAATAAATTCATGTATAATCTTTCTATTTTAAAAAAAAAATATATATAAATGTATTACAAATAACGAATACTCAAGCTTCCCTTTCGTATTCTTCTCGTAAGGGGGGAAGGGCGTCTTAATGTACGCGTTTTAATTTACTTAATAATGTTAAATGAATTCACTTAAACTATATCAAGTTTTCATATAAAAGTTTCTTGTAATATTGCTACAATTATTGTCTATAAATCTCATCAAGTATCTTTATTGCTTTGTATATTCGTCGAATTTCATAGTAATGAAAATGTGTGTTTTGTGTGGTGTTTTCGTAATAATTAACGTTATTTATTAAAGGATTATCGTCTTAAAATTAACCAATTTAACGTACTATTCTTAAGAATGGATTAAAATATCTGTATTTGTTGTAATACTGTGTCATTTTTTTTTAAAAATAACCAATGTTTCTTTGCGCCAGCATTAATCTGATATTATGCCAGTATAGGGCCAGTATTACGCGAAGTATAGGCACAGGATTATGCCTGTATTATGTGAAAAACTAGGGCCAGGTTCATGCCAGTATAAAGCCAGTATTGTGCGAGGTATAGGCACAGGATTATGCCTGTATAGGGATAGTATATTGCGAACTATTCGGCCAGGATCATATCAGTATACGCCAGTATTATAACAATATCATGTTAATATTATACCAGTATTACGCTAGCATTGTCTCAGTATTGCACCGGTATTGTGCTGACATTGAATTCATTGAATAATTCAAAAACAATTCAAATTAAAATTTAAAATTTTTGAATTCGGAAAATTATCAATTTCATTTCTATTTTCCGAATTTTAAAGGGGGGAGGTGTCACGTCCGCGTGACGTGTTTATTTATAAATATATATAACTAAGTGTATATTTCACAAGTATTACATTTAATTTTTGAATTTGGCTAAAATCAATACTTGTGCAATAAAGTATAATAAATACCAAGAGCGGTAGATAGGTGAGCATGAGAATGGATTGAGTTTTGTTAATTTATTCACCCTAAAAGAAAATTCGCTCTTAATAGTCCTAACTGCACCTAACACGAGTGAGGTGAGCCATGCCTAGTGTTGGGAGCGGTTTCGTAACCACTTGCCACGAACGACACAAAACCCACGCAAAATTTGGAAGGGTTGAAATGCAAGAAACCGAGGTTTCTTCACAAATTTACTAAAATGAAAAATCAGTTCTTGCTTCGCCACGATCACCTTCGGTTCTTGCTCTGATCAGCTCAGGTTCACCTTTGAAACTCTCTTCGGTATTCGGACTTAGAAAATATCGTCGGTAGCAAAGTCTACAATCATTGAGTCTCACATTTGAGCTATATGTACACTCTTTTCGGGTTAATAATTCTGCGAATTAATCAATGATTTTAATTGTATCGGTCGTGAAGAATCTCACGTATGTTAAAGTGAATGTGTGAATTAAATGTGAAATTATATTCATGAATTTTGTATTCGTGAACATTGTATTCGTGAACTTTGTATTTTAATCGAAGAGAAAAGTGGAAGTATAGAACTCCTGGCACAACTTGCCAGTAATTAACTTTTTCCAATTTAACCCTTTTTCCAATTTACCCCTCTTTTATCGATTTAACCCTATTTCCAATTCCACCCTATAATTATTCTTAATCTTTTCATTCTGGTTAATCCTTTTAATAAATTTAACCCTTTGGATCAACCCTTAATCCTTCATCCTGAATCCTTGTCTCGAAGAATCCGAAATCGAAGAGTTTGTGGATCTTTGACCCCTCTTCAGCATCTTCATCTGTTTCTACGATTCTGTGTGAAAAGAAAATTGACCCTGAAATCTGAGACGACCAGGATCCATAAATTATCCTCTTCTAACGCAGCTTGGATTTGGGTATATACGAGTACCTTTAACTAACTGAGATCTTTTCCACTTGCTGCGTCATTTGAAGGCCTCAACATCTGCAACCCATAAACTTACTTGGGAGGCTTACAACCTGCACTAGGAGATTTTGAGGGGACCTATCACATACTTCAAACTCAATTAAAAGTAAGATTTTATAATCCTTTGTCTTTTACCTTTTACTCTCTTGTAATTAAATGCCTTAAGCTAACTAGTTGCATTGTTTCAGATTCAATAAATAATCGATTAACAATTCAATTGATACACGAATGATGATTCAATAAGGATTCGAATTAACCTAGGATTCTGATAATTCAAGGATTTTTCCTCACTTACAACCATTTCCTCAACCATTTCTGCTTGTATTTAATAAATAAAATATATATATGTTCATGTGGTAAAATATAATTAATTAGTGTTGTTCAGTGGACCTTCTTTTCCCTGTTCCCTTAGTTCAAAGCCCGCTGGCTTTGTAAATAAATCAGGGTAAAATATTAAAATAATAGTAATTGTATTTTGTCCCTTCCGGACATAACACTATAATAAATATATATATGTAGAGAATAAATGATTTCTGAAAGGTAGTAGAAAATTAAAAAAACAATTTTTTTATACTGTCACATCTGCAACGTTTCGTCAGCTTGGTTTATGCTGACCTCTTCAGGCTAATTTGTTTTTAAAAAACACCAATTAGTTAACCACAAAACTGTATAACAATAAATATGATTTTTTTAAATAAAACACAAACAGAACTATTTACCTAAAAATACAACGAACTATAACATATTCAATATTCCAAAATCAAAATAGTCTTGACAAGATGCTTGTTACCATCTGACATGCCTTTTAAAACTGTTCGACGAGTTACTATGTAACGCTAAATTTGACGATGAGCCTGATAAACAGTGATCATCGAAACGTCGCTTAAAAATAAAAAAGCAAATGTCATAAAAAAAAAATTGTGTTTTTTTTTATGTGCTATTCACCTTCCTGAAATCAAATTTCAACTTCTCTATATAAAATTTGGAAGGAAATTTACTTCTTTGGAAAAAATATTAACTGTGTTTTCTAAAACGTCAATATACTAGGGTAAATGTGTTAGTTGCTGCGGGCTCTCAGCCGAGACTCCTTTTTATTAAAAAATACCGCTTTTTTATTAATAACAATGAACTTACGACTTATTAACTGAGTAGTTTGTGTTATTTAGATATTTATTCAAGCATCAAAATACCATAAAAATTGATTATTTGAACAAAATAAAGAAATTAAAAATAATATCAAATGCTTCTATTGCTGCGGGTTTGAGTCAGTTGATGCGTGTTAGTTGCTGCGGCCAGAATAACGTGTAATTGGAGGTTAGATTTCCCGCAGCAACTAAAGCACATACAAACCAAATGTTTGCTTTAGTTGCTGCGGGAACAATAATTTAAACTTAAATAATTATAAATTAATAATAGTTAAAATAAGATTTTTGGTGGAATTGTATTAATTAAAGGTTAGAATAACTTTATCACACATTTTGAAATAGGAACATATTCTTAAATAGAAATTAGTAATATTTTTCTGAAAACCGCAGCAACTGAAGCATCCGCAGCAACTAACGCACTTACCCTATCTGTCTCTTTAATTTTTGAAAAAAACTTTCTCGTCTGAGTTTAAAATTTTTCGAACGTCGCACAGTGGGAAGAAATGCAGTGTTTTGGACAAAATTCTGCTGACAACGCAAATCTTAACCGATTTTAATTTTTTTTATCTTGAAATTCTTAAGAAGGTTTGCGCTATAAGCCTTCACTGCTACAAATTTAAAATTTTTGCAACATAACCTTAAAAAATGAAATTATTCGCAAATAAATGCTTTTTTATTACTTGATCTTAACTGTTAATGCATACTGGGTGATTTTTTGTGTCACTCTAGTCAAATTTAATGTCTGATTGTTGAAATTTAAAATCGCAAATTCAAAATGGCAGCTAAAATTAGAAAAAACATATTTTTACTCTGCAATCAATAAGTATAAGTGTTTAGAGTCATCAATTGCTGTGGAGGTTTTGTAACAAACATTTTAATTTATATGTATAATAACAATATCGTAACATAATCTAAAAAAAATTGTTTTAATCATACTTCAATGCATTTCTTTGAGCTTAGGTCCTTCTGTAAATGCATATTGATAAATTTTGTATTACTTTCTTCATGAATATGATGTTACAAGATTACAATTAAAAATAACAAATCTAAAATGTTGATTAAAATTTTGAAAAATGGTTTGTTCTCTCGCTATGAGTTTCTAAACATATTCTGAGTTATTAAATACTAAAAAAACATGTTTTCAAACGCTATGAGTTTTGAATTATTAATTTTCATATTTTTAATCAATTTATTGTAATCGACAATAAAACAAAACAGTTCTGAATGATCTTCAACCATGTACAAACTAAGCAACATTCTGCAGCCGTCTAAGCTCATGCAAGGCAGCTTTTCAATATGAATCTACCAATTAGGATATGATTATAATAAACTAATAAACAAAGAAAAACAATCTGTTATAAAAAATTGAATGGAATTGATATTTGAAAAAATACGTCAATAAAGTTTTGGAACTAGCTGTTAATTTAAAAGTTTTTGAATTTCTTTAGATAATGCTTAATGTATTTTCTTCTCCTTTATTCTCATGGAGCTAATTAATGGATCTGATCCGATAATTGCATGGATACAACAACATGAATTTTAAACAATCTTCAGCGACTACACCTACAAATAACATGTTAAAGCAGGAAAGAAAAAAATACATTAAAAAAATGTTTAAATCTAAATTATGACTATCAGTAGTTTTTTGAGTATTTAATGACTCAGAACATGTCTAGAAACTCATATCGAGAAAACGAAACCATTTTTCAAAATTTTAATCGAAATTTTACATTTGTTATTTTTAATTGTAATCTTGTAACATCATATTCATGAAGAAAGTAATACAAAATTTATCAATATTCATTTACAGAAGGACCTAAGCTCAAAGAAATGCATTGAAGTATGATTAAAACAATTTTTTTAGGTTATGTTACGATATTGTTATTATACATATAAATTAAAATGTTTGTTACAAAACCTCCACAGCAATTGATGACTCTCAACACTTATACTTATTGATTGCAGAGTAAAAATATGTTTTTTCTAATTTTAGCTGCCATTTTGAATTTGCGATTTTCAATTTCAACAATCAGACATTAAGTACAGACAACAACTAACGAAAATTACCTTGAGCAATATTTATATAGTATTGATAAGCAAAAACCAACTATTTGTAAACAAAGACAAATCAATAATTAGTCAGAGTGATTGAAACTAAAGGATGAAAAAAATTATGTTAAACTTAATTTTAAAATTAAAGAAAAAAATCTTCGATTGAAATAAATTAGATCTTCTTGTTTGTTAATTGTACTTTTTTTTATTTTATATATGGTGGATTTCACGTCAACTGTCCAGCCAAAAAAAAAAAAAATTGTTTAATCCTTTCCCAATTTTTGTTATGAGTTGTCTTATAGGTAAGTAATTTATAAGCCAAATATTTTTGGATTATATAACAAATTGCTCAAGAGTGAGGGGGTTAAAGTTTTGAACTTTTTGTTAAGACGCTTTCATTTGTTTATTTATTGAGCTTAAAAAAAATGATAAACAAATTTTTTGTTACATGATTTTTCTAGATTTTTTCATCAGCTTTCGATTGGCGTGGTCTATTTTAATTTTTTTTTTATTTTGACCAAAATTTTTGAAAATTAAAAATATATTTCACTTTTTTTCGTCTTCGGGCTCGTTTTATTTATTTTATTTTTAAAAGAAAGCTGAGATTTTTTCCTACAAAATATGTAATTTTCAAAAAACCCTTTTTTTTTGTTTTTGAGAAATTTAATGTTGAAGTTAGCGCGCCACGTCAAGGCAAAGTCTCACCCTACCGCCCCGCTTGTTGCTGTGCGCTGTTTGCATCATTACGTGGATATTTAATTATTCTAACCCTTAATTGAACTTTTCTTTGCATTTTACACTGCTAAGACTGACATGAAAACAATCAAGTGTCTGCACTATAGTTCTTTTGTTTATTTTTTTATGTTTAAATTTTTTTGGTAATTTTTTGATATTGGTTTCTCATGGAGAAAGTATTGTTTTACCTCCACAGGATCGATTGAAATTTTCTGAAATATCTTGACATATTTTGAACTCAGGATGTCAAAAATGATGTTTTTAAAAAATGTCTTGCTTATGTGTGCATGTAGTTATGTATGTTAAGATTATGTTAGGCTCTATATTTCGAAACCAATAATAGTTAAAACAATGTTTTTTTTGCGAAATTAAAGGTCTTTAAGGGGGACAAGTTATGTATATCAATCGATGTGCCAATCGAAATCTGATGAAAAAATCTAGAAAAATCATGTAGCAAAAAATTTTGGGCCCGTATCATTTTGACACAAATTTTTTCAGGCAACTTGTTATATTGTACTCCTGAAGATGAATGTTATATTTTACTCCTACTAAAATCGAAGATTTTTAAGTTTTAATTATTCAATAATTGAATTTATTGCATTAATTAAGTCTTTGAATATTAATTTAATGTATTAAAATCAATTATTTAATAAATAAGACTTAAAAATCTTTGATTTCAGAAGGAGTAAAATATAACATTCATCATTAGGAGTACAATATAACAAGTTGCCCGAAAAAATTTGTGTCAAAATGATACGGACCCAAAATTTTTTTATTATTTTTTTTTAAGCTCAATAAATAAACAAATGAGAGCGTCTTAACAAAAAGTTCAAAACTTTAACCCCCTCCCTCTCGGGCAATTTTTTATATAATCCAAAAATATTTGGCTGATAAATTACTTACCTATAAGACAACTCATAACAAAAATTGGGAAAGGATTAAACAAAATTTTTTTTTTTGGCTGGACAGTTGACGTGAAATCCACCATATGTATCATCTCTGGCAATTGTGGCTTTTTAAAATTTGACTCACAATCTAATATTTTTAAATTGCCCCAATCATATTCACGATGAGAGTCCTGCAAATGTTTACCGACTACAGAATTTTTATTTTTTATTTTAATGTTCATTAAGGTAGTAGCCCAGTGTGACGCTCGATATTTCGATGCTTCTTCACAAATTTTTTTTAAGCGGGTAAATAAAATGCGATTGTTACGAAATTTGGATATATTTTTATTGACTTGTGCAACTATATAAAAAAAAACTTTTTTGCAATAATTTACGTTAATTTGTTAATAATTTTTAACGTCAAAGTTGACTCCCCGGAAAAAACCAAAATTTTTCGGTACACTCTGGGGTCTTTAGCACTCACCTGAAATAAAAAAGTCAAAGACATTATTTTTCTGCAGACATAAATCTAAGTCTGGAACCAAGAAAACATTACATCTTTTAATAATAAATTCAGTTTTTTAAACAATTTATGATGAAAAAAAGACGGGTTTTAAAACTATTTTTTACAAGTCCGACATTTTGTTTTTTCTGTTTAAAAATGTGAATTTTATTGGTTTGAGACTTAGATTTAAGTCTGTAGAAAAATAATGTATTTGACTTTTTTATTTCAGGTGAAAGCTAAAGGCCCTGGAGTGTACCGAAAATTTTCTGTTTTTTTCCGAGAAGTCGACTTTGACGTTAAAAATGATTAATAAATTAACATAAATTATTGCCAAAAATTTCTTTTTATATAGTTCCAGACGTCAATAAAAACATATCCAAATTTTGTGACGATCGCATTTTATTTACCTGTTAAAAAAATTGGTGAAAAAGCATCGAAATTTCGAGCGTTACACTGGGCTACTACCTTAATTCTTTTCTTTAAACGTCGTTTTGTTTTACCAATGTATGTAGCCGAACAATTTTTACAAAGAAATTAGTAAACTATATTGGTGCAGTTCCATTATTTACCAACATCTTTACCCAACTTGACCACAGAGCTTAAACTTTTTTTTATTAGAGGGACAATACAAATATTATTATTCTTCAAAATGTATGATAATTTGAAAAACAAATCCTGATCACAAAACGGTAAGAAAAACTTTTAAAAGTTACAGTAGAATATTTCAATTTATTTAAACGGATATTAATATGATTTTTAATAAATTTTGTAGGCTAGTCATTAAGATTAAGAATATCAGTAAATGATTGTAAATTGTCAGAATGGAACTTTTTATGTGAAAGTGAAATCGCTCGGTCTACCAAATTGTAAACAATATTTCTTTTTTGTTAAATATAGTGTGGTTGGAGAAATAACTGATTAAACGTCCATACATTAGTTGTTTTTTTTATACCAATCAGTAATTATGGTGTTGTTTTCCTTAATCAAAGTTAAATCCAAGAAAATAATTTTTTTTCTTATTTTCTAGTTCAGAGGTAAATTGTAAATTTTCATGATAGGAATTGAAAATTTCAATAATTGCGTCCATAAACTCTAAAATTGCGTAAGAAACATATATTTTTATTTCAATAATATTACAAATGGTTCAAAGTCGAACATTAAAAATGAAAAAAGAATAAGCTTCAGTTTCCTTGGGCGCTTTGCTTCTTTTTATCCAATTGAGAGATTAACTTTACTTAAGCTGGTTGCTGTATTAGTTGTCGTTTTTCTTAAAGGTAATAAAAGAAAGGTATTGGAGCAGGCATTTCTGGACAATTCAACTTGATTAGCTGCTTCTAAAAAACATGATTGATAAGCCAAGCGAGGACCTTGTGGTCTTCGCAGCAACTCCAGGGGTGTTCAAATCATGTTAGCTAATAGTGACCCTCTGCAGAGGGAATAAAATGAATGGCGGTTCATTTTATTACCGGAAAGATCCTGTGGTTCTTCTAGCCTTTTTTGCTGTTTCAATATCCTTCTCATGACTCGCACCTAAAGAAAAAGCAATCCGAGACTGTTTCTACCTATTGGATTGTGGTTTATCGATTTTTCCTCGTTGAATAGTTGGTTCTGTATTAATATTTTTCTTCGATTGCCAAGAAAAATACATGCTCCCTCTTTGATTTCGGAGATGCCAATAAAACAATATTTACGATTTTGCAGCTTTAAAAATGGTTTTATCTTTAATTCCAAGAACCGGTTAAGCAAACATTTATGATCTTATTTTGTCGAATATATTGAACAAGAGTGCTATGTTGTATCGTTGATTTTTATCAAAAATGTTTTGAATTCATAAAAAAAATGATTGAGAATTTTATGCCGATTCATGATAGGATGCATTGATTGATAAAACAATTTACGAAAATTCTCAAATTAAAAACTTCTAGCATATGTAGTACATTAGAGATAAGCAAGTGAACTTGACATAATTAATTGGTGGTTAATTTCTGGACGGATTTTTCAAAAGCTCTTCTCAACTCGTTATGACGAAAACACCATCCTTCGATCACTCAAACCGTTCCGTTACCGTCATTGTGGTCGCCTAAAACACTGCAGAAAGCTAAGTAATACCTTTAGTCGGTCAGTTCCTGAAACAACCGTTCCGTTCCGTTTAAACAAAAAACCAAAGAAACTCCTGAAGAGTTAAAAAGACAATAGAACCAAAATTTCGAGCATTTTAAGTATTATCTAATTGTCATTGATTGTCATTTCATTTATTTTCTTTTTGTTATATTTTTGTCAATCACTTCTCATCTATTCTTTATTATTTTTGAAAATTATCATTTCCATTAATCTATATCTATATATTGTTTGGCGATTTATGTACTTGATTTGTATGTACATGACTGATAATTTATTGTGGGTGAAATTTAATATCTGGTACCAGAAAAGAAAAGTTGAATGAATATTTTATTATGTTAATATTTTAATTCAAAGTATACGAGTATATAATTGTAAATGAATTAGAAGGTTGAACAGGATTATTGATCATTTCCTGAATAAAATTAATTTTCATAAAATTTTGGAAATTTTATTAATTCTTCAGAATATATTTTATTTTAATTGAGATTCGTACGACAAGTCATCGTCTTGGTCATTGTTGACGATTCCTTTGTTATTGAGTCGATTGTTCCAAGTCTGAGATCATTCTTAATTAATTTAACCTAAGTATTTTTGATAATATTTTCGATTGACTTTAAATCAGAATTTAAAATGATTATTTTTTATAGATAAAATTATTTAACGATTTAATTGAATTCAGTAAATATATTTTAATAACTTTTTGTCACGATAGTAAAATTTATAAAAACTGAGTCGTTACAATCTGCAACTTGTATTTCAATGGTGCCTAGCTGATAAATAATAATACTGAAATTTCCAAAGAAATCACGTTTGAAGATAAAGATTGTTGTCTAGTCAGTTAAACATTTTAATCGTTACACAGACAGGATAACGTGAAATAAAACTCATCTTGTGCATAAATAATAAACTTAACATTTCTTCAATATGTGTCTTAGTATGAACTTTGTTAGGTACACTGATTAACCGACAGTGCACTGAAAAAAATATTTCCGTGGAACTGCAATAATTATGGGCAGATTGGCAATATTTTATTGCTGTTTTAGGAACTGCCATACGTATTTGTGTTTTAGCCATATGACTGTGTGATGCAGCACTTGATATTTGTGAAATCGCGAGTGACATTGTAAGGTTAGGTAAAATATACAGTGGCGCACTGATGCATTATGTCAAACTCCTACATACACGGTAAAAAATCTATGAACGTGGATACAAAAAATTATTAATATAATTAAATTAAGAAATTCAACTCACTAGATTGCTCAAATCAATTATTCAGTTTAACCCAATGTTTAATTTGAAATATGCTTATTTGTATTTTTGCTTTCTTAACTAAATTGAATATTGTTTATGGTAAATACAGGTTTATTATCTTTAAAGTACAAATGAGCAATTTATAGAAAGGCAATACTCATTCATGAAATAGTCATACTATTTTTCGGTATATATACATCAAATACCTAAAGCAGTGATATTGAATATCAGTGAGTATTCACTTTTAGCTTACTTCACAAACAAGAGAAAAAGCTATAAGTCGATATATGCAATTTTCTAATATAACAACATTTAATCCTGATATTTCAAGATTAATTTATTTCTACTATTGTTGGTTACAATAATTTTTGTCCATCCAATGTTTTTTTAATGTCGTCACGTAATTTAGTCGGTTTAGTCTATAGCTGTCTATTAGCAGACGTCGCGTGGGAGCAGTATATTAATTGCTAAATTTCTTTTTATTTATACAAGTCTATTATGATTTAATTTATAATATTCTTACTTTGTTTATTGTTTGTACATTATCAGAGGAAAAATGTGTGATGCATTTGTAAAATCTATTTGAATTAAATGGAATTCGGAGAAATACATAGGTAACCTCTTTTAAATCGATCATTTTTCTTGATTTTTAAAAATATAATTTATAACTTTCGATTTGAGGGTTGTTGTTGCTCCTAAAACCGTAAATGAATTGATCTAGCACAGTGTCAAGAATCTTTCTCTACTTTCCTAAAAACGTTGATTCGTTGTCATGAGTGCAAAAAAAAGTTCCAATTTGTCAGACGGTATAATAAGTACATCTCTAACGAAAATAGTATATATATATATATATAATTATATATATTTGTTCAAGTTATATGAAAGTATTAAAATATTTATACCAGAGCACATAATTTATTTAAGAAGTCCAGATGTTAAAAATTTCTGATTTATGTTTGAAATATATATGCCAATCTAACCACAAAATTTTGAATCCGATTCATAACTGGCAAAATAGAAACAATAAATATTTTATTAATCGGAAATCACTTATTAAAGCAAACTTCTATTTAAAACTATATTCAGAATGTCAATTCGTCAATCAGCATTCTTAAAATTATGACTCTTGTTAAATAGGTTTTTTTTAAGATCTCAAATCTTAGATTTTCATCATAATTATGTATGCATCTTACTTCAGTTATATGTTGATAATGACTATTTCTATGATTTTCAATATCACTATTTCAGACATCGAATTTATACCCTATTCATAATGCATCTATAATATAGTTAAATATCTTAAGAAATGTCATTTTCACTATTGTAGCAAATTTGGATTATCCATGGCTCCATTCTAGCTATAAGTTTACCTATTACAGTGAATACTTTTGATAATTCATGAGAACTTTTTTTACCGTGTAACCTGTCAACCATAGTCAAATGTCTAATCTGATCACAGTATTTTTTCCAGTGTGGTTCGAAAAAGAGATGTTGTTCGTTTGAGAGACAATAATTATCTGGCGTCCAGAGGAACGGAGTGGGCCCTTGCTGGCAAAAATAAGGTATAAGTGTTAGTGTCGTGAAAAACTAATGGTAGTTGTAGGTGTGAAAATGTGGGTACAATTATCGGTAAACTCCATTAGGAAAGTTTTAAAATGGTTATACTTAGGTACAAGGTTAGAGGTGAAGATAAAAATGGTAAATGTGCTGTATATTACAGTTCGTGCTTCAAAAAAAAGGCGTTTAACAGCTTATAGCAATAAATTTTTTTGGTAAGGTTTTACAATATAATTTTACAGGACAAAATTTGTCTAGGCGCAGTAATATCTAGTCATATAAAACAGATTAAGCGATTTGTGAATCTTTATATTACAAAAATATTATTCTCAGGTTTAGAAAAATGGTAAAATTTAACAATACAAAAAAAAGATATGATTTTCTTGTCAAAATATTGTTACGACAAAACAATTATAATTAAATTTGTTTTAAAATTCCGAGTTATTTCAAAGGTCGCAACAAGGAGCTTGTTGATATTTCAGAAATTTTAATGTTATACTATTTTTACATATTACTATAAATATAAATATTTTGCTTTATTTTAAACGCACCAAATTATTCTTTGTAGTAATTAATAAAATAGCAGAAAGGATCAATAAATAAACCAGAATTTTTTTTTAATTTACTTGTTATTGAATTGTCACTTTTTCAGATCACACTACTCTGGCGTCGCTTGGTGAAGCACCAAACGAGAAATAGCGTCACACAAGTGTTATCTCCGGGAGAGTTGCCACTTGTCGCAACATCAACGCCGTGAGAGTTTATGTCACTAATTAATTTATCGACCATTGGCCTAAACTTAGGTAGTTGATTAATTTAATTTCTAAAAATTGGGTTTCTTTGTTTTTTCTTTTTTTTTTAATTTAAAAAATTGTGCATATTATTTCAAAAATAATAAAATTTCATTATTTCAGATTCTTACAGATGAAATTGATAGACTTATTATTTCAAAGTAGATTAAAATGCTTTTGTTCACTAACGAAAGGAATAACATTAGTGGAAATGTTTTAAGCTTTATGCTCTTCGTAACTCCTTAGTCTTTAATAGAATTATAGAAATTGCAGTTATGGGTCGAATTAATGGTCAATAGAAGTGAGTTTGGAGAGTAACAGTTAGGTTACCACGGAAATGGAATAGAATTATGTTCCGACAGAGAATTTACGATAGTTCCTGAAATCTAGAGAGACGGTTAAAGAGGTTGTTATCAAAATCAGTTGATCAGTTGAAGCTTCTGTAACTGCAAATATAACTGAGCAAATTTGTCTTAGGCAAAAAAAAAAAAAAAATATTTTCAAGTTCCAGAGTAATTTTTAACGTAATTTTTGCGAATAGACTTTTTTAAACCAAACGAAAATGCACGAGACAAATGAGAGGGAACAGCTTGGATCGACAATATTCGTTCAAGTTCTCGCAAACGTGATGTATTTTTTACAATCCACTCGAGACTAACGGATGGTTATGCGACATAATAACATCGTTTCAATGCTCAAATTTCAGCATTGAAATCCCATGAAGTTTCACGTAAATATGAAATAGCAAAATTTTTATGCAAATTTATCAAGATAAACTCATGGCCAAAATACGTGGCAAATCAGTATATTTTAACATGCATGTTATTTGAGTGTGAGCAGAAGAGTTTGGTAAAAATAAAAGAAGCCGAACAAAAGAAACATTAATAAAAAAAATGTTTATAGAATATAAATATTGATATGAACATATTGCCTTTTGATAAAAAAACATTTTTACAAATTAGTAATGTTGACATTCTAATTTTCTTTTTTAACACAATGTTTAAAAACCCAACAAAAGTATATTCATATTTCAAATTCGATTAAAAATCAGTTTACATGTTAAATATTGATTGATGAAATTTACACATTTTACAAATACAAAAATGTTACTAATTTCAAAATTAACATTTATCTATCAGCAACATCTAATTAAATTCTAAACAAGAAATTTTTTTTTTCATGAAATTTTACCTGAACCAAATAAAATACTTTGAAACTGAATTATGTACTAAATAATGAGACTTTCCGAAACAATTCGTTAATTAATCTACGTTGCACACTGCTCAACGTGCTAGTGCATAAGATTATTACTTTAAACGATTTTGGCCTTCGCGGTGTGTAAAATAATTAACTTTACACATTATAAACTTTTCAGCACGTAATTTAAATAATATGCGTGATTAAATCATTTTCTTTTTCTTTTTATTTGCGTAAAATGCAACTTTTACAACCCAGTGCAGTTTTGAAAAAATAGTGTACAATGCACGTTCGTAAAAAATATGATTGTATTTATGCGATTTACATCACTCGCCTTCGGCTCGAACTACAAACATCATGCAATCAACTATTTTACGTACTTGAATCATAAATAACTACAATATCTCTTTAAATTTTAATCGATTCATTTAGAATAGTTAGTTTAGTGAGCCAGTATCATTTTGACACATGACTTAATTTTAGATTGTTATATTGTACAGAATGGAAATGTTATTTTGTACAACTGCTAAATGTTATTTTGTACATTTTTGAAAAATGAATTTGTTATTTTGTACAATTTTTTAAAAAAGCAATAAAACATTGGGAGTACAATATTTTAGCTTTTTTAAAAAATTGTACAAAATAACAAATTCATTATTCAAAATTGTACAAAATATCATTTAGCAGTTGTACAAAATAACATTTCCATTCTGTACAATATAACAATCTAAAATTAAGTCATGTGTCAAAATGATACTGGCTCAGTTTAGTTACCTTAAGAAACTTTCCCTTTTTACACCCAAAGTCCTATTAAGTTCGTTGTAAAATATATTTTGTAAATAGAAAAATAACTTGTTTCGAAAGAAATAGAAGTATATATTACTAAAATTAAAAGGAAAGGTTAAAAACATAAAAATTGAAAAACTTTGACAATTTTTTTACCTTGGACTAGAAAAGCCCCAAATTGTTTTCATTATATTTGAATCAGTTTGTGCAGAAACCGCACAAGTCCATAAATCGAAATTGTTCAGGATTCACTAAAAACTTTTTTTTTGTTTTGTAAATGTGAGAACTTTTTTCAGCTCTGCTTTTTGCATTATTTGCTACTAACTTATAACTTTATATATTTAATATTATTGGTTTCTATTTTAATTAATATAAGGTATAAAAAAGTAAATTAACTTTTGAATTTGTGCGGTTTCTGCACTAAATGAAATAAAAACAACAGAAAATGTATTGAATCAACCGTTGATTTAATTAAGTGAAGTGTTACAGTTTTATTTAATGTTTAGTAACAATTACTAAAAAAAAAAAATTTCGATAATTTTTATTAACATTCTATAACTAATAAACATTTTTTTAAAATCACTTTTCAACATTTTCTTAATAAATTATTATTCGCTGTCCCTCTGCTCTTGAATTGATCAACTTCTCTGCGCCTTGCAGAAATCTTAGGTTTTATTTGCCTTTTTATGTTTCATGGCATAGGACAAACTATGGTTATAATTCGGTTTTCTCTAGACTTAACAGAGAGGCTAATCTTGTCTGTGATAATATTGACCTCTTCGGTTTTAAGCTAAGTATTTTTGTTTCAAGATTAAGGCAATTTTTGTTTCAACGGAACTCTACGATTGTTTAAAACGCACATGCTTGTGGTTTTTATTGTAAAGCGATGCGGATTTTTTTCGTTTTGTTATTCTATATATAAGAATCTAATTATTATTATTTTTTTTTTAAAAAAGGGTGTTTTTGTAGCCCGTATATCTGGTTAAATAAATAAATAAATATCACAGAATTCACTATTATTGTTTGCTGCCTCGCTTTGAGTGCACTTTATTTATAATATAAACTGTTTAATATAAATTATTTAAAAACATCTAAAACCCGTCAAGAATATGGCAAGTAAATATTATCTTATCCATTGCACATCATTGTGCGCAACTTGGAATCATGGACTATGCTGTTTCTGCACGAAACGAAAATTTGATTATTTTTTTTAAAGGGTCTAGTGTTTAGTAACTTATGTAATATTTTACTAGATCGTAAAGCTTCATTGAAAGATTAATTTTTAATAAAAATGCACTGAGAAAATAAGCCTCTAGCCAAGCAGCTTTATTTCTAGGTTAGGGTTCCTCGGGACAAAACAAACAAAACACCGGCGATGACAATCAAACTTCTAGGATACCGGAGCATATGCTCTGCTAAAATCAGTTAAGTGCTTTGCAGGTGCTATATCAACAACCTCTCTCTGCTAAATTTAATCAAAAATTGGTTATATTTAGTTAACTTATTTTCTCAGTGTGTTATTTTAAAAAAAGTGGACTTGTGCGGCTTCTGCACAAACTGTTTCATTTATAGTATTAATTGTATTCTGATTATCTATTAAAGAAATGTGGAATTATTCCCTTTATGACGCAAAAGGTCAGTTGTATAATTTTAATTTGAGACTTTACATGACGGAGAAGGCTTGCAATTCTTATTTTGGAAATATTGTTACTGGTAATTTTTCATTACTTTTTCCTGCAATTTAAATTTAATAATCTTCTGTTACTAAAAACAAATGTTCAAGTCAATTTAAAAAATGAAGAAAAAATATTAAATTAAAAATTTTTTTTGAATAAATAATACAAAAAACGGGGGGTAAAGTTTTATTAAAATTTTGTTCTCGGATTTTGTTTTTACTGACATTTTATTCAACTGAATTCGTTAATTAACTATAAGTCAGTCATTTTATAATAAATAATATAAACTATGTGTAGATTTGTGGTCTTTAGTCCGGTAGAGTTTTTTTTAAAAATCATTCTATTGGGTAGGGGAGAGTAGTCAGAGTTGGACAGTGGTCAGAGTTGAATCATCGCGTTTATTTTGTTTTATTACAGTAGATCCATATGTCGTTGTGTGTAAATACTAGTTAGCAATGCCAGCAAACTTTTTAAATGGATTGCAGTGAAGTGTGCGAACTATACAGACGTATTAAGCGAGTCCGTGTTATACGCTCAACAAAAAACGTTTCTGTACTTTCAAAATTAGATAATTAAATGTAGAAGAAATATGCTAAAAACAAATTAAGTTGACTAAAATTGTTCATTAAGATGTTATACGAAAATGTGGAACGTAATTTGGTGTTTGTATAAAGCGTTCATGGTGTGTGTGTGATATGAAGCTAAATGACGCTTGAGTCAAGGTTAGTACACCCAAAATTTTGCAATTCTGAAGCATTTTTGCAATGAAAATGAATTTGTTAACTTAAAAAGGTGTCCAAAACTTCATTTCTATTGGAAAGAAAGAAAATTTAAATTTTTGGTAATACTATTTCACTTTCAGATCAATTTTGCGATACAAGAGGAAATATGATTTATTTCAATTTCATGTTTCCTTTTGTCATTTCCAAATGTATTTGAGTGCCATTCTATCATGCGAAGGTAAAGATATTGTCATTTTCAATGATTTATCTTCATATTTCATTGATTTTTTACAGTGACCCAACTCTGACTACCATGTTCAACTCTGACTACCTTTTTTTTTTTTTTAATTGCCTATAACTCCGAAACTTTTGGTCCAAATTTTTTGCAATGTTTAACAAAAACATTGCATTTTAGTAGAACTTTCTAATAATATAAGAGACATCGCAAAATTCGGCCTACAGGAGAAGTTATAGAGAAATGTCAAAACTATATCCAACTCTGACTACTCTCCCCTACTGTAGATAAATTTTATTTGGTCAAATGCATTTTCGCTATTAAACATACTTCATTAGGACTACATGCAAAAAATAATAAGATAAAGAGTATTTTTAACAAATCGTAGAAAGTTGCTCTATTAACTGAGCTAATAAATATGCGATTAAAGTAATAAGACTGTGGAAATGAAAATCGAAATAAAAAACTTATCAAAAAGATGTTTTTGCAAGGTCGCAAGAATTGTAGATTGTAGTTTTTATGGTTGTTAAATATTTTTTTAATTTAAGAAGTAACTCATAGTTATAATTAACTTTGCAGTACTGGTTCGTAATCATTTAATTAGGTTTTAAATAAACTAGATATAAAACTTACCAGGTATTTGAGATGAGTTAGATATCTAAAGACAATACACGGAAAAAAAAATTTATTTATATTTACAAAACTTTTTTTGGACTCTTGGATACATGAAAAAGTTCTGTGAAAACTCTTACAGCAAGGTTTGTATGAATTACTAAATTTGTTCATTTCTATTATTTAAGTTTAACATCTCATTTCAATCATGTGAAACAGTAATAACTTATTTCTGGTAAAAATTGACAAAAGTTTAGTCTAGTTAAATTTAGTATAACAATAGTTATTAGCAAATTATTAATAAAATAATTAAATAAGTTAAGTATCTCAAAAAAGTTGTTTTTTAAAGAATTTTAGACGACACGTATTTTTTTGTTTGTCTGAAAAAAAAATTTTCATGAAGTTATAAAGATTTTAATTTTTGAAACTCTCGTTTACTTGAAATTTAAGAAAAAACCTTTTAAGTGTAATAGGGTGATTCTCCAGAAATATTCCTTTTTGTGCATCGGAAATGAAAATTTATTAAATATATTTTAGGACCTCTAAATTTATAAACATGTTAAGCAATTAAAGATTTAACACCTTCATAACTTGATCATGCTAATTTGTAGCATTTAAAACAGATTTTTAATATTAAAATTTATAGATAAATCTAAAGGTTAAAATGTAGAGCAGGTGTTTTTTTTAAAGTAATCAACAACTTCATGTCATTTGAATTTATTTTAAACAATATTTTTTATAGTCTGAAAGCTATTTAATATTATTAATTTATTATTAATTATAATTTAAAAAATTGTAGATTTTAAAACACTTACCAAAATATGAAATCTTTTGACCACCAATAATTATTTGTCAAGATAAAGGTTTATTTTTCGTTGACAGTTCAAAAACAATTGATGTTCATATTAATTTTTAATATGAGCCAGAGGAATGATGAGCCAGAGGAATTATGATTTCAACATTTTTTACATTTTATTTCAAATTAAACCATTTTTCTTAAACTTAAAATAGTTCAGCATGTTTGTATAAGTTAACTTTATTGTAGAAAAATTGCAAAAATATTTTATCTGCTGTCATTCTATTTTTAATTTGAGCCAGAGGAATGACGCTTCAGGTTGTGAATCGCTGTAAAAGCTTTAATTTATATATTTTTAACTTTAAATAATGATTTTTTTACAAAACCCACTTGACAAATTATTATTAGGGATGTCAATGTAATTAATAAGTATGAAAACAAATAAATAACTCAACTAATATAAAAAATATTTAATAATATACAACAAGCCAGAGGAATGATGCAAAACCAGAGGACAAAATTCATTTTCCATTTATGGAAAGTCTATAAGATCTATTTTATATATACTTTGTATAAATATTCTACAATCCCTTAGCTTCTAGAAAATATCTGTAAAGTATTGTTTTTCAAATATTAAATAGTAGTTTTACGTTTTGAAAGAATGAAAAATTGACATAGGACAGGTTAAAAGGCTCATTTTAAGTAGTTAAAATTACAAAAAAAAGTAGGGGAGAGTGGCCATCAATGTACCAGTTTTTTCAATGAACCATTTCAATTTTCTCAGAAACAATTAAATAAAAATTCTCCTAATTTTAAATATAAATGAAGATTGCGTAAACACACTACGTCCATAAATTTGAGACGTGTGGATTTATTCTTTACACAGAAAACTGGAAAAAACTGTTTTTGATGTACTGAAGAAAAAATTTACCTAAAATACGAACACGTTTTTTAATTGAAATAAGGCCATTTAAAAATAAATGTACTTACGATTTATTTTGTTTTGGGCTTTAACTACAATATTCTAATGAGATAAAGATTTTGAAATATTGGATTAAATTATAAAAAACCATTTTTGTTGCAAATGTCATGTTGATTCAATGTACCGGGGAACAATGAACCACCTGGAATTTCAGTGTATTTTCGATTTCCAGAGTGGTATGCTTGATTATAAAACTAGGCATGCATACAGCATGTTACAGCGATTGTTATCAGTACTTTTCTCAACATAGCAAAACTAAAATGCCATTTTAGCTAGTTAACTTAAATTTGAGGTATATTTATGTTATACATTATCAATTAAAAAGTGTTAAGTAACAATTTTTTATAGTATTTGATAGAAAACAAGTTTTTTTACAAAGTGAAAATTGCAATATTATTATTGTTGAACATTTTTAGTATTTTTATAGAGGTGGTTCATTGTGTACCCAGTTTGTTGAAAATGAAAATAGCTTGTTACTTTAGAAAAATCCTAAATTTTATTATTTAATCAAAATAAATCGTGTAAAATATGTGTGCATTACCTAGATAAGTGTTGTAGTTTTATATTGATGCAAAGAAGTGCTTGAAATTGGTGAAATTCAATAAGTACTATGACCTTGAAAAAAACCCGGTACATTGATAGCCACTCTCCCCTACTTTAAAGTTATAAAATAAATAAATTCTTTTGCAGGATTTTTAGAAAAAATGGTAAACTATTGACGTATAGAGAGAAATTGTCATAAATTATTATTATTATTGAGAAAATCTTGAGGACATACAAAAGTAATATTTCGGGAGAATCACCCAATAACTTTTTAAATAATTTGGATGACTTATTTTTTTTCAGGATCGGCCTGAAAGAGTTGTTAGTTGCTCCTCTTCAAAAGATGTAAAAAAAGTTGCTCTTGATATTTTTCTATATTTCTCGTTTTTTCAACAAATTCCGTTAAAACTCGATAAAAAGCTAATTTTTAGAAAACTTTCCAGTGTTTTTGGATGAAAATAAGCAAATAATTTTAGAAAACGTGTAATTTATCAGAAACGTTTATATCTCAAACGTATCTAATTTTTATTTTAATTGAATTTTTTATATATTTTTTTTAACTCCTTTCGTTAAAAATTCAAATTAAGAAATGGTTTTAGCTGAATAAAAATATTATTAAAGTTAATTTTACCAAATTTTGAATTATCAAGTTTCACATTTCTTAGAAAAAATTATGTTGTGTCAAAATTTGTTGTCAAATAATAATTATTTAACATTTTATGTTTTTTCTTTGAATCTAGTGGAAATATGTAATTTTTATCCAATCTTAACAATTAATAGCTTATTTTTCTCTTTAAAACGTTATTTGTTGGCTTTCGTTGAATAACATTGTCTTTAAAAATATATCTAAATCAAATCTTATTTATCCAATAACTTTTAAATAAAATATTTTAAAAGATCTAACCAATAAACCAATATTAACCAACATTACCTGTATATCAAAAGCAAGTGACTTTTAAAAAATCAAAGATATTGTAAAGTTTCATTTTCTGGTTTTCCGTAATTTTTTTTAGATATTCTTTGAAAATTACTTTCTATTTAAACTAAAACTAGAATATTAAACATTAAAAAACAAAATAATTAAAGAAGACATTGGATTAAAAATTGTTTGTATTGGAAGTATAAACAAATCATAATTTATATTATGAATACAAAAATTTAAAGTATTTCTCTTTTTCTATTAGTTTTAAACAGTTGCTAAAAGTTTGTTGTAACAGATACTAATAACAATAACATTTTCTATGTTGCACCTGTCTAATAGATTACCTTTGAAATTCAACTGTGATAGACACACGGCACACTGTTAACTGCGCGCGCGAGCGCAGTCAAATATTTTACGAAACTCATTCGTAACTCGTACAAATGGACATTTTGATATTTAGAACGGGCAAGTTTAGAATAAATGTGAAGTATATATTTGAAATTGTGTTAAAATAATTTATCAAATTAGATTTTCCAAAGAAAATAAAACTATTTTGTACTTTCCACAAAATAATTTGATAACTTTTGCTGAATTAGTTTTATATGAATTACAGAAGTTTTTTTTACAGGCATGTTTTATAAAATGTACAGAAAGTTTCGTAAATAGTTTAGAAAAGTTTGACATTAAGAGCAGAAAATTTAGTAAACAATACGAAACTTTGTTTTGTAAAGCGATTTATCCAAGACTACTGAAATAATTTTGTAGTATTCGAAAAACTTTTTTTTCCGTGTATTTGATCAAAAAAGTAATCTGTTCATGAATATAAAAACTTTGTCGTAAATAAATAATTTCCTGAAACAGATCTGAAGATGGCTGTACATAGTAATCGAAAAAGGGCAGCACTATTATCAATTATTTCTGAGTATAAAATAGACTCTAATTACAAAATAATGTTGCACCGATAATTTTTCGATAAAGACTGGAAAAGTTTATGAACAAAACGTGAAAAGTAGAAGAACAGAGAAGAGGTAGAAACTGTCAAATTAATATCCCCGATACCCTGGGCGCCCCTAGCGGCATAGGTTTTGTAAGGAGAAAAGGGCTAATAGGCGGTTCCTCATTCAGCAATGTTCTCCCACCTTAGAAATAATAAGGTGTCGTATCATAAATACGCACGCACGATTGAGATTCTCCATTCTCTCTTATTACTTTAAATTGTGATGACATTTTAACCATAAATACCAATATTGGATATAGAGGCCAAATTAGAGATGGGATTCTAATTGTGTTAAAATTAATAATTGTCATTAAATTAAATATCGACGCTGGCCAGCATCTTTGTTATAAACATTTATATATAAATAAGAGAGGACATTGCCTTTTCTCCAAATAGCGACAAAAAGATAAGTACTTTGACTAATAATTTTAAATGTATGAAATTCATGAATAACGGAACTGACTAATATTATATCTATGTATTTTTAATTTACTTGTTAAATATTATTATTGACTTTTATAAATTGTGGAGTAGACTCATATATTAATTATATCAAATTTATTAAATTGTTGTAATGGTCAAGGTAAATCAATTGTTCTGATATATTTAAAATTTGTAAATTTTAATTTATAATCCTAATTACTTTGCCAGACACAGGCTGTGTGTTATCATCAAGCTACAAGTCAGCATTATTTTATATAACTTCATATTAGGATTGTCAATTTCTCTTGATTGAATTTATTTGAATAAATTAATTTTATATTTTTATCTTGACTAAATATTGAGTGTTAATTTATTTCATTTCTCAGCCTCTCATTTAAATTGTTAACATGTTAATTCGTTACAGTTTGTACTATTCTACTAATGAACACCGTCCGTAAAAATTGTATAATAAATATGACGCTAGAAATATTTTGAATGTTTCAAAATTAATGAATAATTAAGAGTAGATGTGAAACGTTTACTAAAACTACATATTTTTTCTTACTCATACTGTAAACCTTTATTGGAAAAGTGTTATTTATTTTAAGGTTGTAGGGAACACTTAACAATATAATTTATCTTGATCTCGTTTAGTATATTTTATCGATTTGTCAGAAGACAACGGTACATTTTTACATTGCGCCACTCAGCTCCCGTGGCGCTACAGTTTGACAAATGGCGCCAAATTTGAACTCTCAGAATATTGCTTTTTACAACCTGGTTGAATAAAAATTCATTAGGTATTTGTGTTCCTGGTGAAATGCATAGAAACATAACAAACTTTTTTTTAATATATTCAATTGATCTAAATTGAAAAATTAAATCTGTATTTATTTCACAAGGACCAAAGTCCACAAGTTTACTTAATGAATTTCAATTTAAAAATATATAGATAAGAAAATAATGTATAATTATATTCCCGACAATTTGTCACTGTCACTTTATCAAGAATCCAGAATTGGTTATTTTTGAGTATAATGAAATTTCATCTATATATATAAATATTTGTACAAGAATTTCTTTACCAGTGTTACTTAAGAAATGGAAATATTTTTATCGAAGAAAATCTCTTTTCACTGCATTCATTCTAAGGGAACGCGCTGAAGAAATAGGTGATGTGTCATCATATTTTAATGAAGCCGGGTTAAACTATCATGCAGATAGGATGCAACACATCCTTTGCAATGTGCGAATTCAATTCGAAAGCGTGTTGGTATTAACGAGACTACAGCAATAGGGCTCTTGATGCTTCGAGGACGATGTGTGAGCTGCATCTGTTTCTCTTCTCGCCTATGACCTGGGAAAACAGTTTACCCTTTTAGCTCTGTTCGTTTGCACCATTTTTTTCCAAGTTTTTGACCTCTTTCATCATCCAGCAACAAAATAAAAGGGAACGTGCCAAGAGAAGATTCGTAGATTCCACACTTGAAAAAGGCACTTTCTACTAGAAGCACAATAACCGGAACTGGTTACGTGCTTGAAATAACGAAGCCCCCTTCCGCCTTCCTACTCACTCAGCGAATAGACACCCTATTGTTAAGATAGTCTCTGAAATAACGTTGGTGTCTCCAGTTGTTTGAAAAACGATATCGATATACCTAGCGATATATCTTATCGTCAAAGAAGAATCAAATTACATTTCTTTTCCTTTAGGATTTCGTTTATCGTTTAAATCCCCAAGCTTTTGTCTGAAACGAAAAACAAGTTCGTAATTGCTTCAAATATATCGCGCCATCAACTAAAATTACAGAACTTGATATCATTGCTATTTAATTATTCAAGGACACGCGAAACCATTGAACAAAATAGTATCTCGCTAAGCTGCTAAGTTGTTAAGTCATTTCATTCAAATGTTAAAGATTTTCGCTGTCGGATTTTAGCCATTGTTTCTGCTCAGATCTTAAAATAAATGGAAATGTAGTCTCCGAGAATCAGATTCATAAAGTAATTTATCCTATTCCACGGGAGAAAGAAGTTTCTTGTAAGAAATATTGTATAATTAATTCAATGCCGGAAAGATATAAAATTTTATAAGGACATTTCTTCAGGACTTTTCACAATTCTAGAAAAAGAAAAGAAAATTTTTTTAGAGGTGCAGCTAAAAATTGCATAATATGTCAGTTTAATTAAGCTCAAAGTGAAACATATATACGCTACTTAAACAATTGATACTATACCTTTTTCTTAAATTACTGTTTCTGCATATTTTTTATATAATCATTTTTAATTAAACTTAGACAGTTATTACTCTAGTCTTTTTTAAGAGCCTTTTACTTATTTCCTTTCCACTGGAATTTTTTTAACGACCACAAGATTTAACAGTATCCTGCTATCTTTGCTTTTTGAAAATCGGAAAGTGAAAAAAAGTACAAAAAGTGTTTGCTCTTTTATAAACTTCAAAACCACTCTACTTGTTCATGTTGCTACATCAAGATTGACCGACATATTCTTGAAAGAAAATTCACTGCAATAACGAAGAGAAAACAACTTTAACTCTTCATGTTTCTCCACAAAAATGGACAGGCATGCAGGAATGTAATCTAATATTGTGCATAGGTCGTGTAACAGGAAGAATAAAAATGTTTAAACATTTTCCACATTCTTTTTCCTAATTTACTTAGAGACTTTTGATCCCCAGTGTCTGAGCTAAATTGAAATTAAAAGAAAATTAAACCAAAAAGTTAATTAAAAACAAGCCACGCCGCAAGCAAAGGTATAATGATGTTATTTAACTTAAAGATATACTTCAAAATTTAGCTTTTCATAAAAAAGACATTTGTAGGTTTTAAGGGGGTAGACTTAGATTCAATTTTAAAAAAACCAATTTTTTTCTTTAATTTTCTAAAAGTTGAGTATATTAAAAGTATTCTCTAAAGACATGAGACAAAGCAGAATATTATGGAGATAAATAACTTTGAATGCAGTCATCTCTAATTCATAAAAGTCGGTGATGCCTATAACTTAAGAACGACTTTGCCTATATCAGTTTAAATTTTTATCATTTATTCTATATAAAAGGGCCATTTCAAGTAAACTCGGACAGAGCCCAAACAAAAATACCTTTAATAAATTTAAACGTTCTAGACTATTATCTTGAATTTGTTTCAGATATCTCGAAATATCGAGAAGTTTGTTAACCCAAAATTATTGAATATTCAATTGTTCAAGACTTGACTAATCTTGATTCAGATAATAAAAATTTTTTAATAAATTTAATAGATACAATAAATGCATCCAAAGTCGTTATTGTTTCTATTTCCATCAATTTTTAATCATTTTAACAAAATAGTAGTTTAAAAATATTTGTAAACGATTTTTTAATAAAAAAAAAAATTTAACTTAATTTTTACTGTTAAGAGTAGTATTTACATTTTAATAAGTATGTTGAAAAATAAAGTTAGTTGCTGCTGATTAATATTTAAAATACAAATTTACTGAAAGAAAATATTTAAAAAATTTTAATAAAAAGATTTTCAATCGATCGTTACAATTTGGATTATATTTTAGGAAAAGCGTTTCAACTTGAGAAAACTTGATATAAAAGAAAATAATTAATCTCAAAAAAGAATTCATTTTTTATATAAAATTTCTTTCCAATAATTGGTATATTAAGAAAATAAAGATTGACATAACCCACCAGGCTAGCAACTTGGCAATTAATTGTTTACAAATCATTTAACTATCATGTGGGGTTATGACAATTTTTATTTTCTTATAAATTTCAGATTGTGTTGTAATATTTTTAAAATAAATATAAGCAGAATATAAAAATTCATTTAAAAGCTTTAAATATTAGGAATTATTTGCTACATAGGAAAATATGCTATCTTATAAAATCTAAAAATAAGGCTAAATAAATAAATCTAAAATAAATCTATACTCAAAGTATATATACAAAAATTTTAAAGCAAAACTTTTTTGAAGATTGTTATATTGTATAAATTAAGTAAAATGTTTTTTTGTACAATTGCTAAAATTAAAGGTTTTTAGGTTATAATATATAAATATTTGATTTAAATAAATAAATTGAAAAGGTATTATTAATTTAACTGATTAATTTAATTAATTAAAGTCCAAATCTTTTAAATTTTATCAATTGTACAAGATAATGTTTTACCTAATTTGTATAATACAACAATCTTCAAAAATGTTTTGCGTCAAAATCATATTGACACGAATTTTTTCAAGAATCTTGGTTAAAACAATACAAGATCAATATTTTGTCTTGACAGACGATATAAATTCTCGATCTTGAAATTCTCTTGTTTATTCTCGCTTGAATGCATCACTAGATCCGCCATTTTGAATTTTTTAAAACAAACTTTAGATTCATGCCATTCTAAAAACTGTTAAATGTGTTTCAGAATTATTTACCTCGTTTTTAGCTTTTAATTCATAAAAGTGTTTTGGAATTTTTTGACATTTTGACTTCTAACAGCTCTATTGGTATCAAAAATAAAAATTAACAGGACCACAAAAATTTTTTTTCTGGTTCAAGAAACCGGACCATGAATTCCTGAAGTATTTTTGGTCGCTAAATCTAAATCCGGTGGCCATTTGTTTCCATCACGTCAGGATTTTTTTTAATAACAAATTATTCAAAATTTAAACAAATTCCCAGATAGGTACAAAAAGAAACCGACATTTTCAAGTTCAGACAACTAAAACGCGGAATCAAAGTATATATTTGATAGTTTTTAAAGGCAAATAAAATTTAAAAATTATTTTACCGTTACATATATTCAAAACCACCCTTAAAAACAACCCCAAGTGCAGGTATCAACAAATTTCCATTAGTTGCTAAATTACAAGTGTCTTAAAAAATAACGAAAATAATCTCAGATATACTTCACTTTAAGCTATCAAACTTACCCCTAAAAAGCATCCCGTACAACTCAATTATTATTTTAATAAAAATTCATCCCTTTAAATTAACCCCTATGTAAGATATCGACCTTTGACATGTATATTAAAATTAAAATTTTTTGACTATATACTTTGGCTCCATGATTGTACCAGAGACAATTTGTGATACTCTTACATGATTTTTAATGAAAACAACCCCTAAAAACAACCCCTTTCAAAGGCACCAACACTTTAGAAAAAATTTTAATTCAGGATTTTTATCGCTAAAACTGCCGGCATAAAGAATTTTTTAGAGATCGTTTGTGATACTCCAGCATGATTTTTATTTAAAACAACCCCTAAAAAACAACCCCCATCACACATACCAGTACTTTTGCAAAAAACTAAATTCAAAACTCTTTGATAAAAAATTTTTTTATTTTCTAAATGCGGTTAGTAATAAGTTTTCTAGAAACAAATGTCTTCTTTTGGCACTACATAAAATCATTCAACTAAATCATTCAAATTGCATTATATGTGGTTAAAAGAAATTATTATGTTTCCTTGGAAAGCAATTGTTTTGAATTGACGAAATTTTTATTCGTGCCCGGGCATTAAAATTTGCTAAATTTTTGCTAAAGTCTTGGTGCCTTTTATAGGGGTAGTTTTTAAGAGTTGTTTTTGACAAAAATTATGCTATAGAGTATCACAAACTATCTCCGAAAAATTCTTTAAGCCGGCCGTTCTAGAGAACAAAATCCTGAATTAAATTTTTTTCTAAAGTGTTGGTGCCTTTGGTAGGGGTTGTTTTTAATGGTTGTTTTCATTAAAAATCATGTTAGAGTATCACAAATAGTCTCTAGTACAATTCTGGAGCCTAAGTATACAGTAAAAAAATTTTAATGTTAATATACGTGCAAAGGTTGATATCTTACATAGGGGTTAATTTTAAGGGATGAATTTTTATTAAAATAATAAGGGGCCATCCATAAATTACGTAAGACTTTTAGGGGGGTGGGGGGTCCAGGAAATCTTACGACCAATAGAAAAAATGGCGCTAATGTATGTAAAAAATCTTACGTGGGGGAGGGGTGGGGGTGGGGGGGGGGGGGGGGGGTTTCAAATTACCGAAGAAACGTCTTACGTAATTTATGGGTGGCCCCTAATTGAGTTGTACGGGATGCTTTTTAGGGGTAAGTTTGATAGCTTAAAGTGAAGTATATCTGAGATTATTTTCGTTATTTTTTAAGACACTTGTAATTTAGCAACTAATGGAAACTTGTTGATACCTGCACTTGGGGTTGTTTTTAAGGGTGGTTTTGAATATATGTAACGGTAAAACAATTTTTAAATTTTATTTGCCTTAAAAAACTATCAAATATGTACTTAAATTCCGCGTTTTAGTTGTCTGCACTTGAAAATGTCGGTTTCTTTTTGTACCTATCTGGGAATTCGTTTAAATTTTGAATAATTGTTATTAAAAAAAATCCTGACGTGATAGAAACAAGTGGCCACCAGATTTGGATTCAGCGATAAAAAATACTTCAGGAATTCATGGTCCGGTTTCTTGAACCAGAAAAAAAATTTTTGTGGTCCTGTGTATTAAAACAACGCCCATCGGAATCTTAAAGTACACGAATTTAGGAATTTTTTAAGCTCTTAAACGTTTAAATCCATCAAAGCAATTTCTGTTTGGGCTCTGTCCGAGTTGATGATGAATATCCCATAATTGTCCTCCGGATATGGAAGAAGGATTTTTTTACAATTATTTTTTTATAGCCGAAAATGTGAGTGAAATGTTGGTCGAATAAACGGGCCCGTATCATTTTGACACAAATTTTTTCGGGCAACTTGTTATATTGTACTCCCGAAATTGAATGTTATATTTTACTCCTTCTTAAATCAAAGATTTTTAATTCTTATTTATTAAATAATTGATTTTAATACATTAAATTAATATTAAAAGACTTAATTAATCCAGTAAGTTTAATTATTGAATAATTAAAACTTAAAAATCATTAATTTTAGTAGGAGTAAAATATAACATTCATCTTCGGGAGTACAATATAACAAGTTGGACGAAAAAATTTGTGTCAAAATGATACGGGCCCGAATAAACAACTTTGAATTTCAACATTAAAACAATATATTTAAATCCCTTTGTCCATTCGGAGCATTATGTCATAAACTAATGTTCCCTTCTTTTGTTTTAATTTCAGATGATTCAGTGACGAGCTGCAGTGATCACGTCATAACCCTTCTTTTCTTTAGACTCCTCGATAATTTGATATTTTAAAAAATGTATAATATTTTCTTCAAATACATTTGTTATTAATTATTTTAATGTGTTGCCAAAAAAATCCTTAATAACAATTGTTCTTGGATGTCTCAACTAGGTCTGTCTCCGAAATAGCAGGAAAAGATGTGCTGTGTCAGGTAATTAAAAAATATTTAACTATCAATTTATATGAAATAATACGATTAATTAACACTTTACTTTTTTAGTTTTATTAACTATTATTACAATTTCGTAACATTTGCATCGCTTTAATAAATTTATCATCAAACATGAAAACCGTTCCCTTTTGTTGTATGCTAACAAGAACAGTGCAACTTGGTAGTAGTATAATTCTCTTTTAGGCCTTGTCAATTTTTATTTTTTCGTATTCTGTTGTAATTCAGGCCACTGCTCATAAATTACATATAAATAAACAAATTGACAAGAGCATCAAAATATTTGAATAATTTAAAATTCATTAAGCGCATTTAAAAACCATATTTCCAAAGATATATACCCAGATTATACACATTATTCATTAGAAAATCTAAAAAACAAATTTTCTGAAATTATCTTCCGTCTGCAACTGTCACACACATTTTATTGACCCTTGTCCCTTGTTTAGAAACTTGAGCCAACTTTGATACGATGTCCACTTTAAAATTGTAAAAGAAGAAGAGTAATCTTTGAAAGTTTGCAACTTAGAAAGTCAGAGCAAACAAAGAACCCCGATAGTGTCACTTTCTCCCTGAGCCAAACATGTTTAACCCTATGGGGGATCATTTATTCACCCCTGAAGACAGGAGCTGTAAAACGAATGTCGTGCGTGCACACATTTCACCGAAAACTTCTCGAAGACGATAGATAATATAGTGTAGCATACAGGATCGTAAAGTTTTTCCTTCCCGCAGGGAAATATGCTAAATCGCACCCCAAACTCTACGTGGCTGGATGGCATCAACCACTTCTTGTTTATAGAATGTCTTGACTGACGTCCAAAAGAACCTCACAAAGAATAAGAAAAAAATACGATCGATCGGCTTGAGGACATGAGAATCCACATAAGAGGGTGTGAAATCTATAAGGTCTATACAGTAAGACCTCGGAATAGTGAAACGAAACTACAAAAGATAGACTTTTCATGGCAGCATCGGATTTACGGCACTACGAGAACAAGTGCGATTGCTTTTGCACTTTTAAAAGTTATTGCTCAAGTATAAAATCTACTGCGACGGTTGCACCAATCATGATCGTCCATCTTCCATGTTGTTGTTCCCGGATTGGTGCACTTAGCGTAGTATTCCCGGAAAAAGAAAAAAAATCTTCTGCCTTTGTGCGGTGGATCAACGAGCGTTTTTACTTTCCAACGATGATCTTAGCCCTCGTAAAAAGGCTCTACCATAGTTTTAATTAAAATCCAAATGAAAAATTCATAAGAAGAGGAATTTTCACCTTTTATAAAAATTTGCGTTATCTCGAGAAGAATAATTATGCAACTGAGGACGTATTCGAATAAAAAATATACTCTCTAAATCTGAATTAGTAGTTTTCTACTATGAATTACTCAAATTCATGGCTCATTTTTCTCTAATTCATATAGTAGAAAACTACTAATTCTTAGTAGAAAACTACTAATTGAAATAGTGAAACTTTACTTTTTAAAAAAGTTGATTTTTTTAATAATTTAATTAGTAGTTTTCTACTACCAAATTAGTAGTTTTCTACTAATTCTTAGTAGTTTTTTACTAAGAATTAGTAAAATTCTTACTATTTTAATAGTAGCTCACTTTTCGCTAATTCATTAGTAGAAAACCACTAATTCAGATTTAGAGAGTATATTAAAAAGTATTTACAGGTACATACATGTATAAAATGTGTATGTATAGTATGAAGTGTACCAAAAAATAGAATTATCAAATATCTCTTCATTTGCGGAATACACGTATTGGAACTCTTTACCAAACGCTCTTTTAACCCTTTTTTTAAATGAGCTTGTTTACACAGAGGACTTAAAGGCAGATAGGAGGAACTTATTTTATAATAAAATTATATTTTGAGGTTATGTTGATTTAAGATTTAAAGAAAAAGGTATTAAACTAGGTGAAACTTATGTCCATTTCATGGACATTTCACTTCCAAGTAAGCAAAATAATTTGCTTCCTCAAAGACGAAGCAATTAAAGCGGTTAAATAAAATTTTGGAAAACATATAAATTAAGTTATACAAATATTTGGGAATCCATTTGGTTTATCTGCTTTAGGTGGATTTTTCTTTTTATTCTAATTTTTTTCTGTGCCATATTTTTAATTCTTAAAAAGCAGTGATGTAAGTTAAATTATAAGTTGAATGTATGATAACACAGATTTTACTATGCAGAAAAAAAACAATAATTAACTTGCCAAGAGTCAATCCAATACGAAAACACACAGTTTAATGAAAAAAATTAAAGAGTTTGATACATTGCAAAATAAAAAAAAAGAGCTCGTTCTTTTAACTTTCAGTAGTTTTGTTTCATTTGTTGAAGATTCACAGAAAATTAAAACACAATTATTGCTCGAACTTTATGCTTTTTTAAAATCTAATATAAAAAAAAAAACGAAATATTTATATATTCCGCCATTTTGTACAAAAATGTATGGTAATAGGTATTATAATTAGATTTTTGTCCTGGAAAAATATTTTTTCGTCTAAAATAATTACAAAAAAAACCATTGTTTAATGCTTGTCTTAATCTTAATGTTTTTATGGAGTTTTAAAAAGTTATAAGATTATAAAAGTTGTAACATAAAAATGAAACTTCTGTAATTACAAACTTAACAGTGCATAAATAATAAAGTGTCTAAGAAATATGAAACATCTTATTCAAAGATAAAGATTTAGTTTACAGATCTTTGCTTGTTTGAATAAAATCAGGAAATTTTAAAAACTTTTCGTTCAAATTAGTGTTGGAAATTCGAGATTGGCAGAAAGAACTTAGTAGAGGAGAAAAACAAATATCTACTAAGAGCTGCGGGCGGAGAAACTTTTCTAGTGTACGGGAAGTTCTTCAAGAAGGCAGAAATGTTTGTTTTGTGTTCTCAAGAAGCCAATTCCAGAAAACTAATGAAGATTCAAAACGCCAGATAAAAAAATTGTAACGTTTTAGAGTGATCCGAGTAAGATAAAATTTTAAGAAAGATTTATATTTCTAGATCTGAAACTTTTTAAAAATATAGGGAAGGGTGGCTAATCACACAGTGAGACTAGCCTTTGAAATAATACCTACTGTTAATCCGATCAAAATTATATTTACACTATAGACTTGTTTCTTGAAAATTGTCACAAACAAAATCAAAGAAATTCAGTACCAGAAGGAACATTGATATCTTAGACTTTACTATTTATCTTTTTTCTTTATTTTAGTCAATAACTGTGTTCTAAAATTCTGTTTTGTTAAAATTAACATCTGAAAATAAACATTTCATTTAATATAAACAATAAAAATACAATTTCTTTACAAGCCTGACCTTTGTGTACATCATTTATAGTTTATTGATCAGTCTCACCCCAGTCGTTTTTATGTATCCAAAAGCAAAATATTTTGTAAAACTGTAACAGCTCATAACAGGATTAAGCTACAGCAAAATAATACATAGCAAAATTAGAGCTAAAGATTCAAGCTTTCAAACGATACTAACCATTTTAGCTAGAATTCTGAAAAGTTGATTTTTTCTTGCATTTTCCAAAAGTAGAATATTTCAAAATTAGTCTCTGACTATGTCGGACAAATCGGACAATTATTATTAATGAAGATAAATAACTTTAAATTGAGCCGTCTCTAATTCATAAAAGTAGGCAAATAGCGGCAACTGTGCGCTCGGCTATCTAAAGTTCCAAAATAAATTTTTTATCTGCATGCAAATCGTACTCAAAACTTTAAACGCGTTTTTCTTGAAACCCTGTTTTCTAAGTCGGTGATCATTTTAACTTGAGAAGAACTTTGAATTTCGCAACATGCGCCATTTTACTCAAAATCGAAATTTTTGAAATTTCTTTGTCCATCCGGAGCATTATGTCATTAACTAATGATCCCTTCTTTTTGTTTTGATTTCAGGTGATTCAGTGACGAGCTCCAGTGATCCCGGCAAAACCATTTCGGTATCCCTCGCAAATTTGATGCATATACCACGTATTAATCAATATTTGGTTTTAAAAAATTTATAATATTTTTTTCAAATACATATCTTTTACGTAAAAATAAATTTGTTGTTAATTATTTTAATGTGTGGCCTAAGAAAATCCTAAATTAGAGCTTTTTTTGGATGTCCCAACTAGGTCTGCCCCCTTAAATATAATTTTTAGACTCAGTACAGTGCATTGGTGATTACTATTGCCCCATCTTGACCTAGAAAACTTAAGAATTTAAGATACTTAAAGAGTAGCTAAAGTGTAAAAGAAATATCTGAGACCCAATAATTTATTTCCACATCATTTAAATTATTCAGTTAATTGTAAAATCCGAGATTTCTTTGGCATTGTATGTAGAGCTTTTATATTTCAAAAGTTAAACTTAAATTATTTTTTTAAGTTTGTTTGATACATCTCTATCTTTAATCTTTGTCCTAAATGTTAAATTCTTTCCTCAGGACAACTGCAAAAAGATTTAAGTTAAAGACATAATTTTTAAATATCTTTATGTTCATCCTCCGGCTGATTTCTTGAAAACACAAATACGAAAGTAAAATGATCTTATTGCATCGAACAGATTAGCTGTTGAACTAAACTTGACGGGAAGCGATGAAACTCGAGGTACACACGTACCTGCGAGAAAGACGAACAATTTGAGAAACTTTATGAGCTTTAACGATGAGAGTTTCGGACTTAAGCCAGCGAACTTTAAGAAAAAAGAAAAGCAAAGTCTAGTATGTCTAGAAACTCTGCTTGACTTAGTTTTTAGTGTCGGATCAAATTAGGAATTGAAAAGTTTCTCTTAAAATCTGGTAATTAATGGGAAAATGTTAAATCAATTGTTTATTTAGTTAAATATCTTGTACTCACACAATATCCATAAAAACATTATCTGGAAGTGAAACTCACCTGTAACAGAAAAAATATGAAGGTTATATTTCATACAAAATAAATTGTTGACTAAGAGAGTTGAAAAATTGTTAAACAGCAACAAAAATAGTAACTCCATGTTACTGAATTCGAACATAACGTTATTTTGGGAAAGTAACAACAATATATTTTGTTTTTAAAAAAATGTTTTCTGGATACAGTTTTTGACTCCCCATTAAAAGGATTTCTGCATAGAATCTTTTAGAAAATGTTTAGGTCTTTAGGACCCTAGATATTCCTTGATTTTTGTGTGTTAGTATTGAATGAGAGAAGAGAATGAGAAATAGAGAGAGCAATGAAAAGGAAGAGAAAGGAGAGAGAGGAAGAGAGTTCAAATCAATATGGGTGCGAGTAGCATGCGCATTGCAACACTGGTCTTGCAATCTAACATACGAAATTTATACCCATTGAATAAGTGTGTTATGCAAAGCAAGTTATTAACAGTTAAGGACTTTCGAAAAGCTCGCGATAGCCTTGAGTGTTTTGCATATTAGAACGAAGAACAAGCACACAAGCCCAAGTTCTTAGAACAGAATATCATCTTAACTATCTTGCTATTATAAACAGAAAATTTTACATCTTTTGCATACTTACGTACAAAATAGGTCATTCTACCCCAAATCAATTTTGCTTTTGCATCTTCGATTAAAAAAAGTATTTTTCTTAGAGTACTTGTTGAGACTAATTAAATAATTTTTAAAATTTTTATATTAAGCCATTTAAGAGATGCATGACTGTTTGGAAAATTGCGTTACGTTTTTGAACCACTTGTCTGTATAATGAATAATAATTTTGAAGATTCAGCCCATGTATCTTCATGCCTTTTTTCTAACAAAAAATTCTTGTTCAAAAAAGTAAACAAAACCAATTGTTTCATTACTACTTTATAAAAACGAGAATATCTTTTACCTGCAAGAGAAAACCATTAACTAAAAAAGAAAAAAAGTTCAGTGGGCAATGTTAACTAACATGAAAAAGAATTTTTTTATGAATGCTAAGTTTTTTATTAAAATATAAAGTGAGCATAATTAAATTTTGAAGGAGAGAGAGAGAGAGAGCCCTAATTAAACATAAAAGGTGGTTTTGAATACGAGAATACTTCATGTTTTGTGAAGATAGATCGTTAGGAGAAATATGAACTTGCATTGCATTGTTATGCAAAATAACAATTTCCTTAACGTCCGGCTCAAGTTACTTTTAATTCCAAGCAACGCGTATCTCTTTCTCCAATGGGACCTGTTTGCTAGTAGCCTCTGATAACGGATGTAGACGATGTCACAGTCTTAATTGAATCAACTAAAATTAATTTCATCCGCCACTGCCCTCGAACTTGGAAAGTCAGAGGAAGCTTCAAACCACTCTTCCTGAGTTAAAGACGCGAACCACGACAAACGGGCTTGTCGTCACAAGATCCTCGACACTCGGAAATGAATTGCTTTGCAATTCGAGAGTCTATTCAATTTCAGAAACTGAAATCTCCGAAACCTACACCAAATTTTGATGCATTGCAAACTGTCAGCACTAAAATCCTATTACGAATTAATCCAAATTTACTGCGGGAGTCCAATTCAAAAATGTCCCTCGAGTATATATTAGTATGCTAAAGAAACTTTTTCACTAAATCAAATAAATGTGATTGTATACTAGATGAGAGATCCAAAATATAATTTTTGGGTTTTTATGAGCACACTTTCTAGAATTATTCTTTATCGAAAATTGGATAATTGGACGGTTAAGGGGAGAGTATTAATAAATATATGGGACTAACAACAAATCCGAGAGATCATATGGTCACAGTAAATTGTTTGGATTAAATTAAGCTGCAACGCTTTTTTATACCAAGTTCATTATAAATGAAAGAAATTGGATTATAATAACCGTTGCAAGGTGTTATTTACGTAACTTTTTTTTAATTGCATATCTCAGATTCTTCAACCCAGATACCACATCCCAGATTTGACATTCCGGATTGTAAATTGCGAATTCCTGACCCAGGTTTTCACATCCCGGATTCAACATTTAGGTTTCCGTACTTCATTTTCTAAATCCTAGATACCAGATACAGTATTCCACATAATCAATGCCATGTTACTGAATACATATTATAAATTGCCGATTACGCATCTTGGCTTTTACATCCCTGATTCCACATTTCCAATTTCGCATAACAGATTTAAAATTTCAGAATTCATGTACAGAATTCCACATCCCCGGATCCATGTAGCTGGATTCATGTCCAAGATTCCTCATCTCAGTTTCCTCATGTATTCTATAGAGCAGATACTTCATTCAGTTTTCCAGGTTCCAGATTCCATATCCCGAATGCAATATTTCAAAATTCATATACTGAATCCCACATCCTACATTCCACATTTCGGATCTAACATTCCAGATTCCATTTCCCGGATTCTGCATTAGAGATTCCTCATTCCGGTTTTTTCATCTCGGATTACACATTCGAAATGTCACGTTCCTGCTGATTTCATATCCATTATTTCACATTCCAGATTCGCCATTTTAGATTTCGCATCCTGGTTTCCACATATCTGATTCATCATTTAGGATTCCATATGTATCGGATTCTATATCCACGAATTTATATTTCGGATTCAAAATTTGGAATTCCTCATTTCAATTTTCACATCCCGGTTTCAACTTGTCAATTTCGTATCCCAAGTGATACATTCAAAATTCTTGAATCGGCATTTTAAAATTCAAATTTCGAATTCCATATATCGAAATGCGTATTCCAGGAACCGGATTTCAAGCTTCTACATTCGAGTCTACGCATTGCGGATTCCATGTACCGAATTGTATATTCTAGAATCGACATACCGCATTCCATATACTTGACCTTCCATTCCGCATATTCTACATTGTAGATTCCTTATTACAATTTCCACAAACCGGATTCAACATTGCAGATTTTATATCGCGGATCTCACAACCCAAACTTCATATTCTGTACATCCCGGAATTGACGTTCCCGATTGCATATGCCCTATTTCATATTCCGGATTCTGTACATTACAGATACTTCATTTCGGATTCCATTTCCCTGGTTCTTTTAGCAGATTCTATATTTCGGGCTACTTCATCTAAAATACTCTTATCGGACTATTTGTCATTGGACCGAGTTTTTGCTTATAGAAAAACAAAAAGCTGAAGACGTTTACCTTTTTAATAACGTTTGAAGGAAAGGCAAATAACACAATAAATTTTTTTTAGATTTATGACTTCATTATAATGTCAGTATCTGAAATATTAAAACATAGAATATCAGAATGTGCAATGTGGCGAAATTAGGGGTGTCGGCGCGTGGATTGTCTGAATGCGAAATGTCAGAAATTGAAGTGATGAAATCAGCGCTTTTGGTATCCGCAATGTGCGAATGAAAAATAACGATATCAGGGATTTCGAATGTCAGAATTTCATATTCGGGATGTGAATTCTGAAACTTGAAATCTAGGATCTGGAGTCCGGGTATGGAATTCAGGATGTAGAATCCAAAATGTGATATCCAGAATAATTTTTTGAACAAATTTTTTCTTTAAAAATATACTATTTTTATTTTATTGTTTTATTGGTTAATGTGATCGGTGATGTGAAGTCACTTGTACCAATAGGAAAATATGTTTTCAACAAATTTAGGAATTTCAGCTCTAGAGAAGATCAAAAACCCTCAATACAAATACAGTAGATACTTTGACAGGTGTAAATGCACACATACTTTTACAGTGACGAATGTTAGTGTTAAAAGCAGACTAGATAGCGACCTTAAATTTTACGTGACTATTTCTCTTTTTTCTTCTTTTTACTCTTTTATCTGCTTTTATATTTGTCAGCCTATATGTCGTTTACAAGTTTCCTAGCGCGGAGTATTTAGTGAGCTTTTTTAATACGTCAAATGCAGGTGTTATAGACATACTGAGGAAAACCGGCAACGGCCTTTAGGAGATTCATACAAATTCACGGCAACGCCAGAATGCTTTTAGCTTTCAATCAAATTCTGCTTTACTTATTTCACAGAAGAAGAGTTTTTTAATGACGCCAAACACATGACATTCAACTGGAAAGTATTATGGGCACTTTGAATTCTTCTGCAAGACAGAGAAACGCATTGTTTCAAGTCTAAAAGCATTGTTTTATAAACTTATTAAACTAAAAGGATCCAGTACATAGGCAAATTGAAACACAAAAGGTGAGTACATCTATTTCGTTAGTGAAATATTACAAATAAACCGATGATAAACAATTTATTCTTAAGGAAGTCAGTTATCTTGATAATTATGATATACAAGAAAAGAAAGTAATGAGTAAAACTTATTTATTTTAATAAAAGAACTTATTTGCAAATCAGACTTTCGTGAAGGTGCAACTCAAAAATTAAAAATCAAAAGCTTCTAAAAAATCCATAATTTTGATACATTAAAATTTTAATCAATCTTTAAACTTCTATCAATATATCTGTAATAATATGAGTTTTCAATGTGTAGTGTACTCATTAGGGTGGTCCAAAAAACTGACTTTTTGAAAATTTAAATTATCTCTTCAGTTTCATATTCTTTGTAGTAAAATACATTACCTCCCTTTTTTTAAATTTTTTAAATTAATATTTAGAGGTGGCGCATCGTTGTCAAAGTTTTCGATAAATATAAGGAATTTTTTTTAAGTTTCATTTCACGCTTATAAATATAATCCTTCCGTATAAAGGGTTTGTGGTTCGTACTTACCAACACATTCTGCGTTCGTAAACTTTTTTATTTAGATTGACAATTCAACTTAAAAAAAAGGTCCTTTTACATAAAAAATGTATTATTCTTTTTCAACCAGTATTTATTGTATTTGTTTAAACAATCTAAATTGTTTTAAAAAATTTTTTTATTAAATTCTTTTAAAAGAATTTCGCTTGCGCCCTTCTTCATTAAAAAAATATCACGAATTTTTCCGTCTGCAATTTTCAAGATCTTTTGATTGTTTAAACAATTTATATTTGTGGAAACAATTTAATTTTCCCATATTAGAGACGTTTACTAATTTTTTTTCAATAACCTATAAAGAAAGATTTTTTATTTTAAATTTTGAATTTGAAAATTTTTAAATCTTTTTCATCTCATACTTACCCAGAAAGTTATTTTCCTTAATAAACAGCATATTATTTAGAAAAAGATTTAAATCATACAGTATTATTATTTAGACTAGATAATAATAAAATAGGTGCAGTGTGATAGCAGGTAACTCAAAATTTAAATTTAGTTGGAATTTTTTTATAAAAGTTGTTATGTCCGGAAGGGACTAACTACAATTATATAATTTTAATATTATACCCCTGTTTTACTTACAAATCCAGCAGGATTTGAACTAAGGGAACAGGGCAAAAGAAAGTCCACTGAACAAGCATCAATTGGATTATATAATTCGTAAACATTTATTTTATTGAATACAATTTTTAGAGGAGTAAAAGAAGGAAGATGAGAGGAGAAATCCCTTGTTTCTGTATCCTTGGTTGTTTTAAGAAATCATCATTCACTGAAACAATGAAATATTTGGCTAGGGAAATAATTTTGCTCGTGGAAAAGACGAGTAAAATTCTTAACTTACTGTGTTTAATAGTTGAAAAATGCTTCGGTTGAGCTCTCTGAATATACAGAGTAATCGTTCAAGATGTGTAGAAAGAAGGGTCGATCAGATTTATTGGCTTCGCAAGTTCGTGCTCTCTGGGAGAAAAATAGAAATAGGCCGCGACTCAATTCAAATGAAGTAAGGCAGTGCGTAGGTGTTGTTCTCCACTATCCCAATAGCATTTCTATATATATCAGCACGAAGGTGAAACCTGGTCCTTCCTCAAGTAATTGGTGAACGATCGAAGACAGCTGGCTCGATGATTTACAATTTTACTGTTCAATAAACTGTTTACTTTTTCTTGGACACAAGGATTAAAGTCAAGGGTTAGAAGGATTTAAATTGTTAAAGGGTTAAAGGATTGGAAATTGTTACTAACAAATTATGTCAGGAGTTCTTACACCTTCACTAGATTCACAGTTTCACTTAATCTCTATACCAACAGTACTACAATTTTACAATTATAATATTATGATAAGTTTCTCACTCATTACAACACATGAATAATTATTCGCAACCGACACAATACGAATTGAAAATATTAATCGCAGAAATATGTTGCGATAAGCGTAAGAACTATGTTCGACTTTAAGACTTGGAATTGTAGACTATGCTACCAGTCTATCTTTACAGAAAGTGAACCGGAGGTGACCGTGGCGAAACAATAACTATTTAAAAATGACAGGTTCGAATTATAGTGAGTTCCTCGGAGTCACAATTGAACAAATCAATTCCATATAATTATGGAGTAGAATTTGATTATTTAACTCTACCAACAATGACTAATAGGTATAATGTTGCTGAGATACAAGATTTATATTGGCGCGTTATGAGACCGATACTGGGGAGATACAATATCCGCAGATCTAGAACCGTTGTAGAGCTTAAGAAACTTCGTTGCGACTCTGGTGATGGTAGCTGAGAAACTGATTTTTGGTTTTGCTTAATTATTAAAGAAACCTCGGTTCTCTGTATTTTCATCCCTTCCAGGATTTAGCGTGGGTTCCATGAAAAACGCAGGGAAAATCATACATCCCACGCGAAAAAGGGTGCTACACCTGAAGGTTGCACATCCGCATCCGGTTGGTCAATTAAACCTTCGAAAGAACAAATATTATTTAGACAAGGGGAGAGTTTGATCTCATAAATCTGTCTTAGCTCCCCTTGGTCATTTACCAAATCCCAAATTCTCAAACTCGTCAAGATTCAAAGTATTTATTTTTAGAAAAATTCAAAAATGTAGTATGATATTTGTAAAGTTCATTGGCATCTGAACTCAACAAGTCACGGGGACGTGACAAAGTAGAAAAGGGGTAACTGGAAAATATTAAAAAAAAGTTCATTGTTATGGGAAAATTGGTAAAGTAAAAACATTGATAAATTAGAAAATTATAAAATTGGAAAAATTTGTAAGCTGGTAATTTCAGACATTGGAGATTTGGTTATTAGAAAATTGACAAATTAGAAAATTGGAAAAGTAGTTATTAGAAATTTGAAAAATTTTAAATTGGTAAATTAGAAAATTAACAAAATTGAAAAATTTGTTAACTGGTAAATAGAAAAATTAAAGATTTTTTTATTAGGAAATTGTCAAATTAACGAAATTGGTAAAGTATAAAATTGGACAATTAGAAAATAAAACGAGAAGAGCGTAGCGCGCTTTGGAAGTTCTAGTAAAAATAAAATTCAAAAAATACAAAACAAATGCCTTTGAATGACTTTAGGTGCAAAACGCTTAAAATTTCTATGATTAAAGATGAAATACTTAAATGGACCAAAACATTTTTGGAAATCCAGCTTACAAATTTAGATATACTAAAAAATGTAGGCAAAATTAAATACCATGAAGCGCCTTTCAAAATTAAATACAAACTTCTGCAATATTTGTTACAATAAAAAATGTTCTAATTAAACTCTACCAAAAGACAATGATAAGGTGTAATTTTTTAGACTTCAAGGTCTCTGTAAACATTGTATATATTTTCTTGTTATTAAGTTATGGTAGTTATTTTAGTTATTTGTCAGGTTTTTGAAAAATTTTCCCTGAGTATTAACACTATTAAGGGGTTACATGGGTTTCAAAGGTCAAAATAAAGCACTTTTTTAATTATTTTTTTTATGTAATAAACGAATTAATTTATTGAGTCCTTTTATCACATAAAAGTACAATATTTAAAGAATAAATTTTATAAATTTCATTAAAAAATTATAAAAATTGAGCCATTGAGGACTGACGTTTTAACACCACTGGGAAAAAAATGTTTTTGCGGTGGACATGATAATTCCATATATAGCATCATCCGAAATCAAAAAACTAAACATTTTTTGTTAGTAGGTGAGTCTGGCAAGTGCCTGAACGAAGGGTTTAAAAAAATTTTGAATTTTGTTTTTTTGGAAGAGTTTCCTGCAAAAAGTAACATTTGTTACTTAATTTTTGACTATATATATCTTTATAAAATTGGTTGTGATTAAAAATAAAAAAAATTCTTCGTTTAAGCACAAGTCAATATTATTGACAAGAAGTGTACCAAATTTTAAGAAGATCGGTGCATTAGTTTTCAAGAAATCGTGTCCACCATATTCAAAAATCGAGTTTTGAGAAAAAAGTAATTAAAGTAGAAGGTTCAAAAAGTCGGATTTTTCAGGATATTGGCGGAATTTTTGTTATCCATGAAAAATAATCAATTGATACTTGCTGATTGCAAATATGAAATTATCAATTTTGTAAATTTAGAGTGATAGGCCCGATATTTTTCCATTTCAAACCATTGTGGTCCAGTCAAATATAATGAGGGAAAATTCCAAATTCTCTTTCTCTCTCTCTCTTTCTCACCTAGAGTTTTAATCAGATTAACTTGAAAGTTAAGAAAAATATTCTTGACATGTTATACTATTAAATAAAAAAATTTTTTAATGACTGATTTTTGGAAGCTTTAAAGCCCATGTAACCCCTTAACGTCAGATTATTCCATAATTATATCTTATAAACAATGAATAAAATAAAAAAAGGAATAGGGGAGAGTGGCCATCAATGTACCAGTTTTTTCAATGAACCATTTCAATTTTCTCAGAAACAATTAAATAAAAATTTCTCCTAATTTTAAATATAAATGAAGTTTGTGTAAACACACTACGTCCATAAATTTGAGACGTGTGGATTTATTCTTTACAGAGAAAACTGAAAAAAACTGTTTTTGATGCACTAAAGAAAAAATTTACCTAAAATACAAACCCGTTTTTTAATTGAAATAAGGCAATTTAAAAATAAATGTACTTACGATTTATTTTGTTTTGGGCCTTAACTACATTATGCTAATGAGATAAAGATTTTGAAATATTGGATTAAGTTATAAAAAACCATTTTTGTTGCAAATGTCATGTTGATTCAATGTACCGGGGAACAATGAACCACCTGGAATTTCAGTGTATTTTCGATTTCTGGAGTGGTATGTCTGATTATAAAACTAGGCATGCGTACAGCATGTTACAGCAATTGTTATCAGTACTTTTCTCAACATAGCAGAACTAAAATGCCATTTTAGCTAGTTAACTTAAATTTGAGGTATATTTATGTTATACATTATCAATTAAAAAGTGTTAAGTAATAATTTTTTATAGTATTTGATAGAAAATAAGTTTTTTTACAAAGTGAAAATTGCAATATTATTATTGTTCAACATTTTTAGTTTTTTATAGAGGTGGTTCATTGTGTACCCAGGATGTTGAAAATGAAAATAGCTTGTTAGTTTAGAAAAATCCTAAATTTTATTATTTAATCAAAATAAATCGTGTATAATATGTGTGCATTAACTAGAGAAGTGTTGTAGTTTTATATTGATGCAAAGAAGTGCTTGAAATTGGTAAAATTGAATAAGTACTAAAACCTTGAAAAAAACCCGGTACATTGATGGCCACTTTCCCCTATATAAGATTTTGTGTAACATCTGCAAGAAAAGTACCATTTATCATGCGTCCAAAGAAAACGCAAAATATGTCATTTCTGCACAAGTGCAACAAAGTAAATTTTGCTGCACACTTAGTCAAAAACTGTACAGAAAAGTATACTTTGTTGTACATATTGACAACAAATGTGCATATTTTTGACATAGTATAGGTTTCCGCACGATCAGAAATTCAGCGACAACGGAGCCACAAATATTATGCTTTTTCGTAAATTACTCGTATTTCTTCAAATAATGCTTTTCCCAGAACAGGTGTTACACAAAGTATCGTGTGCACCACATACGAAGGGGATTTCCCATCTTCGTGCAAATTTCGGCACGAAAAATACTAGGTGCCCAATGAAATAAAAATTGCATAATTGAAAATTTTTAAATTTGTTACTTGATGTGAAATATATTTTTTATGATCAATAAAGAATTTTTATCATTATCAATTAAGTCAGTCGTCTGGCGGACAGGACTCGAGGCACTCGAGTTGGAAGAGTTGTGTGTGGAGGCTCTTATCACATCTCCACTGACCCAGTGTAAGCTCACTAGTAGTCAGATAGACAAACGAGAGCGCGTGGAGATTGAGTGGAAGTTTTCCTTCCTCAATACTCACGCGATGCATCTGGAACCCTTGAGGTGAAGGATCGCCTAGGCGTTTTCCAAATTATTAGAAGGACTTCTCTTTAGTCTGGCCAACAGTAGTTGAGCTACGCAACCCTTATGCAGGCTCCCTTGACGTTGCAAAGCGTGTTCTTCTAAGTTTCCTAAGTTTCTTGGGTGGTAAAAATGAAAATATAGGGGGCTCTTATTTTATTTCTCCCCATTCAACTTTTGACACAATTCTTTCCTAGGAGGAGATTATTGCCAAAATTATTTCACAAGTCAGTCTATGTCAGACCCTTCGTTGGTTAACAATTTTTGACTATCTAGCTTAACTATAGGGAACTAAAATGATTACAAATCTCGAAAACTAAGATAGTTCTCGAATTTATTGAATATTTTTCAAGTTAAGGCAGTAGTCTCCTTTAGAGGCTTCAAAAAATCGATTTTTTGGTTCTGTCTTAAATCTATTCCAAAACTATCCTAGAATATGTCTTAAAAATTTCAGAGGACAATTCGACATATTTTCGAAGCTAGAGCAGTTTATTCTATTGTTATACTATATTTGTATACAACTGAAAAGGTCTAACCGTCCTTTTGAAATATTATTTGTAGTTCCTAGATGATCTATGTTGAGCAGTTATTGTATGGCCCGGGGATAGCTGATTAACATCTAATTAGTGTAAGTATCCAAAACTTATATATTTTTTTGGACCGAAAACTTTAAAGCGCGTTGTCTCGAGTTTTCATTTTCACAAGTCTTAGAAAACGGTGCGGGCGATAGCAAAAAGAATATATGTCGGATCGAAAAAAAATCAAAGTGATCTAGCTTCAGTATTAAATTATCTTCTATTTGAACTAAAAAAGTTGGAGAAAAGTATTATTTAGACTACTTTTTTTCCAACTTACAGTGAATTTTTTTTCAAACTTAGAAAAAATTTAGAATTTCATAATTTCTTCGGTATTTTTTTAGTTCATATAGAAAAGAAACTTATAAAAATTAAAAAAAAATTGGTTTAACTGTTTCAGATGGATTGCGCGACCTCCATCACCGGCACCGATTTACAACTGCAGACTCCAAGCGCTCCAGCAAAATCAATGCAACTTCGAAACATTGCAATATTTTTTAATAGTAACAATTGTTTTTTAAACCTCAAATGTTGTACATTAACGCCTAAAAATTTCATTTACTACAATAATTTCCTTCCCTTTCAAAAAAATTGCTGAAAAAACGCTTTTATTTGGCTTCTAAAGGAGACTACCGCCTTAAGACAATTCAAACATCAACGGGTTGTACAGACTACCATTTTAAATCTTAGTGTCGTCATAGAATTCACCCTTCCTTCTATTAAGTAAGTTCTCTCCATTTACATAACCTTAAACTAGAAAGTCGTTTTTCACCCCAAACAAAACTATTATTAAAAATAATTTCACCAAATTTTGAAATATCTAGTTCTACATTTTCTTGAAAAAATTTGGTTTAGCTAAAATTTGTTGTTAAATAATAATTATTAAACATTTTATGTTTTTCTTTAAAGTCAATAAACAACTGTAATTTTCATCCAATTCTGACAAATAATAGCTCTCATTTTTCTCATTGAAACATTCTCTACAGTTTTATTTATTGGGTTTTGTTAAATAATATTTTATTTAAAGGTTATTAAACAAATCAAATTTGTTCTTTACGTATTTTTTAAACAAAATGTTATTTAACAAAATCTAACAAACAAAAAATTGGATGAAATTTGATGTTGTTTATTGCATTTAAAGAAAAAACACAAAATTTTTAGTAATTGTTATTTGACAACAAATTTTAGCTCAACCAAATTTTTTTTTTTAAATGTACAACTGAATCTTTCAATTTGCTTTGACACTAGAAGTAAGATTTTCAGACAGATAGCCCCGGTTAATTTATTTTAAGATGTTTAGAGTATATGGACACTGGAGAAATCTGATGAACAAATTCGTAGCAAATCAGCAAAATTCTACGAGCCAGTATCATTTTGACACATGACTTAATTTTAGATTGTTATATTGTACAGAATGGAAATGTTATTTTGTACAACTGATAAATGATATTTTGTACAATTTTGAAAAATGAATTTGTTATTTTGTACAATTCTTTAAAAAAGCTAAAATATTGTACTTCCAATGTTTTATTGCTTTTTTAAAAAATTGTACAAAATAACAAATTCATTTTTCAAAACTGTACAAAATAACATTTAGCAGTTGTACAAAATATCATTTCCATTCTGTACAATATAACAATCTAAAATTAAGTCATGTGTCAAAATGATACTGGCTCAATTCTACATCATTACATATTGATACCCAATGGGAAATTTCTGTACTGCGCCAGTATTGACAAATGTCGTAGTACGGGGTCCGTACTGGCATGCCCGCACTGGTCACCCGTACAGGACCAATACTGGGCCCGCACTGTTAATAAAATATGATAGATTTGTTGATAATTAAGGTCATTTTATGAGGATTAAAATATATTTCAAGATTTCTTTGTTCTAGCGCACGAATCGATGCGCAGTAGTGTTCTTATGCTCAAATACATGCGCACTAGTGTTCTAGCACACGAATACATGCGTAGTAGAGTTCTAATGCTGAAGTACATGCGCACTAGTGTTTTAATGCTTAAATAAATGCGCACTAGTGTTCTAGTGCACAAATACATGCGCAGTAGTGTTTTAATGATTAAATGTATGCGCACTAGTGTTCTAGTTCACAAATCGAAGCGCAGTAGTGTCCTAATGCTTAAAAACATGCTCACTAGTGTTCTAGTGCACAAATACATGCGCAGTAGTGTTGTAGCGCACAAAAACATGCGCACTATTGTTCAGCTCACACATATATGCGCAGTAGTGATCTGAGCATTTAATTTATTCGCACTAGTGTTCCAGCGTACAAATATATGCACAGTAAAATTGTAATGGACAAACTATGCGCAGTAGTGTTTTGCGCATTACATAAATGCGCAGTGCTGTTCTAAGCATCAAATAAATGCGCAGTAGTGTTCTAGGCCACAAATACTTGCGCAATAGTGTTCTAGTGCACAAATACATGCGCACTAGTGTTCTAGCTCACAAATACATGCGCAGTAGTGTTCTAGCGCACAAATATATGCGCAGTAGTGATGTGAGCATCAAATACATGCGCATTAGTCTTGAAATCATCTATAATAAACGCAACAGGGTTTTAAACACTAAATACATGCGCAGTAGTGTTCGAGATAACAAATAATGCACAGTAGATTTATAATCAACAGAAATATTTACAGTAGTATTCTAAGCACTAAATGCATGCTCAGTAGTGTCTTAATCAACATAAATATGTGCAGTGATATAAGAAGCAGTAATTTCAGACGCACTATTATTCTATTGAAGAAAATGCACTTTATTTTACTATTTAACACATAACTTTTCGAATATATATGTGTCTCTGTCTAAGAAAAAAAATCTAGATTAAACTAATAATAATATAAAATTTGGGATATACTTCCGAATAGAGCGTACTTTCGATTTTGATAAAACTGAGTATACTTACGTTTTTCGATACGCTGATTCCGAAAATAATAGTGAAAATTGGCGCAAATTCGATTATCATGGTGAAAACCATAAGAAACCTTGAAAATATGAGTTTTTTACATATAATTCTTTAAATATTAGAAATATCGAAAAATGTTTTGTACAAAAGTTGTAGGTCTCGTTAAAATACATATTTTATGTACATAACAGTTTTTTCTAAAACTGATTAATTTACGAGAAAAACGCAAAAAACCGGAATTCCCCATAGAAGTGACCAAATTTTTTCGAAATGTGCATAGTTTTCAAGAAAAATGCAAAAAACTAGAAACCACCATAAATACGTTATTTATAACGTAATTTACCTATTTTTATGTAATCTTTTAAGTTGGCTTGTTATTATATATATTATGCTACTCCCTAACCCCCCATGTCTTGGACAGTCTAGGGGGGGGGGATTGGGGTGCCATACTGAAAGTGGAATGTAGACAGCGGTGGGAAAACCTATAGTTGTGTTGGTTTTTAAAGTATTCATTATAAAAATGATCAAGTTTACAATTTTTTAAATATGATTTTCGTAATTACTGCATGGACATTAAGTAAATTACGTAATTTTACGTTATTACATAAGTGTACGTAATAAACGCAATGTTACGTAATGTAATAACGTAATTACGACTGTAGATAATTTAATATTGATATAGTGTGGGAATTTGGTCACATTTATGGTGATTTATGTTTTTTGCAATTCTTTCCTAAACTAATTTGTTTCAGTAAAAAATGCATTAAACATAAAATGTGTATTTTAATGAGATCTACATCTTTTATATAAATTTGTTTTTTATATTTGCAATATTTAAAGAGATAAATGCAAAAAACCAAAATTTTCATGATTCTTTATACATCTTTTTTACCATGAAAATCAATTTGCGCCAATTTTCACTATGATTTTCGTAATCAGCGCATCGAAATACGTAAGTATACCAAGTTTCATCAAAATCGGAGGTGCGCTCTATTCGGAAGTACACCCAAAATTTGTCCACTGAATTTGAATTACTACCTTGGAATACTGAATAGCACATATTTAACGCTAAGAACACTACTGTGGATGGATTTGTGCTCTAGAACACTAGTGTGCATGTTTTTTAGCATTAGGACACTACTCTGCACGTATTTGTTCACTAGAACGCTACTGTGCATGTATTTGTGCACTAGAACACTACTGCGCATGTATTTGTGACCTAGAGCACTAGTGCGCATGTATTCGTACATAAGAACACCACTGTGCATGTATTTGTGCGCTTGAACACAATACTAGGTATGAAAAAATGAAACACCATTCTAGGGGTTTTCAGGGTCGCTGATTACGAATTTGATGTCAAATTGACAATTTGACAATTGACAGCTGTCAATTCAGTTGTCAACTTTTCTAAAACGTGATTATTGTTGATGAAAACTTCCTCCAGCGGGTTTTTGGGGTCGCTGATTAAGAATATGATGTCAAATTGACAATTTGACAATTGACAGCTGCCAATTCAGATGTCAACTTTTCTAAAAAGTGATCATTTTTGACAAAAATGACAGTATAAGGGTTTTCGGTGTCGCTGATTACAAATATGATGTCAAATTGACAATTTAACAATTGACAGCTGTCAATTCAGATGTCAACTTTTCTAAAAAGTGATTATTTTTTACGAAAATGACAGTATAAGGGTTTTTGGGGTCCCTAATTATGAATATGATGTATAATTGACAATTTGACAATTGACAGCTGTCAATCCAGTTGTCAACTTTTCTAAAAAGTAATTGTTTTTGACGAAACTGACAGTGTAAGGGATTTCGGGGTCGCTGATTACGAATATAATGTCAAATTGACAATTTGACAATTGGCAGCTGTCAATTCAGATGTCAACTTTTCTAAAAAGTGATTATTTTTGACGAAAATGATAGTATAAGGGTTTTTGGGGTCGCTGATTACGAATATGATGTCAAATTGACAATTTAACAATTGACAGCTGTCAATTCAGTTGTCAACTTTTCTAAAAAGTGATTATTTTTTACGAAAATGACAGTATAAGGGTTTTTAGGGTCGCTGATTACGAAAATAATGTGAATTTGTCAGCTAACAGCTGTCACATAATCAAAATCAGCCCAGATAGTAAAAAGCAAAAAAAAAAAGTTTACGCATTGTACAACTAGTCCAGTAAATCTGTCAAAAATGCGTCCAAAATTAGGGACACTTAGACTTCAACAGTTTCATATAGTAGGGGGGGCCTAGATAAAGACATATATAAATTAGACTAGCTGTTTCCATAGCGACTATTTTTAAACAATCGTTAAAGGTGACAAAATGTGGTTTTTGAGTGCTCCTTGCTCACCTAATCATTTGACTGAAAAATGAGTCCTTTAAAACTTATAGCCCTTAAAAATACCTACAAAATGACCGGTCATAAGTTCGAGTGCGATAATTTGTTTACTTGCAAAATAATAAAAACAACCTAAAATCGCACTTTTTTAATTAATTAATAAATATTATAATAATAGAGCTACAGCTTTTAAACTTTCTGAAAACATGTTCCCTATTACCCTTAATAAGTGTGCAAAATTTGAGCCCTGTCCAATAAATAGTTATTGTAAAAAGCTATTTGTTATTTAAAAAACCGATTTTCGCGAAAAAAATTTCCGACTCCAAGGCGCAATAAATTGAAATGATATTGTGCTCATTTCACTCAGGAAGAGTCACACTATCATTTACACTTTATTTTATAAGGGATTTATAATAATAAATTGCAAAAAATGGCACTCGAAAAGGGGGTACGTTTTTTTGTAATAAACAAATTCATTATTTCCGCTAATATTTATTCCAGCAAATTGAGAATTAATGAACCGTAAAGATATTTTTATTACGCGTATTTTAAAAAAAAAAAGTTAATCTACGATAATTAGGGGAGAAAAAAAATTTTTTTTTCAAAAAAATCCTGACAGCTCATTTTTTAATATTTTTAAATGAAATTTATAGGACACAGAGAAAAATTATTGATCTTTTTCATAAAAAATCAACAAGATTCTAGCTTGTGATTTTCTTCAATAAAATTGAGATGAATTGACGGGCTCAAGTCAAGGGTGCTTGGAGCCTGGGAGTGGGGGGTATCGTGTTGTCGCTCGTGCCAGATTTGAATTCGAATCTTCAAATTATTAAAATTACCTATAACTCCGCAAATAATTAACCGATTTTGATCTTTCTTTTTTTGATCTAGGCTACTTTTTTCTAGCGATTCTAAATATGTTTATTGTTTTTTTAAAAAATTATTGTTTATAACAATATTTGTTAACTTATTTTTTTCTTAACTAAATTTTCATATTTATTTGTTTCTTATCGAAAGCAAACTTCCTTCATTGGTTATAATTATAAAAATAATAACGAAAAAAAATTAATAAAAATATTCAAAATTGTGCCAAGGAGCAGTATATCAGGATTTTACTTGATTTTTTAATTATTAAAATTCCCTATAACTTAAGAAATAATTAACTGATTTTGATCTTTCTTCTTTTGATCTCAGCTACTTTTTTCTAGCAATTCTAAATATATTTATTGTTTCTTAGAAAAAAATTATAGTTTATAACAATTGTTTATTACCATTCCCTACAAGTCAAGAAATAGTGAACCAATTTTGATGTTTCTTTCTCTAATGTGGACGACTTTTTTCTAGCTATTCTAAATATGTTTATTGTTTTTTAATAAAGTTATTGTTTATAACAATATTTGTTGACTTATTTTTTTCTTGCCTAAATGTTTATATTTATTTGCTGCTTAATCAGAGGAAACTTCTGTAGCTGGTAATAATTATAAAAATTTCAATTAAGGGGAGATTACAGTGATTTTTTTTCAAAAAATCGAAATTGTTTTTCTTTCAATTTTGGTTAGTATAATTATCTAAAAAGACGGGAAAAATAGTCTGAAGTAAAAAAAAACCTCGAAAATTTGTATTTTTTATTAATTAACTAACTGTAGTACGTTTTTTTTTAAATTTACAGTTTTTCTTGTGCACCGCTTGAGGGAGCAGTTTTTAAACTATAAGAAATGTATATTGTTACATAAGAAGAGTTATATGTATATAACTATTAATATAAATTTTTCTTATTGTGCTTTACTATTTAAAAATATTGCCGAACTTTAAGTTAAATTTTTGTACATTTGGTCCTTTGAACTTTAAACGCGTTTTTCTCGAAACAGCATATTTTCAACTTGTTTACACTCTTATTTTGACACTATTCAACGAAATAGCTTGAAATTTGGACAGCATGTTCCTTGAATGTGTAGTTTTCGTGTAAACTAGAATTTTTAAGATCCATTAATATTTAAAAAAGTTATTAACAATTTTGGATGCAAAATTATAGTTAAAAAATTCAAAAGTCTGTCATTCGGTTATTTTTCAATAAATATTTTTTATCCTAGTTCACACGACAGCCAAAATAGTACAGATTAAGAAACTATTTAATTTTTTTATTTCACATTAACCGTTGCAGAGATAAAGTGTAAACAACTTTTTTTTAAAAAAAAAAACCTTAAAATCACTGAAATCTCCCCTTAAATAAAATTTATAAAAATTTTTAAAAAAATTTAAAATCTGCTAACTAGTACTCTATAACATTGCTGGAAAAATTAAATAGTTGCATAAATCGTGGACCAAATAATTTATTTTTCGAATTTTATAATTTTTGAAGATGATAAATGTATCCTTTAGTAATTTGTTTTAAAAATTTGAATTGTTTTATATTCTTGACATTCTTTTAAGATTTTGAACAACCTGTATGATAATTTATTTTATGAGAATTTAAAGTGGCTTCCTTTAAGTTGGTAAAACTGATTTTGGGCCTTCGGGTCTATTGAAGATCTGAAATCCTTAAGATCTTTTTTATAAATATCTAAAGGTCTCTTTCTTAAAATATCCAACAAATCATTATAATTTCTAAATCTGAATTAGTATTTTTCTACTAACGAATTAGAGAAAATTGGATTACTATTTTAATAGTAAGAATTTTAGTAATGTTTAGTAGAAAACTACTAATCAAATTTCAAGAAAACCATAGTAATTAAAATAGTAAAACTTTACTTTTACAATATGTAAGTTAGTGATTTACTAATAAAATTAGTAGTTTTTTAAATAAACAATAAAAGTTTTCTACTAAACAGTAGTAAGATTTTTACTATTGGAAAAGAAACCCTTTTTTTTCTAATTCGTTAGTAGAAAAATACTAATTCAGATTAAGAAAGAGACCTTTAGATATTTATAAAAAAGATCTTAAGGGTTTCAGATCTTCCATAACCACTACTACTAGATCTTTTTTATAAATATCTAAAGGTCTCTTTCTTAATCTGAATTAGTATTTTTCTACTAACGAATTAGAAAAAAAGGGTTTCTTTTCCAATAGTAAAAATCTTACTACTGTTTAGTAGAAAACTTTTATTGTTTATTTAAAAAACTACTAATTTTATTAGTAAATCACTAACTTACATATTGTAAAAGTAAAGTTTTACTATTTTAATTACTATGGTTTTCTTGAAATTTGATTAGTAGTTTTCTACTAAACATTACTAAAATTCTTACTATTAAAATAGTAATCCAATTTTCTCTAATTCGTTAGTAGAAAAATACTAATTCAGATTTAGAAATTATAATGATTTGTTGGATATTTTAAGAAAGAGACCTTTAGATATTTATAAAAAAGATCTTAAGGATTTCAGATCTTCAATAGACCCAAAGGCCCAAAATCAGTTTTACCAACTTAAAGGAAGCCACTTTAAATTCTCATAAAATAAATTATCATACAGGTTGTTCAAAATCTTAAAAGAATGTCAAGAATATTAAACAATTCACATTTTCAAAACAAATTACTAAAGGATACATTTATCATTTTCAAAAATTATAAAATCCGAAAAATAAATTATTTGGTCCACGATTTATGCAACTATTTAATTTTTCCAGCAATGTTATAGAGTACTAGTTAGCAGATTTTAAATTTTTTTAAAAATTTTTATAAATTTTATTTAAGGGGAGATTTCAGTGATTTTAAGGTTTTTTTTTTTAAAAAAAAGTTGTTTACACTTTATCTCTGCAACGGTTAATGTGAAATAAAAAAATTAAATAGTTTCTTAATCTGTACTATTTTGGCTGTCGTGTGAACTAGGATAAAAAATATTTATTGAAAAATAACCGAATGACAGACTTTTGAATTTTTTAACTATAATTTTGCATCCAAAATTGTTAATAACTTTTTTAAATATTAATGGATCTTAAAAATTCTAGTTTACACGAAAACTACACATTCAAGGAACATGCTGTCCAAATTTCAAGCTATTTCGTTGAATAGTGTCAAAATAAGAGTGTAAACAAGTTGAAAATATGCTGTTTCGAGAAAAACGCGTTTAAAGTTCAAAGGACCAAATGTACAAAAATTTAACTTAAAGTTCGGCAATATTTTTAAATAGTAAAGCACAATAAGAAAAATTTATATTAATAGTTATATACATATAACTCTTCTTATGTAACAATATACATTTCTTATAGTTTAAAAACTGCTCCCCCCTCGTGGTGTCACCTTGTCGAGGTGAGGGGGCTTAGGACCGGCCAGGCGCTTGTCCTTCGGGCGCCATCACTGGACGAGCTGTTCGGCTCTTCCCAGGGCTCATCGACTTCCGATGTCTGGCGAGTTTGGGCACAGGGGAATGAACGGGACCCCGTTAATTCGGGTAGCCGCCGTTTTTCGAACCTGTGCACTAGCTATCCTGTGCGGATGATGTTGATTCGGATTCCAAATGGGGGCTAACCATCCTCGTCAGCTATGAACGACATGGGTTCTGGGAGGAATGGGACACTCCTGCCTTCTTGGTTTTTCTAAGTTGGTGTGAAGTAGTCTTGATTCAGGGTTGGCGCCTGGTGGACCGGTTGTCTGTCCGATCTGACCAACGACACTAGCCGATCGGCACCTTGCAGGCAGTACACTGGGAGTGATAAGTCCTGTCACGGCGTTTCCAACCGTGACATGTACGAGTCTGATGTGAGCGTAGCTCTGCCAAGGTGGACCTGCGGTAGGGTGTCAGGAGCCAGCCCCTTCGGGATTGATCGGCGAGTGCGTAATGGATGTAAGGGATCGGAACCTGCATTGTTACTGGCGAGTCCGTTCCGTCCGTGTATTCCGGGAACGGCTAAGCAGCTGATTGGGCCTCAGGGATCTGGGGTAGGATCGCAGTATCCGAGGGTGTACCCGCTCCCAATCAAGGCGGCCCGCCACTTTACGCACGAGGCGCTGGTAAACTATCTAGTATGGAAAGCAAAGTGGAAAATTTAGTTCAGGACATGGAGGTAAACGAAGACCAAGTAGAGGCTCTGCCATCTATGTCTCGTCAGTTCAGTCTTCCCCAAAGTGCTCGGACTGGTGAACAAGAACGTTTTAAGGAAAACGTCATCCAACAATTGGGTGACATTCCTGAGTTCTTCGAAACCATAAAAAAGGGCATTGGGAAACGAAAGAATATAAAAAGAGAAGTCCAAGAGGCAGTTAAAGCTCTCGAGGTGGCCTTCAATGAAATCCGCAAAAATTTGCGGTTTATTGAAGTGCAGACCCCGACGTCTGCAAAGGCAACCTCGAGGAACGCGAGCTCGCAAAAGCCTGGTGGCGACAAGAAACGCAGCCGTACCGAGGGTGACAGCCCAGATGCTAGTCACCCAGTAGTACAGGAAAAGAAGGTTAGGCGCAGGGCCCCACCTACAGCGAATCCTGAAGCAGGAAAACCGAAAGAGCAGAATACTGCTCTGGCCAAATCCCCTACCAGGAGTTATTCGGACGCCGTGCTGCAGAAACCTCCAGGAGACAGCGACGGCTTTACACCCGTCGTCGATAAGAGAAAAGAGGCCAAAGAAAGGAAGGCTGCTGAGAGAAAGATCCCAATAGCAGAGAAGAAAATCTCTTCTTCTAAGTCAAGGATGACGGAAGCCGTCAAAATCTCAGCAGAGACTCCAGAGGCCTACAAAGAGGTCTTCCGAGCCATGAAAACGTCCGTTAACCCGGACCAGTTTGGCGCGGAAGTACTTAAAGTCAGGAGGACCATCAAAAAGGAGGTCCTCATTGTCGTGAAGAAGGGAGGAAAAACCTCCGAACTAGCTGGAGCTCTCACTGAAGCGTTGCAAAACAAAGCGGAAGTGTTTGCCCTGATTAACAAAAAGACCGTCGAGATCCGAGATCTCGACGAGACGACCACGGAAGAGGACATTGTGGCTGCCCTCAAGACTAAACTTGAGAATGTCAACCCGGATCTGACATGCCGCCTCGTACCGCGTTTTGGTGGAATGAAGCTGGCATTGGTCCGCCTACCGGAGGGAGATTGTGATACTCTCCTCAAGATAGGCAAAGTCCGGGTTGGCTGGGTTAATGCAGCAATTAGACTACACGTCGAAGTCCCGAGGTGTCAAAAGTGTCTAGGGTATGGACACTCGACTAGCGTATGCAAAGGCCCCGACAGGGTTAGAAACTGTCGGAGATGCGGCGACGCGGATCACCTGGCCAAGTCCTGTGACGCGAAAGAGCCAAAGTGTTTAACTTGCTCCGACCTGGAAAAGTCCGATCTCGGACACTGGGCTGGTAGTATTGCCTGCCCAGTGTATAAAGAGGCACTGCAGAAACTGAAACAGGCAAAAGCCTAAAGTTTCTGCAAGTTAATCTGCATACGTCGAAAAAGGCTCAAGACCTGATGCTAGTGACAGCCAGTCAGGAGCGGATCGATGTTCTGTTCCTCAGCGAACAGAACAAAAGAAACGACCTCGCTCCCTGGTACCAGGATTCATCGGGTAGGGCAGCCATTCAGGTCTTCAATCCCGATTTGAGGGTAGACAAGTTCCTGGAGACGAGCAGTGGGTTCGTGTGGGTGGAAATTTCAGGTATACGCATGTATAGCTGCTACTTCTCACCCAACGACCCACTGACAACCTTCGAAGCGGAGATAGATGAACTCGAGTCGAGCCTGCGAGAATCCAGGCTGGATGTTCTCGTCACAGGCGACTACAATGCGAAATCGCCAGACTGGGGCGAGACAAGGCTCGACAATAGAGGAATCCTAATCGCAGAAATGGTCTCCAGGAACAATCTGATGGTTGTCAACCAGGGCCAAAAATGGACGTTTAGGAGAGACCATAATATCGGATCAATTATCGATCTTACGATAACAACGTCTCTCCTGAACAAGCGCATCAAAGACTGGCACGTCTCTGAGGATCATACCGAAAGTGATCACCAGTATATTAAGTTTTCAGTCTCGGTAGGAGACACACCTAGAGCAAACAAGCAGGTTGCTTCCTGTAAGAAAGGCCCTAGGTGGAACATTAAGAAGCTAGACGTCGAAAAGTTCGGTCGGTCCCTTGAAGAATCCCGCCTCATTGAGGAACTTGGATGGGTGAAGAGACCGAACAATCTGGATGGGGAGGTGCGGCCGGTGATGAACATGATAATCACCGCATGCAACGCGTCAATGCCGCGTTGTAGAAGTACCACTCCCAGAAGACGTAATGTATACTGGTGGTCAGAGGAGCTGGCCTCTTTGCGAAAAGCATGCGTCAGAGCAAGAAGGATATACACCCGCTCTAAGGGAGACCCTGTGCTAAAGGACGCATACACAGAGGCCAAGAGGATCCTCAGAAAGGAGATTCGAGCTTCACAGCGAAGGTGTTGGAAGACCCTAATCGAGGATGTCGAGAAGGACCCATGGGGTCTGGGCTATAAAATCGTCACCAAGAAATTGGTTACGAAGCAAAAGACCCCCGGCCTGGACAATCCCGATTGGGTGCGTCAAATAATCAGGGCCTTGTTTCCACCAGCAGAACCATGGCCTAGGATGGACTGGAATAACTGTCAAGTCGGTGAGGAGGAACTCTTTACTCTTGCAGAGATTCACGAGGCAGGCAAAAGACTGAAGCCAGGCAAGGCGCCTGGAATCGATGGGATAAGTAACGAGATACTTAAACAAGTGATCGTTGCTTTACCCCAGATTCTCTTAGATTGCTTCAACAATTGCCTAAGAAGAGGAGAGTTCTTCCGGGACTGGAAAGGACAGAGGCTGGTCCTCCTAAGAAAAGGTAACAAACCCCTAGATAATGTCTCATCTTACAGACCAATATGCCTGTTAGATACGATGGGCAAACTTCTGGAGGACATGGTTCTGCAGAGGATGCAGCTCCACTTAAATGGAGAGAATAGTCTATCCGACTACCAATTTGGTTTCCGTAAAGGCCTGTCCACAGTAGATGCCATACAAAAGGCAGTGGACCTAGCCAAGGAAGGAAAGGACAAATTGGGTCCGGGGAAGAAGAAGAGCTTCTGCGCTTTAGTAGCTATAGATATACGCAACGCGTTTAATACCGCTAAATGGGAAGATCTCATCAAGTCGATGAGAAACAAAGGAATACCGCCCTACCTGTTGCGGATAATGAATAATTATCTTAGCGACAGGTGGGTAATATACGAGGGGGACACCTGCACTCTGAAGGAAGAGATGCAAAGAGGTGCCCCTCAAGGCTCGAGGATAGGACCATTCGTATGGAACGTCTCGTACGATGACTTTTTGCGAATGGGTCTACCCGAAGGTGCGGTGATCATCGGCTTTGCGGACGACGCGTTGATCGTATGCTCTGCCGAAACTGCAGAAGAGCTCGGAATCTTGGTGAACGAATGTCTGCGACGAACAAAGAGCTGGCTGGATACCAGAGGCCTTCAAATGGCCCTGGACAAAACTGAAGCGCTCATGGTCACAGACAGACGTGGTTACGAACTTCCCCGGATTGAAGTAGACGGATTCGAGGTCAAGTGGAGCAAGCATATAAAGTATCTTGGTGTACAACTCGACAAGTTTTTGAATTTTAAGCACCACATTGCTGTGGCTTCCGACAAAGCTGCAGAATATGCACTAAACTTAGCCCGTATAATGCCGAACGTCGGTGGGCCTTTTGAAAAGAAAAGGAGATTGGTGGCGAGTGTGTTCCACTCAAAGCTGCTTTATGCAGCACCAGTGTGGGCTCCCTCCCTGCGAACAGATAGAAGCAAGACCATCTTGGAGAAGATACTGTCCTCGCAAAGGATTATCACTAAGCGTATAATCTCTGCCTATAGGACAGTATCCGCGAGTGCTGCTCAGGTCCTTGCCAGCGTCCCGCCGGCAGATCTTTTGGCGCAAGAAAGGGAGGAAATTTTCCTCCTTTTCAAAGATAGGATGTCCACCCGTTATACGGATGACAATAGACCCAGCAAGGACTAAATTCGCCGAGATGCGAGAAGCAGACTTGTCGAAAGATGGCAAGCAAGGTGGAGCGGGGATGAGAAGGGTCGATGGACACATCGGCTCATACCTACACTCGCCACCTGGATAGATCGAAAACATGGAGTAGTCTCGTACTACCTCACCCAAGCGCTCTCAGGTCACGGGTGTTTTAACTCGTACCTAGAGCGCTTCAAAAGACGACAAAGTTCAGAGTGTGCGTACTGCAAATCCCCAAAGGATGACGCAGAGCACACACTCTTTACATGCACACGATGGAACGACGAAAGACGGGTCATGTTCGCCGGTGTAAACTGCGAAGTTACACCGGAGAACATGGTCCTGTTAATGACTCGATCCAAAGAGAATTGGCGGCACATCGAGACCTTCATCCAACATGTTCTGAGGGTTAAGGATCTCGATGGCCGCCAACAAAGGTAGTTCCCGTAGGTCGAGGGATATCGTTTAGGCGATAGAGGCGGGATGTAAGACCACTCCTGAAGGCGATACGTCAGTAAACTGGCTCTACCTGGGAGTGGTCTTAAGGTCCCAAATAAGGGTGTGTTTTTAGCGGGTCGGCAGAACATCGCCACCCCCGCATAACCCTGTAGTACGGGCTACAGGGTACCTGAAGGCAGGTTTTCACATCCTACGCAAAAAAAAAAAAAAAAAAAATTTAAAAAAAAACGTACTACAGTTAGTTAATTAATAAAAAATACAAATTTTCGAGGTTTTTTTTTTACTTCAGACTATTTTTCCCGTCTTTTTAGATAATTATACTAACCAAAATTGAAAGAAAAACAATTTCGATTTTTTGAAAAAAAATCACTGTAATCTCCCCTTAATTGAAATTTTTATAATTATTACCAGCTACAGAAGTTTCCTCTGATTAAGCAGCAAATAAATATAAACATTTAGGCAAGAAAAAAATAAGTCAACAAATATTGTTATAAACAATAACTTTATTAAAAAACAATAAACATATTTAGAATAGCTAGAAAAAAGTCGTCCACATTAGAGAAAGAAACATCAAAATTGGTTCACTATTTCTTGACTTGTAGGGAATGGTAATAAACAATTGTTATAAACTATAATTTTTTTCTAAGAAACAATAAATATATTTAGAATTGCTAGAAAAAAGTAGCTGAGATCAAAAGAAGAAAGATCAAAATCAGTTAATTATTTCTTAAGTTATAGGGAATTTTAATAATTAAAAAATCAAGTAAAATCCTGATATACTGCTCCTTGGCACAATTTTGAATATTTTTATTAATTTTTTTTCGTTATTATTTTTATAATTATAACCAATGAAGGAAGTTTGCTTTCGATAAGAAACAAATAAATATGAAAATTTAGTTAAGAAAAAAATAAGTTAACAAATATTGTTATAAACAATAATTTTTTAAAAAAACAATAAACATATTTAGAATCGCTAGAAAAAAGTAGCCTAGATCAAAAAAAGAAAGATCAAAATCGGTTAATTATTTGCGGAGTTATAGGTAATTTTAATAATTTGAAGATTCGAATTCAAATCTGGCACGAGCGACAACACGATACCCCCCACTCCCAGGCTCCAAGCACCCTTGACTTGAGCCCGTCAATTCATCTCAATTTTATTGAAGAAAATCACAAGCTAGAATCTTGTTGATTTTTTATGAAAAAGATCAATAATTTTTCTCTGTGTCCTATAAATTTCATTTAAAAATATTAAAAAATGAGCTGTCAGGATTTTTTTGAAAAAAAAATTTTTTTTCTCCCCTAATTATCGTAGATTAACTTTTTTTTTTTAAAATACGCGTAATAAAAATATCTTTACGGTTCATTAATTCTCAATTTGCTGGAATAAATATTAGCGGAAATAATGAATTTGTTTATTACAAAAAAACGTACCCCCTTTTCGAGTGCCATTTTTTGCAATTTATTATTATAAATCCCTTATAAAATAAAGTGTAAATGATAGTGTGACTCTTCCTGAGTGAAATGAGCACAATATCATTTCAATTTATTGCGCCTTGGAGTCGGAAATTTTTTTCGCGAAAATCGGTTTTTTAAATAACAAATAGCTTTTTACAATAACTATTTATTGGACAGGGCTCAAATTTTGCACACTTATTAAGGGTAATAGGGAACATGTTTTCAGAAAGTTTAAAAGCTGTAGCTCTATTATTATAATATTTATTAATTAATTAAAAAAGTGCGATTTTAGGTGGTTTTTATTATTTTGCAAGTAAACAAATTATCGCACTCGAACTTATGACCGGTCATTTTGTAGGTATTTTTAAGGGCTATAAGTTTTAAAGGACTCATTTTTCCGTCAGATGATTAGGTGAGCAAGGAGCACTCAAAAACCTATGGACCATAGTCGCTATGGAAACAGCTAGTCTAATTTATATATATGTCTTTATTTAGGCCCCCCCTACTATATGAAACTGTTGAAGTTTAAATGTCCCTAATTTTGGATGAAATCGACGTTTTTCGTGACAGATTTACTGGACTAAACCTGTCTTTTTGTCTGTCGCTGAGTGATTTGTCGCTCGCAGATTTTTTGAATTTTTAAAGAAAGTTGATAAATCCAGTCTTAACAAAATTTATGAATACATACAAGTATTATAAATGCATTTCACAAAAAGTTTCTATTAAAGTTACAAATCTCTCATACGGATAATTTGTTTTGTTGCATTTTTCTACGATTTGTTAAATACCTACATATTACATGAAATGTCCTTTTCTAAGTTGCTATTCAATTTCGTTCATGAAAAGAAGGAAAAAATAATCATTAAAAATGTTCCTATATGCTCTTATCCTACATTTGCTTTGACTGCTGTCAAATTGTCAAATTGACATCATATTTGTAATCAGCGTCCCTGAAACCGATATTCCTGTCATTTTTGTCAAAAATGATTACTTTTTAGAAAATTTGACATCTGAATTGACAGCTGTCAATTGTCAAATTGTCAATTTGACATCATATTCGTAATCAAAGACCCCAAAAACCCTTATACTATCATTTTCGTCAAAAATAATCACTTTTTAGAAAAGTTGACATCTGAATTGACAGCTGTCAATTGTCAAATTGTCAATTTGACATTATATTCGTAATCAGCGACCCCGAAAACCTTTATACTGTCATTTTTGTCAAAATTAATTACTTTTTACAAAAGTTGACAACTGAATTGACAGCTGTCAATTGTCAAATTGTCAATTTGACATTATATTCCTAATCAGCGACCCCAAAAACCCTTATAAACATGTGTCAATTATTTATAATTATTGTTAATACTTGCGAAACACAAGTTATTTTTTTTATGTTTGAGGCGCCATCTATGATACGCCATTTTGAATTTTTTAATTTTGGTACCAGATTTGTATTAAGTAGTTCAAAAACTTTTAAATTCTGTGTCCCAAAATTTTTTTTTTACTTTGATGTCCTTCTGGGAGCTAACTGATTTTTTTCACGATTTCTGAGATTTGCATAAACATTTGGTTATTTATTTATAATAAAATAATTTTTTTTTTATTACTTATATTTTTTTCTAGATACTAGCATTCATACTGAAGAAAATAAGCTAAACCGCATTAAAAAATATTGATATTCAAGAAAGTTACAGGCGTTTTTGCAAGTGGGACATATACGTCCCGCAGGCCTAAATTTTGTAAAAATGTTACCAACTACAAAATAATAAAAGTAATATCAATAAATAAAACAATTAAGAAGGACTAATGGAAAATTAGGATTCTAATTGCGGTAATGGACAGGGAGACGGCGAGACAGTTCTACCAAACAAGATGGATTTTCGCGCTTGAAATTCCAGAGCTAATTCAACAACCAAATGTTTTCCGCAGTCTCGGTTTTCAGTCGAAAACTCATTTCGTTGTTCGTAGCACACTGTATATTGAGCATTTAACTGAACACCTTTAAATAAAACAAATACCTGAAAAACGGTCTGTTAATAAATATTTTTATACAATTTGAGAAAAACATTAAAAGAAATTTATCATTGATTAACATAATAAATTCAAGAAATACTTATTCATTTTAAAAATAACTGCACTAACTGCACACTGTAGACCATAGTTGCAGATCTCATCAAAATACCAATTTTATATTTCATGCAATTTTTCATAAAAATATCTATTTTTCGAAGAAAATGATAAAACTAATCTAGTAACTATGAAAAAATTTCCACTATATTTTTTGCAATCAACGCGTCAAATTCTGAACCATTGATCAAAACATATTCGATCTTCGTGTTCTCAAACTGTAAATATTGATTTTTTTCGTGAAGGTTTAAGAGCATGTGCAATGTTATTGTTGTTTTGCATGGAAGCTGCCATACAAATCGTATCACAACTTAGACTTGTTCTTAAACTTCTTGCATTTTTCCATGAAAATTATTCATTTTTGTTAAAAAAAAAAGTAAGGAACAGAAAATATGCATTTCCATAAAATCTACAACGTTGGTCTAATTTTTTTTAAGATTCTTTTGACAATTCAGTATAGTTCAGATAATTTAGGATACTTCAGAATATTTCAAAAAAATTCAAGATAATTTATTACACATCAGACTAATTCATTATATTTCAAACAATTCAGAATACTTTATGTATGTGCTTCAAGATATTTCAGAATAATTTAACTCAAGTGTAAATTTTAATAATAATTCACGAGTTGCTAATTCCTTAAGTGTATTTAATGGATTTTACCATGTTAATTAAATTTGAGCAAATTTCAATTATGATTTTCGTAAGCAGCGTATCAAAATACGTAGACGTACAAAATGATAAAAGCCAGAGATATGGGATTTTGACAAGTTTATCCGGAAAATATTCGACGTTTAGATAACATAGAAAAAACAAAGGGTAAAGTGTACATACCTGTCTTGAATGAAAAACAGTTTTTTCTCGATGCCGAAAGAAAACATTTACATATTTTGAGTCCTTTCGATTCACAGAAGAGTCAGAATTCGCGAAATCAGCATAAAAAAAAAGATTTTTCTTTCTTATCGAAATATTGAAAAAAATTATTATGTTTAATCATAAAAATATTTCCACCAAACGAAAAAAATTGTAAACATTTTTTACAAAAGTTATTGCAGAATTAACATTTTTAACACTTTTTAAATAAAAGCTTATATTTCAAAAATGAGTTTACCGATTTAAGTGTACCTTGGATAGAATCTAAGGGCATAAAATAGACTACCAATTACAGTTCGAAAATTTAGAAAAAAAAATTTCATTATTTGTTTATGAATAGTTTATAAACAATTAATTTTTTTAAATTAATTTTTAGGAAACTATCAAACAATCCGAGTCAATAAGATTACTGTTGACTCAGAGTGATTGATAGTTTCCTAAAAATGAATAACTTCACCGAGCGATAAATTCATTTAATTTTAAAATACTTTTTTTTAATGTTTTGGACATTTTAAAAATCGGGAAAAGGTATTAAAATACACTTAAAACTCTAAGGAATCAAAATCCATTGAAACAATTGATAAGCGATTATTTTTTGGAACATTACATGAGAAATTCGGATAGCTTCTGTTTACACTTCCACTCTAAAAACAAGTGTCTTATTTTGTCCTTACTTTTAAGACATTTTAGGGTGTCTCAATTTTAAACCATTGAGAAAGTGTCTTAAAAATACCTGTAAGACGCTTTCTAAACGTCTTATGTCTTAAAATAAGACACTTGTAAGACACCTGCTTTTACAGTGTCGTACGTCATTTGATAGTATTTTGGGTGCTAAATAAGTGATTAAAAATGTTGCGAAACTTTTTGGTATACTTATTTAACACCTATAATACTAAAGGAAACAGAAAACTAAAAAATAATATCTATTTTCGATCGAACGAATTTCTCATGGAATGTTCCTAAAAAATAATCGCTCGTCAATTTTCTTATTGAATTTCGATTTCTTAGAGTTTTAAGTGTATTTTAATATTTTTTCCCAATTTTTAAAAGGTTTATAACAGTAAAAAAAATTAATTGTTTATAAATAATATATAAACAAATTTCGAAAAAAATATATTTTCTTAAATTTTTGAACTATAATTGGAAGTCTGTTTTATGCCTTTTGATTCTATCCAAGGTACACTTAAATCGGAAAACTCATTTAAACAATATAAGCTTCTATTTAAAAAGTGTTTAAAATTTTATTTTGTAATAAATTTTGTAAAAAACTTTTTAAAATTTTTTCGTTTGATAGATACATTTTTAGGATTAAACATAAAAATGTTTTCAATAATTTGATAAAAAAGAAAAATCTTTTTTTCTATGGTGCTGATTTCACGAATTCTGACCCAGAAACAAAATTTTAAAGGTACTAAATCGTATCGGATCCTCCTGATAGTTTTTTATGATTTTAATGTACATTTAGTGCATTGAAAAAAAAATGTTTGGTTATAATATGCAAAGCATGTTTAGTATGATGTTTTTTCACTTGTTTTTTGTTGTATAAAAATTCCCTTTACTTAGTAAAGGCATATTTCATTTGTTCAAAAACGCAGTCTTGTAGAGAACAAAATTGTGCAACTTTTTAGTCCTTAACATTTTTTTATAGGAGTAATATTTTTAACAATAATAAACAAAAAGTGAAAAATTTTTGTTTTTAATTTTAATTAACTTTTAAAACATAACTCGTCATATCTCGGGTAAATCGTAATGAAATTAAATGAAACTTAGTATACTTATGCATCTGAGTCCAGTGAAGCCCACTGAATGATTGAAAACTAAAAAAACATTCATTCTTCAATTATTTTTTAATAAAAATAGAGACCTATTTATAAACGATTCACTGAAAAGTACTAAGTGTGGAAGTTTTTTGTTTTTGCCTTAACAAAAAAGTTAAAGCTGGAAAGTTTTTTATTAATATTCAAAGGAGTTTTCTGGAAAGTTTCATGTTGTTATTTCATGTTGCTTATTTTCAGGCGCATGCTTTTTATCAATATAAGTTTAAGCAATAATATTATTGCCTTTTTTAGCATAATATTATAAAAGTAAAATGGTAATTTTCTATCTTCTTACATATAAATTATTTAAACAAATAACAAAGATATTTGTCGATACAATAATTTTCCGTAAATATTTTTCTTGCTCAGTAAATAATTCAAAAGTCAAGATAAGGTAAATAATTTTATCGACAAATATGTTTCTTATTTGTTTTAATAATTTATATGTAAGGAGATAGAAAATTACCTTCTTACTTTTATAATATTATGTCAAAAAAGGAAATAATATTATTGCTTAAACTTATATTGATAAAAAGCATGCGCCTGAAAATAAGCAACTTCCAATGCGCTGTCCTTTGGATATTAATAAAAAACTTTCCAGCTTTAACTTTTTTGTTAAGGCAAAAACAAAAATTTTTCACTTTTTGTTTATTATTGTTAAAAATATTACTCCTATAAAAAAATGTTAAGGACTAAAAAGTTGCACAATTTTGTTCTCTACAAGACTGCGTTCTTGAAAAATTAAAATTTCGACTTTTATTTTTGGCACTTTCTGACGAGCTTGACTGACTTGAATATTATCCACCAAGCGCAGATCGAGTTATTTGATCCGGACTCTCAATTATTATCTCTTTGTCCATATTAACAGTTATTTATATGTCCTCTTGGACTTACTCAAAAAGAATTTGTTCATTATAATACACTAGATGAACATCAAAAGTAATGTAAAACAGTCAGGAGGATGGGATCTGATTTTGTACCTTTTAAATTTTGTTTCTTGGAATCGAAAGGATTCAAACTATGTAAAGAGTTCTCTTTCAGCATCAGGAAAAAACTTTTTCTCCATTCAAAACAGATGTGTTTAGTTGAAACACATAAATATTTGTAAATTTAAATTTTACGTTATTGAAATTAACGTTACCTAACTAAATTTATAGATAATATAACCCTTTGCATTTGGCGCAGCTCTGATAAAATATTACCTTCAGTTTTTTCGGCGATATTGACTTTATTAATTTTTTATTCAACAAAAAGTTGGAAAATGTCACACTTTTTAATAGGTTTTAATAAAACATTTAAAAAATGTTCTGTACCTGAACAAAAAAAAATAAAAATAAATTTTAAAAAAATATGAGTTTTTTCTGCACCCGTTCAATCCCAAAAAATATCGCTAGAATATGTTCTAGTAGGGTGGCCCAAAAAAACAAAAATTTAGATTTTCATAAACCTTACCTCCCAATTTTGTGCTTCGGCGAAAAATATGCGATACGTATTTTTTTATTTTTTTATTTTTTTAATATTAACCCGTGCCGCAAAGCCGTTGAAAATTACTCTTGACCCATAGGAAAAATGCACTTTTTCGTAAATTTGACATAAAATCGTGAAAAATTGACCTTTTTCTTTCTGTAAACGATATTTTTGTTCATAAATGTCCAAATAATAAATATCTGTCGTATATTTATTAAATAAATTATTTTAACTATTTTTTATGTGACTGTAAAAAAAACCCATAAACGTAAAAAACCTGGAATTTATTAAAAAAAATATTAATTATTATTTTAAATGCTTTTTCTTCATTCATTGATGTTATTATCAAAATATATATTATTTTTTTAATTTTGCAAATTGATTTTCTTTAACCAACCACATGTTAATAAATTAAATAAAATTATTATTATAACAATTATTTAAACAAATTATTGTTGTTATTTTTTAACTTTTTCAAAAATGCTTATAAACAGTTGTAGTTTTTTCTCAATTTTGCAAATTGATTTTATTAAACCAGCCACATGTTAATAAACATAATAAAATTATTATTTTAACAAATATTTAAACAAATTATTGTTGTTATTTATAAAAATTTTAAGAAATGCTAAATAAAGAGTTAAACAGTTTGTTTAAAAGTTTGTTATGTTAAAAATTTATTAATTTTTGCTTTCTCATAGAGGAAACGTTGTGAACGTTAAGATTTTCGATTTTCCAAAAATAGTGTAAATCAACTCAGTTTCATCTGAAAAGTTCAAATTTTCATTCCTGAGAAAATGTCCGGATGTGTGTGTGTGTATGTGTGTGTATGTGTGTGTATGTGGCAAAAAATTTTTTCATGCTGAAAATTCAGATAAATGAATGAAAAAATCATATTCCTTGTTTCAAAACGAATCGATTGACCTATATAAAGTATATAATTGACCAAAAACTCACGTAAAAAATCATGATTTTTCAGTTTCTTTTATCAAAAAATCTCGTTTTTGGAAATTTTTTTCATGCTAAAAATTCAACCAAACGAATTACAAAATCATATTCCTTGTCTCAAAACGAATCGATTGACCTATATAAAGTACATAATTGACTAAAAACCCAAATCATAATTCATGGTTTTTTATTTTTTTTCATCGAAAAATCTCGCGATTTGCCAAAAAAAATTTTCATGCTAAAAATCCAACCAAACGAATTACAAAATTATATTCCTTGTCTCAAAACAAATCGAGTGATCTATATAACTTTTATATTTGACTAAAAACTCACGTATTAATTCATAATTTTTAATTTTTTTTATTGAAAAATCTCGTGTTTTGCATAAAAAAAATTTCTTGCTAAAAATTCAGACAAATGAATTAAAAGAATCATATTCCTTGTCTCAAAACGAATTGTCTAAAAATAATTGACTAAAAACCCACGTAATAATTCATGATTTTTCATTTTTTTTCATCGAAAAATCTCTTTGTTTGCCAAAAAATTTCTAACAATTATTATTTTTTGACCACAGTTCCTTTTTAAAAAAAAATATTCTATTTTTAAAAACGAATATGCTATTCAAAATTAAGTAACTTACCTTTAATTTTTTAGTGTCCATGAAATGGACAGAATTCACACCTAGTTTAAAATTGTGGTTGACTTAAGAAAAGTAATTTGCAAAATTAAGCTTTTTAAGCAATTCTGAAAAAGTTAATTAATAACAACAATAATTTGTTTAAACAATTGTTAGCGTCTTAATTAGGTAATAAATATTTATATAACATAAATATATATAAATTTATGTTTTTATTAGGCGTCTAAAGTTAAAAAGTTTAAGAAAATTGCAAAAACGCTTGATTTATTTGTCATTTTGTAGGGAAATAACAACAATAAATTGTTTAAACAAATTATGTAACATGGTAAAACATAAACAATAATATATATTTTGATAATAACATCAATGAAGGAAGAAAAAGCATTTAAAATAATAATTAATATTTTTTTTAATAAATTCCAGGTTTTTTTACGTTTATGGTTTTTTTTTACAGTCACATAAAAAATAGTTAAAATAATTTATTTAATAAATATACGACAGATTTTTATTATTTGGACATTTATGAACAAAAATATCGTTTACAGAAAGAAAAAGGTCAATTTTTCACGATTTTATGTCAAATTTACGAAAAAGTTCATTTTTCCTATGGAAATTCAATTAATTAATTCAATTAATTAATATTAAAAAATAATAAAATAGAAAATACGTTTCGCATATTTTTCGCCAAAGAACAAAATTGGGGGGTTAGGTTTATGAAAATCGAATTTTTTTTTTTTTTTGGCCACCCTAATGTTCTAGTCTTGAAATTCGATTTTAACTGAAATTAAATTGATATTTTCTCTTTTGTAAATCATTTTAAATAAATGTGGACTTCAAGAAAGAATTTTCCTTGTGTTGTATTAGGTCCCTTTCTTATTATAATATCTCAAAATCGTCAGGTGCAGAAAGCTTCCACTAAAGGATCAGAGAACATTAGAGCCACATCACCGGATTATCGTTATCGTTAGATGTGGTAAGAGGATCTCTTCGCGGTTTGTTAAAGTACTTTTAAAAACCTTCGTTTAAACGCAAATGCTTCTTGATCCAATGAAATTAAAGAAAGAAAGAAATAAAGAAAGAGAAAAAGCAAAAGAAGAAAGAGGGTTTTCAGAGTTGAGAGTTGGTGATTTGTCTATAATCGATTGATCGGTTCTTAAATTTTAGACAAATTGGAATTACAATCTTTTCTCTAAAGAACTTAAATTACAAGATGTTTGTCAAATTTCAAAACCTGCAAGACATTATATTTCCTTGATTTAATTTGTAATTTTTGAATAGACGTACAGAGGCTATTAGTTTCTTTAATGTTTAAAAATTGAAACATAAATTATTATATAATCAAGACAACTTTACAGAAATTATATAATTAAATTTTGCTAAGTTATGAGCTCTTTAAAACTAGATAGCTTGAATAGTTCAGAATATAACTTAAGTCAAATAATTGTTTTAATAACACTTTAAATATTTAGGAGCAACACTAACCAAGCAAATATTTTATCATCAATTTTCTCCTTTGATAAATTTCTTCTTTAAGCTGATTATATTGTATACGTAACGTTTGCCAGCCTGGGTTAAAGAGCCTTTTGGGAATTAGGAAGCAGTGCGGTAATTGCTTTTAGCCATATTATTTACATTGCCATTAAACTTAGGAATATAGAATGTAGGTAGTATCAAGGTAAATGTAGTCCTGAAACGTTCTCTATTGTATCTCCTAACACCTTAGTGTCGCTGAGCACACTGACACTGTCTCTGCTCGAGGAGCAAAGCTGATTGCCAAATATCCACAGGTTGTTGGTTTTACTCCCTATACTTAACACTTACGCACAGTAGATTTAAATGTCAACTGCATTCTTGTTTATATTTACTGAACGCGTACAAACTAATAACAAACCTGTAAGATAATTGTTATTTGGTAACGTAACAATTCTTAAAATAAAAACGCTAACATTATGAAAAAAAAATTTTTACTACTTAAAATATTGTGTTGTTTACAACTAACAAAAAAGACAGTAGTCGGCCACCTTAAAAAATCTATTTAAAAATTGTTTTTCTTATTACTCAAGCTTGAATTTCTCTATTGAGATGTTAGGAATTTAAATATTAAGAATAAATTTCAATATCTTTCTAAAGAGTGCTTTTTACTTCTACTGTATTTTCCACTCGAATTTAACTCTACTTTTTGTTTTCACTATAAACTCTCCACTGCTTGAGCTCCAATAATAAATTCAACGCATTTCTAACAACAAATCATGTACTTACCAGAATTTTAAAGAAAAAAATTTTTTGTTTTAAAATTTATAACAGTATTCACATTTTTCGGTGAGGTGGCCGACAACTGTGTGGTTTACCTAATAGCTTCTATGTGACATTTCGAGATTTTAAAGAAAATATTGAGATTTTATTTATTTACCCAGTTTTTTATTAAAAGTGATTTTTTATGAAAAGAAATTGACTTTAAAAATCCAAAAAATGTAAATTTTTTTTAAACATTTCCAAAAATCTACATGAATTTTCAGTCACTATTGATATGGTTTGACTGTATAACAAGAAACTTAGTGTAAAAATATGTTTGTAAAAGATTTATAAAAAGAAAATAAGAACTATTTCAATTATAATATACTTTCGATAGTTTTGCATGATTTGCAATTCTACTGTGAAACCTCAGATCAAACAAAATAAATTATACAAACACCCACATCGTCCTGTGTGTGATTAACACTTTAGAAATTCACCTTGGATTTCAAGTTTCAGTGTTAAACAATTAACTGACTAGTTTTCTCGAGGGATTCAAGCAGCATTTGGCTTGTCGGATATCAACCAAGGTATCGGAACAGAAACACTGCTAGAAGCAAGACAGAAGTAGCTAGTTCGACAAGAGACTTGGAGGCTGGAATCTATCAATTTTACCGAAGCGAATACGTGAAATATATTCTAGGCTGATTCTAGTGCTGCTACTTCCGTAATCTGTTGATTCGTAGAGTAAATACTGAATATAGAATGTTCTGAGAAATGTATAAGCTGCCTATCTGGAGTTGCGTGCACGCCATGACTTAGCCTCTAGGAACACAGCGTATTTAAATATAAAGATGCCCGTATATCTCAGAAGAAATGAAAAAAGTTTCTGTTCAATTTAAAAATGTTCTCTTTAACATAAAATACTTTGAACCAATATCAAAGCAGATTCATATTATTCGAACGATAGTACAATCATAAATGCCTTTGGGAGTCGTTTCTAGAATCTCGCTTAACATTGAGTGATATACCTTTGTCTGGTGTTTCATATTATTGTGAGTTGCATTTTATTACCTGTCGTGATAATCCACACGTCCCGTAAAACCGTACAAATGTCACTTGGGAGCTATACTTCAAAAGTGCGATAACGTCCTTCTACATTGTGATTTCTGACGGAAAACCTGACTTTCAAAAAGTGATAAAACCGAATAATGAGAATAGTAATTCATAATAATGCGAACCTAAATTAAATTAACTTTATGCACTAGTGGCTTCAATAATAGAAAAAGTATGTTATAACAAGTGAATCAACAATTCAGAATTATACTCTTACAAATAAATCGTCTCTTTTTTAAAATATTTACAAACCTGTAAACAATAGAATTGGCCCACTAGTGCATTTAATACCTTTGTTGAGAATGTATAATAGAAACGTAGGTAATGACACGATCTTTGTCGTCTATACCCGAATTAGCGCTAATTAAGAAATAGGGATAAATTAAAATTGTCTAATGACAAGAGTTAGTACTCGACTCTAGGGCGAATAGTCCAGACCTATATAGTATAATTGTGAATGAGCAAATTTAATTTTAATTTCAATTTTATAAACTATTGTGGAGTGACTTTTAACTATAAAACAAAATCAAGAAATTGTAATTATATTGTGCCAGACCAATTTTATATATTTGATAAATAAATTGTGAATTTAATGTGAATTGAACAGTAGGTTAATTATTCTAACAAGCCACGCGATCAAAACTAATTTATTAAATTTTAAAACTACTAGACGAGCTTGAGTAGAAAACAACCTTTTTATTATCCTATGAATGTTATAATTTAATACACACTTCTCTGTACAAGGTCAAAAAGATGTAATGATTTGGAAAAAGATGAATTATGGATAAATAAGTCATAAATTTTATGACGCATCACTTTCTGCGTTTAAGATCTTTATCAGTAGCTTGGTACTCTCCCTCTTGAAGTAGCCAAAACATTTATTGTAAAGGATTGCTTCTCAGTATCTGTCGTCTGTCAAAGACTATTTTCCTTTGTAAAACTACTTCATTATTTAATTTTTTAATTACTTTATAAATCATGCTGCAAACAAAGCAAATTTCTAATTGTAAAATTTTATCAAATTTCAAGTTTCTGAAAAAATATCAGCGCATGTTTATTTGTATAGCAGCCAACATATAAATATACATAAAGAGAAAACATGACTGCCATACCGGTGTAATTAAGAATATATGTGACCTGGACAGTGAAAAGGGGGCTTAAGTGTAAAAACAAGATTTCGAGAAAAACGATCTTAAAGTTAAAAAGTTAATATTGATACTTCTTTACGTTTTAATGGCTTTAAACTCCTTACTTGGGGTTTTTGGGGTCGCTGATTCCGAATCCGGTGTTAATTTTTAAAAATTCAAAATGGCGGATCTAATATGTCGGACAAAAATTAATAACTTATCGGATTTGCTTAAAACTGGCTACTCGGGGGTTTTCGGGATCGCTGATTCCGAATCTAGCATAAGTTTTTTAAAATTCAAAATGGCGGATCCAATATGTCGGACAAAAAAATTAAAAACTTATCGGATTCGCTTAAAACTGGCATGGCTCCTCGGGGATTTTCGGTGTCGCTGATTACGAATCTAGCAAATTCAAAATGTCGGAAAAAATAAAAATTTTAACGGATTCATCTAAAATTGGTTTTAAGCGAATTCAATTAATTGTGTAATCTGCAACTTCAAATAATTCCCAATTATCGAGTTTCAAGCAAATTTGTCCGATTGTTAAATTCTTCATTGTTATTGACACTTGTATTCAGTTTCTTATATTTTATCCTCACACTTAAAGGGTTTTCGCGTAAGTTGCTTGCTACCGATAAGTTTTTAATTTTTTAGTCCGCCATGTTGGATCCGCCATTTTGAATTTTAAGAAACTGACACCGGATTCGTAATCAGCCACCCTAAAAACCCCCAAGCAAGAAGTTTCAAGCGATTTCAATAATTTTTTCCCCTTTTTCCAGATTTTTAAAAAACAAATTTTTTTAATCGCAAAAGTCCTCTTCTTTAGCTTTAGTTTTAATAAACTTATTGACAAGTTATGACTTTTTGGTTTGCACCACGTGAAAGAGCATCTTAAAATCTATCAGAATCAGCAAAAAAGTGAAAAATGATTTTTCGACACGTAAGCCCCCTTTTCACAGTCCAGGTCACATATTGTAAATCATAAACCAGGAAAAATCTTGTCATTTTCATGTCATGTATTTATGAAGAACCTGTATCATACAAAATAATTTTTTTTTTGTAATGCTATCAAGTGTTATTCATTTTTTTTCTCATTAAATTACAACATTATTGTTCTAATAGTAACATGAAATATCTACAAGGTAAATAATGCCAAATATGTTTGAATTCTTGACGGAAGTTTAAATTATAATATCCTTTAAAATTTTATAATAACAGTTTCAGTGAAGCTGCGGTACATCTATGCTTTCTAAATATTTCAGTTCAAAGCGCAAAATCCAATATTTGCAGGAAAGTAGCGATCCTTTGATAAAATCCGGTATGTTGATTCAGAGTCCAAAAACCACAAATTCAACAGCATGAATATTGAATCCACCATTTTGAATACCAGAAGATCAAATCTAATGTTAAAGTCAATACTACTTTTTCTAAATTGACAGAGGTTATTCTCATAAAAATATCTCACTTTAAAATAAACATTTTTCAATTAATTTTTCTCATTCTATTCTCAATCAGTAAAGGAGATTCTCAAATTTAATAATACCTTCTGTTTTCTCGGATTTAGAGAGTAGAATGTACTTTAAAGCAATCAACACTCAGGATTCTAGTTTACAACAAAAGCGTACCTATTCAGCATACTTGTAATCCTATATGTCTTGAGAAATTCGCAGTTTTAATAAAATAAACTAACAGTGCAGCACTGCTTTCTAAAATCATTGTACAAATACTCCCAGGTAGACAGGAAAATCGTTCCGGGCACTGGTAAACATTTTAGTTCGTAGTACTTATAAAACTCAAGGGAACTAAATTGTTCAATTTACTCAAATATTATGAGAAAAAATTTTATGAAAAATTCACAGAGAATGTTTAAATTATAAAATATTAAAAATACATGGAAAGCTTTAAAAATTTTCTTTACAAAGTTGTAGAATAAATTAATTTCTAGGGAAAAATTTTATATTTTTACTTATGCCTGATAATAAATATGTGAATAAGACAATATAATAATTTTACCTACATTATTATTATTTTAGATTATTTTCGTTATCTCTGGAATTCATTTAAATATTTCATTGCAATAGGAAAAAAATTAAAAGATTCTTAATTTTGAAAGGTCAGGGTCTCTTTTGTAAATCATCAATAAATCATTGTAAGTAATCCTGAATATATCCAAAATTAGATTGTTAAGACATATTGTTTTATTTATTCATTTTTAACAGTTTTATTTACCGCCGCACAGTCAGATATAAACTCGATGATTCGTGTCTTTATTATTTTGAGTCTACATACATGCTTAAACTATAAATAATAACTAAAGTCTTAAATTTATTTAATTTTGTAACATCGTGAGCCACTCCGTTTTTTTCGTCTTTTTAAAATCATCGATTCCCACATTACTACAACGAAAAACATAAATTTGACTTTCTCCTGAAAAGGGAGGTACAGCATGGTCTTTAAGTTTTTCCAGAGTTAGGTTACATTTGAAAAATAAGACTTTATCGCTAACAGATGTCTTCAATAAAAATTTTTATGTATTAAAATAATCTGCAGCGAGATTGTTGTAATCCAGTTTTAGATTATTTAAATTCAAAATTTTCTATATTGCCATGGAGTCAAATTTCTAAAAATTTACTAAAAACTCGAAGATTTGGGGGTCGCGCTGAGACAAACTCAACCATGGACGCTGTTGGCCCTTACTTTGGACAAGTGTTCTCTTCCGTCCTTGAGTGCAGACCCAGACTCTAAATTCGTCACACCATGCTTGTTACCCTAGAGAGTCTGTTTCTTTCTAATCTCGATGCTAGACCAGTAACCTAATTTATTACTTCCAATGTTGAAGTAAAGTAAAAATTCAAAGAAAACGATATTAATGTATAAAACAGACATCCGTCGAAATGGTTTTGTATATAAATGCAAATTAGTTACGATTTTAACATGGGCAAAATTTCTGTACCGATCCAACTGAAAAAAAAATGTTCTCAGATCGGACTGAAATTTGTACTCAATTTAACCCTAGGGGTGAGTACTTCAGTCACCAAGTATTACTATATTTTAACAAAAACTGTGTGGAAGGTCAAGTTTTTGACGAAGAGCAGGTATACTCCGTTTTGGTCATTCGTAACTTTTATACGGAAAGTCGCACATTTTTTTGTCCTATACATTATCGATAAGTTTTTTTCTGCTCTTTCAAATGGTAGAAAAAAATTTTTTGAAAATTAAAAACTTGACTTTTTTTTTAAAAAATCAAAAATTTTTTTGACTTTTTTTCAAAAAAGACATTTTTTTTTTAATTTTTTTTTTTTTTTTAACAAAGCTTAAAATGTGTACTTTTAGTACACCAAATATAAAAATGTCTTTTTTTTTTTGTTTTCGAGATATTAAATAATGAATTTTTAGAAATAAGATGAAGAATATAATAATTCATCAAAAAAATAAAGTTTAAGTTAATTTAAATTTCTAATTTTAAAGAAAATAAAAAGCTACATTCAAAAGAGCCCAAACATAAATTATTCTAATTAATATTTACCAAATAAGGTAAGTGCGCCAATACTCGATCAGCCCCCAATAGTCGATCAGTTTGATACAGTTTGATATAAGTCGATTAATTTGCGCTTTACATGTAATTTTTATTTGTTTGTTGTTAATTTTATTTGTAAAACTTATAAATACATTAATTTTTAAGTACTACGATTCATTTTTCTAGTTAATTAACTAAATAATTGTATTTCAAGTTTTGTGATCGACTATTGGTGCAAGATTGATCGACTACTGGTGCAAAAGGTTTTCAGCCATTTTTGACGCTGATCGACTATTGGGTCCCTAACCCCCATAAGAAGGTCCTTTTTAAATTTGAATTTTAGAATAAATAACTTAAACTAAATAATTCGATTTCAACGGTTACGCATTTACAGATCTTCAACTACATAACTTAAAAAAGAAAATTCAAAATGCATAGTTCGTTTCGAATTTATGGAGTTTTATTGAAAACCTTACTTTTTTTTCTCAAGATGTTGATCGACTATTAGTTCCATTACCTTAAACAATATTTAAATAATTATTAATAAAAACTTGATTATAAAATTATTGTTATCTAATAAAAAAAATATTATGTCAATTCTATTTTTATATTTAGGTTTATTTATTTCTATATTTATTTATTTGTATGTTCCTTTATTTACATGTTTCAAAAATATAATAAGCTGTAAGTTTTTACAATTGATATTGATATTGTAAATAAATTATCGAAAATCTGTATTCGTATATTTTAACGAGGATCTAATTTTTCATCCATTTTCTAAAAAAAGGTTTTTCTTTTTTTCATATCTTTAATAATAAGCAATAATATGTTAGAAATATTGTGTAAATTGTTGTTTGTGATTAATTAAGGACTAAAATAAGCTTTCTGTTACAATAAAGTAATCTTCTTTACTTTAAATATGTAGCCTCTGTTTAAAGTATTTTTAAATTTAGCGCTTATTTTAAAGTAGTTCTAAAAGTTTCCACTGGGGGGCCAAGTTTTTATTTCCCACAGTACAGTTGCGTATTATGATTTATAAGAAGTGTTGAAGATTTCATTTTTGTATTCTTGAAGAATTCGTTGATCTCAGGTTCGTACAAATTATCTTGGTTTATTTTTCGTATTGTATACTTTTATAAAGCAAACAAAATTTTTGTATTTTCTGAACAAGTTTTCTATTAGATATAAAATTTTTTATTTTTGAGTAAATAAGCAGGTTTGTAGATATTTCTTTACATATTCTTTACTAACACAAGACGCTTGTAATTTTAATATTTTCTAACAATTGTTCCATTTTATAAAATAGTTTGTATTTGATTGTCGATATTTTAATCAAACATGGCTTCGAGTCAGTCATTAATTGTTTGGAAAATAGATGCATTAATCCCTTTAAGAAAAAAGGTCATACAAATAGTGCATTACACTCTAAAAACAAGTGTCTTATTTTGTCCTCACTTTTAAGACATTTTGAGGTGTCTTAATTTTAAACCATTGAGATAGTGTCTTAAAAATGCCTGTAAGACGCTTTCTAAACGTCTTATGTCTTAAAATTAGACACTTGTAAGACACCTGTTTTTACAGTGTACGTCTCGTGTCTTCGAATGTGCAACGAAGATACTCTTTTCCACCAGGTGCAAAAATTTGCTTGAATTGTAATTTTGCTTTACAAAAAGAAATGAATCTTTCAACAGCAGCAGTTAAGGAAACTTCAAGTACGTGTACTGAAGCACAGCTGCATCAAGTAGATAAAATAGATTTTGAAAAATCTGATGAAATTTTTGATGAAATCGACGATCAGAAAAATGATGAAGACTTTGTTTTGCCTGGAAATAAAATAAGTAATTTTAAATGTACTGATAAAGATTATGAACATCACAAATCGTGTGTAGAAATTTTTGATCAAATTAAGGAAAAATTTCAAAACTCAAATAATTTAGCAGAACAATTTCAACTTCTTACACTTCTACCAAGCTCTTGGAGTCGTAATAAGTTAATGACAGAATTTAACGTTTCCGACAGACAGGCGAGAAATGTAAAATATACCGTAGCTAAATATGGCATTTTGTCTTTACCAAAACCAAGGAAAGGAAACCAAATGTCGGCTGAAACGGTGACTTTAGTTAAAGATTATTACAATCGTGACGACATCAGTCGCATGATGCCTGACATGAAGGACTTCATTTCAGTAAAAAATGAGGATGGAACTCGTGAGCATGTGCAAAAAAGGCTTCTATTATGCAATTTAAATGAATTATATGAGCAATTTAAATCAGAACACAACGACGTACAAATAAGTTTATCAAAATTTTCCCAACTTAGGCCTACTCATTGTGTGTTAGCTGGAAGTAGCGGCACACACACTGTATGTGTTTGCACGTATCACGAAAATGTGAAATTAATGCTAAATGAAATTAACATTGAAGATTTAACTAAGGACAATAAACTACAGTTATCTAATTATCATGATTGTATAAAATCTATAATCTGTCCTATTCCCAGAATTTCTTGCTATTTAGGAGATTGTGAACTATGTCCAGGTACAAATGTTTTGAGAGAAATTTTAATTGAAGCTTTTGATAAAGATTGTGTTGAAGAGATAAAGTGTGAAGTTTGGATGCAGACTGATAGATATAACTTAAAAACTCTCGTACAAAACGTTGATGAATTTGTAGAAGATTTATGTGGACGCTTAAGTAAACTGAAGACACATGATCTTATTGCCAGAGAACAAGCAATTTTCTATAAAAGTCTAAAGGAAAAATTAGCGCCTGGTGAGTTTGTAATTTCATTTGATTTCGCTGAAAATTATGCTTTTATCGTTCAAAACACTGCCCAAGCTTTTCACTGGAACAACAACCAAGCAACGATCTTTACAGTAGTAATATACTACAATGTAGAAGACAATTAGTTGCATAAAAACATGGCTATAATTTCAGACAATTTGGCACATGACACTGCTAGTGTCTATGAATATCAAACTGTCATCATGAACTATTTAAAAGAAAATTTTGAAGTAAAAAAAGTTTTTTACTTTACTGATGGAGCAAGGCAGCATTTTAAAAATAAATATTCTTTTGCTAATCTTCTGGCTAATGAAAAAGATTTTGGTATTCCTGCAGAATGGCATTACCATGCCACTGCCCATGGTAAAGGAGCTTGCGATAGCGTAGGAGCCAATATAAAAAGAGGAGCTGCTCGTGCAAGTCTCCAAGCCTGTTCAAAACAAAACATTCTTAATGCAGAAAGTTTATTTAACTGGGCAAAAAAAAATTGCAAAGAAACTCTTATTTTTTTTAAAAGTAAAGAGACTCATGACTCAACCATCGAAATGTTAAAAAAGCAGATTCGATAGTGCAGTGACAATAACTGGTACTTCTCAATATCATTCCTTTAAACCGCAAGAAGATAACAGACTTCAATTAAAAAAATTTTCATCTGCGATGGAATGTGACTATTTTCCAAAAATGCCGAAAACAACACAAAGAAAAAGGAGCAAAATACCGAAAGCTACTAAAATCCCAACAAAGGTTACAAAAACAAAGAATTCCAACAACACCAATAAAAAAGAAAATAAGTAAAACAGCTTCAATCATTTAAGTCTATTTTCAAAAATAGATAATTTTATAATACAACATATTACACAAATACAGTACAAATCACGAATCATATTTTTATAAGGAGTAACATACCACAAATTTACACATTTACATATTACACAGCTGTAATGCAGGCATTGAAATAACTCCCAATCAGTGACAGTCTAAACCCTGTAAAATGCAGATAGCAGTTTTCAAATATTATTGCTTATTATTAAAGATATGAAAAAAAGAAAAACCTTTTTTTAGAAAATGGATGAAAAATTAGATCCTCGTTAAAATATACGAATACAGATTTTCGATAATTTATTTACAATATCAATATCAATTGTAAAAACCTACAGCTTATTATATTTTTTAAACATGTAAATAAAGGAACATACAAATAAATAAATATAGAAATAAATAAACCTAAATATAAAAATAGAATTGACATAATATTTTTTTTATAAGATAACAATAATTTTATAATCAAGTTTTTATTAATCATTATTTAAATATTGTTTATTTGGTAAATATTAATTAGAATAATTTATGTTTGGGCTCTTTTGAATGTAGCTTTTTATTTTCTTTAAAATTAGAAATTTAAATTAACTTAAACTTTATTTTTTTGAGGAATTATTATATTCTTCATCTTATTTCTAAAAATTCATTATTTAATATCTCGAAAACAAAAAAAAAGACCTGCTCTTCGTCAAAAACTTGACCCCCCTCCCTTCCACACAGTTTTTGTTAAAATATAGTAATACTTGGTGACTGAAGTACTCACCCCTAGGGTTAAATTGAGTACAAATTTCAGTCCGATCTGAGAACATTTTTTTTTCAGTTGGATCGGTACAGAAATTTTGCCCCATACGAGGAAAAAAGCGCACGCCAAATTTTATTATTTCTTAAAATAATGTTTCATTTATGCGGGCAAAATTCCTGAACTGTCCAGGTCAAAAAATAAAATTTATTTAAACTTTGCTAAAGTGTTACCATTGTTAGTGGAAGAGTAAAAACCAAATATTTTCAAATTCTATGAAATAGTGTTTCAGTTACATATTAGTTCAAAATTTTGAATTTTTTTAAAACGTAGTATTTTAAATTTAATATATTTTTAAGTAGATTTCATAAAAGTTAACGTATATCTCAATGGAAACTTTGACTTTTTTCCTATAAACCAGTGGCCCAGAAACCAGTGGCCCAGAAACCAGTGGTTACTCGCGCGAGGTCGCGCTATTCGAGCGCGATTGTTTTTTGCTTCGCTTTAAGTGCATTTTATTTATTGTATAAACTGTTTCATATAAATTATTTATCAACTTTTAAAAAAATTAAAAATATCATAAATAAATCTTATTCCATCCATTGCGCATCTTTGTGCGCAGCTTGGGAACATGGAAATGGACTTGTGTCGTTTCTGCACAAACCACTTTATTTAAATAAACCTAAAAATTAATTGAATATACATATAAAATTTTCTAATTTGAATTCATTTAAATCAAAAGAAATAACTCAAACATGACAATTCACTCTATTAGAAACATAACCTAAAAATGGAAAATCTAGAAAAATTAAATATTGGATTATTAAATATATTATACAATTATTTTTCCTACAAAATAATAAAAATCTAGGAAATAGGAAAATTAAATATTGGATTATTCAATATATTATACTATTCTTTTTCCTACAAAATAATAAAAATAATAATATTTAAGAAAAATCGAATCTACATTCAGCTAAAATTGTTAAACCACTAAAATGTTAAACAAATTAAAATTGTAAAACTGTACTACACTTAATTTCAATATTATTCATTGTTAAGATTCAGTTTTTTATTTCAAAAGTATGTAAGAAATTCTTGAATTATTTGTAACTAGGATCCTTGGAAGTGGCACTAAGACGGCAGCATCAACAGGAACTACTGTGCTTTAGGGCAAATTTTCTCCACCCACTCATTTTTTAGACACTTTTCAGGGCCAAATCAAACTTAGGAAAATGATTGACTTCTCAGTTTTTCTAATACATTCTACTCCTATCTCAAAGCAAATTCTCTACTCCCACACAAGTATGCAAGTCCCACTTGCCACCCCTCATTATTGGTTTTCTCACTTCTCGCAGCTCTTCTTCGTCGTTCTCTCTCCATCCTGTAACCTCTACAACCTATAAGGAAGACTTCTACACGCACACCTACACCCTGACACGTTTAGGGCCTTTCTTCATTGGTGTTTTCTAATATAAGTCTCAACTAGTTTTCTCCCTTTTTTTCCCTTTTTTTTTCCTACTTTTTTATCTCTCGGAAGTTAGTAAACCAAGGTTTTTTTTTAAAGAACAATAAATTATGAACAACATAACGTAGCCGTTTTAAGAAAAAAAAAATTTTTTTTGAGCAAATAGAAGCACTTTATGCATTTATTTTTTTAATTAATTTTTTTTTCAATTATTGTTCTTTAAACAAAACATTGGTTTACTTGTTTCCGATAAAAAATGAAGCGTCTATCATGTAGGTCATCAAGAAAAAGATAGTTTCACGCCGATACGTAAATCTTCTTTATTTGTTAATATTTTTAAACAATTTTTATAATTTATAAAGTTCAATATATGTACTAAACACCAATTAATAGGAAAAAAATATATCTTTAACAGTTGCGTTGAAAAAGAAACATTTAAAACCGTCTTATTTTTTTGCTGTCAGGGTGGCATAACCCCTTAAGTTAAAATTTTATTTTTGAGCCTAAAATTCTACTTCCAATAGCTCAGGACGCGATCACGTGCATATAGTTTTTCTAACATTACATCTTTAAATTTTTTTAACTAAATAGGTATTAAAATTAACATTCTAACAAAGGTGGAATGTCCCTAACAACCTTAAAAAAAAGGTGAGACCTCTTTATAATAAGGGGTACCTTGCATAAAAGAAATGTTTGTTTTAAAATAAAAATTATAAAACACATCTAAAAGGACCGATTTTGACCGGCTTGAACCTAATCGGTACCGAAGAATCAGGAAACTGAAACCTGAAAAAATAAAATCAAAAGGAAAAGAAGAAATAAAGAGAGAAATGGAAATTTATTAATATTTGGTTTTTATTGAACTTACTTTGATTGGTTGGCGTGGAATCCAAATAAGTGACAAAATTCACAGACACATATGCAGTCTCAATATGGAATAAAATACACAACACTGATTCGAAAGTATGACAAAAGTTAATCCAAAATAACATTTCGGATTTTGGTTTTTTATGGACCACCCTAGTGCTGAGTGGCCCTCAAAATCTACTTTTCCTTGGGGTCCCAAGCTCTCTAATTACGCCACTGCATCGAAAAAAATGAATAGGCGATTTGACTATGCTCCTAGTTACGAGAGGAGCCCACTAGGAATCAGAGTAACTTTAACTAGGAATCCTGATTGAGATATCCAGGATCCTAATTAATGTAACTCTGGACCATAGTGAACTCATAATCAGACTTTCTTGCTCTCATCATTCTAAACTGGTGTGTTCGACCCTTTGGTCGTTTTCTTTTGATAATGTCAAAAGAAATTTTCTTGTTAATAATATAACTGAAAGAGGCCGTCGCGTCGTCGTGAATTAATATCCATGGCCGTCGTGCCTTGCCAGGTAAGCTCCAATAAATAATTATAAACTTTGTTTTATGATAGAGTCAGTTCTCTGACAATTTTCGTTAATTCGAGTCAGTGTTCAGTGCTTGTGCATTTCTTTAAATAATGGCCGTGGCATGTGGCCGGCTTGTTGTTAACTTTTGTAACGCTGTCGAGTTTTAGATTAAATTAAATATGTTAACCTGTGTAAATTTAATAGTGGTTTGTTGCTGCTCCTTATCCCCCACTCTCCGGATTCATTATGTCGTGGCATAATTTGTTCAGATGAATTAATTTAATTAGTCAATTATTTTTCTCTTTTTTTTTAGGTACTTAAAAATAAAATAACTTGGTACAATAAAAAATAAAATAAAAATGCGACATAGGAGTTAAAGCACAAAGGTATCTGAATCTCAAAAGAAACTATTCTTGTACTTCAAAGTGTGTCAAATATTAGTCTCAAATGTAAACCTAGATTGTCAGTGTGCATTATTGCAGACTTATATAAAAGCATACAAAGAGTTGGTCACAAAGTTAATGACTGACGTAATTCTTTGAGCATACAGCTTCGAAAATTGTCACTACGCAAACGACCAGTAATAGATATCTAACTAGTGAAGATCTACTGGTAACGTGCCTCTGACGTGTACGAAATTCGTGAATTTCTCTTGCATAGTAACTAGGCAAGCACATACATACAGACCGACAGACAGACAGATAGACGAAGATGGAAATAGAGGGTGGAGAAAGGAGGGCGGAAGGACACACACAGAACAAGAGAGAGGGTGAAATGTGCGAACGTGTACATCAGAGAGAATAGCAGGAAGCACGTTTCGCAGCATCTCCAGGAAATGTAGGAATGATTGATGCCACGAGAAATTTTGGATATTCCTGGAAAATCGGTGGTACTAATTAAGTGCGAGAGTTTGAGAAATTCTATAGTCGAACTTTCTAAAATTAATTATCAGCGATTTCAAACACATATTGCTTGGCTAAGATTAATTCATGGTAATTAATCATTGTCTTCAAGTAAAATAGTATTGATAAGGAAGGAAAATCATATTGAAAAAGACACAGAGAATGAAAGGCACAAAATAAAAGAAAAACTTTTCTAAAATGAGAAGCTTGTAATTGAATCATGTGTCAACGAAAGAGAAGTTTTAATTGAGTCATGGAACCTCATTTCACTCAAATATCAATGTAAATATCAATGTTATCATGAAATTAACGTGCATACAAAACTGCACCCTGTGATATACTCAGGAAACTCATTTTTGCACGTTCAAATGCACTTCAAAAGAGAGTCGTTCAATCAAACGTTTATTCTCGTCGAACAATCAACTATTCAATTTTCTCTACTTGTGAAAACACGTACCAATAAAGTAGTCTCAGTAACGAAGTACGTTTCGTTTTCAGTAATCAAATCATCCATTCTCATTAAAAAGATAGACAAACTTTAGAATAGTGTACGAGACCTATAGTGAAAAATCGGGAAACTATGAGTTACTAGTACCAAAACCTAGGGTTCCGTACATATACGAAACAATAACGTTGTCAAGGAAATAACAAGATTTTTCAGCAAAAATACATTAAAAAACGGACTAAACAACCTTTAGTACACTGTAAAAAATTTTTGTGGAAAATTCCCTAAAATTCTGTTGACGCTTTTTTCCACAGATAATTTGTGATTATTTCCAAACATTCGGAAGAAATTTTTACCTGCAAAAGGATCGACTTTATTATGGCCAACCCTCTTAAATTTGAAGGATTAGTACCTGCTGTTTCAAAATGTTTAAAATAAAAATTAAAAGTTTATTTTAACATTATATTTATTTTTTATGAACTTATAATACTTTTATGTATCATTTATATAACATATCTTTTGGCATCTAAATTTAAAAATGCTATCTTTTTTAGGGTTTCGTGGTTCGAGACCGAAACCCTTATAGTGAGACTTTGTCGTCCGTCCGTCCGTCCGTCCGTCCGTCCGTCGTACACAGCCAATAGCAGTCAATTTTAGGTTGTGTGCGAGAGAGAGGGTGATAGTGAGAGACAGAGACGGAAACACACGAACCAATAGCTGTCAATTTTAGGTTGTGTACGAGAGAGAGGGTGATAGTGAGAGACAGAAACAGAAATACACGAACCAATAGCTGTCAATTTTAGGTTGTGTGCGAGAGAGAGGGTGATAGTGAGAGACAGAGACGGAAACACACGAACCAATAGCTGTCAATTTTAGGTTGCGTGCGAGAGAGAGGGTGATAGGGAGAGACAGAGACAGAAATACACGAACCAATAGCTGTCAATTTTAGGTTGTGTGCGAGAGAGAGGGTGATAGTGAGAGACAGAGACGGAAACACACGAACCAATAGCTGTCAATTTTAGGTTGTGTGCGAGAGAGAGGGTGATAGTGAGAGACAGAGACGGAAACACACGAACCAACAGCTGTCAATTTTAGGTTGCGTGCGAGAGAGAGGGTGATAGGGAGAGACAGAGACAGAAATACACGAACCAACAGCTGTCAATTTTAGGTTGTGTGCGAGAGAGAGGGTGATAGTGAGAGACAGAGACGGAAACACACGAACCAATAGCTGTCAATTTTAGGTTGTGTGCGAGAGAGAGGGTGATAGTGAGAGACAGAGACGGAAACACACGAACCAAAAGCTATCAATTTTAGGTTGTGTGCGAGAGAGAGGGTGATAGTGAGAGACAGAGACAGAAATACACGAACCAACAGCTGTCAATTTTAGGTTGTGTGCGAGAGAGAGGGTGATAGTGAGAGACAGAGACTGAAACACACGAACCAACAGCTGTCAATTTTAGGTTGCGTGCGAGAGAGAGGGTGATAGGGAGAGACAGAGACAGAAATACACGAACCAATAGCTGTCAATTTTAGGTTGTGTGCGAGAGAAAGGGTGATAGAAAAAGACAGAGACGAGGGAAAAAGAATTACCAATAGGGACGAAATGTGACCTTATATTTAATAAATTAATACCTAAGATTTTTTTTATTATTTTTGAGACCAAAATTTCTTTGAATCCGTTAACGATTCTTTCTTTAGTTATTGGCACTTTGAGACATATTTTAAATCGAATTGATAGTTTGAGACATTGATATTATATTTTATTTAAATAATCATATACTACACAAAATGAGGATTTTTGAGATGCAAAATTGGTTACTTCCAGGTAGTGCATGTTGGAAACAATATGCTTGTTATTATGTAAGTAAGTAACAAAACAAATATAACAATGATATTTGGTAAAACCTAATGTATTCATAATATATTATAGAAGAGAAACAGAAATAGGGAAAGAGAGGAGATGGTTTTTTTTACCATTTTTTGGGTGTGTGTAAGAGTTGTGTGTGATTAAGAAAAAGCCACGAAACCCTCAATTGTAGGCGCATTGCGTCTGCTTTTTGTACTGTTTATTTTTAACATTAAAGGTTTGCGAGATAATTTATAACTTTTGCAGATATAATTATTTTACAATAAACTTTAGATATTTGTAATCAAGAAATATTACAGATTATAAATATGCTTTTTAAAAACTTGAATTGTTGAAATTACAAATTTTTTAAGTCATAAAATTTTAAGCCATTGGAACAATAGATCAAAGGGTCTATTGTTCAAGTAAAGTGAGCAAGATAATATTCGAAACTTCCCAGGAAATTCATTTAATATATTTATGGCTTTTTTCAAACTCAGGTAATCTATACATCTATAATGAGGGATAAATACTGTTTTCCTAATATTTTGGGAGGTCTATAAAAAGTTAGGGAAAAATCCAATTTTTTTTCGGTAAATGAATTTTTCCTATGAGATTTGGGAATTTTCCCTAATTTTTGCAAGGGAAAAATCCCAAAACTTTTGACAGTGTAGGTACTCAAACCATTTGATCTAGAGTATTGAAATTTGGTGTACTGATGTATTTTCACGTGAAGATTAGGTACATGAAAATTATAGAGAATATGATCTGGATTGATAGTCAAAACGTTGATTGATAGTCAAAGAAAAACTGTAATTTTTCGACCAAAAAAAAAGGTTTTCCCCTTAATTCTGACATTATTTGAGCTAGAATAATCTAGTTCCTGCAATATTCTATGAGAAAAATAGGATAAGCCCAATTTTAAACAATTAACTTTTAACAATATTAAAATGAATACAATTTATTGTAGAATATATTTAATAAAATAAAAAAAAAAGAGATTAGGTATCTACAAAAATTTGATGAAAATTACAATTTTTGTCTGAACTGAAAGAAAAAAGAAAAAGTATGGATTAATAATGAGGTACTCAACATCCAATTTTCACTCTACACTGTTAAAAATTTGGGGAGTTAAAGGCTGCTGGAGTTGTGAGTTAAATTTTTGGAGTTAAAATTCATTTCCAAAAGTGAGCGATGCTCATATGCGTCATTAACAATATATAAACAGGTATCTTACAGGTGTCTTATTTTAAGACATAAGACGTTTAGAAAGCGTCTTACAGTTATTTCAAGAATTTTCATTGGTTAATAACTGTGTAAGCCGTTCTCTCATTAGTTGAAATTAAGACACCCAGAAATGTCTTAAAAATGACCACATAAATGTCATCGTTTAACTCGAAAAGAGTTTTTAAATTTTAACTCCCTTTTTTAACAGTGTACGTATTTCAAAGATAAATGTTTTGTTGCTCTCCATTGTCAATAAATAAAAGAAATTGTTGATCCGTTGGAACCAAATTGTGTAGGTTTTTTATTTTTAAACAAAAAACACTAACCACATAAATTATAACGTTTTTTATTCTACGCTTCGTCAACATTTCGTTGACCTCTTCAGGCCGTAAATACAAAATATACACACTTGAGAAAATATTTTTAACACGAACAAAACACACTTTATAAAAAATACTAGTCTAATGAATTTAATACCTTAAAAAACGGAAACCTCAAAATTAAAAGAAAACATCTCTAAGAAGTGACACAGTCAAACGTGTTGCCATGTTAACGGCAAGAGACAAACTGACGAAAAATAATACAGAAATTACAAATTCAGAAAGACTAAGAAAAATGAACGTAAACAGATAATTATATTATTATTTAATGTAAAAATAATAAAATTAAACAATGAGAACACTCAAACGGTCACAAAATAAAAAACAATAAATAAAAATTAAAATTACATGATTAAAACATTTGTATGTTTTTTGTCACATCAAAGCGCACTAATAAAAATGAAAAAACAAAAAATATAAATAAATTAAAATTTATAAAATAAATCGAAGAGAATAAAATAAAATATTGTCATTTAGTTAAAATTAATAAATCACTGACACAGTTGTTGTCAGTGATTAGTCAAAACTGAGGTGTAATAATGACAATTACAAATTATAAACAGAATTCAGGGCCAAATAAATCGATAGTGCTATTAAGATTAAGAATCATTGTTTTTTAGGGTTTCGTGGTTTGGGACATAAACCCTTATAGTGAGACTTTGTCCTTCGTCCGTCCGTCGTTCACAGCCAATAGCTGTCAATTTGCGGTTGTGTGCGAGAGAGAGGGAGTTAGTGAGAGACAGGGACAGATATACTTAAGTTACCGGAGGTTACTGCAAGTTACCGCAAACTACGTAAGTTCCCTTGTGTTACGTAAGTTACGGCAAGTTATATAAGTTACCGTAAGTTACTACGAGATAAGTAAGTTACCACAAGTCAGGTAAGTTACCGCAAGTTACATAAGTTACCGTGAGTTACGTTAGTGAGAGTGTAAGAGAGAGGAGACGAGGTTTTTTCAGTTTTTTAAACGAGTTTTTATCATTTCTGGTTATGTAAGAAAGAGAGAGAAATAGGGATTAAGATAAAGCCACGAAACCCTCAATTGTAGGCGTATTGCGCCTGCTTTTTGTGCTGTTTATTTATTTATTTTTTTTTTCATTTATTAGCAAGTGAAACCTGAAACGAGGTTTATTTCAGCTATACATTAAATTATAACACTTTAAAATTACATACAATTTAAAAAAAGTAAAAACATATTACACACCTAAATTTTTAAATTACAATTTTTTAAAAAAGACCAAACATATTCACATGTCCCAATGTTTGGTTCCACAATTAATATCTCAATGTTCAGCGCGAGCTACAGTCCGCACTTCCTTAATTTTTTAATTAACAGGATTCTTCGTGTATCGTAGAGTCTACATTACCAAATTATGTGATTAATTTTTTCTGATTCGTGACCGCACTTACAATTCGGATTACTAACATACCTATTCGATGGAGAGAAGCGGCTAAATGATAGTGATTGAATCTACATCGGTTTACAAAAGTAATAACCTCTCTATTTAATTTTTTATATGCGTAAACCATGGAAATAGCTTTTTCTCGTAATAAGAAATAAAATATTTTTTCCCCTTATCATTTCAGAAATTCCTCTTTTTTTCCAATTAGTTTCCAAATCTACAATTACTGCATTTTTAAAGTTGAAAAAATGATTATAGTCCCTTGAATGTTTGTTGATAAATAACATTTTCATTCTTTTTTCTTTTTTTATGTTCGTCAACTCTTTCTTTTACAGAACGTTTAGATTCACTAACATAAGTAGCAGGACAGTCGTTACAATCAAATTTATAAACAATACCTTTAATATCACATTTATCAGTCGAATCTTTCCCCAGTCCTATAACAGAATTAAGACTTTTTTAACTAAGGGGATAGATATAAGATTAAATTTTTTTAGAATATTAGATAATTGAGGATAAATATTATTAAATGGAATACAAACTTTCGGTAGGCAACCATAGTCATAAATTAGAGGTATAAAACAAGTTTCATTTATCAAACAGTGTATTTTACAAAATGAATAATTTGAAAATTAAATCATTAACTTCCTCATAGAGGAAGCTTTGTGATCGTTAAGATTTTCGATTTTTCAAAAATAGTCTAGATCTACTCATTTTTTCCTAAAACAAGTAAATTTTCAGTTTAAAGCAAATGTCCAGACGTGTGTGTTCATATAGGTTTTTGTTGCCAGGATATGTCAAGAACTTTTCAAAGGATTTCAATAAAATATGGATGGCTTATTAAGTTCATAAATATTTGAATTTGGACACAGGGATTTTTGAAAATACCTAATCAATTTTTTTTAGCACCTTTGTTCATCGAAAAAAAAATAGTTTTTCCAAATTTTTTTCCTTGATAAAAGTACAAAACTTAATGAATTCAAAAATCATATTCCTTGTTTTAAAACGAATCGATATAAAGTTTATAAATGATCAAAAATTCGTAAAATAATTTTAATATTAAAAGAGTAATGACACTTTCGGACAAGTCGGATTTTTATTTTAATAACTTCTCCAATTATCTTCTATATTATTAATTTATTGCTTCGTCTATGAGGAAGCAAATGTTTTTGATTACGTGAAAACAAAATGTCCAAGAAATGGACATAATTTTCACCAAGTTTATTTTTATGAAGTAACTAGCATTTATGTAAAATTCTACACCTTAATTTCAACTATTTCAAAAGTTTTATTACAATTACATTTCCTTATTAATGTATCTGCATAAAGGAAATAAAGTAACTACAGTAGATGCTAGCAATTGGAAAAGTTTAAAAGCATCGTACCGATTCTTGAAATATATTTACAACAAAAAAAAGCTGTACATGCTGGTAAACAAGATAATGTAGTATTTAATTTTATGGAAAACGTTGTATAAGCGTACGCGTCATTGCACATTGAATGAGTCTATCAGACACGTTGGTATCCGGTTTTACCACGTAAAATCGTTTTTCTATGACGTTCCTACCATTATATTCTAAGCTTACGGCAATGGAGTCAGGTTACGTAGATTGGATAGCCGACCCATCTTGAAATTAACGGTAACGAAGGAAATTTGGTGATTCATTAAGAAGATAAGATTATTCGCTAAGTGATTGAAGTCGCGATAATTGTCAGAAAAAACAAGTCGAATCGCATTCCTGGAAAAAAAGTCTCATCTAAACTCGTCTTCTGGGAAAACTCGCTGACCGCAACCTTGAACAACGTGGATTTTGTAAAAACTGGTACTCCACGTCAAGGACTCTCGCCGTAAAAAACTTCTCCTATCGACATTTATCTTTAACGCAATCCGCGGTATGTTCAGCTTTAATGTCAGCGGCATTTCAAAAAGTTGCCAAGACAGGTCAATCTTCGCCAGTTGAATTATTGATGGCAGCATTGGTGATGGCCGCAATGACAATCTCGTTCAAAGATGCTATTCGTCTATACAAGATTCGATAGAGCACGTTAACGTTCACGTTTCTCGCTTCTACTGATCGTAAATATTTATATCATGTTATGTTTAAAAATTGAAACTCTTCTTTATCAGCCTTGTGTGGAACTTTTTTTTCGACTTTATAATTTTAAGTAGAAGCGCTTCAAGAAAATTGTGCAAAGGTGAGAAACTATAATATCTTCATTAACCCTTGGAGCACTTTAGTCTCGATTTTTTATGTTTTCATGTATTTCAAGTTTTAATGAATGTGCACATTTATGTCAAAACAGTGACGTAACATAAATTTTATTTTCACCTGCATCATTAATTAGAAAATTAGGTCTTGTAATAACGAAATTGATTTATCGTTAATCGATACAAAATTTAATATATGAAATTCACTACACTGTACATGTTGCTTAAAATACGGTATGTATACATTTTTAAAAAACTGGTATTTTTAAATGACAAGCGACAATCGAGAAAATGGTTTCCGCATTTACTGATAATTGGACTTATTCGAATGAGTGCAAATTTATATCCATACACAAACACATACACACACATAGAAACCGACAAATTTTACAAAACGAACTGTATCGGGTGTTAACGAACGCGGTTAAGCTTGTCGATAGCGAATGTAATTTTATAGCCCAATCGGATCAAAACGTCGACCCAATAGTTCTAAAAGAACTTAATTTTGTGTTCTTTCAAATAATTTAAAATGTCAATAAATACACAGAGGAGAGAAAAAAAAATCCTAATTGTTAAAATAAAAATCCTTTTGTCACATTTCCGTGTTCAATCATGCATGCACTTTAAGTTTCAGTTGTGATTATCGATTAACAAATACATCATTTTAAACAAAATAACAGGATGCGATTATTACATTGCATCAGAAATTATAGTCCTTTTAATCAAAAGAGAGTTCAAAATTCCACTTTGTCACTTTCAGTAACAGAAGGTTCTGAATAAAACCATTCTAGGTTCTTCCAACAAATCCCTTCTCCTCGTGCAGAAAGCAATCTCACTTTTTTTGCTCTTTCTACTTAACCCAACCAGGATAGCGAGCTTCTACTCATTAATTACACCACGTTTTAAGAATTACCTATATTATATTATTAATTATATTCTGTCAGTGTAGTAATCGACTATCTTTTTATTTCATTTAGCGTCTATTTTCCCATCTGGAATTTATATAATGACTGATTCCTTTAAAATCGCCGCATATCAACTTCAAGAAAATAGAGTAATAATAATGATAGAAAGAAACAAGAAAATTTCATGTGTTACCCTACAAATAATAAAAATTCAGTCACCGTTACCGAACTTTTTTTAGTTCGCAAGTTGAAATAAAATTGAGCGACAGCATCGCCAAACGAAGTCAGACTCTGTCTCTCTCTGTGGTATATACAAACATTTTTAGTACAGTATCCGTCCCACAAAGCGCAGAAACTGTATCACATTAGAACCGACTCTGCGCGTAAGGTTAGGTACGGCATCTGTATAGTATACAATTCAGATGTCAAACGAAACTTCTCTCAAAGTAGATATTAAGAAAAAAATACTCGCGTAAGAAAAAATAATTGCAATGATAGCAAACTGAAATGTTAATATAGTGCCTGCAATTTTTTTTGTTATATAATAACAAAAAAAGTTGCAGGTGCTATATTAACAATTCAGTTTGCTATCATAGCAATTCTTTTTTTTCAGTGTATCTAGATATTAATGCTTTATATATAAGATGTTTTTATTGAATATCTAATATATAATTCTAAAATATAATCTGTAGATGGTACACTGAAAAAAATATTAATGTGAAAAACAACAATTTGGCTATAGTTGAGTCCATTTTGGTTAAAATGACAAGGATTCCTTGTTCAGTTAGCAACCGAAGATAAGTTAATTCTAATAAATCAAACTTGTTCGACTTCTAATTTTTAAAAACAGAAAAAAATGTATAAATCAGCTGAAATATTACAATTTCCCAGTGCAAATAAGTTACTTTGTGTCAATTAATCTTTAAAATAATACCAAAGTTTACTAAAGTTTTAATAGTTTTTTCTGAAAATGTCAAATCGACATAACCTTAAAATATATGGCGAACAAAACTGGTATCATTTACCTTAACCACTAATGTTTGAAAAAGAGAAAGTATTGACAAATGTATTTTAGATAATAAAGAACTTATTGCAGTAATAAAAGCAGTCGATCGCACAATTTTTGGTGTTAATATAATATAATTCCTAATTACTTAGAGTACAAATTATCCTTGTCATTTTAACTAATCTCAACTAGCTGGCTCCTTAACTAACAAGGAAAAATGGTTGATTCCTAGTAGACGGGTGCAAGGGATTTTTTTCAGTGTAAACTTGATCATCTGAGATACTAAAATTTAATAGTTAGCAATTAACGCGCATGTGTAATAGTGCTGACATTAACAATGGTAACGATATTCTCCTCATAAAAACATGAGCAGCAATCTACGCGTGTATTTACAAGTTCTCGTGTTTACATTACGTACGCTTCAAATATTCAGAATTGAAATCAAAAAGTCAATCGAATACGACTTTTAAAAGTTCAAAAATAAAAGGTGTTTATAACATTTTATTAAATATGTATTTAAGTTTAGTACAAAAAGTGTCTCTTAAGTGCGTGCAAGTAAATATCCTCGAAGACAAATCCTTAAAATTTCTATAGTATTGTTTCTTTAATTAAACTTTTAACTTTCAACTCTAATGAAGTCACCATTATTCCTTACGGATAAAAAATTTGTAAAAAAAAAATAATCGAAGAGTCTACACGGAAAAAAATAATTTTTCGAATTTTACAAAACTTTTTTGCACTCTTGGATAAAGCCATTTACTAAACTCAGTTTCAGGTATGTGCAAAAAAGTTTTGAAAATGTACTGAAATTTCAGCACAAGTTACGGAATTCTTTGCAGTAACTGCACATAATTTTTTCACTTTGTGCTAAAATTTCATGATATTTTACAAAACTGTTCTGGGGCTCAATTATGTAAACTCACACTCGATTTCGATTTCGCATTCGCTTTCGCGTTCAATTGTTATCAATAAAAATTTTTCTTAAAAATATTAATAGATGCAGACCATTTCAGTGATTACATTTTTTTGAAAATGATACGCTAATTTTTTTTAAATTGCGATAAATGCAACAAATAAGGTGTAAAAAATAAAAAAAAAAGTGTGTAAAGTGTAAGAACATGTTAAAATCTGTGATAAATTATAGTGTCATGACGTGATGATGATTATTGGGAAAGGAAAAAGTTTTTGGTTACGTAGAGGTTAGTATTGTGTTTGTAAAATAATTATTTAATCTGTAACTAAAAAAAGTATTAATTGTTTGAGATGTTTTTAAGAAACTAAAATTTTGAATAATATTTTTTACAAAATGTTGATTAATAAAGTTGTAAATTTATAAATAAAGTAATCAAAAACAGATGTTTACATATTTTCAATGTATAATATTTTGATGTTGGTTAGAATATTAAATTAAAACTACAAATTTTGTGAATTTGCAGATGCACATTTAGTTTTAATTTAATAATCTAACCTACAGCAAAATAAAACCTTAAAAATGTATATGAAGGTTAGTATCATGTTTGTAGAAAGAATTACCTGTTAATTGTTTGAAACGTTTTTAAGAACCAAAAATTATTAATAATCTTTTTTATTGCCATAGTTTCAAATTTATTAGTAAAATAATAAAAATCAAATGCTTATACATTTTTAAGGTTTATCTTAAATTTTAAGAAATAATAAATCAATGTAATATAAACCTATTTATTTATATAAAATATATTTGTTAAATAATCACAAATTTGTCAAATAGTTTAAAAACTGAAATTTGTCTTTGTTACTTAATACTTAATTTAAATAAGTATTTAATTTAATTACTTTATTTTTCCCTTGTTTTAAATTAAATTTATTGATTCGAATTAAATATATATTTGACTAAAATTTGAAGAATTATTCCAATTTAGAAATTAGAAATAATACATTTTTTAAAGTAGTTAATTTATTTTTTTAATTTAACTTAATTTGCGTCAGCAAATTCAAAAAATCTGCAGTTTTAATTTATTACTCTAACCAACATCAAAATGTAAATATTGAAAATATGTAAACATCTGTTTCTGATTACTTTATTAATAAATTCAAAACTTTATCAATTAACATTTTGTAAAAAATATTATTCAAAATTTTAGTTTCTTAAAAACATTTCAAACAATTAATATTTTTTTAGTTACAGATTAAATAATTCTTTTACAAATATGATACTAACCTGTACGTAACCAAAAATTTTTTCCTTTACAAATAATCATCATCACGTCATGACACTATAATTCATTACAGATTTTAACATTTCTTACACTTCACACACTTTTTTTTATTTTTTACACATTATTTGTTGCATTTATCGCAATTTAAAAAAACTACCGTACTATCATTTAAAAAAAAATGTAAACACTGAAATTGGCTGCATCGATTCATATTTTTAAGAAAAACTTTTATTGATAACAATTGAACGCGAAAGCGAATGCGAAATCGAAATCGAGTGTGAGTTTACATAATTGAGCCCCTGCATATACCTGAAACTGGGTTTTGTAAATGGCTTTATCCAAGAGTACAAAAAAGTTTTGTAAAATTCGAAAAATTATTTTTTTCCGTGTAGTATCAATTATTATAAAAGGTTATGTTTTGAAATATTTTTAATACATAACTCCTAAATATCTGAAATATTGCATTTTAACATCCTAGATTTTAGTAGTTAATATATCCTCCCTAATATTTTTTGATGTTAAATTTAAATATCTAAGTTGTTTGTCGTATAGTACAGTATAGTTTGTCGTATCACTATCACATATATTAACCGTCAATATCTAGATTTAATTCTTAATGTCCATTTCTCTCAGTGCGAGCATGAACACCCTATGACGATTAATTAAAGATAGCACGAGATATCAATTAAAACAGTAACGCATGCGCACTAGTGTTCTAAGATAATTACGCATTCAGAATAGAATTTTATGACAAATCCTTATGTTTTATGATAAAAGCGCATGCGGAACAGGGTTTTTTTTTACAATTACCCATGAGGAATAGTATTTTATGACAATTACGCATGATGAATAGTATTTTATGATAATTGCGCATGCGGAATAGCGTTTTATGACAATTAAGCCTGCGGAATAATATTTTATGGCAGAAATGAATACGGAATAGCGCTTTACAACAATCACACATGCGGAATAATGTTTTCTGACAATTACGCATGCGGAATAATGTTTTATGACAAACACGCATGAGGCATAGTATTTTATAATAAATAAGCATGAGGAATAGTGTTATTTAATAATTACGCAAGAGGAATAGAATCTAGGGATTTTTGGGGTCGCTGATTACGAATCTGATGTCCGATTTTCAAAATTAAAAATGGTGGATCGAATATGGCCAAAATTTTTTAAAAATTCACCTCAATCACTTGAAAGCTGTTACTCGGGAGTTTTCAGGGTCGCTAAGTACGAATATGACATTGAATTTTCTAATTTTAAAATGGCGAATCCAAAATACGGCATTAAGTACCCTTAAAAGTCACTCCTAAAAAAAAATATTAAAAAATAAATCTGAAAAAATTCATTTCCCAAAAAAAAATTTTCCTCAAGTTCTAAAACGATGAAGAAAACGTGGGCAGAAATCTCTTAGTTATATTCAAGATGCTAGCAAGCGTTAAATACCAGTAAAAGTCACCCCTAAGAAAAATAATAGAAAATAATTTGCAAAAAAATATTATTTTCCACAATAAATTGTTGTTCAGTTCTAAAACCATGGAACTGACGTGGGAGGATATCTATAAGTTATTCAAGATGATAGCAAGGGTTAATTACCTTTAAAATCCACCCCTGAGAAGAGTAATCCAAAATACTTCTGAAAAATATTATCATTTTTCACAAAAATATTTGTTTTATTCTAAAACCATGAAACTGACGTGGGTTGATATCCTCTAAGTATTCAAGATGATAACAAGTGATAACTACCCTCAAAAGTAGACCCATAGAATAATAAGCATAAATAATGGTGAATATTATCATTTTCCACACAAAAAATATGAACAAGTTCTAAATAGATAGAAGGTACATGGGGGGGGGGTATCCCCTAGTTATTCAAGATGATAACAAGTGATAACTACCCTCAAAAGTCACTCTAATCGAAAATAATTCGGAAAACAATTATCATTTTCAACAAAAAGATTATGATCAGGATCTGTACCCATGGAAGTGTCGTGAGGAGAACTCAACTAGTTATTCAAGATGATAATAAGGGTGAACTAACCTTACAAGTCACTCTTAAAAAAATAATCGAATTTAATTTAAAATTTTTTAAAATGATAATTTTTTCACAATTATTTTGATTATTTTTCTTAGGGGTGACTTTTAAAAGTTGTTAACCTTTTTTATTACCATAAATAACTAGGGGATATGCTCTCACGTATCCTTCTTGCTTTTAGAACTTGATCGTAACTTTTTTGTGGAAAATGATAATATTTTACAGAATTATTTTGGATTACTCTCCTTAAGGGTAACTTTTAGTGGTAGTTAACCCTTGATACCATGTTGGATAACTAGGGGATATCCTTCTACGTCAGTTCCTTGGTCTTAGAACTCAACAAAAATTTTTTGTGGAAAATAGTATTTTTTCGAATTATTTTCGAGTATTTTCCTTAGGGGTGACTTTTAAGGGTAGTTAATCTTTTTAGTCATCTTAAATAACTAGGGGATATCCTTTCACGTATCCTCCATGGTTTTAGAACTTGATCATAACGTTTTTGTGAAAAATGATAATATTTTTCAGAAGTATTTTGAATTATTCTTCTTAGGGGTGACTTTTAGGGGCAGTTAACCCTTGCTATCATCTTGAATAACTAAGGAATATCCTTCCTTAGTAAGTTCTATGATTTTAGAACTGAACAACAATTTGTTGTAGAAATTTATAATTTTATTCCGAATTATTTTTATTATTCTTCTTAAGGGTGACTTTTAAGGGTAGTCAACCATTGTTATTGTCTTGATAAACAAGGGTAGATCCTCCCACGTCTTTTCCATCGTTTTAGAACTTGAGCAAAAATTTGTTTGTAGAGAATGATTTTTTTCGGATTTATTTTCTATTATTTCTTTTTAGGGGTGACTTTTAAGGGTAGTTAACGCCATATCGGATCCGGCATTTTGAATTTAGAAAATTTATTTTTATATTCGTGTTCAGCGACCTCGAAAACTCCCGAGTATCAAATTTCAAAGTGATTAAGATGAATTTTGCAAATCGGACACCAGATTCGTAATCAGGGACCCCGAAAACCCTTAGATACCCAGTGATATGAAAATGCAACTTCGTGAAAAACGTATGCTTTTGGAAAACTTTTCTTGGGTGAAAACTAGTACGCAGGGGGGTTAAAAATAGCTTTTCCTAAATGGTACTGAGTAGTACTACTTTTAAGCTTCAAAACCCATTTTTGCAAATTATTTTACAACTTTTAAAAAAAAATTTGTGCAGATTTGAAATTTTTTCATATAGTCGAATATGCATAGGTACACTGAGAAAATAAGCCCTTAGCCAATTTCTAGGTTAAGGGACTCTGAACAAAACACACAAGATACCGGTGATCACAACCAAACTTCAAGTTTAACAGTAGCATTTAATCTGCTAATAATAAACAAATAGCTTTGCAGGTGTTATATCAACAACCTCTCTCTGCTAAATTTAATCAAAAATTGGTTATATTTAGTCAACTTATTTTCTCAGTGTATAGATCGTATCTCTAAATTTCTTGAAGCAAGTTTTCACACCACAAAGAGTGATATTGGATAAACTTTTTGAGGTAATACCAAAAAAGGCTCATTGTCAGAAACACCAATTAGAATAAAAAAAAAGTATTAAAAATAGCCCTTGTTTTATTTTCCCCAATTAGTATCAATATTACTCATTGTTAGATAATTTCTACAAATCCTTTTTTAGAATATAAGAATGTATAATACACACAAAAAATCTTATTTTAAGGTATTTCTCCGATGGACAGTCCCTGTCAAAAGTTAGTATTTCAGATAATAGCAATTATTAATTAAAATAATTTATTCCTTGACTTACTGTCAAGAACCATTTACTGTTAATGATTCCCGTACATTTGCCCGAAACCAATCGCCCGAATGGACATTCGCCCGAATAAACATTTACCCGAATTCATTCCCCCGAATCCTTTTGCCCGAATCCAATTGCCCGAAAACTATTGTGCCCGAAAAATTGCATTAAGTAAAAACACATATTTTAAAACGAATCTCATGCGGAGATTTCGCGGGGCTCTTTAACACAATTAATCCTCTAGCACTCTCTTGCGTGATAGCACGCATAAATACGACTCTTTTCGTCGCACGTATTCGCAATCCCAATATTGAATGTTGTTATTTCCCGGTTTAGATTTGACATAAATATAACCATCTAATAATAATTTTCTCCCTACAATTCGTATTTAAATTCATTTTCAATGAAAATATACTTTATAAAACTGGGAATTTAGAATTTAAATTACTGCGTGTTTAATACTACGATTTCGAAATTTTGACGTTAAATAAACAAATGATTCTCAATTGTTTTACATATGGATTTACTTTTATTTTTACTTCTATTCCGACTTTCAAATCGAATTCAAATCGAATTTAAATTTTAATTCGGGCAAATGTCCATTCGGGCGTTTGGATTCGGGGGATTGCATTCGGGGGAATGGATTCGGGGAAATGTCCATTCGGGGAAATGTCCATTCGGGCGTTCGGTTTCGGGGGATTGGTTTCGGGCAAATGGTCGTGTACCACTGTTAATAGTTAATCGGCCATCGGCCAATAGTAATTTATTTAAAAACATATTTATAAATATTTATAAACAAACTGCTTTATTTAAAAAATCATCCACTTTTTCAAAAATCTGACAAGGTGAAGTTGTAGAGTTTGTTTTCCTAAAGAAAATAAGCTATTATTTACTTAAATTGAATCATTTTAAAAAAAAATGGTATGGAAAGATAGATTTGTAAAAAAGGTATCTTTGAAAAACGTTAAAAATTAACAACATTTGTTTATTTTTGAGACATTTTCATTAAAAAACTATTGGCCGATGACCGATTAACTATTAACAGTAAATAATAAGTCAAGAAATAAATTATTTTAATTAATAATTGCTATTAACTGAAAATCTAACTTTTGACAGGGACTGCCCATCGGAGAAATACCTTAATTCATTTATAATAATTAAAGATACGAATTGTAAAATTATTTTCAACAATATTATTTATTATTCATTACAATTATGAATTTATTTTCATTTTATTAAAAGCAAGATAATACTTTATGTACAATATGGTTTACCAAACCATACGCAAAATCATATTATTTATCATTTGTTATTTTGAGTATAAATAGATAATATTGCAGTAGTAAAGAACACACAACAATTTTATTTATTTAAAATCCTTTTTTAAATCAAGGCAAAAATATTGTGTTACTCTGGACTAAAAGTGGACAAAAATTAATAGATTGAAGAAACGTATGGCGGAATAAAAAATTTCAAGATAGTGGATCCAATATGACATCACGTCTATTGTACACTATTAAATATTAGATAAATATTTTACAAATTATAAAAATGCTTTCGAAATTGCATCAATCTGTTTATTGATTTTATCTTGTGAACACAACCTTAAAAAACATGTTCCTACTCAGGTCACGTGAAACTTTTGAAATTTGTGTATTGGAAATTGTTAGTATCTAACATTTACATAAGGATGCCCACAGCATTTTTTAAATCCCAAGTTTGAAATTAATTGAACTTCGTTGACGCACGCAAGGTGGAATCCTTTACAACTAGGGCATAACTGCCTTATTAATCCTGTTCTTGCAAAGCAAGCATGTTATTTGGCTTGGAAGATAGATCAATAGTTTCCAGTTCGGTGGATCCTAACAGAATATGATGTTATAAACAACATATTTTGAATTATTAATAAATATGTTTGGAATAATTAATAAATATGTTTGAAATTGTTGTTAAATATTTCTAAGGCTGTTTTCAAAACCAAATTGTAAATAAAGTTAGTTAAGTTTTTCATATAGATATATTCCATTAAAACTTAAAATTGCTAGGACTTCGGAAAAAATTAAAAAGGAGTGAGTGAGGCTGAGCAAAGAAGGGTTGTAAAAACAAAAATCAATTAAAAATGAATCATGCTTTTACGATAGCAAATAAAAAAGACCGTTAAGTCGTTAATTAACTGAGTTTTAAAAGCGTTTCTACGCCCTTTACTAAAACAATCAACCTTTCTTCAAACTCAGGTGGAACTCGGTACACTTCATCTATCAGATGTCGATAACGAACTCACAGAAAATCTTCAGGGTGTGTAAAAGATCATAAATTTCCTACGCCACACGATATGGTAAATTTTGCCAGGCGATACAAACTAATACCTGTGCACCAATGAATCTTGAGCTTCTGGCCATCATCAGGAGATTTTTTCACACGTGCAATAACTTGACTTTGATTGATTCATTACAGGCGATGAATGGACCAGCAGAATACTAAATGTTTAGAAATTCAACTGTAACTCTACGACAATTCATTATATTGAATTACATATTTCACCGCTTCCTCACATCGCCGAAGAAATGTTTCAGAAAATTGCTTCCTGTATCATGAAAATAAAATTACGTACTGGTAAGTAAAACTAAACAATTGATTAATGTAAATACCATATGTGTGTTATATATTTCATTTATATTTTAGTATAATCATTTAATGATTTCAAATGAGTGAGTAGTTTGATCATTTATTTGTAGATCGTAGATATCTTGAAATTGCATTTTAGTAAATAAATTTTTTCAAAATGGAAATACACGCAGTAAAGAATTTTTCAGGACCCATAAAGGCAAATAAAGAACGTTAATAGTACAGCAAACACGTGAAACCTTCACATGTGGGAAAATCCAATTGCCAATTCACTTTGGCGTAATTACACTTAGTGCGAACACTCGAACGTATAGTACTTCCACGGAGACATGATCGTTATCGAGAGACTACCATTCGCGTATTGGCGAATCGCATTTATTTACACGTAATCAGATTTGCTAAAGCTACCTACCTAGTCTTGTGCATAAATCTAAAAAAGCATTCAGTTAGTAACAGAAGCTTTTGTAAATAATTATTTTTAAATTTATCACCCACTTGATGCGCAATAGAAATATTTTATAATGCTTCAATGCAATATTTGATTAGAGATTCTTCCTAAAAAGTATTACATCTACTCTTTTAATTTTGATGATTCTTACTGGGACCCACTTTTAACATAGACGGATGATTTATTTGAAATTTAATAATTTTCTTAAACAGTTAGAAGGAACTTTGTAACCATATGAGTGTCTATAAGGTCGTTTTTGTGCTCTAAAGTTAGTTTACAAAAATTCAAAATAGCGGATCCAATACGACAGAAAAAATTTAAAAATCAACAAATCTTCACGAAAATTATGACTTAGGGGTTTTTGTGGTCACTGATAACAAATCTAAAGTTAGTTTTTAATCATTTAAAAAGGCCGAACCCAATATGGTGAATAAAAAATTTAAAATCAACAAATCCTCAAGAAAATCATTTCTCAGGGGTTTTTGGAGCTATATACGAATGCGGTGACAGACTTTTAAAATTTATAATGGTGGATTCAATCTGATGCCCGATTCGTGTTCAGCCTTCCCAAAAACCTCAGAGTAAAGATTTTGAAAAGATTTGTTAATTTTTAATTTTTTTATTGGGTCATAGTTGGTCCACTATTTCGAATTTTATAAATCCAACACCGAAATCGTATTCAGCAACCTTAAGAACTCCCGAGTAACGATTTTCGTAAGGATTTGTTGATTTTTAATTTTTGTCTCCGCCAAGTTGGATCCACCATTTTGAATTTTAAAAATCTGACAACGAATTGGTATTCAGCGACCGCAAAAACCTTCGAAGAACAATCCTCGTAAGGATTTATTAATTTTTAAATTTTTGATCCGTCATGTGTTAAGCGACCCCAAAAACCCCAGAGTAAATATTTCGAAACGATTTATTGACTTTGCTACCTCATAGAGGAAGCTTTGTGATCGTTAAGATTTTTGATTTTTCAAAAATTGTCCAAATGGACACATTTTCATCTAAAAAGCGTAAATTTTCATTCTTTAGCAGATGTCCAGATGTATGTATGTGTGTGCGTGTATAGTGTTTTTTGTCGCCAGGATATCTCGAGAACGCTTGAATGGATTTCAATAAAATTTGGATGACTTATTAAGCTCATGAATATCTAAATTTGGACTCAGAGATTTTTGAAAATATTTAATCAAATTTTTTTGAGCACCTTTTTTCATCGAAAAAAATAGTTTTTTGCCAAAATTTGTTTCCATGCTAAATGCAAATTTTGAAGGGTTGTCAGATATCTAAACAGATAAAATCTTTATAATAACATCTGATTTGAAGGGGACCCAAAAAACGACGTTATTGACATTGATCCTTTTTCCGAGTGAATGAAATTGAGAATATTGAAGAAAACCATTGTATGCAATTTTTAAATGTCTCAATAAATAATTATAATACAATCAGAACAATTGATTACCAATTGGTGCAGAAAGCCGACTAATTCTGTTAAGTTTCTTAGCTTCTGTCGTATCACCCTTTTGAACAAAAAACATCAATCATCAAAAGTTGGGTAGAGAAAGTAATTAAACTTTCTCACTCTAATTTTTCAGAAGATAATGATGATATTTGCGTAAAGTATATAAAGGTTCGTCTATTCGAAATTATATCCGAAGAAAAAGAATGTTTAAAAGACCAAATCAATAATAACATTTTTAAATTTCAGATAGTTCAAATAAATGAAATTGTATGTAACGTCACAATTTTGGACACTATGTTTGATAAATTATTATCATAATTTTCAGTGGGAATATCTGTATAAAGAGTGCGGGATGAGGTTATTGTGGATATAACTTGTTTGTTCAAGAACAGTGCTTTGTTATGCATTAATGTTTGGTGCTTGATCCTTCTAACAGTATCATGAATATTTATGTGGCACTTCGCTTCCAGAATCAATATATAGCCACTTTGTATCATACTGTATAGAAGGAAAGTGGCATGCGTTTTTTAGTCTGGGAGGATCGAGAGGGTTTTGTCCAGACGCTTACTTTAATCCATAGCAAACACTCTGCCAACTTCTCTATTCTTCATCTTCATGCAGTAAAATGAATTTCGAGATCCATCACACCATGCAAATAGTTTCTCAGACAGATTAGAAAGCACTTGTGCTGCTTATCATAAAGTCACTTATGCCTTATTAGAATTACACTTCACTCAAGAGAAATAATAAGTAGTCTTGTATATAAAGTCAAACACTTATACAATAAGAAATAAATCCTTTCAATTTACTGAAGGAGAACATTGTTAATTCAAGTTTTCAAATCATTGTAATATAAAATTAGTCAAAATAAGGAAAAGTAAGTAAGTAGCGTTTGAAACAAAAAAACATAAACTATTGGAATGGAACAAAGAATAAAATTTTGTAGTTATTTTTTTTTAATCGGGGCTTTTTGGGGTCGCTTATTACAAATTTCAAGTCAGATAACTCTGTTAACTCACGTTAACAATTTTTTAATCAAACAGCGATTTTGTTGTAAATTGTGTGAAATTTTATGCTTTTTTAAATTCTGTAATCAAAATTAGAGTAAGAAAATTTTTCTTCTAATAGTCGCAGCTATTTTCTTGTTAAAATATATATATATATATATATTTTTAATTTTATTATTGAAAAAACATTTTTTTCATATTGATGCAATTTTTGGAATAATATGGTGACCCAAAATGTACGCTTATGGACCTTGTGGTTTTCAAGTTCTTAAAAACTTGAGTTCTTTCTAAAATTAATTATGAGTGGTTACAAAAACTGCGTTTGATAATCAAAATCTTTCTTAATTTTTCAATTTTTGATTAATCGAAGTAAAATTCAGTTCTAAAGAATTTTCAAGCAGAATTTTCAATTTCAAAATTTCTTATTCAAAATGTCGAACTAAAAAGTTTTCAATTCTTCAATATTTAATTAATAAATATGAGTCCATAATTTGAAATTGGGAATTTTGAAAATTTTTCTTTGTGCACAGAATTCGTAATAAGCGAGCCCAAAAACTCCTTTCAATTTAGTTTTACTTAGATTATCATATAATAATGAAAAATTTTAAAAAATTGTGATAGCAATGTTCAATAGGAAATTTTTTAAATTATTTTTTTTACGTCTTTATAACAAATGACTCCAAAAACCCCACGTAATTCTTTGCAGCACGAAATACTTAAAAACAAAAAACATTTTTTCTAGCACAAATTTTATCTTTATGACCCAAAAAAGTAAAAAATACTAAATTTAAAAAACCAAAATTTTCGATATTTAGTAATTTCCTGGAAAAAATAGAAAAAAATGGTGATTTAATAAAATAAGGCATACACTTTAATTATACTGAAAAAAATCAAAAACACTGAGATGGACCTCTGGTGTCCCGCCATGCTGCAAAAGATTAACCTTAATTTTGCTGTAATTAATCAAAAATCGAAAAACTGAAACAAGATTTTCAAATGTCCTTTCGGTGAACAACAAATTAAATTTTAAAATGAGCCTTTGTTTACTAAAAACTTCGAGATCCATGAACACAACTTTCTGGATCATAATATTTCAAAAATTGTTTCAATGTGAAAAAAATATTTTTTAAAAAATAAGAGTTAAAAATTCGTTTTTTAAAAAAATAATAATAAATAAACAATTGTAACTTTGAAAGAAAATGTATACGAAAATTTTGTTACGAAATCTGAAAAGGGATAAATGTTCTAATTAACATCTAGTTATTATTTTACTTTCTAGTGATTTTTCTCTACTTTCTAGTAAATTTCCTTTATTTTTTAGTTATATTTTTAAATATCTATATGAGCTATTCTATTTCAAACCGTTCCACTAGCAAAAGACTATCGCGTAAAAAGGGTTATTTTAATCGGTTTAATTTGATTAAAACTAAACTAAAAATAAAATGTAATAGGCGAATTTGAAAGAGAATTTATCAAGCTTTAAAATAATACTAAACTTTTTTTAAAAAAATTTTAATTTCATGTAAAATTGTAGGTTTAAAAATTTCCAACATTAATATCTCAAAATACACCCTCTTGGAATTCGATGTAACTTATACTAAAATAATGTTTAAAATTTCTATTTTTTACTATGTAAAGACCATAATGGACGTTTCACGGGATTTAGAAAAAAAAATTAATTAAAAAACCAATTTATTTAATCTGACATTAATTTGAAGTCGCGGAGTATAACCATTCTCATGGTAGAATTCGTTTGTTTTTATTTTTCTATTAATATTGATATGTAAAATGAAATAAAATGATTTTTTATTAAAATTTATTTCTACAAACTCTATGAAAAGTCCATTATGGTCTTTATCATAGTTAAAAATAGAAATTTTAAACATTAATTTAGTATAAGTTACATCGAATTCCAAGAGGGGATGTTTTGAGATATTAATGTTTAAAATTTTTAAACCTAAAATTTTACATGAAATTTTTTAAAAATAAGTTTAGTATCATTTTAAAGCTTGATAAATTCTCTTTCAAATTCGCCTATTACATTTTATTTTTAATTTAGTTTTAATCAAATTAAACCGATTAAAAAACCTTTTTCACGCGATAGTCTTTTGCTAGTGGAACGGTTTGAAATAGAATATCCCATATATTTGTTCATTTCTATTTATTTATTTTTATTTTATTTGTTTATTTAATACCTAGTATGAATTTTTGTTATGCAATATTTACAAAGTTTATAGACGTTTTCTTTAGGAATTTGGGGCTAAAATATTTCCAAATTATAAATCACTATAGTTTATTTACTGTATTTAATACTCAATAAATAAATGTTTTTTCGGTTCCCCTTCGACTTTAACTTATCAGCAGCTGCTTGTACTTCGGAAGATTCCAAATTTAGCAGAAAAATATTTCTAGAATCGGAATTCGCCATTAAGATACTGATATCAAGAAATAATCTGCCACCAGGGCCAGCGCGTCGCAAAGTTACTTATCTGTCTTTCTCTCTCATTAGGACTTGTAAATGTAAATATATAAATGGGAATAAGAAAGAAGAACTTATATGGAAAACCTACATTTGTGTTCCAAATAAGTTTTTCTGGCTTACTCTCATTTATTTGCATCTACAACTGTTGATGAAAGAAAAAGAGAGATAAGAAACGTTACATTGACCCTGTTCTCGCAAAAATCGAGTTTTTTTAGATTTTTTGTGAGATAAATTTTTTTCTGCAGAATGAAGTTGGTATGTCTCCTTTTTAGCATGGCGCATATAACTTAAATTTACTTAGAATCGACAGGCCTAAAAAAATAAATAAAATAAATAATTTTAGTATTGCATGATTTACGTTAAAATATAAATTTAAATTTTTTTTACTCAAGATTTTGTTGTAATTTCCTGCAAAAAATTTATAAATTTTGATCATTATTAATTAATATAAGTTTTAAATGTTAAGTTTTCTCAAAATTCATAAGTAAAATATTTTGTTATAAAAACTAGTATTGTAAATAATACACAAATGTCTTCTATTAACTTTATAATTAACACAATTAAATATCTGAAATAATAATTATAATATTTTAAGAATTTTTTATAAATTGTTTTTAAATTTTTAGTCCAAGAGAGCAAGTTACCCATCAGTTTAAACACATCACATTTTTTATTGATTGATTGTTTAATTTATTCCTGTGCTTCCTGATTGTTTTTTTTCTTCGGAATTATTTCTTTTTATTGACATTTATTGTTCACAACGAATTTATACTGAACTGTCACATGTAGAGTATGACTAGTTTGATTGAGTTTTGACATAAAAACAAAATCAAAAAATGATATGCTTGATAACTTCATATCGACAAAGCTTTCAATCGTCAAGCGGAATCGATCGATAACGATCATTTCTCTGTTCGATATGGGCGATTCTTACGTAACTGCCCTACTTGGCGGCGTTGAAAAAATACCCCTAAATTAAAAATATATTCTGAAGTGTATTATTGAATTTTAAAGGTATATATGAGAGTAACTGAAAACCAAAGATACATAAATATATATATTATAACTTCTATTATATTGCACTATAACTGCTGAAATTTCAGCTCCGTGGCGCGGCGTGTCCCTTTTGAAAAATGTTAACTTTAATTTAATAATTTTCGGTGAAAATATTATTATTATAACTCAGCCTTTTTCAAGCATAAAGTGTCTATATTTATCAACAATTTAGGTTTATATTGAACTTCATAATACCTTTTTCATACTTAGAATCTGTAAAAATATTTTGTCCCTCAATTTTTCCAATTTTTGAACGCAATCTGTAGACTTATAATTAAGGTGTCATGTGTTTAGTTATTACGCCTTCTAATAAGTTAAATCTCAATTTTGATCCATTAGCACTAAATCACATGTGAAAAAAGTTTTAAAAAAGAAATATTTTTACTTAAAAAAAAATTATTTTTGTGAATATCGCATGGGTACAAAAAAAGCGTTCAGTTCCATGTCACTACTATTATATGACTGTAACAATTATTTGACAGTATTGTTACCATTTTCTTGAAGTTTTCACGTGAAACAAGCGATCTGCAAAAGGAATAGATTTATTTTACAATATTGTAGAAGTGAGGTTAGAATAAATGTCAAATTTCAGCTCCATGGTATCACGTAAAATTTCAGCTCCATGGCCTATATGAAGTGTTCAGTGTGCTTCATGCAAAGAAACTTTTTTATCTGTGGTGGTTATTTTAAAATATTATTCTATAAAGTAGTTTAGCAATGCCGGATTACACTGCTCGATCTCCATTTCAAATTATATAAAAAATAAAACGAAATATTCATTATTAAATATTGTATTTGCTGTTCTTTTATAAAATTTTATATATGTTAACTAATATCTAAAATACTGTTAGAATATTAAATAATTTATTAATTTATTATTTATTTTCGTTTTAGCAAAATATCAAGAAGAAATTTTTATTTTGTACAATATATTTACAATAAAAGGATGCGGTTCAGCTCCACATGGCAGCCAATTTTCAAAAATTTGCTATTATTTTCGTATAAATATAGTTGTAGTAAAATTGTTTAAAATATAATTATATTATACCCTAATAAGAAAAATAAGTGCAGAGAAACATTGAATAAAAAAAATTTTTTTTTTACCGAAACTTATCTTGAAATCGGGCAGTTACGCAAGAATCGACCATATGCAACACTATATCCATCTAATCTTCAGATAATATGATACAGTTTATGATTAGTTTGCAGATAATTCTGCAACTCTTTTTTACAGATAAAAATGCGTTAATTAAAAAAAAAAAAAAAAAAGACGACAATTTTTTAATCGACTCAAGGGATAAAAATGAAGGGGTGGAAGTAGTAGTGTCAGTGAGTGAGTCTTTATAGGCAGTTTCCAGAGAAAGTTTTGCATAAGTGCAACGATGATTATGAGGGGACAGGGAGTGAACTATTAAATATTTCATGTTGGACGAAAGATGTGAGTTACGCCATGTTGTCTGTTGAAAGATGGCGCAAGGGTGGAGTTGGTGTTGTGAGTGTGAGAAGGAAGGATAGTAAGAGCGCAGTTAGGAATGTAATGTTGGATGTGGGTGGTATGAGCGTGGTGTGGCATATTATGCCGTTAATACAGTGCATATCGGGACGACAGCAGCTGGCGAGGGAATCACAACCAACCCTTTCTCCACCCACCGTTCCTATGCTATTTCACCTCCCCTGAATCCCTCGTCCTTATTAATATATGCCACTGCAAGTACTACTATTTCGAGATTACCAAACCTGAAGTTATTCACGTGAGAACAGAGTAGCTCCCCTTTACCATTTCATATTTCAATTTCCAACGCAATTGCATGCCCAGAAGACTACTCTAAATTTTTTCCGAGAAGCATCTAGTAACTATTTACTACAAAATATATTATAGAAATTATAAAAAGGAACTATACTAACTATTTAACAATAATTCGTATTTTATTGATATGAACAACATCAATTTATTTATTCGCGCAGTTCACAATAAAACGTTGCAACGGTTTTCCAAATCCAATTTCACGAAATTCTTTTTCTCGACAAATGTTTTTTCCGAATGCAGTTTCCCGACATCAATTTTCCCTATTCCTATTTCCTGACAATAATTTTTCCCAACACAACGGTTTTTTTTGTTTCTTTAGTTAAAATCTTTATTGTTGACATGGTACAAAAAAAATATTACTTCAATGTCAAAAAGCGACTAGTTTTTAGGTGAAACGAGATCGAGCCGCGCGCTGCGGCGCGCTTGTTATTTTTTTCGTAATGAATGTTTATAATGTGAACTGTTTAAAAAAATTCATAAAGTGTAATTATTTATATAAATTGTTTATAACAATTTTTAAGCGCAAAAACTTTTTTTTAGTATTGACACACCCCTAAACATCAAATGCATACATTATTAAGTATGCAAAAAAAATGTGCAAAAGAAATAAAAAATTGTAAAAAATCATTTTTCTCATACTTTTTGCATAAACATTAAAAAATTAAAAAAAAAAAAATTAATTAAAAAATCGACTCTCACAGATCTCTTTAGAATTTAGTTCTGCGTTAGTGGGAAGAAGAATTTTTTAATTTGGTTTAAAATTGCGGTCTAAAAGTCTATTTGAACCAAATTTTCTCACTTTATCCTACTGTTCTACCTAACCGGAGAATAATAACAAAAAATATAGGGGAGAGTGGCCATCAATGTACCAGTTTTTTCAATGAACCATTCCAATTTTCTCAGAAACAATTAAATAAAAATTCTCCTAATTTTAAATATAAATGAAGTTTGCGTAATCACACTACGTCCATAAATTTGAGACGTGTGGATTTATTCTTTACAGAGAAAACTGAAAAAAACTGTTTTTGATGCACTGAAGAAAAAATTTACCTAAAATACAAACACGTTTTTTAATTGAAATAAGGCAATTTAAAAATAAATGTACTTACGATTTATTTTGTTTTGGGCCTTAAATACAATATTCTAATGAGATAAAGATTTTGAAATATTGGATTAAGTTATAAAAAACCATTTTTGTTGCAAATGTCATGTTGATTCAATGTACCGCGGAACAATGAACCACCTGGAATTTCAGTGTATTTTCGATTTCTAGAGTGGTATGCCTGATTATAAAACTAGGCATGCGTACGGCATGTTACAGCGATTGTTATCAGTACTTTTCTCAACATAGCAAAACTAAAATGCCATTTTAGCTAGTTAACTTAAATTTGAGGTATATTTATGTTATACATTATCAATTAAAAAGTGTTAAGTAATATTTTTTTATAGTATTTGATAGAAAATAAGTTTTTTTACAAAGTGAAAATTGCAATATTATTATTGTTGAACATTTTTAGTGTTTTTATGGAGGTGGTTCATTGTGTACCCAGGTTGTTGAAAATGAAAATAGCTTGTTAGTTTAGAAAGATCCTAAATTTTATTATTTAATAAAAATAAATCGTGTATAATATGTGTTCATTATCTAGAGAAGTGTTGTAGTTTTATATTGATGCAAAGAAGTGCTTGAAATTGGTGAAATTGAATAAGTACTATGACCTTGAAAAAAACCCGGTACATTGATGGCCACTCTCCCCTAACCTTAAACATGAAAGTATAATATTATTATTTTACAGAAACTTAAAATGTTAATGAGATTACTTACCAGTTTCACCATATCCACTTGGCCGAAAAGAAATCCGATGACAATCACCACGTGCATTCCAATAAAAAGAAATATCAAAACCTTAAATGACATAAATAATTATGATACTTTTAGAAAAAGAAAACATTTAAATAATAGAACTAAAAAACAGATAAGTAAGTTAGAAATAAAATAAAAATAAATAAAAGATTATTAATATTATTATCATCACTCACCTGTCAGAAACGAATGCCAATGTAAACGAAACATTATTTCACTTAAAACACTATAACCTTAACAACTTCACTAAAATCACTGTCACTTCTTTAACTATCACTCCTTAATTATTACAATTTAATTTATTTTCAATTTTTTATCATTTCATATAATGCAATTATTTAATAAACAAAGATTATAAATAACTTGAAAAACAATACAAATAAACGTCTAAACTGTGATGTTATTGTTGACAAAAAATATCGAAAATCTGCTAGACAATCAAAAGCCCGATAAAACGTGTTACACCTCTGAATTTGGTCGAAAGGGTTCTCGTATAGGGAAGTCAAGGTCAAAGCTAATTTCTATGTATTAACTATTTTAATAAAATTTTTTGTTATTTTAGATTGCTAACATTATAAGAAATTTTATAAAATAAACTTGAAGTTACAACAGTTAATTAAAAAGATTTTAACTCGTCTGCAAAAGAAAAAATCGATAGTGAGGTTTGATATCTACTGACCAATGGGAGACTGGGTAATGGAGTTACACGTCTGAAGTTAACCACAACGTCCGTTCTTTTTAGAATAGGATATAAAATAAAATAGACCTATTGGAATAAAAACTAGCTGCTGATAGAAATCTTTCAACAAATCTAACTTGAGTCTTAAAACTAGTCCTAAAGAAAACTGTAATTAAGCTTTGAGTCAAAATATAAACTTAAATTGAAATCTAAATTGTCTGAAAACAAGACAATAGCCATTTTAAGAACTAGTTTTTCTTAGACTTTAAGGATTAATTTTAAAACACTATTTTCCCATGAAATTAGTCTTTGGATAAATTTGAGTTTAAGTAATAAATTAGTCTGAAATACATTCAAGACATTTTTTTTGTGTAGTGACACGTATCGTAGTGCCCGATCTGGACCCTACTAGAATTCAAAATAATATAAGTGAATATAGGGATATTTCTTCACGGGTAGAAGGAGAGGGATCATTGACCTGCCTGCCATCAACGCACCCTAAAGTAGTGGACCCTTTGCCCACGAGATGTTTTAGAAATACCATTAGTAAGTCAATTTTAATATTTCCTAACCCATAACCTTACCTTTAAATCTTTTTCCATTCTAACAAGTCCTTTTGTTTCAGTAACATCAACATTCTCACTTGGAAAACTGCATTCTATATGGTCTCGTATTTCACCAAACTGACAGAAATTATTCTTCTTGTACAATTAAAATAAACTAACCTTATATGCATCATTCAGTGTGCTTTCATTGACTGTTCCCTTAGCTCAAAGCCGTTAGATTTAAAGGTGATTGGTCCTTTCAGTACAAAACAGTAGCAATGAAATAAACTTTCCAGATTATTTGTAACCTTTTTACTTGACATTTCGCACCGCTTATTTCTTTTAAATTTTTGTGAGTGAATTTTAAAACATTAATTCAACAATTTTACAAACAGATACATCACAGTTTAGTCTCACAACTGCCGTGTAATTAAAAAAAAACCTATGTGCCATTGACTTTCAGGTTGCTAGCCTTAAAGCACAATCACACCTCTCCTGAATAAATTCCAGTTTTATGAAAATGGTGATTCAAAACTATTGTGGTACCTCTTAAAGTATGTTAAATATAAGTAATTGCAAGTTGGCAGAAAATCCTAGCAGCTGCTTTTTTCGAGATATCAACAGAAACTTTATTTTTTAAGAAACATCTACGAATTTGCGAATTTCATGCACATATTTATATTGAAATATATACTTAGACCTTGTACAGATATAATTTATTAAACATATTTCGACTACAAATGCCTTGATGAAAATTCTACCACGGCTTTTTGTAATTAAATAACGTAGGACGGGTCATCCATCGGATTAATTTTGTACCGGTTCCAAAACACTAAAAATTCTTTGTGAATGGATTCACCGGGGTGTTCAGACCATAAGCCAAAACCTTCGTTATCATAAAGAAAGTCTTAACATTGTGGAATGTGCACTGAGAGAAATGGATATTCAAACCTACTATCCTGGATATTAAAAAATAATTATTTTAATATCTGGATATTAAGTTTGAATATCTAAATACTATGTTTTAATATATGGATGTTAAATTTGAATATCCATTAATTCCATTTTTCTCAGTGTGGTTAAGAATAATATGTATCTTCAAAGATTCTGATACCTCGGTTGCTTCAAAAGCTTCTCTCAGATCTGTAATATTCTTCTTAAGTTTCGCACTGTTCTTTCTTGAAATAGAAAAACAATTATGAACAACTTTGTTCATTTTTTGAAGGCTAATACAGACGGTTCAATTCGTATTTTTTTAATCATTACCCATTTCCTTTTCGCACAGTTCATCTGCATGTTTTAAAAGTTTTCTGCAAGCATTGCCTTCAAAGATTTCACCTTGATAATTTTTTGGGACTACTTTAAGCTTTTTAGGTCATCTGAGAGCTTTTTCACGTCCAAGTATGTGAAACCAAACCTGTCCAAAAAATGTGATTAACGAAACCTTGTAGTAAGTGCAGTTCTGGTACTACACACTTCTCAGTCACTTTAAGACCATCGTTTTTTTGAAAATTCGGTTTATTGATTGTGCTATGGCAATTCATTTTTTTTGTCTTTTTTTCTCCCTTGATTGCTCCTTTTTGTGGTCTCTTTTAAGATTGCCATAGGTTTTCAACTGCTCTATTGCATTTTTTTCTGATGATAACTTAGCGGAGCTTACAACAATCTAATCATCGACGTCGCGTCATTAAATTGTTTGCAACCTCTCTTCGAATCTCGTAATGAAATTAAACAATATGGGCATGGATACATTGAGCTGGCGGTTTGTTAACCATTTACTGTTAATAACAACTTAAGATCGCATGCAATCTTAAATGGCATATTGTTTTTAAATAAGTACTGCAGGTTATATAGTTGCTTTCATAAATTTTTGAAACTAAGCAAAGGATGATGATTTTGTATAAACTGGTCAATGAACAGTTGTTACAGGTTCTACCTCCTTCGGAAAACAACGACAGTGAAATTTTAAAAAATCTCTGTCCTGAATCTGACATGATTTTTACGTAACAATCGACAATTATATTACAGTACTCTACGATGGTTTCTAATCTTTCTTCACAATCGGCATATATACGATTGGAATGAGTTTTTTGGTTTCAAACTTTTCGACATTAAACTCGTGATTACCTACACGGTGCGTTTAAACTCGGTTTAATCCAAAGGTTCTTGCAATTCTGATTTTTTTGTGCAAAAGTCATTAAATCATTAATCATCATTGAATGCATATAAACCAAGGCTGTCCTTTGTTTACTTACTCCCATATGTATTGTAGAATAGTTGCACTATATTAACAACTTCATTATATACAGTTAGTTTTATGTTCTGTTCAATTTTATATTACAAAATGTTGAAAATAAAAAAAAATTATCACATGCTAAATGACTGTGTATAATGAAGTTGTTAATATATTGTAACTATTCCACAATACATATGAGAGTAAATAAACAAAAGACAGCCTCGGTTCATATGCATTTAATGAAGAAATGTAATGTAATTTTCAAAATTTGACGCGCATATTGAAATAGCTCGTTAAACGATTTCAAAAAAAATATTTTCTTACTATTTAAACCTCAGAGAACACTTTTGCACAAAAAAATCAGAAGTGCAAGAACCTTTGGGTTAAACCGAGTTTAAACGCACCGTGCCTACTCTATGTTTGACTTTCAAAAAATTACCTTTTTCAGTCGCGTAATTTCTATAACTTTTGGGAGTTGCTTTTCTTCCTGCGTTGCATGGAATGAAATTTTCCAAGGCTCTCATTTTGTTCGAAGAAAATCCTAAATTGTTTTGTAAATTTTCTTTCTGCAGAAAAAACAATCTCCTTATTTTCTTTAGGATTCATAGTGATTGTCGTATAATGTCGACCTCCATTAAGCAGTTTCAAGTTTTCGGTTTTTAATAACTTCGTAGACTCATTTTTCTCAGTTTTTTCTTTCAGAATAGAGAAAACAACCTTGTCTTGAACTTTTGTGGGATATTTCATTATTACGATATTTTGTAGATTATCAACTAAAACATTTTCTTTATTACTGCAAACATGACAAATGCCTTTGCCAATTTCTTCACAACAAATTTTTCCGAATTTTAATATCTTTTTTTTCAGATCTCTTAGAAACGTTTGAAGAATTGTAGCTTTTTCATGTGCATAAAGCTGCATATAAACCATTGTCTGCAGTTATTTCTACTTCAAATTTTCTTTTATGACCCTTACCTACAATAGTTATTGTATGAATGTTACATCTTGCAGTTAAACAAACGTAGCACTTTCAAAATTCTTTGTCTCTTCTTGTTTCTTTCTGAAGCTGTAAATCTTCATAGTTGGTCATTTTTATTCGGGGCCTATTGATTGTATTTTATTCTAATTCTCTAATCGTATTCTGACAGGTGTTACAGCAAGCTAATGGAAACTTTGAATCTTCTAAGTTAAATGAACGGTCAACGTGATTTTTAATTAGAATTTCAGACTCTTTGGTGTTCTTGAAAAAGCTTAATTTCTTAGATTTATAAACTATTTTTTTTTCTTACGGACCGAAGTCTTTCAACCTATTGTCTTAATGATCACAGAACTGCTTTCAAATTTTAGATCAGATATGTCCACAAGAGTTGACTTAAAGAGCTAAATAAAAAATGACAATCATCTTATTAAAAATAGTAAAAAATATTCATCAGATTAAGATAATTACTGTAAACAAATTCCTAAGCCAAATTCTACAAATTTGAAAATATTAGGTTTCTGAAAAACATAATAAGCGAGCACTAAACAAGCCGTAGAATAATTTAAAAATAAAGTACCTTTTACTGCAAGAAACACATAGTACAATTACAAAAATGTATAAACAGTCATAAACATTAAAATCAATGTACCAATTTGGCTATAATAATAAACACACTTAATACGAATGAACATTGCATGAGTCTTACATGTACGCATTAATAAACATAAAAGACTCGTAAATATCAATAAATGTCGATATTTATGATAAAGTATTTTTAACATACTTTAAAAAGTACCACAATAATTTTGAGTCACCATTTTCATAAAACTTGGATTTATTCAGAAGAGGTGTGATACACAAAAATCGATCTAAACGACAATGTTACTTATGCATTTTCTTAAGCTGCACTCCAGATATGCTCATGGTACTGATATTTGGTTCGGAAGTGGTCGTCGCATTTACTTTCCAGTTTTTAGAAGATACAATAGCAGAATAATTTTCATATTTAACGTTTTTGGCTCATAACTGTGTTATGTGACTGACTCCGCTTTGATACTACTTTTCTTAATTATTAATAAAATAGTTCACCTTTCTATTTAATTTTATTATTTAACTGTCGGGTCTTACACTTTTGGGAACATGGTTATCGGGAAAATGGATTTGGGAAAAATATCTGTCGAGACTTGATTAACTTGATTAGTTGATACTTGATTAACTTAGTTTATATAAACTGAAAAATCCATTTCAAATGAATTCCCTTAATTCGCTTGCAAAGTACCTCTTTACAATACAGGACTACCAACCTGCGAGAGATTAACTCTAAGGGAAAGAATTTAAATAATAGTGCAATCTGAAAATAATTCCCGAGAATTTGCAAGGTAATGGCAACAATGCCATGTGACTAAAGCAGCAAAGCCATGCGCGTGTCGTGTTTCGAGCATTCTTCCATAAATTAAAGCTAATGAGGAACGGAGGTCCACACAGGTACGAATTCCTAGGAAAGTTTGTACTCGTCACGTAAACTGGGAACATTCGGGAATCCTATCCTGTAAATACTCAACAATAAACCGTCAACGACTACCAACTTTTCCCATTATACATTAACCTAATTAGTTTTGGATCTCGCAGTATTGGGAGTTCGACGTTCTTAGAAGTTCGCGGTTGTAAGTTAAGGTACCTAAGCTTACTGCCAAACAAGGTGAACTGGCATTGCAGTTGCGACGTCTTGCTAAACTACACCAATGGATGGTCAAGTCTGAATTTGGGAAGTTAAACTTTTCAAGAGGGGAGTACAGGTCAAAGTGGTTAAAACAACTACTTACTTTGAGAGGAAAGTGCACCAATTGGCAAAACTTTTATACTACTTTCTTTTCTTCAAAAAATCAATTATAAATTATGTAGGTACTTTTCTGAAACACTCGGTAAAAAGCAATAGCAGTGAATAATTTAAATAACCGCAAATAACTAAGAAAAAAGATTGATAAAAATGTATTTTTACATGTATTAAAAAATACATAAAAATATTTTTTAATAAATAAATGTAAATATTCCAGGCTGTGTACAAAAAATTTAATGATTTTCCTTGTCAACATTACTATCCAATCAAGTATTAACGTCAAACATACAAGTTTCTCATAAGCATGCATACTGATTTTGATTCTATTACACAGTTGCAGCGTATGCCCAAAGTCGGAGAGGAAGACAGTTACGTCAAGTTAGGTTAGTAAGATACACTTGTGTTCAAGGCACTTGTTTACACGGAAGGATAAACAAGGGCACTGAAGATTACGTCGCATTTGCATTAATGTGATATATATTTCTTTTCAGAAGCATACAGATTTCAAGTAAAAAAATATTATATTTTTAGATTAAAAAGTATCAACTATATTGTGTTAAAAACCGCTATTTTTTGTTAATGAAATTTCGGAGACTTGAAATATTTAAAATTAACATGATTAAAGTATCTTTTAAAGGGGAAACTAATTGTAACATAACTTTAAACTAGGTGTGAATTCTGTCCATTTCATGGACACTTCGCTTCCAAGGAAGCAAGATAATTTGCTTCCTCATAGAGGAAGCAATAAATTTATTTATAATATAAAAAATAATAATTTAATTTTAAATTAATTATTATTTATTTTTATCCAAATAAGTAATAATAATAAAATAATAATAAATCAATATATATTTTTTTTTCTATCTTCCAAAACTTTATTTATTTATTTATTATAAATAAATAAAGTCAATTAGTAGTCAATTATTAGTCAATTATTTTTATTTTAATTAATTAATTAATTAATTTTTTTTTTAATTCATTTGTTTGAATTTTTAGCAAGAAATTTTTTTTTTGGCAAAACACGAGATTTTTCAATAAAAAAAAATTAAAAATTATGAATTAATACGTGAGTTTTTAGTCAAATATAAAAGTTATATAGGTCACTCGATTTGTTTTGAGACAAGGAATATGATTTTGTAATTCGTTTGGTTGGATTTTTAGCATGAAATTTTTTTTTGTCAAATCGCGAGATTTTTCGATGAAAAAAAATGAAAAATCATGAATTATTACGTGGGTTTTTAGTCAATTATTTACTTTATATAGGTCGATCGATTTGTTTTGAAACAAGGAATATGATTTTTTCATTCATTTGTCTGAATTTTTAGCATGAAAAATTTTTTTGCCAAAAAACGATATTTTCGATGAAAAAAGGTGCTCAAAAAAATTTGATTGCGTATTTTCAAAAATCCCTGTGTCCAAATTTAGATATTTGTGAGCTTCATATGTCATCCAAATTTTATTAAAATCCGTTGAAGCGTTCTCGAGATATCCTGGCGACAAAAAATTTACCACATACACACACACACACACACACATCCGGACATTTTCTCAGGAATGAAAGTTTGAACTTTTCAGATGAAACTGAGCCGATTTACACTATTTTCGGAAAATCGAAAATCTTAACGATCACAACGCTTCCTCTATGAGGAAGCAAAAATTATTAGTTTTTAGGCATTATTTGCCTTTTTTTAAGTCTATAATTTCAACAATATGTTGATATGTTTTTTGATTCATTCAGTAAAAGTTTGATAAGAAATACAGCATAAAAGAGAGTCGCGTTGGATAAACATCTTCATTTTTTTATATTTTCTCTTTATTAGATCTTTTTTTTAATTCGATCAAAATATTCAAAAACTAATTTTATCCGATTTCTGTAGCGTTGATTTACGTCACGAGCCTCAGGCACTATATCAGTTTCGAAATTTCAGCTTGACGGACCGCACAATGTATACAAAAAGAACTTCGCAAAAATGGCCCGGAACGTACCCTGTTTGCCGTTTTTATTGACCAGAAAATGGTAGGGATTTCTTTACAAATTTATTGAATCCATGTTATTGTTGACCGAAATCTGTATGTGTTGCAGAAATTAATTAGAACGTCTGATGCAAGTACATAATCTTGTATTGTTTCATTTCTTGATTTCTGCACATCATAATTGTTTTATTACCACATTGATTTTTTAACTTGCACTTTTAAAAGAGATTTAAATAATAGTGTGTCTTTTAACTTGTATGTTTTTCCTACTTCTAAACAAGTAAACTTTAGTTTTTTCTCTTTATGACATATAATAATTTTAGATTCTAAACTAGGCTAGAAAAAAATTTGTAGCACCGAGTAGTGTAAACTTCGATGGGTCTAAGAATTAGATGCAGGTCTCCTTAAGAAGTTTTACTCCAGAAAATTAATGACAGGTATATGATTTTTTCGCGACGGTAAAAGATGACAGGAAAAAATGACACAAAATTATATTTTACTGAAACACATCTGCATTTTACACTATCGTACACCATATTTGTACCTAAAAAATTGTACGAAGAAGGAAACAGAAAAACCTGAACTCATATTGAACCCGTTTTGGTACATTTTGAGACGCATTTCCTTTTCTCTTGTTTACGGGCATCAAAAGACAGTAGAAAAAAGATGCGTAAAAACTAATCTACTGTTTTAGAATTACCATGGCCTTATCAATGGTTAATTTTAATTTACGTAAGCCAACTTGAAATAGTTCCAAGTAGAATTGTGCGTTCCTATCAAAAGATTACAAGAACATGAAAATAATTGGCCGCATGGCACGGACATTTACAAAAGAGTCGCACTGAACACTGACTCAAAATTTACAAAATATAGTCGGACAACCTACTTCCTCAAATTAATACACAAACGTTAATAATGGAGCTCACCTGATAGGGCCAATGGCCACGAATGGTGCCCCGTCACTTATTTTGTTACATTTTTATAAAGGTTTTAAGACTTTTCATAAACAATACACGAGCAACAGGTCGAACACACCAGTTCAGAATGCGACGACAGCGAAAACGCGTCGTCGACAATTTCATGTGCGGCGACACATGCGCCACGGTGCAACTCTCACAAATCACATTTCAAAGTTTTCGAGGTCGCATTACCCGCGAATGGAAAGATAAAACGGCAATCGACCGAGAAGTGTGAATCAGGTGTAGTGGTGGTGGCGCTGACGTCAAGCGCTAAAACAAGATGGCTGTCACCAGTGTTTTGACAGTTTATAAACACGACTGTCGACATTATCTTTTGGTTCTGGCACACTTGAGAGAACGGAACTGACATCCGAACCCATGTGCTAGGACAATCCAACGACGATGACCACCACCAGAACCACCTCCTCGACGATTCATTATGATTTGGAAAGCTCGACATCGGAGTCAAGCAGTGTTCGTGCGTGTAAAATAAAAGTGCGAACATTTAATGTTCATCACACAAAACAAATCGATGGCTCCGAACGACATTATCTCAACTCGAGCGAGCTTCTGTATTTTGTAGTAACTCTTCCAAGCGCTATACGAGAACTCCATACAACGCTCAAAAGAGTTACTACAGAATACAGGAGCTTGCTCGAGTTGAGATAGTGTCTTTCGGAGCCATCGAAATAATTGTCCGATCTGACAAGTTGGCAGGTAAAAACTAGAAGAACGATATAATAAGAAACGATATAATATTATATAATTCTTTATATTCTGTTTGTCATTTTTTAAAAAACGGGGCATCTAGTAAAACTTAAAACTTTGAACTTTAACATCTCCATTATTGGCCTGCTAGTCGACTTAGAAATTTACAAGTACACAAACCATATCTTTTTTGCCTAATTTACAAAGTTTGAAGTAAACCTACAGAAAAACGAATTTTTGAGAAATATTCCTTAAGTATTTCAAAAACCACTGAATTTGAAAGTGTTGATTTCAACCTTGATGATTTTGCATTTTTCAAGACTAAATAAAGTCGACTCTTTTTCATCTAAAATGTATAACTTTTCATGAGCAAATTTTCAAATACGTGTGTATGTATGAAGAGTATGTATGTAAAAATTGTGAATACATCACGCTTTTTTGTCGAATATCTCAAGAAGGGTTTGACAAGTTTTCATAAAATCCAGTCAGCTTATTATACCCATCAAGGTCTGAAATAAGGCGTTTTTTAAAAGACCCAATCAATTTTGTTACACCTCTTTTCTGTCAAAAATATACTAGCTAAACAAATTTTTCGTGTTAAAAAGACAATTTATAATAATATAATTTTTATCCGTGTGAAGCAATATTCAATTAAAACAAAATTTCACAACATTCATGTTTTGTTGAATTTAGTCGTTAAAAAAAATTCTTTAAAATCATGGTTGTTCATAACTCAACCCATAGTTGACATAAAAGAAACGAATCAAAAAATAAAAAAGTGTTCCATATACGACGCTTCTACAAAATGAAAAAGTGAAAAATGATTTATAAAGTTCATAACGTATTAGATGAAAAGATGATTTCGTCTTAATTAGTAAGAACCAGGACGTAATGAAAGTACGGTGAACGTGTAGACGACAGCATTCCGCGAATTTCTCACGCTGGATGACGCTAATTAAATCCCAGCAAGGACTTTCGGTATCTGGGAGAAAAGAGACGAGGAGGTTAAAGCAGAAGTTGGTATAGGTGGGCTTAAACGCAATTTGCATTTCATTAATTCACAGCCACGCGAATTTTTCTTGTCTCGCCTTGACAGAACGCGACCTCACCATACACTTTATTCACCACATTCAGAGAAAAAGGGGTTCATTTCGTTTCAACTAGTTCTGATTTTGGCAAGAAACAACAAAAACAGAAAAAGCACAAATAAATTATCTACATGATTAAATACAGTGTATAAAATATTAAAAATGATGTATGTGTGTGAAAAAACGGTTTTATCGTAAAATCTCTCTTCATATAATGCATCCCATATTTCAAAAAAATACAACAACCTTGTGCCATTAAATATTCTCTAGCGATGAGAAAATGGCTTCTTTCTTGTAATAATCACCTATAAAAAGTGGTTACCCTGGTGGCCTGATTCAAAATTTATCTATAAACACGCCCTCTTACTTTTCAACAGCGTATTCCATCACTATGATAGAACGAAATTTCCATTAAATTTTAAATAAAATTCCATTGCAAGGTAGAATGTGCTTTAACATCAAAATGAAATTTTACTCGGAACTGCATTAAAATATTAGTTTACACCAGTCAAACTCCATCTCTTGTTCAAGTTTTGCTGCATAATAGTGAGCTTCTATTGTGTACCTTCCTCATTGATCCAAAATCTATTATTTCATCTATTTTTATTATACTTTACATGATAGAAGATGTTTTTGCATGTCTCAAGATACTTTTAAAATTCATGTAAAGTTATACTTACTGAAAAAAGATTTGATACATTCTTAAAACAGGTTTATTGTGTTATTTTTTTTAAAAAATTAATAAATTTATATATTTACTATGTTGACTGTTGCAGAAGAATACTAATTTCTGAGTCTGATTTTGGCTCAATGGAAAATATATGATTAGTAAACTATTGGATTAATATTTGGAGCCAAATAAATTGTTGTTGTAGATGAATGGTCCTTTCTCGCAAGTGAGTTGAGCTTCAGAATATATAAAAGAAACCTTTGCTACTACTCAGTATACCTTTGACTATAATTTGGCAACTATATTGGTCCAATATTGACGTTCTAACGCTCTGAGTAAAAACAGAAACTTCTCTTATGTATTTTTGTAATTCAACTCGCTTGTGAGAAAGGTAAATGAAGCCATGTTTAAGAAACTGTTTTTTAAATATTGTGAAGCCAACTATTGGCTTCGGTGCACATTTGTGACTGCACAATTTCTATTGGGCCAATATTAAAACTTTTGTTCCCAAGAACATAAATATTGATTAAAAATTCACGTTTAAAACATAATTATTTAATTAATAAAGCAATGTGAGGAAAAACATTATCCTAGCAATTTAAGAAATATCAATTTTTAACATGAGTAGTTACTAAACAAATAAATGTAATTATAAATCGTCTTAAGAGTCTCAAAACACAAGTTAAACAATATTTTGACCTATAGGAATGTTATAACTTTATAAACAAAATATATCGCCTCAAGCATGAAGAGTAATTTGGAGTTTGGCCAATCTTTATTGTTCACCAAAAAACCTATTCTTAAAAACAAAATACTTTTGTGGGATAAAATATACTTAATTTTTAGCGAACGAAAGACATTATTAACAAAAATGAAGCCTCTTGATAAATGGAATAAAGTGTCTGATGAAAATTTGATTTATATATTTTTTTACATGACAAAGCCAAACTAAATCCTCTAGCAAGTAGGAGAGCAAGCGATTCACGTATTACGATTCAACCAACTCTTATCTTTTGTGTTCACCATCCACCTGCAAAATTTACTTCTACTCCCGCAGTGACCTCGTCCCATTAGTATTTTTCATGGAGTTGGCTGAGTGTGTCTATGTAGGATGTGAACTGCTATTATGCTCAATCCCTTATCGTTTCTACTATGCCATATATCTTCGAGCACCACTTCCTTTCTCTTTCACTACCCGATAGAGACGAGGAGAGCAGAACGAAAATTATACGAACGGCACAAAAATGTGATTGGGATTTTCTGCTCTAGGGACGTCATCGCCATCGAGCATCGTCTTTCGAGCCATTCGGATACCTTGAGAAATGCTGGAAACACGGTTTACGAGTCGTTACAAGAAAATAACCAGAAGGAATACAAGGGAGAATAGTTTACGATTCTTTGATAGAAAATGTTTCGCCATCAACGGAATACCCTTTCGACTATTCCATAAAAGTACATCTTTTTCAAATAAAATATATCAGAAAAAAGAGTCGTAAATTGTTATGATTTCATCAAATAAATGTGCACATTGTTTTCCTTTCATTCAAATAAATCTGTCTGTGTATTGGTATTATTTTATCAGCTAAAACTGTATCTGACGATAGTTTCAGAAAAAAACAGGCAACAAGTTTTAAACATTTTTTTAAATATTTAATTTTTATTACTCAATTTAAACAATAATGTGCAAACTAACTCCAAATAGAATAAACAAGTTTCAAACTATCGTATGATATATATACTGCTTTATTTTCTTTATATTTTTTATGATTCAGTATTATTAGCTTTTTAGTTTTACTTTCTTCTAATTTTGGCGAAAATATATTAAATGGTACTTTTGTATTGTCGCAAATTGCAAAATGGAAAAAATGGAAAAGAAAACAGAAATAAAAGATTTTTGTTTCTTAATCTGTATAAGTCAATTTATTGAATTAAATAAACTAATTTCTTCTGCTTTTTGCAAATCATCTGCAGTTTTAACCAATTTCTTTGACTAAACAATTTTTTAAAATTTTAATTTGTTTCAGCCGTTTTTATAGATATAATTTAAGGTGAGTTTTCGAATATGTGCAGTTAAAAACAAAAAGTTCGAAATATCATAGCAACATAACATGCCCTTTTGACACTGCACTTGAATGAAAACTCATTCTTTCCTAAATTTAAAAATACTTATCTTTAGAGACTAACGACCTTCTTAATAAAAGTTATAAAAAGTTTTTATTAACATTTGGTAGCAATAAAAAACTATGAAAGATACCAAAGGTTAAAAGGAAACTAACGACAAATTAGGTATAGAAGAATTTATCAAAACTTTAACAAGTCATGTAAAAGGATAGATAATTTCTGGAAATGTACGCTTTTTTCAAAAGGTTCAAATTATACTAAGACACTTAACAAAAGTAACACCGAGGAAATATTTCCTTATTCGTTTAACTAATTTACGCTCTACATCTATTTTCAAAATCATTGTCCCTCCAAATTTTCTTCGTGGCGAAGTTTTAAAAAACCAAACCCTAGGGAACACAGCGCGCATTTCTTTAAATATATATAGTCTTACAAACGTAACGCATTTTTCCTCACATACAACTTTTGGTCTTCACTGAAAAAAATGTTTTGTTATATCAACAAAAATTTTGTTGGCTCAACCAAATTTTTAGTCATAGCAACGAAAATTTGGTTGACTCAACCAAATTTTTGTTGATATGACTAAGCATTTTTTTCAGTGTTTTTTACGTATATTTTTCTGTGATAAGAATTTCTAAATAAATTCCTCAAATTTTGACTCAATAATAATATATTCAATTTTATTACAATTTTGTGAAATTTTGTTCATTACACCTAGTAAATAAACGTATACTTGTTTGTCCAATATATGTTTTACCACAATTTTAATTTTATAAACAACACCAGTATATTATCTAATTTTTCCAAAAGATTCTTACCCATATTAATAAAAGATTTTAAAGATGAATCATTATTAAAAACTATTTTTACGTTATATGACTCCAATGTTCGTTTAATTTTAAAAGTAAAAATGTAATTTAACATTTGCTTTTATAAAATAAATAATGTTTTCCAGTATGTGAGCGTTCAACAGAGCTTTTCTGTCATCATGAAACAACAATGGGAGCTTTCATTTGACGACCACAACGACAGAATAACTTTATGTAAATAAATATAGAGAATTTATTTAACGCAATAGAAAATAAATCTGCAGGATGCCTCTTTGAAAGGTTAAAATGCTTTTTTTCCACCCCAGTGAATTAACTGTCTATATTTCCTCCCCAACAGATTTCCTGGCTACATGCCTAATTCATGAAAACATTCCGCTGGTGAAAGCAGTGCATATTAAGTCCAAAACAAGCAGAGCGTGATAAAAAGCACGAAATGATTTTATATCTCACATATGTTGAATAGTTTAAGAGTCACTAATACACTTATAAAGTGCAAACATTGAAATGAACACGAGTGTACAAACACACTGCTTCCAGGGTCGTTAGGATAGTCGTATACCTTCCACCTTTCCTAAATAAACTTCCAGTTTGCAACTCATGACTAAAATCCTTTACTCTGCTTCCATAACATTTTAGAAGAAAACAGATATCAATTTCGTAAACGTTATTTCTTTCAAATCCATTTCATTTTAAAAATAAACAAATTGGTTTTTTCACGAAAAGACATAAAATTATTTTTTTCACCAGTAAGGTGTTGAGTGTTTACTTGAGTCCTCGATTATGTTTACCTTTTTTCTCTCTGTGTACGTCATAAACTTCTGATTTTACAAAATTCAAGTTTAATTATTTATCCTACTTACTGTTATATTTATAATATTTTTTTGGCACCTATTTTCGAGGGATGCTTCCATAAAAGTATTAGAGATTTTAAATAAATTTCAAAATATTATGCTTTTGGTTATAAGACAGATTTTTAACACGCTTAAGGCAAATTTTGTCTGATTCAATTTCAACTAAATTTTTTCTGCGCGAGGTAGAAGGTTGCAAGTTAATTTTTTTTAATATGCAAAACTAAGTGAAATCAGTTTAACCGTTAAGAAGAATATAAAATTATCAAACAATTGACGCATTTGGCGACGAGAATAATAAAGCAGAGTGACTTGTTACCAGCTCATACTTCGTCTACAAATTCTCAGCGTTCTTTTGTTTTTCATAATTAAAATCACAGTTGAAATTTAATATCGTTGTCATAATTTTTCCGACGCGTCTAGAGCACCAGCCACGAGCGCAGCTCGTTGAGATTCCTGACGCGGTTTTCGTATAAATCTGAGGGAATATAATTTTATTATATGAAAAAATTCCAAACGGAGTAACCTATATTTTAACCACGAGCAAGGACGAAAGGCTCGTTAAAGTGGGTTATTTATTTTGACTTTCGCATATGGATATCTCATCCTGTCACCATTACCTTCCCTGTCATCAGTCTATGTCGGGAATACGTGCACTCACGTTAACATTTTCCGACTAGAAGATTTATGCCTTATCCACGTATTTTACACTTCCGAGAATTTTGAATGTCTACATTGTTCTGCAGCTATATCAATTCTCTATTTTTCCATTTTCCTCAAGTATTTGCGCTTTTGCCAAATTTAAGTAAGAGACATTCTTTATGCAAGTTGGCATATTTTATAAACATTTTAACAATAACAAATGAACTTTTCCTGGAATTCCAACAAAGAATCAATCAAATAATAAGCGATATTTACCTAACATTCCTGTCAGTGGAAAGAAAGGTGACGCCTAACTCGCCTTAAAACAATGCAAAAATAGTCAGCTTTCGGTACACTCTTCTCGAAGACCATTTCTCCAAATGCGTTAGTCTTTATTTTATTTGATTACAATTATAGTCAACTGTATCAATAAGAAGTTATAAGACCTTATATTAAAATTAAACAGATTCTTTTTTATAAACATTTATACCAAAATATAAAAAAAATCCCATTCTCTCTGATTCATTAACTCACAACTCCATTTATACAACTCAATATTATGTCAAACTTCTTATTCGTTATCTTAAAACCTTACTGAATAAATTAAAAAAAAAACTTTTAAATCAGTTTAATAGCTTTGAAGAAAAGTGTACCGAAAAAAAATTTAAAAACCAAATATTGAATACACCATTTTGAATTTGTGAATCATGTCTATATGATGATTGATTTATTCATGTTTAGTATAAAAATACGAAATTTGAATACAATCGAATTTTGAATTCATTCATGAGCTTCAGAAATTATATTTTAAGAAAAGGTATCTAACTTTGAACATGTATTAAAGCTAATTCTACTCATCAGAAAAGATTATAAATAATCTTCTTCTATTCCTAATTAAGTCTACTTTTAGATAATAAAATAAAAAAAAGCATTTCTTTTGTCATCTTTTCATTTAGTCGACACATCCAACAATCTTTATCTGACGTTAAGGGTGTTGAAAAGACAGACTTATAAATCTTTTAAAGATGCCCTTTAAATTTGCACCCTTACACTCCAACATTGAAACATGGAGATAAATAGCTTCAATTATTCTTTAGCTATTATTTTCTCGGCACACTGTAGCATTTTTTCTCAATATGTTAAAATGGAATAGCATCCTGTAGAATTTTATGTAGATTTATATTCACACAGTAACTTGGATATTCATTATGATAACAGAAATAACCAACTCAAAAGATTAAAAACACTTGCGATCGAAAATCGATTTTTTCAAATATAACTTCCGGAGAAATACCTTAAAGGGTAAAATGAATTAGGAAAAATGGCCTATAACTTGTTATTTATTTAATATATATGAATCCACAAAAAATTGTCTTTTTTAAGTAAAATAAATTTTTTAAGTTTTTAAGTGGCACAAATGGTGGAACTTCAATTTTGTTTTTGATATAAACAAGAGCTAATTATTATTGTTGTTTACTACTTTTTCCAAATTTAAAAAATACTTTAAAAATAATATGTTTAACTCTTTTTTATAGTAACAAAATTAAAATTCTACCACATGTGCCACTCTATTATTTCTAATACGTCAAAATTTACTAATTTATTTTGTTCTTTAAGAATTATAATTGTAAGCATTAAAATCAGATAAGCGCATTTTTGGTCACAAGTTTGATCAGCCTTAAATAAAATACTTTTACGCCTTCTACTTTTTAAGGCCTCCCTTAAAAATTACTACGAAACAATTTGTAGTTATAGACAAGAATAATTTTTCAATATTCAACTATCATTGTCAAATAAACTTTAACCCGTGTGGAAAAATTTCTAGTCAAACTAGGTGGAATATAGTAGCTTTACAGTTAACGTAACGTTTAACTTGTCACGTACAGCTGTGTAAATACTGTCTCGAATTTACACAGTATCGCTAGATTTCAATACAGTAACTTTACAGTTAATGTAACGTTTCACTTGTCACGTATGACTGTGTCAATACTGTCTGTAATTTATATAATACCACTGTATCTTTTCGTATATACATGATATAGCAATCTTGACAACTCTGTCTAGAATATTGATAGATCCACTAGATGAACATATACACAGAAAGCAAACAGAACCTGTACAGTTTTACTATTCTGAATATTTTATCATTATATTTTACTGTTTCATATACAATAAATAGTACACACGACAGTTTATGTAAATAAAGGAGAAACCAAAGAAAACATGCTCCTGTTACATAAAAATTTTTGCATGTTCAAAATTTTTTCTTATGACCTTATTTACTAAAATTTCGAATATTATGGGATTTTAATAAATAAGGAATTATTTTAAATGAAAAAAATTCTTTACATCTGCGTATTTGTCTTAAAATTCGAAATTGTAGAAATGTGTAGAATTTTTATAACAATAAAATAAACTTTTATAAAAAATTAAAATTATATAATTTTCAAAAATTTTGTAAATAACGTTATAAAAAAACTTTTTATTATATTTGAAAGCGCTTTAATAAACATTTTTTGTTGGTTTGTTATTTTGAATTTTGTTTAAAAGTCAAAGAAATAGCTTTTTTTTAGTACCTAATTTTTTTTGTCCAAGAAATAGTACAGTACATTGATGCATAATAATCGAATAATTAGATCTTGTTCTAATACTGAACTTAATTAATAATTAAATAATAATAACAATCATTTTTTAAAATATTAAATATAAATATTTATTTATAAATATCTAATTGAATATTTATAATTCCTGTATAAAATATGAATTTACTTATTTTTTTAATTTAATTTATAATTTATTTTAAAAAGGAACAAATAAAAAATTAAAATAACAATCAGATAAATAAACCAAAAATTATATATAAATTACTATTTAACTAAACAAATACTGTAACATATGTTTAAATATTTAATTATTTTTATAATTTGTTAAATAACAATTAATATTTAAATATTTGGTAATACAAAAATTAAAACCATTTTTAAAAAATAATGTTTTAAACGTCATTTGAATTTCATTAAATGAAAAAAAAAATTTTTAATTTTTCTGTATAATAATATTTTTAGTAATAAAGTAATTAAAAATTCTAAATATTAGAGGTTAAGGTATTAGTCGCGTAAAATGATTTTCGTCAGATTTTTTTAAAACTTTGTATCTGTATTCATGAGGTACTTATCTATTAAATGAGATCTATCCTATTAATTTTGACCACTTCTGAGCTTCAAAATATTAATTCAAAGTTTATACCTTTTACATGCAATAGCACAAAATGCATGTAAAAAATGTCTCTTATATTCAATTATAAAAAAACAATTCGTCAGTTTTTCAAATAAAACTACTAAGTTACACATTGAGATAAAATAAATCCTTTAAAAAAAAATTAATTTTATTGATCACGCCGTATAAAAAATACAATAATTTAAAAATTCATAATTTTTCATTTTCACGTGGTTTCATTGAAAAATGTCGAAAACGTGTAAGCAATACATCACGATAACTTATAGTACCTGACTCAAAATCGTGAAAATTACATATATTACATTAGAAGAGGTCACAAGGAAGCAAGTGAGTTCATATAAAAGTTTATTTTTTGTTCTTTTTATTTTGCGGGAGTTTTGCGGGAGCATTTACGCGACTAATACCTTAATTGTTAAAAACTTTGAAATAAATATTGAAAGTATTTATTACTTTTTTGATTTTATATTACATAACTTTTAATTTTAGAAACAATTGTTAAATATGCAAATAATATTCATATTTAATGATTTCTGAATTCCTGTTTATAAAAACTTTAATGTGGTAGCAAACTTATTACAAATAAAAAAATAATTTGTCCGAGGTAGGTCTGACGCTTAAAAATGAGATTTTTGGTTTACTGTCCCAAGGTTGCGTGGTGTAGTGGTAAAGCGTCTGACTTGCGTCCGTAGCGTCGAGGGTTATTATTTTTATTACTAAGTTATTATTACTGTGATTATTGTTATTGTTATTTTTATAATTTTATACATTCAACATTAAAAGCTGATCATTTAACCAATTAAAGAAATCATAGATTTACGAACTAGTTTTTAAGCAGTACTCTTATGTAGTTGAACTAGACAGAAACTAGTCGATCTGAGCGTTACATTTGAGCATAGTTTCTTTACAGTTAATCTGTACAGTTACTGTATAGTGCCTAGTAACACTATACAGTAACATTAAAAAACCGGGAATATTTTCTACACGGGAATAGTTACAAAAAATGCATAGTTTAAATTTTTATTTTAACAGCAGCTTATTTTTTGCTTTGCGTAATATTTATAAATGCTGAATATAAAAAAAACTTGTCACTAAAAAGTTATTAAATTGTATGCCTTGTTGTCATTAACATTATTTTCTAAACGGTATCAAAAAATCCCGTTTTCCGAATTGATGTTTATTTACGATTGTTTCTTACAGTTTTCCAAAATAAAATAACTTTAAAATGTTTGGATATGACTTTATCTATTGCCAAGATTTATTAGATTCACAAATTAAAATTCTAAAAATTTTGAACAGTTTTTAGTTGAGAGAAAACGCGCAGTAATTAAAATCTTTATCTTAATTGCAATGAGCTTTTCATTACTCACCAATTCTGACACAGCTATTAATAAAGACAGTCGTGCATACGTATAACTCACCTGTAACAGAGAACGAAGAAGTTTTATTAGTTTAAATATATTATAATTTATAGCAGAAAGTTTATAGAAAATAATTCGACAAATGTGAAAAATGCGCGTCCCAATGTAGAACAGTTGAAGAGAAAATAGAAACTCGGTTACAAGGTGGAATGTTCAGGTCCAATGAAATTCCGTTACTTGATGATTCTACTGTAGCGTGTAATGAATGGAATCACTTTAATCTCTACAATTTATTCAATGATCGTATTCTAATCTTTGTATCTTTCTATCACAAATATTGTGTTACCAATAAACTTAACATACGGGACTTTAAATTTTATGAGAGTATTGACGTAAAATCAAAAATATTAAAAGAAGATGTTGCTCGTTCGTTAAAGAGAGAAAACAAAAAAACGTGAAACATATGAGAGAAGTTGTGTAGGTGGATCGGCCAACAAGATACAAGTAGCAGTAATTGACTCTGTATGTAACATATTGAAAGCGTTGCTTGTCAGCAACATTTGCACTTACATAACAACTAGATAATTGTGCGATATATATGCAGTATCTCTATGAAAATCATAAAAAGATAACACCACCAACGCTCTAAGCAAGATTAAACAAGGATTTCATTTTTAGAATGCGTGATGAGTTTATTTCAGGTAAACTGAAAAATAAAAGGCCGCTGTAAGTAATCGTTATTTATTGGAGACGATTTTTAATTAGTGAAATATGCCAGGAATAAATGAGAATTTAGTAGAACCACTTAAGCGGCTCTCGTGTCTGACTATAATAATTCTTCTCCACTTGAAAGCTTTTCCTCGCAGTAGAAAAAGTAAATTTCTGCACAACAATTACAAACTTTAAAAAATTGAAAATTTATAATATCACGGAAAATGGTTATTATTTAAAAAAAGCTTTGCTTAAAATGATGAATTTAAGAATGATTGACCTCATTTTAAAATGAGCAGAATCTGTTCAAACTTTGAGAATTAAATAATAATAATTACAGAAATATACCTGTAAAATTGCATAGAGATTCAGAACCTGGTTTAACAAAATATTAATATTAATATATACACGGCGTTCAATGGTAGTTGGAACATTTGGCACATCTCTTTGTGCAATTTTAGTATGTCATAGTCTAATATTAAAAGTTCTACAGTGGCAAATTTTAATGCAATTCAGTTTTTCAGAAAAATGTCATTAAAGTTGAAAGATAATATTTAATTTGTAGAATTTGCACTTCTAAATGTAGAGATTTGACAAAGTTGCTTGGATACAAGGTGTAGGCAAATATTTTTCTCTCAGATATGCCTGATTTGACGTATTTTTAATTTTATGACAAATTATAATTAAAAAAGATTCATCAAATATACTATAAATAATGACAAGTGTAATAATATAATGATATTACCGATATTAGAAAGCGTACAAAGCTGATATTTCCGACATAACCTAAAAGTGTAAGTCATCATATTTGTTTACAAACGTCACTACAGCTGTACTGTCAAACGCAAGTACGCATGCTTTCAAAACACGCGCGTTATTTTAAATTTTTTAGAAATAAATTATTTTCTATTAACATATTATGCTTCAATAATTTCATTTAAAAAAAAACGTCATAAAATATGTTTTATACAAATAAAGCATAAATTTATATATTTTTTAGATATGTTTAAAATGAATTTAATAAAAACATTTCAAATCAACGCGCGTATTTCGACCAATCGCACTTGCGCATGTAGTTTCTGTAGTCAGCAGTCAGGTTTGCCACCCAAGAAACAAAAAACGTTGCGTTGCAGCACCTTTTTTTAATTATAGATATCCGAAAATATATTTTTTAAAAATATTACCTTTTTTCATAGAGCAATATTTCTTACGACTTTATATTTATTGCTTATAAAAAAATCTATTATGAAGCAAACAGTAGTATGTTAAAATTGCATTATTTCATTTTATTAAGTTGGTTGTATTAAAATAATCTGCAGCGGGATTGTTTAGAGCCAATTTCAGATTATTTAAATTCAATTTGGTATAAAAAAAAGAGCGTTGCAGCTTAATTCAATCCAAAACAGTTTTCTGTGATATTATATAATTATAAATTACTTCGGGTAATAGTAAAAATGTTTCCTTCTTTAAGAAAAATGAATATCTAACCTTTTAAGATTTACTCTTTATTAATGTTCTAAAACAATCGATGTCACTAACTTTTGTGTTTTTTTTTATATGTTCAATCATCCTTAAAAGAATTTTGCTTCTCTGTTAAATTCAATCTATATGGAAAATTCAGCTGAGCTGTGATTTGAGTTGAGTTATTATTATTAATGATTATTATTTACTTGTCAAATTTATAGAACAGCGATTTATCTTTAACGATAATTCAATTAAATAATAAATTTTTAATTATATTTAACGTAATTAAGCATTCACTTATAATTATATTTACATTATTATTTTGAAATTTAATTTCTTATCATTTAAGCAAGTAACCAAGTAACAATACTTGTTTTAATTTTAGTAACAAAAGTTTATTAACAAACATAAGATATCCTTTATGAGTTCATCTATTTCTAGACTATTAGCAGACATTGTTATGACCTTGAGACTATTTTGATTGATATATTAATATTATTCTTCAAACCATAATTTTTCATAGATAAGTTATTAATGACATAATCACATGCATAGGTACTAGAAATCAAAATTCAATAAATGTTGGTCATTTTTAACACTTATGACTAAAAATTTCTAACACTGACCAGTGAAGAAGAGGTTGAACTAAAATAAATTGATCACCTATGGTGATTAAAAGCACACTTTCTTGTGCCTTTACAATACCTTTACAATCATGACAGACCCACAAAGAAAAAAGAATATTTTGTTGAGACTCTACACTAGTGTATTCCTACGCATTTTTCTTCGCTGAATCCGAATCCAAAGTCAGAATTATTAGATTAGTTCCATTTTTTGAAATAAACTCAAAAAGAGTTTTAAAGCACAAATCAAAACAAAACAAATTGTTTTTTTTATCCAAGACGCTACGTTAGTTTATTCCTAAGTATTTCTCTCCGCTGAATCTGAATCCAAAGTCAGAATAATCAAAATGGCTAAACTTTTTTAGCTAATCTCAAAAAGCTGGTCAAAAATCAAATTGGTTCAACTTTTTGAGATAACATCAAAAACTGATCAAAAACACAAAAAATCGCTTTTTTAAGATTATCTAAAAAAATTTTAGCCAATCTGGTTATTCTGACTTCGGATTAGGATTCAGCGAAGAAAAATACATGAGAATATACTAGTGTGGTGTCTTGGACAAAAAAAAAATTATTTTTTTTTTGTGGGGCTGTGTTATTTATGTTTCAGTCTTCATCACAAAATCTGTACAATAAAATGTCTGATTCAGGGAGAGACAAATTTCTACTGGTTCATTTGAACCTGTGCTTTTGCATCAGACTAGTCAACTTCAGTACACATCTCTCGGCTTCATTACATATGTAGATTACTGATTTTTAATTTAGAAAGACCGAAATGATGTTGATTTTAACATATTTGAATCTTTTTTTTAGATATGTAAATTACCACACAACCAAAGATACTCCATTTTTTACATTAATTCTGAATTTTTATCCTAACTTCTTTGATCCACCATTTGCAATTATTGAATTACGTGACGCAGGAGGGTTAACAGCAACTAATAAAATTTGTAAAAAAGATGTTCTAAGTTATATAGTCTAAAAAATATTGAAACTACATAAAACTATTTTCACGTTCTGTGTGCTTTCTAAAAACACAAGAGATTTTCTTTGCCATTCAATTATGCGAGTGTTGTCGATCAGAATTACATGATAACAAAAGAAAACTTATTTTCTAACGAAACGTCAAAGACTTATTGGCTAAAAGGCCGCGAGAGCAAAATTAAACCGTAAAAATGTTTAAAGGAGAATTCAATGGATTTTAGTCTGATCGTCTATCTTACTCTCTGACAGTATTCCGCAATTTTCTGTTATCTTCTTTCATCATATCCCAGGTTGACAATCCAATTTGTAGCGCATCAAGATAAAAGGGAAACACGGGCGGGTGTAACCTCTATCGAAAAAGGAAGCTGAAGCGGCGTGAAATACAGTAATGAGATTCGAAATACGCCTACTCTAGAACAAAGAAGCTTTATAATAACGTGACCGATGCAGCTAGCCAAGGTTGCTTATGTGAATTGCATAATGCAGTACCTTATCCGGTGATAACTTATCCAATCACCGGACTGTCAGTTACAATCTACCGACTCCATTACCTGTCGATTTATCTTAATGGAACGTGATCGTTATTTATCACTATTTTCAGTTGCGAGCACTAGCACAATTTCTCTCGCTCTGAGCTGCTGTGCAAAGACTTTGCGGAAGAAAATAAAAACGTCCAATATCCCGCCGAGTATACATTATAAACAACAAATCGTCCTTCCTCGTGGCAATCTGTTAGTGACTCTGGGCGCCCTGGGGTGGTTTGTCTTTAACATGCCATTCGATCGACAGGTCAATTCACGTTGCATTCTGAATTCAAATTTTCGATTTAGCACTATCAACCACGAATTCTGATTCTGACATGTGGCAGCCGCATGTTACATTAGTTTTCTTCCCGGGGGATTAAAGTGACCATTGCCTTGGGGAAGGAACTTCAATATACATATGCAATGGTTTCAAGAAAATATACAAGGCAAAAAGAGAGAAAATTCAATTGTACTGGCAAAATTCCTTTCTGCTTTTTAATCAATATTTTACATCTCAAAACGATTGATAAAGTGGAATTTTCTTAGAACCAATCCTAAACTCTGCACGCGTTCGTAGGGAACTTTTTTCTATTATCTAATCTTCACGTCCAAAATAAGAATAACACTATATTTTAAATTTTGCAAAGGATATAAAAGGTATAGAAGGGAGTTCTGAATCTACAAATCTACTAACTAACACCTTTAATCTCCCTTAACTAAATAAGAAAATAATTAGTAAAAACAAAAATAATACGATGTTTCGGCACTCACCTAAAACCCTTATTAGAATCTGAATAAAAAGAAGAAAATTATTTATTAATCACAGTCAAATGTCCGGAACCACCGAGAATGAGGATACTTAACAAGAAAAAGACCTGAAATCTGAAATCAAAAACTTCACCGAAGAAATTCTCACCATCACAGAAAAGACTACCACCACTTACTAACATTTATTTTGTAACAAATCCATCTTTAATTTATTACTTAATTTTTTATATTAATTCAAAAAATTAATAACATTACATAAATTTAATTCAAAACGTTAATCATCAAAATTAAAATCAAACATTCAAACTTTACAAAAAGAAAATGGTGCAAGGTAAATTCTATAACCAATAAAATAATATTTATTAACAAAAATAAGTAGAAATACTCTAAATTTTACATTTAAATAATGAGTTAAAACTTCATCATTTATTCTATCAAATTAAATCGGTGACGTCACCCTAAACATTAACAATCAAATCTCGTCTCAAAATTTGCGACAGTAAAATTATTCATTCAATAAACATAGTAAAATAACAATAACAAATACGCACATATAATTTTCAGCATCAAAGAAACCATACACAAATATAAAATAAATGTCAGAAAATGAAGCAAAGGTATTACAATAAATCTTCAATAGAAATAGTCAAAATGAAATCTGTCAATTGATCTCACACCTTCATTCAAACATAAATATAATAACCATTAAGATACTCATCAATTTGTGAGGCTGGCTGCTGGAGGCGATAGTTATCTCTCACTGGTGATCGTGATATGAATCCATATAGATCGTCGAAAAGACTCTGACAACGGCCCAATTTCCATTTTATTTTAAAAAATTTCCGCTTAACCCGTCATGAATCACGATATAGTAAAAATCACCTCCCTGATCCGCGGCCATCAATAAACGCCACACTTTAAATACGGAAAGACACAAATTTACATTAATTTTACAATTTAACTCACGAATAAAAATCTTTTGTAATAAATAATTCGAAATACCTTTAAGCGTCCTCGGCGAGTGCTCAAAAGCGTGGCGCAGATCCACAGCCAGCCCAAAGGTGTGTCGATCAATTTCTAATCAATTAATCGACACCCCGATCAGCAAAGGCTCCCGATACTCCGCTCATGACATTCGAGTAAAGCTTATTGGTCAAATGACTAACACGTGATTCTTCCAAAATCATTTTTCCAAACTATTAGAATATTGTAAGAGACCGCTATCGCCACAATTTATTTAAATATAATAAAATTCCTACTTGGGTACAGAAATATGAATGCATATTTACACACATCCACGCTCATATACATACATATTGCCATGAATTAAAAAACCTAGTTACAAATCAATGATCTTAAAGATCGTGCTTACATAATTAAATAAAAATTCAAAAAAAAACAGTCTTAAATAAGTGATGGGAAGAAGCGTCTCTAATATTAGAGGGTATTTTGTTCCAAAGCCGACTACCTCTAACAATAAATAAACGCTGGAACTTACATGTGCGATGGGGAGGTACTTTTAAAATGGAGGGTCTATCACGGAGCCTACGAGAATCTAATACATTGTTAGACCTAAATTCAAAGTAGTCAAAAAGATACTCGGGAACTTTGTTCTGGAAAATAGAGAAAAGGAGATTACCCATAAAGAACTGTCTTCTCTTTACCACACTTAAAATTCCAGCTTTAATTTAAAAAGGAGTGATATGTACATCTTTAGATATCTTAAAAATAAAACGAATACATGCATTAAGAGTCTTTTCCAGATTGTCATTAAGTTCATCTATGATTTCATGATAAACGATTCATCCAGAATCAAACTAAAGTAGAGCTTGTCAAGGAGTACTTGGTTCTATACAGTTGCCTAAGAGTAACATATGATTTGCAATAACTAACCTCAAGAACATGCTCCTTCCAAGACAGAAAACTACTAAGGGTCATACAAAGCTCTTTTATCGTCTCTTGAAAAACAATTGCCGGCGCTCTCAGATGCAGTGGATTAAGAGCCTTTAAGGTTAAAATTCTTAAACGTATTAAATATTATAGCTTGCATTTTAGCCGAATTTAGTAAAAGTCCATTATCCCTTGACCAACTGACAGCTAAATCAACATCAGACTGCATGTTGATAAGTAAATTTAACAGAGAGGATAAGGGCCCAGAGAGATAGAATTTAAAATCGTCACCGAATTTATGATATTTACAATAAACAAGTTGACTGCCGAGATCTGAAATGTACAAACTAAATAGCAACGGGTCAAGAGAAGAGCCCTGAGGGACACCGCATTTAATATTGGACCAATCTAAGTGCTCTTCTGTGCTGTTGGACACTCTATGCTTACGTGACTCCAAGTAAGACTTAAACCAGTTGAAGACAGATTTTTAGAGAGAGGCTGTTGTAATACTATGTTTGGAACAGAATTCAGATTGAAAAAGATCAAGCAAATTATTATTAATTTGGGATTCAGTCAACTGTTAATGAACAATCCGTTCAAAAGGTTTGGATAAAGCTCTGAACATTGAGATAGGGTAAGTGTACCAATTACTACAAATGCTCCAATTACTACGAATCAGCCTAAAATAGTAGAATAAGCATTTGTTTGAATAAATAATGCATTATAAACTAATATTTTATAATTTTCATATTTTAAGAACATTGTTACTGATGAACACTTCTGGAAAATTGTTTTTAATTTAATTAAAATTGCTTTAAAAGTTACTACTGAGCATCAGAATACAGAATTTTGCTTTCAGTAAGCTGAAAGTCCTTTCTGATATTTAATTATTTAAATATATTTGAGATAGAAACATTTAAAGTAAAGTTATTTTCAGATAGTAATGTGAACAGCATTTTATGCGCACACATCTATTACAACAATACAAAAAGTTGCTTGGTCTAACCTACAAATATGTTTTGAATAATGAAAACTGTGTGGTATAATGTGCATTGTGAGTTAATATTAGTTTATATATAAGTGCTTTTAGTGAAAGAAAAGATACCAAAGAAAGATATTATTTCTAAAAAAAGTGGTCAATTAAAAAGAGAACAACGAAAAAAGCTACAAGAAATTGAAGATAAAAGCAAAAAACCGAAGAAGCAGTAATGAATAGAAAAGAGAAGGAGGAAATCGAGAAAAAAATTAATCATCTCCAAAAAAGAACACGAAACATTAATTTAATACGTATATTAACATATATTTGATTTAAACTTTGCTTAAACAGAACCTATTTGTTCCTTTTTGTGATTCCCCAACAGGGAAAGAACCATTGGTGCGTTAATGGCCCAATATTGGGAGCCAACAGACCATCATTGGCCCATTAATAAGCCAATAATAAAAAAAATTTAAATAAATTCTAAAAATAAATTATTAAATATAAAATTGTTTTAAAATTAAAATATTTTATTTTATTTAATTTTTAATAAAAAATATTTCTTAGTAACGAAGGGAACTTGCAAAACAATTTCCATTTTGCCGTCTATCCCAATATAGGAGAGGCAGGAGGTAGTGAGTCTTCAAAAATATCGAACATTTCTACGAAGAATTAAATAAAGCTGACTTTTTATATAAATTTAATGCTGCACTTCAGTTGCGAGAAGCATAGCATGGTCGCCCTCCCTAAACGGCGTTGAGTAAAACTAAAATCACGTGCCGCGCCGCTTCAAACCGGATATTTCAGGAAAACAAAAACCGGCTTACAGTCATTTAAATCTTTTAACTGCAAATAAATATGATTTTTACAAAAATAAACTTTTAATAACTGTTAATAATAAATAATAATAATTAGTAAATGTTTTTATTAGAAACTTTTTATTTTGTGAATATTTATTTCATAATTTAATAAAAAATTCCAAAAGATGTAGAACAAAATTTTCTTCTATTAAGATAAATATCACTCTAGTCACTTGAAAATTTCGGAATATCTAAATCAAAATTAATAAACGATATAGAAAATTAAGCAAAATAAAGCAGTTAAAGAGATAAAAATAGAACAAAACAATTTAAATTTATTAATAAGTTGTACCTATTTATCACCTATGATAGTTATTTTAATAAAAATTTTGATAATTGATGCTACTTTCGAAATTTTAAATTTATTTAATATAATAGAGAATTATAGCAATTTATTAAAAATATTATTACCACCTTTTTTATATGTAACAGAAACATTTACTTTGATCAAATTTAATAAAAATTATTATAATTAATTAATTTTTAACTGAAGGTTCCATTGAAAAGGCCAAATATAAAATTGCAGAAAGTTATTTTAATGAAATAATCAAGATTGAATAAATTAATAGACAAGTTAATTGATTAATTAATTAATAATTTTTAAAATATGAGTATTATGTAACTGAGTAATTTATTTATATGAATTTAATAAATTAAAATAATAATTACTAAGCATTTACAGTGCCGCTCAAAAGGATTTGCCCACCCTACGGCATGCAAGGGCTTTACAAAAAGTTTTGTATCTTCATTAATAATAAAGATAAATCCTTCATCAAATATTTATTTTAAAGTTTAAGTATTTGACTTGAAATGACACCTAAACAAAATTAAAAAAAAAATTTTTTTATTGTTTAATTGCTTAAATTAAAAAAAAAATTTTTTCATTTTTTTTTTAAAATTTCAAATTGATACAATTTTTGAAGAAATAATCACATTTTTATTCTACAAATGTCATTTGAAAGCATTTTTTGTCACCTTTAAAACGATTTTTTAGAAATTGCTCTACGATAATTTTTAAGGAAGATATGATCATTTGTTTATAAAAATAACTTCTTTTTTCAATGGTTGGTAACTTGAGAACAACTGACTTTTGGAAAAAATTGTTAAGAAAAAAAATGTGCCTTTTTGTGCGTAGAATTAGGAAAAAAATATTTAAACATTAAAAAAAAAAATTTTTTATTGATATGTATTGGCATGTATATTTTGTCCGTCTTAAAATATATTATACAGTAGGAAAAATAAAATAAACTTTTTTTTTTTGAATGATCAAATATTTTTTTCCTAATTCTATCCACAAAAAGACACATTTTTTTCCTTAACAATTTTTTCCAAAAGTCAGTTGTTCTCAAGTTACTAACCATTGAAAAAAGAGGTTATTTTTATAAACAAATCGACACCCCCCGTTGATAAAGTGTTTATTAAAAAGCCAGGTTAATAAAATGTTAATTTGAAAGACAGTGGAATGTCAGTTTTATAATTAATTTTTTTGGATATGATTTCTATTAAACTGTTTGTTTAATCAAATGTCTTTTGAAGTTTTGTCATAAAATGTTCATTGGACCGAACGATGGATACATTTGTTTATTAATGCAAATATGCAATAACATTCTGTATAACATTCTTTATAACCTTTCTTTAACATTATTCTACTGTTTTTCAAATTAACATTTTATTACACTGGCTTTTTAATAAACACTTTATCAACGGAGGGCGTCGAAATGATCATATGTTCCTTAAAAATTATCGCAGAGCAATTTCTAAAAAATCGTTTTAAAGGTGACAAAAAATGCTTTTAAATGACATTTGTAGAATTAAAATGTGATTATTTCTTCAAAAATTGTATCAATTTGAAACTTTAAAAAAAAAATGAAAAAATTTTTTTTTTAATTTAAGCAATTAAACAATAAAAAAAAATTTTTTTTCAATTTTGTTTAGGTGTCATTTCAAGTCAAATACTTAAACTTTAAAATAAATATTTGATGAAGGATTTATCTTTATTATTAATGAAGATACAAAACTTTTTGTAAAGCCCTTGCATGCCGTAGGGTGGGCAAACCCTTTTGAGCGGCACTGTATAAATAAATATTTTTTGAAAAATCGTTGAAATTCCTACTTTTAATTAAATTATTTTTATTTACAACTTTTAAAATTATCAAATTAAATTATCGTTTTTATTTTGAAATTTTTTTTCAAATTATGAGAAATGGGTACATATATTTAAAGATAAACACGACATTTTATTTTACTTTATTTTTTCTTTTTTTTACTAAAATAGCACTAAATTTTAATTTAAAAGAGAAAAAAACATAATAAAACTATTTTAAAAAAATTTAACTAAATTAATTATTGTTAGGAATTTTTATAAATTTAGCATTTAATTTAAGAATTAAAATTACCAATAAAATGATTTAAATACTTATTTATTGATAAAAATTTTTAAAGACCAAAATTAAAGTCAAAAAGTTACTTTAAGAACATAATTAAATCTAAGAAATAAACAAATAATTGATAAATAATGAAGGTATATTTTATGTAATATATGAGTTATATTGTAGTTGATTAAATTAATAATCAAATATATATAAGTATAATTAATAAATATATAATTTTTAATTAAACTAATTTAATTATAATTAGTTAATAATTATTGATTGGGGTTTGCAAAATTTTCAAGGAAAGTATTTTCTTTAGTAAAAAATAATTTAATAAAAAATAGAATTGTCTACTATTTTAACAAAAAAAAAATAATAATAATAATAATAATAATAATAAAACAAGTATATATCTTACAAAATCTTACAATTCCAAAAAAATTGCAAAATAAAGTCGATAATTTAACTTGACAACTTCGAAGGCTCGAATAATAATAAAATAAATAAAATAATTAAAGGTTTTTTCATCAATGCTTAGTGATGTATAATTTATTAAATTACTATAAACATATCTCTCGAATGTAATTCTTATATTAACAATAAATTATTATTTGACTTATTAAATTGTTTATTTAATAATTAGATATTAGTTATTTCATTAAAATAAATTTTTAGAATTTAATCTTTAGTCCCTCCAATTGAACGTTCTATTAAGACTTAAGTAAGAATTAATTAATCATATATTACTTTAATTGTAATTTATCGTGGAAGATAAATACATCTTATTAATAATTTTAAAATGTTTTGTTCTATTTTTATCTCTTTAACTGCTTTATTTTGCTTAATTTTCTATATCGTTTATTAATTTTGATTTAGATATTCCGAAATTTTCAAGTGACTAGAGTGATATTTATCTTAATAGAAGAAAATTTTGTTCTACATCTTTTGAAATTTTTTATTAAATTATGAAATAAATATTCACAAAATAAAAAGTTTCTAATAAAAACATTTACTAATTATTATTATTTATTATTAACAGTTATTAAAAGTTTATTTTTGTAAAAATCATATTTATTTGCAGTTAAAAGATTTAAATGACTGTAAGCCGGTTTTTGTTTTCCTGAAATATCCGGTTTGAAGCGGCGCGGCACGTGATTTTAGTTTTACTCAACGCCGTGTAGGGAGGGCGACCATGCTATGCTTCTCGCAACTGAAGTGCAGCATTAAATTTATATAAAAAGTCAGCTTTATTTAATTCTTCGTAGAAATGTTCGATATTTTTGAAGACTCACTACCTCCTGCCTCTCCTATATTGGGATAGACGGCAAAATGGAAATTGTTTTGCAAGTTCCCTTCGTTACTAAGAAATATTTTTTATTAAAAATGAAATTAAATAAAATAAAATATTTTAAATTTAAAACAATTTTATTTTTAATAATTTATTTTTAGAATTTATTTAAATTTTTTTTTGATTGCCTAATTAATTGCAGCCAATAATGGGCCAATGATGGCTTGCCAATTGTTGGCAGGGACGTGGACATCCCATGATTTAACCAATAATGGACCATTAATGGTTGCCAGTCATTGACCAGCAAAAAATGATTGGCTGCCAATACTGGGCCATTAATGTACCATTGGTCAGTAATGGCAGTTTCCCATTGGGTCTACAAAGGGATTTTAAATTTGGATCAAAAATTTGGACTTGCCTGTATAAACGTCAACTTACCACCACCAAAACAGGTAACGTAAAGTGTCCATTGGCGGATCCAGGGGGGGGTCACGGGTTCTTGCCCCCCCCCAAAAGCCTCATATTTAACCATGAGAGAGAAAGAGATAGGACTATAGTGCTATCTCTCTCACTCTCATGCAATACCCCCTCCAAAAACCTTGTCTGGATCAGCCACTGAAAGTGTCTATAATACGCATGTTTTGCAAAAATAAAATTATTACCGAGAAAAAAATTGTTGTTTAATTTAAAGTCATTATTGACTGTTTACAAACTATTTTAAAATGCAATTCTAGCCCGTGTAGACATTACAAGTGAAAAACTAAGAAAAGCTAGCATCAAAGCTAGCAGCATAGTTTTGCAATTCTATCTAGACCCAGCCGTGGGGCTATTTGATTCTGCTAGATTGTCAATTCACATAAATATAACCTCAAAACCCTAAGTTTCCGTCCATAATTCTTTATTTAAAAAATCAAAATTCTTTTAACAATAACATAAGTCAATCACGCAATAATCCATACAAATTTTCATGACAGGAAACAGTTACCAAAAAAAAATTATCGCACGCATCAGCCCTGAATGAGATATTAAAAGAAAAGGGATCATACATTAGCGAAAATAAGAATATGATTTCGATTTTGTAGTCATAAAATCATAACAAAATCAAATTAATTACGAGATCAGTACAAGTAATTTATATAGTTTTATAAATAAATAAATAACTGAACTCGTCCAATTTTCCTTTGGTAAATTTTGTCCAAAATTTTCACGTAGATTGCAAGAAACTCGGGGATCAATCGGGTATCAAATTATCCCATCATTTTATTTTATAATGAGATGAATTTCATTACCCTTATTCTACTGAATATCGCACCTCATTGTTAATAGTTATCAATTTAATCACCATCAATATAAGATAATTGGGAATTGTCAATTGAATCATAATCAATCCTTAAATAAAAATTTTGAACCAAAAAATAAACACCACACTAGAAAATAAAATCAGAGAATCTACTGTTAACACCATTTTAATCTCAATTTTTATAATTTTAAACACACACAATTTGCATACCTCTAAAATACTTTACATGTTTTTAGAGTGTGATGTAAATTATACTGATTTATATTAAAGCTCGTAATTAACTGAATAATTTAATTTTCACTTTCACTGAGAAAATAAGACTAGCAAATTTCTAGGTTAAGGGACTCGGAACAAAACAAGATACCGGCGATCACAACCGGACTTCAAGGTTAACAGTAGCCTTTATTCTGCTAATAATAAACAAAGTGTTGGTTTAGAGCAGTCATCTAGCAAATGAAAGACCCGAGTTCGAATCCCGGCGGAGCTAAATGTCCGATATTTTTTCACAGATTTTAAATTTTAATAATTTAATCTGAACGATTTTCAACTTGATTTAAAAGATCATTAAATATTTCTTGAATTGTCGAAATAAAAGTCGGTAAAGTAGCTTGCGTCACACAAACCAAGTGGACAACTTGCTTGCGACTGAAAAATGTTTGACGTCATAATTCTGGGAAAATTTAAAAATAAACAAAGTGCTTTGCAGGTGCTATATCAACAACCTCTCTAGGCTAAATTTAATCAAAAAATGGTTATATTTAGGCAACTTATTTTCTCAGTGATGCGACGTGAAGCGTATCTACTCCCAATTCTTAATTTCTCCCTTCCAACTCAATTACCAATTCGTCGTATCTTCTATTCTAACAATTATTATTTCTATAAATACACGAAGCTTCTGAGTAGATTTAACATTACTTTTAATAATCGACCAATAATAATTTAAATAAACACTTATATCCTTACAAATAGAAAAAACATAGAATTCCCTGGCATGTCAATTTGGTGAGGAGTGCTGGGAATTAAAGACACTCTAAGCGTGTCAAGGAGCACTATATTTTTTTCCTTGGGAAGAATTCCTTATCTAAATTTAAAAAAAGTAATGTAATTTACAAGATAAAATTAAGAGATTGCAAAAAGCATATACGTTGGTCAAATTAAAAGATTATTATTACAATAGTAAATGAACATAAAAGCAACTTTAATAGAAATTCCTATTGTCATAGTGTTATTTCAAAGCATAAAACAGAGAATGAAAATCATGATGTTGAATATAATAATGTTAAAATCTTCCATACGTCGACTAACATAAGAATATCCATTCCATTACATCTCCATTTTCAAATCTAAAATACAGAATATTTTAATTTTTTTAAAACCTTCATTAAATTTTTTTGTCCAACAATAGTTTTAAGTTGTAGAGGATTTAATTACTTTTGCACCCAAGGATTACATTCTGAGGTATGGAATTTTCCATTATTTGAGTTCGAAATTATGTTTCGCATTTTCCACTGTTTACTTCCCTTGCAATAATTTCTTTATAATGAAATAAACAATATTCGAATTGCATAAAATTCTGGTATAAAATATCAAAACCATTTCACGTTTACTCCCAATGGGAAATTTACATACGGCGTAGTACGGGCCCAGTACGGGCAGTACGGGCCCGGTACTGGCAGTCAGTACGGTGCCCGTACTGGGATATATCTGGCATATACTGCTCTTCTGCACTGACAAGCAAGTACATTAGTTCGAACACAGATAGTATCGTCATTCAATCGTCATTATATCAAGCGCAAGTAGTATTTTAATGCATAAATACATGCGCAGTAGTGTCCCAATGATGAAGTACATGCGCACTAGTGTTTAAGCGCTCAAATACATGCGCAGTAGCGTTCTAATACTCAAATACATGTGCAGTAGTGTTCTAATACTCAAAAACATGCGCAGTAGTGTCTTAATAATTAAATTTATGCACACAAGTATTCTAGTCCACAAATACGTGCGCAGTAGTATCTTAATGATTAAAAACATGCGCAGTAGTGTTATAATACTCAAATACGTGCGCACTAGTGTTCTAGTGTACAAATACATGCGTAGTAGTGTCCTAATGCTCAAAAGCATGCGCACTAGTGTTCAAGCGCACAAATACATGCGCAGTAGTGTTCTTATGCACAAATACATGCGCACTAGTGTTCTAGGTCACAAATACATGCGCAGTAGTGTTCTAGTGCACAAATACATGCACAGTAGCGTTCTAGTGTACAAATAGATGCACAGTAGTGTCCTAATACTAAAAAACATGCGCACTAGTGTTCTAGAGCACAAATACATCCACAGTAGTGTTCTTAGCGTTAAATATGTGCTATTCAGTATTCCAAGGTAGTAATTCAAATTCAGTGGACAAATTTTGGGTGTACTTCCGAATAGAGCGTACCTCCGATTTTGATGAAACTTGGTATACTTACGTATTTCGATGCGCTGATTACGAAAATCATAGTGAAAATTGGCGCACATTTGAATTTCATGGTAAAAAAGATGTATAAAGAATCATGAAAATTTTGGTTTTTTGCATTTATCTCTTTAAATATTGCAAATATAAAAAACAAATTTATACAAAAGATGTAGATCTCATTAAAATACACATTTTATGTTTAATGCATTTTTAACTGAAACAAATTAGTTTACGAAATAATTGCAAGAAACATAAATCACCATAAATGTGACCAAATTCCCACACTATAGCAATATTAAATTATCTACAGTCGTAATTACGTAACATTACGTACACTTATGTAATAACGTAAAATTACGTAATTTACTTAATGTCCATGCAGTAATTACGAAAATCATATTTAAAAAATTGTAAACTTGATCATTTTTATGATGAATACTTTAAAAACCAACACAACTATAGGTTTTCCCACTGCTGTCTACATTCCATTTTCAGTATGGCACCCCAACCCCGCCCCTAGACTGTCCAAGACATGGGGGGTTAGGGAGTAGCATAATATATATAATAACAAGCCAACTTAAAAGATTACATAAAAATAGGTAAATTACGTTATAAATAACGTATTTATGGTGATTTCTAGTTTTTTGCATTTTTCTTGAAAACTATGCACATTTCGAAAAAATATGGTCACTTCTATGGTGAATTCCGGTTTTTTGCGTTTTTCTCGTTAATTAATCAGTTTTAGAAAAAAATGTTATGTACATAAAATATGTATATTAACGAGACCTACAACTTTTGTACGAAACATTTTTCGATGTTTCTAATATTTAAAGAATTATATGTAAAAAACTCATATTTTCAAGGTTTCTTATGGTTTTCACCATGTTAATCAAATTTGCGCCAATTTTCACTATTATTTTCGAAATCAGCGCATCGAAATACGTAAGTATACTCAGTTTTATCAAAATCGGAGGTACGCTCTATTCGGAAGTATATCCCAAATTTTATATTATTATTAGTTTAATCTAGATTTTTTTTCTTAGACAGAGACACATATATATACGAAAAGTTATTTGTTAAGTAGTAAAATAATGTGCATTTTCTTCAATAGAATAATAGTGCGTCTGAAATTACTGCTTCTTATATCACTGCACATATTTATGTTGATTAAGACACTACTGCGCATGCATTTAGTGCTTAGAATGCTACTGTAAATATTTCTGTTGATTAGAAATCTACTGTACATTATTTGTTATCTCGAACACTACTGCGCATGTATTTAGTGTTTAAAACCCTGTTGCGTTTATTATAGATGATTTCAAGATAAATGCGCATGTATTTGATGCTCACTTCACTACTGCGCATATATTTGTGCGCTAGAACACTACTGCGCATGTATTTGTGAGCTAGAACACTAGTGCGCATGTATTTGTGCACTAGAACACTATTGCGCAAGTATTTGTGGCCTAGAACACTACTGCGCATGAATTTAATGCTCAGATCACTACTGCGCATATATGTGTGAGCTGAACAATAGTGCGCATGTTTTTGTGCGCTACAACACTACTGCGCATGTATTTGTGCACTAGAACACTAGTGCGCATGTTTTTAAGCATTAGGACACTACTCCGCTTCTATTTGTAAACTAGAACACTAGTGCGCATACATTTAATCATTAAGGCACTACTGCGCATGTATTTGTGCACTAGAACACTAGTTCGCATTTATTTAAGCATTAGAACACAAGTGCGCATGTACTTCAGCATTAGAACACTACTGCGCATGTATTCGTGTGCTAGAACACTAGTGCGCATGTATTTGAGCATAAGAACACTATTGCGCATCGATTTGTGCGCTAGAACACTAGTGCGCATGTGTTTGAGCATTAGGGGTGTAATATACTTATTTTCTCAATGAAATCTTGAAATATATTTTAATCCTCATAAAATGACCTTTTAATTATTAACAAATCTATCATATTTTATTAACAGTGCGGGCCCAGTATTGGTCCTGTACGGGTGACCAGTGCGGGCATGCCAGTACGGACCCCGTACTACGACATTTGTCAATACTGGCGCAGTACAGAAATTTCCCATTGGGCTATATTGTAACAAATGAAATTATAAATACTCATTATCGAAACATGCATATTAAACATGAAATTCATTATAAAATAAGAAATCTAATTATCCGAAAAATCAAAGGTTAACGAGCTAGGGTAAAAAAAAGCTGAAATAACAATAAATCGAAAATGTAGAATCGTAAATCTGGTCTTGATTGCAAGAACCTTAAACGAATAACATCAACTGACAATTTGTTTAATCAAGCATAAAATATGACTGTGCTTCCGTATTTTCTATTCAGCTGACTATTTTTAACAATGAAATGACAAAGAATCGTTTGATATTTATAATTCATTGAAATGTGGCAAAGCCCATTCATATTTGTCGTTTTTATTACTTTTTGGACAAACGCTTTTTGTTATAAGACCAGGCAAAACTTAATTGTCTGCCGGGCATTTTTCCTCTCGATTGAACACAACTGAGAGATGAAACGTAATTCGTGTTCTTCATCAGAGGGTGAAACTTGTATTATAGTTGGTTTCGAGCAGCAGGAACTCTCGCGTTGCCACATTAACTTACCAGCAACAGTTATCAGTGATGTTTCATTTGTCACCCTGTTGTATCATAAATGTCACCTTCATGTCACAAGACGTCAAGTAATACGTAAACTCGCACATTGCGTGAAGCAAAACATAAAAAATCGTCGCATATGTCATCATTGTTTGACAAAAATAAGAATTTATCAATAACAACAAAATCTTCCATGTAGAAAAAAATCATATCTTTCACAAAATTATTTTCATAGAAAGGAGTTTTAGCAATGATGAATTAGAAGACTGAAATTTAGAAGATTTATGGTCACAGCTTGCACCACGAATTGTACATTTATTTTCCTATGAAAATATAATCTCAAAGACATCTACAATTTTTACCATTATTCACTGTGGTAGGTCGAAAAGTATAAACTTGAAAATTTCCAATTATTTTATAACACCTTCATGTGCTAAAACCACTTTCAACAACCCTCAAGATGGAGTTAATTAAATGTGTTTGAAGATTTAACGCTAAACTGGCTAGAACTTCGATATATCTCACTTCGGTCGTGTTATAAGCAACCCCTACATCATGATAAGAGAACAAGGGGATGTTCGCAGAAGTGTTGAAGAGATAAGTAGATAAAAGAGATACAAGAAAAATTCTGCAATAAGAAGCGAAAATGGTAGAGGATTTCCCATTATATATTGTGATGTCAACGTCAAAAGAAAAGTTAATAAAAAATACTTTTTATATCTATATAGAAAGTCAATTTTTTTCTTCTTTCTAGAATTGCGGGGAACATTGAAAAAATATTCAACTGTACTATATTTTGTCTTGCTCAACATCCAAAAGTCAAAAATATAACTTCCGGTGCTAGGAATTTAGTTAAGGATGTAATATATTTAGCAGTTACTTCTAGATTTTTAGCAAGCTAAAATGCACCAAATCGTTTAGGTAAAACCTGGAGACTTTCTGTTCTTCACTTTATAATTTTCATTTATATTAATTTAATAAAATATGTAAAAAAAATCATGAATAATAATTATCAAAAAATAGAATGCATATTAAATATATTTTTCAGCATTACAATAAAATAAAATAAAATTTTGAGCATCAAATAAAAACCTCAAGGTACTGTACGAAACTTCACTTATAAAAAAGAAGAGCATCGTTCGTGTACGAAACTTATGTCCAACTAAACGAGGTGCTCAATGTTTCTAGAGTCTAGAAATCTCGAGAACTCTTAACGCTCAAGTGGCTCCTCGCAAGGACGATAATTTTTTTTCTTATAAATTGCTAAGTTATTAAATCAGTAAGACTTCTAGAAATACAAGTGAGTTGGCATTTCTTATTCTATCAACCATTTAATAATAAAGTCTTTACACACTTCTGTAAACCATTTAACATTTTTGTTTTATTAAATTATTCTTTTTAAATATAGCTTATTAATTTTCCATTCTCAGATAGATTCATAACTATCCTACACTAAAAAGTCAACCAAAAGAAAGTGCCTAATACTTTCTAGTAGAAGAGGTGTATCTTGTCCAGACGCAAGAAATAGTTGTCAGTGGAGTAGATAGATTTTAGTAAGACAGTGTGTTTTCTAGATAATGCTCTTTAGTTTTTCTTTTATTATTGTATTTAATGTCGGTAAACAAAAAGCTCAACAAATTTCATGAGTTTTAACTTGCTAAGCAATATTAATAAAATAAATATAAAATATAAGATCGTATTTTATTTTCAAAAATAAATAAACTTATATTTAAAAAAAGTCTAAATAATTTAGTAACAATTGTTTAATAAAAACTTTTCTTTCTTTATTTATTTGCTTCAATTGTTATAATTTAGTAAATAAAGATTCAATACCTTTATAATCACCAACGCTTATTAATTGACGAAAATATTCATTAAAAATGTAAACATTTTTCTAAGTACAATCTATCACCTCTTCGAATATGTTTTTTATTCGAACAGAAAGCTAATTAATATTTTTCTTTGCTACTGAAAAAAAACTATATAAATAAATTGAGACCTTAAAGACAAGAAAAGAAAAATGATTTATCCCACAGGGAATATTTTTTTACAAGATAAAAAACTAACGATCTAAAATAGGGATTACTTAATAAGTTGAGCTGTCATGTAGTGACAAAGCACAGAAGAATTTGATGGAAAAGTCTTGGCTTAAAGATGAACCAAAGAAAAAAGTGAAAAATCGAGATAAGGAAGAAAAGAAAGGCGATAAAGAAGATACACACTATATCAGGATAAATTGATGCAGACTTACTAACAAATTAGCGTGCGATTGTATAAAAAGAAATCAGTTGGGGATATTAAGATAAATTACGCAAAAGTTTAATAGTAGAATAGGAAGAAAGAGTTTAAAGAAAAAGAAGTACAGATAAAAACAAAAACAATGGAAAACGATTGGTATGAGAAAAAGCGATTTGAACAAAAGTTATACATAAAAGTTCAAAACAACCTATCTGTCCAGGCAACATACATATTTTTACCTATTGTTATAAAAATAAAATAATCATAAAAAATTAAGAATTTACCACACCCTCGTATTTAAATAATAAAAATAATCTAAGTGTAATGTCCTAGTAACATACCAAAATAAAATGTATAAAAAATATTGAATTATATATTGCCTTTACTTTGTTAAAAATTCCTTCTTCCTATTACAAACTGTTATAATTTTTTAATTTGAAACTTACTAGCCAAAGAAACACTGAGAAAAAATAATTGCTATAGATAGGAAACTGAACTGTTAATATAGCGCCTGAAATTTTTTTTGTTATTATAACAAAAAATTTTGCTAAGACAGCAAATAGATTACTAAAACAGCAAACCAAATTAGTTAAACTGCTAATTTAACAAATTTGACATTGCTAACTTAGCTAATGATTTGCTGTCTTAGCAATTTTTTTTTGTTATAATAACAAAAAAAGTTGCAGGCGCTATATTAACAATTTAGTTTGCTAGCATAGCAATTCTATTTTCTCAGTGAACGTTTAATATTGGCGGAACTGGAAAGTTATTTGTTTTAAATTCAAATTATTCTCGAATTTAATATATTTTAAGGCATTCCATACGCGGAAGTAAAAAATGGTTTAGGGGGTCGCCCTCAAAGTTTTTTTTTTTTTGAAAGGCACGGTTTTAACGCATATTTTTGTAATCTATAATTTGTAAATTAAGGAGAAATTATACCGGGTACATTTAAATATAATACGTTTTAGAAATATGAAGACGATATTTGGCTAAAAAAGTATACTTATTTTCAGTTACATAAAAACTTTGCAGTAAATAAAGAATTATTTTACTGAAATATGTACACGTAACCTAAAAATGCCTGCACATGGCAAAGAAAAAACACCAATCCTTTAGTAACTACTTATGCGTGCACAAAATAAAAGCAAATTAATATTATTATTTTCGGCTCTAAAATTGTGCATTTTATTTTATAAATGCGAAACGATTCTGTTACTGAATGTGAAATTAAGTAGAAAAGTACGGTTGACATTTTTCATATTATGATTTGGAGGAAGAGAAAGAAACTGTCAGACTGGTTAAACTCTTATTCCTAAAGCGCCACTAGCGCTTTTAATTTAATTTAATTATTTAATTTTTATAATTTTATGTTTATTTACTTTTTATAACGAGATGTGATTATTAACCAAGAAGAATTCTTGAGCTTGATGCGCCAAATTATCTTTTAATTGTTTCACAATTTTAGGAAAATAACTAAACGAAAATACTAAATTATTATTATGATTATACACCAAAATTAGCTTAGATTTTTAATTATGAAACCGCGGAGAAGGGATGGTTAGGAGCAACATTAAATTAAATAAGAGAAGAATATTATTTACCATAAATAAAGAAGATTTATTAACACAATTGAAGCGTTGGGTGCAATAAGGGCGTTAGACAAAAAACGACGATCGGAGATATTTTAACTCAAAGTTGTTAAACCTTTATAGTTTAAAAACTGTAAATGCGAATTAAATAAACTTTTTTTTATTTGATTAACCATTTATTAAACTTTCCAACTCATGTATTTACTTGACTGAAAGTTGTGATTAAGTATCAAAAACTCAGTTTTTTCGTAACCAATATTAACGCCCTTTTTGCAAAACCACTAAATATTTTAGGCATTAATAAAATTTTTAATTTAAACTTTAGATAACTTTAATTTTAAAACATATTTCGTTATATTTTCTTATATTAGGGTAAATGTGTTAGTTGCTGCGGGCTCTCAGCCGAGACTCCTTTTTATTAAAAAAAACCGCTTTTTTATTGATAACAATGAACTTACGACTTGTTAAATGAGTAGTTTATGTTATTTAGTTATTTATTCAATCATCAAAACCCCATAAAAATTGATTATTTGATCAAAATTAAGAAATTAAAAATAATATCAAATGCATCTATTGCTGCGGGTTTGAGTCAGTTGATGCGTGTTAGTAGCTGCGGCCAGAATAACGTGTAATTGGAGGTTAGATTTCCCCCAGCAACTAAAGCACGTACAAACCAAATGTAGCTTGGACCGCCCCTGTTAATTATTTATCTAAAAACAATTTTATAAATGACTATGACACAACTTTACCTTAAACATTCTCAACGAGACACTTAAGCGTGACGCGACTTTATTTGATAAACGGAACGATGATTCTGTCTTTAATGACGAATGCTCACATTTATATATTAGGTAGTTTCTCCCTTTTCGGGGTCGTCTTGGAAAGGGAAATGAGCTACACTCATACCAATATAATTAGAATCTATTGCGGAATAGAGAAAATCGCTACACATGCAATATCGTGTGCCAGGATAATCCCATGATGACCAGTGCCCCCACAGCACCTAAACTTGTAAAGGTGCTATGGTGCTATGGGGGTGCTGGCATCATCGACGATAACGACCATCATGAACTGCTTCCTTCCGGGTTATTTATCGGTATTTTTCATACCGCGATAGTCTCGACGTGATGACAGTGCTCATGCGTGTAAATGAACGCATGCAGTTACTATTTACTATTGAAATAAGGTTGTAACTTCTGATCTGACCAGCTGGCAGAGAGTTTAATATAAAATTTAGTACAAAAGGCAACAGCCATTTTGAGTGACCCCCAGACTGGTGTTTTATACTTTAAGTTTTTAAATCAATTTGAATTCTTGTTTTCTTTTGTACGAGGTCATTTTACCTCGTTGGATCGTCTTGCAAATGTTTATTGCAAAATTGTAATTTTAAATAATTCTCTTATATTTTCCTTTGCACAATAAGTCTCTCGAAATGTCAAGGCTAATTACTTTATTGTCCCTGCCATTGTAAAGATTTTATACTTTAGCCCTCGACACCTTCTTCGATAAGGAAAAGAGGGTCTCAGGTAGAAGATCTATTCATTTTCGTTTAGTATAGTTCGAACTTTGGAACAAATAAGTCGAGTTTATTCACAAAATATTTCAAGTTGTTTCTGTGTTGATTTTTGTATTAATTTAGTTAATAAATAAATCATTTAAGTGAAGTGTGTTACCAGTACCTCATTTTGGATCCATCGACGAAACACTCGTCACAATATGTATATCTGGTAAGTTCTCTCTAATTTACATAAAATAAATTTTAAAAAATGTGCGTCAAGACCATGGTCTCAAAAAAACATTGAGAGTAACTGGTAAGTTTCAAGTTAAAGTGAAAACATAAATTATAACAGTCGTAATAGGAAGAAGGCACTACTACCAGAGTAAAAGCAATATAACCCGACATGTTTCTTTGTGCTTTACGGGCGTCGGTTGGCATCTACCATAAATGGGCTAATAAACAGGGGGCGAGGTCTAATACCCACAAGACTGCTAGAAAGGGGTTGGCAAGAGTTTGCTGAATTGGTCGGGCCGCTTGCACCGACAAACTCTGTTCCTCTTTGTGAAATTTCCTGACACCCCTCCTGCCGTCTTATCCGGTTTCCCACTGATATCACAACCACCTTCTGAAGCACGAAGCTGGTCTACTCACTATTGCAATTCGCGAAGCTACCAGCATTTCGCACCCAGCTCGCCACGAGACCGCATATAACCCGAGAATCGGCGTGATATACGAGACGAATTAATAACGCCCACCCCCATATAGGTACGAGCAAGGTAACGCGCACGGATTACGGGGATGGCGATATACCGACCGCCAATTTTACCTCCATTTCAACCTCGTCTCATGCCCGAGGGAAAGCGAAATTCCACGCTAAAGCTGAAACGCTTTTTCTCATGGCATCATGAAAAAACTGGCTTATCTTTTGCATGTTTTAACACCGAGAAACCTTACGATAACATCGTCAAAACAGATTTGAAAGGCTGAGCTGTTGCTCTTTTTGTCGATAAATTTCTTAGCGCAGGCAAAAATACAACTTAAATATATAAAATCACGAATATCAGTTCATCAGTTTATCAATAATATTGTGTCTTACTTTAGAACATAACAAAATGATAAACAACCAACAGGGATTCTAACAAAAGATTAGCAAATCTAAAACTTCCAGAAAATTGAAAAAATAAAATTGAAAGTGAAGGAATCACTATAGTAATTATAAGTACAGATTATTATTATTAAATACTTCTTGCAAAACATTTTTTCGTTTATTTAGTTACATGAAAAATGCTTTAGAAAAACAGGTACAGTAAGTTCTGACGGGTTGTGAAACTTGTGAGTTGTAAATTTCAGCGTGTTTTTAAATCTGTGGGTTATTGAAAAACAAGGGGTAATAAAAAACAGTCGATGTTTGGGTCCAATTTACAAGGTCTTAAAAAAACTTACCAGCAAAATCTTTTTTAGATTAAACAATAACAAGATTTTAATGCTGTACTTGAATAAAAAATTGTAAATTAAACGCAAACATCAACTGTTTTTCATTACCCCAATTGACCCTAGAGGGTAGTAAAACAATCGAAACATTATGAAACGTTTCTTTTGTTGTTCTGTTATTTTTTTTTTCGTTCATCAATTCCCATAAAACTCAATATAAAATGTTAGAAACTAAAACACTTATAACTTTTTTCTCAAGTACCTTGAAGTTTCAAAAATTTAACTACATTATTATAAAACCATTATCTACCAGTGGACCAAATTTGATTAAAATGGTAATGTTAATTCTATTTACGATAGAACCTCCTTAAATGTTCCTATATGCAAAGAATAAAATATTTTACTCAGAATATTTGACTGTGTTTTTAAATGACTTACTTGTAATGCGAATATAGTTAAATATGCAGAAAAAATGCATTTTAAAAAAAAACTACGTGCAACACGAGGGGGAGGGGGGGGGGGTTTAGCAAAAGTCTACGCTAGTCTACTTAGGGGAAGGGAGGACAAAAAGTGAAAAAGATAGGTCTAAGTAGTTTATGAACACTTCCTTATGTATGATTCTTAATTTATAAAATTTTAATAAAAATTATTGGTAATAAGACAAAGATTTATTGATCCATGAGAGACAAATTGTGTAGGTAAAAAAAACACTAACACGTTGAATAAAAAGACAAAGTCTTTATTGACAACGTTTCGTCAACATTTCGTTGACCTCTTCAGGCTAAAAACATAAAATATATCACGTTTAATAAGTATTTTTTAACACGAACTAACACACCTTAGTGTAAAAAAGAGAAGATTTTTACCTCGAACGGAAAAAGTTATAAAATTAAAGCATCATAAGCTGTGAAATTGTCACGAGATATGTTTTATTGTCCTAGGCCAGGGACAAACTGAATTAAATTGAAAGAGAGCGAAGATTACAAATTAAACGAACGTATACATGACATTGTAGAATCAAAACAAACAGAAGTTAAATAGCCCAAAATTAAAGAGAATTTTACGAAATTGGAAAATTTTTTGCAAAAGTTGCTTATAAGTTTTGTTTAAGGGCATGTCCCAGATCTTGGGACAACTTGAGACTAAAATGTAGAATTCTATCTTATCTCTCATATTTAATTTGTTAATAATTTAATTGTTTTTCAACATTTTTAATAAGTCGAACATTTATGACACACTTTATAACTTTGGAAAACGATTTCCAAAATTTCAAATCGATATCTTCTTTAGTTTAGGCTTAGGTACGTGTAAAAAAATTAATCAATATTACCGACTCTTTTTTTAATGTCGGTAATATTGATTAATTTTTTTACACGTACTTAAGCCTAAACTAAAGAAGATATCGATTTGAAATTTTGGAAATCGTTTTCGAAAGTTATAAAGTGTGTCATAAATGTTCGACTTATTAAAAATGTTGAAAAACAATTAAATTATTAACAAATTAAATATGGGAGATAAGATAGAATTCTACAATTTAGTCTCAAGTGGTCCCAAGATCTGGGACATGCCCTTAAACCGTCTATATTATCTTTTTCATAACGCAGTCTTAAAAATGGCGTGATTCGGTTCTCTGTAGATAACCAGAAAGTCGCAGATTTAAGAACGATTCACTATGTGACGTCAGAGTGCAAACAAGTACAGTCCAAATCGCATGTCCCCCACTTTTCTACTTTTCTTGCACGCACTGTTTGACCAACAGAACAGAGTCGATATCTTTAGGGTGAGTAGTACCGCTTCAAAATCTAACCTGACCGTATCACTAGCGCGGCGTGTTGACAAGTAAAAAAGTGTGAGACATTCAATTTGGATTGTATTTGTGTACACTCTGACGTGACATAGTGAATCATTCTTAATTCTGCTACTTTCTGGTTATCTATACAGAGAACCGAATCACGCCTTTTATGACTTTGTTATGAAAAGTATCGTTCGTAACTGCGTGAACAAAGCAGTCGTTTTGAAACTCGCGCAATTTTTGCAACTCGTTTCACTCGTTGCAAAAACATTGCTCTCGTTTCAGAAACGACTGCTTGTCACGCATGTTACGAAATATACTATTTTGTAACGCTGTTTATTAAGGCGGAACTAAAAGAATCTTTAAAAAACGAGTGTCTGAACATGCAAGTAACAATAATCCGAATTTTGTCATTACACTCATTGTAATAAAAACAATCTCGAATTCGATTTTAAAAATACTGTAATTGTTGACTATGAACGTGATTGGAGAAGACGAGTGTCGTCAGAAATGATTTTTATTAACCATGATCCGAACAGCGTTAATAAAAAAGATAATATCGACAGTTTAAACAAAACTTATAAGCAACTTTTGCAAAAGAATTATTCAATTTTGTAAAATTCTCTTTAATTTTGGACTATTTAACTTTTGTTTGTTTTAATTCTACAATGTCATGTATACGTTCGTTTAATCTGTAATCTTCGCTTCCTTTCAATTTAATTCAGTTTGTCCCTGGCCTAGGACAAGAAAACATATCTCGTTACAATTTCACAGCTGGTAATGTTTTAAGGGCATGTATCATTTTGACACAAATTTTGTCGTACGTTTTGTTATATTGTACTCCCGAAGATGAATGTTATATTTTACTCCTACTAAAATCAAAGATTTTTATGTTTTAATTATTTAATAATTGAACTTACTGGATTAATTAAGTCTTTTAATATTGATTCAATGTATTAAAATCAATTATTTAAGAAATAAGACTTAAAATTTTTTGATTTCAGAAGGAGTAAAATATAACATTCATCTTCGGGAGTTCAATATGACAAGTTAAAGGAAAAAATTTGTGTCAAAATGATACTGGACCTGTTTTAATTTTATACCTTTTTCGTTCGAGGTAAAAATCTTCTCTTTTTTACACTTACACTGTAAAAAATTTTGGGATATCTACCTAAAACTTTTTGTGTAATTTTTCCAATATTTTTTGGTCAAGTAGTTTTCCAAAAAAATTTTTGTAATTTTACAAAATTTATGTGTTTTTACCAAAAATATTTGTTAATTTTTCCAATTTTTGGTAATTTTACCAAAAAACCTTTGGAAATTTTCCCAAAAATATTAGGAAATTTTCCAACCTTTTTGGGTAAAGTGTTTTTACCAAAAGTTTTGGAAATTCTTCCAAATTTCGGTATTTTTACCAAAAAAATTTTTGGTAATTGTCCCAAAAATATTAGGAAATTTTCCAACTTTTTTGGGTAAAGTGTTTTTACCAAAAGTTTTGGAAATTTTTCCAAATTTCGGTATTTTTACCAAAAAAATTTTTGGTAATTTTCCCAAAAATATTAGGAAATTCTCCAACTTCTTTGGGTAAAGTGTTTTTACCAAAAGTTTTGGAAATTCTTCTGAATTTGGTTATTTTTACCAAAAAAATATTTGGTAATTTTCGCTAAAATATTAGGAAATTTTCCAACTAAATGAGGAAAATATCCGAAAGTTTAGGAAGATCTTCTAATTTTGGTTCGAAATTCAGTTTTTAGAGAGTATTATTTGCACAATTATATATTATTTAAGTAATCTTTTTATAAGACATTTTAAATATATTTAAAATAATATATATAAAATGTCTTATGAACATATAAATAAATAAGCAAGCAAATAATAATTTAAATAAATATACTTATGGAACTAATAGATGATTAATTAATTTAATTAATTTTAAGTATTAATTATAATAAATTAGTTTTAAATTGCAATTATACACTCTAAAAACAAGTGTCTTATTTTGTCCTCACTTTTAAGACATTTTGAGGTGTCTTAATTTTAAACCATTGAGATAGTGTCTTAAAAATGCCTGTAAGACGCTTTCTAAACGTCTTATGTCTTAAAATTAGACACTTGTAAGACACCTGTTTTTACAGTGTAGAATTACCAAATAGCCTATTCTTTTAATATATTTCTTTTTATCACTCTTATATATTTCTGTACTAAGTTTCGTAGTTTTATTTATTTATTTAAACGAATTTAAAAGAGAGAGACTCTACATACTCTGAACTCAGCATAATTCATTAAGTATCACGAAATGAGTAAAAAAGGACGAAATTTTGACTTGAGAACCACCGATCTAAAAGAACTATCTTAGTTAATTTATATATGTATTAATTCTATTAATAAATTTTGTTTTTTTATTTTTGTTTTAAATTGGGAATAAATGGAAAAGCATTTTCCATTTTTTCTATTTCATAATTTTATAAATATTATATGGGCAATTCTTACGTAACTGCCCTACTTGGCGGCGTTGAAAAAATACACCTGAATTAAAAATATATTCTGAAGTGTATTAGTGAATTTTAAAGGTATATATGATATTAAATAATTTATTAATTTATTATTTATTTTCGTTTTAGCAAAATATCAAGAAGAAATTTTTATTTTGTACAATATATTGCCATTAAAAGGATGCGGTTCAGCTCCACATGGCAGCCAATTTTCAAAAATTTGCTATTATTTTCGTATAAATATAGTTGTAGTAAAATCGTTTAAAATATAATTATATTATACCCTAATAAGAAAAATAAGTGCAGAGAAACATTGAATAAAAAAAATTTTTTTTTTACCAAAACTTATCTTGAAATCGGGCAGTTACGCAAGAATCGACCATATACAAAAATTAAACAATTCTTTGTGCATACAAATATTATTTAATTTCAATAATATATTTTCAAATTTAAGTTTGATAAGATACATAAAATATTCTTTTAAAAAATATATTTTTATGTATTTGAACCAAAGAGTTAAAATCAATTATCGAAAGGAATTTACTGCAATTTCTCCTTTTGGTGAAAATATGTTTAAGTGCCACATGCAACCATAGAACTTGAATTTATAACAGTCTATTGTTGACGGGCGTTGCCACCGCGGGGGTTCATCTGCACGTGCCGATCACTCAAAACTAGAGATCACCAAGTTCTTTGGAAAAGAAATCTAACGGCCTCGATGGCCCAATGGTTAGGCGTTTGACTCGTAAAATGCGTTTAGTGTGTTAGGTTAGGCTTAGGATTAGGGGGTTCGAATCTCAGCGTCGCTATGATTTTTCAAAATTTTCGTTTCCGAGCGATTAGCTGCGTTTAAGGTATAATTTAAATGTACATTAATAAATAAATATAATTTAAGCAGGAAATAAAAACTGAATTAAAAAATAATACAATAACAAACCCAAATTCCATTCTGAAAAATATCAAATTTCTTAATATTTTTCTTTTGGGTATTTTTACCAAAAGTTTTAGGTAAATTTACAAAAAAGCTTGTGCATTTTTACCAAAATCTTTTTTTGTATATTTTCCAAAAGCTTTCAGTAAATTTACCAAAAAGCTTATGTATTTTTACCAAAATATTTTTGGGTAGTTTTCCTAAAATCTTTAAGTAAATTTACCAAAAAGTTTGTATATTTTTACTAAAATCTTTTTGGGTATTTTTACCAAAAGCTTTAGGTAAAATTACCAAAAATTTTCTGTATTTTTACCCAAAAAATCTTTAGGTTTTTTGCTTCCAAAAAATTTTTGGTAAAATTACCAAAGAAATTTTTTACAGTGTAGGTGTGTTAGTTCATGTTAAAAAATACTTATTAAACGTGATATATATTATGTTTTTAGCCTGAAGACGTCCACGAAATGTTGACGAAACGTTGTCAATAAAGACTTTATGTCTTTTTATTCAATGTGTTAGTGTTTTCTTTACCTACACAATTTGGCTCTCATGGATCAATAAATCTTTGTCTTATTATTAACAATGGAGAGCGATCAAATATTACCTTCTAAAAATTATTGGTATTGTTAATTAATTATATCATAACTTAACTTTATCCGCACTGTAGATTGCTAGGCACAATGTTGTAAACTGTACGTCCCTGAAACCATCTACACTGAGAGAAATGTATATTAAAACTTACTATCCTGGATATTAAAAAATATTAATTTTAATATCTGGATATTAAATTTGAATATCTAAATACTAAGTTTTAATATCTAGATGTCAAATTTTAAAATCCACTAATATCCATTTTTCTCAGTGTATCGTTTAACAACTCGCAAAAATGAAGGGTGGGAAAATTTCCAAGGATTTCACAACTCGTCACACTGAAAAAACTGGATGTTCAAAATTAGATGTTTAAAAAAAGATAGTAACCCTTAATTTCTAAATATTAAAGTTTAACATCTAAGATATTAAATTTTAACTTGTGGATATTAAAGCTTAACATCTAGATGTTAACCTTGAACATCTAGATAGCTGTCCCTTTGTTAAATGATAAATATGTTAAGCGTTAACATCCAGATGTTAAGGGTTCACATCCATTTTTCTCAGTGCAGTACTGTGACGAGGTAAAAATTTATCTCACACAATATTTTAAAATTCATTTAAAAATATAATTAACACACCAATTTAGAATAATTATTCAGGTTATTAGATTATTCAAGTTCCTAATGGAAAATTGAAAATGGGAGCTAGCTAGATGATTTGCTTAAAAATGAAAAAATTACGCTTTTTAGATCAAGATGATTCGATTTAGACTATTTTTGGAAAATCGAAAATCTTAACGATCACAACGCTTTCTCTGTAAGGAAGCAAAAATAATAATTTTCGATCTTTTCTTGTAAAAATTGTACCTGAAGTTATTGTAACCAGACGTCAAAGTGCAGCGCTTTTGTTGAAACAAATGTTATTAGGATTTTATGTATACACTAGAGAAGAAACCAATCAATGTGTCAATTGGTTTAAAAAAACATCATTTATTTTTAGTTTCTTCTTGTGGAATAAATAAATTTCAAATAAAAAAATATCTGAAACCAGTTTGCATATAACAGAGGCAAATAAACCTTTAAAACTGAAATAACTTTTAAAAAGCATTTGTGGTCAATTTGAGGGAAAATTTTTTTTTTCCTATTTTCTTTTTTCGCCCTTTTTTGTGAAATTCACTACCAAGCATTACCATATATTCGGTTCTCAAACGAGCTACAAAAATCCCAACCTAGATATGATATTGATACCTTTGAATGGGAAAGCTTTTTAGAGATAGCACATAACTAAAAGGGAGTTTTTCGAAGTCTAAAATTTAAATCGCCTCCAGAAAAATTGTATACTACATAAATGCAGAATGAAAAGCTCCAATTCTATTTACTGTCTTTTTAATACCAAAACGCTTTACAGTTGCATTAGTAATAATAAAAAAAGAATTTTCCGACCTTTGAATTTTAAAATTCATTTTTACAAAGAATAAAAGGCAGGAATAACTAAAGCCAAATGTTGTTATTATTAAATACAATAATTATAATGTGAATTTAACATTAAATTTGATATTTTCTTAAGTATGAACGACGACGGATAGAAACACCAAACTTTAGTCATAAAAAAAAAAAATTTGGTAACTTTTATTCGACTACATGAATTTCATTCAATTAAGTATATTACAGTAAATAGAGGAATATTCATACGTCTCAAATAAATTGCTTTTGGCTTTCAAAAATAATATTTTGAATTTAATTTCAATTTCTATCCACCTTATCAGACTTTACTTATATATTATTCCTATTCCAATTAAACATTCTTTCGTATTTAAATAAAACAACATTTGTGGGTAAATCTTTTTTTTCCCCTAAAAGTTTTGAAAAAGTTTCTGAGTTTTATGATAACTACACACACTTTGTATGTAGAGCTATTTTCTCTATCAGAAAATATGTTTATCTTCTGCATACCTCGATAGTTTAATTTCCGTCTTCTCTTATTTTTCTCTTTTATGACTTACATCGAGGCTCACTTTATATCGATCAGAGTTTGTACTTCCTTCAAATTTTTATCAAGCAAAGATCACCAGCTGTGCAAGAGTATGGATACAGAGGCGGAATGTGCTCTCTGCGGAAGAAATTTTCGCTTCTAAGAGAAGCAAAAGTATTAAACTTGCTGCAAGGATGAACTGTTCAGCAAGTCATTCTGAAACCCCTAGCATTCAATAAATCAAGTATGTCGAAACATGCACTGTTATTGATCGTGATGGTTATGTACTTTCATTTTCATAGACCACACGTTGGGCAGTTCCATCTTCGTCTTCTGTTTCTGCCAGGATATGCCACTTGACTCTAGTTTGCCGATTACTTTTACTTTTAGATCAAATTTCTACATTTATTACATTTTTTCTACAAAGTACCCGTCTAGAAATTTTGAAGTATATTAATCGCGAAGAATGCAACTTTAGAATTTTGTTATATGTATTTAATAAGACTAATTTGTTTGATGTAAATATTAGATTAAATATTTATTAGTTTACCTGATTTGCAATTTCAATAAAAAATTTAAAGTAGCAATATATTCTCTTTTATCAATCGTATTGTAACAATTTTTTTATTTCTGTTTTTATCTTGCAATAAAGTTAATTCAAAATTTTAGAATAAATCGAACAATTTATAAAATAAATTATTTACAAACTCAAAAGAAGGTACATACCATATTGAAGAATATGAAGTCAAAATACGATTTAAAAATATTTATTAAGCAAAAATCATTGAATTGATAATCTACCAGTTATAGTTACAATCACAAGATGTTAAAGCGTTAGTGAGGTCATCTTAATTCGCCAACAATATTCAAATAAACGAAATTTTAGATAAATAATTCGATAAATTCTCATACTCCGTGTTCCTTCTCTATACAAAATTTACACAATATTCAAAATAATACACACATATGCACACAATGAGATAAGAGTTATATAGAAAGAGCAACACATTTGATTTTTCGAACAAAATAAAATGATATATATAGAGATCCGAATTGTCTTTTGTTAATTAATCGTATTCAACAAAAATTACCAAAATACAAATAGTGACTTGTTAATAATATATTATATTATTAATATTATATAATATATGGTCGATTCCATACCAAATTTACAGTCCACATTTAAAATTCGACTGAATCTATTTATTATTTGTTCCTTATATAAAAAAGTATTAGATACATATTTTTTTATTTCTTTATAAGTGACCAAATTTGCGAGTTATGAATTTTCAAAATTCTAGGTTTTTAAAAGTAAATTTAGATTAGATTAGATAATTCTTTATTTGTAGAAGTAAAACTAGCACAATTAACTAATACATTTAATACATTTTATAAAGTCCGTAAAATTATTATTCGTTGATTATAAATGATCTGATTTGTAGGGCATTTACCGTATAAAAATATAAGTTGTTAATTTGTTTCGCACACTTTACTGATAGGAGCACTTCAGTCATTTCAAGTTTATTGTGTACATTATAGCCAGTATTTTTTAAGTATATGGATTCATAAGAGGTGCGTATCTAGAGAATCCAAAATGGCAAACTTTTTTAAAATGTCTAAAAATATTTGCTGATTTGCACATAATTTGATATTTAAATGTTTTTGTGCTCGCAGAATTATATAACAATAATTGCAAAATTTTTAAAAGAGCATAATAACATAATCACTTTTAGTTAACTTGTAACATTAATCTTTTTCAGAAAACAAAAATAGAAGCGTTACAAATTAGTTGAATTATAGCAGCATTAAATCTGACAAACGGAAATTGCCGATTACTTAATATATTCATGATTTTTAAAAAACCGAAGTTGCCGGTACAAAGAATCACGAATCTCTGAAGCGAGAATATAAGATAATTGAAAGAAGATGAATATCAATTTTGCAGTAATTTCCATCATAAAATCTGTCTTGTTTAAATCAAACGCGACACATTTAATTCTACGAGAGGATCAAAACAAGAAAAGAATTTTATGAATAAAAGTTTTTGCTGAGGGTACTTTTTTTATAAGAGCTTTAAAAAAACCGAGAAAAGTTGTGAGGTAATAAGTAGGAGCGTATTCAGCTATAGCTTTATTATCGCCTGCTTCTTTATTCATGACGGAAATAAAATATGCTTTCGGTATAAGAAGTACGAGACTCGTTCAACATTTGTGAATAAGAATCGATCCATTTTAAACACAGACTTTGTTGTGAAAAGCATCAGTCAAATTACTGGGATAGCTGAATCTTATAGTGAAGAGTCATTTTCAAATGATACATATATAGTTTCAAACATTAAATTCATGCAGCAGCACACAAATCCCTAACGTGACCATACTCAAAGGAACTCACGTACTCAGTAATCTGCCTTACTCTTTGACCAGCATATATGTACAGCTTCAGCTGTAATAAGTGAACTGATGTGTTAATAATTGAGACGAATAAACACGCAGTGTGTATTTCTCTACTTTGCAAACTGGTCGGACAACATTAATTATCAATGGCAATGCGATCAGTAAAACACGTAATCTATATAAGCATTAGGGATTTGTAGAAACGACATGTTCATTTTAAGTTTTATTATATAGTAAATGTCTTTTTATCCTATGTATTTTTTTGGTACCCCAAGGAAGGTGTACACTTTAGGTATTAAACTTTAATTTAAAAAGGAATATTCAACAAAACACTTACTTTAAAATAAATCAATGGAAAACTTTGGATTTAGGAGATTTTAGCAACTAAAATGAGAAAAAGAAACTTGGGTAAAGTTAGTGAAAAATATATACTCGAATAAATAGTATCTGGATATATTTTATTTTGCAGAAATAGACGAGCTTTTCAAGTATTACTGAGCAGTGACCCACTGTAAATGTGACTCGAGAGTTGCTCTTTTATGACCGTCAATATGTTTATTCTGTAGAACTTGAGCAAAATTGCTAAGAATCAATTATTTAATAATTGAAATTTTGCCTGAGATCAGGCCAACCAACTTCGGTTATAGCATTAATTATAAGATCAAAGGATCTCTACTGGAACGTTAATAATCTATAGGAAACAGCTAAAGGGATACTATCCGAGAAACTAGATGCCTACTGCGCGGCAGAGAGCACACAGAACTCTAGATCGCTCTACCATATATGTGGATGCACAGCTGATGCGCGAGAAACTGTTAAAACTTGACAATATTTATTTTCAGCGATCAAAAGGCTAAAATTGATGAATTTTTTAACCTGTCTGAAAATTATATTCATTTCATAAACATTATGCTGCCATGTGGCGAAAAATACAACAATAAATTGACAAAAAAGCAAAAAATGGAAATTTAAATTTTATAATAGATAGAAAATCGTCATTAATTTCATAAATTATTTATACAAATCAATCAATTTAATTTTTCATGAAAAATATTTTTTACAAAGCATCTAGGATAAAGTAATAAATTTCCTACTAATAATAATGATGATCAGCTTTTCAAGAACTTTAAATTAGTGGCGTAATTAGATAGTTCGGGCACGGATGAAAATATTCTTCGTAACATGACATTGGATACACAAAAAAAGAATTTATCTATCTCACTTGTGAAAGTTTACACGCTGCTGATATTTTTTCATCATAAAATTCATATTGTCGTAACCGCCGGCTTATTTGAATCATTTGCGCATGACGCCAATTCCAGGAGGCGGCGCACGCCGAAAAGGGGCGTGTCTCAAGTTTCTGACAGTGAGTCTTGACAAACTGTTGTTTGTGTTCTTTTACAAATTAATTGTGATAAAACTATCGGTTTTTGCATATCGATTGTCGCCTCAATCTGAAAGATAATTTATTGAGCTACAAATGCGTATTTTTTAAAATGTGATTAGATGTGGTACAGTGGAAAAACTAGTGTTTCCGGAGCTAACCTAGAATCAATTAATAGTTTTTAATTAATTAATAATAGTTTAGAAAATCAGTGCCCTGCTCCATTTTGATATGTTGTTCACCAGATTTTTCTGCATTTTTTGAAGTAAGTTTTATTCTGAATGTTGCATCGCAACTACACTGAAAAAAATGTTTAGTCATATAAACAAAAATTTGATTGGCTCAACTAAATTTTTGTTGATATGACTAAACAATTTTTTCAGTGTAATTTAATATTTTTTCGAATTAGAATGTTAACTAAAAGGCATGAATTACGATTTAATATTTAGCAATCTAAAAATTTGTTAAGTACTACATTCTGTTTTTGTTGTTGTTGTTGTTGTTGTTGTTGTTGTTGTTGTTGTTGTTGTTGTTGTTGTTGTTGTTGTTGTTGTTGTTAATCTCTTCTTTGTGAATTCAGACACGTTCAAACTTTATAATTTTTAAAAGATTTATAATCGGAAGCTGTAGACTATTTGTTAATAATTTATTTGTCGAATGAATGGTTGTTGTCCTCGTCACTAAATTGAATCTTCAACCCAACTCGTGTAAAACGATTTGTTTTGTCAATTTTAAAAAGTATGCTACAAACAGCGTAGCTGAGTGAAATCTATTTGACGATCATTTGCGAATACCGTAATTACCGAACCATCTGGAAATCTAGAAAATCTTTACCTAAGTCACCACTACTTTTTCATGTTACACCTACACACTCCACCTCAAAATTTTGTACTTTTCCCCCAACCTACGACAATACTTTTCTCATTGTAACCAGAATTTTTCGAACTGTCAAAAGGAGAAGATCACGCTCCACGATCTTTCTCCAAATTTATACTTACGAGATCGACCTATAGGTTATTTTTTTCTTAATGAAAGTTGGTAACGATTAACACATGAAATAGAATAGAAACAAACATTCTAACCTTAAATTACTCATATAATAATAATTTAAAAGAATTAATAAAATATTATTTTTAATACAATAATAAATGATTCAATATATTAATTACAAGTAATTGAATTATTATTAGTTTTAATTTAATGAATAAAAAATTTACCTAAATAATAAACAACACAATTGTTTCAAATGTAAATAAATTATAAATTTAGAAACAAAAGAAATTTAGAAAAGTTATTATTGTTCACTATATGTACTTACAATTATTTTATGATTATCTTTATTATAACTATACTCATTTTATAAATTTAAAATAATTATTTAATAAACTAATGTTTTAAAAAAACTTAATAAAATGAATTACTTGTCAAAAAACTTCAACATCCTAACCAAAATGACAATTTTTTTAACGCAAATGACATTTATCAATATGATACTTTAATGAAGAAAATACAACTATTAAATTAATGTAATAAGAAAAAAGATGAATAAATTAGAAGCTTACAATAAAATAAAATAAAATTATTGAAAATTATTATTATTACTTACCTGTCACTAACCATTACTACGTAACTGGAGAATGATAACAAAAAACATAACCTTAAACATGGAAGTATGTTTTTATTTTACAGAAACTTAAAAAGTTAATGAATTATAAACATATCAGACCGAATCCATTTCAAATCATGCAGGCAGTCCGATGGTGCATCGAGAATTAACTTTATATGAAAGTATGTTTTTCTGCTCGAAAAATAAAGAGACACGTATTTTTTTAAATTTTCATAACATTTTTTTTTGAATTTTTACGATTTTTTAAAGATTTTAACAAAAAAATAAGTTTTTTATCAATTTTTTCTTTAAAATCTCGTAATTTACACAATTTTTAAGCTTTTCATTTGCTCTTTGGCTCATTCTTTTCTATTTTTTATGCTTTTTAAAAATTTATCAAGATAAGTAAAAAAAATTGTTAAACAAAAACAATACATTGATTTTTTAAAAAAACTAAAAAAATTTTTATCTCAAAAAGGCCACCTTTTTTTTTTTCTTGAAATTTTCAGGGTTTATAGCTACTTAAGTTTACTACTTACCACAAAAATTTCATTTTGTATTTTTTTGTTTCTTGGAAGAAAAAAATTATTTTCTTTTTTTTCTTAAAAACCTCCTAAATTTCCCAATTTTCAAGATTGAAAATCGTTCCTTGTGCCCTTTGTTTATATTTTTAATGCTCTTTTTAAAAATATCATAAAAAGTAATAACAGCTGATAAAGAGCAATATTATCCAACTTACTTGGAAAAACGGAAATGCTGTTTTTAGGTTGAAGATCTTTTTATTGAAAAATTTTGAGTTTTATAAAATTTAGCTATTTGGATGTAATCAATTTGCTATTATATAAAATTTCCACATTAGTATATAACAATTTGTTTAATAGAACTAATGTAACCCTGTAGTACAGACTACAGTGTACCTGTGAGCAGATTTTCACATCCCACGCAAAACTAATAATAATAATAATAATAATAATAATAATTAGTTTTTAATTAATAATAATAATAATAATATATATACATACTAGAAATATTTCATTTTTTATGAAACGTATATTATATGTAATCAATATATGAAAATAATACATTTTAACGTCAAAAAAAATACTTAAAAACAGCTTTTTCTTTTTCCAAGAAAGTTGGTTAATATTGCTATTTATCATCTGTTATTACTTTTTATTATATTTTTAAAATGTGCATTAAAAATATAAACAAAGGGCACAAGGAACGATTTTCAATCTTGAAAATTGGGAAATTTAGGAGGTTTTTAAGAAAAAAAAGAAAATAATTTTTTTCTTCCAAGAAACAAAAAAATACAAAATGAAATTTTTGTGGTAAGTAGTAAACTTAAGTAGCTATAAACCCTGAAAATTTCAAGAAAAAAAAAGGTGGTCTTTTTGAGATAAAAATTTTTTTAGTTTTTTTAAAAAATCAATGTATTGTTTTTGTTTAACAATTTTTTTTACTTATCTTGATAAATTTTTAAAAAGCATAAAAAATAGAAAAGAATGAGCCAAAGAGCAAATGAAAAGCTTAAAAATTGTGTAAATTACGAGATTTTAAAGAAAAAATTGATATAAAACTTATTTTATTGTTAAAATCTTAAAAAAATCGTAAAAATTAAAAAAAAAATGTTATGAAAATTTAAAAAAATACGTGTCTATTTATTTTTTGAGCAGAAAAACATACTTTCATATAAAGTTAATTCTCGATGCACCATCGGACTGCCTGCATGATTTGAAATGGATTCGGTCTACAATAAAACAAAATAAAAAACTAAAAATTATTATAACTTACCAGTTTTACAATTTCCATGTGACCGAAAAGAAATCCGATGACAATCACCAAGTGCATTAGAATAAAAAGAAATATCAAAACCTAAAATGACATAAATAATTATGATACTTTTAGAAAAAAAAACATTTAATAATGGAACTAAAAAACAGATAAATAAGTTACAAATAAAATAAAAAGAAATAAAAGATTATTAATATTATTATCATTACTCACCTGTCAGAAACGAATGCCAATGTAAACAAAACATTGTTTCACTCAAAACACTATAACCTTAACAACTTCACTAAAATCACTGTGACTTCTTAAACTATCACTCCTTAATTACTTAAATTTAATTTATTTTTAATTTATTATTATTTAATAAAATGCAATTATTTATTAAACGTAGATTTTAAATAAATTGAAAAATACTCCAAATAAACGTCTAGAGCCCAAAGCACAACTAATACGGTTACGGGAGCAGGGCATGAGATAATAAAGGACAGAGACTGTTTCTGTCCTTTTCTGTCTCATGCTCTGGCCCCGTAACCGTATTTCTATCTGCTTAAGCCTTAAACTGTGATGTTATTGTTGACAACAAATATCGAAAATCTGCTAGCCAATCAGAAGCCCGATAAAACGTGTTACACCTCTGAAGTTGGTCGAAAGGGTTCTCCTATAGGGAAGTCAAGGTCAAAGCTAATTTCTATGTATTAACTATTTTAATAAATTTTTTTGTTATTTTAGATTGCTAACATTATAAGAAATTTTATAAAATAAACTTGAAGTTACAATATTTGATTGAAAGATTTTAATTCGTCTGCAAAACAAAAAATCGAAACTCAAAACTATCGATAGTGAGGTTTGATATGTACTGACCAATGGGAGACTCGGAAATGGAGTTACACGTCTGAGGTTAACCACAACGTCTGTTCTTTTTAGAATAGGATTTTCTTTCCAACCAAATAAAATTAGTTAAATTATCATGTAACCATATCTGCTCTCATATTATTGTTAAATATAGTTATTATGTGTGCAGATCATTCATTACTTTATTGCTTTCTGATCAAATAAAGTACAATAATATGAATAAATTTTAACCACGCGTTAAAATAAACGTGTGAGATTAACATTGAATTTATTACAAAACGTAGTCAGATGCCAAGATCATTGAACTATTAGATTGAAACGTACTTAGATTTTTCGACGTTAACCCTAGTGACAAATTTTTTTGTAGATTGGAAAGTAGGTATCTTACTAGTTGTGTCTAAGAGCTAGTGACAGTTTTTTTCAATCATTTTTTATAAGCGGCCTATAATTAAACAGGCGCGTGTCCAGACAAGGTTTTTGGGGGAGGTTATATATGAGAGAGAAAGAGATAACACTATATCGCTATCTCTCTCATTCTAATATAAATTTTACTCTTCTAGGGAGGTCATGACCCCCTTGAACCTCCCCACCCTGAACACGCGCCTGTAATTAAAGGACAGTTAGAAATCTAGAAAATGTTTATTCTATTAAAAAGGACCAGACTTGATGTTATAAGCCTTTATGTTTCAATTTCATAAAATATAACTGTCAGACCTCTGAACCTTTGCTAATGACGGGATTACTTCCGATTATAGCGAATCCACATTTTTTAATAGTCTGTATACCTACGTAATTTGATACACTGATTACTAAAATCCTAGTGAAAATTGGCGCAAACACGATTTTCATGGTGAAAACCATGAAAGACAAACAAAAAATGGCCAAGGGTTTCCAGCCAAAACTCATTTTAAATAAAAATACTGCTTTTTTTATTGAAAAAATGAACTTATGACTTTTAAATTAGTAGTTTTTAATATTTAGATATTTATTCAAAATCAAAACCTTATAAAAATTGATTATTTAAACAAATTTAAGCAATTAAAAATAATATAAAATGCTTCTATTGCTGCGGGTTGGATCAGTTACTGCGATCGGTTAAAAATTAAACCTATTAAAAATATGTTCAATTATAATTAGAATTGATTAAAATTTATATTAATTGAAACGGTCTTGTTCCAGAGAGGCTAAAATCTATAAATAGTCAAAAATTTGTTGACTAGTTGGTAATATTTTCTGAAGCTTTTGTTTATTGTAATAATATTAACCAAGCAATCAAAAGTCCTCTGGGGTTTAGGATATCTGTAGTAAAATTTAATTGAAATTGGAATCAATGGAAATTAGAATCGATTAAAATTTTGATTAATGGAAATTTGCTTCGAGCATTAAGAGTCGACTGGAGTTTTTATATTTCAGGTTTGCCTCGGTCGAAATTGTGGTCTATTACAATAAAGATTTATTTAAATATATGTATCTATATCTACCTACTGAAATTTCAGTTATATTTGAAACGTTGCTCGGCTAAAATTGGGCTGGATTAAAATTAGAACTCATTGATATTAAAGCCTCTTGAAATACGCATTGATTTAAATCTAAATCCGTTAGTAATAATAGGGCCTCTTGAAATCTATATTGTTGGAGATTCAAATTTATAGAGGAAAAAATCAATGGAAATTAGAGAAATTAAATGAGATTTGAAAAAATTGAAAGTTAGAATTAGAATTAATGAAAATAATCGATCAATGATAATAATTATTTAAAAAAGTTTAAGATAGATACACTTGATGAGAATTTGAATAAATTTCATTTTAAGTCTGGTGAAATTGTGCTTGATTAAAATTATGGTCTATTGACAGTTTACTGATGAAATTCTGCTTGATTAAAATTATAATTTATTGACAATTTACTTATTACAATAACTGTTATCAAAAATTAGAATTAATTAAAATTTTGATCAACTTAACGCGGGCAGAAATTGAATTCGTTTTAGTCAGTGTAGATTAATTACTTTTAATTAATTTTAATATTTAATATTATTTATTATTGAATAAAATTATGACAAATTATCATTATTATTTAATACTACCATTTAGTAAAAATCCTTAAAGTGTTCTAAATGACAAAATTTATGACTCTTTTAAAAGTATCTAAAGTAAATCAATTTTTAATTTAATTTACATAGCGGGCTTTAAAAAAAGCTCAACCTCTGATAGTGACAGAATTTAAATTTCCGCACGGACTGTCTTTTTAGCTATCTAAAAATGTCACGTACTTTTTTATTAACACAAACGACGGTATAAATATTCAGATCATCATTCTCCACAACGTGAGCGTGTACATCTCATTACAGCAAACGATTTTTTAACTTGACACATAAAACAACTGGGTCAAAGTAGTAGACACCTGCTTTTTAAAAAAGAAAAAAGTAATCTCATTTAGGAATAACAAACTCAAAGGAGAAATGCTCCACAATAATTACAATGCTCGATACTCTTCTTTGAGAATAGTAAGCAATTTTTGAAAATTGGCAACCCTGTTTACCGTTTGTTGAAACATCGCACATTGATTGGCTATTGTCAGCTCTATAGCTGAAACGAAAACGAAACGCTGATTATGGTGCAAACTCAATTTTCAAAAGCTTTGTTCTACCGAACCATCAACACTTTGCATTAATTTACTGCTCACACTCCTTTTTATTCATAATTTTAAAATAGTAATCAATTTTAATTGTATTTGTACCCATTTGTACCGGCCATTTTAATTCTAATTGTACAGCGTGACAATTTATATTTTAATCCCTGATCATCGGAATCGGAAAATTTACGAAACGTTAGATGATTGAAATGTAATTTTATTGTAATTTAAATTATAATTGTAATATTAATTCTATTTAAATGGATACTTTTTTAAATAGGTGTAATTAACTTTAATTTAAAAAGCAAGAATAATTTTATTATTGAAGAAAACACGTTAAATATCAGAAAATCAAAATAGTCGATTTATTTCTCGTTCGATCAGTGTATCAACTATTGAGTTCTTCAGAGATAAAATCTGCACCTGTTTCTTTAACTTGAAGACGTTCAACTAAAACTTATCTGCATGAATAGAATACTCGTATTTCATGATATCCTCCTTTTTCAAATAAAGTGCAAGTCACAAGGATGCTTTCCTACACTTAAACCTTCTATTCGCATGTTACAGTAACTCGACTCTAACTTGGCATACTTTCAAAGAATTCCCACAAAATTTATGAAGACTTCGAAATCCTCCTAGTACTTTACGAATTTATCATTCAAAACCGAATCCCCCTAGAAGTGTCGAAAAGCCTTACGGAGGCTATTCTTTTCTACTCGAAAAATTATTTCAAAATGAACTCAAACTTCAGATGAATCAAATTTTTTTGTAATAAAGTAATTTTTATCTTCGGAATTCTACTCTTTTTACTCTAAAAATCAGTTTGAAATCAACTAAAAACCCAAATAAATCAAATATTTTCCAAAAAAAAAAAGAGTTTTTAATAAACTTTTACCAAACTTTAGTTTTATTGTTCAAAGTAAAAAGATACACAATTTAGAAAAGATGATTCAAGAAACAACCTGCACGGAAAAAAATAATTACGAAACTTAAAATAAGTTTAATTCTTAATTGCAGAAAAGTAGAAATATATCTAAATTAGGCTTTATAATCACATTTTTTATAATAAACTATGCTTTATTTTGAAAAACTTTATATCTGAAAATGTCATTTTAATGAAATCTCTAATTTAGAGATATTGTCATTTGACAATATAATTATAAACCTACAAAAAGGTTATGCCAAAACGTATTTTATTAATGGGAAATATTATTTAAAAATGCTCATTTTGAGGATACAAAAAGGAATTGACTAAAATTCAATTGATTAAATTTTATTAATAAATTTGCTTCCAAAATAAAAGTTTATTTGTCGATGGCTTTTAAACAAAACGTTTACTTTTTTTACATTTAAAAAAATATTTACATTTGAAGTAGTTCTTTATTTGCCATCAGTCATTTGTTTTTTAGTGTATATCTTCCATACATCACAGAATTTGATATTTCTAATATTTATATATATATATAAGTCAATCAATTTGTTTAGAGACAACAATTTGTTTAGGATTAAAATTTTTTCTTTCTCATAGAGAAAGCTTTTCAATTCCTTCAAAACAAATTTTTTAAAATGATTCAAATTAACATTCCCCTATCCAAAAAATTGATTTATAAAAAATTCGTCTACGCTTGAGAAGAAATCAATTAAGTATATATATTTGCTTAAAAATTGAAAAATTTTTTGCAAAAAAAAACAAACTAGAACATACTTTTTTGATAAGTTTTCATGAATATTGTAGAAAGAGAATCTAAATTTAAGACTTATCTTAAATTCAGCTGTTCTTAGACGAAAGTCAATGTTTTGACCCTTTAAGAAATGATGCTTTGAAAATTGAACTTGTTGAAAAAACATATTTCACAAATGGAATTTTATTAGAGGATTGCGGACTCCAAGATGGACATAGTTTCGATTTAATGCTCTAGTATATAAACTGAATGAGATTAGAGCTGTGCAAAATTGTAAAATTCGATCCTCTCCATGAGAATTTACATGGGCTCGGTTCGGTTCGAATTTCGATCCTATGCAAAATTCGAGTTTCTGCACAGCTCTAAATGAGATATATTAATATGTTTTATACCGGATAAAAGTACAATATATTAGGTAACTTATGGCCACAGGGATAACATTTTATTTTGAACATAAACATTTTTCAAACCATTTTTTCTAACTGTTAAAATTTTCGATATGAAAAAAATGGCTTCAAGATGTGGTAAATAAAAAATGAACATCGTGCAACAATTCTTAAATTCATTTTTGACTATTTCATTGTATTTAGCAAGAAGTAACATTTTTAAAAACTTTAATTTAATAGTTTAACAATAACAAAGTAATAAGACATCGAAAAACATCGATACATCAAATTCTCTAACGATAACACTACATTAAATTTTATGGTGGAAAATAAAAAATTTCAATTACATGGCTCAACAAATTATTGAAGAAAGTGTATAATCGAAAAAATAATAACAAATACATTGAGCAATGGTGTCTGTCCATCTTAGGGTACATGACACTATTTTTTGAGCCCCAGTACAAATTTTTAATCACACACACAATGTTAGTAAAATGATTTTAGATTATTATTATACATATTTCGTCTATACAAACAACAAAAATGACAAAAAGCATAAGGCGCTGCACAGTGGTCTGAAACCTGATTCTAGGTGGACAAAAGTCGGAAAATCGATGTCTTTAAAAAAATTTTTTTTTAGTATTTTTATGTTTTATAATATCTAGAGCATCCGTTTTTGTGTGATTCAATCACTAAAAAAAATTTATATTACTGTATTAATGCTTGTACTTGCGTAAACTCACGCACAATTGATTTTGCTCTAAAAATCATAGCTTTATTTAAACGCAGCTCGTGACCTATTAAATCATCAAATTTTAAACAATCCTATATGAATTCTATAGTTTGATTCACACACTACAAGATAGTGTTAGATAAATTATTTTATTTTTAATGTTTATATTTGAAAACCGACGACAAAAGTAAGTTTTTCTGCTACTTGTATAATACAAATTTCAAAATAGAAAAAGTAAAATTATTCAAATTTTTTTAAAAAGTTATTCATGGGAGAATGTGAATTATGACCTAAAGTTTCCGTAACCATTAACACTTGTTGCCACTTTTTGCCGCTTTTCGATATTTTTGTGTTTAAAGCGGGCCATAAAACCCGATTCTAAAAGGACAAAAATATTTGCACAAACAGGCTTTGATGCTATTTTATTTCTAGCAGTTTTGAGGCCGCTGATTACGAATCTCAAGTCAGATTTCAAAAATTCAAAATGGCGGATCCAATATGGCGGACCAAAAAATTACGAAATCCATGTATTTTACTAAAACATGGTATTTTTTAAATGAAGAAATCATTGTTTTTAAATAAAACATGGTATTTTAAGATTTTTGGGGTCGCTGATTACGATCATCTGTTATTAGATTTTAAAAATTCAAAATGACGAATTCAATTTGGATGATTCAAATATTACAAAATTGGTTTATTTTAATACAACATTGTATATAAAGGTTTTTGAGGTCGCTGATTACGAATCTGAAGATACCAAGTTTCATTAAAATACACTAATTTTTTTATTTGTCAGTCCACCAAATTAGATCCACCATTTTAATTTTTGAAATGTGACTTCAGATTCGTAATCAGCAACCTTAAAAACATTTAAATACCATTTTATATTACAATAAATTAATGTCTTCATTTTTCAGTTCGCCATATTGGATCCGCCATTTTAATTGTTGAAATCTGACTTCAGATTCGTAATTAGCGACCTCAAAAACCTTTAAATACAATGTTATGTTAAAATAAACCAACTTTGTAATATTTGGGTCATTCATACTGAATCCGTCATTTTGAATTTATAAATCTAACAGCAGATTCGTAATCAGCGACCCCAAAAACCTTAAAATACCATGTTTAACTAAAATACAATCACGGAGAAAAATCGAGTTTAAAAAAACGGTACTGAGTCCTATTAGCGTAGCAATTCATTTCCATCACGAATTACAGCAAAACAGTGCTGTATATTTGGAACTCATTACAGTTAAAAAGCACTGAATTATATACCACTTGCGCTTAAAGGTGAAAAGTTTGGGACTCACTCCTAGTCCGCACATGTATGATTTCGGAAACGTTGTGATGGAAATGAATTGCTCCACTACTAGGACTCAGTCCAGTATAACAGGAATCATTCTAGTATAACAGTACTGAGTATAGTTAACCAACTATTTACTGCAATTAATTTAGGCTTCAATATAATTCTTGAATTCTCGATTTTTCTGCGTGATGATTTCGTAATTTTTTGGTCCGCCATATTGGATCCGCCATTTTGAATTTTTGAAATCTGACTTGAGATTCGTAATCAGCGACCTCAAATACCCTTAAATTTCTCGTTATACTAAAATAAACCAATTTTTTTATTTTTAGGTCAGCCATATTGAATCCGCCATTTTGAATTTGTAAAATCTAACTACAGATTCTTAATCAGCGACCTCAAAAACCTTAAAATACCATGTTTTAGTAAAATACAATGATTTCGTAATTTTTTGGTCCGCCATATTAGATCCGCCATTTTGAATTTTTGAAATCTGACTTCATATTTGTAATCAGCGGCCTCAAAAACTGCTAGAAACAAAGTGGCGTAAAATTGTATCAAAGCGTTCTTGAGTGAATAGTTTTGTCCAGCTAGAATCGGGTTTCAGACCACTGTGCGCTGTCACCTTAAACAAAAATTTTATACGAAATGTCCATTTTGGGGTTCACTCCCTACAAAAAAATTGGTTAAATATTAAAAATTATTACTTCTTAAAAAAACTGTACTCCAATTGTAGATATATATTTTTTCTATTTTTAGATTTAGTTTATCATAAATATTTTATTCTATAGCTTAGTCCTTAGATTAGTCATAATTACAATACTTAAATGATTATATCTAGGAAGAATGAATTTAACATTCTGAACTAGAGAGAAGGTTAAGGAGCCTGCCAAGAAGAGGAGTAAAAGGCTTAAAGAAAAATATCACTCATTATGCTGGGCGGGTGCACTAATTGCACTTCTTTCTCTCCCGTTTACTCTCGGAGCTTTTCTTTATTCTTCTAATATCAACTAATGTTAGCCAACCTCCCAAGTGCATCCGTCTGTTGCAGTTCCTGGTCGATATTCGCGTCCATTTCAACTGTAACTATAGCAACGCCTCTTGCAAGGATGATACGTCTATTCGAATAAGCTTCATCTTTAATTATATGTAATACTTTCCCATTCCACAATTTAGCTTTTGCTGCTGACGCAGCAGTAGAGGAAAGTTCCTTTTATAAAAAGCGAACGTCTCTTTTCATTCGATTGGGTGCAGGGGATATAGAATCGGGATGTATTCAATGAATAGTAGTTGGTCATCAGTTATTACTTGTGCTGAGTAGTATTACCATAAATCCTATTTCTACTTCCTTTTTTAAATTGCTAAATCTGCTTCTATCGTAAATAGGCAGTCAAAAGTCTATTCTGTATGCTCTTCAACGAATCGTAAAAATTTATCCTTCAAAGACAGGAAGCAATGAATAGAAGACAATTCGGGTTATTTGAAATTCCACATGAAGCGAAAAAAGTATAAAATTTATCTCTGATTGGTAATCTTGTTTCAACTTTATTATAATAATAATTATTATTACTATTATTATTTTTTATTTAGATTAGAGATCTTTAACATTAAAAACCTAGAATAATTTGTGATAAGTTTAATTTTAAATACAAAATCAAAGAACACTCCCATCTTTGAAAAGAATGTTCAAACTTAAACCTTATAACTTGAAAGCTCTAACATTCTTTTAAGTTGGAAAATAATCAAACTTCTAGGTTTTCAATTTAAAAGCTTTAAAGTTTAAATAGTTCAGAAGTTTCTAAACGCGCTACTTACACTTTTACACAAAAGATAAAATGTATAGAAGACACTTTTTGAAAATTTCTAGGCAAAAAAATTCTATTTTGATAAAGTCAGTTGTAAAATTAATAAATTATAATGATCGAAAAATGGTTTTTTAACTTATATAGAAGAGCAATCATTTTAATAATCTATAATCACGGGAAAGGGTTTAAAACGAGAAGTTTTCTCCTTCTGCTTTCAACAGCTAATTTTAGAACGTCATTTACAATCGATTTATCGACAAAGGTTCTTGCGAACCGTTTATCAACAACAAGAGCCGTTTATCATCAAAGTAATAATCGATATTTTAACTATTAAATACATTTTTTAATCGAAATAGAATTTCGAATGATGAATAGCTTTCTTGTTAATTATACTTACTAATGATGGAATAATTGTTTTCTTCCACATAAATATCAAATCATGGTTTTTGTATTAGGTATGATCTATTTTGTGGAGACTATGGTTAATTCACAGAAAAAACAAAAGAGTGAAATAGGGTGCTGGTGATTTTTCACCCTTTGCTTTTGCAGGTATGATCAATGTGATTTTATATGGCGCATTCCTTGGATTATTTATATTCAAAAATTATATTTGCCTGGAACAACTTTTTTGGAATTTATACTGAAAAATAATACATACGTATTTTTTGTATTTCGAGATTTGATGCAAATTACAGAAGTAATAAATTATTGAAATTTGATGTTTTCAAAAAAAGGTATTTTTTGAAAGCTTTTTTCTCCATTAATAACAAGAAATTGGAAATAATGAGCTACATGAAATTAAAGTTAAAAATGTTTTTTCTCAAGTAACAAGTTTGAAGCGAATTCAATTCATTTTACAAAATTTCATGCGCCATATTAGACCTGCCATTTTGAATTTTTAAAAAGTGACTTAAGATTCATTACCAGCGACCTCAAAACCCCTAAATAACAAGCTTGAAGCAATGAAGCATATCCGAGTGAGTATCATTTTGATACAAAACTTACCATGAAGATTGTTGTATTCATGCTCTCTAAAATTGAATAAGTGAAAATTCACTTATTAGATGTCAAAAGTCTTCCACTCTTTCAAAAAGTGCATATGCACTTACAAAAAGTGCATATGCACTTACAATAAGTGTATATGCACTTATGATAAGTGAAATTTTCACTCATTATAAGTGCATATACACTTTATGAAAGGGTGGAAGACTTTTGACATCTAATAAGTGAATTTTCACTTATTCAATTTTAGAGAGTGTACAAACACAAGTAAATGTTATTTAGTACAACTGTTAAAACTAAAAGATTTTGAGGTTTCAATTATTAAATATTTGCTTTTTATGACTTAGTAAAAGTGTTTATTATTTATTTAATTAATTCATTTAATTAATTCATGTTAAAACTATTAATTTCAGGTGTTGTACAAAATAACATTCACCTATATGTTTGTACAATATAACAATGTTTATGAAAAGTTTTGTGTCAAAATGATATTTACTCGCATATCCAATTAAATTTCAAAATTTTGTCCGCCATATTGGAACTGCCGTTATAAATTTTTACGAAGTGACTTCAGATTCATTATCAGCGACCTCAAAAATCCTCGTATAAAAACGTTCATAAAAGTCCATAATGTTTTTCGATTTCGCACAAGGCTATGTATATTACCAAATAAAAAATCATTTCAATCGTCATACTCTGTCCATTATTTTAAAAAAAAATTTTCTTTAATGTTTTTGGACGCGATATTTATAACTTTTATAAATATTATGTGTGAGAATAATTCTCTTTTTTTTTGCCTGAACGTCTTTTTTCAGAAATTATTTTTTATAAAAAACTATGTTTTATAAAAAACTAAAAAGTCAATAATATTTTATTCATTATTATTTTATTGACGCGTTTCGATGTAATATATCACATCCTCATCAGAACGTTTAAATTGTCAATTTTTAAATTATCCAGTCATTTTCTGGTTTCACTGAAAAAAATTTTTGTTAATTTTACATATGATTTGGGTGAAAATTTCATTGCAGCAGAAAGTCAACCATATGTGTAAATTTAACATCAAAACAAAGAGACATTTAACAATGATCTAAGAGTTAATCTTAAGAATTCCATTCACCTGAAAATCACATGCAGCAAAAATCGCAGATAGTTTTTTCTGTTTTCCATTGAGAGTCAATTTTTTGAAAAATTATTTTACAAATTTATCTTAATAAAAAATATAATTTTCTAAATTCCTAACCTAAATTTAACTACGAAAATATCTTGTCTCAAAATTTCAAATCTTTTGGATTTCTTAAAAAAATTTTAATTTTTTCAAAAAATTCCCCGTTTTAAAATTTAAAAAAACACCTTCATAGTTTTAGTTGAAAACTTGTTATTATATTATATTTAATAATAATACCTGACCTGTCAATTTCCAACATATGACAATAAAAATTGAAAACTTGTTATTATTAAATATAATATAATAACAAGTTTTCAACTAAAACTATGAAGGTGTTTTTTTTTAAATTTTAAAACGGGGAATTTTTTGAAAAAATTAAAATTTTTTTAAGAAATCCGAAAGATTTGAAATTTTGAGACAAGATATTTTCGTAGTTAAATTTAGGTTAGGAATTCAGAAAATTATATTTTTTATTAAGATAAATTTGTGAAATAATTTTTCAAAAAATTGACTCTCAATGGAAACCAGAAAATGACTGGATAATTTAAAAATTGACGATTTAAACGTTCTGATGAGGATGTGATATATTACATCGAAACGCGTCAATAAAATAATAATGAATAAAATATTATTGACTTTTTAGTTTTTTATAAGACATAGTTTTTTATAAAAAATAATTTCTGAAAAAGACGTTCATGCCAAAAAAAAAGAGAATTATTCTCACATATAATATAAACGGCTTAAAAACTTTAAGGTTAAACCTTTTCAAACAAATTTTATAAATATTGTAATCCTGTAGCGATTATTTCTCATATTCTGATTGCGAAAGGTGGGGCTTTGTTCCCTTTTCTATTCTAACCTTAAGAGGGGAAATTCTCTTTAATATATAAATTTAAATAGATTTATTAGTGACTAGAAGCAACGTTCCGTTCGTATTAATATTTAAACGTCACATTTAACTCCCTTAGCGAGAGCCTTTAAGGTAAAATATTGTTAACGCGACAGTCTTTAAATTGTTAAATCAATTATTGTGTTTTATTTATTTTATTGTGATCATTTATTTTTACAGTGTGACGTTATTATGGATTTTTTGTCTGAATTGAATTTTCATCGGATGATGTCCCCGAAGTGTAGACTAGACAGGAATATATGGATATATGGATTGTTAAAAAAAACTGTTGATGTAGATTACTATGTCGACCCCATGGTGGGAATAATTGTTTCATCTAAGCTTCTCTCAACTCATCTATAATCCTAAACCGTGTGATCTTTCGAGGATTTTTCATCAAACTGATAAGGATTTTTATACAAGTTTTTAATTCATGTAAAACGCTAGTCAATTCACATGTGATTGTAAAATTCTGTAATAATTAAATTTGCATATTATATAAAATATATTTTTGAAGATAACAATACAAGAAAATTGTTACAATCCCATTACCTATAAAAAAATTCAATAATTTGAATATAAAACCTCAAAATTTCATGTTTTTGTTTAAAAAAAACATATATAATTTTTTATTTGAATTTCTATTGCAGAATTTTTTTCATAAGGTTTAATTGCTAAAATGTTGCGTCAAACTTCAGGACCAAAAATTGTACATTAGAGCGTTAAAGGGTTAAAACTTGTGATAAAAAAATATCACAATTTAATTTTTATTCTTTACTAATTTTTCTCTTAACTCTTTCATTTTGAGAATTCAACACAATAAGAGATATGTTACAGTCATATAATGAAAAAGTAGTTTAAAACCATGCCAGGCTTTACAACTGGCTAAAAAATACGAAACACATTAGCGAAATGAAAAAGAAAGCAAAAAATAAAAAGAAATATAAGAAGGATTTTACTTAAGAGTAGATCAGAAATTGATTTAAAATGTTTCCGAAACAATGGATCCTTTAAAACACATTGTCTTTATTCCTCGGAGGGTAGCTTTCAGCCATACAAACTTACAGACAATAGAAGTACGAAGTTTTCTATGTTGGAATGATATTATTCATCCAAACCTAAATAATCTTGCAAGTTCTATGATTAGGGTTTACTAACTCCTCTTACCTAATTAGACCGTCACCGAGTTCAAAAGCAAACTTCCTACAGGCTATATTCCAAGCTAGACAATAGTGCTAGATCTCTGTGCGCAAAATTATCAGACATTGTGTCGTTGCAGTAAATCCCAACCTGATCTTCAGAATCAGTGAAGGATAGAAGGCAGACAAGGCAGGAGTGAGAGGGTAGTGTGTAACGAAGGCAGGAATTGAAGGGGTAAAACACAAGTACGGCAAGTGGAGGCTGGAAAACGAAGAAGAAGAAGAAGAAGAAGAAGAGTTTGCGTTTATATCGACTACACAGGGGGTCGTAAACTAATTCCATTAACTTTGCTGTTGTATTAACGAACGACGTACAACTGGCTTTCTCTTTACAGCCCCAAGCAAGAACCGTAATTAGAAATAGAGAACAATCTTGATATTGTATCATGATAGTCATTCAATTCAACACTGTCATTCTGCGATATTAAACTTTTCAATAATCATCGTAATTAAATTTATATCTCCGCCACTTCAAGTGACGATAATCTTTAAATAAATCTACACTATTTATCAATACTAATAATATTCTTCATATAATATTTAATAAATTATACACTATTTTAAAGAATAAAAATAATTAACTAAATATAGCCTATTTATGATTAAATTTAGCAGAGAGAGGTTGTTAATATAACACCTGCAAAGCACTTTGTTTATTATTAGCCGTTTAAATGCTACTGTTAACCTTGAAGTTTGGTTGTGATCGCCGGTATCTTGTTTGTTTTGTTCAGAGTCCCTCAATCTAGAAATTGGTTAGAGGCTTTTTTCTTAGTGAAGAGTGCCAGGACTAGAAGATGATGTCGACAGTCGTGTTTACAAAACTGTTAAAATACTGGTGGCAGCCATCTTCATTTGACGCTGGACGTCAACGCCACTACGACTATGCCTGATTTACTTTCCTCTTTCGATGGTCCTTGCATCGTTCCATACGAGGGTAATTTTACTACGCAAACTTTCAAATGTGATTTTCAAGAGCGGCTTCATGGTGCATGTGTCGCCGCACATTGCACATTGACTTGACGACGACGCGTTCTCGCTATCGTGGCATTCTGAACTGGTGTGTTCGACCCTTTGATCGTATTATTTTTGAAAAGTGTTAAAACTTTGTAAAAATGTAACAAATATTACTGACGGGGCTGCAATCGTGGCCAGTGTGCCTGTCCAGGTGAGCTCAAAAAATTTACTTTCGTTTTTCTTATTTCATGGAGTCGATATCCAAAAATAGACATTAAACTTAGAGTCAGTGTTCAGTGCGCGACTCTTTTCGCGCGGCTTTCTTTTTTAGAAAAATGCGACTATCTAAGAAAATAAAATCGACAAAATAGGACCTTTTCATGCGAACGTACACATGTAGAAAAATTTACATAAGAATAAAAGAAAAACATTTTATAGCTTTATCTATTCTGTAACTACCATTTCGTTAAAAAAAAGTGCATTCATATTACGTAACGTTTAGATAAACCCCCTCCCCCCTAACGTAAGATTTTGTAAGATTTTTCAGACCGTTTCCCCCCACCCCCGTAAACGTCTTACGTAATTTATGTACGGCCCCTACTCCAAAATAAATATAATTCAAAAAATATTAATTAAAATCAGCCTCTATCATTGGCACTTTTATCATTTCGGCGCTTGGACTATTTGAAACACAATTTATAATATTTCTGTATGAATTTTATTAAAAAACAACCAATTAAAAACAAGCCCTATGTAAATAAAATTTTGTCTCTGTAATTAGTTAAAAACTAACTAAATTCGGAATAAAATGAGCCCAGCAAGGTAAAATCGTTGTTCATTCTAAAAAAATTTAATAATTTTTAATAACTTTTAAAATAATAATGATCTCTTTATGTTCTTGGTGAAATTTTAAAGATAATTTTCTATAGAATTTAAAAAATACATCACTATTGTTGCAAAACTTTTGTCTTAGATTTTATCTAAGGCTAAAGTGAGTTAAAAAAAGTGCAAAAAATTTAAGTAATATAATTAGTGAGAAAAATATTTTTCTAAATTATAATGAAAAAAAAAACTTATAAAAAATGTTTGCAAAAAGAATCTAAGAAAAAAATTGTGCATCAATAATGATGTGTTTTTAAATTTTATAAAAAATTATCTATGAAATCACACCAAGAACATAAAGAGATCTTTATTATCTTAAAAGTTATTAAAAATGAAAAAACACTGTAATTTACACTTTTTTTACAATAAATTTTTTAGAGTGGACAAAACCGACTTGATCCGGTGCTCATTTTAATCAGAATTTAGTTAGTTTTGAATTAATTACAGAGAAAAATTTTTATTTTAGAATTAGATAGAAAAAAATTGATTAATCTGAATCACTCAAAACAGGTGGCCAGCACATACTACTAGCCGGTACTGTATTAAAGTTAACACTTTTTGACTGATTCTGACGATTTCAGGATTTTTCTAGAGATAATTTGTGACGGTACTCTATTACAATTTTTTTAAACTTGTGATTAAAATAATACTGAAGTCGGTTGTTTTAACAAAAAATATTCAAAAGTTTCCGAGTTGTAACATGTTGAAGTACTATTTTTATCTTTTTTCGCGTTTTTCTTGAATCCACATTTTTCGGAGCTATATGTACAACTTTCGTCGAAAACTACTCAACTGATTATTTTAAAAATTAAGACACATCTTCTCAACAAAATTCTCTATGGTGGTAAGTAGGATTTTTTCGATTCGATTATTTAAAATATTCTATGCTTTTTTAAAGGTGATTTCACCTGAATAGCCATACATCAATTTAGATCGCTACTTATTGCCTGAAACTTAGTACATGCACAACAAAGCTACGAGTTTAAACTACATCTTTTTCTTCTTTCAAAGTAAGACTCAATGAATAAAATCAAAACACACTTTTCATAATTCTAAAATTGCCTTTCTCATTATTTGATAAATAAATATTCTCAAAATCATTTAGCTTTTCATGGATTTATCCTCGTCCCAAATTGTAGAATCATTTATTTGAACCTAAATTTAAAACGAGGAACTTAGGAAATATTTAAAGCCGTTTCAATCCTAGACATAACACTATCAAATTGTTTAAGAGATTTATTTATTTATTTATTTATTCTTATACACGGGATAAACCCTTTCGTACAATAGTACTCCTATTACTATAAGATTGCACCTTGCAATACGTTGAAATAACAAAATAAATATATAAAACTCAGCGAGGCTAATTAATTGTTATTTTCAAGTATCAGAGATGCTGATATATGATAATTTTCTTGTTTTCCCTTATCTTAGAAAAAATAAGAATCATATTCGTAGTACAAAATGAAAAATAATTATTTCTGGATCTTTAACGTGAATATTATACAGTACCGTCGGGAATTGTCAGTCCACCTATTTTTTAAGGTTTAAAAAACGTCTTTAAACGTACAAAGTATAATTATTAAAATTTTTCTGTGTTTATTTCCTTAAAGTAGATAAAATTTTGAGGAAAATAAGGCCTGAGTGGATAACATTGTTGTTTAAGCATTAATGTGCAATTTTTTTCCTAGCATATGTAAGGCTCGGAAGTTGGACCAAAAAATTTATAAAATTTTGAAGACATTATTTTGACATAAAAATAATTTTTAAAATTCCAATATATATATTATATTACTTCCTTCCGAAAGTTATTGACAATTATGACCTTGGTATATTTTATATAGCTGTATTTGATATCAAGATATAAACAATAATAATATTTATTTTTTAATATTTTTTGGTCCAACTTCCGAGCCTTGCATATGCTAGGAAAAAAATTGCACATTAATGCCTAAGCAATAGTCTTATTCTCCAGAAAATTTCCTTTAAAACAAGCATAGAAATTTTAAAAAAATCTATATTATTTCGTGAGTAATTTCAATTTTTCTAAAACATTAAAAATTCCACATTTTTTAACATATTTCAATGAAAAATTAACTAAATCACTTTACTCAGGCCTTATTTTCCTCAAAATTTTATTTACTTTAAGGAAATAAACACAGAAAAATTTTAATATTTGTACTTTGTACGTTTAAAGATGTTTTTCAAACCTTAAAAAATGGGTGGACTGACAATTTCCGACGGTACTGTAATGATGAAATTAAATGTTTCGCATTCTTGGATCAGCCCTTGCTTGAGTCGAGAATAATTTGAAACAACATTATTTTATTCCACGTTGCAAAAAAACACCATTTTATTTCCCAAGTTCCTAAATTTACGAATAATATAGCGACGTTTAATTAGTTCGATCTCAGATTCACAGAACGGGCATCACATCGAAAACTTCCAGACATTTTTAATTTGAATTCATTTCATATCTCAAAGTATATGGTTGAATAACATCATACGAATCATTCCGTTAATTAAATTCCTCAGCAAAGTTTCTCTTCTTTCCAAAAAGAACGATAGACGTGGCCAGTTCATTGAATGAGCGACATCGAAAATAGTTTAATGCCCTATTCGCGAACAAAGTGCAAAGTGGAATGCTGCCTTTTGCAAAAAAAAAAGGAGAAAAAGTTAGGTTAAGACGTAATTATAATTGGAAAAGCGTACAATATTTTTTCTTCTAGAAAATCATCTTTAGATTTTTTAGTTGAAGTTATTACAAAATTGAGAAATAATTCTATACACTGAAAAAAATTCTGGTGGTAGATCCTACTACAGACCCTTAGTACACTGAAAAAATTAAAGGACAGTTGCTGCATCGTGTACAATTTTTAATAAAATAACTAACTTCACAATTATTACTTTGCATGTGATTTTCTCGGTATGAAGTTAACTTTTTTTAAAAGGTTAAACAATTGCACTTCAAAAGTACAGCAACTGTCTTTTAATTTTTTCAGTGTAGAGTGAAAAATAGTTAAGCCTATTACATTTATAATTAATTCAGCTGTTGTTACTTAGTTAAAACTTAAAATTACGATTTTTATGAAGTTAAAAATTCTTAGTAAAAGTAACTACAGTACATAGTTAATTTGAAGTACAAAGTTAGGAGAAGAATTAAGTACAGAGAAATGATAAGTGCACGGAAAAAATTATTTTATTAAAATTAATTCAAAAGTCGATGAAAACCAGGACATAGAGACATTTTCATAAAGCTTGAAATATGATTGCATACTTATTTATGAGCACAATAGAAACAACAATAGTTCAAAATAGTTCTAAACCTTGATCTCTACCACTTAAAATTTATTCAACAGTCGAGAAATCGAGGAAACTTAACGCCTATTATGTTATAGTTAAATGTCACTCATTTCATTCCAAAGACTCTCACGTATTCTTGAATGGCCGGTTGCGAGATTTTTCGTTAATAAATTAAAATTTGCGTTTAGATTAGGATAAAATTGAAATTCTGTAAATCTGTTTCTATATAATGGGTGAAAGTGACGAGGTTGGGAGAACTTGGTATGTGTATACGATCTAGAAAAGACGATCGTTTGTTTGAATTTATCGAGGAATATATTTTTAAAATGTCCATTTTAAATTTTTATCGACGTGTTGTACGTCTTCATTGACTGTCGTTAAGTTTTAATCAATTTCCGTCTAAACCTTCAAAATTCTGTGATATTTGTTTCTCAATTGTTTCCTAAAGATTTTCATAAAATGTTGATTAAGTTTTATACAAATGTCTCTATGTCCTACACAGAAAAAACCATCTGCGATTTTTGCTGCATGTGGTTTTCAGGTGAATGAAATTGTTAAGATTAACTCTAGATCATTGTTAAATGTCTCTTTATTTTGATGTTACACTGCAAAAACTGATGTCTTCTAAGTGTCTTATTTTAAGACATTTTGATGTCTTAAACGTAATTAATGTCTTAAAATGAGACATTTTTTGCGTCTTAAATACAAAAAAGACATCAAAATGTCTTAAAATAAGACACTTAGAAGACAGCAGTTTTTGCAGTGTAGATTTACACATATGGTTGACTTTCTGCTGCAATGAAATTTTCACCCAAATCATATATTAAATTAACAAAAATTTTTTTCAGTGTAAGATTCATCGACTATTTGAATAAAATTTAATAAATTAATTTTTTCCGTGTGCTATACTGCATAATGCAGTAAAACCACTATATCATGACTAGTAAAATTAATAGACTTCTTGTAAATTAAACAATGTAATAGAAACTACGAAGAATTTTAGTTGTAACAAAATTTACTAAGTAGTAAAATACACTGATTTTATTTTACTAATTTAAGTAGTAAAATTTACAAAGAAAATTAGTTAAAGCTTCAGGAAATCTTAGTTGCTTTAACTGCAACTTTACCGTTAACTTGATTGCAAAAATGTCATTGGTTCTTATTGAACTAAGAAAAGTAGTAAATTTTACTAGAAAATTTCACATGTTTCTACTTTATTAACTTAGTAAAATCAATTTAGCAGAGCACTGACTGTAAAACAGAGAAAAAACGTAAAAGAAAATGTAATACATATGCTGTTTAAAGACAAAAACCGTTACAGGTAAGTTTGGCTCCATTTGAGGATGAAAATTTCCTTTTTCTTTTCCTGTGTTCGTGTTATTGAAAACAATTGTCAATAGCATATTTTTGCTTACTCATATATAGAGGAAGCTTTGTGATCACACATTAAAATTTTCTATTTTCCAAAAATATTCTAAATCGACTTATATCCATCAAAGAGGCCTAAATTTTCATTTCACTGAAAACAATTCTTAGTAGATTTGACTACTTTTCAACTAAGATTCTTAGTTCAATAAATCCCCAATTATTTTTTTTGTAATTACGTTAAATATGAAATCTTAGTTAAGGTATTAGTCGCGTAAAATGATTTTCGTCAGATTTTTTTAAAACTTTGTATCTGTATTTATGAGGTATTTATCTATTAAATGAGATCTATCCTATTAATTTTGACCACTTCTGAGCTTCAAAATATTAATTCAAAGTTTATACCTTTTACATGCAATAGCACAAAATGCATGTAAAAAATGTCTCTTATATTCGATTATAAAAAAACAAGTCGTCAGTTTTTCAAATAAAACTACTAAGTTACACATTGAGATAAAATAAATCCTTTAAAAAAAAATTAATTTTATTGACCAGGCCGTATAAAAAATACAATAATTTAAAAATTCATAATTTTTCATTTTCGCGTGGTTTCATTGAAAAATGTCGAAAACGTGTAAGCAATACATCACGATAACTTATAGTACCTGACTCAAAATAGTGAAAATTACATATATTACATTAGAAGAGGTCACAAGGAAACAAGTGAGTTGATATAAAAGTTTATTTTTTGTTCTTTTTATTTTGCGGGAGTTTTGCGGGAGCATTTACGCGACTAATACCTTAAGTGAACTAAGAATACCATTAACGGAACTATTCTTTGTCATTGATTTTACTACTTTCACCAATTAACTGTTGTATTATAGTTATTTCTACTACTTTTCACAATTTTTTTAATGATATTTTCACAACTAAGAAAAAGTAGTTCATTTTAGTAAGTTAAAATGTCTCGCTTTACTACAAAAGTAGTTCAATTAATTATTAATTGGTTTTCATTTTACTAAGGGAAAGTAGTTGGATTTTTCACAAATTTTTTTTTCAGTGTTGTAAGAAATAGTCGGAATATGTGTGTGTGTGTGTGTGTGGTAATTTTTTTGTCTCTTGGATATCTCGAGAACGCCTTAACGGATTTCAATAAAATTTGAATGGCGAATCAAGCTCATAAATATCTAAATTTGGATACAGGGATTTCTGAAAATAAAGTATCTGCGCCAATAGTCGATCAAAATCTTGCAGCATGAAAGTAAGATCGTTAATAAAATTCAAGAAATTTCAGGCGATTTATAAAAAAAATATAATTTAAAAGACTTACTTTTTGAGGCCATGATCCCAGTGGTCAATCAGCCAAAATTAAGTAATCTATACTTGATCAAAATGGATCCAATAGTCGAATCAAAGATAAAATCATTAAATCTCAAGCAATGCACATTTCATAAATAAACATATTGCAGAATCTTGAAAAAGAGCCCTCCAAAATGAGGAAAGTAAACTGACAGTTGGTTAAGGTCCATGTGACTGCTTCCTCATAGCGGTGATAAATTGACACACAGTTTGACAGGTTTGACAGGAGTCGATGAAAATATTTTTTAGTTTGATTATCAGAATTATCTAGCATTAACTGTCAATGAAATTTATTTCGTAAATGTATTTAGAATATTCTGAGTTTTTTAATTATAACAATTTTTAATTCATAAAAGGCAAACTGATCGACTATCGGGGTCTGATCGAGTATTGGCTCAGTTACCTTACGTAACCAAATTTTTTAAGCACTATTTTTCATCAAAAGAATATCCTTTTTTGTTAAAAATTTTTTCACTTTAAAATTACAACTTAACAAATAAAAAAATCATATTCCTTGTCTTAAAACGAATCGATTGATCTATATAAAGTCTATAATTGACCAATAATTCGTATAATAATTCATGATTTTTCATTGTTTTTTGGACATTTAAAATTATTTTTCTTTTTATATTTTCTCCAATGTTTATTTTTTAACCATAGTTCCTTTGGAGAAAATATTCTAGATAAAAAATAAACTAATTGGTTTATGTGAAATACATATTTTCCCGAACATTGATAAAATTAATTACTATTTTTTATTTTTAACAAAATTTAAATTTTCTTTGTTTTATTATTTTAATCTGTTGCTTCCTCTATAATAGGAAGCAAATTATGTTTCTTACATGGAAGCAGAGTGTTCATACAATGAACATAATTTTCATCTAGATTATTATATGTTATCTATATTTGTATTATATTATACTATACACTTTCTATATTTTGCAGTAAATTTTTAATCTTGTGCAATGATCAATTAGGGTTGGAAAGTCAAAGGAATTGCTTTAACCGCTTTACGTGATCAACTCTACGCACAGCAGGTCATGACCAATAGGATTAGTTTCAAACTAGATTGATAGCTTCTACTTGCAACCAATCAGAACTTTAGATTTCTCTTAGTGCAGTTAACACAATTGTAAATTGAGAATCTCTATTTATGTGGATAGAGGACGAACACGACTAATCAAAGAAGCAATTTTGTCTCACGAATTAAACATTTTGTCTCTTAGAAAACAATATTTTGAACATTTGTCTATAAAAGATATATAAAGTATTTAGAACAATATTTTAAAATAAAATAGCAAAAAAGTAATAATCAATTTTTTCAAAACTGAAGAATGTCTTAACAACCAAGGAATTTTCTTAGAGGCAATTCTCATTTCGTGCATTATACAGATAAAAACTTTAGAACTAATTTAAACTAATCAATACGCGACACTAGAGGCCAAAAAAAAGTCTTTTTTGTGATTTTTTTTCGCGAAAAGTATAAAATGAATCAAGATTGTAGAAAACTACGTGATTATCATCTCTGAAATAGTATCCAGATCTCAATAATAGTCTAGGAATCTGCAGCATAGTCGAACCACTTTAATGAAGGCTGTCAAAGTTTAATTTATTGATGCTCACTTTGTAGAATCCCGCATATAAGAAAGTTTGACCATCGAGATGCTATTTAGTTTTACTTATTAATTAATCTCGTGTAAATTGGTGACTTGAAAGTGATGGTCTATATGATCAACAACAAATTATTTAAAATATAGATGAATTTTATCAATTTCTCCGAGTCAAGGTAAGAAGATGGTTCAGTCAATAAATAAAAACATCTTTTGTTTTGACGTTTCGACTATATCGACATATCGTCCGATTGTATCTCTAATTGGTTCACCCACTTACTTTTTTTCAAAACAACTATATAACATTTTATCACAATCAATACCAAAACCAAAATCACACATAAAAAATAATATCGATTTAATAAACAAATTAAAAAACATAACTATACCAGAAGACCATGTATTAATTAGTTTAGACGTCACATCTTTATATACGAATATTGATAAACAATTAATAAAAAATAGCATCACAAAACGATACATAAAAATTGCCAACGAAACTAACATTCCACTTGACGACTTATTCGAAGCAATGGATTTCCTTATGGACAACACCTTTTTTCAATTCAATGACAAATATTATCAACAAAAATTTGGGACACCTATGGGGTCACCAATCTCAGGTTTATTTGCTGACATAGTCATGGATGACTTAGAAACTGACTGTTTAAATTTACTATCTTTTAAACCAATTTTTTAGTACAGATATGTCGACGACATTATTTTGTGCTTCCCAAAAAATAAAATTAAAGAAATATTGGAAATTTTTAACAATTACAACGAACACTTACAGTTCACTCATGAGGTAGAGATAGAGAAAAAAATAAATTTCCTAGATATATCATTAATTAGAAATGACGACAAACTGATTACAAATTGGTACACAAAACCTACTTTTTCCGGACGAATACTAAATTTCAATTCAAAACACCCCCTATCACAAAAAATAGCAATGATTTATAATTTAGTTGATAGAGCAATAACTCTATCAGACAAAAAGTTTCATAATAATAATTTAAAGATTATAAAAAACATTTTACACAATAATGACTATCCTATGAATTTAACACAAAAATATATTAAAAAAAGATTAATAACAATTAAGAAAAATACAAATAACAATAGAAACAATCAAAATATTTATAGATTAACACCAAAGTTAAAATTACCTTATATTGATAATTTTTATGAAAAACTCTCGCACACCTTTAAAAAATTTAATATTCACACAATACCAACAATAAAAAATAACCTCAACTATTTGGTAAAAAAGATAAAAGACAAAACCAGTAAAAGTTACATAACCAATACAGTACACAAAATAAATTGCAAAGATTGCCCGGCAACTTACGTGGGACAAACAAAAAGAAATTTATTTAAAAGAATTAATGAACACAAAGGGAAGAAAAACTCGGTAATGGTAGAACATAAAAAATCAAAAAACAGTAAAGACAAAACGAAACATGAATTTGATTGGCAAAACGTAACAATATTAGATAAAGAACCTTCTGAGAAAAAACGTCTTGTTTCTAAAATGATACATATTAAATTACAAAAAAACACTATCAACAGAAAAGAAGATATTTTAACTTTCAACAGACAATATGACTCTATAATACGACAAATAAAATTTAAAAATTAACAGAAAATTGTTTCATTAGTTAAAATTAAATTCTTCCCGTTCTCCTCGTACCATTTAGTAAATATAAACAAAAACTTATAATTGAACCTTCAGTTAAATATTGACAATTTTACAAGTAAGACCTATGAAATATGAAAAAAATTTGTAACAAATTCATCTCCTTAGTTTTAAGAAAATTAAGGAATAAAATTACAAATATAGTTTTAAAAAAAATGACGAAATTGAATAACCAATGATAATTGTGTGTTAGAAAAAAAACCACCACCGATTTTTTTAAATGTAAGTACTTGCATTAAAATATTGTAAAAAAATTTTTTTCAAAAAAAGAACTAACGTATTTGTACATCCGTTGTTATTCTCAATATTAATGAAATGTTAATTTTATATAAATAAATATTACAGTTCTGAAGAGGACTACATAGTAGTCAAAACGTCAAAACAAAAGATGTTTTTATTTATTCACTGAACCATCTTACCTTGATTTGGAGAAATTGATAAAATTCATCTATATTTAAAATACACCGAGTGATAGATTTATATTTATATATATATTTTATTAAAAGTATGTATATATTCTATAATTAACAAATTATTTATTTTATATATATATATATGTATTTTTTTTTTATAAAATAGTCTAGTTCTTTTTTATGAAAACATTATTGTTAGCACATATTTGTTCATAATATTTGGATGAATGTTTATTGAATGTTAAATATTTGGATTTTCATACCTGGTTTACGTTAAATTGCATTTGATTAGCCTAATTTAAATTAAATTAGTAACCAAAAGTTTCCTTATTTTAAAAGTAATTCAAATTATATTGTAATAAAGATATAAGGGAAAATGTTGCAATCCTCTATTCAACGAGACTACAGTAATATGAACCATAGATCTCAAAAAGGCTTCATGACGTTGCTATGATGATTAATTCTAAGCGTAACAATAAAGATATGATTACCAAGAAAAAGAAGGAATATTTTCAATTGGAAATACTTTCGAGCAGATTACTTATTTCAAAAATTGATAAAAGGTTTTCTGCATTTAAAATTCTTCCAATTTATATCAAAAACTTTAGGCAGGGACTGTCTCAGAGGAACTGCCTTAAATTCTTGAATAATTAAATTCTATTTTACATAATCATACGTGAAAGTTATTAATGAATGTTTTTAACGTATATAATTGAATTCATGTCAAAGTTAGTTTTGTTTGGCGCAAAAAAGGAATGTTCACTTGGATGAACAAACCAGTTAAGTTACTGAATCGTGGATACGGTCACGTTGAATTTTCACGAGGCAATGCGCATTTCAGAAATGAGCTCTGATTCTCGACTGAATATCTACATCTACAGGTTGTTCATTATTCCAGTCGCGCTGTTCGGTATGAATGTGCCGATTTCGTTAGACCTGTTTTTGGCGGTGATCCAGAGCGTTTACGGCAATAACTAGGACGTAACAAAAGTTTTCAATCCCTCTCTTGGTTCCAAGACAGCCCAGGACTCGTCGGGAATACGCGACGCTAAAGCTATTTAAAAACTTTTTATTCTTCGAACCAACGAAGAATATCCATTTTTACTTAAAACGACTTTTAGTTATCAAGAAGAAGAAAAAAAGCTGACATAACCCAAGAAATATGAGGAAAAATCTACTTTATACTCCTATACTTTATGTTCACTCTTCGATTAACTTTTATGATACTCATTAAACATCTCATTCTAAAAATGTTAATGGAACTTAAAAAATAGTTGATTATTTTCTATAAAAAATGTGTTTTACTCGGCAGATCAAGCATTAGATTTCAATACGTAACTACTAAAAGAGGCTGTTAAAAAGTGGCAATTTTTTCCATCATTTGGGAAAATGAATAACTTTTAAAGCTTTGTTATATGTTCTCAATTCTCTAAACTTGGGTTTTTCTTTGCAATTATAATAAGCCCAGGAAAATTCCATTAATGGGCGTTAAACAAATTACAAAAGGTAACTTAAAATCGAATATATTAGGTACTATGATTTAAATTATTTTTTACTGTTTCGTACAATCCAATTATATAAAAAACTAAAAGTTATAATAAACTGTAAAATACTCAAACTAAGCATCTTAATCTCAACTATATTTAATATTACAATATTCTATTAAAAGATTTTAAAAAAATATTCTTCAAATGATGTACTATTATCGTAAAATTTGTTAAATACACTGGCTCTAACCAGAGCAACTAAAAAAAAACATGCCTTTTTCCACCGAATTAACTATACCCTCCCCTTAAGAAATGCTAGAGATCGAAATTTAAAAAACAAATTCTATTCAATCATCTTGGCAAAACAGTGAATAAGATCGTTAAATCGTTCATTAAAATCCAGAAAATTCTATAATTTTTTGCAAGGAAATTATTTTAATGATTCTAAACTGCACATTTCTATTAAATAAAAAAAAACAGACATTTGCAAAAAGTTGCCTCAAGAATGAATTCCAGATTGAAAAACATCCCATTAAGAGCTATAAACTGCTCATGCAATAAAAAAAATAAATGATCGCAAGAACTTTTACTACTTATTTAATAATTAGCAAAACTGCCTATTGAGAGAAACAAAATAAAAGAAAGCTGAATAATTGCAAAAAGTTTGAGAATAAATCCGTCATTGAAAAACGGAATTTGACGACCAGCAATATAATACATACGTAATAAAAGTAGTTTAATGAAGATCTCAAGGTGGTACTTGAGCACAATCTTAAACACACTTCCGTTTTACGGTAACTAAAGGAAACGGGAAAAGGTGGCGAGTTGCCAAGTAACGCTTCCTTTATAGCAGCAGAATCTAATGGGAGTTACGTGCAATCCGCTTTAATTCGATAAAATTGGTAGTCAGTGTGCCTTGCCTTCGACAGAGACACAGAAAAAAAAAGTTTCGAGACGTTTCGTTCCGCGTGTCCTTCTATAAGGACATTAAAACGTCGAGGTTAATTCCACCTTTTTCTACGCGATATTCTGCCAGCGTGCCTGACATTCCTACCTATATCCACCTATTCCTATTAGGGATGTAAATGCGGTAATTTCGCACGGTAATTACTGGGGTCGGCATGAAAGTAATGCCTTTGAACGGAGACTGCCTCCACAGTGTCCGGTGCCTACTGTTACCCTGAAATTACCCCATCGTACGGCATTTGAAGAGCCTTCTCGTTTTCCGGCTTAAAATTTCAATTCCTCTTCTTCATCCTATCGCTCATTTCGTTTGTATTATTCCCACTATCATTTCTAATATGATACGCCGCATTAGATTTTTCACAAACTTATTGCTCTCTGCTCGTAAAACCAAACAGTAATTATAGAATTTTACACACTATTGGCAAGAAAATTAACCAATTTATGTAAATAATAATATTAAATTTTATTGCAGTATAAGAATAAGAAAACACGAGAATAAAATAAATTTCGATCTGTTGGAGCCAAGACGTTTAGGTTTTTGGTTTGTTTTTTATTAGGTGAAAATTAAAAAAAGAAAAAACACTAAACACATGAATTAAAGGACAATCTGCCTTTATTTTAACGAGCAACGTTTCGTCAACATTTTGTTGACCTCCTCAGGCTGTAAATACAGTGTATAACACTTTAGTAAAAAAAATTTGAACACGAACAAAGCCAGGGGCGAATACAGGCAAAGTTTTCGAAAGGGGCGATATATGGGATATAAAGAGATAGCGCCATATTGTTATCTCTCTCTTACACAAATGTAAGATTCTCGGGGGGAGGGGCGATTGCTCCCAATTCTCCCCACGTAGATCCGACACTAAACAAAACACAATGTATAATAAATAAACTTAAATAGTCTTTACCTCTAAACAGAATATGTCAAAAAAATTTTAAAAAAAGATTATCACCGTATGGTGACCTTGCAAACGGTGTGTTACATGTCGAAAGCAAGAGACAAACTATCGAAAATGAAAACATAAACTCGAGACAGAACGAAAGTAATACAAAAATTTATATATTATGTAGATATAGACAAGTACAAACACTAAATGAGAATTGAATTAATAATTAGTCATGGTAGACAGCAAATTATGCCACGGATAATTTTGTTTGTGAAAGATGCTTGTAGTTTTTAATTTTTTATTTAGATCTCAGTTTAGATTATCAATGTTCTCTTTAATATTAATACTGTTGGGCCAACGAAAGTCACGCGTAAGTCCTTTTGATCGCGGTGGGTTCAATTTTTGTAGCTTGGTAATCAAATTAATGATTTTTATTCTCACAATGAATGTTGATAAAAAAATGCAGACTTTTATTTTTTATATGTTTCCAAACTCGATTTTTAAGCAACCTTTTAGTTTCACCTTAGTATACGGCTGTACAATTTTTGGAAGCAATTTTATACACCACTTCACATTTGTTCCACTTGTCAACAGAATCTTTGCCCAGTTTTACGAAATTATTAAGCATTTCCGATCGTTAAGATTTTTAATTTTCCAAAAATAGTCTCAATCTACTCATTTTTATCTAAAAAGCGTAAATTCTCATTCTTAAGCAAATGTCCAGATGTATATGTGTGTGTACAGCCTTTTTTGTCGCCAATATATCTCAGCCCTATGGGAAATTTGCCGATGCTCAAGATCGGCCCAAGCTTGGGCTAATATTGGTCTAATATTGGCCAAGCTTGGGCCAAGCTCTAGCCGATTGTCATTTCCCATAGGGAGGAACGCTTGAATGTATTCTAATAAAATTTAGATGACTTATTAAGGTCATGAATATATAAATTTGGACACAAGGATTTTTGAAAATACCCTATCAACTTTTTTTAGCACCATTTTTCATCGAAAAATTTATTTATTTATTTATTTATTTAGTTAGATATTTTATAAAAATATCATTTATTGCAAAAAAAATTTTTCATGCTAAAAATAGAAATGAATGAGTGCAAAGATTCTATTCCATATCTCAAAACAAATCGATTGACCTATATAACTTTTATATTTAATGAAAAATTTGTAAAATAATTAATGTTTTTTAAATTTTTTTAATTTAAATTCTTTTTTTTTTTTTTTTTTTTTTTGTTAATAACTACTTTATTTAACTTTTATATTATTAATTTATTGCTTCATCTAAGAGGGAGCGGATTTTTTTGCTTAATTGGAAGCGAAATGTCCTTGAAATGGACATAATTTTTACCTAGTTTTGTTTTGTTGTCTATCAATCTAGTTATTTGTCGAATTTTGTTTTTAATTGTCTATTATTTTCGTCATTTTTCAGATATTTTTTTAAATTTTTTATTTAGTCTCGTCATTTTTCAATTATTTCTTTTAACTATTAATTTAATAGTTAATAGTTAATCATTAATAGTTAATAGTTAATAGTTAATCATTAACTTAATTCTTCATTTTGCTTCCTCGTAGAGGAAGCTTTGTGATCGTTAAGATTTTCGATTTTCTAAAAATTGTCTAAATCGACTCATTTTCATCTAAAAAGCGTAAATTTTCATTCTTAAGCAAATGTTCAGATGTATTTGTATGTGTATGTATGCATGCATGTGTATAGCGTTTTTTGTCGCCAGGATATTTCGAAAACGCTTTAACAGATTTCAATAAAATTTTGATGACTTATTAAGCTCATGATTACCTAAATTTAGACACAAGGATTTTTGAAAATACCCAATCAAATATTTTCATCACCTTTTTTTATCGAAAAAACTCGTTTCTTGACAATTTTGTTTTCCATGCTAAAAATACAACATAGTGAATACAAAAATCATATTTTTCATCTTAAAACGAACCTATTGACCTTTATAACTGTTATAATTGATCAAAAATTTGTAAAAATTAATTATCCATGTTTTTTCATTTTTTTGCATTTAAAATTCTTTTTTTTTAATAAATTCTCCAATTAACTTTTATATTGTAAATTTAATGCTTCCTCTATGTGGAAGCAAATTATTTTGCTTACTTGGAAGCGAAATGTCCATGAAATGGACATAATTTTCACCTAGTTTTTTACTTTAGGAATAGTACAAATGTAGTAATTTTTGAACTGTTGTTTGCATTTTGTATAAAATAGCTGGTTATTGAATGGAATAACAATTTTTGGAAATAAATTTTATTAGTCACGATCCCAACAGTATGAATATTAAAGAGAACATTGAAAATCTAAACAAAAACTTCAAGCATCTTTTACAAACAAAATTCTCCGTGGCATAATTTGTTGTTCACCACACTGAAAAAATAGCAATGTAATCATAACAAAATAGTTTTGTTAATGATTTTTTGTTGGCTTTGTCAAATTTCAGAGTTAGAATTACCAAAAAACAGTTTAAATTATAAAATAATTTTGTAGTATTTAATAAAAATTTTGTTTGAGTTTATTAAAATCTTTTGTTGGCATTACCAAATATGTGATGGCGCATGCGCATTCTATACGATCCTGTTTGACGCATGTTCTCGTCTGGTTTTCATAAAGACATCGATATAAATTGGAATTTTTTGTTTTTTAAAACAAAAAAAAAAGAATATTATATAATGGGTGATAACTAAATCAAATGTCTACAAAGTTAACTTTTAAAATTAAAAAAATATAACTATAAAATATACTTTATAAAGATAATAAAAAGGGACTTATTTATGATTTTATGTTTAGTGACAAAATTGACAGAATGTATTGCTGAATGATACATAAGTCGATAATTAGTCATATAAGTGAATAAATATTATGGTTTTTTAAAAGAGTAAATTTATATTTCGATTCTTACGTGGCAGGTTAATAAACGTTTAAGCACAATATGTTGTTTTCAAGAATCTAAACCTAACCTATAAAACTATTTACTTTATATTCTGTTTTTTTTTTGTGGAAAATACTTTATTTAACATAAGAAATAATTAAGGAATAATTCCATTTTTAATAGTATGAAACTACTTTCAATTATTGTTTTAAAAATTAAAAATAAACACATGTTTTTAAATAAATTTCATGCCTAGAAATATTTACGTGTATTATTATAACTACACATTATTTCCCAGTAAGATACAAAAAATATTAAATATTTTTTAATTAAAAACATTCATTTATTTAACAAATCAAAACAATATTGGAATTTCCATTTGCACAATCTGTGTTTAACTTTTTTTTTCTTTATTATAATAGCCATCAAAATATTTGTTAAGCTCTAAAAAGTTTTGTTGGGACTACCAAATTTTTTTGTTGAAATTACCCTAAATAATTAACAAAAGAATTTTGTTGGCACAACAAAATAATTTTGTTGAGTGTATATCAACAAAAGAATTTGGTTGAGCCAACAAAATTTTTGTTCAGCCAAACAAGCCTTTTTTTCAGTGCATGACTACTTGTTAATTTAATTCTCATTTAGTATTTATACTTGTCTATATCTATACATACATATATATTTCTGTATTACTTTCGTTCCGTCTCGAGTTTATATTTTCATTTTCGATAGTTTGTCTCTTGCTTTCGTCATGTAAACACACAGTTTGCAAGGTCACCATTCGGGTAAAATCTTTTTTAAAAATTCTTAGACATATTTTGTTTAGAGGTAAAGACTATTTAAGTTTATTTTTTATAGTGTGTTTTATTCGTGTTAAAAATTTTTTTTACTAAAGTGTTATACACTGTATTTACAGCCTGAGGAGGTCAACGAAATGTTGACGAAACGTTGCTCGTTAAAATGAAGGCAGATTGTCCTTTAATTTATGTGTTTAGTGTGTTTTTTATTTTCCATCTAATAAAAAACAAACCAAAAACCTAAACGTCTTGGCTCCAACAGATCGAAATTTATTTTATTCATTGACAATGGAGAGCAATCAAACATTAACTTAAGAAAACACGTGTTTCTAAAAGTATCTATAAAACTACAGAATTTATTTTAGTCCGTATCTTTCTACATGGACACTCTTATAACTTTGAAAGAAAATTAAGATCAAATTTTAGACAAAAAGAAATAAGTTCTAACGAACTAACAAAAATTTGTATAAAATGAATGACAAAGAATCAAAGGAATTAACTTTGTATTCAGAGCAGAAAAGTCTAGCTTACTCCAACCTGCAACTAATCTTTTCACACTTTTTTAAAAATTTTATTCTTCCCTGATTCTGAATGTTGGTTTACGTGATGTTTGTAACTCATTAATAGAACAAGAAAACTGAATAAAATAATGAGGCTCTTCAGAGATAAATATATATCTTTATGTGATAAGGTTTTAATGAATATTTCCTTGGTGTTGAAGTTTGAATCCAAGGTATATATAAAATCATATTTCTTTAACTGGAAAAGACGAAGGATGCTTCAGAAACACGTACATGGCAGTAAAAGAAAACAAAGAAACTTTTATTGCCCTTCTATTGCGCTTGAGTAACTAAATCCTCAACGAGTTCACAAAAGAAAATGAAAAATTTTTGTCTTTGATGTTAGATTATTGTTTGTAAAATTGTAAGATAAAATTGATTTTTTTATAGGTATGTAGTGAATAATGAATTTCAAAGCAAAGACAGTAAAAACATTGGTTTCATAAGGGTAACTTTGCATCAGAACTCGAAGAACAAAAAACAAACAAACCGAAGAGTAACCAGTTACATTATTTCTAAAATTTTAATTAAACAGAATTTAATAAGGATTAATGTTTCAGACTTTTAGTTGTTAAATATAAAAAGTAAAAGGACTTGAAACACGTTCTTTTATGAGATAATGCAGGTTTTTCATCTACCAAGTGACGCAAAATTGCCCAGAGAGTATATACAACATTATGAGCTTAACGATAATCCTTCTTTATCAAATTGGATTTTAATGTTTAACGAATGAATTTGTCGACCAGAACTTCCTATCGCTTTGCATCATTTCTCTTTCATTATCCAACATAAACAGATCATAAATTTTCACACAAACTCAATTTGGTTCTCTCGTTAAGAATCTGAATTGTTGAAAATAATTAAAATAATATAATAGTAAGTTCATGGAATAGTTAAAATATAGTAATGATTCTTACCTATAACAATATTATGCACTAGAAGTTATAACTTTTATTATCTAACTAAAAAACAACTACGGATTAAAGTACAGCAACTGACGCTTAAGCCACTTTCTAAGTTTGGAAAAAATACAATTTTAAAGTGCCTGGATAATTTTTTAACATTTTTTATCACAAAATATAACTAATTTCACAAACACCTATTAAGATTTTTTGCTTCCTTATAGAGGAAGCTTTATGATTGTTAAGATTTTCGATTTTCCAAAAATAGTCTAAATCGACTTATTTTCATTTAAAGAGCGTAAATTTTCATTTTTAAGCAAATGTTTAGATGTATGTGTGTATAGCGTTTTTTGTCGCCAGGATATTTCAAAAACGTTTCAACAGATTTCAATAAAATTTGGATGACTTATTAAGCTTATGATTATCTAAATTTAGACACAGGGATTTTTAAAAATATACAATTAAATTTTTTAGCACCTTTTTTCATCGAAAAAAAATCGTTTTTGCCAAAATTTTCTTCCGTGCTAAAAATACAACCTAATGAATACAAAAATCATATTCCTTATCTCAAAACGAATCGATTATCAAAAATTCGTCCATTTTATATACCGCTTCGATTGTCGCGTTTATTTAGCAACTTTAAAATATAATTTTGACAGGCAACGATAGTCAGTTTGTAAGGAGAAAAGGGCTAATAGGCGGTTCCTCATTCAGCAATGTTCTCCCACCTTAGAAATAATAAGGTGTCGTATCATAAATACGCACGCACGATTGAGATTCTCCATTCTCTCTTATTACTTTAAATTGTGATCACATTTTAACCACAAATACCAATATTGGATATAGAGGCCAAATTAGAGATGGGATTCTAATTGTGTTAAAATTAATAATTGTCATTAAATTAAATATCGACGCTGGCCAGCATCTTTGTTATAAACATTTATATATAAATAAGAGAGGACATTGCCTTTTCTCCAAATAGCGACAAAAAGATAAGTACTTTGACTAATAATTTTAAATGTATGAAATTCATGAATAACGGAACTGACTAATATTATATCTATGTATTTTTAATTTACTTGTTAAATATTATTATTGACTTTTATAAATTGTGGAGTAGACTCATATATTAATTATATCAAATTTATTAAATTGTTGTAATGGTCAAGGTAAATCAATTGTTCTGATATATTTAAAATTTGTAAATTTTAATTTATAATCCTAATTACTTTGCCAGACACAGGCTGTGTGTTATCATCAAGCTACAAGTCAGCATTATTTTATATAACTTCATATTAGGATTGTCAATTTCTCTTGATTGAATTTATTTGAATAAATTAATTTTATATTTTTATCTTGACTAAATATTGAGTGTTAATTTATTTCATTTCTCAGCCTCTCATTTAAATTGTTAACATGTTAATTCGTTACAAGTTTAACCAAATATTTTCTTATGAAAATCTGATCTTTCGAGTTTTTTAGTTGAACTGTTCTTAATGCCTTTCATCGATTCTGTAGTCTTGTCAGTGCTGGGTATTTAAGGTGACATAAAAAGTGGAAGGATTTTTCAAACGGATGAAGAGGGATTGGGATGCCATAAAAAGTGGAACGTGTTTTTAAACAAATGTATAGGGAACGAGGTTGTATATCATAAAAATGTTTAGATTCTCCTCAAGTTTATCCGAGTATTGGTGGTTTTTAATGGATTTTTTAATTTTTCCTAACAACTATCATTTTCGTAATCAGTGCACCAAAATGCGTCAGTATACGTAGTGTCAACAAAATCGGAGGGGTACCGCGTTTTTGGAACTACTCCCGTTAATTTTAACGACTCAATAAAAACAGCCTTATAAAGGAGCCTTTATCAACAATTGGAATTGTCTTACGACTTTAGTCTTAAAGAGTGGCAACCCATTTAGACGCTAAGCGCATTAATTACCTTAACAACGCTTAAGCGCCTCTACGTGTTTTTTCGCTTTCAGGGCCTTTTGGAAAACGGTACATGCACCAAACTCAGCTACTTGAGCATGCAACTAGTTCTTCAACTTCGTTTTCCTTGCACAAAAAGCAGGAAGGAGTTTTACTACAACTCTTAAAAGTGTGACCGGCCTTCCCGCTTTTATAAAATGCGGAGGCACGATGCAGACCTTTACAGTTCGTGTACTACAGTGTCCAAACCCCAGACACCTGTGGTATCTTATCACCATTGTCCTCTTTCTTATGTTGTAGTATAGCTCATGAAGCCAACTTTAAGTTGCGGTTAGAAAAGTACAAATACCTAAAGCCAAGACATTTTGTATATATATTACCGTAGCTCCTCCTTTTAAATTAGGTTCAAATAAACGATACTAATTTGGGATGAGGATAAGCCAATGAGAAACTAATGATTTTGAAAATATTTGTTTGTCAAATTACAAGAAGGACAATATTATATTTATGAATAGTTTGTTTTGATTTTATTAATTGAGTTGACTCAATTAATTATTAATTGACTTTGAAAGAATTAAAGATACTGTTGAAACTCGTAGATTGCTGTTGACCTCTGATAATAATGCAGGGGTTGACGCAAAAAGTTAGTTTAGTAAAGGTGTAAGTTGTTGGCTGGATATCCAGGTGAATTCTTAGGTAGGATAATAACTAGTCCCAGGTATTCCAATGTGTGGTGACCACGAGTGCCCGGAAGAGACATCTTGTTCTTTGGAAGTTTGGGGGACTCACTTGATCCGGGTCGATGTCTTTTTGCAGGGAAGAAACACAGGACAGGCAATACCGATTTGTTAGCTGTAGGGGCTTAAACTATAGTAATCAAATTGTATATCGTTTTATTATAATATTAATTAATGACTCTAAATTTATTAATTAGGTCTGTGAATCTGTGAGGCGCAGTCCTGAAGAAAACCAAAATCAGCAGGAATTGGGAACGCCCGTTCCAAAAACGAATTGATCGAATTATCATCGTGGCAAAGACACTGAGATTTCTTGAATCGTAATAAAGGACACCCAAGCAAATGGAATTTGACGAGTAAAGTGCACTTAATCTTTTGAACAATTCTTTTATTCTGGAGGAGGATTAATCACACCTTGGACATCGTTTCGTGACTACATCTACAAGTAAATCTAGAAGCAGCATCAAGTTTGTATTGTAGGAATTCGTAAAATTGTTATAATAACTTGATGCAATTGATCCCCATATGTATAGTATATGGGAGGCGTAACTCATAGCTCTAAAAATTCTTACCAATCCGGTTCATCTCAAATGTTTGTGTCGTCACTTGACAGAAAAGGCCATACCCGATTTGGATTAGCGTTTTGTTAGTCGCCTGGCAGGAGAATTATTGTTTACATTTCTGTTTACTTTATTTGGTGATGAAGAGGTGAAGCCGGGAGACGGCAGCATAAAATTTCTCGGAATTTATTTTGTTCTCGGGGTCCTGTCAGGAGTGCACCCTACCCCCGATGTTGCAACTCCTTACAGATTTTAGTGTATTTGTTTGCAAAATACACACACAAGTAGAAACAGACGCACTGAAAACATAATCTACAAGTTGTTGGTTACAGTATTCATTAAATTCAGTGATTATAATGAAAGAGACAAGAAACCATATTCACAAATTTTACAAGTTCATTTTAATCTACATCAAAGAAGTTTACTTTGAAAACGATTTGCACTACATCAGTAACTTAAATTTAAGGTATTCTTGCATTAAATTTAAGTTTTAAGCACTAACTTAAAATTAATGTATACTCATATGAAATTTAATTCATTTCTGAATTATCATAAGTTTCATAGAACATTGAATCAAAATTCAGTGACGTGAATGAATTAAGAGTGCATTAATTTTCAGGCATTTTCTAACAGTGTATGCTTTCGAGGTCTAACTTCTTATGTCTTGCCTGTGTTCCCCGTTTATGTCTATGCTTCTATCATCTTGGTTCCAGGAAAAAGACGGCATGTTAAATTAAAATGACGACAGTAATGCAAAGCAAGAAATCCGTTGCAATTAAAAACCTAGTTGATCCTCTTTTCGAATTATTTTTAAATTTTATTTTAATATAAGCATTAAAAGATTAGAATTTGCATTGGAGTTTTTTTTTAAACCAGCTTAGTTTTTGTAAAAAATGTAAAGTTATCTAACAACTGCGACAATTTTTGTTTATAATAATACTCATTGTAACCTTCTAAAATTTTAATGACGTTATCAATAGCTTTCGGATTTAAAGAGGGATTTAAAATATCAGTGATAATGTCAGATAAGATCTTGCTAAAAAAATGGATAATCTAAAGAAATTTAGTCATTCATCCAAAAATTGATCATAAATGTGACCATGAGGAAAACAGAATAAAACTGTGTGCTCCATGTGGAAAGAAAATAATAGTTGGGAACAAAAAGTCGAAAAGTTTTATTATTTCAGAACGTTATGAAGAACTAATCAAGATCCATATCAATGAAAATTTTAGTACTTCTGATACGAAATTTTCATAATGAATCTTGATTAGTTTTTCATAATGTTCTCTCTAAATATGAATAAGTGAAAACTCGTTCTTTTATTCGAATAAGCACATGTAGAGTAGAGTGGGGTGAAAAAGCCATTTGGGTTTTAAATTAAAACTATTGAATTGTTTTATATCAAACATTTAGAGTATAAGTTCTATCAGGTAATACGCAACTTTTGACTCTAATTTGACAGTTGTATCTATAATATTGTAGTTTTTGCTGTAAAAAGGTTCCTGACGGTAAAAAAGCCAAGGACAAAAAAGCTATTCAAAATTATGTGACGTTTATTTGTCTTCTACTATTCGTAACATTTTATAATAACATAACCGTCAAATTTATCGTACACTTTATATTACACAGCCCCACAAAAAAAAAAAGTGTCATGTACTTTTGACCGGAATACCTTAGCCCTATGTATTTTGACGCGCTGAACACGAATCCGAAGTCCATTTTGCTCCATCACGTCAGGATTTTTTTCTAACCTCAAAAAACATGTCGGATTTTGAGAGGTAGGCGATTTTTTAAAAAAAATTATGGATTTACTTCAAACTTGGTATCTGGGGGTTTTTTGGGTCGCTGATTACGAATCTGAAGTTAGATTTTCAAAATTCAAAATGGCGAATCCAATCTGTTACCAAGGAATATTTTATGATAAAATTGTAATAGAAGTCATATTTGAAAATGTGAGAAACTCGCTTCGAAATCACAGTCAGCAACTTAAAAACCAGAAGATACCAAATTTCATAGAAATTTCGAAAATATGACGTCAGATTCGCAATCAGCGACCCAAAAAACCCCCAGATACCAAGTTTGAAGTAAATCTTCAAATTTTTTCAAAATTCGTCCGCCATATTGGATCCGCCATTTTGAATTTTGAAAATCTAACTTCAGATTCGTAATCAGCGACCCAAAAAACCCCCAGATACCAAGTTTGAAGTAAATCCATAATTTTTTTTAAAAAATCGCCTACCTCTCAAAATTCGACATGTTTTTTGAGGTTAGAAAAAAATCCTGACGTGATGGAGCAAAATGGACTTCGGATTCGTGTTCAGCGCGTCAAAATACATAGGGCTAGGGTATTCCGGTCAAAAGTACATGACACTTTTTTTTTTGTGGGGCTGTGTTATTATTACATTAGTTTTAAAATATATTAATAAATAATAATCTTTAAAATTTATTAAAATAACATCATTTGAAATATGTTCTACGATGATTTTTAACGAAGTTATGATGTTTTACTTAAAATCATTTTTTTCCATTACACAATAACAAATCAATAATTTTTAACATATGGAAGAAAGTCATATTTTAAGTAAAACATCATAACTTCGTTAAAAATCATTGCAGAACAATTTCTAAAAAGGCATTTTAAAGGTAATAATTCAAGCTTTCTATTGGTCCTAGGCATGTATTAAAGTTAAGTCGAGTTCAAATTCTAATGTTCAAAAAGTGTTCTTTTATTAATTTTGAGGTTAGGGTCAAAACTAGGTTAGGGATTCGGATTCAGCGCATCAAAATACAAAATAGAAAAATGTGTGTCTCTTACCCAGGTCAGGGAACTCTATTTTTTTTTGTGTGGCTGTGCTATTATATGCGCCCCTAAAAGTGTAACTAAGCTGCTATGGTTTAGTTATTAAATAATTCAATCCTAGGCATAACAAACCAAATATAAAACAATCTATTCACATTAACTATTGAAAAATTGAGAAGCTTTTGAATTTTACAATTCCGAGTCATTATTTTTTAACAAAGTAATCTAACAGAATCATGAAATTTGAAAATTTTTTTTGAAGAACTTGTAAATTATTCCATTTTTAATATTTTTTAATTACTTCAGTTCATGCGATAGCCACAGCTTCACAGATTAAAGTGCCGTTTGGTTTTCTAATTTCAGATAAGCCTCTCTTCCGAAATCGTGGAGACCATCGGAGAACTTATGTTCGACATGGGTGCATTCGGAGTGGTGCAATACAGATTGTTAAACAAATTTAATCTTATAAGTTTGATTGATCGATATCTTCTCTATTTTATTTTAATCTTATAAGTATTTGGTATACTGTGGTAATAGCAATAAATGTATTTAAAAAAGTTCAAGCATTTATAATTTTACAGTTCTTCAAAAAAAAAATGTTTAATGAACCAAAAAAATCGGCTATCACACGAGGTGACCGAGTTTTAACAATTTTGAGTTTTAGGCTAAGACTAAAAGACTGTAGACTTTCAAGGTTTATACTATATTATAAATTTTTAGTCGCTCGTAAAGTTCAGATTCTAAATGATATAATTAGGTTTTTCGTCAGTCTAACAATATTAACTGCAAAATTGTATAAAATACTGAATTATTATTTATCATTTTTCTTACAATGAAGGCTTAGGATCTAAATCAAATAACTTTTTAACTTCATTACATAAAAGGTACTTTTAAAATTAATGCCTTCTTATTTAAAAATACTCATATATTTTGTTATCCACGGAGAAAAAAAATTAGCAGCAAAAGCTAAGACTTTGCTACATTAGCTAACTTTAATTGCTATTATATGGATAGCTAATGTTTTAGCTAACACAACTATTAATTAGCTTTCACAGCTTATTTTGTTTGCTGAAACAGCTAAATATTAGCTACCACAGCTTAAAATTAGCTATCCATATAGTAGCTAACCCATTTTTCTCAGTGTCTGACAGAAAGAAAGACACGATAAACAAATACAATTTGAATTAAAGAAGTTGAGTAATAATCTTTAAAAAAAAATTATCGGATCAATCAAGCAAGAATCACTTAAATAGTATATTTGGTATGTTTGGACTCTACAAGCTTCGCTTGAAATTCACATGGTCTTCGTTTGCGCATGCTCATCATTTCAAAATGCAGATAAATTCCAACCAGTGATGGGTATGTAACATACTTCATGTATGTCGTCCATAAATTACATTCACGCTTCAAGGGTCGGAGGAGGAATTCAGGGATATGTGACATTCTGTGTTAACTCTTTATTTTGACCATGTAAAATGTGTGGCAAGGGGGAAAGTTTCATACGCATAAAATAATGTAACGTAATTAATAGTTGTCTCTTGACTAAGCTTACACAGAAAAAACGTATTATTTCAATGTCAAAAAGCGACTAGTTTTTAGGTGAAATATAAAATAGACCTAACGGAATAAAAACTAGCTGATGATAGAAATCTTTAAACAAATCTAACTTGAGTCGTAAAACTATAGTCTTAAAGAAAACTGTAATTAAGCTTTGAGTCAAAATATAAACTTAAATTAAAATTGTCTCAAAACAAAACAATAGTCATTTTAAGGAATAATTTTTTTCTTAGACTTTAATGGCGAATTTTAAAACACTATTTTCCAATGAAATTAGTCTTTGGATAAATTTTAGTTTAAATAATAAATTAGTCTGAAATACATTGAAGTCGTTTTTTTCTGTGTATAATTAACGTTAAATTTAACAGTAGTCATTAAAAAAATTTATTTTAAATTTAATTAAATTTACTATCTGAGAAAAAAGGGAAGAAAAAATAAGAAATTTATGACTAAATTGAAGTTAATCAAGAAGGCGGAAACTCTTAAAGGTCAAAATGGTAGAAATGCAGGAAGAAGATAAACATCAGCAGCGGAGCTTCTGTACTTTCAACAGGAATTACCACCTAGAGTTCGTACCTTCGTCGTCTGAACGTTCCGGTACGTTTACGCGCCATTGGTCACCAATCTTCGGAATGAAACTACCGGCCTTTGGTATTCCAGCACTTCACAACTAAGAGTTCCCGAGGGTGAAAGGAACGAATAGTTTCACAGAATAATCACATATAACACCCCTACTTTCATTTGATTGTAAAGAACGGCACGACCTTTTCTTCTCTTAATGAAAATAAATACACCTTGCTGCGACCCCAGTCCAGATTAAATTGATATTACACGACTACACTTTCAACCTCTCAGACGAATTTTACCAATTATATTAAAAGTAGAAACAAAATTAAACACAATAAAATGATTAAATTAAGAAAAATAGTGAATAATACAAATTCAATTTAAACATTTAAATACAGTTTGTTTTCAATGTAGCAGCTTCAACTGATCAGTATTCTTGAACTCAAAGCATAAACAGCTTTTAATTCTTTCAAGTTTGGAAAACTTTTTAAAGCTTCTTAAGGCAATGAAAACCGAAAGAACCTTAAGAGATAAACCCTATTTAAATTTCTTGTTTTGTTTGAGTACCTTTCAGAGGACGAGAGATTAAAACTCAAAAGCAACATCGAATCAAGCGACGCTTTCACTCAGTAGAGTAGATTTGACGTGGTCAGACATAAAGAAAAGAAAATCTTGTTCTTTTCTTTTTGCTTTTTCATTGTGTGGAACCAAATAAAGTTAATTCCTCTGTTTTGCTTCGTTAACCTTTCTTTGTTAACCTTTTCTCAGTGAAGGATGTGTTCATGAGAATTTATCACTTATATAGGAATTAAAACTGTCAAAACAGATTCCATCAAACTTTTACTTATATTACTTATTATTATATTTACTTATATATTTACTTTTGTTCATCGAATTTTATTTAATATTATTAAAATTTCAATAATAATGTTAATAATTTATTTAATAATAAAGTTGTAATAATGTAAGGAAATCTGCATACTCATCTGGAAAAATAGACATTCAAAAATAAAAGCGCTCAATTACTTAAAATATCATGAGGAAGGTCTCTCTGTCCAAAGTTTGTTTGAATTTTGACACAAAATTAATTTTGAAAAAATTTGCTGATATTTGGCAACGCTAAAAAATTAGTTTTAAAGCAAAATTCAATCAAACTTGGGTCAGAGAGACCTTCTTCAGAATAATTGAAGTAATTCCACAAACTTTGGAGTCAAAATATTTATTATTTTAGGAGAAAGTTTACGTACAAATTTTGCCTTTATCAGTGACGTCATTCTCCATCACATGTCCTTAAAACAACATTTCGGTATGTTAATGAAAAAGAAGGAATTTGTTTAAACCGTTAGAGATAAATTAAATAAGTTTCCTTTGTAAAGTAAAAAAAAATCATTAAAATGAGAAGATAAAAATGAGTTATTAGCATTTTTAACCGAATTTGTTAACCAGCAAAGTTACACTGAGAAAAATCTATTGCGATTATCGCATGAGCAAATGATATGAATATAGCATAGACACTAACTATACAAAAATTGCAAGAATCCACCTAATTATTAGGCCGCTCCGCCTAGTTTTCAGGCTAAGTCCGAGCAATAACTATACGTGCTGTTAGAAATATAGCATCAATAGAATTATGGAAAAAATGCAAAAATGATTTCAAGCAATAATCGCAACAGATTTTTCTCAGTGTACTAAAACAAAATAAGGTAAATTTATAACGCTAATTCGGAATTTCAAGTAATATATATATCAAAATATTTCTGACAGAATCAATACCAATTCCCTTAAAAAATAAATTCAAAAAATAAACATAAAAGGAATAAAAGAATAAAGAAAATATTTCAAGCTAAAAATGGTGCTTAAAAAGTACCGTAAAACAGGGTAATTTCGCTCAAATTTTCATGTTTTTTTAAAAAAAGTATACGAAAAAGTTAATAATAAATTTTGGTACTGAAAATATATAATCACTGACTCTTCCTCTTTAATTTCACAAAATAAAAAAATTACTATATATTGTGTAAACCTATTTAATATACCTTTTTATTGTGAGCGAAATTACACCTCAATGTGGGGTAATTTCGCTCAACTTTAATGACTTTAATTTTTAACAACAAAAATATGTTAGTTTACAAGCTATAATCACTTTATAAAATCATTATAAATAAAATAATGTTATTTAATTAATATTTACAGTCATCAGAATAAATATTTAAACACGTTTTTTGTTTTATAATTTCGTAAAATTTTTTAATTTTGTCATGAAAAATAACCTTAGATACTTGATAAACAATTGAATGATACATTGTATTCATGAACGAAATTACCCAACAAATATGAAATATTTTTTTAAATTGACTTTTTTCAAAATCTATTCAACTTTTCAGTAATTTTATTTTTTCTAAATCATGTCAGGGATATAGGAAATAAGATTATTAGATGATTTTAACATAAAATATTTTAAATATAGGTTTCACAAGCGACTTTTACACACTACTTGCTCAATGAGCAAAATAGACATCTTTAAATAAATATTATTTTTATTAAAACTTGACTATAATTCTACTTTAAAATATCCTTGAGACACAGTTTGATACTTTTCTTAACATTAGCAATTGCAAATTTTATATTTTTCTTCCTAGAAATAACAATAAATAATTTTTGAAAAAAAAAGTTTCCACTGAGCGAAGTTACACTACATGAGCGAAGTTAGCCTGTTTTACGGTATAATATCTGTTTTACATGTATTTATTAATAATTTTCTATCCCTTTGCTACGTATTAAACATTTCTTCTTAATATTATATAATTCGCAATTAACCAAATATACACAATAAATTTATTATTTTGACTGAAACAAGTGATACCTACACACAAAATGTGTCCAGTAGTACACAGTAGTATTTAGTCACTAAATTTGCTATAAAAAGTAAAAAGAAACTTTAAATGAACAAACAATATCAACAAATTTCATAGTCCAAGAGTATATTTATTTATTTAGGCAAAGAAAGAAAAATATATTTGACGCTGTGACGTAAAAGTTTTATGTGAAATGTGGTCCTTAATTTATTCTTAGAAGGCCATTGATTTGAAAGGAGTGAGCATTTAAATTCGATTTTTTACTAATCTAATTAATGATAATAGACCCTACTTTCAAAATTACATTTTATGAGCATGCTGAACGACACAAATGTGGTTTTAACTTTAAAAAGTATACCGTTTAATTTATTTCACGTGGAACCGGGGCTACTCGACATAATATCAAAATACCCTTTATATTATGATAACATTTTTGAAAAGTAATTGAAAAAGCATAAAAAAACGTTTTTTCCCCCCTAGCATCCAAATCATTTGACATAAAATTTTAGAATTTGGTATTGTATTTTTACGTGTAGATTGAAGTACGGAATTGTATACTAAGGAAGGAGAGGTGGCACACGTTAAAAAAAATTTTCTTAACAACGCCATAACTACCGACTACAATAAAATATTTTAGAAAGAATAATAAGCACTAAAGAGGAGACCATTCAGATTTCGAAACAACATTTTTTAATCATGAAACTCCTCATTCAGATGACTTTGGTTTTATTAACCTTTCCAAAAATATTGAAAAATTTTTTCCATGATATTCATGTCAAATTGCATCAGTATACCCAATCTCAACTTTACAGGTTAATTAGTTTTCGGATAGGGTGAGAAAAAAAAGTTATTTTAATGCGTTTTTAAAAACAAATTACCTTAACAACGCTAACACAATATTGATCGATATCATATTTTCTTTGTTATTTGCGGGATTTAAACGTTATTTTTAATGCCTGTACGAAATTCCAGCTCTCTGAGTTAAAAATTGTGGGTGCTAGAGGAGAAAATAAAATGGTTCTATATAGAATAGTACGAAGCTTTTATTAAATAAATCGCAGAATTTAAAGCAAAATTAATAAACTGTAGAATTAAGGAAGTGAAATTCCTATTTTGAACAATGAGGCTATTTTATTGGAATAAATAAAAAGAATTTAAAGGGATACTGTATCCCATTTACTCTTTAGACTTGAGCATAGTTTACCAGATTCTCTTAACGAACTGAAATGTACATAAAAGAACGAACAAAGAGAAATCACGGATCTCATCAGGGCCGAAAGCCTCAATAGACTGCGTATCTTCTTTCTGTCTTCCGCTCTTCCTTCCGATTTACCAACCAACTTTTCGTTTCTTTCTATCTCTTTCCTTCCGCAGCTTTGATCTTCAAAGTACAATTATCGACTCGTGCAGTTTCCAAAGTACGCGCAGAAAGATTTGATCAAGAAAGAAACGAACCGCAAGGATAAAAAGATTATTTGCTTCTTAAATACCAATGAACATAACATTTTTTAAACGCTGAAGTTAAAAGTCATAGAATCATATTTATATAATTAAACGTACCCACCATAAAATGAGTCATAAAGTCTGACTGTAATATATATTATTAAAAAGTCTACTTTAATTTATTATCTGTACTAATTTATTGCTCGTTTATTTAGAAACAAATCAACCAACTCTAATTATCTTCAAGCAAAAAGGGGCTCAAGAACTGATTGTTACTTATTCACGTAATCGAAAGTTAAGTTTCATCGAACATCTGCCTCCAGTTTTTCTTAATTGTTCATTAGCGCTTGATCGTTATTACTAATTAGTCTTGAACCATTAAAGCACGATCTTTAGGTACTGATCTTCCTCAAGGTTGAAAGGTTAGTCTCAATTTACCACATTGTTCTTTTAAAAGCTCGTAAAAAGAATAACTTTTTATAATGATGGAAATATCAATAAGCTTCTTGCATTTGAGAAGGCTGCATTACATTATTCTTTAAAAGACTTTTTCAGGATTAATATTCATATCAATTTGCTACAATTAATCCAATATATAACAAAATATTGCATTTTTATTTAAAAATCATGAAATCTGCAGTAGTCGGATACATATCTCTAAATTCGGACATAGTAGTCGAACCTATATAATTAATGTTCCGTAAATATATATGGGGCAAAATTTCTCAAGTGTACCAATCGAAAAAATGAAAAGGGCTAACATTTGCACAAAATGTATTATTCTATGTCAGTACTCAAACCACCAGTTATTATGAAATTCTAATAAAAATTGTAGAAGGGGGAGGGGGCTGAAGATTCTGGTCAAGTGTGAAGAGGGTATTTTTTGAAAAATCATAATTATTATGCAACAAGGTTGACAAAAAATTGACCTATATGTTTTCGAACGGTTTTTTCCTCCTCTTTTCAGTGGTGCAAACAAATTTCAAAATTTTCAAAATTTAACCTATTTTTTTCAAAATTTTATTTTTTTTATTTTTTTTTCTTTTAAAATAAAGCTTACTATGTGCACTTTCAATACACGCTATAGAGAAAATGTATTTTTTCTTTGTTTTTAAATTATTAATTAAGAAGTTAATAAAAATTAGTAAAAAACTAGTAAAAAATTTACACAAATATTTTTTAATTCTTCTTTCTAAATATTTAGTAGTGTTTGGGGAGTTGATTTTAATTGAAATAATCTTACTTTTATTCACAAAAATGTGAAGTTTTTTGTGCAAATAACGTGAGGTAAATAATGGGATTATTTTCATGATTTTCAAATTAAAGACGTAATAAACATATAAATAAGTTGAAACTTATTTCAACAAAACCTAAAAGATTATTACTTTTGACCAACAGAACTTTTATAAAACTACATAAATTTTTTCTTGTGTTTTCTCGCATATGTTGCACCGTTGCACACTGGGCAAAAATGACATACGTTGTTGCAAAACTTGCCACAGGTCGTAAATATTAACCGATTTTTTATTTTAATTTTAAGCGCTTAAATTGATCGTTATAAAATTTAAAAAAAAACTGATGAGAGACAATATTAAAAAAAAATTTAACAATGTTAATTGTTAACAAATATGTAAACTTTTGTATTTTCTTATTTAATGAACGTTGAAAAAGTTTTTTTTTGCTTAAAACTGCAATAATTTTGTTCACAAAAATGCAAAAGAGAAAAAAAGTTAACATTAACAATTAATTGTTATAAATAATATTAATTAACTAATACCCAAGATACTAGACATTTGGCTAATAAAGGATATTTGGTGTTAAAAATTCATTTAGTTTGTTGTAAACTGATTACTGGATTACAAAAATTAACATTTGACAACTACATAATAATTTCATATAAACAACTTAATTAAACAAATTCGCGTTATATGCATCTGTGAGTAAAAATCAGTCGTTTCTTTTTAAATTTGGTTATATTCTCCAGAAATATTCCTTTTTGTGCATCGGAAATGAAAATTTATTAAATACATTTTAGAACTTCTAAAATTTATAAACATGTTAAGCAATTAAAGATTTAACATCTTTATAACTTGATCATGCTAATTTGTAGCATTTAAAAAAGATTTTTAATATTAAAATTTATAGATAAATCTAAAGGTTAAAATGTAGAGCAGGTGTTTTTTTTAAGTAAACAACAACTTCATGTCATTTGAATTTATTTTAAACAATATTTTTTATAGTCAGAAAGCTATTTAATATTATTAATTTATTATTAATCATAATTTAAAAAAATTGTAGATTTTAAAACACTTACCAAAATATGAAATTTTTTGATCACCAATAATTATTTGTCAAGATTTGAAGGTTTATTTTTCGTTGACAGTTCAAAAACAATTGATATTCATATTAATTTTTAATATGAGCCAGAGGAATGACGCTTCAGGTTGTGAATCGCTGTAAAAGCTTCAATTTATATATCTTTAACTTTAAATCATGATTTTTTTACAAAACTCACTTGACAAATTATTATTAGGGATGTTAATGTATTTAATAAGTATGAAAACAAATAAATAACTCAACTAATATAAAAAATATTGAATAATATACAACAAGCCAGAGGAATGATGCAAAACCAGAGGACAAAATTTATTTTCCATTTATGGAAAATCTATAAGATCTATTTTATTTATACTTTGTACAAATATTCTACAATCCCTTAGCTTCTAGAAAATATCTGTAAAGTATTGTTTTTCAAATATTCAATAGTTGTTTTACGTTTTAAAAGAATGAAAAATAGACATAGGACAGGTTAAAAGGCTCACTTTCAGTAGTTAAAATTACAAAAAAAGTACTTTAAAGTTATAAAATAAATAAATTCTTTTGCAGAATTTTTAGAAAAAGTGGTAAACTATTGACGTATAGAGAGAAATTGTCATAAATTATTATTATTATTATTGAGAAAATCTTGAGGACATACAAAAGTAATATTTCAGGAGAATCACCCATATAGGATCGGTTAAAAAAAATTCATTTTTCATTTAAATCAATAGTTTTATAAACCAATTATGTCAATTTTATAAACAAATGCATAACATGCCCAATTTTCAGCCGAAAAAAATTCGTTTCTTTTTACTGCTGTCTTAAAATTGCACAAAACGAAATTATTCCTCAATAAAAATTTGCTGCTTATAATTATACATTATTTTATAAACAAATTATATAAACAAATGCAAGCGTCCATTTTTTTAAGGAGAACAAATCCGATTCTTTTAACAGTTGGCTTTAAATGACTTCAATGATTTTACTTTAATGAGTTAAAAGATAACAAGAATTATTAACCCCTAAAAACTACCCCTGATAAAATTAATGGAATAAAAATGAAAAAAATTATCAATTTATACAAAAAAAATTCTAATAAAGTTCTAAAATTGCGAAAAATACTTAAGAATATGCCCCCTAATTTTTTCAATTAATAACCAGAGTCATTATCCCCTAAAAACTACCCCTGATGAAAATAGTCGAAAAGAAGTTGAAAAAAATTGTCAATTTCTACAAGAAAATTCTCAAATGGTGGGACATACTCGGAAATATTTCCCCTAATTTTTTCAACCATTTATGAACTTCATAGAATTTTTTTATAGAAATTGATAATTTTTTTCTTATTTTTTTTCGAATATTTTTCTCTGGGGTGGTTTTAGGGGATAATAGTTCTGGTTATCAATTGCAAAAATTAGGGGGCATATTTTTAAGTATTTTCCGCCACTTTAAATTTTTGTTAGAATTTTTTTGTAGAAATTGATCATTTTTTTCATTTTTTCGATTATTTTTCTTAGAGGTGGATTTTAAGGGATGATAATTCTGGTTATCAATTGGGAAAATTAGGGGGCATATTTCTAAGTATGTTCCACCATTTTAGAACTTCATTAGAACTTTTTTTGTAGAAATTGATAATTTTTTTGAAATTTTTTTTTTATTTTCTTCAGAGGTGGTTCTTAGCGGATGATAATTTTGGTTATCAATTGGAAAAATTAGGGGGCATATTTATGAGTGTTTTCCGCCGTTTTAGAACCTCATTAGAATTTTTTTGTAGAAATTGGTCATTTTTCTCAACTTTTTTTCGATTATTATACTATTTTTATGTGCCTGGGTGTGTGCATCTATTTCAAGATTCTCGGTGGGGGCGAGAATCTTCAGCAATCCAAAGATTGTTTAAAAAATTTACTGGTATTAAAAATTGTTTTGTGGTTTTTTAAAACGAAGTGTGCAAAAAATCACCTGATATTTCCACACTGAGAAAAAATGTTGATAAAAATTCCTGTGCTGTTAACTATAAAAACGTCATAATTGAGAGACTCCGAAATTTTACCGTGCTGTCTTACAATTTTTACCGGATTTTTTAGTAAAAATTGTGGGAAATCCGGTGAAAATTGTAAGACAGCACAAAATTCCTGTGATGTTCACTATAAAAGAGTCATAATTGCCAGTCTCCGAAATTTTACCGTGCTGTCTTACAATTTTTACCGGATTTTTTAGTAAAAATTGTAAGACAGCACGGTAAAATTTCGGAGACTGGCAATTATGACTCTTTTATAGTGAACATCACAGGAATTTTCACGAAAATTTTTTCTCAGTACAGGTTTTAATGTTTTCCAAGTGTTATAGACACTTCTATGTAGTTAATTAAAATTTTAAAAACTTTATTCTTTAATTTAGTAACGTAAAAATGTGCACTGAGAAAAAAGGTTTAGTTTTACCAACAATATTTTTTAGTTGACCATTGTTGGTTGTAACAACAATATTTTGATTGGTATAACAAAACGATTTGGTTGGCGTAACACATCAAGTTGTTTGGGACAACCATATTATTTTGTTGCTCTTATTTGGTTGAACCAAACATAATTTAGTTGTGACAAACAAACATAATTTGGTTGTGACAACCAAATAGAAATTGGTTGTGACATCCAAACATAATTTGGTTATGACAACCAAACAATTATTTAAAAAATTGGTGATTAGTTTGTAAGTAAGCTGCCGATAATAATATAAATAAAATCTAAATAAAAACCAATACCAGACGGTCGGCCGAACCTGGGTCTGATAGTTGAGCCGACGGTGTCTGTTACTGAACTGTCTAGCTATAAGGTTTATTCCCTATTTGTCATTCATATCTCTCATGGGCTGGTGGTTAACCTACTGGACTGGCAGCTGGAAAACCGGGGTTCGAATCTTCATGACTAATGAAATTTTTCTGTTTCAGGTTTTCATTAATATGAAATTTCTACATTCTCATCTGATTATATTTGTGTAATTAAATTCATAACATGTGAATTATGTAATTATATGTGTTGGCAGACCGAAAATTAGCACCTGGGTTAGTTAGCTCCCAAATAAAATTTTTTTTATCACAACCAAAATTTTTGTTATCCCGAATAAAAAAATATAGTTGTGACAACCAAAAGTTTTTGTTATGCCAACAAACAACACTGAACCAAATAATTTAGTTGTCTCAACCAAATAGTTTGGTTGATTAAATAACAACCAAATAATTTGGTTGGCTCAACCATATTTTCGTTGCTATGACTAAATATTTTTCTCAGTGTGTTAATGTACTATCTTAATCTAAAATATTGGTTTTTCACTAATGAAATAGTGAATTTTACTGTTTTAATTAGTAGAAATTTCACTATCAAATCAGTAGTTTTCTACTAAACATTAGTGAAATATTCACTATTTATTAGTGATCGATTTTTCTCTAATTCATTAGTGGAAAACCACTAATTCAGACTTAGAGAGTATTTTTATCACCATTTCATTTAACTGAATTATCTTTATGGATTTTTTCTTTCAAGTTTCTAAAACATTACCCTTATAACACCTGTAAGTAATCCGTTTATAAATAAATATGTTTTCTATTCAAAAATACAAAAATTAATTTTTTCTGATTTCTGTACCAAATTACTTCTTACAATTGTTTTTTCTTAAAATTGAATTTTAAGTTGACCGTTATAACGAACGCGTTCGAAGGGCGTTGACTGATTAAAAAACATTGGTCTCTAAAACTTTTTGTTCCATTTTTAAGAGGAAAAATGGTAAGGTGAAAAATACCAATTTTCAACGGCGCCCGCGCGGCGCTTTAGAAGTATTTTGTGACGAGAAAGCATCATTAGTTTTACGATCGCGCTGTGAATTCAGATGAACTCCGTAAAAGGTCCTAGACAATAAATTTCATATTCTATTGCAAATACATTCTCGCCTTGTGACATAACCGAGCCAGTTGGTAATTTAATAGTTGTTTGCGAGTCATTTACGTTTCTATGTAGAATTCTGGCAGCCAATCCGATCTCCAAAGAATTATGAGTTCTTCTCTACGTCCCCGAAGAGAATCTGACAAACGTTAAAAATTTCACGAAGCTATAAACCAATCCTGAAACTTTCATCTAATAAAACAGAAATTGAATAAAATATTTGCAAAACCGTGTTACCTATGTTCTTTTAGGAGGATTCAACTCCCACTAAAAAAAATATTTCGATATTTTATTGATAATTCCTTCAATTTTATGAAAACTATCAATATTAGCTTTATCGTGAAGTTACTTTACTCACCCTTAAACGAAGATCGCTGACGGTCCATACTCGGCTGGCGAAATCGTTGGACGCTCCCAAAATAAGTGTTCCTGTCGTGTCAAAATCCACTGACATAACTCCAGCATTACTTCCCACGAGCATTCCTTTGCACTCAAAAGCACCTGCAATAATTTTTAACGGAATGAAAGAACTTTCTACAACCTGGAGCCAATCGCTGCAAATTAAATTTATTTTCTTGTTTTTCTTTGTGCTAACTGATCATTACCACCTACGAATAATGACCATCTAAGAAAAATTCCATTAGTACTTTTGAAAATTAGTCGAGAACATAAAAAATGTCTAAGCCATACAAATTGAATTTAAGATTCATTTAAAATATTAAAACACATCTACACGGAAAAAAAAGAAATGCTACAACTACATTCAGGAACTTATTAAAAATTACATTTCTCAGGTCCTGTTATAATAACAGAACTTTTCTGTTTGAACTAAAATTTTTCTGATGCTGTCCTCACTATGAAGTTGTTCTGTTAAAACAAAATAACGTTATCCGTAGTGACAAACTGTCATTTAATTTTCCAAACTTTTTGCTTTCTCGTGAAGGAAACTCAAAAAAAAAATTTTAATTATTTAAATAGACCATGTCCTTATTTCATCTAGAAATGTGTTATATTAGTTCCTAATCAAATATCCACATATGTGTGTATGTATGTGAGTGTGTGAGAATGTATTTTTTTGTGAACACGAAACTCGAGAAAGGTTTAAGGGACTTGAATACAGTTTGGTATGGTTATTTTTACTTCTAAAATTTGAAATCAGACACAAGGATTTTTAAAGATAACCATTATCAAAACTTGTATTAAATTTTGATTTTTTAAAAATTTTGCTCTTTTCGAGCAAATTTCAATTAAACTTATAAATTTAATTTAATATACCCATAAGAAATTTGTATTCCTTGATTCAAAATCGATTGACCTATATAAAACATATAATTATTTGTTTAAAATTTGAAAACTTATTCACAATTAAAAAATCAAAATTACAATTTTTTATTAACATCTTAGGAAAAATTTTAATTTAATTTATGTAATATATTTCAGAAATGCTATTTCTTTACGTTAAGAAATATCTATTTATCTATTTTAAGTTTATATTTTGTCAAAATTTTATAAAATACAAAACTTTTAAAACATTTTTTTTTCTTACACAATTTTTAAACCTTTATTAAATTTAAACTCTCATTTTCTAAAACAAATCACTCAAAGCGCTCTCTTAATTTATTTTACAATTGCGTACATAATATATATTTAAAAACTAAAATTTAAACTATTATTTTCCTAAAAAGAAAGCAAAATGTTTATGAAATAAACATAATTTCCAATTTGTATTATGTATCAATTAAAAACTTTAACGACCAGATTTTTTAATGTTGAGGAATGAAATGGCTTAATTGGTCGGATTAGTTCTCAAAAAACTTTTATTGCCAACGTTTCGAACTGGTACCAGTTCATCTTCAGGGCAAGTTAATTATAAAGGTTTGACACTCCAAGGAGTCAAACAAGATATGGTAAACACCATTATTAAATCTAATTTTAAACTTAAAACTAAACTTACATAAAATATAATATTAAAAAGGAAGAAAAAAGCCAAGACAACACCATTTTTGTGGCGTGTCTTGAGAGCAATTCAGACGCAACATTATTATTATTATTTATTTTAATTCACAAAGAGTGATAATAAAATTGGATAATTATAACATGAAATTTCGGTAAATTCAACAGAAGTATTGTTATGCTGTTTTTACTAGAATCTGTTTGTTAACTACAACTTCAGACAATATTGTAACTGTCACTTAATGACAGTTAACAAAACATCTCGGGTAATTATAACATTAGAGTTCAGCTGTCACAACTTTTTTTTATTCTCAGTGTACCTAATTGATTGGAAAATTATAACTTTTTAAAACTAGGTCAAATAAATAGGAAAAAATTAAATGTGCTAAGATTGTTACTAAAATGAGCAGCCAGAAATTAAAATCGACATATAAAAATCGAAAGCTCATTTAAATTGGTCCCTGATGTTTTAAAAAACTTACTTTCGGACCTGTCTTTTTTACACAGGTAAGAAATAATATACTTTCGGTGCGTGTGTTAGAAAAAAATGTTTTCTGTCCGCTCCGTTGTTTAATTTTTTGTCTTTAAGAATAGGATAGAAATGCTTGACTTTCGGTCATGTGCTTTATTAATTTTCGATTTGATATAATCTATTAGTTCAATTTTCTTAACTTTCTTAGACCTGCAGTAAAAAATAATGTATTTGTAGTGATGCATAACGATACGAGAATCTCAATAATCTTGATCATTTTTGTTGCTTGAGAATCGTGATCGAAATTGAGAATTTCAATTTTTCATTCGTTTTGATCGTCTAATCTCATCTCAGTCTCGTGGAAATTCTTATTTCTGATCTGTCAAGTCAAATAATAATATAAAAATAATCAATGTCAAGTCAAAATAATAACAAAAAACCTAACCGCAGAATAAATAGAGTAAACAGTGGATTATTTTTTTATGTAACATATAAATCTACTAATTTAATACAAAATTTTGTTGCTAAGAAGTTTTGAGGAAGAAAAGATGTGAGTAAAATGATCATTTAATAAATAATGTATTAGTAATGGAAAATATTAAATTTGTATTAAGCTTAACCGTACAATTTTTTGTATAACGCAGCAGAAAATGTTTTATAATATTTAAATAAAGATTGTTCAAATTAATAATTGTAATTATACCCGAAAACCCGCTCTTTTTTACTAAACACTTAATTAAAAATCAGAATTTCAAAATAAAAAGTTTTTAACTATTGGGTGTTGTTCTGGACATCCTTCTAAAGAATTCCTATAAGTTAGGAGTAAAAAAAAATTTTTTTGTTGAAATTATAGAGGCTTCAAATTGTGGGTATAATTTCCCCGGGGTTGCACGGTAAAAAATTTATGAACGTGGATACAAACAATTATTAATATAAGTAAATTAAGAAATTCAACTCACTTGATTGCTTAAATCGTTTATTCAGTTTAAATCAATGTTTAATTATTGAAATATGCATATTCGTATTTTTACTTCCTTAACTAAATTGAATATTGTTTATGGTAAATACAGGTTTATTATCTTTAAAGTACAAATGAACAACTTATAAGAAAGCAATACTCATTTATGAAATAGTTATACTATTTTTCGGTATATATAAATCAAATACCTAAAACAGTTATATTGAATATCAGTGCGTAGGTATTCACTTTTCACTTACTTCACAAACAACAGAATAAGCTATAAGTCGATATATCCAATTTTCTAATATAAAAACATTTAATCCTGCAATTTATATGTTAATATATTTCCACTATTGTGGTTACAATAATTTTTGTCCATCCAATGTTTTGTTAATGTTGTCACGTGGTTTAGTCGGTTTAGTCTATAGCAGACAGTCGCGAGGGAGCAGTATATTAATTGCTAAATTTCTTTTTATTTATATAAGTCTATTAACATTTAACTTATAATATTCTTACTTATTTTATTGTTGGTACATTTTCAGAGGAAAAATGTGTGTTGCATTTGTAAAATATATTTGAATTAAATGAAATTAGAGGAAATACATAACCTCTTTTAAATCGATAATTTTTCTCGACTTTTAAAAATATACTTTATAACTTTCGATTTGAGGGTTGTTGTTGCTCCTAAAAACTGTAAATTAATTAATCCAGCATATAAGCAAGAATCTTTCTCTACTTTCCAAAAAAACCTTAATTCGTTATCATGAGTGCAAAAAAAGGTTTCGAATTTTTGGATGGTATAATAAGTACATCTGACGAAAAAACATATATTTGTTCAAGTTATAAAAGTATTACAATATTTATGCTAGAGCACATACATTATTTAAGAAGTCCAGTTGTTAAAAATTTCTGATTTAAGTTTGAAATATATATGACAATCTAACCCCAAAATTTTGAATCCGATTCATAATTGTCAAAATAGAAACAATAAATATTTTATTAATCGGAAATATTTAAAACTATATTCAGAATTTCATTTCGTCAGTCAGCATTCTTAAAATTATGACTCTTGTTAAATAGGTTTTTTTTAAGACCTCAAATCTTAGATTTTCATGATAATTATCTTACTTCAGTTATATGTTGATAATGACTATTTCAATGATTCTCAATATCACTATTTCAGACATATCGAATTTATATCCTATTCATAATGCATCTATAATATAGTTAAATTTAAATATCTTAAGAAATGTCATTTTCACTATTGTAGCGAATTTGGATTATCCATGGATCCATTCTAGCTATAAGTTTACCTATTACAGTGAATACTTTTGATAGTTCATAAGAACTTTTTTTACCGTGTGGGGCAATTATACCCATCAAAGTTTGTTTATTTATAAAAAAGCCTAAAAAAAAGTTTTGATCGTTTTAATTATATGGAATCTTTTCCATAGATGATCTAGAGTCTAATAAAAAAAGAAATAAAAAAAATCTTTTTTGTAGAAATTATTTAACTAATTCGTGAGTGACATACTGAAATTTTACTGAAAACTATATTTACTCCAAAATTAAGGTTAACATTTTTTAGGTTAAGTATATAACTTAATATAATTACTAATAATGTTTCTAAGTTATTTTAAAAGAAGAAGTTCACAAATTAACTTGAAAAACATATAAATATTAATGACAGTTACTTTTTGAGGTTATGTTGCACCCCTTGTAAACTTATAATTTGTTTCTAATTATACAACTTATTTCCAGACTTTTGACACAAAAGTAAATCAAAAATGTATAAAAACGATGTACTGTACACTTATTTACTTACTACGAAACAAATTTTCGTAAAATAATTGATTCTAAATAATGGGTATAATTACCCAGAGAATGCTGGTTCGTCAGTTTTTTACACTTTTCTCTTAAAATATGCAATAAAAAGTTAGCACATCACAACTAAATTAACAATACTTATCTGCAATATTTTGCGAAATACTAGAGAATTTTACGAGATCTAGTATAATGTTTGGCGCACCTCCGAAATTTTTAACCTAACTTTCGCAACTTTACGAATTTTTTTCTACTTTCTGACAAAGAATTAGGTAATTACATTATATTTACTCTGTAGTACAACTATCAAAGAATATTTACCCCTAGCGTGAACTTCATACATTTTAATATAAAAATTTTACTTGTTAAAAACTGGCGATGGGTATAATTGCCCCTGGAACGGTAGAATTACCCCGGTTGACTGTAGTTAATTAAATTTAAAAATTGTGCTTGTAGGTTAAAATTTTCGAGAAATGTGAATTTCGTTTCTGACAAATCAAACAAGAATAGTATTTTCGAGAATTAAGTATCTGAAGAAGATAAATTTAGAATTATTTATTGAATTTAAAATTTTTTCAGTGCTTATTGTGTAATATAGGTATAACTGTGATATTTAAATAATATGTAATTTTGCATCTTTATAGACTTCTCAATAAATTATATATTGTCTTCTATGCTCATACACATAATTTTTATTGCTATTTATCACAATTTTTTTATATTGATGTCAATGATTATTTTAATATATTAGATATTCTATATTTTCACATCTATAAAATATATCTCTCCATCTTCTTGTAGGCTTGAAAATAATTTGGAAACCATCCACGTTTAAGCTGTCAGGGAAGAATTTCACATTTCTTTACAATTTTAACCTACAGACATAATTTTTTAATTTAATTAACAATATATGATAAATAGTAAAATAATAACATTTTGTTTAAGTTTACACAAATTGCTTTAATGTTTATTTAATTATTCTGAAAAAACATTTAAAGCTGCGTTATATGTGGGAAAAAAATTAAGGGTTATATTCAATATAAATTTATTATTCCTCATTATTTACAGGAAGTCATAAGTATAAACATCTATACTTACTAATTATATTCTTCCTTAAAATTCATTTATAACACAATTATAAATATTACATTAATGGAATTCAATTTTATAAAAAAATAACAAACTATTTATACTATTTTATTTATAATCAATTTGTGTTATTGCGATAGATGACAGTTGATTGAAAGAAAACCGATATTTTGAGAATCCCGTTTGAATGAGACGAGATGAGATGAGATTTAAAACAAAAGAAATAACAAATTTTCTCATTCTCTCTCATTTCTCGGATTTCTCGCTCAAGTGCACCTCTATCAGTATTTGCAACAAAAATGTATAAAAAATTGAATTTAAGCTTAAAAAGTGACATTTCTCAAAACCGAAGTCATGGATTTTCAATATTTTTCTTTTAACGCAGTTACTTATTAATAAAGAAATTTTGATCTTAAGTCTAAAAGTAGAGTTCTTTAACGTTTTTAAGATATTTACATTTATTTAGTTACTTTCACATTTCTTAAAAATCTAACCTTTAGTCACAAAATAAAAGAAATACAATACAAAGCAAATTGTAAGTTCAAGTTGTTTCATTTCTAAAATTCATATTTTAAACTTTGTATGAGGGTAAGAATTCCTGAAGTGGGCCCCTAAATTTTTTTTTGGGTCTGTGAATTTTTTTCATTCTTATATGTTTCGATAGCCAATGATGGTATAATAAAAACCTGTAAATAGTTTTCCTAAATTCGAATATTTGCAAAAGTTATTAAAGGTCAAAGTTTTTTGCAGCGTTTTAGTAAATAACCAATTACTCGCGAGTGGATGAAACGATTTTAATAAAAATTGGAAGGAAGCTTAATGAGGAATTGTACTTACGATAAATGATCAAAATTTCAATTAAAAATAATAATTTGTTTAAATAAATTAAGTTTTTAATTTTTGAGGTTAAAAAACTATGTGTTCTCCCTCTTTTTTTTAATTTGTTTTTTAAGAATCAAATAGAGAATACTTTTAAGATTTTATTTGAACAATAAAAAAGTAGGATTCTCAATAACTTAATAAAATACAGTATTTTATAATAAAGTTTCCACAGCCTTTTTATGTAGGTTTTTAACTATCGCTCGTCTTTTGTTTTCTTGTGTATTGTAACAAGTTTCTACAACATATTTAAAATCTTCAGAGTATAACATGCAAACCATTTCATTTTTGATTAGTGGAGTGTAGAAATAATATTTTCTTGTATTTTTAATCAATGGCGCTTTCATAACGAAAAATTCTCCGCGAAAACATTTAAAAAATTACGTATTTTTTGACAGTTGTGGAGCGCAGTACAAAAACAAATTTTATTTAGTCAATTTAATCGAACATGAAAAATGAATTTAATGTGAAAGCTGAGTGAAATTTTTTTTGCGACCGGAGACGGTAAAGGTGCACCTTTACTTACACATATTTTTTACATATTAATTTTTTTGCGATGGGTTGCAAAAAAATTCTACCCAGCTTTCACACCAAATTCATTTTCATGTTTGATTAAATTGACAAAATTAAATTTGTTTTTGTACTGCGTTCCACAACCGTCAGAAAAATACATAATTGTTTTAATGTTTTCGCGGAGAATTTTTCGTTATGAAAGCGCCATTGATTAAAAATACAAGAAAATATTATTTCTACGCTCCACTAATCAAAAATGAAATGGTTTGCATGTTATACTCTGCAGATTTTAAATATGTTGTAGAAACTTGTTACAATACACAAGAAAACAAAAGACGAGCGATAGTTGAAAACCTACATAAAAAAGCTGTGGAAACTTTATTATAAAATATTGTATTTTATTAAGTTATTGAGAATCCTACTTTTTTAATGTTCAAATAAAATCTTAAAAGTATTCTCTATTTGATTCTTAAAAAACAAATTAAAAAAAAGAGGGAGAACACATAGTTTTTTAACCTCAAAAATTAAAAACTTAATTTATTTAAACAAATTATTATTTTTAATTGAAATTTTGATCATTTATCGTAAGTACAATTCCTCATTAAGCTTCCTTCCAATTTTTATTAAAATCGGTTCATCCACTCGCGAGTAATTGGTTATTTACTAAAACGCTGCAAAAAACTTTGACCTTTAATAACTTTTGCAAATATTCGAATTTCGGAAAACTATTTACAGGTTTTTATTATACCATCATTGGCTATCGAAACATATAAGAATGAAAAAAATTCACAGACCCAAAAAAATTTAGGGGCCCACTTCAGGAATTCTTACCCATGATGACCTTTTTGGAGGGAAGGGGGTCTAGAAAAGTCAAAAAGAAGTGTCCACGATCCAATACATTTTCATGTCCACAAAGGTGGGAGGGGGGGGGGGGTCAAAAATCTGTAAAAAAAACTGTTCAAGTGGAATATGAACGCCCCCTGATCAGTTTTTTCTAAACTTCTTTAACAAAGAAAATCATTTATAACTGCTTTCACTTAAGATTTTTCACCAATAGTTTTATTCTATTAGTCGCAAGTAAAAGTTCAAATTACAAAGTTTTAAAATGACTGAATTCTTAACAATTCGAGAGTGATATAATCAATTTATCTCTTGTATATTCAGAGTTATCATGCTTTGAATATCAGGATACTAATTTTTTTTTTTTTTTGAACAATTAAGGTTTTGGCTTATTTAGAAATAAACATAAGTTTACCAATTCAGATCTTAAGATCAGTTATGCGATTTAGTCTTATTCAAAATGAAATGTACTTTTATTTGTCTTTTAACGAGGAATAAAACAGACAGTCTCAAAATAAGTTAGTCCAATTTTTCAGTGGAAGTGTGAACAATTATATTTTTAACATAATGAGTAATTAAAAATTGCAATTTGATAAAAATTAAAAAAAATTCTATGTACTAGAAATTTAGGATGATCTAACGTTACATTTTCCTAAATTTTTTTAATTTTCATCAAATTTGCTATTTTTAATTACTCATTATGTTAAAAATATAATTGTTCACACTTCCACTGAAAAATATTACAAGAAAATATGAGTTTTCTAGTTCAAAAATAAAAAAAATGCATTGGGACTAAGTTTTTTTGAGACTGTCTGTTTCATTCCTCCTTAACCGTTTTTCTGTAAAATCCCTCATAGTTAAGAAATTTGTGAAAAATTGATGATAACCCTTAATTTTAAACTATTTTTTGAATGTTTAAGGATTTTAAAGAAATTACCAGTGTTTTCCACCATAGACATTTTTTGGCGTAAATAGAAAGATTTCATACGAAATTGAACTTTGTAAGTACTATTAAGGAATAATTCCTTCAATAACCTAGCAAAAAAATCGAATAATTAAGTTTATTTGAGTTTCCCTCTGGCGATTTTGTTCTATTATGGCTTAAAATAATCGACATGTTAGGTATCACCGAAAAAATATCAGAAAAAAATGGGAGGTGGAAAACTTTTTTTGGTTGAATTTAGTCCAAGCTCACCGTGCTTAATTCAACAAATAAGTACTTCATTTAACAAATTGTCTATTAAAAACCTATTTAATCAGAAAGCTTGGAATTCAGTTAAAACGCTTAGGAAGAAGAATGAAGGTAAAGCAAGCAAGGATAAATTTAGTCTGATTTTAATTGTATCAGCGAAAGATCGTGACAGGGAAAACCCAACCTGTTGATTCGTTAATATACTTCATTAAGCAGAAAGGGCTCAGGACAAGGGAAGAGAATAAGCTTTTTAAATTTAAAATTTTCCCAATGCCTTTATGATATTGATTCTGCGAAGATTGTCATTGTCTTAGAAATGTTCCTTTACATTCGGAGCACCTGCACACGAGTTACAAGAGCAGTAGATAGCTGTCGATTGTTTCTTTTCTTTCGCGTAAATGGACTTTGTTAATGAGGATGAAACGAAGAGAAGAACAGAGAAAGAGAAAAAATGGAGAAAGGAAAAGAGATGCCATGTAACAACCATCGCTACGTTCCATGCGTACTTCTACTTCGTTTCGCATTGGAACGAGTAGAACTTGTTCTATAATTCAGTCGACTTTGCGGCACAAATTTAAATAATAACAAGGCCATTAAATAAATTTCATCTAGCGACAATCGTGCTCTACAAGCCATTCTTTTGTCGTTAAATTAAACCTTCTTTCCTAAGGCTCTTATCATGACTGAGATCTATCACTTGTCTAAAGAAAAATAGAAGAAAGGAATTTATAGCTACACGGAGAGAAAGATCTAGCTTTTGCAGCATGACGTAGTTTATGCTTCATTTATACCAATCGAGTATGAATTCATGCGATTTCGGCATGAGAGCATAATACTTTACACGTGTAATTTCATATTCAATTGATAAGTAAAGCGTCGATACGTTATATATATCGCAGTTTCTTTGTGAAAATTAGCACTTCATAAAGTGTTTGGACGTCTCATGAAGTGCGGCCACACATTGTGAAAAAAATATTTAGACACATTGAGAAGTATGTTTTTTACAATGTGGCCGCACTTCATGAAGTGAGGTTTTCCACAAAAAGACTATATGAAGCTAGATCTTTCTGGGTGAGTTTGCAAATAGTCTTGCAAAAAGATAAATCCATTTCCAAATATTTTAGAGATTCAGAAATTATTGGTGATGTGCACGCAAACGCGCATGCATTGGAAATATGCCAATTACAATATAATTTTGATTATTAATTTGCAGGAGGAATGCTTAACTACTTCGGCGGTATGTTGCCAAAATTGGCGTCATGCGTGAAGTGGCCCAGAACTCGGTAAAATGAGCAAAATGGCCTCATGACTATTTCTGGATTATTAATTTTTTTTTTTTTTCATTTATTTATTTAAAAAACGTCGCCTCAACTGCCAGGGTTATTAGCGACGGGAATACAGTACGTAAGATATTATTTTATTACAGATTATACTTTCGGAATTTAGTTAAATTTTATCAATGAAATCTACAGTATTTAGGAGAATAAGGACTTTTTTGAACATTTTGGGGTCATTTAGAAGAAGATTCAATTGACTTTTGAGTTGAAGTCTGTTTCGTAGCACATTATATTTCGGACAGTCCACTAATATATGTTGTATTGAAAGAGCAATTTGGCACTGATCACAGATGGTGGGGTCTTCTTTGGTTATGAGATGTTGATGAGTCAGGTGGGTGTGTCCAATTCGAAGACGAGTCAACGTTACTTGGTCCTTGCGGTTGTCCAGACTTATTTGGTGTTTATCAAAAACGTTATTTTTTATTTCGTGTAGTTTTGTGTGAGGTTCGGCTTTCCATTTCTCATTCCAAATTTGAGACGTTTTTTCTTTAAATAATTTTTTGAGATCTTGTGGCTCATTCTTTGCTAGTTCGTCTACGTTTCCAAGGTCACATGCAGAGTTTGCGAGGGAATTCTGGATTATTAATGTCTGTTGTAATTTTTTATGTATGTAAAAAAAAACTTATATTTATACACTATTATGTTTGTAATGTAAACATAAGAGTATATGAATATAAGTTGTTTAAAGAAAATAAACCGAAAATCAAGGATAATAACTGAATAAACACACAAAAAACAAAGTCTTAAAATCATGATTGGCTACTTTTAAGATTTGCCTTAAATTAAGTCGAAAACTGAATTAAAGTGCAAAAATATCTAAATAACAGACATATTGAGTCTTAAAGTGAAAATTAAGTGTTAAATATCCTGGTTTCTAGTTGTCGATGCTCAAAACCAGACACAGTTGAGCTGTTCTATCACAATATGCTTACGAAGATACTTTTCAGCCTTTCCGGAGGCTTAAAAGTAGTCCTGACCGCCTGACGTCACCAGAAGGGTCTTGCGCATGAGCAAACATCATATGTTAATGGCGGTGCGTCCAGTATAGAAATTTCGCGACGCGATAATTTTGAACAATTTTGTAGTGAATTTTTGTGTTTGTGGTGCTTATTTTTTTGAGTGATGTAGAAAATTTTCTTCAGAACAATGAATTTGTGTGTGATTTGTGATTATCTTCTAGTTTATTTCAGAATATCTTGTGAAATTGTCAACACATCCCTGCTAAATTAAACTCTTAAATAGCATATAATTTTACAAGATATTTGGGATTTTATAAAAAACTGTAGTTAATTTACAGTTTTTAAATATAATACCAAATCACACATAAGTTCTTAAGAAAGATTTTTTAAAATATGATTATGTTTTTATTCCTAACCTATACAGCCATAATTAGATAAACCAGAAGATTTGATAACTATTTTTAAATTCAAACGTAGGTTTAATTTCAGCTTTCTTAATAATTGACAAGAGAATAATACAGTATAAGGTTTGAAATTCAGCCCATTTATTGGCTTCAGTATAAATTTTAGTTTTTAGTGTTGCTTTTTTTCAGCCCACTGTGTGTATTGCTTTCATGTTATTTCCTTTTGCTGAATTTTAGCTCACAGCGGCATCTTTCGTTTACACCTTAAAAGAAGTCCAAAATTTAGACTCGTTTTAATACTTTGTTTTTTGTGTGAACGTATGACGCCATTCACGAAAAATATTGAAAATCGTCGATATTCAACTTGCTAAAAAACAATTAAAACCTTTAAAAATTGAATTTTTAGTAGGGGAAAGGGCCCCAAGTTGGACACCCTATCGATTTATTGCTGTAGAATCCAAACCGAATAAAATATATTAAAATGTTTTATACCGGATGAAAGTACAATTTATAAGGTAACTTATGGCCACAGAGATAAAATTTTATTTTGAACATAAACATTTTTTAAAGCATTTTTTCTAATTGTTAAAATTTTCGGTCTAAAAAAAAGTGGCCCCAAGATGGACACCTTCTTAAAAGTCTCTGAAAATGGTAGTAAATAAAAAATTAACATCGTGTAACAATTCTTGAACTAAGTTTTAATCATTTTACGGAATTTATCAAGAAATAAAATTTCTAAAAACTTCAATTTAATAGCTTAACAGTAAAAAGTAATAAAATATCGAAAAATATCAATATAATAAATTCTCTAACGATAAAATCACATTTTATGGTGGAAAATAAAAAATTTTAATTAATTGGCTCAAAAAATTATTAAAAAAAGTGTAAAATCGAAAAAATGCAAAAAAAATACATTGAGATTTTAGGCCTGTCCATCTTAGGGTACATGACACCATTTTTTAATCCCCAGTAAAAATATATATATGAATACTGAATTAGTAAAATCATTTTAGAATATTATTATACGATAAATAAAGAATATTATAACGTTCAGTACTCATTCTAAATTATAAATTTAAATAACTTTACCAACTTGAGAAAAAACTGTTACAAAACTTTTTTAGACACAAAATTACGTGGTATGTGTAGAAGAAAAACCAACTGGTTTTTTTTCTTCAAATGTGCATCAAAATGTTCGTCTACACAAACAACAAAAATGACAGAAAGCATAAGGCGCTGTCACCTTAAACAAAAATTTTATACGAAATGTCCATCTTGGGGCCCTGTCCATCTTGGGGCCCACTCCCCTATTATATTTCTGATCACCGAATCCTAAAATATAAATATACTATGTTTACATCCATAAAAAATGATGACAGTCGGTAATACAAGTAAGCGCATCGCCATTTGCAAATCTCTAAGCGATCTGGAGTTTAGATTGGATTTGTCTTTAAGATTACAATTTACTTTTAAACAGATACAATTGAAAAATTTGAAAATACACTTTAAATATTACTTTTTAGATAATTATATTGCGTTTATATTTAGTTGTTGCACTGTTTGAGCAGGCGCGGATCTATAGTGCTATCTCTTTCTATCTCATATATAACCCTCTCCAAAAATCTTGTCTAGATCCGCCCCTGTGTTTGAGGTTATGTTGCTTTGAAGTAAATTCCCGGAAAATTCTATATCGCCATTTAGGGATATTGGCACTATTGCTCGTTCATTTTAATATTCAGCTATTATGACTGAATTCTCTAATACAATTGTACTTTTTTAAACGTGTGTAGTTATTATAAATCATTCTGTATTTTTCTTTTTAAATTCCTCAGAAATTTTAATTAAAAATTTTTTTAAGTGTTTTTTCTCATTAATGAGATTCTTTGCACTTTTTCAAATTATAAAAGGGTAAAAATTCTTCAACTGGCACCCTCATTCCCGTATTGATCTGCAATATTAATGACACATATATTTTTTTATTGTAGGGTGTAGTGGGGTGATGTGCAACACCTTCGATTTCTGATCTACATTTCGATATTGGACAGAACCGAATACTGGCATCTGTTTGTGTTCACAGTAATTTGTTTTTGATATTTAGCACACGAGACAGCACGCACTCTGGTTTGCTGTACTTAAAGCGAATTAAATTTCTGGAGTTCAAAGTATTTTTCGCTTTTGACATTTATAGCACTTTCGTGAATTGTTTTGTACTATCCTGTAGATAAATTTGTTTATGTTGTTGGTTTTTTAAGTGTCTTTTTAATATCCAAAAAGATTTTGTGATTTCCTTACATTGTATTGCTGCCACACCAGTCTGCGCAAAATATCTTATTTGGGGTGATGTGCAACACTTTTTTTGAGTGATGTGCAACATACATTTTTACCTAGTATATCGCTATTTTATGGTTAAATATGTATATATAAAGAGTTTCAGTGCATTTTACAATGTTTTTAGTCAGTATGCTACGAAAATAAACGAATAAATCAAAAATCAAATACAACAATTTTTTTCTCTTTGTTGAAATTTCCAATTTTCAGAGGAATATATCGGAGTATTTATATTGTAGTGAAAATTTTTTTTCGGCGGATTTCGATTAATTTACATTAAAGCATTAAACAAGCCTAAATTTAATATTTAAAGTGATTCACATCGATATTGATCAATTTTTTCTGTGAATTATACCTGTGTTGCACATCACCCCAACTTTTTTGCAAAATGCCAAAACGGGTGTTTTTGAAAATACGAAAATGTTCTAAGAAAAATTAAAAATTTTGAAAATCAAATAATTCAGAAATGTAGAATTTCTCTTCCCACACACGGGGATCGCCCTTTTTAAATGACGCTTGCATCATTCATAGTAAGATGTTCCTTATGGTGCGTAAATGCATTTTCCAAACCTCGTAAAAAAAAAGTGTATTATTATTTATATAATTACCATTTATAGCCATTAGTCTATTATATGTTAACATTATTTTTTGTAATAAGTATATTATCCATAAGTTATTAAAATTTATTAAATAAAATTTTTTTATTTTTAAATTTACAGCTTGCAATAAGTACATAATACACTATTTGTGTACGTACGTATGAAATGGGCCCACTTTGTCACTATTGGACTTATCTATATGACCATTTTCTTCATTACATTTGGAACATTTTGAAAAGTCTTGGACCCCATTAGATAAAAAATCCACAAATTTACAAACATTCAAAGTTATAAGTGCAAAAATCCTAGTTTTGAGAAAAACGAGTTCAAAATCCAAGATTACCATTAGCGCCCATGCATTTTAAAAATTAAAAATAACATTATTATTTTGTATTTATAATTACGATAAAGTTATAATTCGACGTGGAACATTACGCATTTTATTTTTCAGCAATAAAAAAAACTCGAAAATTTGAGCCTCCTTTAAAAAAAATGCAAATATTTCGGAAAATAAAATTGACAAAGTGCGACCTTTTCATGTGGACGTACACATTGATGTATATTATTAAAATTGATATAAAAGTATATTGTTTGAAATAATTATACTATTTTCGTGTAAATAATAACTGTAAAATATTAATATTCATTAGAGTTCGATTCAAATAAAAATACCTTTTAATGATAGCTACTAAATCTCGTTATAAAATAAATATGAACTAAGATAAAAACAATGTTATTTACCTGGTTAAAAAGGTAAAGAAGTAAGGTATTAGCCCATGCAAAGTTCAAATTTCTAAATTCAAATGAAGTAGGACTTGCAATGGAAGACGATCGGTGAACTGTCCTGTCGGAAGATTCGCGCTTGGACGTTGCACAGTGGTTCAAAATTCAAAAAAGGTGGCCAAAAGTCAAAAATTAAAAGTTGTTTGATTGTTGAAAAATTTAAGATGCATAAAGCTTAATATGTTACCCACATTTGAACGAAAAGATTTAGATCTAAGATTTATTTATTTCTTGACAGCATCGGTCCAAACACACAAATATAGTGGCAAAGATTAATTTACAAAAAATTAATTTCCTTTTTATTATTGTTATGAACTTAGAATGGAATTAATTTACCTAATTAGATAACAGTTATTCAGAAAAAAATGCATACATAATTTTTACCACCTATTACCACCTTAGTATTTTTTTTTTAAGTTGATGGAAACATTTTATAAAACATATCAAAAAATTGACTGCTACCTCTTGCTACTTTGAGTTTAACATTAACTGTTCTTCTGTGTAAAAGGCGCGTAGTGATGATTTGGAAGGTCATCAGTCCAAACAAAGAAATATATTAAATTTTTTTTATCATAGTACAGTTGTTTGTGATTATAATTTTGTCAAATGAAAGAGTTTTGTGAAGGTAAGTCAAATAGTGCTCGTTTTTCAAAATTCAAAATGGCGAATTCAATATGGCGGAAGATTTTAAAAAAATTTATTAGATTTGATTGTAAGTCAATACTTAGGAGTTTTCGGGATTTCTGATTACGAATCTTATGTTCGTTTTTTAAAGTTCAAAATGGCTGATTCAAAATGGCGGGTGATTTATAAAAAATTTATCAGATTGATTGAAAAATTGATTCGATTGAAACTGGATACTAGGGGGTTTTCTGGATTCCTTATTACGAATCTTATGTTCGTTTTTTAAAATCCAAAATGAGTGATTCAAAATGGCGGGAGATTTGTAAAAAATTTATTAGACTTGATTGTAACTCGATACTCAGGGGTTTTCGGGATTCATGATTACGAATTTTATGTTCGTTTTTTAAAATCCAAAATGGCTGATTCAAAATAGCGGGAGATTTGTAAACAGTTGATCGGATTCGATTGAAACTGCATACAAGGAGGCTTTCGGGATTTCTGATTACGAATATAATGTTTGTTTTTTAAAATTCAAAAGGGCGAACCTAATATGGCAGGAGATTTTAAAAAAATTGATCGGATACCATTAAAACTTGATCCTTGGGGGTTTTCAGGATTTCATGTCCGCCATATTGGATCCGCCATTTCGTATTTTCCAAAAATAATATCAAATTCGAAATCAGTAACCCCGAAAACCCCCAAATAACGATTTTTAAAAAGGTTTAAACACTTTTTTCATTTCATGTCCACCATATTGGATCTGCTATTTTGTTTTTTCTAAAAATAATATCAAATTCGAATTTAGTGACCCCAAAAACCCCCAAATAACGATTTTCAGAAAGATTTAGGCACTTTTTGCATTTCATGACTGCCATATTGGATCCGCCATTTTGTTTTTTCGAAAAATAATATCAAATTCGAAGTTAGTGTCCCCAAAAACCCCCAAATAACGATTTTTAAAAAGATTTAAGCACTTTTTGCATTTTATGACCGCTATATTGGATCCGTCATTTTGTTTTTTCCAAAAATAATATCAAATTCGAAATCAGTGACCCGAAAAACTCCCGAGTAACGATTTTTAGATAGATTTAAGCACTTTCTGCATTTCATGACCGCCATATTGGATCCACCATTTTGTTTTCTCTAAAAATAATATGAAATTCGAATTCAGTGACCCCAAAAACCCCCAAATAACGATTTTTAGACAAATTTAGGCACTTTTTAGACTTTTGACCACGTTTTTGGCGATTTGAACCACTGTGCGTTGTATCATTAAACATTACGATAGCAAGTCAACTGTAAGAAAATCTGAACCTTTTTTAGAAAAATGCAAATATCTCGGAGAATAAAATCGACAAAGAGGTAGGTCCCTTTTAATGCGGACGTACAAATTTAGTACATTTTTGTCTACTGGATATTTTAGTCGCTTTTTACTATGAACTATTAAAGTTCAATTTGAATTAATTTAAAAATAGTTTCTAAATATAAACAATAAAAATAACTTTAATTTTTAAAATAAGAATAACAAATCATAAAGCAATGTTGTATAATCAATATTAAGGGCTCAATTGCTTTTTACTTTCAACTATTTTTGCCTTTCAAGAATATTTTCAGAAAATATAATTAATCTATTTATTGATATTATCTCAAAAAAATTTAAGACTGTCGAGACGAGACGAGACTTTTTCGAGACGAGACTCATTAGCGATCTCGACGTTTCGACCCGAGACGAAATTAAAGAAAATTTCACAAAATGTTTCAATTAAAATCGAAGCATTATTTGAAATAATTAAACTTTTACAAACATTATTTATCAACACAGTGTTATTTTAAGATTTCGAGTTTTCGAATTTGTTAAGTTACTAAAATTTTAAAACTAGTTTCCTGGAAAAATTGAAAAAACAATGTCTGGTTTTTTGAGAATTATTTTAACAGTCGAGGTTTTAATAAGTCAACGCCAGAGAGAAGTTTTTAGAAATATAAAACGATAGTGGTTTTTTTTAGCTCGGAGGTACCGGTTTTTTAATTAAAAATATCATAAAATAACATTTAACGAATACAATGATATTTTCTGAGTGCTAATTATTAAAATACTTCAGATTAAAGTTCAACCTTTTAACATGGAAGTCTGTGAGAAACAGACTTCAAAAAATACATGTGCGTTAACCATACAATAAATTTTAAATTATTTAAATTTAAATTATTATTTAAACGAATCAAAAACAGAGACTCTGAAGTTGGCCCTATTTATTTAGCTTCACTAAATAAGTCAAAAAATGAACGAAAATTGAGTTGAGAATCACTGGTCCAAGAGAACTACCTTAAATCCGTTTTAGAAATCAGAAGACAATTTTTAAACTCGAAAAATATGGGCTAAATATTTTGCTCCTTCTACAAAATTATACTTATTGGTTCTTCAAAGATCTTATATACTGTTTGACATAAAATATTGTGTAAAAATGTCAATTGAGTGATGCGCTAATTTTTTAATGTATATGGGTGATTGTCAAAATGGTCAAAATAAAGGAAAACTCTTAGCTGAAAAGTGGAAATTTAATTATGATAAATAATGCGATAAATATTAATAAAAATATATTCTATCACTCCTAAAATGAATAATTTTCGAAGGGGCAGTTTTAAGAGCAAGAAATAAATGCAGTATTTATTATTGAAATAAGGAATAAGATTTGAGGTTAAATGAAGATTGAAAAAGCGGGAAAAATTTTAAATAATGTTAAACAAGTTACCAGAAAATTAGAAAATGTAAAAAGTTGTTACAATTAGGGTAAATGTACCAATTACTACGAATGCTCCAATTACTACGAATCAGCCTAAAATAGTGGAATAAAAATTTGTTTGAATAAATAATGCATTACAAACTAATATTTTATCATTTTAATGTATTAAGAACATTATTATTGCTGAAAACTTCTGGAAAATTGTTTTTAATTTATTTAAAATTGCTTTAAAAGTTACTACTTAGCATCACAACACAGAATTTTGATTTCAGTAGGTTGAAAGTCCTTTTTGATATTTAGTTATTTGAATATATTTGAGACAGAAACATTTAAAGTAAAGTTATTTCCAGATAAAGTAAATATTGTAATATTTAAAAATGTTAACAATTTTTAATATTTTTAATTTTTTCATTATTTATTTTTAAATGTAGTAATGTGTACAGCATTTTATGCGCACGCATCTATTACGACAATACAAACAAAGTTGATTGACCTAACCTACAAATATGTTTTGAATAATGACAACTGTTAATGAGCACTGTGAGTTAATATTAGTTTAGATATAAGTGCTTTTAGTGAAAGAAAAGATGCCAAAAAAAGATATTATTTCTAAGAAAAAGTGGTCAATTAAAACGAGAGCATCAAAAAAAGCTGCAAGAAATTGAAGAAAAAAGCAAAAAACCGAAGAAGCAGTACCTAATGAAAAGAAAATAGAATGGGGAAATCGAGAAAAAAATTAAAGATCTCCAAAAAAAAAAACACGAAACATTAATTTAATACGTATATTAATATATATTTGATTTAAACTTTGCTCAAACAGAACCTATTTGTTCTTTTTTGTGATTCTACAAAGTGATTTTAAACTTTATTCTACATTATTCTATTTCAATATAAAATTAGTTTAGAGAAATATAAATGTTAATAAATAAATAATAAAAACTATTGATTTATAAAAAAAAAAATTTCCCGTATAATTTGCATATTAATAGCGAAAATAAAAATTTTTAAGTAATTTCTAAGGTGAAATTCATTCGTAGTATTGCCATCGTAGTAACACAAACACTCGTAGTAATACACGTGTCGTAATGCAAACCATCTCGTAGTAATACCAACATTGTATTTATTTTTTAAATTGCCTTTTTTAAATATTAATAGGCATTTACCAATTATACACATCGATTTTTCAATGTTAATAATGCTCAAATATTTATTATAAAAAATTCAAGGATGAATTTTTAGTTTAAACTATTAAAACGTAGGTTTAAAAACGACGATTTTGAAAACTCGTAGTAGATGGTACATTTACCCTAAGTCATCTCTGAAGTTTCTATTACTATTATCTTTATTAAATATAATTATTTTTAAAACAAATAAAAATTAAACAGTGAGCAACCAATAAAATTTTTAAGAATGTTTGGCGAAAAAAGTATTGGAGTTTCCAATACTTAAACCAATACTCATTCCAGTACTTAATCCAATACAATATATGCGTTAATAAAACTTAGTACCGTTTTAAAGCTCAAGAATTTTTCTTTCAATTTCATCTGTTACAATTTTATTTTTATTTAGTCTTAATTAAATTAAATACATTAAAAAATCCTTTGCAGGCTATAGTCTTTTGCTAGCGGAACGGTTTGTAGACATCTTTCAACAGTTATAGTTCACAAAATTTTTTTAATTAAATTTTTAATTTTAATTTAGCTTTAACTAACAAAAAATATATACAAATGGAACTTAGTTTTTAATACATGGGCAATTTTTGATAATATTCTCTTTTGGCTTCGTAAATAAGGAGAAAAAAATTTAATTGCAAATGAATAAAAATTTGCTGATAAGTTAAGATGATCATTTAAAATAAGATTTTATATTTGAACATTTAAAGCTTTGATGGCTTTATGCATTTAAACTCTTTTCATAAAGTAATTTTATGCATGTTAGAATCAATTATTTCCTACTCATTTTTAATTTAATTATTTAAATTTTAATGGTTTTGTATTTCAATATTAATGTTCCTTTTTTTCTTCTTCTTTTAAATTTTCTTTTATTATTATTTTTATTATGCATTTTTCAGAAATTTTTAGAATTTAAATTAAAAAACTAAATAAATTTTCTGAAAATGTGAAATCGCGAAAACTATTATTTTTAACACAGGAACTAAGTAAACCAGACAAATTATCATAATTCACTAAAAATATTATTATTATTATTATTAAAAATTTCTGTAATATATTAACATAAATATATATAGATAATTTGTTTTATTGCAAAAATAAATCAAAAACAATGTATTAAACATTTTCGAAAGTACTATGTTAAATATTTTTTCAAGATAACCTTTAAAGTTTCTTTTCCTGTCCCAGATTTCTTAAATGTTCGGTTCAGCAGTTTCCTTTTCTTTTCTCTCATTTTTTAGCTTTTTTATTAAAAAGTTTTTGCTTTTACTTCCTTCTTTTAATTGGTATAAAAATTTTCCAATTTCAACAATAATTATATTTTGACGTTTCAGATGAAATCTTCTAATATTCAGAGTGAACTTAGCAATTAATCAAATTAAACTAATCAGTCGTTCTATTGATATTTTTTAGGTATAAGTATTTTCTTGCAAAGTATTAATTAAAATTTTTAAAGCAAGCTTGCTAATCAAGCAAATAGTCAAGAAAATAATGTTTTGAATGTGCGTGCAAGTTTTATAATTTTATTGATTCTCTCCCATTAAGTAAAAAAATCAATAAAAAAAATAATTTGCGTGAATATATTACCTTTTGAAATGTCCCACAGTTTGACTTTTCGGTCAGCACCTCCAGTTGCAAGGATTTTATCCACAGGTGACCACCTCACCGCATTCACTTCTCCGTCATGTGCATTCTACAAGATTTAAAACAAATGAACCTGTTGTCGATGATCATTCATAAATTTAAAACCACATGCCAATAAGTAATACATTTAGCAAATCAAAAAATAAAGACGTGCTTTTTAATTAGCAATTGATGTGTGAGCGTTAAACAAATGGTGATTGTATTTTAAGTGCGCAAAGTATTAAATAAACTTTTATCATCAATTACGAAAGGAGATTTTAATATTTTATATTATTAGGTAAAACTTTAGTCTTTTTATTGCTTCTCGAGCGTTATGTGGATGGTTCTCTATGAAACGCTGAAAATGAAACTTCTACAAAAGTAAACGGTCGTAATAAAGCTCGACTTTCATACGAAGAAACATAATAGCTTCACATTAAATTATTCTTATTGCGACTACTTGAAACACTACGTTATTACTTTTGAAAGTAGAAAATGGAGATTTGTTACCTTAAAAATATACGACGAAAAAACTTCACAAAAAGTATATAATTAAACAGTCGGACAGTTAAAAGCTATTTTAGAGAATTAATAGAAAAAGTTAAATTTAAAGCACAACAACCGTTGTTTAAATTGCGAAAAAAGTCTAGAACTTTTTGTACTTCTCATCCTTTTACACGGTTAAACTCTTTTTTTTTATTTTCACGAATAAAAATAATTGTGTACTGAAAATTATTTATTGTTAATTCTATATATTATATTTACAATATTCTTTTATAAGATATAAATATTTATTCGCAGATGTTTATCTATAAAGCATTTCAATTATGATTTAATTGTAGCTAAAAATTAATCACTATTTAAATTTATGTTTAATGTAAAACTTTTAAATAATTTATAAACGTACAAATTGGATTTGAAAATCTTGTTTCTATTACAAATTTAATATATAAATTATAGTTAATTTAATGGCAAATGTTTTATGAAACTTTTAGCAAAACAGTTGGGACTGTGTAAAGTACCAAGTTTGGAAGACAATACTTGTTGCTAAACCACACGACTTAGAGTTCACAGCCTTTATATTATACGGTGATTGCCAAGTTATAACTTAATTTCGGAATTTACATATACCTATAATATTTCACACTTACATTCAGTAAAATACTTAACAAACTTGAATTAAGTAAACATATTTTAAGAAGCTTCTATCTAAAAAATCTTATTGGCAAATTAATTGTATTTTATTATTCGAACTATTCGTAAAAAAATACAAAAACGAATTTCATTTAAACATAAAAATTTACAGTAAAGAAAGAGATTTAAAAATAAATTTTGATAATGAATTTTAAAATTTCTCTCAGAACTATTAGAAACAACAGGGGAAAACTTTTATTAAACAGGGAATCTCGGAGTGGAATTAAAAAAAATTCGTAGATTTATTAGTCGAAAGATTAGATTAAACAATGCTTTGTTAAATTAAAATATATTAATTTCAGAAGCAAGTACATTTTCAGCAACAAAGGAAGCATGCCAAATCATTATTATTAATCAAACATGCATGTTAATTATAAATATTGAAAAGTTTTACAAAAATCACATTTTAATTAATTCTTTCTCTACAGCTTTAATTTTGTCTTCAAATATTTGCCGAAAGTCTAGAAATTATTCTGACATTATTTCGTAACGTCGCAATTGCAAATGTGATTTCCAAGTTTTTAGATATTACAACAGTCAAATTAATAGAAAGCTAAGATCAACTATAATTTTAAAAGTTTCAACTTAACTATTAAAAAATGTGAAAATTAATTTGTTATGTTATATTATCAACTAAAACTAAATATATAATTTATAACATTCCACAGATTAAAAAGAATACTATTATATTCTAATTGTTATGTATTAATTTTAAAATATCTACTTCGAAACAATCAAATCAGAACCATTCACTGAATCAAGTACAAATTACATATTTTTAAAAATGTGATTCTGTTTTGACTAGAAAATAACACATTAAAGTTATTAATTTAAATGTAAATTTAGTTTTTTACTACAAAACAATAATTTTAGAAAAAGTTTAATTTTAGTGGAAAACTAATAAAATTGTCTATATATTTCACTCAATCTAAAGAAAACGAAAATTTTCTTAAATAATAATTTTACGATAAAATACGTACCACTTAAAATAACATTTGTCATAAAAATTAAATTTGTGTCGCAAATAAGAAAATATATTGAACAAAAAAATTGTGAACATTAATCATGCGAATTCTAAACGCAATTTTAGAAATTAAAGTAAAATAAAAAATAATTCGGAGCAAACATAAAATTAATGTTTTAGATTATAAATATTATCTTTCAGAAATGTTTTAAACAAAATAACTTGGTGCGTTTAAAAGAAAAACCTACGACAATATTATTAATATTAACCAAATTTTAAAAATTAATCTGTTCGCAGGTACATTTTTCAAAAATTCAGATGCAAATAAAGATGCTCACAGGAACAAATATTTTTGAATTTAAGTTAAAATTAAATTTCTCTTCTTTAACTTTTAGATAAATCTATATATTGTTCACTAATATGAAAAAGTTGGTTAAATTTTTGTATAATTTTAAATTTAATGAAAGATTTAATATTTTTAAATACCAACTTAACAGAATTTTATGTAATTAAGATTCTTATAAATTAAAAATAATTCCAAGAAAACAACAAAAAATTATATTTGCTTCTGAATTTTCTGAAACTAATCTACATGAATATTGAAATTAAACCTTTCACGACAAAAAGATATGCAATATATAATTATATTTATTGCAACAGACGTGTGGTTTCATTCACACATACATCCACATTCGTCGATAAAATAAGAATAAATTACAAAATAATGTACAGAACAACTTAAACTAATCGGCAATTTAAACTAATTTTCACTCTTAAAATCGAGTAATCGCAAAAAAGAGAATAAAGAAACAAATTGACTTTTCAACTAAATAAAGTTTTACTACATATACCTAATATCTCAAAGTTTAACATTTTTTAAACTTGGTACATAAAGAAAATTATTGCTATTTTCCTCTTAACATGAACAATGAAGAAAATTGGAAAAGTAGAAAATCCTTTTAAAGAATAAATCCAAGTTTGTAAAAATGTACTTTGTTTCCATAAATCAGTTAATAAAAATTTTTGCATTCAATATTGAATGGACGAGATATGTACGATATCATCTTTTTCGAACATAAAATGTGTATATTATAAACGAATAAGAAAATTAAAGGCTCCTTTTTTATGAAAAAAACGTATAAAATGTTTTTTGCTTAAAGAGTAAGAAAAAATTATTTGTAAAATTAATGTAAAATTGTAAAAAATTAAACAACTGGGTAAATAATTAAAATAATTAATTTGACATAAAAAGACTCCATTCAAGTTTTTAAATATTAAATAATATATATATTAAATAAATAATATGTATACTGCTATAAAAAAGCTTGTAAATACTTATTTTTCAGTTGTTCTTAAAACCCCTAAGTTTTAACATATTAAACAAGAATTTAGAATAATGAGCCAGACCATTTTGTTTTGACTAAAGTCGTTGCGAACTAATTTTTAAAAAATTTGATCCTTCCAGAAATGATTCTGTATCACGGTGGTCCTGAACACATTTTTACCCAAAGGTTCTGTCACTGTAAAATTTCTTTCATATCTTAAATCTGGACACTTTTCTGAGTATTTTGCAAAAAAATTTAAAATCTTTCATCGAGCCGTTTTTAAAAAAATCGATTTTTAAAGTTAAAATATTGAAATTTTCGCTTTTTATGAAAAACATCGCGTAATTTCACAGTTAAAATTTACACGTAACCGAACTGTATAAAGAGTAAGTATTAACTAAGTTGTCTTGATCATTTTTACGAAGGAAAAATTAAAATTTTTGTTTTATTTTAATTATTATTTCATTAATAGACATTAATGAATAAAGATATTTACAGAAAGAGGTAATTGTTTACTTTACCACTAACACGACATCTAGTAGATGTTATTATAACTGAATCAATATATTTATTCATTTGTTTATGTTGTTTATAACCTTCATGTGAAAAAAAAAAATAATAAATTGACTTAAAATGTCGAAAGCTCGGACCTCGACGCACGACGAGAATCGTGTAAAAGTGTGCTTATTCTGTTTTGGCAGAACAAAACAAATGTTTATTATTAAAAAAGAATTAAAAAGTCGAGTGGAAAAATTATTTTCTAATTATGTTGATGATACTAGAATACCAGGAGCTTTATGCAGCTCGTGCAAAAGACATTTGTATGATGTTAAAGACAGATTAAACAAAGAGTTAGCATTCCCAGATTTATCCACCTTTCTTGTACCGAAAACGCGACCACAAGATGCATCAAAGTGTACATGTCGACTTTGCGAAATTGCAAGAAAACCTGAACGTGTATATTTTTCTCACAATATTGATAAGTGAAAACCAGAAACTAATATTTCAAATGTGCCTTCCAGTAAGTATCTGCAGTTAAAATGATTACATAAAATTTATTACTATAAATCGAGTGTATTTTTATTTCTTAAAATTTGTATTTCAGAAGGTAAAAATACTTCAGTTGGTGAAAAGCGTTGCAGTACATGTTTCTCGATAATTGCAAAAGGTATAGAACACTCTAGGTGTACTTCGTCTTCTCGGGTGGAAAATTTAAGTAATTTGCTGTCAGAATCATCTCAAAAAGTACAGGAACAAGTGATTACATCTGTGATTAAGAAAAACTTGGGTAAGCAAGGAGTCACAAAAAATTCAGAATTGAAACTCACTCAAGCTCATGGCGGAAAACCTTTAAATATTACTATTGGAAAAAAGGAACAAAATTCAGTAGAAAATTCGCTACTCAGTGTAAAAGACATGTTGCAAATTAAAACAAATTTTAATTTAAGCAATCGCGTAACAAAGGGACTTGCTTCAACAATACGTACTGCTACGAAAAGGAAAAATGCTATTGAACCAGGATTACAAGAAAAACTTGTAGCTGCAAATCATTCTGTTCATCAATTTTTTAGCTGTAAAGAATTAAATTTACAACTTGTCAAAGGAAACACGATTTCTGAAGATGTAAAAACAATAATTCTTTGTAAAGATCTTTCGGCTTTTATTAATCACGTCGAAAAAGCAAGACAAGTATCAGAAACTCATTTAAAAATTGGAATTGACGGAGGAGGTGGATTCCTGAAAATATGCTTATCGATACAATCAACTAAGAGTGATGAAATAATAACTAAACGTTCCAGATATTATGACGAAGGAATCGCTCCCAAACGCTTGAAAGACTCTGGTGTAAAAAAAGTCCTTTTACTTGCTGTGGCTCCTCGTACGCAAGAGAATTATAGCAACGTTTCACAATTATGGACTGAATTGAGTATCAGTAAATTCGATGTCACAATTGCTACGGATTTAAAACTGGCGAATATTTTGGTTGGGATAATGTCTCATAGTAGTAATTCTCCTTGTACTTGGTGCTTCGCGAAAAAGAATGAGCTAGGTGTATGCGGATGTGCCAGAACAGTCCATAATACATTGGAAAATTATGAAAAATGGTGTAAAGCCGGTTCATTAAAAACAAATGCAAAAAAATTTAATAATTGTATTAATCCACCATTATTCAACGCAGACGTAGATAAAAGATTTCTGGATCTCCTGCCTCCACCTGAACTACATTTGATGTTAGGTGGAGTAAATACAATTTTCTAGAGTATGTTAAAACAACACGAAAAAGTGGCTTTAGATTGGGCAAGCGAATGTCATATACAACGAGAGATAACACACAATGGACCAGAATTTAAAGAAAATTCGTGCAGAAAACTCTAATGTAAAGTGGATCTTCTCCGAAGAACAAAAAATATAGAAATCTTAAAGTACGTAAAAGTTTTCGAAGATTTTAAAAATGTCGTCGATGCATGCTTCGGGAATGATTTGAATGCAATTTTTCAAATTATATAGCTGCATTTAAAACAAGCTACATGGATTTGGGTATTAACATTACTCCTAAGATTCACGCGATTATTTTTCACGTAGAAGAATTTTGCAGCCTTAATCAAGTTGGCTTAGGACGCTTTAGTGAGCAGGCAATGGAAGCCGTGCATCACGACTTTCAAAGTGTGTGGGAAAAAAATAAAGTTTCTGACAATAACCCGAATTATCCGCAAAAACTTTTGCAAGCCGTGTGTTAATATAACAGTATGCACATTTAATTTTCTTTACTAGTATATGTTCTCTATATTTAAAAATGTTTAAAAGAATTTAGTAAACAGTTCAATAAATTATTTTTATTAGCGAAAATGTTTAATTTATTAACTTAGTAAATTATATAAATTTTTACTACGGTACTACAAGTTGTTTCTCATAAAAAGCTAAAAATTCAATATTTTAACCATAAAAATCGATTTTCTTAAAAACGGCTCGATGAAAGATTTTAATTTTTTTTGCAAAATACTCAGAAAAGGGTCCAGATTTAAGATATGAAAGAAAATTTACAGTGACAGAACCTTTGGGTTAAAATGTGTTCAGGACCACCGTGGTATGGCTTTTGGAGTACGAAATTAAAAGAATTATGTTAAAACTTCAATTATTTATCTTATATATGATTTTAAAGTACCAAAGAGAAATATATAATTTCACGAAAGAAAATAGTAAAAATTGTGAAAGAAAATCACTTCTTAAAATTTTACTTTTTTTCAAGAATCAAAAATCTAAATAACACAACATTTTTATTTTTTTGTTTTGAACATCGTAGGATAACTTTATACCCTAAATTATACTAGAAACAAATTAGCACCCATGAGTAAAGCGAATTTCGATAACCAAACTCTTCCCTTAATTTTTTAAAATAAAATTTTTCATAATGTTAACCCTTAATAAAAATAATTTAAAGATATAAAACTGGTCTTAAATTCATTAAATGATGATTATTTTTAATTTAACACACTTTTCAGTGACTTTTAAGAAAGTTTCCATCTTAAGGACGTTTTTTAAAAATTGAAATTTTTAACAATTTGGAAAAACGGTTTAAAAAATTACTTGTTGAAAATAAAATGTTATCTCTGTGGCAAAGAGATACTTAACAAATTGTTCTGCAATTTGGTATATAATATTTTAATATATCTTATTTAGTTTTTATTTTAGAGCATTATATCGAAGCCATATTCATCTTGAAACACCCTTCCCTATGTAATTGATACTTAAATTATCAAACAATTATCTTAAATAAACTTTCATACACTCTTGCGTAAGGAAATTAAATGTTGAATATAAATACAAATTATTGAATTAATTAATTAATATAAATTAAAACTTATATTTTTTAGAACAGCTGAAAAACAAGTGTCTACAAATTTTTACATACATCACAGTGCACCTTCTTTACCATTTTCATTTATAAACATATTATCCATATTTACAAATTTTTTCATTATTTATTTAAATTTACAAACTAAACTGAATCAATATAGACTTTGTCACTATTCATTGAAATCAACAAAATAAATTAAATTTGTTTTAAAAAAAGCCAATAATTTTTTTTCAGAATAATTTGAAAAAGATGTTGTTATTGTAAGCTAACATAAGTTCATTAACGTACAAATTTGATGGAGACATTGGTAGGAACCGCGGTGGGAAGGCCAATAATTCCTTCTTTGACACTAAGACGATCAGGACTAACTGGTCTTGTATCTCGAGCAGCATCCTCTAATTCCTTTTGCATTTTTGCTTGCCTCTTTCTGTGAAATAACAAATAAAATTAAAAGAATAATAGCAATCATATTATATAAAATCTACAAGTGAATCGAAATTCTTTTGAACATCCAAAAAAATTATTATTTATTTTATAAGATTTGTCAAATATGATAAAATTCTTAATTAATAATATGAAGTGTTGAAATTTATCGAGTAAAATAAATAAAAAGTAAAATAGAAGTAAAATAGACTCGTTTACTTTAAAAGAATCTCAAGTTATTAGAATGGGTAATATCTATCTCGTTTATTCTTTATTTATCAATGGCTTTGTTATTATAAATAACATTCTAAAAACGTATTATAATAAAATTTTAAATGAAAAAAATTATTTTAATGAAACGGGTTGCAACTGTCAGGACAATTTTCAATTACAGTATATTATTTAAAACTATGTAAAAAACTATAAGGAGTTTATATGAATTATATGTACACATTTATATAAAAGTAAATCATTAAAAAATGAAATTATTTATTATTTCTTTTATTTACACAGAAAGAAAAAACATTCAACAATATAATATGTAATCATAAATGAATTATAACAATTATTAAGAACATTATTTTCTGATGTTGCTAATGTGCATTTGCAGGCTTTAGATTACAATTCAGTGACATATAGTGTAATAATGGTTATTAATAAGTATACATAAACAATAAAAATATTTACATATTATTTACAATTATTACATAATATTGAAATTACATAATTATAAAGAATTTAACAATATCAAATTAACGTTTTTTATTACCACACTCAATTTTACAGTAAACTGAAAGAAAATAAATAACAAATTTTATTAAAATAGTTTAAAATTTAGAAGAAAATGACCGAATACGAAATTTTTATATAAGAAATTCTAGACTTTTAACATATTTTATGTAATATGTTTAAAAGGTTCATTTCATATCAACATTTTTATAAAGTTAAGAATTTAATTTTCAAAAATAAGCAAGGAAAAATTGATTTTCTGAAGAGAAATATATATATTGAATATATTGCTGGTATACTTTTATTAAAAAGCGACAAAAATTTATCTCTCTATGAAGATATTTAAAAATTAAAAAAAAACTTTTTCCCAATTTTAAAACAAATTTAGAAACAGTAACTTCGACATATCTAAACAAATTATTTATTTTCATTTTTTTCTTCCGTCAAGTTAGAAATTGACTTAACATTGATTTTACACTATTAACATTTGAATTGTCAATGCAAAAGAATATAAATATTATGGTGGCATATTTTTACAAAGTTTAGAATTTCTTATCTAAAAATTTCATTTTTTGACACTTTTTTTCTAAATTGTAAAATATTTTAGTATTACTTGTAAACCATTTTTTTCAGTGCGCTAACAAAAAAAATATTAATCCATCTTTTTCGATTATTATATATAACAGCTTTTATTATCAAATACATAAAAAATGTTTTCCTTAAGAGTTTCGACCTATTAGAATTTTGTGTAGAATAATCACTATGTTCATTTTAAATAGAGATACCTATTTGAAAGAAAAAAGTATTTTTAATATTTTTTAAGAATGTTAATTGTTTCTAATCTTATAAATGTATTTTAACATTCTGACTTTAAAATAATGATAATTATTTAAATATTAAGGGTGATGAAATTACAGATAATAGTAATAATATTCTGAAATATCTCTTTTTAAAATGGATGAAATTACTTCAGTGAAGAATCATTTTGCGCAAAAGTTTAATATTTTTATCTTCTTTAGAAAGAAAAATGTGCAATGAATGTATTTCTCGTAATAAAAGCTATTGTAGAAATCGAAAAACAGATGAACTGTTATTTCTATTCAGTAGTATGTAAGTAAATTACTAAATTGAAATCAAACAATTTTTGCAATTTTTAAACTATCAATAATAAATTACTTAAAAAATCACACCTTCTTAACTGGGTCCAAGTTTTCCACATTGATGGTATAGTTAAATATTTTGTTTTAGTAAATTAAGAACTCTTTCAAGAGATTAAAAATACTGTATTTAAATGTTTATGTTATGACATTGTCAAGAACATGCATTCAATTTATTATAAAGAAAACTACATTTCAAGTAAAGATTCAAAAGCCTTCACCAATCAAAAAATAATATTTTCATGCAAACAAAAATAATTTTTTAAATTATAATTTAAATAATTAAATTCATAATGATTTAATTTAATTCATGTGGTATAATGGCTTAATCACTTTTTTTTATAATAATAATAATAATATACATTTTTTGTTGCTTGAAGATAAATATTTTAATAATTATCTATATTTAAACTCAAGTGTAGTTTATAAATAATTTAAAAATGGCGTATCTCAATAAAGAAAATATTTAACCTGAAATATTTTAATTCCAAATTCTAAGAAATCTTTTATAGTTTTTAACAACCAACGTTACAAAAATAAAATTCACTAGCCATTATTGTTTTACTTTCAACTGTCAGTTCTAATTAAAAATATAAATTAAAAACATAAAATTTGTGAAAAAACAAAAAATTTAAAATAAATTTACTCATACAATTTAAGAATATAATTTTTAAAATAAGAACATGCAGCTAATTAACACAACTAATTTACAACAAAATAAAGCAGACAAAAATTCAGTACAATCAATAACATTTGGAAAACACATATATTTGTTTTATTTCTATCAATTTTCAACACATAGAATAAGCACACATGAAATGTGATTAATTAAAAAGCATTAATTTCTATTATCAACATAGTAATGAAATTATTGATAATTTCTAAATCTTTTTCTGTAAAGCGAAATTATATATTTTGTACAGAAAAAGATTATTTTGACAACTAAAGGGTCAGTAAAAAACGTGTATATGATGACCAGCCCAAAAGCTATTTAGCATTAAGCATGACATTTCATTTCATAAAATTTTGTCTCTTCGTTAAACTTACCCAAACTTTGAAATGGTATGCATCAAAAAGGCTGTCGGGCTGGTAAAACTCTCACTGAAACGAAAATGTCAAGCAGTGTGAAGTGGCTAGAGCAGCAAGCTCTAGTGAAATGTTCTTTTCTTTGTACTCAGCCATGCTTCTAATATTAGAGGATAGAATTTAGCTAAACAGTGAAATAACAAGATACTAATATTTTACAACAACCTGAAGACTTACGAGGAGGCAAAGTAGGAATTTATTTAGCATCTTATTAAAGAAAACTCGCAACCCCTTTAAAACTCAAATTTATAAAATCAAATTCAGTCTAAGACCCGATTGCTGAATTATGATAGGTATTTCGAGGAAAGTAAATACATATCGAATACAATTCTTTAAACAAATTGAAAAATATTTCACACAATTTTAAGAATTGTGTTAGTTGAATATTATATTCCTTTCGATGAAATTATATATAAATCGTATTAAAAATTTGGAATATATATGTAAAGATTCGACTTTTAATGTTCGCAAATTCACTCGCCAAATGGAGCGAAAATTCTTTATATTTTAAATTGATTGAAGAATGCAAGAGTTTTGCTCTCGTTACAAAATTTATTTGATTTAAGGACTCGACTAGTTAAGTTTAGAACTAGTGTTAGACAGTGTACAAGAAATTAACAAAGTAAAGTAAAACATAAAAGAATAAATATTATAAACAAATTATCTCCTGGACTAGAGAAAATAAATATATATTAAACTGTGAATTGATCCTGAATTACCAGCGACTTTCCGAAAACTAGATTTTCTTTTTATAGCTGTTTCTAACTAGATTTCTCATCTTTTGCATAAAAATGTCTAGGCCTAAAAAAATTAATGAATTTGCCATTCGCTATAGAAAGTCGCTGCTACATTCTGCGCGACGCCACACTCTTTTTCTAGTTATTCACTAATCTTCTCAGAGGAAAAAGTTGAATCTAAGAAATGTGTGGTAGTGGCCAAGAAAAAAATCCTCGAAAAATTTCCAAAAATAGATTTATAAAGCTTATAAAATTTCTTATCCGAAAGCAATAGCTGTAATAGTTTTTTAATTATCGCGAGAGAAATATCAAGTAATTTTTAGAAATTTATAAGTTAAACCTTTTTTCAAAGCCAGAAAAGTTAAAGCAGAAAGTTTAAACTTTATAGGCATAATCATTGTTTTTACCCTTTAATTTGAGCTTTATAGACTTAATTATAAAATTAATTGTCGAGTTCACGCACTGATTTAATCGAGTTGGTGGTCTTGCTACCTACTTTACTCTAGAGTTTCACGTTTTAGTTCATAACTCGAAAACTAGTTGACATTTTTTAAGATTATGAAGCTCAAATTGAAGAGAAAAAGACCATGATTTTGCCTATAAAATTTAAATTTTTTCTTTCAACTTTTCTGTCTTGGGGAAAAAGTCGAAGTTCAAGTTTAAAATTGCAAAAATTGAAAAATTATTTCATATTTTTCTCGTGATAATTAGAAAACTATTAAAGTTATTGCTTTTGGATACCGATCGCATTTTTAGAAATTTTATAAATTAATTATAATCTTAAATTAAGACATTTTTCGTGTTTTAGATACCAAAAGTATCTTAATTTAGGACATTTTTGTCCAATTTAAGACACCATGTTTTTGCAGTGCAAAGAGTGTTTTTAATTGCTTTCCACGAAGTATCTGCTCAATTGTGATCGGTAGTGTGTACTAGGGTGGTCCAAAAAAGGGCAACTTTCAAAAATTGTTTACTCACATCGCTAGATCGGTGCAAATGCCAAAAAAAGTAATCACGTATTTTTTCATTTTTAGATCGCACAATATTAAGGGGTGTCGCAAACACCCCCTTTTTTCACCTTAGAAATACATGGGAAAACGTACTTTTTTAAAAAATGAAAAAAAATCTAAATTTTAATCCAAAAGGCTTAGAACTATAGGAAACATTGAAAAGTATTAAAACTTCATGAAACTACAAAGAATTTTCTATTTCTTTGATGGGGAAAATTTCTTAAAATATATATCACATGCTTTATGGAAGACCCCTTAAACAATTTTTGAAAGTTGACCATTTTTAGACGACCCTAGTGTACACTCTACACTCAGATCATTGCATAAATGTAAAACGCAAAGCAATGTGCATTTAGTGTATTTTAAATCTTTTACTTAAAACCGATGCAATAAAACGAGTGTTGAATATTAGATGTCAGGTTACTATCTTTTCTTAAAAATGTACTTAAATTATATCTTACAAGCATGCAAACTAAAATTATTGTTCCTATTGAATATTTACAAATTAATCGTACTTACGAAATTATTCCCAAATATTTTTCTAAAAACAACGAACTACAAGTGACTGAAAAGTTATTTATTTAAGTTACAAATTTCAGCCTATTTTCCTTTAAGGCAAATCAAAAGAAAACTAATTTCGATACCTTTTTACACTTCCTCAGAAAATATATAACCATGCAGAATTAGTAACACTAGAAAACTACCACCCAGTCAATAATATCAGCTTGGCTTTGGAAGATGTAAAATTGATATAATAATCTAATTAAGCTTGCAACATAACACGTGTGTATCGAAAAAACGAATATGAAACAAATTCAGATATTCTGAATTCAATTTTTCTAACTGTCAGTTTTTATTAAGTCGTGTAATTTGGGAGGGTATAAAACGATTCTGACAACACTAACAATTACAAAATATTGACATGTAGCTACTAACACATAATACTTTCAATAATATTAAATTGTTCTACATACTTCAAGAAATTGTCATTTTCCTCGTTCATCTTATCCGCATCTTTGGCTTTGTATTTGATTAATCGCTCCACTAACTGACGATTTTCTTCCTGTAAATTTTAAAAACTTTTTATTTTATATTCGATCTCTTTTATCTTCACTTATATTACTTCTTTTTCTTTAATTGACATTGTTATTACTCTTTCTTTCACTTTATATGTTTTCTTTTTCTTTGTATTTTAATTTTCATTCCTAAAGTAAATAAAATGCAAACTTAAGAGAAAATATTTGAGAATAAAATCACAGGTAATAATTTAAGAAATTAATTTAAATGAATATAATATTTGATATATTTATCATGTAACCTGCACGTGAAACTGCATTTATGTTCTAAATTTCAGAATTTTAAGTCAAAACTTGTGGGTGCTAGAAAGTGGGGAAACACGCTTTTAAAAATAAAGTTTTTCTTGGACAACACTATTAATTATTATCAACACTTCCAAACAACTTTTTTATATTTTTACTAATATTTTTTAGTCTTTACTTAAGTATTATTATTTTTCAAAATAATAAATATTTGGACACCAAATTTTGTAAAATTATTTATAATATCATTAGAAATATCTATCTAATCCAAATTTGTTTAAATTTTGACTTAAAATTAATTTTTTAAATTTCCGAAAACCAGCAAATTTTGAAAGAAATTATTTTAAGGCCAAACTCAAACAAGTTTATTACTATCGGATTTAACGACTAGAACTAAAAATTGATTGCTCTCTCCAATATTGAAGAATTGAAAGGTAGAAAGATAGAAGGAAAATAACACCTAGCTAAGAACGATTTATTCCTGGACATGTAATTTAAATATAATAAAGTTAAAACATTTGTCGTCGTAGGAGAAAGTATATATAATGGTATTACATTTTACCTAAGGACAATGAATACCTCATTAATAATGAAGTGAAAATATTTTTCTATAAAACATAATTTCTTTATTATAACATATTCTTGGGCGGGTTCCATTTCAAATCAGGCAGGATATCCACTTGTGATCACCGAATGTGATGAGGATGAAATATGTTAATTTTGAATGGAAATTAGGTGACACGTATTTTTGCGAATTGCGAAAAAAAAATTTTCCTTGAAGTTATGAGCATTTAAATTTCGAAGACTTTTCAGTAAAAAAAACTCAATTTTTTCTTTTAATGTTCATATTTCTTGATCTACTTCAGATATTTAGATTTTCTTTCCAGATTCTGATGGGGTTTTTCAATCTCTTTCAATATCCACAAGAAAATTTTAAAAATCTTAAAAAGTAACAAACTGACAATGGTTTTTTAAAAATTTTAAAAAGTCGATTATCTCGGAAAACCCACACTTATATTTTTTGCTGATTTTTTTTTAACTTTGTCTTATTATAAGGAATATATACTGTGAAAATTACATTGGCTAAACAAATTTTATAATAACTAAAAATTAAACAAAAAAAAATTTTTTTAAACGATTGTAAAATCTGTTTAAAAGAAAAGTAGAATTATATTTAACTAAAATATTTTATATTTCGCTTACTTTTTCAACTGTGATGTAAAGAATTAAGTTTTTTTTCACAAGTCTATAGAAATCCAGTCGTGTTTAACAGTTCTGGCCATATAACAAGTAGTTCTTGTCGGGGATCTTGTACCTTCATTGTCATTTTTTATTTTCTACCTGACATTTTTACAAACGAGCGATTGGCTGAACCTCTTGCACTGTGGAAATTCAATTGGATAATAATTTTTGAGTAACTAGAAATTATAACAAAGAATTTTCATTTTTTTTTTAATAAATGTAAAATTTGATTGAAGCAAAAGTAAAATTGATTTTAAGGGCATGTAATGGAGTATGATGCCACTGATATTGGCCAAAATTGTCCGTAAACTTTCTTATAAAATAACAAATATTTTAAAGCTAAACGTTGTAAAATTACTTAAAATATCATTAAAATGGTCTGTCTGGCCCAAATTTGGTTGATTTTGCTGTAAAATTAGCTTTTTAAAAAATTCGTTGATTTTTGGAAATTTTTAAAAATTAATTTAAACAGATTTAAATTTGAACATATTTAGGTCAAGCAGATGTTCTTAATGGTATTTCAAGTAATTTGACAAAGTTTATTTTAGGGGTAAATTTACTGACAAATTTGACCTATACTAGAGATGTCATTCTCCATCACATGATCTTAATTAATATATTTCATATTTCGCTTACTTTTTTAACTGTGATGGAAAAAATTAAGTTTGTTTTCGCTCGTTTTTAAAAATGTCAGGTAGAAAATAAAAAATGACAATGAAGGTACAAGATCCCCGACAAGAACTACTTGTTATATGGCCAGAACTGTTAAATACGACTGGATTTCTATAGACTTGTGAAAAAAAACTTAATTCTTTACATCACAGTTGAACAGATAAATATAATTCTACTTTTCTTTCAAACAGATTTTACAATCGTTTAAAAAAAATTTTTTTGGTTCAATTTTTAGTTATTATAAAATTTGTTTAGCCAATGTAATTTTCACAGTATATATTCCTTATAATAAGACAAAGTTAAAAAAAATCAGCAAAAAATATAAGTGTGGGTTTTCCGAGATAATCGACTTTTTAATATTTTTAAAAAACCATTGTCAGTTTGTCACTTTTTAATATTTTTAAATTTTTCTTGTGGGTATTGAAAGAGATTGAAAAACGCTATCAGAATCTGGAAAGAAAACCTAAATATCTTAATTAGATCAAGAAATATGAACATTTAAAGAAAAAAATTGAGTTTTTTTACTGAAAAGTCTTCGAAATTTAAATGCTCATAACTTCAAGGAAAAATTTTTTTTCGCAATTCGCAAAAATACGTGTCACCTAATTTCCATTCAAAATTAACATATTTCAACCTCATCACATTCTGTGATCACAAGTGAACATCTTGCCTGATTTGAAATGGAACCCGCCCTTGGGCTTTTGTAAAGTACGATATTATGTTCACCTATATTGACAATAATTTTATTTTTCTTAGTGTTAACTGTACTTTTATACGAGAAATGAGGTCAACTATCTTAGGGTAAAAACGTTTCAAAATTTAATTCATATGATATATTATGAAATATCAAATGACAGAGTAATGTTTGACGTCCTAATTCTGGGAAAATTAAAAATGAAATAAAAAACCAGTCGTTGATTCCCCACAACAAATTCCCATAGAGTATTTCGTACAGAATCCCATATGAACATTTACAGTACTACTTTTCTTTAAATTAAAAAATATTTAACTTTAAAATAGATTTGTTTATTAAGGTAAATCAAAAATTTACTTTATTCACTGTAAAATGTGATATACAAAATTAATCGGAATTAAATTCCAAAATTTGTTCTAAACTAAACACCTTATATGCTTTATACTCAAAAGGAAAATATAAATTTATCTGGTCTAATTTTTTAAATGATCTATTAAAAATAAGGGTAATCGGAAACTTGTCCAAAATTTATTTAGAATATTTCATTTTTACTGAAAAAAAATCCATAAGTGGTCAAAAATGTATTTTACCTTTATGATTTGATATAGCGAAATTTAGCAGACATTTAACTTATAAGAAATTTATTTAGACATGATTTTTAATTAGAAACATATTTTTTGACAGAAATTCTTATTGGGTAAAAGTTTTATTTATTTGAATTTTATGTATAGAAAATTAAATAATTAAGGAAGAATTAGACACATACATGAGAAAGGTTATGATTGAAGTCATTATTTAGCTTCTTGAAATAAATAAATTAACTTTTAATCTAATTTTATTTAGACAAAATGTAACAAATTCACTTTAAAACAAAAGAAACCATTAGAACTCATAATTAGATAAAAATTCAAAAATTTTGACATTTAGAAACGTCTTAAAGAAATTAAAGAAACTATAAATTTGTTTTTGAATGTCAAAGATCTTTAATTTTTATCCAATTATGAGTTTAAATCTTTTATTTTGTCTTAACTTAAATTTTTCACATTTTGTCTAAATATAAATTAAATTAAAAGTTAGTTTTTCTATTTCAAAAAGAAAAATTATGACTACAAACATAACTTCTTGTCGAATATGTGTCCGATTCCTCCTTAAAATAATTTACTTAGAGAAGAATTTGTACTTGAAATAGTTACCATTTGACAGATGTCAAATAAAAATTGTATTTTTCAAAAATTGTAGAGATTATCTCAAAAAATCGAGTAAATATTATTCAGACACAAAACTTATCATAAAGATAAGGACATATTGTACAAACATAGGTAAATGTTTTTTTGTACAACACCTGAAATTAATGGTTTTAACATCAACTAATTAAATTAATTAATTAAAAAATAACAAACACTTAAACTAATTCATAACAATCAAAAAATTTATAATTAAAATCTAAAAATGTTTTAATATTAGCAATTGTTCAAAATAAAATTTACCTATGTTTGTACAATATAACAATATTTAAAATAAGTTTTGTCTCAAAATAATTCTGACTCAAAAAATTGAACCAATCTAGTTTATTCTAGCTCATTAAAAGTGTAGGTTCATTTACAAATTATTTATTTTACATATATTAAGTTGGAATATTAGAAAAAACTTCACTATTTTAAGTTAATTCTTATAAAATTTAACAACTTACAATAATAATTTGTTTAAGCAATCACTAATGACTGTTGAGGCTAATTTAACACATTCTTTTATTATTATTATTAAACATACAAAGTTGATAAGTTAGAAAAAAAAACTACAAATTTCCAAAATTATTCGAAAAATATTTAGAAAATATTACATTCTGAATATTTACAAACCCCACATAAAATATCAAATATGTTTATTAGATCTTTACCTAATTTTACACAATTAATACAAATTAAGTCACATCTAAAAACTGTTTTACATAGGTATTATAAAAATACAAAATAATTTAATTTTATCAGAAACTTTCTGACGAAAAGGAATCGATAAAATTGTGTGATTCCTTTCATCTAATGTTGTCCTTGGTGATCAATAATTGATTTATTTATGTGGAAGATAACATTTCACTCACCCCAAATCGATTATACGTAACTGTTTTAGAACATTTTGGAAGTCACGGAATTTCTAAGAGCAGCTTGGAAACCATTTCAAACTATTCTACAAAGATATGTAATTTCTGCTCTGCATTTAAAAGTTACGCGTTTTCCAAATTATCACAAACATTTACGTATATTCGACTTGGGGTGAACGATTTGTTTCATTGATGAAAATGTATTAGAAGTTTTTTTTTTTGTAATTTGTAGTCGAACTTTGCAACGTCTTTTAAGAGGAGGGACCACCCTTTTTTGACCCCCTTAAATTATCATGACCTTAGTCAGATATATTTTTTTTCTTGCATCTTTTGGGTCCTAAATACATGCAGACTGATCAAAAATAAAATATCTTAATTTTTGCTAATTTTAGAATTTTTATTTTCTGATTAAATTAAATTTTTTTAGATTCCATGCGAGAGATTCTAAAGAATCATTAAAAAAGCATATAAAAAAATTGGCATTGAAAAATAATGAAAATTGTAAAAGAAGTTGAATATTTAAAGAAAGAGTACACAATGAAATAACAACACATTTTTCAGAAGGGCCAATTTTTTTGACATACTTTTAAATCTAAAATTATAGTATATTATCAAAAATCAAGAAAACTAGGTAAAAATTATGTCCATTTCATGGACATTTCGCTTCCAAGTAAGGAAAATAATTTTCTTCCTCATAGAGGAAGCAATAAATTTACAATATAAAATTTGATTGGAGAATTTATTAAAAAAATAATTTTAAATTCAAAAAAATGAAAAAACATTAATTATTTTACAAACTTTTGATTAATTATAAAGATTATAAAGGTTAGTCGATTCGTTTTGAGATGAGGAATATGGTTTTTATATTTCCTATGTTGTATTTTTAGCATGGAAAAAATTATAGGAAAAAACGGTTTTTTTCGATGAAAAAAGGTGCACAAAAAAATTTGATTGGGTATTTTCAAAAATTCCTGTGTCTAAGTTTAGATATTCATGAGCTTAATAAGTCATCCAAATTTTATTGAAATCCGTTGAAGCGTTCTCTAGAAAGCCTGGCAACAAAGAATGCTACACACACTCACATCTGTACATGTGCTTAACAATGAAAATTTACGTTTTTTAGATGAAAATGAGTCGATCTAGACTACTTTTGGAAAATCGAAAATCTTAACAATCACAAAGCTTCCTCTATGAGGAAGCAAAAATTATTAGACCATTTTAGAATTTTTCAAAACTTTTTCCTTTTTTGAAAATTAAAATTTTGGAAAATCCATGCGAGAGATTCAAAAGAATCATTAAAAAAAAAATGTTTCAAACAATTGGCGATTAAAAATTCTAAAAATTGAAAGAGAAGTTCAATTTTTAAAAATTTAAATTTTTTAAGACTTTAAATTCTATACTGGTTAAAAGTTCAGATTTTATATTTTTGACCCCCTTGCATGTTTTTGGAACCCAATTAATGCAAGCAAAAAAATGTAGCTTACTATAGTCATGAAAAATAAAGGGGGTCAAAACAAGAGGTGGTGCCTCCCCTTAATCCATGAGTAACAATTTTTTTTTTATTATTTAACTTGATGTTTAAATTTATTTACTTATTTACAAATAAACGGGCCAAGCCCTTTTATTACAACTAATAGTTACAATCTATAACTACATTTAAGAAAAGAAAAAATTGTATAATATAGGTAATTATATATTTTTAAATATTAAATTAACTAACATTCGTGTTTTTGTGGATAAAAAAACTCTGCAAATTTACCGTTAATGTTTTTTTGTATTTACTTTAAAATTAAGGTTAACATACACTAAATAAAATAAAATAAAATAAATAAAAGAAAAAGTAAAAGAAAATTACTAGAAACATAAAAGCGAACCTGTGCTTTCCTGAGTTTTTCTTCCAACGAAGCAAAGGCGAGTTGTAAAGCTTGATGTTCGTCTTTGAGAGTTTGATTTATATTTTCCAATTCCTTTTCCCTCATTACGTACTTTGATATATCAGCACGTAACGTGTTGTTGAGTTCTAAAGTATCTGAGAGGCTGATTGACCATATGTAAGAATAATGCGTTAGAAGTATTTTTAAATGAAGTATTCTTTATATTACTTTTTTATAAAACTAGAAACAAGTGCAGGTTTAATTGAAGTTTCTTTCATTAGAAAGTTTGGAACTTTAAAAACAAAGTATAAAAATACAGAATTTCTGCAGAAACCTGGCTATCAGATATTTTGTTACTTTCAATATATGGTGACAGGGTCCATTTCAAATTATAGTATTGCTAAAGGTATACTGAGAATTAACTTTACAATAAAATATATATTCTGTATTTTAGATAAATTTTTTGCCTTATTTACAAGTTTTTTGCAAAACTTTGTTTTAAATCTCGTATTTCTGCGATTTTTAAAAAACATATCTTAGGGACTCAATACTTTACAATATTTTTAATTTTTAAAAATTATTTCGTAAGTTTTTGGTTAATTTAGAGAACAAAATTATTATTTTTTATTGTTCCATTAGAGTCTTTTAAATTACACAATTTTTAAAATTTTTAGTTCCTTTTATTTAAATTGTGTATAAATTTAGAAAAGTTACATTTTATTTAGGAAAAATATGTCTTCTTCAAAAAGAAACTTCGTTTTTCGAGAAGTTGATAACAATTTGAGTTTCAATTAAGGTTTAAAATTCCAATGTTACAGCAATTCTTTAAAACAAAAATTATAAGATTTATAGAAACCTTGTTAAAATAAAATTAAAAATAATTTTTTTCTTAAACAAAAAAAATACCAAATAAAAATTGTGCTGTAAATTGTACATTTGAGTACAGAGATTAAAAAATTGGGGGAAAAAAGTGTCATTAATTAGACGTATTTATACCTATTTATTTACTTTTTCTTTTTTTTCATAGAAATTATTTATCAACATTGTGTACTGTTCACAATATTTTAAACAGAGTGGTAAAAGTGGACAAATCGGGCATAAACGTTAAAAAATATAAAAATGATACTATTTAATTTCTTTACTTTTCTCTAATTGGAGGTTTTGAAAAATAATTTCTTGGCAAAGTTATTATTTAAAAATCGTAAAACATCGATAATTAGTCTAAAAGTAAATAAATATTTTATCTATTATTACAATACTTTTATTAGTATTAAAAATAATATTTAATATCTTTTCTTTAATCCAAATTTTAATTTGATGAAGAATTTTTTTATTTTATTGTTAACAATATCTTGTTTTGAAAAAATTTTACCTAAATAAAAATTATGATCCTAATCTGAAAAAGAATTATTTAAGTATACTTAATTCATATTTCTTTCATTAATTTTAATGTTTTGTATGTGAGAATCCAAAGTTTTCTGAGTTCAGTACCATTATAATTTTTTAGCTTTTAATTTCTTACTTTCAAAATTCTTATAAAGTTTTAATGTAAATTTAATATCTCTTTATATTCTTCATTAAATTTTGAAAATTTATATCATTAAAAAAATATAATTATCTAAAATGTTATGTGCTATTTTAATTCTAAAAGTTTAAAATTACTCTTAAGGAGCCAACTACTGCAATTACCCTACTAATTAGTGTGACCATCTTATTGCTATTAAATAAGATTTAAAAATACTTTCCGATCATCAAATCATCTTTCATTATAAATTTTAAAGGTTTTTAGTAATTTTTTTTTACTTTAATTGTAATTATTCTCACTTTTCTAGTCTTGAAGATGCCAACCCAAAATTGTCGACGTTATTTTATTCTTTTTTAAGTTATAATAAAAAATAATTTAATGATCGAAAGGCGTTTTTAAACTTTATTTAACATATTCTAAGTAGTTCAGAAAAAACATTACAAGTATTCACAAATTCATTAAAGTTTTCCAGTTATTCCTTCTATTTTACAAAATTACAAATGTAATAATCCTTTTATATCTCATATATTATAAAAATCGGATTTCGTTAAGAAAATTAAAAAAAATTTGTAATACCTTTTTTATTATTTTCTTAGTTCAATATAAAAACTATGATTTTATATAACTTTATTTCTCTAATATACTTTAATCCCCACACGACATTGTTTTTAGATTTGCACTTTTTAACGAATTCTGACATTTCATATGTGATGTAAGTAAATAAACCACATTCTGAGATATATAAAATAATCATGCTTATTAACGACCAATCAGGTTATTGACAACAATATACTCAATATTTCGTTAGTTTTAACTTTTATGATAGAAAAGAGTACGTGTTTCTTTATTTCTCAAGCAAAAGAAAAATATTTCATTGTGAAATTAATTCTCAATATCTGACTGTCTGCATAATTTGAAATGGATCCTGTCTGTGGTGATGTTTTAACCACAAAACTACTTAAAAATTGTACCTAGCTTCTTTAGATTGAAGTTCTTTTTGAAGACTTTGCAATTTATTATTAAGATCTACTATTTGTTGAGTATGTTCTCCTCGTCTCCTGTGCAGAGTTGCCAATTCTTCAGCTTGGGCTAACAATCTTGCCTCAATATTAGCACTTGCACCAGTACTTCCGACAGCGATTTCACGACACAGCTTTTCATTTCTGATTGATAATTGCATATTTTCTCCTCTTAACGTGTTAGCACTTTCAAAAAGACGATTATCTGCGAAGCATAAACAGGAATTAAAAATAGAATCTTTTTTATAGGTACATAAAAGTTAATATTAGAAATTAAACAAGTTTTAAGAAATATAAATTGATCTATGTTTTTAAAGTTCTGAACATTCATTTGAACGAAATTTTTTTTTCCATTTAAATATTTGTATGTATTATTTTTGAAACAAAAAATACAAAAAATATTGGAGCATTTTAACGATTTGAATTTATGGTTTTGTGTTTGAAACTATACTTAAAGTCAAATTTAAATAATTTAATAAAATATTAAATAAACATGTTGTTCATTTAAACCTTTTGAACTTGAAGTTCTTTATTTTAAATTTATTGATGATTCTAAATTCAGTACTTGTAAATTATTTAAAAACTTATCGCATTAGTAAAATTGTTTCAAAGTAATATTATTTTGATAAATAACAGCCTACTATTTATTAAATTTAAAAATTACATATTGCAAAAAAGTATTGTTAAACAAAATATTTGAATTTGAAGAATGAGTGTTTCTTATTAGACAATTCATGCGTTTTTGAAATATTTCGCTAAAAAATGTAACAAGTAGAAACAGAAGCGGTTGTTTAACAGTCAAATAATATAAATTTAAAAATAAATACAAATAAAATAAATAGAGAATGATTAAAATATATCATGAAAACTACAGCTTACTGAGTTAACAATTTATATTTTTTATTGTTTCATGAATAATAATAAACTTATCTGTTCTGACGAGTTTAACAATACAAAAATAACTAATAATAATATTTTTAAAAATTGTAAATGTTGGTAAAGACTGTCGCAGGTAAACTACCTAAAACATCAGAAAATTGTGACCTGGAAAACTTGAATAACTAATTAAACAGTAAAAAATTGTAACTATAATCACTTGAATCCGGATTGAAGATGTTAGATGATAGTTGATTTTTTTTACAATGCAAAATAACCTTGAAAAAAATTGTAAAAATATGAAAAACCTGTTTGCAAGAATCCTATAACATATTTCATCATGTTTTTTCTCTGATAAATTTATTTAACCGATGTATATAAAATTATTTACCAATACAGAAAGTATAAATAGATGTAACCTGTTCAAATATTATAAAGTTACAGAATTCCCGTAAAAGTTCATAATGCAGATTTTATAAATAAACAATTATTTCTAAACTTACGCAAACTAATAAGATCGTGGAAACATTGAGTTTGAGATCTGTTTCTTTCTCGTAATTGAGAAATAAGATCTTTTTTCCATCTCATATCATCCCCAGAGTGATGCTGCACTGATTCTCCACTAGCCATATTTTTATTTTTTATAAACAATTAAAATAAACACTATTTTTAAAACAGTCACAATATCACGAAATTAAACTAAACTTTATACGGCACTTAAATAAACAACAATTAAAATTAACGTATGTCAAAAGTAGCTGAAAAATTTTTTTGTTAAAATGTTGTTAAAATAAATTTATTTGAAATGACAGATATTTATGAGTATTGTACTTTTTACTTTTAAAAAATTTATGACATTCGCGTGACATTCCGATTAACAGGTCACTTTCAAAACTTTTATTTATGGTGTGGATAAAGTTTCTAACCTAACTTGCAAAACACTATAAAATACCGAATGAACATTGCTGCAAAAGACTCCAAAAGCAATATCGATTCCTGGAACGAGAGTTTTTAAATCGAAAGTCATGGAAGGAGATTTAAAAATGGCGCGATGTTTTCATTTCTCCGCATTCTCTGAACCTGAAGTCTGAACTGTCAAAACAACACATTTACATCGAAAAACAATGTGTAATTTACTTTTATAAGAATTAAAATGTAAATTCTGTTACTTTATCCAGTTGTAGAAAATTATGAGTCAATTTATTACAGTACAAGGTAGAGTATCTGTATTAGTTATTTTGTTTATTAAACATATATTTTCCGCTATTTTTTCACAGGCTACATAACCTCTAAGTTAAAACATCCACTTTATTCTATTTTATTATCTGATAGTCAAATAATATATATACCAATTTTTAAAATTATTTTTTTCCAGAACTGTCAATTTATATATTTTTGATTTATTATAAGAAAACTTTGAATAATTTTTACTGAAAATATTTGTTTGTTTTGGATTTAAATATTCCAAAAAGTTTTTATTCAGAAAAAAGGTTTTATTACTTTATTCTTGCTTGATATAATTTTTATATACTTGTTTACTAGCTTTTGTTATTACCATTTTTCAGTATTTTTCTTTTTTCAAAATTTCATTTAGGCTAATTTTTTATTTTTTTAATATTCAATTATTAAAATCTCCATTTTCTACAAAATTTTCGTTAAAAAATATAATTCTGACAAACAGTATTCCGATATTCTAAATATATTAACTATGCTAAATATTTATGAATATTTAAATTTAAAACAAAATATAATTCAGTCAAATAAAAAATTGAGTAATATAATTCAGTCAAATAAAAAATTGAGTAATTTATTTCTAAGCTAAGAATAAATTAAACAAAATATTAATTTAACTAATATGATAAAAATCAATTTAAAAAATACAAAAAATGGCATCAATTGAAAATTTGTATAGATATTTTCCTTTTATCAATTATTATATTTTTAAAGGTATAATTTATAAATATTTAACTTAAAAAATGACATCTTCAAGAATAATTTTAAAAAAATATTAAATACATGTTTTTTTTAAAATAACCAAAAATTTCAGTTGGACAATGTGGGAATCAAATAGGCTCTGCCTTTTGGCCCCTAGTATTGCACGAATATGGAGTCCGAATAACAGATTACGAAATGAATTATTTGAAGACACAGAAAAACTACAATAAAAATGTTAATGATCTTTGCGACGCATTTAATAGCTTTTTTTATGTACCAAAATTTAACAATGATTTAGCTTTCAAAACTGTTTCTGAATTAGTTTCGGCGAAAGTTAAAGCGAGGGTAAGAATCTTCATGAAAAAACTATATCAAAAAGCAGGGTGCCTAGCGATCCGAGAAATCCAAAAAAATTGACGGCAATTTACTACAACATGAAAAAAGCGGGGAATTTGTAAAAAGATTTGAAAATTTTCAAAATGATTCGATAATTGGGAATTTGTAAATAAATCTAGAAAAATTTAATTTCAACATTCCTTTGAAATTTAAAAAATTGATATAAAGAGAATACGATCTGAAAATTTTGTGTAGAAGGTAGGTCAAAAATAATATTAACTTGAAGTCATTTTAATTAAAATTAATCATAAGCTTCAATTAAGTATTATATTTTAATTTATAAAAACTTTCAAAGTTCAATTAAGTCAAATTTTGATAATAAAAAAGTAATTATTTTGCGTAAATTTATAATAATCCTTTTTTAATCTCTTAAACATTTTTAAGAATTTTCTCTTTATCAAAACTGCTCATTTTTTTATTATTTTTTTTTCAAAACATTCATTCAGTACCTACCTATTTTGTATTTTTTCATAACTATACGGTTGTTTAAAGTTTTCTCATTAGTATTTGAGGGAGAATGAAGTAAAATGTTTCCTTAAAGTTTCTAATCTCTTTTAGATTCATTCATCTTTATGTAAATTTATTCAATTTTTTTTAAAATTCTGTCTATTGTTTCACAAACTTACTTACTCTTGCATAAAATTTTTAGATTTCATTAATTTTTTAAAATTAAGATTTTTTTCCCTATAATTTTCTTGTCATTCTTTTAATCCTTGATTCATTTCTGATATTAGAATAGTTTTTTATTTCTTTGAAATTTTTTCTTCTTTCGAATTATTTAATTTTTATCCCACATAATTTTTAATTTTTTAAATTAAGTTTCTTTTTAATGTACATTAACATTTTTTCATTGATTTTTTTAAGTATTATCTTAATTTAGAAGAAGAATCTCAGTTAAAGTTTTTATTTTTTATAAGGACTTTTTAGTTTGTTAAATATTGTTTGTCATTTTTTTCTTTCTTAATAGTTTTTCTTCTTTCTTCTTCTTATTTAATAATTTTCTCCTGTTTTTAAAATCTTTTTTTTTAACTTTTTAATTTTAAAAAATTTGCTCATTTCTTTTGTAAAAGTTTTCTCAATTTGACATTACTTTTCGGAATTTTAGAAACTTTCTGATGTTTTTATGTCTTTTAATAATATTTTTTGTTTTTTTCTTCTAGTTCCTTATAAAACTAAGTTTATATATTTTTTTCAAACTAAAAATGACGTATATTGAATGTTAATATCTGACCTTAATAAGTAGAAACAGAATTTATTTCTTTTATAATTATAGTTAATTTGAATAAAACTAATCAGGGGAAGGTAATGAAAAAATGAAATAAAAGTCCAGAATATGCTCTTCTTAATTTTTTTTAAACCAATTAATATTTTTTAAAAATTGTTTATTAACTATTAGAGCTATAAAACCGGGAAAAGATTGTAATTTACGATCCGGGAAATCCGAGAATTTAAAAATGATAATTCGCTAGACACTCTGAAAGAAAAACTTTGAATAAGGTTTTTTTTATAGTTATACGTATTTTATCACTTATTATGTTACTCTCTTTTTAAAATAGGCTGTTTTAATTGACATGGAAGACAGTGTTGTTGCTCGTTTTAAACAAGGTCCTTTAAGAAACTTATTTGATCAAACCTGCACCGTTACAAATTACCCTGGATCGGCAAATAATTGGTGAGAATATTAGAAATTCTGAATTACAGATTATTCATAAAAAATAACTAATCTTTAATTAGGGCTGTTGGTTATCACACACATGGTACAAATTATCACGATAAAATTTGTGAAACAATTAGAAAAACTGTTGAAAAATGCGACTGTCTGCATGGATTTTTAATTACTCACTCTCTCGGAGGAGGAACAGGATCAGGTCTAGGAACAGCTACTTTAAAAATGTTGGCTGATGACTATCCTCAGGTTGATAGGTACTACTATACTTATTTTTTAGATTTTAGCCTTTTCTGGAAAGAATAATTTCTGCTTTTAAGTATTTAAATATTGACATTATTATTATTATATATACATAATATTAACATAAATATTATAGATTTGTTTCATGTGTGTATCCAAATGGGACTGAAGATGTAATAACGTCCCCTTACAACGTTCTCCTTGCTACGAAAAAACTTACAGATTACGGAACTTGTGTTTTTCCTGCAGAGAACAAGGCTCTTCAAGATATTTGTTATGCTCAAATGAATAAAAAGGAAAATTCTGACCAAGCAAAATACAATGCTTCATGTAGACCTTTTCAGGACATGAACAGTATAATCGTTAATATGCTTCTTCATTTAACGAGGTCTGACAATTTAAAATTTATTTTTTTTTAAGTCTTGAGTCAATGAATTAATGTCAAGAAAGTTTTAATAATCCAATGGGAAAGAAAAAAAAGAAATAATTCGCCAAAAGTCTTTTCTTTTAACTATGACAGACAGTTTAAACTTTTATTGCATTATATTTTAGAAGTTTCAAAAATTCACATTTTATTCTAATTATTTAAATTTCTGAACTTCATTTTCAAGTTAAAAACAAACCAAAAAAAATATCTTTTATTACTTAAAATACGAAGGAAAACTTTTGGAAGGATCGTTATAGAATTAATTAAAGATAATCATCATAATAATATCTTTAAAGTATTTTACTATATTTCAAAATATTTAAGAAAATAATTAACGTAGTTTTTGCTTTTAGATTTTATAACAGATTACTTTTAAATTTTTTTAGAAAATTGAAATGAACTATTGATGAAATTGTCTCATCCTCTGTGCAATTAATATTTTGAAAATCTTTCAAAGTTTTCCTAACTTTTTGTTTTGTTTAGTTTTTAAAATTCAAAAGTTTGATTCAGAACTTTCAAAAATATTTGTATTCTATTTGTTGTGATAATTATCGTCGGCAATATTGGATCCGTCATTTTGAATTTATAAACTTAATGTTAATTTTTGCTTCACTTGTTTATATTTTAAATGTTTATTGATAATTTTTCGTATTATTTATTTAAAAAAGTTAATGATTTACAAAATATATAGATACACTGAAGCTTCACTTCTTTTAACCCGGTACACGCAAATCCATGACAAAAGTTGCACTTATTTTAACTTTCATGTACTTATACATAGAGAATTTCTCTGATTAGCTGATCCAATTCGCAGTAACCAATAAAAATGTTAGTTTTGATTGGTCGACAAGTTAAAATAAGTGAGACTTCGAACTGTTAAATAAATGCGACTTCAAATAAGCGATACTTTAAATAAGTGAAGTTTGAGTGTACTGATAATTAACTATCTTTTCATAAAATGTTCTTATGTTTGGTCTGTAACAGTGGTTCGAGATTTTCTGGAAGTTTAAATACCGATATGAATGAGATTGCAACAAATCTTGTTCCATATCCTCATTTGCATTATATATTCAGCAGCGTAAGTCCAGCAACTTTGACCGCCCCAACAATTTCCATGACTCAAAAAACAAAGTACGTTGTTGTTATTTATTATTGTTGACTCCGTAATTGGTATTATTATTCTGTCTATTTTTAACAAAGTATCCTTTTTTTTTACAAAGTTGCTACAAAAATCAGATTTTAAATTTAGATTACTTTTCCTAGATTTTCATGAACTAATTTTGGAAATTTTCTAGGTCGAATTTTATATATATATATTTTTTTAAATTAGACGTATTTTTCAGTAATTTTAAGTAGCACTTTTGTGACTGAAAATATTTGAAAAAATTATAAAAATAAATGCAATTTCAAGCTGTATTTTAAAATTCCATATTTTTCTAGGTTTTTCCGATTTACTAACAATCCTTATTAACAAGTATCCATATTTTAAACAAAATTATATTATAATTAGATTCAGTAAAATATTTTTTCAAAAGGTTTTTGGACGAGTTATTTACAACTGCATGGTCCAGAAATAATCAACTAATTAAAGTAGATCCTTTTCAATCCGATTCTGTGATTCTTGGTGCTGCTCACATAGTAAGAGGCGAAACTTGCCTAGCCGATGTAAGAAAAAATATTTCAAGGTAAATTTTGTATAATAATCAGTAATTACTATTCTATAAATTATTCTTTGCTAGTTCATAATTATATTCTGACATTAAGATTTGGTATTTTCTTTGCACTTACAGGATATAAGTTTGTATGTACATTAAATAAATAAATAAGGAATATTATTTGCAATTAGTTTCTTTAAAATTTAATAATTGCTAACTAGGTTTCAGAGCAAAGTAAAATTCACAGAATGGAGCAAAGAAGCGATGAAAATAGGTTTATGTTCAGTTCCTCCAGCAGGACATCCTGCATCACTTCTTGGTCTGATTAATTCCACCTCAATGTCTTCAATGCTAAAAGATGTTGTTCAACAATTCGACAAACTTTTCAAAAAGAAGGTATATTTTAAAAGAGTACATTGAAAATGCCATTACTTATCAAATTTTGTATTGTTAACTTTGTCTATAATTGAATTTGAAAAATTATTTTTAATTAGGCTCATGTTCATCATTATCTTCAAGTAGATAATTTTGAAGAAGATCACTTTCGAGAGAGTCGGAATAGTGCCATGGATGTGTATGAGGGATATACAGAACTTCAAACTCAAAAACCTATAAATGAACCAAGACTGCGGCTGATTTAAACTTTTGTTTAAAAAAAGAAAACAAGCTGAATTTATTTCGTTAACAAAATTTCAACTATATAAGCTTACTTTATTTTAATTTGTTGCAGCTGTGCTCGTACATTCTCAAATTTAATGAAAAATAATAGATTTTATACATATAATTAAAAACAAAGTTATTTGTAAAAGCCGTTTTGTGTGGACAAAGCATTTAAGTGTCTGCAATTGACTTAAAAAGAAGACACTGATAATAAATTACAATTAACTCGCTGGTATTTGCGGTAAACCAAATTCATCCACCAAAACTCCATCCTGTAAATAATGTTTAAAGATATCAGTGTAAATAGGAATTAGAAAAAGTGCGTTTTTTAATATAAAAAAATATGTCTGATAAAATTATTAATAAATATATTTGGTACCTTATTCCTGATTGATGCTGCTCCTGGTTCTTTATCAGGTGCACTTGGTGCTTTAATAGCATCATCTAGATAAGAAGTATCTTCTTCCAAGCCAAGTTCATCTCCTAAGGCATCAAGTTCTGCTTCCAATTCATCATCATCGATTTCAGGCATTCCATAACTTCGACCCATTACCTCTTGTACTTCATTGGCATCGTCTAACAGGTCCGCCAGTTCATCATGCATATCCTGAAAAACATTTTTCATCATAACAAAATTTGAAAAAATCTGAAAAAAACATTTATTTACACTACCGACAGAATTTATGTGGACATTTTCTATTTCGAACCGTTTCACTAAAAAAATACTATCGCGTGTAGAGGGTTATTGAAATAAAGATTTAATTTAATTAGAACTAAATTAAAATCAGGGATGTAATTGATTTAAAAAAATTGCAAACCATAAAAAACACACAAATTTGTAGATAAATCTTTAAATTTTCAATTTTTATATTTTATTTATAAAATTTTTTAAAATTGTGCTATTATAGATTATCAAAATACCTAAGATCTACAAATTTTTGGTATTAAGATGGCAGAAAATAGTATTATATTTTTATGTCTTTACGTTATTAGAATTTAAATAAATTCCAAACGTCAATTAACTCATATTCCAATTTGTTCAAACTTTTAAATTTTAATTAATTCTTTAATTTTTATTATCATTTTTCTATTTCTTAGAAACATTTTTCCTTCTTGAATCAAAGTTTTTATCTTGTAATTACGAATTTTTGAAAAAATTTATTCGATTATTTTATCTAAATTTTTTAAATTTAACATTTTCTTTTTTTTATAAAAATTAAGATTTTTATTTTATATTATGTAAATTTAATCTTGTATTAAATATTCTCATTTAACATCATTCTTCTATGTTATAGAATTTTTTTTCTTTTAAAATTTTCCAAACTTTTATTCAATTTGTAAAATAATTCTCTAATTTTTCTAATTTTAAAAATTTGTTCTCTTTAGTAACATGTTATAACGTTTTTTTTTTAATTGTCTTTTTATTTATTTTTTTAATTAAAAAAAAAAAAAATACCCATAAATTGTTTAATTTCTTGAAAAGAATTTTTACTATTTTATGAATTTTTATGTCACTCTTTCAATCTTGGTTTTTTTTTTTTACATTTTTTCTTTATTTCGTTAATAATGTCCAAGACTTTGTTTATTTAAAAGAATTTTCTCATTTCTTTATTAGACTGTTTTCTTATCTTTTTACGTATACTATGTTTTGTTTTTATAACTTATTATTTTTTCGTTGCTTTCACCTAATTTTCTTAATTTTGCGATCGTATGAATTAAAATTTTTTTTTTTAATTTTCTCATTTAGTCGACATTATTTTTTTGATTTTGATTTTAAATGTTTTTTTTTTATTATTTTTTATTAAATGTTCTCAGCTTAAAAAATAAACTACTTAGAAATAAAATTTTTTAGAAATTTTGTATTCTGATTATATTTAAAAAAAACCAATTTTTGATTTAAATATTTTAAATCAAAAAAATCCGATGTAAATAAAAAAAATGTAGATTTTTATCAGCCCAGATTAAAATCTAATGAACAAATTTTAAAGAGAATTTCTTGAACTTTTAAATGGTTCTACACTTTTTGTAAAAAAGTTTTAATTACAATAATTACATATAGAATTTTGCGATAAACAATTTCAAACATTAATCTTTCAAAACACCTATCATTGACATTCGTTTAAAATTGTGATAAATAAATTTTAGATTTTCCATTTTTCACTACCTAAAGATAATAATAGACTTTTCATGGGATTTAAAGATAAAATTAAAATAGAAAATCTTTTTCATCAAGTATCTATATTGAATATGAAATAGAAATTATGTAATCTTCTTCGTGATAATCTTAAAAAGATCTTAATTATCTTAACGTAATAAAAAATAGAAAATCTAGATTTTATTTTTGTAGACTTTTCAACGAATTCTAAGGGTTATGAAATGTGAATGTTTGAAATTTTAAAACGCAAAATTCTACATGTAATTAAAACTTTTTTACAAAAAACTTTATAGGTGCCATATTAAAGCTCAAAAACTTCTATTTAAAATTCGTCCATTACAATTTAATTTCTACAGGGGGCAGAGATTCGGGAAATTGTTGGGAATTTAGTAGAACACGAAAAAATCGGGAGCTAACCGAGAATTTGTGAAACGATGCGAGAATTTCCAAGAAGTACTGCGGGAATTAGTGGATGAATCTTAAACTCAGATTTTAATTTTAATTCAAATTTTTAATTTCAAATAATCCAAATTTCAATCTTCAAAAATTAATTATTTTACATATTAACAATAATCCTTTTTCTATTTCTTAGAAATTTATAAGAAATTACACCGTCTAGAAACTGCCCAATTTTTTTCTTAGAATTTTTTTTTATTTAAATTGATCAAAATAGTATTTAATATTGTTCTTTATGATAGCTTTATTTTTTTTTTGTATGTATTTGAAAGATTTTTTTTCTTCCATTGTTTAAAATCTCTGTTTTGTTTTTTTAAGATTTTTTTTTCTTTTGTTTTAGTAAGTCTTTTAATTCCTCTAAACACTGAAAAAATTAAAAGGCAGCTGCACTTTTGAAGTGCAGTTGTTGAACCTTTTAAAAAAAGTTAACTTCACACCAAGGAAATCACATGCAAAATAATAATTGTGAAGTTAGTTGATTTATTAAAAATTGTACACGATGCAGCAACTGTCCTTTAATTTTTTCAGTGAAGATTTTTTTATTTCTTAGAAATTTTTTTACATTTTCTTCTTTTTTAAAAATACCTCTTAAATTCTTAAGTTAAATTAATAATTTAAATTTTCTTTCGTAGAGTAAAACAAGACTTTGTGAATTATTCTCATTTTTACTTGGTGAAGAGAAGAGTAAATGTTTTCTTAAATTTCCTGATTTCTTTAAGATTTTGTATATTTTTAATCTTTTATTCATAAAGTTACTTTTACTTTCATTTTTAGATGTTCTCGTATTTTTCTAAAGTTATTGCTATTAAGATTGTTTTAAAAATTCTATTTTTTTTAAGAATCTTTTCGTTTTTTTGTGTAGCCTTCTTATTTACCTTCTTTTATTAAATTCTCTTAATTTTTTTTATTTCAGATTTTTTAAATTCTTCAATTTTCTTTTTTCTTCAATTTGTTTTAACATTATTTGAATTCTTAATTAATTTAAAATTTTATCATCATTTTTGTATTTCTTAGAAATGTTTTCCCTTCTATGAAATAATTTATTAATTGTTATTTTATAATTTTTAATTTTTTAAATGCATTTATTTGATATATTTATCTACAGCTTTCTTAATTTCTTGATTTTTCTAATATTTGAAAGATTTTTCTGTTATTTTATTGCTTGTAACTTTAATTTTGTACTAAAGTTTCTAATTTTATGAAAATGTTTCTATATCTTAGAAATCTTTTTATTTTCTTTTTTTTATTTCTTAGAATAATTTCTTAATTATTCTGCCTTTTTAAAGACTTTTCTCTTTATTTAAATTTCAACGTTTTTTACTGATCTTCTTATTTATTTTGTTAATTTAACAAAAAGTGTCAGTAGATATTTTTATTTTTAGAAGGATTTTCTAATTTGTGATATAGTTTTAGTCTTTTTATTTTTCATTTTTACGTAGATTTTCAAAATTTTTCTTTTTTTTTAATAATATCCATAACTTTTCTAATTTCTTTTCAATTTATATTTTTTTAAAAATAAAAGTGACGTATATTAAAGGTTTAAAACTACTTTTCTTAATATTTGTTTTAAACAAATTAGCATTTAAATTACTAATGATGGAAGGAATAAATCTAGAAAAAGTGTAGTTTACGATCCAAGAAATCCGAAAATAGTCATTTACTGTTTCAAATTAAACCCTGTTTAATTTAGTATTAATTAAATTAATTTTATATGAAAAATCCTTTGCAAGCGAGTTTCTTTGCTAATGGAACGGTTTGAGAAAAATGATTGATTTTCCCGATACTTGTGTCACTTAAGATCAACAGGAATTTGGATCGTCTAAAATTTGAATTTAATTTATTCTTGCTATTATATGATTTATATAAAAAAAGGGGGATGAAATTTACCTCTATATTATCGATATTAATGTTCTTAAATTCCTTCTGCATTTGTTTTACACCATCTTTCATAGCGACAACAGTAGCTTGAGTGTCCTTGAGAGTTTGTGTAGCATAATTTGCTTGCTCCATATTAAAAGCTTGTTGTCTTAAATTGTCTACTTGGGATTCATACATCTTTCTCTGTTTAAGAACACGTATAGCCTTGGCTTTCACTGCATTCTTTGCTGGCCCTTCTCTCATTTTGAGCATTTGATCTTTATATTTTTTAAGCTCTGCATCTAATTTCGCTATTTTCTTTTCTGCAGAGTCTGCTCTGGAATCAATCTACAAAAAATTAATATTGGTAGAAAATTTATTCAAATAATAAAATAATGAATTAAAAATTCATAATTGCACAAATATCTTGTCGTTATAGAAAATTAAATCTTAAAGTCTGAAATATTATTAAAAGTCATAATTTACGATTATTAATTATAATTCTGGAATGGCCTTGAAAAAAGATTCATTCTCATCAATCTAAAAATTTAGAAATACTTCAAGCGTGTAAATTTATAAAATTATTTTAAAATAATATTTCAAAATACGAAATAATAGATTTTTAAAATAATTAGTGAATTTATGATTAAAAAAACATATAATTATTCATTCTATGGTGTAAAAAGTATTGACGTAGTTACGACTTACTGATAATTTTAAGTATCTTAAGATTAATAAAATTGAATTGACTCAACAGTATAAAACAATTTCGTTATTTGGATTTTTATTAATAATTGTAAAAACCCTAATTATCGTTTAACAATTACTTATTACAGTTTAAAATGCTGTTCTTAATGAGTCATTTGGGCATATAATCTTGTAAGATTTTGAGGTTATAAAATAAATAATTGCTGTTAAAATCGTACTTACCCCAGTAATACAATCAGTAATACTTGGTGGTGGTTCCTTGGGTTTACTGCGACCAAACAATCTATTCATTTTGAAAAATTAAAGGTTGTATCTTCAATAATATAATAAAAAAACAACTTTTGACAAAAGAGACAAATTAGACTCAGTTTTGATAAATTCCACGCATGCGTAAGCAGAGACGAAACGTCAAATGACGTCATCAGTGAAGTGCATGCGTGATTGCAGTAATGTCATTTAAATGCCTTTTAAAGTCAATTTTTAAAATTTAAAGGTATTTATTCTATTAATTATGAATTAGATTTTTCTAAGCAGTGCGAAATGTGGTTTATTTACTTAGACTATTAAGTATGTAACAGAGATAATATAATATAACCCCAAAATTATTTAATATAATTTTTAGCTCTCATTTTTATTATAATTTTTATTTTTTAAAAATTTTTCTTGAAAATGAATAAATTATGTGATTTTTAATATTTATATGTTATAATAACAGGGTATATGTACCTAAACAAACAAAATTCAGAAATATATTGTGAATCAAATTTTATTTTTATTAAATTTATCCAAAACAACGCATATGAAATTTAATTTATTCTTTTAACATTTTTACAAAGTAAAAGTTGGTTTTGTGCCCTATATAGCCATTTCATTTAATGATTTGAAAATATACTTTTGCTTATAACTTTCTTCAAAAATACTCTCAAAATTAAAAATGAAAATTGATATTTGATTAAATAAAATTTTAAAGCAATCGAAATTTTAGCAGAATGGTCTATCATTTTAAATTACATTTTATCGACTTTTTAAAAATGATATCTGTTATCTTTCAACACAAAATCAAAATCTATCAAAACAGTTATTTAAATTAAAATCGCGCCTATAACTATATTATGTAAAAAAAAACATTATAGTATCATTAAAATTAAAAAAGAGTCATATTTAATGTAATAGGTATGTGACTTAAATATATGTGAATTCGTTAATTAATAAAAATACTAGCAAAATAAAACGCGCGATTAGTTTTTCATACATTTTAAAAATTATAGAATACAATAATAAATATAAAAAATCGGTAAATAATATTTATCTAATAAGAAGAAATAAATATTTTAAATATAATATTTAAAAATCAATTAATATAAATAAAATAAATATTTATTTAGGACAAAATTTATAATATTTTAGAATTAAAACGAATTGCAAAAAATAATTGAAAGTAAACAAAATAATTGCAAATTTTGCAAATTAATTGAAAAAAAAAATGAAATCAATTAAAAATTGGGGAAACTAATTTACACAATCATAAAAATGTTTTTAACATAAAGAAAATAATTAAAATTTGAGAAAAATACGTGAGAATCTTAAAAGTAAATTAAAACAAAATTGAATAATGAAAAATTAGAAAACATAATTGAAAAGTGAAAAAAACATGGTAAGAAATCGAGATAAATAAATTAAAATTTAAAAAAATAATCAAAATTTGAGAAAATAATTAAATAAATTACATAAAATATTTTAAATAAAGAAAAGTTAAACAAAATTGAACAAAAATACTTAAAACTTTCAGAAGTTCATTGAGATAAAAGAAAATAATTAAAAATTAGAGAAAATAAATGAAAAAAGATAAAAATAATTTAAAATTGAACAGAATAAGTTTTAATTAAAGAGGAATAAGTAAAAACTTTTTGGCAATTATAAAAAAGAACGAGAAAAAGAACGAAAGTAATTGAAAATTGAAGAAAATAATATTAAAATTAATATAAATAATGAAATAATTGAAAAGTCAGATAAATAGTTAACAATTTTTGAAATTATGAAACAAATGTAAAGAATTAAAAATTGAAGAAAATAAATTTTGGAAAATAATTGAAAAAAACTACAGAATTTTTTTTAAATAAAGAAAAAATAATTGAAATTTGAAAAAAATACATGAAGATCTTAGAAATCAATTAAAAAAAAGAAAATAACTAAAAATTGGAGAAAAGAATTGAAGAAATAAGCTAAAAGTAATTGAAATTTACGATAATTAATAAACAAATTTTGAAATTATAAAAACAAATAAAAATTATTAAGAATTGAAGAAAACAATTGACATTTTAGAAAAGTTCTTAAAAATCTTAGAAAATAATTTTAGAAAATGAGAATAACTAAACATTGGAGAAAAGACTGGAAGAATGGTAAAAATAATTGAAATTTACGATAATTAATAACATTTTTTGGAAATCATGAAAACAAATAAAAATAATTGAAAATTGAAGAAAATAATAGAAATTTGAGAAAACTACTTAAAAAAAATTTAGAAATTAATTTTATAAAATGAGAAAAACTAAAAATTGAAGAAAAGTCTGGAAGAAAGCTAAAAATAATTGAAATTTACGATAATTAATAAAAAAAAAAAGTTTGAAATTCTGATAACAAATGGAAATAATTAGAAATTGAAGAAAATATTTGAATTTTCAGAAAAATACTTAAAAATCTTAGAAAATAAATTTAGAAAAAGAGAATAATAATTAACAATCGAGAAAAATAATTGAAAAATGATAAAATTAATTCAAAATTGAGAAAAATAATTGAAATATGCTGAAAATAATTTAAGATTCAGAAAGAAAATTGAATTATGATGAAAATAATTGAAATAATATGAAAAATTGAAAACATTCAATAATATTTGAGAGAAATAACTGAAGAAGTCATAGAGTATATGTTTAGAAGAAAAGAATAATTACGAAATTACTTAACAAATTTTAATTAAAGAGAATAATTAAAAAATTGCTGAAATAACGAAAATTGATGAGAATAATTGCAATATCGGATAAATAATTGAAATTTTTAAAAGTAATGACAAAATAATTAATATAATATTATAAATTGATGAAAATCAAGAAAAATTGCAGAATTTATTTTTAAGCAAAATAAAATAATTAAAAAATCGTTATATAATGGAAAATTGATAACAATAATCTAAATTTGAGATAAAAACTGAAAATTTAGGAAATTAATTGCATCTGTATATATTTTAAACTTCTTCAAAAACCATAATAAATTTTTAAAGCATTTTTCGAAACTTCTTTTTTACACAAACGACAATTAAAAACCAGCAAAACAAAATAAAATAACATGGACTAACTTCACTCTGGATTTTAAAACGTGGACAGAAAAAGAAGAATAAATATTAATAATAACTAACTTCACTTTAGACTTTAAAACGTGGACAGAAAAAGATGAATAAATATAAATAACTAACTAACTTCAGGAGTTTACGGAGATTATTATTATTTAATTAATAATTACTTTTCACGTTTTTAAAAAAACTAATAACATTTAATATACATTTTATTTTTTAAATTTTGATTTTTTCTTATCTATAAGTGTTAAATATTATCATCTTCAGACTCCTGTTATTGACCAATCATTGCTAATAAAGTGAAATTTATACGAGTTACATAATTTTTAATATAAAATAAAGAAGTTTCAAATACAAGAACGTTATTTGTAAATTGTCATAGAAAACTAAATAATGTTATGGTGAAATATAATTTTGTGATTGTATTATATTACACCTCTTTCAAAATAATATTATTATTATTAATACAATATTTCTCGTTTTAAAGTTTCTAATAATCCATAAAGAAGAGTAATAATTCAAGAAAAAGAAATGTCAAAATATGGTTTGCAATTCTCGCATTTATTTACAAATGTTCGATATTTATTAATGTATTTGGTAACAAAATTGTATTGCACATATACAGAATAATCGTCAGATCACCGGCGAAAATCAATAACAATATGCCTTCACTTAATAAAAACAATACCGATACAATTGGATTCAATGTAAATTCGCATCGTATTATATATATTTTTTTATACATATATATTTATATCAGTCATAAATTTCACATATAATATATTCGCCATTATTAATCATAGTCTTAATAATCATATATTTTGAAAAAAATAAATAAATAAAAAGAATAAATCCATCAACGAAAATAATATTACAATTCATAAATTCAACGTATAATTATTAAGTTTAAACGTATACATTGTCATAAAATTTTAGGCCGAACAACTTACGAGAAGCCAATCACTTATTATTGAACTTTTCAGCTTTTGTAAATACTCCAGCATCTTTCTTTGATCAACGCTAATCAATCCACTGGTGTTTGAAATAAATTATTTCATTTTCTTGTAGACCGGCACGGATTTATAGAGGACAATAATATATAATATTTCTTTCTGACGTATTTACTCAGAAAAACTTACTTAGTATAAAAATAACTCCATTTTAGAAAATTAAAGTAATTTTTACAACCTTTGGCCTTCTTTACCAATGCTCTTTAATTCATTATAATTTATCTTAAAGCTTCTTAATTATAAAAGCCAAAGGTGCGAATGAAAATGATTTCTCGAATAGCTATTCGTCTAGAATATTGCTCTTTAATTTGCAAAACTATAATGGAGTTAAAAAAGAATGGAACTGATTCGTTTTTAGCTACAGCAGGGCTTCAATCATTTTACTATTATAGCACATTCAGTGTATATACAATGCCTGCAATTTATTTCTAAAATTCACAATATCCAATTTTTGCGGGAGTATGACCTAAGTCCTTGCTCGGCTGATATAAAATTAATTTATAACAATGTGTATAATAATACTGCTTACAATAAAGTTGCTTACAATAATGCTGCTATTAAATTTAGAATATTTTTAGTGTATTCTAAATCATACTTCAACTAATTTTCGTATTTACACTTTTAAAGTAGAACAACTGCAAAGCGTACCAGTGATTTTATCAGAGCCACAAGTCCTGTGTAAATTGAAAAAATATATATATTCACTTTATAAAACCGGAATCTGGTTTTTATGGTTTGCAAAGTTTAGAATTGAATTAAACTTTTAAAAGCCAACTTTTCAAGAAAATTTGAACTTTGGCTCTGACTACTGCACATCGAGTTTAAAATAATAACTTCCTTTACAGATTCAGTGAACAATGACACGACAATTAATGCAGCTCTCCTATTTTTCTCAAAAACGGAATGTTTTTAGCACAAGTTTGAAAGTACCAACTTAAAGCTAATTAAAAAGTCTCTAAACAATTGCAAATTCACAATAGAGTGTAATTAGAAATTCGAGTAACGCACGTAGTCAATTAATCTGATTAATTATTTGGTTATCTACCTTAAACATATAATATCTCATACAATATCGTCAATTCGTGAGTGTGGGTCACAAAATATTTTCGTTCTATTAATATAACATGAAAATCAACGATTTATTACAAATTTTTTTAATTTTTTATCTAGAGAAAAATCTTCAGTCCTAACATGCTTTACTCGTCTTTTATAATATATAGCCTAATTAATTAAATCGCAATCAATTTGTAAAAACAATTTTCAAATAGTAATTAAAAATGCTATTGCTGTCTGAAGAAAAACCATTTTCTAAAAATAAAAAACATATTTACATTATTTAACATACCATTTAAAACATGATTTTTTGAATTAAATTCTTTTGAAAATTGTCGAAAATGAGAAATTTGAGTGAACCCATTCTCACTGGTTGATCAGACTCGTTCGGTGTAGTTTTAACGTTTTTAGGTCCAATATGATTTTCTTTTTAGGCTTGTGATTTAATGAATTTATGAAAAATAACTGTAAAGTGAGATTTTGAGGCTTTTAAAGATCAGACTCGAGAAAGCTTGAGGGTGATTCAGGCCGGACGTTATTATACCTACTATAATAACAATAACATTGCTATTATTTTCAGACATTACAGAGGTAAAGATTTTTTAATCAGTTATGATGGAACTATAAGAAAAACAAGTAGAGATTTAAAATTTTGTTTTACTTTATTTGAGTTTATAAGATTTTCAAATTTAATTCAAGAAGACTTCAATGCGTTTTTTTTAATTTGCAAGCTTCTAAGTCTCTACTCCTTAAGAGTGTTAGATTTTAAGATTCTGATTTTAGAAACTTGAATTGCTGAATTATCCAAATTAAACGCTTTCTAAGTTCTATAAAGACTTTCATTTTTGATGTTCTGGATTTCTTAATTAAAATTATTTTGTGTTTCAACGAAAAATTCGTAAAATCTTTTATTTCTTAAAAAACGTATAACGCCTTCAAGTTAAAGATTTAAAAGTTTAAATTTAAAGGCTGTTTAATTAGAAAACTCTGTTTTCAATTATTTTATTATCTTGAAAGTAATTTTCTTTTTTACAACTAGGACGTCCTGCATACTTTTCAAGAATATTGTACAAAATTTGAATACATCGGTCGACCAAAAACTGAACACGACACCTTTTAACAGCATTATTAGATATTTTAAAACTCGACGTATAAACTATACAAATCAGCGCTCGAAATCGGGAAAAATTAAATACTTGTACTGGACGGTACTTGGATCAACGCATGTTTAAAGAAACTTCTTTGCGACAAAATTTCTCTGAGTTTCACTTGACTCAGTTTTCTTATTTTTATTAGAGTTTTGGATTTCGTGTTGTAGAAAATGAAATTTCATTCTTTCAAGAAAAACCTTTAGTTCTAAAAATTAAAGGAAAAAGTAATTTTTTTCGCGCATCATAACACTTGAATAACGAGATAAGATTTCCAATCATCCTATTGCCTTTCCCCTTTATTAGGAAATTTTCTTCAGAAGTTCTCGTGTCGATTTTTCTGATTAGCTTTATTTGACTAATAATACTCGTATTTCAAATTTCGCAAAGATCTGAAAATAAAGTTTAAATTTAATTTAATTTTATAAAGAATATTTTCATAGATAAAAAAAAAATTTAATTTATATAGAAAATATAATAGAAAGGAAGAGAAGGAAAAGAATAATTATCAAGTTTAAAAAATTCTATTAAAAGATGCATATAAGTGTATGAAACTCACGACAAGAGAGTGATGGTTACTTAAGCCGTTGCGTCACATTCGCCAAGGCAACGGCAAAAGCTTGTAAAGCACTAAAAGGGTATTGAAAGTCCAGTGTGTACGCATTTCCATCTATTCTTCCAAACTGCATCACCTGCAAAAAGTAAAAAATTAGAAAATAAAAAATTATCAGTATTTCATAAATGTTTATTATTACTTTTTCTACGATTTTTCAATCTTAATATAAAATAGTTAAAATTAATTAAATAATTAACTTCTCACATCTTAATAGCAAATGTTTAATATAAAAAAAAAATAATTTAATGAAGTACATTATAAATGTAGATACAAAATTGTAGTTGAATGAATAAATTTTCGAACCTGTTTTCCTCTAAATTCAATCTGGAAATTCTTTGCACTTTCCTGTGTAACCCTTCCACCGAAATCGAGCTGATAAACTTGACTAGATTCATTCCACATAGGTGCTTTGTTGTGCATGACTAACTCCCTTCGAACCACTTCCGGTTTTTGTCCTCCACCAGCTCTTTGTTTTAACTAAATACACAATTTAATTATGTAATTATTAAATTTAGTTCACTACAACGAAGTTTATTTAAAGCAACAAAATAAATATATATTTAATATAGAAAATAGGGGAAAGTCGTCTAAGACGGGCCCTATCCATATTTTGCAAAAAATTGTTTAGTTAGTAAATTAAAAAGGAAACGAGAATGCACTTATATATTTATTTTTAACATTTCCTGTAAATAGTTGATAAGATGAAAACCTTTATAATTGTTTGAAAGACAATTAATTTTGCTGTTTAAAAAAAAGTTCATATCAGCTTGTCTTAGGCTACCTGGTAGGGTAAGACGGGCCGTTTTTAAATTTCCCTAAACCTATTTACTGAACAAATTATATTGTTTAAATAAAACTTTTTAAGGAATTTTAAGCAAATTTTATTCTTTTTTAAAGTTCTATATTAGGAAATTTGGCGAAATATAAGCAAAAAGCCAATAAATAATAATATTAAATATGCATAGGCATAACTAGTACATTTTTGTAGGATGGGCTGGGTCCAGGCGTCTAGGACTAAAAGTATATATATTTTGATGTCCCAAAAAAAGGTCGACTTTTAATTTTCTATAACGCAACCCAAAAATATAGATCTTTGGTTTAGAAAAAAAGATGCGCATATTTTTGATAATTTTTTCTAATTTTTAAACCATTTTTAAAGGTCGCGCTATTCAATTTTTCACAAAATTTCTCTCATTTTTAAGAATTTACGATTTTGCGATTTGAGATAGGTTATAAAATTCCATTCAACTTAGGGTAATGTTTTTTTACTTTATTGAATTATTTCCATCATTTTTAACATGGAAAATATAATTTTCAATTAATTTTTGTCATTTTCTGACGAATTTCTTTAACTTTCACTTTCCTTGTTCAATTTTCAATTATTTTTGATATTTTTCAACGAATTGATTTAATTTGTTTCTTCAATTTTAAAATATTATTGACATTTTAATTATTTTTCCCAATCTTTAATTCAAAACAAATTTTTTTGAAGGTTTTCTCAAATTTAACTTACAATCAACAATCTTCAATTATATTTGTTATTTTCTGGTAAATTTCCTCAATAAATATTTAATTTTTTTCTTCCATTTTGTTTTCAATTTTTTTTGTCATTACTTAATTACCTTCTTTTTAAAATTATTTTCTTCAATTTTCAGTTATTTTTTAATTATATTGATCATTCTATTCTGAATTTCTACAAATAAAATTTTCTTTTACAATTCTAAATTATTGTCTTCAATTGGAATTATTTTTCTTATTTTTCAATGTTTCTTTTTAATTTTCGATTATTTTTCTTCTCTCAATTATTTTCGGCATTTTTATTGAATCCTTAAATTCTTAATTATTTATCACATTTTATAAATGTTGGTCTTCAATTTAAATGTTTTCTTAATTTTTAAATTAATTGTGATGTTTTTATTTTCTATCTTCGATTTTCATTTAATTTGTTTAATTTACTTTAGTTTCAATATTATACTTTTAATTTTTAAACTAATTTCCTTCAATTTTCGGTAATTTTCTTCTTCTCTTAAATATTTATTTTTTGAATTTTGAATTAAAATTTTAATTTTGCAATTATGTTTGTTATTAATTAATTGTAGTCTTCAATTCGAATTGTTTTTTCCATTTTGAAACAATTTCCTTTAATTCTCGGTTTTTCCTTCAATTTTCTACTGTAGCCTATAATTTTTAATTATTTTTGATATTTTTTGTCAAACGGAATTCTTTAATTTTATAATATTCTCTTGAATTTCAATTATTTTTGTGTTTTCAAATGAATTTCTTAAATTTAAATTTTTCTTGTCATTTGAAACTGAATGTTTTCCTTTTTTAATTATTCTCTTTAATTTTCACTTTTTCTTTCTTTAGTTATAAACTGTTGTAATCAATTTCAACTTTCAGTTTCTGTTTTCAATTTTCACGTATTGTCTATTCACGTATATATTCAATTATTTTATTTAATTTCAGATTATTTTTTAATTTTTCAAAATTGAAACATGTTATTTTTAGCGATTTTAAAGTATTGTTTGAACAATTTGAATTATTTTCTAGGTGATTCTAAAATTTCAATGACATTCTTAATGTATTTTAGAATATTTTTCTTTAATTTGCAATTATTTTTTTAAGATTATCATAATTTTTCAGTATTTTATTTGAAATTTTAGTTCTTATTAGTCTTATATTCGTAGTATTTTATATTTTCTCATTTTTCAATTATTCAAAAAAAAGTTATTTTTAAAGATTTTCTTTCATTTTTTGTTATTTTCTTAAATTTAACTTGTAATCAATAATTTTTTATTTTATTTGTTATTTTAAAATTAATTTTTTCGTTTCTCAATTTTTTTCTTTAGGTTTTACTTTTATTTTCTTCAACTTAAAATTGTTGTCTTGAATTTCAACTATAGGATAAATTACAATTTTTTTTGAAATTTTCTAAAAAAGGGGGAGCCCAATTTTCCTTCCTGCGGGGTAGCCCTTAAATCCAAGTTACGCCACTGTTTTGGAGGTTACTAATGACATTAGAAGATGAGATTTCAAAATTTAAATATATATAAAGAGTACCAAAAAGTAAATTAATCTTTTTTTGAACTGAGTAAAGTTGCTAATATTTTATTATACGCAAAAATAACTTGCATATTTATTATTTACAAATATCCTTATTATCTCAAATACATTTTAAATTCTAATTTTTTTCTAGAATGGACAAGAGAGTTTTTTAGGTGGGCCGGACCCACCCTGGTCCCCATATAGTTACGCCTATGGAAATATGATTTTGATGACAATAAAATAATAACTATATGAAAAAATTGTACAATCTTAAATAATTTTACATTTAATTTCAGAATTTAACTGTTTCACAGTATAAAAATAGCTTCTGTTTAATATTTTGTTTATTACATAAAAGTGATTTTTGAGGTTAGAAAAAGAAGCAGTAAATTTGAATTTCTAAAATTTTCTTTGCATTATAGGTTCTGATCACTGTTAGCGTTGTATCTTATAGGGCCGCCGTTTTAGGCGACAGGATTGTTTTTAATATATTTACGTTTTTTAATTATATAAAGTAAATATCAATTAAAAAAATATATGTAAGATTTTCAAAAATTAGAGAATATTCTTTGAGATAAAATCAATACTTCCATTCCAAATGACATTTAATTTAGAAAACTTCCAGTTTGAAGACTAGTTTGTATTTCATTTTTTGAAGTGATAAAAATATTTTACCCTCTTATTATTTCTATTTTTTCAAAAGTACAAAAAATGCTTCTAAATTATTTAGATACATCTCAACTACATATCTACATACACAATTGTTAAATAAGTTTCTTTATTTCAAAGATATTAAAGAGTGTCCGTCTTAGGCTACTTTCCCTTATTGAAAATAATGTTATTGTTAATTTCTTTATCCATCAGTTAACCTTTTGCCGAAGTTGGGCCTTTTGGAAAGTTTCGAGGTCCCGGTAGCTTCTCGACGTCTCATCTTGAGCTGGACCTTCATCATCAGAACTTTCATTTCGATTTCTTCTACCTCTTCTGCCCAGTAGAGGACTAGAAAGAAGTCTCCTTCTAATCGGGGAAGCTGAAGCTGGTCTCTTTCCTTTTTTCGATGGAGCAGGACTACTAGGTGAACTTCTTGGTAATCTATTAAAAATAATATTCCTTTTTGATTATTTTAGTTTAGAAAATAGTTTTACTAATAATTTATTGATTTATTTTTATATCATGCATAAGTTCGGATAAAGTAAAGATTTGGTTAAATATACATAAATAGTGCTATTTGGAAATACCATTTAACGGAAATTCTGTTTTATGAAAACACTTTTGCGAAAATAGATATTGTAAATTAAAAATTATTTTAAATTAAAGATCGGTTAACCATACAGTAAGAAGGCTTATGTTGATAAGTATTAAAGTCTCTATAATTATTGGAAGTATTGAGAATATTTGCCCGGTTTTCCGCCTGGAAATCCATGTAGTTACTCAGAAAAGAGGTGTGAACTGAAACTGGGTGGAAAAACGGGCTGATATTTCCACGTGGTGGTACAATAAAAATTCGGTCTTTTCAAAATTCGGTTCATTGAAAATTCGAACAAATAATTTTTGGAGAATATTAATGAATTTCTTTAGAATAACTTAAAAATTTGCAAATTTTTATAAAAAATAGAGGAATTAATACGATATAAGAAAAGTAGCATGGCAAAAGGGGTCAAGCGCCAATTTCATGTTTTTACAGGAAGCGAAAAAAATAAATTTAAAGATTTTACTGGTTATTTGAAACAAAACTAACAAAACCGTTCTGAGATATTGATGTGTTAAATTTCTTTCTTATAGAAAGTATTTTTTGCATTTATGTGGCACTTTCGTTGTAAAAATAGAATTTTTTCAATTTTTTTTAACCTTATTTAAACATTTTTATATGTTTTGGAATTAAAGGGTAGATGTAAGAGGATGTAGGGAAAATTATGGGGGTTAGATAAATTATCTCTTAAGAAAAAAAATTTTTTAAATCTATAAAATGGAAAAATTATGTTATTACGATTGATAAAAAACCATACCTACTAATGCTCACTCTTCACAACAATTTTAATATTTCTTTTAGAAACTATATAACAGTTTTTAAGGGAACTTGATAAAAAATGACCTCACTGTAGAAAAAATTTGTTCATAAACTTTCTCATAAAATATTGAATATATTTTATCATGTAACTTAGTAGATTCACCTAAAATATTACTAGGAAGCTCTGTCTGATCCGATTTTGTTTGGATTTTGACATACATTTTTTTTTTAATTTTATTAATTTTCAAGAATTTTAAAAATAAATTTCGAGTCAAAATATAAACAAATTCGGGTCAGACAAACATTCTTAATGATAATTATATTAGGTAATTATATGAAGCTTACGTATCAAACTAAATCGAGAATTTTATGATGAGAAAGTTCACGAACAAATTTTGCCTATACTAGTGACGTCATTATCCGCCACATACCCTTAATATTAAGAAAAATTAATTTCCCTCTTCCATAACCAGGAAAATATCATTTTTATTTACAAATTTACCTTGTTGTAGGACGAGGCGAAGGCGGTGGTAGAGAATGACTTTCATCAAAGTCTTTAAGTCTTGCTGCTAATCCATCCAAGGAAGAAGCAACTGAACCACTTGCACTCGATCCTCTAGAAATTTTAAATAAAAAATTAATTCCATATTCATTTGGAGAAACTATACTACCGGCCAAAATTGAGAGACCACTTACAAAAATTGGATTAAAAACATGACCATCTTTAACCGCTGATAACTCTGTTGGAAATAGTTGAAATTAAATTTTTTTATAAACCATTGAAAAACTTATAAAATTGGCTATCAAATTGTTTTTTAAAAGCTTTTTCGACTAATAGAAACGGAGATTTGATATGATAAAGATAGGTGGATTTTTCGTTTTTAGTGAATTTTTATTGTTTAAGTTCGGTAAACTGCATTTTCTAGAGAAGTAATAGGAAAAATTTGAAATTAAGTTAAATAAAACCTTTACTTGTTAACTTCAAAATAAGCCAAAGAAAACTTAAATATCACCTCTGAAATGATTCATATAAAATTGAATCATCCCCCAATTAATAAAAAAGTAGATATTTTTGTTACTTTTAAAGTTCAGCAATTCTTCACATTAATTATAATTGTAATATTTAAATTCTTAATTTTTGTTTAGTTTCAATCATGACATCGTTTCGTTTAGAGTTCTGTTTTTAGCTCTATTAAAAAATTTGAACTTCAACAATACAAAAAAAATGTTTTTTATACTTTTGATTTGTTAACTTCGCTATGTGTGAATCAATTTTTGGTAAATTTTTTTTTTAAATTTGGTTTTGAAGTGTATGAACCTAATTTTGTTTCTTTTTAATTAATTCAGCCTGATGAGGTCGAAAAATCCAGTTCGACGGAACTTCGTATTTTTTAGCAAAATAAAAATTTGAAATTTTATTTAAATTTCCTTCTCAAGTTCGTTTACATCTCCTGTTTATAAAAACTTAAATATCTTGACTGGTTTTAAAGTTATAAGCTAATGTATATTATGATACAAGAAAACACAACGACTCTACTGTTTCCGTTCCTCTAGGCTTATTTTCAAAATTTTCCTATTACCTCTTGAGAAGATGCAGTCCACCTTTAAACAATGAAAATCCACTAAAAACGAAAAATATATCTGCTTTTATCACATCAAATTTACGATCCTATTAAACAAAAAAGGTTAAAAATAAGACCAATTAACGGCAAATGATATAAACTTCCCAATGGTTTATAAAAATTTTCATTTCGCTTATTTCCAGCAGAGTTATCAGCATATAAAGGCCGTAGCCGAATTTATTAGAATTACTCGTATTTACCTCGCCCCTCTAAACAGAGTAAAGGAAAACTACATAAAACCGTCACTGAGTACAGCCGATTAATTGACAGTCGAAACGGGATGTATACCTTCGAAGTTTCGAAATATACACAACCAGTCCTCGACGTCTAATCTCCCGATTGAAATGTCTCAATCGCAGAGAAAAACACCAGGCTAGAGGATCACAGAAGCGGTCACCCATCTAAGTACTAACCGTACTCGAAGGTGCTTAACTTCCGTGACCGAAAAGCCAGGCGCCTAGTCACCTGAGCCATATCCTCGGTTAAACCGATTTTTGTAAGTGGTCTCTCAATTTTGCCCGGTAGTGTATATTTTTCATGCTGTGAATAAAACAAAGATGGTAGAAATAAAGTAAACAGAAGATGATAGATACAAAAACAGTGGAATTTTGAAAAAATAAAATCACCTGGCAGGGGACGCACAAACTTCCGGCTGACCTGGTATCGTCTTTACTTCCAAAGTGTTTTTCGTTTGGCTTTCTTCCAACTTGGTAAGTTTTTCTAGCACAACTTCTTTGATCTTGGAATCAAAGACCTTTTCATTTCCTTCAGGACTCGCATTTCCCTGAGTCTCTTCCTCGTGTTCCGGTAATTTCGGTGGTAAAGATATCTGTTCCGTGCTAGGAAATATATCACTAGAATCTAGACTCCTGGACTTTCCACAATTCTTAAGTCTAGGTGGTTTCTCAATCTGTTGACCAATTTCGTTCTGGGCTTTGTTCTTTTTCCGCTTTTTTGGTTTTCTCGAAACCAGGATAAGCCTTTTATTAGGCGCATCCTTCCTGAGCATCTTCAAGGCCACGTCACAGGGAACCAATTGAGCGTCGACTAGATCTAAGTATCCAACGCTGCAGCTTCTTACTATAGAATCAGCAGAGCAGAGGGGACCAATACTCATTACTGTCGGAGTTCTGTGAACTACTCTAGGCTGACTAAGACCCTCGAAGTCTAAGCGAGACTCTTCGTCGATATATTTGCATTCGTCCAATTTTGCAGGCTGATTTGCTTTTCCGAGAAATTTCAGATAGTTACCGTCCTTTCTCTTCAAGGCACACTGACATGGATTTTGACTAGAGTTGCCAGGAGCCTGATGACAGCAACTTGGAGAAACAATTCCATTATTTGTCCCGACAAGCTTCGAAGTTTCTCTACCCTGAGAACAATTCGAAGATGATAACGAATTCGACCCACTGTTTAAACTGTTTTTCGAATTTACAAAGTTCTGTGAGGTTTGAATCGAACTTGATCCGCTATTAGAACAACTCGAGCTACCATTCAAATAAATAGGCTGAGTTATTGTGCAACCACTGCTTGTGCTGAGGCTGTGCAACAGTAAATTTTGAGACCTCATGCCAGAATTTCCGTTAGACAGTTGGCCATTCTGAATAGAAGTGGAAATAATAGAATGAGCCATCTTCTCATCGCTAATGTGATTGATTTTATTGTTTTCCAGTTCTTTCTTCATACTCATGCTCGTTTGTTGATCAGCTAAAGCAGTTTTTACCCTCTGGATGCTGCCTGTGTAATCAGTACTAGGATTAGAAGTGGCTATCAAGGTCTGAGTAGGAGCTACTGCATTCTTAGGAGATTGAAGAGTTGGCACATCACAGCATCTTGGGGCATTGTGTCTAGGCGGCGTTCTATAAGTGTTATTTACTGCTACCTTCATGTTCTCACAGATAACTATTTCCTGCAAATCTCCATATGGAAATTCGTCTTCGTAGCTCTCAGCACGTGCCAAGGCTGGAGAAAGAGATTCGTTGGCTAAAAATTGGTTTGAAATCTGAGACTTTGGACGACTGGAACTCAGTCTTGTTGCACGAGGAGTCATCGGAGCAATAGGCGGAGGCTGTACTTCTGCTGAATTTCTGGATGTGCTTTGAGGCTCTTGAAAAGTCTCTTCCTCGTCTTCCGAGAAAAGATTCGGGTTGAAACTTGGATCCGGACCTACAAATGATTTATATAGGTATTAAAAGTTTTGTTATTAATTTTTGGTAATATTTTGTTCATTTTGACATTACATTGTGTAACTAGATATCGTTCTCGTCTTCTACAATTTTCTATTAAATAAAACTTTTGTCTTAACATTGCTTAAAACTATAATTTAATTTAAAATTTGATTACAATTTTTCATGTATATTGTGACGATGTTAATCGTCAACATTTATAATTTATTTTGTCTTTCCCTAGAGATCTTTAATTTAGTTAATTTGGGGGTAATTTATTGAAAGGGGCCGTGGTTGAATTATGAGAAACGAGCCTGAGTGCCGAGTATTGATTTTCTGGTCGATCCGTATCTCTCGTCTTTCTCTAGATCAGCGGATTATTGTCGTTCTTCGTTGAATTCATCAATTGCGATTTGCGCAGGTCAAGTTCACGATTAGTAACGAAGGTCAGCGGAAGGATCCGAATTTTTCTTTAAAGGTGATCCCAGAATGCAAGTATTTTGAACGTCGAGGCGTCGATATCGACGCGTTTATCCATTATTTATTGAACAATAGACCGACGCGTCGCTATCAACGCGTCGACGTTTAAAATACTTGCATTCTGGGATCACCTTTAGGTGACGCCTTACCTCAGGTGCAATCGAGAGGGTGTAGGATTTCTTAGCGGCTGAGGAAATGAGACGCAACGAGGAAGAAGAAGACGCGGAAAGGGAAGGATCGCGGAAAAAGAGGATCTACCGGTCGATTGGGGTTTGCCATGTGCTCGAAATTCATTCACGTGCGATCCCCGAATTAGTGGAGTTGTTCAAGAGATTCCTGGACTTAAATTTTGAATGCGGTTTTTGATAATGTGTAAATCCTTATATTCAGAACGGACTTAAGAGTGTCGGATCAGAATGTAAGTAATTAAGCATTTAAAATAAAGATTTTGTTGTGTTAAAAATTGGTAAAAATTCATTTTGACTTTGTGAAGTCCCAGGAGTCCTGAAGTAGTTGATTGGCGGTTTCTCTTGTGGGGTTTGGATTATCCCTTTTGGCTTTTTGTATTTGTGTCAGCAAAGAGAGGTTCCGGTGTTAAAAAATAAATAAAATATTGAGACGATGCAACTCGGTTTCGTTAATCGAGAAATCTCTACATTTTAATATATTTTATCTTTATTGATCATGAGGAATTCAGACAAAATTAAACAATGTTTTGAAGTCAATATCTTAAGCATTTGTGTTTGAATGCCAAAAAAAAATTTTGCGGACAGTATTACATACCTATAGATAATTTTCTTAATTGACACTTTTTGAATTTTTACTACTTCAAACTAAAATTTATAGAATTTTTTAAGCATTGTCAGACATAATCTACATTTATTTATACATATACATAGATTGATATCTATAGATAAATGAATATGTTCATAGATATGTATATTGAGTAAAATAAACAAGTTTATTGAGTACTATCAAAATATTTGAGCTTATATTGTCAAAAGCTTATAATAGCTTTAGATAATACAATGTATTTTATTGGTGCTTCATGAACTTCTATGGTCAGTTTATTGAATGGACCACATTACCTGCGGGTAAATCGTCTCTAAGCTCTGTTATAACTAAAGTCATTTGTCTCGGTTGCAGGTGCAGTAAAGATGTTCTATAAGTCACTTGACCCAAGTTTGCTGGTATTGAATCCGCTAGACCGTGAATTTTGAACTTCGTACCCCAGATGTTCGATGTAACTTCGACCAATCTTGCTTGCTGCAAATAAATCGTGTAATTATCTGTAAAATTTCCTAAATGCTTAATTTTGTCTGCTTAGTCTGGTTGCTTAGAATTTTCATATAGACAAAATTTTTACATCGTCTACCTTAAGAAACGTAACTTTCAAAAAAACACCTCATGATTAGCTAGCTTATGTTACTGCGTCTGCGCAGAACGAACTTCTACACAAACGACAAAATAAGGTAAGAGCGTATCACAAAGGTGATTTTTCGAAATTTGCGTATCATAAAGTAGACGGAGCAACCAGCCTCACGTTATAAAATTTCAAAGTTATAAAAGTGCAAGAATCCTTATTTTGAAAGATGGGTCAAACCATTTCATTTCACCTAATGTATTTTTCACCTTTTTAAAAAACTGTAATTCTTTGTGAAAATATTATTGCATGTTTTGAGATGACGAAATGAATGATGATTTTAAAAAAAGAATTAATTTTCATATAAAAAAAGATTTTTTAAGTCGAGAGAAAACGAGAAAATGACACATTGACAGGCAATAAAAAATAATTTAAAATACCGGTTATTACTTCTAAAAGATAAAAATCTAATTGACATTTATTTTTAAAGGCTTCATTTATGTTTTGCATTTAATTAAAGTATGTAATAATATAAAATAACATGTAAAATATGGTATTTAAGTTAGTATGTGACATGTCAAAAATCGATTATATTAAACAATTTTTTTCTGCAAAGTAATTTAATATTAGCAAATCGAAATTATTCAAATAATAAATACTTTTATTACACTTCAATATTATCTAAATATTCTTTTGATAATTAGCTTAGAAATATAAAAACTTTCACCTTAAAAGCTGAGAATTCTTCATTTTATCGGGATTTTGAAAGTTCCTAACTTCCTTCCAGGAAAACCGATCCAAAGCAAATTTTTGGAATATACAGATTGAAGCTATATTTTCTTGCTATTAAAATTTCGCCTTGGTTTTTGCACTACTTTTTGAAATAAATTGATAAAGCAAAAATCTTATTTAAATTTATATTAGGACATTAATAATAAAAATTTTGACTCTGCTTTTGTTGATATATTTATTAGGGTGGCCGTTAATAATGACATTTTGGAATTTTGCCCATTTCCGGGTCTCATTTTGTCACAAATTGAAAAAAAATAGATACGTATTTTTTCATTTTTTTTTAAATTAATATTTAGTGGTGCCTGTTGGCTATTGAAAATTTGCATGTATTTTGCATGGGAAAAAAACTTTTTTTCGTAGATTTCCTGTAAAATCGTTGAAAATTAATATTTTTTGACCGGTCTACTCTGTTTCTCTTCATAAATGTTCAAAGAATAATATGCAATTTTTAACTTATGAAATTTGTTAAGTTTACTATTTTTTACAGTACCCAAAAGTTGACAAAAAAAAAAACTAAAATAGGTTATTATTGGCAAAAAATATTAATTCTAAAAAAAACGAGAAATTTAAACTGCTAATTATGGTTTCTATTGTTTTTGAGGTCCCTGATTACAAATCTGATGTCATATTTCAAAAATTTAAAATGGCGGATCCAATATGGCGGCCATGAAAAATTTTAAATTAATCAATTTCTAAAAAATTTCGTATCAGGGTGTTTGTGGGGTTTCTGATTACAAATTTGAAGTCAGATTTCAAAAATTAAAAATGTCGGATCCAATATGGCGGACATAACAATTTTTAAATTAATTAATTTTTATGATACCTGGTATCATAGGATTTTTGGGGCCCCTAGTTACAAATCTGAAGTCAGATTTGAAAAATTCAAACTGTTGGATGCAATGTGGCGGGCATAGTGTTTAAAAAATTAATAATTTTTTATAAACTTAATTATGTAATATCTTATTCCAGTAGCCAACAAAATTTTTGTGAATGTTCTATCTAAATTTAAATTAGTTAGAAATAACTATTTTAAAAACAAAAAGTCGATCACTGATTGAAAAATTAAGATTTCTAATAAATCGGCTAGTTAGACTGCTAATTACTGTTAATTAGAAATGAGAAGGTTAGTATTTATTAGCTAGAGAAGGTTCGTTTACAAATTAGATGACACGATTTTATAGATGGGTGATTCTCGTGAAAGGAATAACTTCACGTGTCTCCAACGTGAGTTTCAACATTTACAATAGTTTTTAATTGATATTTCCTTGAGTTTGCAATTTTTAAAACACCTCCAAAAACCCTATGATACCAGGTATCATAAAAATTGATTAATTTAAAAATTGTTATGTCCGCCATATTGGATCCGACATTTTTAATTTTTGAAATCTGACTTCAAATTTGTAATCAGAAACCCCACAAACACCCTGATACGAAATTTTCTAGAAATTGATTAATTTAAAATTTTTTCATGGCCGCCATATTGGATCCGCCATTTTGAATTTTTGAAATATGACTTCAGATTTGTAATCAGAGACCTCAAAAACAATAAAAACCATAATTAGCAGTTTAAATTTCTCGTTTTTTTTAGAATTCATATTTTTTGCCAATAATAACCTATTTTAGTTTTTTTTTTGTCAACTTTTGGGTACTGTAAAAAATAGTAAACTTAACAAATTTCATAAGTTAAAAATTGCATATTATTCTTTGAACATTTATGAAGAGAAACAGAGTAGACCGGTCAAAAAATATTAATTTTCAACGATTTTACAGGAAATCTACGAAAAAAAGTTTTTTTCCCATGCAAAATACATGCAAATTTTCAATAGCCTACAGGCACCACTAAATATTAATTTAAAAAAAAATGAAAAAATACGTATCTATTTTTTTTCAATTTGTGACAAAATAAGACCCGGAAATGGACAAAATTCCAAAATGTCATTATTAACGGTCACCCTAATATTTATACAAAATATAATCTAAATATAATTAAACTTATGTAAACCAAAGAATTATTTTGAAAAAGATTTTTAATTTATCAAACTGTACAGAAAATTTAAGAATTTTAAATTAAATAAATATAGGTATTTAAAACTCATTTAAAACTAATTTTGAACTTTCATTTTAAAAAATTCTATTCGTTCTGACTTTGATTTTGTTTTTTGTATAAATATATCAACAGAAGCACATTCTGAATTATTATTATATTAATTAATGTCCTAATATAAATTTAAATAAGATTTTTTCTTTATCAATTTATTTCAAAAAGTAGTGCAAAACCTAAAGCGAAATTTTAATAGCAAGAAGATATTGCTTCAATCTGCATATTCCAAAAATTTCATTTGGATCGGTTTTCCTGAAACCAAGTCAGGAACTTTCAAAATCCCGATAAAATGAAGAATTCTCAACTTTTAAGTCGAAAGTTTTTATATTTCTAAGCTAATTATCAAAAAACTATTCAGATTAAAGTGTTATAAAAGTATTTATTTATTTGAATAATTTCGATTTGCTGAAATTAAATTACTTTGCAGAAGAAAATTGTTAAATATGATCAAATTTTGACATGTCACATACAAACTTAAATACCATATTTTATATGTTGTTTTATATTATTGAATACTTTAATTAAGTGCAAAACATAAATTAAGCCTTTAGAAATAAATGTCGATTGGATTTTTATTTTTTAGAAGTAATTACCGGTATTTTAAATTATTTTTTATTGTCTGTCAATGTGTCATTTTTTTCGTGTTGCCTCAATTTAAAAAATCTTTTTTTGTATGAAAATGAATTTTTTTTTAAATTATCATTCATTTCGTCATCTCAAAGCATGCAATAATATTTTCACAAAGTATTAAAGTTTTTTAAAAAGGTGAAAAATACATTAGGTGAAATAAAATGGTTTGACCAAGAGATGAATTTTGGTTCGAATTTACCATTACCTCTTGTGTAATTTAAAAATTAAACAGAAAATTACTACATGTTTCGAATTATGATGAAGTTATGAAAAATTCATAATTCGACATAGATTACTTTGTAGGTTGTTTTTATGCAGTATAAAAAAAATTATGAATATTATCATAAAACTGCTAATTATCTCGGAAATCAAAATCGACAAACTGATCCCTTTTTCGTACGACTGTTGAAATATTTATTATTGCAGTCATATCTGTCAGTACAGAAAAATGTACAGAAAAGAAAAAATTTTAAATTTGTTTTGACCCTCAACAAAATTTCCAAATTAAAAAAAAATAGATATGGGTATTGTTTCAACATTAAAAATTTGATCATTTTAGGTTAATTTTGCCAAAGTAAATACAAAATCTGTGAAAAATAGTGTATTTTGCATGAGTAGTGCACTTCTCTTTAAACTTAAATCTGTTGGCAATTATAAAAATCCTTTGAAAAACAGAATTGTACTTGTGTTCAAATTAAATGTTAACGCATGCATGTTGATGATTTTTACAGGTTTTTCCTATCATTTTTTTATGATATTTGAGGAGTGGAAGTTTACTCTTTTCAAATTCACACAAAATTCCCTATATTTTATTCATGTTTTATTCATAACTTTGTAAATAAATTTTTTGTCATGCGTTATGACTGGGAATTATACGCAGAATCAAGTGAAGTATCCAGTGAATTTTGTCCAATTTTATAACCATTTTTTTATGGAGTTATTACAAATACCTAGATTTAAACATTTTTGAATTACATATAAAAATATTTATATATTTTTTTGATTATTATTTATATTACAGAATGAACTTACTTCTGGCAACGTATCCACATAAGCAAGATCATCAGTTTCCTCGCTGTATTTTTCCTCCCGTCTTCTTCTGTTTTTTCGTCTGTTTCTTGGTGATCCACATAAGTCAGCTGTATCTCTTTCCGTATCAGATCCATCACTAAACACAAGATACTGAGATGAAGTGTTGTAATCCAAAAAGTGAAAGGAACCTTGACTTTGAGGATCAAATATCACAAACTCCGGACGAATTTTACTGGTTCTTCTGCCTTTTAGAAGAGGTACTAGGCCACCCAAATATTCCAGGTAAAGAGTGTAGCAAGGTGCTGGTTCACCTGCGTGTCTCAACATCGTACAATGCAATCTTCCACCTCCTGGAGGCGGCCTTGAAACGAACCTTCTCAAATCTCTCGGTTCCGGGACGCAACATCTAAAAAAACCATGATTTCAATTTCTTAAATTGAACCCTTTTCCAAATAAAAATTCCAATTTGATAATCCTAAATTTTTAAAAGGGTCTAGAATCCTGTTTATCTTTTAAATATTTGGAAGCCTTTGGATGCCACTAAATTTAAAGATCAACCAATCAGAAGAAATCTCGAGCTTTCCAAATTAAAGGATACGTTTCAATCAGGGATGTGGAATCTGTTTAAAAAACAGAATTGGATAAAAATAGAAGGGACCTTAACCCTCGGAGAGAAACCAATTCTTCCATCTTATTTCCTTTCGATTTAGGCAGGAAAGGAGGGGAAAAAGATCGTAAAATGTTGAGAGGATGTTCGTGAGAGCATTTTTCAAGTGGAAGACCATTTTTCAGAAAATAAAACTTGACTCTCTATCTCTTTCTCTCTCTGTCTCGATATCGATTGATGGATAAAAACTTTATTACTTTGTAAAGCAGAAATTATTTTCTTACCTTATTGTGCTGGCGAATAGTGCAGCGACTAGAGCCCTCAGTCTTGGTGGTAATGGTAGTTGTTGTACACTAGATTCTTTAGTAAGGGCTGCCCTTACAGCGAGTCTCGACAGAAGTTGAAGAGAACCCACTCTTCTGAAAATTATGTATTCACACAATCTTACCAGTTTCAGCCTTTTTTTATAACATTCTAAAGCTTCGCTACACAATATTCAAGGGCAGAGACTTTCTCGTTGCATTAAGTGCTCGAAAAACAAAGACCTTCTCTATCCCCAAGAACCCCTACGAACGCAAGAAAAAACTCTCGTGAGGCATTCTGGAAAAACATAATCTCGACCTTGCGCGAATTTTTCCACTCGAGAGTAATTTAAAAGAAAGCTCACTTTCAAAGGAAAGTTTTTATTGAAAAAAGTAATAATTTCAGAACAGAAATTATTATAATGATAATTTTTAAATAATTCTTTTCGTTAGGAGGAAGAAAGTATTTGTTTTTTAATGCGAAGTATCTTTTTTAGGAAAATTTCTACAGCAAATATTTTTCTGTTTGACTTAAGTATTTAATGCTTTTACCTAGACACCCACGCAGCGTGAACACGTGCTCCGGTTGCTACAAAAAGCCTCCTATCATTATGACCCCAAGTCAATGCTGATACTTGACACTGAAATCAATATTTAGTGTAAATAAGAAAAAGTAACAATTAAGAACAACTTTCTTTAATAGGAAAGATCTCATAAATACAATTTATTGCCAAGAAAAATACGATAGGTAATTAAAAGAGGAAGTATAAATGTTTGAATAAACAAAATTATAAAAACAAGAAATCAAAAAATAAATTATAAATGGGTGATTCTTCTGAAAGTGACTTTTTTTTTAATATTTTCTTATTTCGATTAATTTTGTACAATCTGTTCATTACTATAATTGTTGTCGATTTTTACAGACATAATTTACCCTTTACTTAGTACTTTAAGAAAAGCCTTAAGCATTTTGGTTCATCCGAATTTATATCGGAGCTGTGTCAAGTCAAAAAAGCTTCGGAGATGAATGCAATTTAACTCGTACGCAGATACGGCTTAATGAAATTGCATATGGATTTTTAATAATACTAAAAAGAGGTTTAATTTTGACTGGAGAAGGTGACAATAAATAATATTGTGTAGATATTGCAGAGTTAATAAAAAATATAATATATAATATATAAGTTTAAGAGTGTCCCAGAGACAAGCTCTAGGTCATGATAAGGCCAAATAAAATATACTTGACACAAAAGCGCCACATCAACCAGAAATTTTGCACATTTGTAGTTTCTAAATCACTTGGAATTATTTTATTATATTATTAAAATTTGTGGTAAATGATCCAAGGAAGGTCAGTTGAATAAAAATTTCAAAACTTTCGTCAAAAAGCGTCGTGTTATCTACCTCATTAGGCTATAATTTTAATGAAACAAAAAATACTATAATCACACATAGGTCAGAACATAAATACAAATGGAATATATAAAAGAAACACTTTAGCTAATAAGTTAAAATATGATAATTTTAACTAGTCAAAAAACAGTTTAAAATTTTGGAATTGGATTTTAACATTTTACGTTTGACATTGTCGTACAACGAGTAACTGGCAACTGCCATTAATATTTTTTATAACAAAGATTACAATGTCGAAAAATCGCATCACTGATCCACTTAAAAGTCAGTGACCTTAAAGCAAAACAAATTGAATGTACAAATAAGTCTTAAATTAAAGAATTTAGGATACCAAGCAAAGGACAAGAAACTCAATTCAGAGAAAAGACATCTTTCTTTTTGTTGATTGTGCGACGATGACTTTTTATATAAATACTTTTAGCAATTATTCTTTTGTTCCAATTTTGTGCATAATATAAAATTTTTGCATCGTCGCAATCGAAATCATGATTGAAAGATTTCCCTTTTATACCCAAATAAGGTGACAAAATGTACCAGAAAATTCGATTGTAATGAAACAGATGATTGAAACAAAAAATCGAGCAAGTACAAGTTACACTCGTACCAATTCCAAGGGTTCCGTACCTCGCTAATTTTTTTCAATTATATGAGGTAGAGATTTGAAAATTTTCACAAGTAAACAATTTTTGTGCAACACCTACAAGAAAAGTACCACTTATCATGCGTTCAAAGAAAACGCAAAATAGGTCATTCTTGCACTAGTGCAGCAAAGTAAATTTTGCTGCATTCTTAGCCAAAAACTGTACAGAAAAGTATATTTTGTTGTACTTTTTGACAAAATTGTTCAAGAAGGTGTACTTTGATGTACATTTTGACAAAAAATTTTTTATATATTTGCCATAATATCGGTTTTTGCGAGACCAGAAATACAGCGAAAACGGAGCAACAAAAATAATGCTTTTTTGTAAATTACACATATCTCTTTAATTAGTGCTTTTCCCTGAAAAGGTGCTGCACAAAGTATCGTGTACACCACGTACGAATTGGCTGGCTTTTCTACCCTTGTACCTTAATATTCTATTTCGACCCAAGGAGCAAAATTGTGTAGGAATTAAACACTAAGACATCAAATGAACTAAATAAGTTATTTATTGGCGGCGTTTTGTCTACAATTCGAGGACCTCTTGAGGCTGTAATTATAACTTAAACGACGAATACAAAATATATAGAATGACATTGAGAAATCAAAACAAATTACAAAATTAGAATAAATTATATTTTCCCCAAATTTTGAAATTTACTGAACTTTATACAAATACGGAAGATTACATATAACAATAAAAATTTGTTTATAAATTGTTTCAATAATAATTTTATTTGTTATCTTTATCTATCATTGTACAACATTTGATTATTTACAAAATTTAGAAAAAAATGTATCTTTCTAGGTGCTCAGAATCGAAAGTTATATAACAATAATAATTTGTTTATAAATTGTTTAAATAATAATTTTATTTGTAATCTTTATTCGCCATTGTACAACGTTTAGTTAATTGGAAAATTTAGAAAAAAAACTGCATCTCTCTAGGTATGGTGCGTAGAAAGTTGGTGGATTACAATAATAATTTGTTTAAACAAATGAAAAATCTTAGTAACTTTTTAAAAATGTATTATTTTAGCCTCCGGATTCAATAAGGGCACATAAATTTTCAACAGCGGTATCAGCTTTTTCCCCACCACCTTGAAACTGACTTTTAAGAAACAAAATTTTGTAATTACTATCTTGTAGGAAATTCTCTGGCGCATCTTTTTTCTTCAAAAAATATTTTTTCTATCTTTTACCGTTTTTTTAAAAAATTAAAAAAACTTAATTTTTCTGGAAATCATATTTGATTAAAATTTTCCCTTCAACTCGCTCTAAAATACAAATTTCTTAATATTTTTACATGAAATTTATAAGAGTTATAGTTTGAAGTATTCTTTGGATGATAGGCTTTTAATAATGCTTAATTATTTAACAGAAAAAAAGTTATTAATTTTTTTATCTCTCATTGTTACATGATTGTTTGATTTTAACATATGACACTTTGTGTTTACTGAAAATTCCCTCGTTAAACGAAACAGTTGAAAATTATGAAACAATTATGTAACAATGAGCGATAAAAAAATTAATAACTTTTTTTCAGTTAAATAATTAAGCATTATTAAATGCCTATCATCCAAAGAATACTTCAAACTATAACTGTATGTATGTCCACGTTACGTTTGATTCAATATCTCGAAAACTATAATACTTAGAACTATGTTTTTTACGAAATTATAGGTCCCTTAGGGGGCCAAATTATGATATATGTTTCACCCCGAACGATCAATTTTAACTATTTTTTTCTGCATTTGAATTAATTAATTAAAATTTAGTGTTGATAGTAGTAATCTCTACGAGGAAGCAATGTTTACAAAAATAAAAAAATACCAAAAATTACTCACACCAAATAAATACTTGAGGTACAACTTGGCAGCGGTTTTTTGGTATTTTTATATTCAAATTTATAATTATTGTTAGTAGAAGATACAAATTTTGCAATTTCTTGATTAATTTCAACTTTACTTGTTTAATTTATTCTAATTTTGTAATTTTTTTTGATTTCTCAATGTTATTCTATATTTGTATTCGCCGTTTAAGCTTGTAATCGTCACTATCGCACATTTCATTTAGTTTGTCCCTGACCTAGGGCTAACAAGCATTTGACAAATCACAGTCTGTAATGTTTTAAAAAAAATTTAACATGTGCCGTAGGAGGTAAAAATTCGTTCTCAATATGTATATATTCTGTGTCGGTTCGTGTTAAAAAATTTTACTAAGCGTTACACTTGTTATAATTACAGCCTGAACATGTCCTCGAATTGTGGACGAAACGTCGCCAATAAATAATTCTTATTTGGTTTATTTGACGTGTTAGTGTTTAATTCCTACACAATTTTGCTTCTTGGATCAAAAAATCTTTTTCTTGTTATTTTTTTATTATTTTTAGTGTTTTGAACTAAAAAAAAGTTTTTTTAATTTTTTCCTTTCGTGCAGTTTTGCTGTAAATGGACATTAAGCTTTTTCGTGGTCGCACATCACCTGAACTGTTCTAAAAATACAACACCTATTCCAACTTAGTCAATCAAGGTCTCGTTTAAATGATAATTAAATCATTTTTAAAATGAGATGTTAGTTGTTAAAAAATAATGAAAAATGATTGATTTACAGGGGACCAAATTCTAAATTTTTTGAAAATTTTTGTAATTCTCAGCTTTTTGCTTCTTTTTTGTTTTTTCAAATGAAAATGTTTTAGTTTCTCTGTTCTATTTGCTCTCACAATTTTGTTTGTGGTCGTAAACGAAAGAAAATCATGATTCTTGTAACTAAACTACCAACTTTAGTTTTAGTAGCGAATCGGAATTGGTATTATATGTCTAATCTCGAAAAGCGTTTTCCAAGTGTATTATTTTGTCCCATTTTGGAAACAAAAACAGGATCACATCAGATACTTGCGAGACACTTGTTTTTAAAGTATACATATAATAGGCAATATTCGGATTTGGTAAATTTTTGAAATTTTTGTAAATCTGTGTTTGACCCAACCTGCAACCTAACAGGAAAGTACCATAATTTTGACAGATATTCAATAATTTAAATAGCCATAACTGAATTCCCATTCGCTGCTAAAACTAAATTTGGTAGTTTAGTAACAAAAATCACGATGATTTTCCTTTTACGACCAAATACAAGATTGTGAGAGCAAATGGAACAGAGAATCTAAAACATGGAAAGACCATTTTAAATCAGGCGAAAATATATGATTTAATCCGCGAATTTTTTTACAAAAAATGTAACTGGAATTAAATTGATTTTGCCAGTAAATTATAGTTCAAAACGATTTCAATTAAACTTATGTAATTTTTAAAAAAGTTTTTTCATATTTTTACAACTGACCTGTGTGTATGGAATTGCCGTTGAATAAACTAGCATCCCCGTATCCGAGTAAAATTTCAACAAATTCGTGTACACCTGTGGACTAGATTGAAAGACATCGGACTCTTTAATCCCAGCAATTGCCAAGAGCTTTCTAGAATTACTCCATTCTGCTTGTAAAGGCGCCTTTAGACTTGTTTTTATCGTAATGGGCGACACATCATCAAAAGATTTTAACATCACAATGTTTCCATCAGCAAGACAAACTGCTAACACGTAACTTCTTTCATCTAAAATGATCATATTACATTACTTTTTCATTAAACATTCTACTTTTTTTTGCTATTTATATCTTGTTTTTCTATTTTGCTTCAAAAATCCTTATTTATATTTATTATTATTCAATTATTTAATTTTTTTATGTTTATATATACAATGCTACTCATTAGTGTTTTTTTAATACTTTAAATCTTTTGTTTTTAAAATAGGGGAGATTCGTTGTCAATGAGACACTTTTTTAATGAGACATTTCAAGTTTCTGAATCATTTTTTAAACAAAATAAAAATGGCTTAAACTTTTTGAAATAGAAAAAACCTCATTTGTATGTTAATACTTCAACAAAAAAATTCAGTTGGCAAAACAAAGCAATTTTATTGTTTCTTCAAACAAAAATTTATGTTGTCTCAACAAAAATTTTGTTATACTTATTAAACCTTTTTGTCAATGTGTATTTGTTATTTTCACAGTTTTTTCAAATTTAATTCACATATATTTTTTGTATATTTATCCTTTAATCCGTCAATTGTTTTTTTATATTAAAAGGATTTTATCAAACTTTTAATAAAATCTCTAAATTCAATAAAATTTTATTGATCAATTTGTAATTCAAAATTTCATAAGCTCCCAGAAATATTTATTTGTTAACCGATAAACCATTGTTTGAGAAAAATTTAATACTACGTTTTTAAAATGAAGTTTTTATTAGTCCAGAAAATAAAGATGAGAATACAATACTGAGAGTAGGCAATTTATTACCGGGAATTTAGTTAGGAAAAAATTTTATACAAAGTTTGAATGTTTGAACTATAAAGTGGGAGTAATAGCTTGCTGACAGCTTCAAAGTTTTAAGGTCGATTAGTTCACCTCCATTTACTACTTAAGAGAAAATTTAAAACCCTAATTAAATGAGAAACGACCTTTACTCCGAAAGTAGAGACCCACTCTTATTTTCAATAAAATTTCAGAAATATATGAATCCGAGAACAAACTTTTCAACAAAATTAACAAACATTTATTTATTAACCCAGATATGCCTATTAACCTACAAATGTAGTAGACTTAAATTTTATTTGAAAAACTTTTTAATTCATTAGCGGTCAGACAAGAGTACTATTAAAATGTTGAATTTTTATATTTCAAGTATTCATCGGGTACTTTTTTATATGTTGCAAATCCATAAAAAATGTAAACTTATTTTCTGTCGTAAAATTTTATATTTCTTCAAAATTTGTTATCGAAAATTCCGACAAAAAAAAATTATAAAAGTTGCAGACTATTTAAAAAAAACATGATTTTTGACCAAAAAAATGTTTTCAAGTTATTTTTGTATTTATTATAATTATTGTTATTACCATTTGTTTTATCATTTTACCTTTTAAACACATTTTAAAAAATATTGTTTTACCACCTACAGTATATTATCAGTATATTCATTACTTATTTTTCTTATTTTTCTCATTTTTCACATTTGAATAATTCAGTTAATCCAAACTTTAATTTATAAATTTTTAAAGTAGGTAATTTCTGCTTATAATTGTTTGATAATCTAGGTTGAAAAATTTCCTTTCAATTTTATAAATTTAAACTTTAAAATATTGATGACTTTAAGCACTTACCAGGACCGTCGTCTTCACCTTCTTCCATTTTAAATTTTTCAGCACTCCACGCCATGGATGTGACACCAGCTCCTAACTGAACTTCAGAAACCATAGCACCATGAACATCCATTACTATTAATTGTCCAGCTGTTGTTCCAAAATAAACCTGGTAATATTTCAAAAAATATTATAAAATTTATTTCTTCATATTTAAATGATAAGATTATTGTTACCTAAAACTGACTTAAACATTGATCAAATTTCAAATTGCAACAACAACCAAGTCTAATATTTGTCGTTATGGTAATTTTAAAAATTGAATTTTATTCTTATTTTTAGTTTTTTAAAGTTTGAAGTTGCTTATCCAAAATTTTCTTGTTTTGATTCTTTGCTCTTAAGGAGGAATCGGACAAACAATCGGAACAAAAGTTAGTCCAAATAAATAATTTTGATTTTTGATATAGAAGACACATAAGTTAATGTAATTTTTTTCAGGGGAAGTGTGGACACTTGTAGTTTTTACAAAATGAGCCGTTAAAAATTACAATTTGATGAAAATTAAAAAAAATTGACGTTGGAAACGATTATTCAATTTGAGTGTTTTAATTGAACTAATCCTGTCCTACAGTAAATCAGAAGTGGGATAACACGTGCCTGACTATTTAGAGCCTGAAAAAGAATCTCGAGTGACTTAAAAAATGGAAAAAATTGTGAACCTGAAGAAAAACGTGGTCGCACGCAGAAGTCGAGAATTTCGGAAAGTGAGCAGTGGAAATTTGAAAGAGAGAAAGCCTCGGCAAGGCATTCACTTTTTAAAAAATTGGGATTAGACGTGTCTTTTTATTCTGTGTAAATTTTATAATGAAACAGGAATTTTTCTGAAGGTGAAGTGGTGTAACATTGAAAGAAAATTTTTTCTTCTCTTGTAAATTGTGGAAGTGAATATCAAATTTGGGGGCGAAATCACTGATTAAGGCGCGAAAGTGAGCAGGAAGTCCATTGATTGTGGCGACATCTTTTTCCAAATAAGGAGCGGATCGACACTGTTGGCGCGAAATTGTCTATTAAGGCGCGAAAGCAGAAAAGCACCTCTGATGAACGTTGCGATATCTTGATTCACAAATCGCAATATAAGGAATCCTTTTGACTTAAAGTGTAATCAGCTGAAGGAAATATTCCTCAGCAAAAACCTTCCGACAAGTGGGAGCAAGGGTGGGATGATAGGTCGTCTGCAGAAGCTGGATCCAAGCATGGAATGGCTGAAGGAATTACCGAAGAATGAAACAGATAGCAACACGCGTGATGGAGAAAATTTGTTGAACAGAGGTGATAACGATCCAGAGATTGTTAAAGAACCCTCAGATTCGCTGATGTTGAGGGAGCTATAGTTGTTGAAGCGAGAGAGAGATATTCTTGTCAGAGAGGTGGAACTGATGCAACGGGAACGTCAGTGTCAACAAGAATCGAGATCATCCTTTGGCTCTAGGTCTTCTGAGAGTACTGTAAACATCAAGTTGATCGCTGATCTTCTACCCGAATTCAACAGAATGGACTGAATTTATGAAGAATGGATTGGCCAATTTCAATTGTTGTGTAACTCGTATGAACTGGATGAGAAGATGTCTAAAATGTTGTTAAGTTCAAAAATAAAAGGAAATGCATTGGAGTGGTTTCATTCCAAATCTAATCGATTTGATATGTCACTCAAAGATCTTCTTACTGACATGGAAAAAATGTTTAATTATAGACTACAAAAAACCGAACGGAGGCGAGCTTTTGAAGCGAGACAATGGCTGAGTGAAGAAACTTTTGGTAAATATTACCAGAACAAGATGATTCTTGCAAATCGAGTGCCGATTGAAGAGAATGAAGTGATTGACTATCTCATTGACGGAATTCCTAATGTGTCCTTGAGAAATAAGGCTCGGTTGAACGCCTTTTTCTCACCAGCTGATTTGCTGGAAGTTTTCAATGAAATATCACTACGACCTGAAACAAATAAAAGTTATGCAAAACCAAATTTACCGAAGCAGTTGAACGGACACTCTGGAGCTGATGGTAGCAAAGCTACCCCGAGATCGGCAACCAAGGAGGACGATCCTGTGGTACAACTGCAGAAAGCCGAGGCATACGATACGTGAGTGTACAGCTACGAGAAGAGTACACTTCTATGTGTGTTGTCAGGAGGGACACATAGCTAGAAACTGCAATAAGAAGGAGCAACTAATCAACTTTGTAAGTGAAAAGAGAGAAGAGGAGAACGAATTTGTCAGGAGCGTCATCATAAAAATGGGTGGTGGGAGTAAAGTGATTGAGATCGACGGTCTTCTGGATTCAGGTAGCCCCATAGGTTTTATTAATTTTATCATATTTATCAAAAAATATGAGAATGCAATTGACGAAATCATGAATATTAACGTAACCTGCAATGAAAAAGATTTTAATTTAAAAATAATCCCGGAAATTTCATACCTTGATCGGTTTAAGGTTTTAAGAAGCTTTAAAAAATTTTATACAAATAGTGCACGGTGCTCTTGGATTAGGTTTAACCCAAAGGTGCCCCCCCATCAAATTTTTCTCTGAATTCTTATTTAAGTATCAGAATTGAGTAATTTGAACCAAAAATTAAAATCTTCTATGGAAGGAATGAAAAAAAAACTCAATTTTTCGCAATTTTTTGTAGGTTAATTGTTCTAGCCACATCCAAAACCACTCCACGGTTAAAATTTCAGCTTAAAATATTTGTACGTTCAACTTAAGCAACATTTATACAATTATGATGCCAAAAATAAGTAACAGTAATTTTATAATCCATAAAAACAGCGAAAAACAGTGCTTTTTGTTGGTTTTCAAGCCTAATCACTTTATCTATTATTGTAAATGCAAAGATTATAATATTCATTTGAAAGCTTATAAAATTCCCTACAAATCGGTCGTTTAGTCAATCTTTTATCTTTAGTTAATAATAAGATATGGCCGTCAGAATTTCAGAAAACAACATAAAAAAACGTTTTCTATGTAGCAATTGGGCCTTAACTTTGTCAGCATGCAAAAAAACAATAATTTTCAAGAATACATTTTTGAAGCTGACTAAATTTTAAACAAATGAGTCGAAATTTTATTTTAATCCAATAATATAAACCAGAGATATAACGTACTACACTTGGATGTGTCTACTTTTAAGTCGGTAGGCGCATAAGTTTTTGGTAGCGCGATCTGACACGCCTTTTTCAATATATTCTTTTTCTGTACGACACTTGTGGAATTAAAATGAAAAAGATTAAAACATTTACTACGTATTTGTCATATAAAATTCATTTGATTATCTATAAAAATAGTAAAAATCAATGTTTTTTGTTTATTTTTAAGACGAATCGCTATACCTATCATTTTAAATCCAAAGATCACAATATTTCTTTAAAAACTTATAAAATTCGGTACAAATTAGTTGTTTACTTAATTTTTTATCTCTAGTTAATAAAGTAATATAACGCATTAACTAAAATATATAGTTTATGAAGGAACGATAAATATTTTACTTAGGGAATAATTAGAATTGCAAACATGTTCAGGTTGTTTTAATAATATAAATAAAGTTTGACGTTGCGAAAATGCCAAAAGCCAGGAATCATGAAGAAAATCGAAAATGTATTTGTTTGTTATGCCTGGGAAAAAGTAAAACTATGCATTCTATAAAAGGCGCATTGTACACTCTTGTGCATAAGCAATTTAAATTTGATCAAAATGACATTCGTTTACCGGTCGTTTTGTGCTCCAATTGTAAACGTAACCTTTACCTGCATCAAAATGACCCAACAAAAAAAGTCCAGATGCCGGATTACAGCAAATTTGCTCCATTAAAGAAAGTTACAAGAATGAGTTCCGATGCTACGTGTGATTGTGATTTGTGCGTATTAGCACGTAGAAATTCATTAAGATTTACAACTGTTTCTAACGCAAATGTAGCAGAAGCTGGTAAGTTAAAACATGATGCCATGATAAACGATTAGAAAGCAAAATTGATAAATTTACTTAAATTTTTTTTTCACCCAGAATCAAAAAGAACTGAGATTCGATGTTCTAATTGTTTTACCGTTATTTCGAGAGGAATTTCGCATAAATGTTCGCTTCCTACTCGCATTGAAAATTTGACAAATACAATTGAAGAGGCAGGACCTAAAGTTGTCGACCAGGTAATTTCTTCATTATTAAAGAGAAAACTGGGAGATAATGAATCAAGTTTGTCACTCGTTCAACCACACGGAGGTAAACCGCTTGGAATCGTCGTTGGGGCCAAGAAAATTGAAAGCTCAGCAAAGAAACCACTATTGTCATCGGACGATTTCTTAAAAATTCAGACAGGTACACATTTATCACAGAGGCAGACATTAGAAATAGCAAAGGCGTTGCGTGTTGCTACTAAAAATTCGAAGGTAATTGAACCAAATTTGCAGAAAGAGTTATTTAGAAAGAGTCATTGTGTCGATGAATTTTTCGATGTAAAAACATTTACTTTCACGAAAAACAAGGGTCTAGAATGTACTGCAGTTAATGAGACTGTTGCCTATTGCGTAAATCTTGAAGGTCTAATTAAACATGTCTCTGAAAAACGTGGTGTTTCTGATGTTCATCTTAAATTTGGGATAGACGGAGGGGGAAACTTCTTAAAGGTATGTTTATCGATACAGTCAAATGTTGAAAAACAGTCCCCGAATGAGCGACGTCGAAAATTCAGTGACGGAATATGCGCGAAAAAATTCAAAGATTCAGGCGTTAACAAATTGCTTATATTGGCGTTAGCACGGGGATCTCAGGAAAATTTTGAAAATGTGTCAGAAATATGGACGACGTTAAAAATAAGTCAATTCCAAGGCACAATAGCCACTGATTTAAAATTAGCTAATATTTTAGTTGGTATTATGTCGCATAGCAGTGTATTCCCTTGCACTTGGTGCTACGTTACGAAAAATAAAATGAATGTTTGTGGAGAGTATAGAACTGTACGCAATACTACTGAAAATTACGAGAAATGGCGTCAATCAGGAGCTAAAAAATCTGAAGCAAAGTTGTATAAAAATTGTATTCATCCTCCAATAATTACAACAGAAGAGGATGATTCATTCCTCTTTGTCATTCCACCTCCGGAATTGCATTTAATGCTGGGCATGATAAATAGCTTGTATACACATTTGCTTCAGAATTTTGAAAAAGATGCTCTAATGTGGGCAACTAAATGTTGCGTTGTTCGAGACGTTCGTCGCGGATGTTCGGGCTTTAATGGAAACGCTTGTAAGAAATTACTGAACAAAATTGATGTACTCCGATCATATTCGAAAGACATAGAATGCTTAGCATTTGTAAAAGTGTTCGAGGATTTTAATTCAGTCGTTAAAGCTTGTTTCAGTACTCAACTTGACCCTACATTTAAACAAAAAATTGACACATTTAGGCGGAGTTATCTAGAAATCGGAATACCCATTACTCCAAAAGTTCACGCTGTATTTTTCCATGTCGTGGATTTTTGCGAACAAACACAAAAACCGCTAGGCTTCTTCAGCGAGCAAGCAATGGAGTCCGTGCATGCAGATTTCCAACAGACTTGGAAAAAATATAGTGTGATCAGTACGCATCCGGAGTATGAGAGCCGACTCTTGCATGCGTTACGCGAATATAATGCTTTGCATACTTTTTGAATGGACGTTGGATTTCTTTAACTATATGTTAGGAATTCTTATGTCAATTCCTTACAAATTATAATTATAAGGATTTGCACTGCAAAAACTGCTGTCTTCTAAGTGTCTTATTTTAAGACACAAGACATTAAGAAAGCGTCTTACGGTAATTTCAAGCTATTTCATTGGTTAATAATTTTGAAGGATGCTTTCTCATTGGTTTAAAATTAAGACACTTTAAAACGTCTTAAAAGTGAGGACAAAAATGTCTTAAAATAAGACACTTGTTTTTACAGTGTGAATGTATTTTAATTTGTTCATATTGTCTTAAAAACTTTTCTCAAAAACTGTCCTACATAAAGTTTCTTTTTTTGATAAATACGCAAATGTGTTTTAATCTTTCTCATTTCAATTCCACAAGTGTTGTACAGAAAAAGAATATGTTGAAAAAGGCGTGTCAGATCGCGCTACCAAAAACTTATGCGCCTGCCGACTTAAAAGTAGACACATCCAAGTGTAGTACGTTATATCTCCGGTTTATATTATTGGATTAAAATGAAATTTCGACTCATTTGTTTAAAATTTAGTCAGCTTCAAAAATGTATTCTTGAAAATTATTGTTTTTTTGCATGCTGACAAAGTTAAGGCCCAATTGCTACATGGAAAACGTTTTTTTATGTTGTTTTCTGAAATTCTGACGGCCATATCTTCTTATTAACTAAAGATAAAAGATTGACTAAACGACCGATTTGTAGGGAATTTTATAAGCTTTCAAATGAATATTATAATCTTTGCATTTACAATAATAGATAAAGTGATTAGGCTTGAAAACCAACAAAAAGCACTGTTTTTCGCTGTTTTTATGGATTATAAAATTACTGTTACTTATTTTTGGCATCATAATTATATAAATGTTGCTTAAGTTGAACGTACAAATATTTTAAGCTGAAATTTTAACCGTGGAGTGGTTTTGGATGTGGCTAGAACAATTAACCTACAAAAAATTGCGAAAAATTGAGTTTTCTTTTCATTCCTTCCATAGAAGATTTTAATTTTTGGTTCAAATTACTCAATTCTGATACTAAAATAAGAATTCAGAGAAAAATTTGATGGGGGGGCACCTTTGGGTTAAACCTAATCCAAGAGCACCGTGAGTGTGAACGTGGAAACACCCAAAACTAAAGTTGAATTAGAAATAAATTTAAGTGAATAAAAGTCTGTACAGTTTGGACCAAGGCGACTTTCGTATGACGAGAGGGAAAAGTTAAAAGTCATTATAGATAATCTTTTGAATAAAGGGGTGATAAGAGAGAGAGAGAGTTCATTTGAATATGCATCCCCTAATTTTTTAGTAAAGAAAAAAGTGGGGAATTACGGTTATGCATAGATTTTAGATGTTTGAATAAAGTAATGTTAAAAGACAATTACCCATTGCCTCTCATAAAGGATCAATTCGATTCTATGGGGGAAAAAAGTATTTCACGACCTTGGAAGGAAACTTAGATGAAGTTTTTAAGATTTTGGCGAAAAATAAAATGGAATTGGGACTCGATAAATGTCGTTTTGTCTTTACAGAAATGGAATATTTGGGGTATGGAATTTCGGAAAAGGGATTGCGTCTGTCTTCGTCGGGAATTGAAGTTATAAAAAATTTTTCCATTCCTCAATCAGTGGTAGGGTGTTATGGGGTAATGTGGAACGTGGGGGAATGTGCAACACCTTCGATTTCTGATCTACATTTCGAGATTGGACAAAACCGAATACTGTCATCTTTTTGTGTCCACAGTAACTTGTTTTTGATATATGTTGAGACGATGGCTTTTCTTGGTAAATTTATTTTAACGAAGATTTTGTATTCTCGCCTGATCCGCTAAATTTTCGATTTAATATTCTAAATATATGACAAAAACATTAAGGGGTAATCACGTGTATCGGGTGTCCAATAAGAGTTATCGGCGTGTCAATGGTAGTAGATCTGCGCCACGCTCTAAGTACTCGCCGAGGACACTTAAAGGTACGTTTGTTTAAATATTTTCGTATTTAAATTTTCTGTTTTTGTTTTCGAATTTCTCTTTTTAATGTAAATTTGAGTTAAATCGTTTCTCTTTATTTTTAATTGATAAAGTGTGGCGTCAATTATGGGCACGGATCAGGGAGGCACTTTTGAACTGTTTATGAGACTCAAATGTCCAATGAATGGAGATCACTAAACAGTCATTAAGATATTGTCATCTTGACGGAGGATCTGAAATCTGGGACGAAAAGAGGAGTCGAGATTTCAACAGTACCTGAGTTTGTACTTGTGCCAAGGATTACCATTGCCTCTCTCTCAGCCAGTCTCGCCAAAATATTTGTTGAGTATTATTCTCACTTTTGAAATAATTAAATCAGGTGTGATTGATTGGACGAATTTCTATTTGATTGTTCAATTGCTTATTGTTTTAATCCATTTTTAATATAATTCTGATTATTTTGACATTTGTATTATTTTGTTTGCAAGTCGCAGATTTGATATATTATGTATATTTTGAATGTTTTATGAACCTTTATCTAATTTATTTATTGTTGAATTTGTCTTGTCTAATTGTTAAGCGCTTTTTTTGATAAGTCTAATTAATGTTATTGAAAGATAGTATTTGTGAATGATTTAGAAAATAATGGTAAGGTGACGTCACCACGGATAAGGTATAGACGTTAGGCATTGTTATTCGGATCGTTAATTGGTTTGACAAAATTCTTATAATTAATTCACTTCAATTGGAAATAAATATCGATCTTATATGAACGTAGTGTATTTTTCTTAATTATCTCTAATCACAGATTTATTTAATAAATTATCAGTTAGTTTATTTGATAACTATAAATATACAATTTATTGGTTAATCTTGAATTTGTTCAGAGGAAGTTCTTGTTTTCTTTCTATTTTAATTTATTTTAAAAGTTGATTCAGTTTTGAATTTTATGTATATTCTTAAATTAAATAACAAAATAGCAATAAATTGTTACAATGTATAACACACTAGGCAGCACGCACCCTGGTTTGCTGTACGTAAAGCGGGTTATATTTCTGGATTTCAAAATATTTTTCGCTTTTGATATTTATAGCACTTTCGTGAATTGTTTTGAATTATCTTGTAGATAAATTTGTTTATATTGTTGGCTTTTATGTGTCTTTTAATGTCCAAAGAGATTTTGTGATTTCCTTACATTACATTGCTGCTACACCAGTCTGCGCAAAATATCGTATTTGAGGTAATGTGCAACACTTTTTTTGGGGTAATGTGCAATACACATTTTTAACTAGTATATCGCCATTTTATGATTTAATATGTGAATATGAAGAGTTTTAATGCATTTTTCACTGTTTTTAGTCAGTATGTTAGGAAAATAAAAGAATAAATCGAAAATCAAATACAAATTTTTTTTTCTCTTTGTTGAAATTTAAACTTTTCAGAGGTTGACTATATCGTATTGAAAAAAAATTTTCTGCGGATTTCAATTGATTTGCATTAAAGAAGCCTAAATTTAATATTTAAAACGATTTGTATCGATATTTATCAATTTTTTCTGTGAACTATACCTGTGTTTCAAATTACCCCAACTTTTTTGCAAAATGCCAAAACGGGTGTTTTTAAAAAAGCGCCAATTTTTAAAGAAAAATTCAAAATTTTAAAAATGTAATGATGCAGAAATTCAATATTTTCCTTCCTCTACATTATTCAATAACTTGATTATAGGACATGTTTTACGAGCAACGAAAAAAAGTGTTGAACATTACCCCACAACACCCTGCACTTGCAGCGTTTTCTGGGTTTGCGCCAGTATTTTAGAAAATTTGTTCAGGGGTTTGTGTTAAATTGAAAAACAATTTAATTGAGATGCCGATTTTAGCGATATACAATCATAAAGATTACACGGAATTACACTGTGATTATTCTAAGGAATTCGGTGTGACATTAATGCAAAAGATGTCGGATGGTTGTTTACATCCTATTTTCTACTTTTCGAAGAGAACGATTAAGACCGATAGCAGGTATCACAGTCTTGAACTCGAGATGCTAGCTATAATCTATGCTATGAGAATATTTCGAATTTATTTACAGGGAATAAAATTCAAGATAATCACAAATTGTAATTCGCTGAAACTAGCTCTTAAAAATAAATCAGCGCATAGCATGCTGGGTGCTTGAGATGCAGAATTTTGATTATAGAAGCTGCAGAGGCCCGTGGAATATTGGTGAACAACTTTTTGAAAATCATGAGCGCTGGATGGATGCTAGAGATCTTCAAATCGACCAAGTGGAATTAATACACAGAATGTTTGGGTGTGGTGTTGGACAAGTTGTTGACCACATACAGTGGCTTCCGAGAGGGCTGAATAATGTGCGTCATGGTTAGCTCTTATAATATGGGAGGACTACCCTTAAAGGCTATATGCCAAATAAGGTTATGCTAAAAGTGATTCTTAAGGTCTCTTAAAAAGGGTGTGTTTTTATCGTGTCGGTCAAATGGCTACCTTCACATAACCTACTCTGTTAAAAATATTTTGAAATTCACGACACTTTTATGTAACATTTGTAACAGAATTTCCTATATCAGTACAGAAAATAAATTCTGATACACTCCTCGCGCATGCACAGAATCAATAAGGTTATGTTAAATTTCTGACAAGGTAACAGAATTTTCTGTCACATGTGATCAGAAGAAACTGCTGTTACAGGTAACAGCAAATTCTAGTGGAAATTTTTAACAGTGTAGTAGTATGATCTACCGAGGTACCCAGTAGAAGGTTTTTATATCATATATACTACATACAATTTGAATTAGTCCAATTTTAAATGTTTTATTTACTAGTTAACTAAATCCGTTTCAATCCGCAGCTGAAATTTATTCCTTTTCTACTTTGTTATTTCATTCCGAATTAATAAAATTTTAATTATTCGAATAAATCTGATAAGAATTGTAACGCATTGGTTTGACATGAAATGCCAGGATTCAAAAGGATTAAAAAATTTAATCTCGGAATGATTCGGAAAAATTTTTTTTTCGAGTTACATGCATTTTTAGATTTGAATTTTCGGATAGAAACTGATTAATTCGGAAACAAATTCTGGAATGCCTCGGAAAAATGCTTATTAAATGCATAAATGCTTTTTCTTGAAATAAAAAGTAAACATTGTCCTGTGAAGAAATTCTTTTATTCAGAGTTACTATTTGAGTTTCTGGTTTCCGACTAATTTTCATGTCAATGAATCTACTCTATTTGAACTAGGCAATTCATATTTAGAGAGCAAGTAGTTTAAGCTTTAATAGGTAATACATTCTATATATTTTAGATAAAAACGAGTCGGCATAACTTATTTGTAGAAACCCGAATATTGCCATTTTATAAAAAAAATAAATTAAACTGTTATTGTTGTTTTTCTTTTGTTTGCATTATTGCTATTTATTGTAAAGATAAATTGAAAACCCAAAGCATGATTAATGAAACACAGCAGATTCTATTAGAAATATTAGTGGAAAGAATTCTATTATATATATAAAATATAAATAACGGCAAGTCATTATGTTTTCGTCTATAGCCAAAATTCATGCTTAATAAAACTGTGGGTATAAACCTTTTAGGATTATTTACAGTTGACCTATCTTATTGTTCAAATATCAGAGCAGTAATCATATTTCGAAAATCGTAAAAATACTACTTTGAGAGAAATAGTACGAGCATGACTTGAAATATTTTACGGGAAGCATTAATGGAAAGATCGATTCTAACATTAAACTGTAATATAATATGTACGACCCATTCGGTGACCTATCTATTGCCTTAAACGATCCATCATTTTGCTAAGTATTAAGAGTTATATTTAAACTTGATTTTATGTGATCATGACAAGCACGCATTAATTTTAATCTTAAATTAAACTGAGGAAACAAATCTGAACAGGGTTGAATAAATTATGCACTCGAACTTTTGTCGTTAAATTTAGTAGATTATTGATTATTTATTTTTAATTTTGTATGTACCTGCTGATCATCAGGTGTCCATATCCCACAAGTGATAATAGCTTTATCATTCAGCATTGATGACCAATACCTTTGTCCGGCAACACTTCCAACTAACACGAAACCATCCTGTAAAAATAGAATAGCATTCATTTCGTAAAAGAAGTAGGAAATTATATTATATTCAATTTTAATTTATCTTTATATCATTTTTCTTTCTAAATAATCGTTTCATTTTTATTGTTGTTTACAAACTTTTCCAAAAACATAGTAAAAGCGTTGTAGTTACCTTGCAGAATTAAAACTAATTGATTAAATTAAATGTGCTAAAAGAAAATTGTTTATATTTACGTTCATATTTATTATAGTTAATTAATAAGAATAATTAAAATTTTATGAAAGCAGAAATTCCTGTAATATTTTGAACATGCTATAAGCTTTTGCAAATTTAATTACAATTCTCCCGTATGTTTAATTAATAAAAATAATGTTAAAAGAAATGTGTTAAAATGAAAATGTCATAATGAAGCATAAAAACATTAAACGCTTGAAAAAATTTCAAAAAATCCTAAAGCAAAATGCCTTTTCAACGTTAAGTAGTAGAAGAGTTTATAATCAGACGTGAATGTGGCACCATCTCGTAAAACAGAAAGAGCATTTTTCTTTTTAACTGTTAGACTTTTAAATGTTTCTTTTTCTCCTCTCAAGCACTTTCAGAACTTTCTTTTATTTGTCAGGTTTATTTTATTACTTTAGAGCAAATGACTTTCTTGATGTACAACTTTAAATTAAATTCATCGTTATATCAGGAAATCTGCAAGAATGTTGTTTCAACTATTATCTCTTTATTATTAAGAGGATTTAGTAATTTCTTTAGAATAAATTTCATAAAAGAAAGAAATTGAAAAAAGTCCATTACTTTGTTTTACACAGAAAAACTTTTCAAGAGATTTACAAAATAAAAGTGTACATTTGCATTTTCTTTTATTCATTTTAAAGTTTTAATAGTTTTCTCTTTTTTGCTTAAATTACCTTCCCAACTTTATGCTTAGAAAATGCGATTTTCCACATTGATTATGCGTTAGGAAAATAGTCACACAATACTATAAAAACTTTTTTGCTCACATATCTTTACAGAATTATATTTTTTAAGTCCCGCTAATTCTAGTATTTAACTTTTACATTTACTCGTTAAAGGTATTTTTAACTTCTTAATTTTTGCTTTTATTTTGTTTATAACATTTATTTTAATAAGGGATGTATCATATTCGGCTGCACATAAATAACTAAATGTTTATCAATAAATATATGAAATATGAAAATAAATATGTACATAAATGTAATATATATGTAACAAAATATTAATTTATGAACGTGAATATACTCTTTAAATCTTAATTTTGTAACTTCATAATTTTTATTTTTTTAACCACTGTTTCTGTAAATAAAATAATCTACATTAAAGAACGAACTAATATATATCTATATTATGATAACTAATAAAGAGTTATTTTTTACTATCTGAAATAGAAAAAAGTCATTTACTGTTTTACTATTAATTAGTAATTTTTTACTAACTCAGGTTTAGAGAGTAGCCCAAAGTATAATTCAATAATATTTAAGGTATGTGGTCGAAATTAACGTCAGAAGTTACTTGACTAAAAGGTAAAATTTGGCTTTAATTTTACACTTAAAACAGCGCATTTTTTCATGAAATATTTTTAAAAAGTTTAAAAATATATTATCTGCAAGGTCTGTCTGGTCTTAGTTGGTTTAAATTTTACCCTGAAATTTATTAAAAAATTTTTTTGGGAATTATTTTTAAATCATTTTTGGGTTAAGACAAAACAAATTTTCCATACAATATTTTAATAGTTTATTTGAGATTTTACGAAAAAGTATTTAGTATTAGTATTTCAAGAATGAAACCTCGTTTAAATTTGTTTTTTATAGTCAAATGATTAATTAATGTCGTCATTATTCATCACTTACTCTTTAGTTGAAAACTAAATTTATAAATATGAAACATGAAATCTGGTTGTGAAAAAGTAAGTGAGATATAGTAAATAATAATTTAAATTTGTCATTAATAAATAAAAAAAAACAATCACAGCCAGAAGAATAAAAAATAAAACCAGAAAAAAGTTGTGTAAATTGCAGATTTTGTTAAGTAAAATGAATTTATTCTAATCAAATTTTAATGAAAGCACTCAAGGCACTAATTACTTAAACTATTACTATATATATCTATGTGGTTACCAACAAAAAATATAAAAATTTTGCCGGAAGTGAAAAAGAATTTAATTAATTTGAAAAGGATTCCAAAACGTAAAAATAAAAACAGATAGGGATTCTATAGAGTACGTCAAGTCCACTTGAGAATGTAGAGTACTGGCTGGATGTGTAATTCGATATTAACTTTCAAGCACTTGAAAATGTCAGTTTCGAGAGCTTTTCGAGAATCATTCTCTGCTGACAATAAAGCAGTGGTTCTCCTTGTAATGAACGTATCAGATTACCTCAAAAAATCCTTATATGAAGTTTCTGACGATTGTGCATTAAAATTAAACTAATTGCAATCTATACTCGGTTTGGAAATTAATTATAGATATTTAATTATTTAAACATTTTATTGTTTAATTTTTTGAATATTTTGATTTCGGTTTTGTTTACGTTCTTTATTTAAACAATTTAGTTTAAATAATTAAACGTTTGATTGATATGGAAGCAGCAAAATGTTTTTGGCAGTGTTCTTGTAATGATCTAACTATAATAAAATAAGAATTGCAGTACCTATAATTTTCACACATGGAGTAACTAAGTAACTATCATATAACATCTAAATTTTTATTTGCAGAATTTCGATTTAATTAACTATATCTTAAGGAATGATTTTTTTCAAGAAATTTAAACAAAATGTGTACAAATTAGTGATATAGATATCATAAAATTATTAGTCCTAATATACATATGTAATTATGTAAATACTTCCCATATAAAGGTATAATTTCCTATTTACCTATTTTAATAAGGAATATGTCTGAAATATATTTCTCCTTAGTTTAAGAAGTATATTTTGGAAAAGTCCTTGACTTTAATCTATCCGGGTCATTTTCAAATTTATTTAAGTTGATATATTTTCTTCCAAAATTGTTATATTAGTTGAAGTTAAAATTTGACCCTTAAAAAGTACACAAATAGCAAGACAATGTTTTATTTTTTGAATTTTTTCTATAGTAAAATATATTGATTTCTGCAGATGAATTCATGTATTTGGTATTTTAAAAATGTACCTTTTAATTTTAAATGTATTTCTCTTAATTAAAATATATTTTCACAGGTTTTTCAAGAGTACTTCCTGTATATGGGATTTTTTCGTCATTTCTCACATTGTTATTTTTCCTTTTCAAGACATTAAAAAAGATATTCTAAAAATTGTTTCGTTGTATAACAAAAATTCAAGGCGAAAGTTTAATTTTAAAATACCATTTAGGTTTTTATTAATGTCTAACTCGAAAATAAATTGTAAAACTAATCTTAACAAATTTAAAATGTGCACTTTTTAAATGTCTATATAGGTACGTCGCGTCGAGTTGCCTTCGGTTCTTAAATTTACTTTAATTCTTAAACTAAGTCTTTATCCACATTTTTTTTATTACTATAATCCTTTTTATAAGTGAAGTTTACAACGGACAAAATAAATGTTACTTCACTGTTAAGACAATATTCAAGATCATGAGACTAAAGTATATGTGACGCTCCACTGTGAAAGGGACCTTAGCTGCAAAACATTTAATTTTGAATTTTTATTATGAATCAATAGAATTTGAGTTGTTCTTTCACATACAGAAATCAAAACTTGTTTATGGCTATTAGTTTTAGGCCTATGTTTCATCGCTAATAACTTTATAATAATTATGAATTTTTAATTTATAATAATTGTGCATAAAATTAACAAAGACAGATTCCTCTTCAAACTAATAACAAAACGTCTCTTCTGGGACATGGCTTTAAAATCATGATAAATTTATTTTATTTCATACGTCACAATTAAATTTTCTTTAACTAAACAAAAATAATAAATATAAGTAAAAAAAAAAGTTTTGTTTCTGTCATAGTTATCAAATCGAAATACAACAATAGGTTGGGTAACTAAATTTAATGCAAGGTTTCGCGAAATAATAAACATCAGATCATATTCTATACAATAACTTTCCAAGTTGCAAAGGACGAATGTCAGATGCCAAACGGCTGGTGCATATCTAAGTAGTGTCAATTTCTAAAGCTGGACATGGTCCAAATTCCACAACAGGATAATCAATTCCCTCGCTTTCTCGAAGTCTGGCCAATTTAAAAGTTTTATTCGTATCGGAATTCTTCTCTTGTTTCAAATACAAGAACCAACAAGTTTCCTATCATCAATCCTTATTTCGTTCTTTCTTTCCAAATTAAACTGTTTTCAAGTAAATTAAAAAGGTGATTATTTTCTCATACGAGAAATCTGATATCTAGTAATGTCAAAATATGACTGGTAATTTCCATCATTTCAGTTTTGATGATTGAAACTCGTTGAGAAAATTAATTGGAATATAAGTATAAAAAAAAGTTTGTATAAAGAAATAAAAAAATGTTTCTCTTGATTAAATCCTAAACAAACACAATTTGTAAATTAATATGAAAGGAGGGTAATTCGCTATATTGGAAGAATCGAATAATATTGGAAGTAGATATATAGAGAAAGTTTTTATGTATATTAATTATTTACCCGATAACATATGAGTGCCATTCGTCCATCATGCGACCAAGAGAAATGAGTAACGGGTGTGCTTCTGTCGTTTATTAATTCTATGCTCCATCTTCCCTCGTACTTGATCCATACAAAAATCACCCCTGAACTATCGCAGGATGCCAGCTTTTGATAAGGTTCATTCCACTTCACTAGTATTACCTACAACAAAAGTAAAAAAACGATTTTTAGTGAAAGGAGAAAATTATTCTAAAATTCTAATGATAATTAAAATCTTAAATAATTTTTCTATTATATTTGTAAAAGTGTAGAAATCTGTAAGTATTTAGCCGCATAATAGTTAATTTTAAATTTGTAAATGGGACATTTCACGAGTCATTTTCACACAAAAATTGTTTTGCTTGGAATGTTTTTTATTATTCTATACATGAAAAATAAGGGAACATGTAGGGGAGAGGGCCCCAAGTTGGACACCGTTTCGATTTATTGCTGTAGAATCCAAACCGAATAAAATATATTAAAATGTTTTATAGCGGATGAAAGTACAATTTATAAAGTAACTTATGGCCACAGGGATAAAATTTTATTTTGAACATAAACACTTTTTAAAGCATTTTTTCTAATTTGCAAAATTTTGGGTCTAAAAAAAAGTGGCCCCAAGATGGACACCTTCTTAAAAATCTCTAAAAATTGTAGTAAATAAAAACAGCACATTGTGTAACAATTCTTAAACTAATTTTTAATCATTTTAAGGAATTTATCAAGAAATAACATTTCTAAAAACTTCAATTCAATAGCTTAACAGTAAAAAGTAATAAAATATCGAAAAATATCGATATATAATTTTCTCTAACGATAACATAACATTTTATGGTGGAAAATAAAAAATTTTAATTAACTGGTTCAAAAAATTAATGAAAAAAGTGTAAAATCGAAAAAATCCAAATAAATACATTGAGATTTGAGGCCTGTCCATCTTAGGGTACATGACACCATTTTTTAATCCCCAGTAAATATATATATACGAACACTGAATTAGTAAAATCATTTTAAGATATTATTATACGATAAATAAAGAATGTTATAACGTTAAGTACTCATTCTAAATCATAAACTTAAATAACTTCACCAAGTTGAGAAAAAACTGTTACAAAACTTTTTTAGACACAAAATTACGTGGTATGTATAGAAGAAAAACCAGCTGGTTTTTTTTCTTCAAATGTGCATCAAAATGTTCGTCTATACAAACAACAAAAATGACAGAAAGCATAAGGCGCTGTCACCTTAAACAAAAATTTTATACGAAATGTCCATCTTGGGGCCCTGTCCATCTTGGGCCCACTCCCCTATTATTTTATTTTCTCGTCTAACGAAAATTACGGAAGTTATAAATTTTCCAAGCTTAACGTTTTCAAAATAAACAACTTCTCTGTTATTATTAGAAATTTTAAAACAATGCTCTGCATGAAATTTATTTAGTTTATTAAATTTCTTTTTGATGTATAGTAAAAAATAATTTATTTGCAAGAAAAATACATAAAAAATTACATTAAAATCTAAAAAATGACTTCTCTAAACACCAAAGTCATGGATTTAAGATTTTTTCTTTTAACCCATTCACTGACGAATTAAGAAATGTTTCTTATAAGTCTAAAAGTGGTGTTTTGTAAAGCTTAAATGATATAATTATAAATTTATAATTATTTGTTGTTGTTTAAAGTTTAAAATATGAATTTTAGAAATACCTATAGCAACTTCAATTTACAATTTCAATAATATACAAATACTACTGTTTTTTAACACACATATAACCGAAATACCCGGTTTTTTACCTCTGTAGAGGTTGGAAGATAAGTCTTTTGTTGCAACAAGAAGAGAAACTTTTCTTTCCCTTCTCATTTTGACGTTGCGGATAGAGAAAAAGTAACTTTCCCTTCCTGTCGCCAGGAAAGACTTACTTTCTAACTTCTACACAGGTAAAATATGTGACGCTCCGCGAGAGAAGGGACCTATCGCTGAGAAAGCAAATTTTACAGGACGGACGGGCAAAGAGAAGGAAGAAAAATCGAGACGCTTAACATGCCTATGTTTGAAGCTTCATAACAAGAAAACAAATTACAGGAATTAAATTTTGATTATTGGAACTCAAAAAGTAACTCAAAAACTATCAATTATCATAAAAAAATGGAATCAATAAAAGCCAATTTCATGGGACGGTCGATCAAAAAGAAATACAAACAATGCGATACACTTAGCACGCAAGGTTTGAAGCATTATAACAGAAAGTGTAACTAATAAAAATTTTTTTTGAAACATGAAAATGAAAGAACAACTCAAAAATTATATTTTAGCATAAAAAAATGAAAATTGATTTTTTCCGCGATAAGTCCCTTCTCTCGCGGAGCATCACATATATTATTCTTTTGTTGCGTGTGTAAAGAAAAAATATTTTCTGATCTCTGACATTCGAGATGTCTGAGAATTGACCGCATGAACTGAATATCATGTCATAAAGTCATAATAGAATTTAAGGTTAGGCACTCTTTGGTTTATCGACCTATCGACTAACTATAACTTCATCTCATCTCACTTACACAATGAAACAGCGATGCACGTAGCAGCATTTCTAGGCATGAGGTGGGAGTGCCAGTGATTAGTAGAATTTTTTTGCTAAACGCTTTCAACATTTCGCTTTACAGTGTCATTAATTTGCTATATACAGTCAAAAATTTACTCCCTAATAAATGATTAATTAATAATTTCGAGTACATACTGCTGTCAATATTTGGCGTTATCGTTTTCTCGCACTGTATAGTAAATCGGACATTTTGGATACCTTTTAGGGTGGCTCTTAATTCGGCGATGTTTTCAAATCTTCGGTCTCCTTCTGGAACATTGATTAAGGTAACAAAAAAAAATTTTCCTACTAGTCTGAGCCAAATCAAGCAATATTAACACGTACCTCTAGACAACTGATTTTTTCCATGTTTTCTTCAGAAATGTTCAAACAATATAACTTTATCGTATAATTATTAATTAAATTTTTTTTATTTTTTACTTGGACGCCAAGTAACACCTTTTTTGCAATTTTGGGATTTTTTGCGGTTTTGCAAAAATAGTTCATACAATAATAAATAAATAAATAAATCAAAATTTTATCTTTTGTATATTTTTAAAAAGAAATATCGTTTGTGCATTGAAAAATATGCATTTTTAACGAATTTATAGAAAACTTACGAAAAAGCGATTTTTTTCTATGTAAAGATACAAAGGAAAATTCGGTTGTCTAGAGGCACGTGTTAATATTGCTATATTTTGCTCAAATTTGCAGGGAAATTTTTTTTTTGTACCTTTATCATTTTTCCTGGTGAAGACAGAAGATTTGAAAACATCGCTCAAATAAGGGGCGATACAATACCTATATATATGAACCTTTGACAACCGAAGATTATGCATTTATGTGTAAAGAAAAGACTTTTGTCATTTAATTGGCCTATTTGCGGCTCCAGAATTCCTATAAGGAATTTCTATGTAGGTATCACAGTTAAAAATTTTGTTTAAAAAACGATCCACACAATCTTTGTATTAAGTTTAACATAAATATTAGGTTAATTTAACATGAAGATTGTGTAAATTAACATACAGGTTATGTTAGTTTAACACAAAAGTAACACAGATTTTGAGTGGACCGTTTGAGACATTTAATTTGTGTTAAATTTAAACAAAATTTGTAACTGTGTAGGTACCTACCCAGTAAAAGCACACACGAAAATAATTGGGAACGAACGAGAGCTGTACTCGGTTTGATATGTATATTTATGTTACCGTAAATGTACAAGACCGGTGAATGTGAGAAATTTTTAAATTGAGGAAAAAATTATGTACATTTACCAAGTTCTAACATTTTACTTAACTAACTGCCAAGTGCCTGGGCTTCCGTTTCCTGTTCCTTTTACCCTTTCAGGGTTTATCCACCTCATCGCCCACCCTTTTATAACATTCTAATCATAACCATTCACTCATTTCTCTCCATATATTCCTCATCCGATCATACCAACATCTCCATTCATCCACTAATACACTTTCTTCCTTTTTCTTACTCTTTTTACCTTCTCCCTTCCTCTTATAACCTATTTCCATTCCCACTTTGATAACCCCTTCTGTATCCTCTTTCACCAGCCATTCCACTCCATCCACCCAAACACTTTCTCTATTCACTTTCACTACCCTTCCATTTCTTCTTTCCACCCACGCTTTTTGTTCCAGCAGCCATTTTATTCTTCTCTCTTTTCAGGTTCTATCAATATCTATTCTCTCTACACTTCCTTCTAACCTACATTTTAATCTCATTACTTCCATCCTAGCATTCTCATCTTCTGATTCCACAATCCACAATTTCAGTTTTTCCACAACCTCTCCCTTAACGTTCTTGATCCTAACTTTTGCTCCAATTCTTGACAACAGTTTTTTTACCTTCTCTTTGCCTTTTCTCCACTCTACCTTCATACCTTTAATCACAATTTTTCTTTTCTCCTTCTCCATAACTTCTACTCTCATTGATAATTCCTTCATTTTGATTTTTAGATCGTCATCTGCTATTTCGCTACTCCCCACTCTTTCTTCTACTCCTTCATTTAATGTTACCCTCTCTCTTTCTACGAATTCTCTCTTCCTACTCTCCTCACTCTCTATTATATTTTTCTCTAACTCCTCCATTCTCTTCCACATATTTTCCGTCTCCTTATCCCAACTTGCCTCCCACTGTTCAATCCTATCTAAAATTGCTTTCATTGCCTTTCGTAATCCCTCAATTTGTTTAAACATCTTTTTTTCCAGTTTACTAATTTCCTCCATTTCATCCCAGGCTTCATCAAACTGCTCATCATTCTCCTTCACTGTTCTTTTGATTAGACTTAGTAAAACTTGACAATCAATCCCTTTTCAAATTTTCGCGCCTTAGTCTCATCTCCGTCTTTACCACTTGTGTCATTGCTGTCCTCTTTATTCGACATTGTCGAATTCTACTTTATCTACCCAGAAGCACTACCTTTTATCTTTGTCACTCTCTCCCTCTCTCACTCTCACTCTCACTCAACACGCTTTTATCCTAACCTTACAATTTTGCCTCCTTTCTCACATCTTTTTACCATTCATTTCACACTCACTTCTACATACCCTTTTTCCATTTACCTCACAGCCCTATACTCACCAATCACTCCACTACCCACCCTTCACTTAATATTAACAGATTTTCAAAAAACTATTTCCTCTTCACAAAACGCGTCAACTACTTATCGGTACCGGAAACGGAAGCCTTGTGCTTTTCAGTTATAGATCACATCCCCTTCTTAGTCTCTCTTGACATTTTGAATATAATAATAAATTCAGGCTTAAACACAGTAGTTACATTATAGACAAACCAAAACTAGAACAAAATTAAAATCGGGCAAGTACGAGTATCTGGATTGACAGTCAAAACGTTGTCAAAAAAAGAAAAACTGCAAATTTTCGAAAAAAAAAGTTTTTTCCTCATAACTTTGAAACTATTTGAGCTAGAGGGCTAAAATTTGATACATTTGTATATTTTTATGTACAGATTATGAAAATTAATTAGAACGTACAAATTATGAAAATACTTCTACCTTCAAGTACATGGAACTTTTGCTTAAGGGTACAGGCTTGTATTTCATATAAATAACATAAAAATCAAGAATTTTTTTTTTTTAGGGGGAGGCCCTGAAATTTTTATAGGGCTTCAGGGCTTATAACAGTCTTGATTATAGGTCCTGTGGCAGCCTTGATCAAGCCTTGTATAAAATTAAATTTTTTTTTTGTTTTTTTCATAATTTTTCAATTATTTTGAAAAAAAAACGATAACAATTTTCAATTGCGTTTTATATCGTTTTTTTTTAAATTCTGAGTATACAAATAAAAATTTTATTGGTTTGAGGGGTACTAAAGGACAATTAGGGTGAGCTCTAGCACAGGGGTCTAAACCTCTTTTTGGTGATTTTTTGAATTTTTTTTTTGTGACCTCATAATGTTCAATTTTATTTCCAAACATAATTTTTCCATAATTTGCATGCAAAAATACACGAGTGTTCCAAATTTTAGCCCTCTAGCTCAAATAATGGCAAAGTTAGAGAAAAAAAAATTTTCTTTCGGAAATTTGCAGTTTCTCCTTGACAACGCTATGGCCATCAATTCAGATCATGTTCTCTATATTTTTCGTGTAATCTACACGTGAAAATACATATGTGTACCAAATTTCAGACCTCTAGGTCAAATAGTTTAGAAGTTAAGGGGGGGGGATGGTCCCTTTTTAATGCATTTTTGCAAAAAAAAGTTGTTATTTCCTTGACAATGCTATGAACATCACCTTGAATCATGTTCTCTATATTTTTCGTGCAATCTACACGTGAAAATACATAAGTGTACCAAATTTCAGCCCTCTAGGTCAAATAGTTTAGAAGTTAAGGGGGGGGGGGAATGGTTTTTGGCTACGGACGCACGAGTCTCGCTATAAGGGTTCCGCCGAACACCGAAGGTGTACGGAACCCTAAAAAGAAAGAAACGTATATTATAATAAAATGCCTATATACTTTTTGCAGTATGAAGAGTCGAAATGAAGAAAAAAACCGCCACAATACACCGAGAGACTTTTTGATTTACTAAATAATAACATTTAGTGATGGTTTGGTATAGAATCGTTTGAATTTAGGAAAAACAAGAAAATGTGATATTAATTAAAACATTTCTTTAAACGAAAAATCTCTCAGTATACAGGAAAAGACACCAGGACTACGTCAGTAGGCGAGGAATAGGGTTTCTTAGCGTTTTCATTCAGGAAGCAATGCTTCCTGAAGCAGGAAGTTGCGGGCAACATCAGAGGTTGCAATTGTGTCGAGCCAAGATAAGCAAAGGGACGGTCCATCGTTTTTGATAGTAGAGGACCGACCCATGTCAAGATGAGGAAGTGTGGCAAGTGTCAGTAGCTGTAGTAATGCTTTTAGCAATGCAATTGGTAATAAGTTCTATAACAATGAGATGAGAAAACTCTCAGCGAGGAGATTTAGACTCTATAAAAAAGGACATCCAGTAGATCTTTTGCATTATAAACAAGCACAAAGTCGCGCAGGTGGGAACAAGATCCATTGCCTGTAGTAAGTATAGCTTGTAATCTTCTAATTGGAGATCTCCAATGTTAACGATTGACGAACTATTTGACCAATGTAGAGATCCAGATTTTAAATGTTGGGCAAATATTGAACAATACCCAGTTGAACTATTGGACCGATGTTAGGTGTCAAGGCTCCAATGTTGTTTCAATATTGTTACTCAACATTACAACAAAGATAGCAGAAGCTTTGCGTGTAGATAACAATGCCAATAATTGACATAGCCAATATTGACTCAGAGTTTTCCAAGCATGGCTCCACTTACCTTTCTCACAAGTGACTTGACCTACTGAATTAATAAAAGGAGCCTCTGTTACTAACTCAGTACATTAAAACACCAATATTCAACCAATAATTTTTAAATGATGGTTGAAGGTATACTGCGAGTAGAAGCAAAAGCTTCTCTTATTTAGTTATTTAGCAGCTCAACTCACTTGACAGAAAAAAACAATTGGAGCCATGTTTGGAAAACTATTCGATTAATATTGGCACTGTCACTTATTGGCATTAGTGTCTACAGACCAAGCTTTTATTATCATTGGTTGGGTAACAATATTGAACCAATATTCGAGCTTTTGCTCCTAATATTGGTCCAATTATTCACCAATCCTAAATTTCCCAATGGAATAGGAATTCTGATATTCCAGCAGGTGCATCTGATGATCCTATAAATTTGTTTAGTGGTGGATACAGAGACCTTTACTGAACCAGAATTAAATCCAAAATCACTTTTGTTATATTTCAGATCTGCAAAACCGAATTAAAATTCAAGTTTATTTTGTTTAGTATCACACCTGATCCGAAAGTCGAGTTTGTAGTTTTGTTTCTTACACTGAGAGAAATTCCTAGTTCAGGGAACCAGGTTTTCATGGTTAAATTTGTCTTTAGACACAAATTCAAGTTGTACGAACAAAAATAAAGTAGGTATCGTAACATTGAAATATGGTTGCTATAACCAGGAAAGAGTTCTCGGAACGTTAAAAACTGGTTGCTATAACCAGAAAACGTAGTCTAATTTTAAATATAAAATGCGAGCCTGCGGACTTACGGTTTAAGTGTAATTAAATATATCAAACTAAGTATTTTTCGCAAATTAATTTTAAAAATGTTGACAAAATATCAAACCTAAAGTGTTTCACAAATATCACAACAACCATGTAACTCAAATCAAAATACAGTCAATCAATTATGAAACGTTTAGTTATCTGCATCAATAATTTCTCAAAAGTGAGTAAAATCACATTATATATTGTGACACTTGTCTTTAATATTCATTCACTTTGCAACTTGTTTTTTTTTTATTTACACAAAATATGTAAAAAGGTTTAAAAGAAAGATTTTTAAACTCCACATGTTGCACTGATTAAACATTGCGTCAAACATCAACTGAGTAAGCAAAGATGCAGCGCATGCGTCAGTTAAAGTTTCCTGGTTACAGCAACCAGGATTTCATGTTCCGTCAACTTGTCATTAACGTTGCGATAATCGACAATTGTAGTTAAAGACAATTTTCACCACAAACATGGTTCCCACAACCAGGAATCGATTTTTTAAGAAAATCTAGGTAAGACAACTACATACCAGGTTGCTGTGACCACTAATGTACATGTAGATTTACTAACTACATTTAACCAACCACTTTTTTCTGGTTATATTAACAACGTATTATTTCTCTCAGTGTATCGGACGCGAAACGAAAGTTTACTGAAATTTTAGTTTTGTATCAGATGTAAAACGAAAGTCGAGTAGGAATTTAGTTTCGTATTTGAATATACAAAATAATTTATTTTATTATATATGTTATTGTGTAACACATACCTGCTGTGTTTGTTACAATTTAATCACATATTAAACAATTGTAAATTAAGGAACTACTTTCGTTTAAAGCCTAATTCGAAACTAAATTCCCACTCGACTTTCGTTTCACACCTGATACGAAACTAAAGTCTCAGTCTCTATGCGTCCGATCTGAAACAAAATTACAACTCGAATTTTGGATCAGGTGTGATATAAAACTAAATATTGACTTTCATAAAGGTCCCTTGGTAAAATTATATTTCATCACTGAGAAAATAAGATGACTAAATATAACCACTTTTTGATTAAAAGTAACTGAGGAATGTTCTTGATATAGCACTTGCAGAACACTTTGTTGATTCACGGAAAAAAATTATTGTGTCACCATACCTAACCTATAAAACTCACAAATCCGTAAACGTGTGCTGTGTACAGATTAATATAGCATTTCCAACAAGCTCATTTGTGTCTGACATGGCCGAGTTGGGCAAGGCACAAATCAGTCTGTATATAGACTGATTTGTACAGTGGAAGTCATATATGTGCCTTCTCTCGTCTACGCTTGTCTTATGCATAGGTTCACGTGTATAAGACATGCGTTGACGATATAAGCCATATATGATTTCGACTGTATGTTACAAATATATATATTATTATTTGACTGTATTATTAGTGTATTATTATTTGTATGTTAAAAATATTCAAATTTTGTGTTTACTATAGTAAACACAAAATTTTACGCAAACTCACAAGAAACTTTGCATACGTCACAAACAATGATGCGGCATTCTACAAACTGAGCGATTTGTGGAAACTACAGTCTTCGCCTATAGATCGCTTATGAGAAAGTATGACGAGAAAAGAATCACAGACTTATCATGTTTCTCCTGTCATTTTTTAGTGATCACAGAAAATGACAGGAAATGCATCACAGAAAATGCACGATAACACAGGTATTTGAATGTATAGCTTTCAATTTAGTACAAAATACGAACTTCTTTTAGTAAGCATACACTGGATGTAACTAATTTGAAATTTTATGTTTAAAAATAGTGTTAATCTTACGTAAAAAGATTTATTGGCCCTGGAAAGGGCCGATTATTATTTAGAGGAGAATTGAGGGTCCCGACTAACGTAGGCCCCGCGTTCAGCGAGAACTCACTGAACGAGGGGCCAACGAAAGTCACGCGTAACACCTTATGGAATCCGACCCCTCAATTGAAGTGTAGATAGAATACAACGATTCTTTATTTGCCTCCATTAACGCGTCTCGGCATTTTAAAAAACTTTCTTGGATGTCTTATTAAGACATAAGACGTTTAGAAAGCGTTTTACAGGCATTTTTAAGACACTATCTCAATGGTTTAAAATTAAGTCATCAGTCGTGTGTGTTACGTCGTTGCTGCCAAAAAAGTTTTTTAAAATTTCGGGACGCGTTAATGGAGTCAAATGAAGAATCGTAGTATTCTATCTAGACTTCAATTTTCCTCTAAACAATCGGCCCTTTTCAGGACCAATAAATCATTTTAGGTTAGATTTATACTATTTTTAAACATGAAAATTCAAATTGGTTATATCCAGTGTATGTTTACTAAAAGAAATTCATATTTTGTACCCAAATTGAAAGCTATACATTCAATTATCTGTGTTGCCATGCATTTTTTATGATGCTTTTCCAGTTATTTTCTATAGACGCGAAAAAATGACAGGAAAAACATGATAGGAATTTAATGACAGGCCTGTCATTCTTTTCTTGTCATACTTTCTCATAAGGGATGGCACAGAGCAGTCTGTGTCTGTTATAGATTATTTTTTTCAGTATTGTAACCAAAAAATTGGAAAGACTACTTTTAACCTTCCAGTCCGATTGTTAGAGCAGGTATCTTGTTTATTTTAATCTGAGTTCCTTTAACCGAGCTATTACTACAACTTAGCTGGAGATTTATTTTTCAGTTCAAATACTAAAATTACTAATAACAACCCCCGACTTACTCTTTTGTTTCCTCAATTTCTGGGTTAGTCCTGAATTTATTCTGGTGCTAATTTTTTCCGTGTATCTGGGGTTCGACACCGTATAGCGTAGGGAGTAAATGTGTGTATTGCTCCCGTGATGTATGTTATCAGTGCGGGGAAGTTGGCCACGCCCTTAAAACCTTTACAAAAGCTCCTTGATGTTTTTATGCAAGGAGGCAGGAGTTGAAGAACCAGCTGCAGCTCACGTATCTGGTTCTGTTGCATGTCGATCGTTGGAGCCTGCCACCCACCCTCACACAGTCTTGTGGCACCTGATGAGAAGGTTTCCACATCACAGTAAAAAGCGAATTTTAATTCAAGAGGTGCTATAAATTCAGGCAGGCCCTGGGATACAAAAGTCCGTGTAAAAAGACGGTCTTAACTTATTAAAATTCCAATACGAAACTAACCATATCATACTATGGTCAAACTAAACATTGGATTCATAGGCAAATAAAAAACATTAATCCTATTCTCTTTAAATCTGAATTACAGTAGAGACCCCATTATCTGGACTAATGAATGCAGGCACTCATCCGGATAATCGAAAAAAGTACGAAATAAATGAATTTTCAATTTATAATTTTAGGTATTTATTTCCAATGAATTTAAATAAGACTGAAACAATCTAAAACTCTTAAAATTAACATTAGTAAATGTTTAGTTTGAAATATTTCGGAATATTTACACTGAGAAAAAAGGTTTAGTTTTACCAACAATATTTTTTAGTTGACCATTGTTGGTTGTAACAACAATATTTTGATTGGTATAACAAAACGATTTGGTTGGCGTAACACATCAAGTTGTTTGGGACAACCATATTATTTTGTTGCTCTTATTTGGTTGAACCAAACATAATTTAGTTGTGACAACCAAACAGAAATTGGTTGTGACATCCAAATATAATTTGGTTGTGACAACCAAACAATTATTAAAAAAAATTGATGATTAGTTTGTAAGTAAGCTGCCGATAATAATATAAATAAAATCTAAATAAAAACCAATACCAGACGGTCGGCCGAACCTGGGTCTGATAGTTGAGCTAACGGTGTCTGTTACTGAACTGTTTAGCTATAAGCTTTATTCCATATTGGTCATTCATATCTCTCATGGGCTGGTGGTTAGCCTACTGGACTGGCAGCTGGAAAACCCGGGTTCGAATCTTCATGACTAATGAAATTTTTCTGTTTCAGGTTTTCATAAATATGAAATTTCTACATTCTCATCTGATTATATTTGTGTAATTAAATTAATAACATGTGCATTATGTAATTATATGTGTTGGCCGACCGAAAATTCGCACCTGGGTTAGTTAGCTCCCAAATAAAAATTTTTTTTATGACAACCAAAATTTTTGTTATCCCGAATGAAAAAATATAGTTTTGACAACCAAAAATTTTTGTTATGCCAACAAACAACACTGAACCAAATAATTTAGTTGTCTCAACCAAATAGTTTGGTTGAATAAATACCAACCAAATAATTTGGTTGGCTCAACCAAATTTTCGTTGCTATGACTAAACATTTTTCTCAGTGTACATAAACATTTTCTTAAAAATATAAAAATAGATAAAAACACAACGTGTGAAAATTCAAAATTCACAGCTATGAAATTTTACTCTAAGGATATAAATTTTTCACGTACTTTATGGTTTCTTGTACTTTAAATATCAAAATACTAACTTTTAAAATATTTATGGTATTAAATGCTAATAAACTTTACAATTAAAAAAAAAAAAAAAATGAAATTTATCCGGATAATCGAAAATCCGGATAATAGGGGTCCGGATAATGGGGTCTCCACTGTAGTGGTTTTTTACTAATGAATTAGCGAAAAGTGAGCTACTATTAAAATGGTAAGAATTTTACTAATTCTTAGTAGAAAACTACTAATTTTGTAGTAGAAAACTACTAATTAAATTAGTAAAAGAATCTACTTTTTTAAAAAGTAATGTTTCACTATTTCAATTAGTAGTTTTCTACTAAGAATTAATAGTTTTCTACTATATGAATTAGAGAAAAATGAGCCATGAATTTGACTAATTCATAGTAGAAAACTACTAATTCAGATTTAGAGAGTTTTCTCTTTACAATTTTCAATTGTTTAAAAAATAGTATTGTTTAATTATTAAAAAATTTGATTTTTTTAAAAATACTTATGCCAATCTATTCTATGAGAAAAACTAAGAAAATATTGTAAAAATTATTTTTTCATATTGGTACTTTGTTTATATAATATCGTTATAAACAAATAATTTTTTGTTTATAAGGATTTTACGAACAAAATACAACCGGTACAAAAAATAATACATACGAAATATTCATAATTTTTTTCATAGAATTGACTAGTATACGTAATTTTTTAAAAAATAGCTTTTAATTTCATTAAAAAATAATACTTATTTGTTTATAACAAATTTTATAAAGAAAGTATAGCTGGTACAAAAAATTGCTTCATTCAAAATCTTCTCACTTTTTCTCATAGAATCAATTTTCAAAAATAGTTTTTAAACAATCAAATTTTTTTGAACTATTATTGTTTTTACAATTGGAAATTGTAAAAACATAGGGGTGACTTTTTTTCTTAGCCTACGAATCGAATGTTTAGTTTAATCCTAGTATGGTTAGATTCGTCTTGATATTAAGCTGAATTTACAATAATTCCAAACCTTACTATTTCACATTTTTATGCAAAATTTTAAGTTTCACATTATTTTTCCTCTCAGTTTCAAACAAGAGAAATATTTGTAAAGTTCAAAACAGCTAATTTAAGAATGTTGCGTCTTAATATAAGACTCTCTTTTTACAGTAATCCGACAAAAAAACAAAATTTAAAACACTGAAATACTTTTAATTTGACAACGCATTTTGCGAATTCAACTGCTTCTTCCAGACTGATATCAATTAAGTTCCGGCAAATAAGATTCTAAAGAGCTCTCAAGATATTCAATCCTATTTTGTATGAAAAATTCTCTTAGTACTTTATCCTCAACTTTCAGTGCAGAAGACGAGAAACTCTTTTAAATCTGCAAGCAAATAAGCTCATCGTGCTTCTTTGTATGTATGGAGAAAAATCCTTATTTATTTGTCGATATTATCGTTGCATTTTTCAAGAAAAGCACTGAAATAACTTTTCATTCAAGTTCAACGAGGTTTCTATATACGAAAGTAACATTTTAAAATTAGAGAAATTAAAAAGTAAGCTCTCAATATTTTGCATTTTAAGGAGACTGCTAGAAGATTATAAGGAATTAATAAATAAAATTTTCTTTCATTCTTCAGATCATTTAATTAAGTACGCTTTTTTTAAACTTTGTATGTAGTTTGACAATTTTAAAATTTTATAATTTTTAATTAAATAATTCAGGATTTTCGAAAAAAATGTAATCAAAAAATTTGGTAACATTAACATTAAACATAAACTAAAAAATGTCTTTATTTTTATATTTTTACTTCCTAATGGAATTACAAAATAAATAAAACCTTTATATTCATAAAACCATAAAATTATAATTAAAACACCAAATTAATAATATCATGTTAAAAAAAAAAATGTCATTAATGTCACATTGTCAAGGGTCACTTTCGTAATGTGCATCTTTAATAATCTCCTTTATCAGCACTTTTAAAAGAGTTCATGTCAAAAGAAGTAGAACGTCAAGATATTTTCTTTAATGTTGCTTCACTGAATTTGTCACGTCCTATTTCTGTTTCAGAAGTTACTTTGCACTTACGAGATCAAAGTTACACAAAATATTGACTTTTAGTGGAAAAGACGACACATTATTTGTGTTTGACGAAAAAGCAAGCAGAAGAATCAATGTTACGGAAGACGCGACAAAATTGGCAAATGTGACATAATAATGTTCTTTATTACAATATAAAACTTATATAAAATATATAAAATATAATAATTATAATAATATATTAATATAATTAATATAAAATATATAAAATTATATAATAATATATTTTTACATACAAGATAGAAGTTACATCAAGCTTTCTTTTAAGCTACATTACAGATTTGTATCAAGCCACATTTCTTTATAGTATATATCAACAAGTGTCCAAAAAATTGAGATGTCAAGAAAACTACAAAACTTAATTCTTTTTTAAATTTTCCATTTTAAAAACTTTGATAATTGGGAATAGAACTAACATTAGAAGGTTCGGAAATATTTTATGTGTTTTTTTGTTACCTATATGTTGGTAAAAATATATTAAAACTTGTATGAAAGTATAAAAATAAAGTTACTAAAAACATGATTTAAAAAATTCTTTATTTTTAGTATATATTAATAACTTTACAAAAATTACACTGGATCTGCTGTTAACAAAATAAGAAACATAAACATCAAATATCAATATTTTAATATCGAAACTTTGAGCCAGTATTATTTTGACACAAAATTTGTTTTGAAGATTGTTATATTGTACAGAATGAGAATGTTATTTTGTACAACTGCTAAATAATATTTTGTACAATTTTAAAAAATGAATTTGTTATTTTGTACAATTACTTAAAAAATTGACTTAATTGTCATCCCAAAGTTTTTTAGCTTTTTTAAAAAATTGTACAAAATAACAAATTTATTTTTCAAAATTGTACAAAATAACATTTAGCAGTTGTACAAAATAACATTCTCATTCTGTAAAATATAACAATCTTCAAAAAAAGTTTTGTGTCAAAATGATACTGGCTCGAAACTTTCATGAATCCTAAAGTAACTTCTACTATATTTAAATGATACACATTTCTTTTTATTCAAATTTCTCTTTTTCAGTTTAAAAATTCTTTTTTGTACTTTTGTTTTTTTAAATATCAATTATATCAACAATATTATTTAGTTTGATGTACATTTCTTTTCCTGACAACAAAATTATTTAAATTTTATAAAAATTTAACTGCGACAATTTTTTATTTTATTATAATATCCTCTTTTTCTTTTTCATCTTTTATTTATTTTTATTTACATATTCTTTTCTTATTCCTACCCTTCTTTAGGTGTCAGTTTCCAGCAAAAGATATTGTTTAGGGTAAAAGAAGCTTTTTCACGCCTGCCACTTATATTATATATTCATGCATCACTATAGGCTTTTCCATAAAAATATCAATGTGCAAAAAACAGTAAATGGTCGAGTTTTAAAAAAATGTTGCTTTCTCGTTTATAATACCTTCCCGTTTCCATTACCATAGAAATTATTATTCGACCTCACGCGAGCTGTTATCGACTTATCGTTATATTCTTGTACTTCCTATCTTAATACATTGTTAATTCATCTCAGGTACATAACTTCTTGTGACCTAGACGTTCATCAAACACGATATAAGGGCAATTTTTGCTTGTTATTAATTTTATCAAGGATGAAGCAATCCAGAATTATCGTTGCAAATACAGAAGTGAAGAAAATATGTACAATATGTCGCAAATACGAAAATAAAAACAATAATAAAAATATTAATTAATTCAAATTTTCCTCTTTTTTTTTTAAATTTTATACGATTTAAAATAAAAAATTATTCATTGCAGTCATTATTCTAATACTTTTTTTCTTAATATAATTACTTAAAAAATAAACTTTATTAAAACCTAGATTGTGGTAAAACTTTACTTTCATAGTAAAACTACAACCATTGTTTAAATTCAATTGCATCAAATAAAATTGAAAAAATTAACTTCACAAATAAAAAGATTATTGAATAAACTAAACAATCGTGTACTATATAAAAATATGTGGAATGAAATTGCGACTCGTAGAACGTTCTTAACATTTCACAAATAGAATTCTTTCTCATGTCTGAAGGTTACCAAAAAACTGTTTATTAAAGAAAACGTCACCTTCATATTTACATCTAAAATACTATTTGCGAGAAATATCTCTAAGAAGGTTACAAAGGTAAATTTGTGTCCAACATTTTTTTCAAACAAATAATTTTATTCACTTAAACATTTAGGTTAGTGGTTTGTTAATAATTTGTTTTAATGTAGTATGACGCATTTTTACTGTTTTATGATTAATATTCAAATTTTTAAATGTAGATTAATGTTTAGGTATTTAAAACAAATAAATAAAAAAAAACCTAACGCCAAGTTGTTTTATTGATAAAGAACTAAACAAAATAACCAAAATAAAAGACTACACGGAAAAAAATAAAACTGTCTGCAGTGGGTAACTAATATTTGCTGATGAATCTAACAAAATTAGTAACCACAGCGAATTATTTGCTGTGACAATGAACAAAGTTTGCTGTGAAAAGCAATATTAGAAAAAAAAATTTTAAATTTACTCTCACAGCAAATTTGTTCGCTGTCCCTATATTTGCAAACTTATTTTTTCCGGTATCTTGTTTGTTTTGTTCCGAGTATTAAACAATGAAATTAACTGAATGTAAAATTAAAATAAAAATAACTTTAAGAGTCTTTAATTCAACTAAATAAAAACAAATATATAAATCAAAATAAGTTTTGAATTTAAATAATCTTTAGAGTTTAAGTGTGTAAACTCAAAATAACAAAAGGTAGAAGTTGCCGAGTTTACACTAAGCTAAACAATAGCCTGGAAATGATTTCAGACTGGTGTGTAATCATAATGTTAGTCGTACAATTAATAAATTATTATTATTATTATTATATCAATTATTACATGATATAATAATATTATTATTACATTTTTAAATCCATTTAAAAATATTGTGCGAGGTGAATTTTTACCTTGTCTCAGTAGTTTACAAGTTGTAAGTTATTTTTATCGGGATAATAAAAAGCACAATTTTTTCAATTTCATTTTCTAATTTTGCTACAACCATTTATGTGCTTCACAATAATTTTTCTGCCCTTTATTAATATCCGAATGAGCACTATACATTTGCCTTAATAGTAAAAGTGGATCTGAATGTTGAGCTTAATAAATTCTTTCTCCAAGAGAAGCTTTCAGCCTCTCTTCCATAATTGAATTCCACAAAATTTAGGATCTTTCACTATAGGATAGCTCGAGAGTTTAGAAGCATTAAAAAAGCATTTCAGCTTTGAAAAAGAGCTTTTCTACTTATTCTTTTAAGCATGAGCATTTGCAAACGTAATATGAGTGCATATTAGTAAAACTTTTATTCAGTTCCACACTTCTTTGAATCAAATGGTAGGTCAAAACAGATTAAATGTTAATTATGATGCTACTAAAACTTGAAAAACCTATTTAATTACTACTTTTATCTCAACTTTTGTAAAACCATCATTATACAGTAAGTTTCTCATTTTTATTTTTGTTTAATTTAAATTTTTGAAAGAGGATATTTACAGTGCCACTGAATAAGTTAAAGTCCACCCTACAGCATGAAAGGGCTCACACAAAACCTGAAGTGCTCAAAACGTTGCATAATAATGCCATTTTTTAGCTCAATTTGTAAAATAAATCGAAAAAACGGTATCATTATGCAACGTTTTGAGCTTTTTAGGATTTGTGTGACTTTACAAAAAGTTTTGTATCTTAATTTCTATTAAAATTAAACATTCATCAAAAATTAAATATCTTTGACTTTAACGATGCCTAAAAAATTTTTTTTATTCATTTGTTTCCATAATTAATTTGCTTAAAATTAAAGAATAAAAATTCCATTTTTTTGGTAAATTTCAAATCGATACAATTTTTGAAGAAACCGTCACATTAGAAAATGGCATTTAAAATCATATTTTATTATCTTTCAAAAAAACTTTTTGAAAGTTCTACGATAATTTTTAAGGAAGATATTATCATTTGAAAAAAAACAGACCTGTATTCCATTGTTAATACCTTAAGAACAATTCACGTTTGAGAAAAATTATTCAGAGAAAAAATGTCCCTTATTATGTGTAGAGTTAGAAAAAAAAAATTTAATAATTGAAAAAAAAATTTTTATTACATTTTGGCCATCTTGTACTTTATATTTTAAGGGCGAATAACTTGTAAACCCAAAATGTAGCAAAAATTTATGTTTTTAAAGTTTTAAATATTTTTTTTCTATTTTTACATATAAGAAGAAATATTTTTTCTCCAAACAACTTTTTCCAAAAGTCAATTGTTTTTAAGTTATCAACAATTAAAAAAAAGTTTGTGTTTTTAAACAAATGATTACATTTTCCTTAAAAATTATTCTGCCGTCCTGATTTAAAAACGCACTAAGTGACATTTTTATGAAAATTGAGTTTTTTATACCGTTGGATTCGTAAAAAAAAAACAAATTTTTCTGTGCTAATTAGAATTATCAATTGTAATTAAATTTCTAGTTAATTAAGCGCTAATTTTGCTATGTGCACTAATTTCCGACAAATCCTGATGCAAAATACACTATGTACAGAGAAAAATAGCATATGTACAAATTTTACCAGGATTTGGGGGTCGACTAAGCATCGGGTTCCTTATGAAAATAACACAAGTACGCACATATGTTTTTTGCGATCAGGATCTCGAGCTCTGTAGAGACCGTGAACCTGATACGAAAAACATAAGAGCACATAGTGCGTTTTCACGTTAGGATTCTCTACCTCACTTTCCTTGCAAAATAGCATATGTACATGGACTTTACAGAAATTTGAACTTTTTCAATTAAAAATAATCTTATCTTTATATTAGACAGAAAAAATGTATGTTTAAAAGTTATTTCCAATTTTTAAATTAAAAACCTGCAAATTAAGTTTGAATTTTCAAATTTTTAAAAAATTAATCGTTTCATAAAAAAAAAAGTTATCAATATTATATTTAGAAAAGATTTTAAAATGTCAAATCAATACAGTTTTAAGAATTTTATTTTAAGGAATGTCGTACGCGAATATTCGGCAAATATAATGCTGATTTTTATATTAAAAACTGTAAATTTTTAAAAAATTACATGTAAAACTAGTTCAGTTAATGTTTATTTAAATTTAAAGAAAAATAATTTTAAAGCTTTTTGTAATCAATGCAACTAACTCTCATAATAAAACTCTTCAATCAAAAATGCATTTAAATGATTTGTAATTAAAAAAATTACCAAACCTTAACACAATTTTTTCAAAATATAAGTATAAATTTTTACAAGTCCTTGTACATAGTGTAATCTTGCATCAGGAATCTCGGCTGTTCTTGAGCTATAAACCTGACAAAACAACATATGTGCGGAGATATGCTTTTTGGTAAGGATTCACTTCGATTTTGCGCTTAATTAAAAAACATATGTGCAGTTTTGCATATTTACATAAACAAATTGCAATTTTTTTTGCATAATAAAATTCTGCATACCCGAATTAGTAAAAAGACATCATTAAATTTTTGAAAATACTTATGTATAAGAAAGTACAGATACAAACGCGTTTTGTCAAATATCTCGGAATGATCCCAAATGCACATAGTGCGTTTTTAAATCAGGACGGCAGTATTGTAGAGCAATTTTCAAAAAATCGTTTGAAAGGTGATAAAATAAGCTTTTAAATGACATTTTCAAAATTAAAATTTGATGACTTTTTAGAAAATTGTGTCAATTTGAAATTTACCAAAAAAAATGGAAAATTTTTATTTTTATTTTAAGCAATTAAACAATGAAAAAAAATGTTTCCCATTTCTTTTTCAGGTATTGTTGAAGTCAAAGATATAAGTTTTAAAATAAATATTTGACGAAGGTTTTATCTCTACTAAAAATTAAGTTACAAAACTTTTTGTAGTGCCCTTGCATACAACTGTAAGATGGACAAAACATATTGAGCTGCACTGAACGTTCAAAGCTTAAGAATTCATTAAATTAATAATTAAAACATTTTTAAAATTGTAAATTTAAAAATATAAAGGTGTCCAGGAAAGGGTTTAGAAGATATTCGAATTTTAATAAAGTAGCTTAAAGTGATCGTTTATTGTTGTACTGATAGGCAATTTTAATAGAAATTATGCATGACTACGATGCGGTAGAAGATGCAGCAATTGCACGTTTCTTCTGGCAAGGTTGGCGAATCAATGAAACTTCCGACAAGCTAGTACTTACATGACCTTCACCATTCAACAATGTCAAGGTGGTACCATTTTTGGCACAAGAATAATTTACAATTTATTAACATCTTATCATTGTTAAAGCATTCTTCATGCTTGATTTCATATTTACTAGAGAACAAAAATATTACACAGAAAGTACAATTTTGTCACCTTAAATAAGCAAATCAAAACGCCATTTTTGTTCAAAACTGACATTTTAATGTAATTCTAAGCATTTCCAATGAATGAATATAGCTCTTAAGAGAGGTAATTGTGTAGCACAACGAATAAAGCGAAAAAACCCATAATTTAAATTTTCGAAATACAGAAACAACAACGATAAGCGTCAACAGTTTTGTGGTTCTCATGTGCAAAGTAGAGTAAAATGAGTTACAAGATCTGTTTATTAACTTGACGATATTCATAAGAGGTACACTTTTTTGAAAACACTTTAATTCGCAGTAGAAAAAACAAATGCTATAATTTTTTAAAATTGAAAATTAAATATACCTACATACTTTTACTTTCGTAATATTATTTCTGAATTTTAAAATAAGTTTGTTACTTTCAAAATTAAATAATTTGTATCTAATAGATCACCTTGTGGCTGGAGAATATTTTAAGGAAGAGTGATCCTCATAAACGCGCAGTGGGAATCGACTCGAAATATAACTCGGATAATATAAGAAGAGGAGTTTAAAGTCAAAATGAAATCTAAAAATGTGTTTAAAATGTGAGAAAGCAATCTAGCCTAGACAAAGAAGTGCAAATGCAATAATGTTTCTGGGTAAAGTGATTTGAAATAAGAATTAAGTAGCGGCAACTTTTTCTACCAAAATTCCACATCCAAATTTCAAATATTGGATTCTCTATCTCGGATAGGGAATCAGAATTTCCTAACCAAATCAGGATTTCCTAGCCACGGATTTCTGTATTCCGCAATCCCATATACCAACGTCCTTGTATTCTACCACCCAACTTTCGGTATATCCTGGAAGTCTTCTGAAAACTTCTGCCGTGGTGGATTTGAGAAAGATAAACTCGGACAAAGTTGATCGCGTTTATCTGCATTCGTCGCAAACGCCAAATTGAAAAAAATAGAAAAAATATAGAAACTGATCTCAGGCTTAACTTGCAAAGTCCTAATAGATGCTTTTTGTTATTAATTATATTAAAACAATAATAATAATTTCCCGAAACTATAACGCATCACTCAGAGGAAAGGTCTTTTTGAAAACAATTGAAAATCCTCTTGAATTAAATTTTATAGAAGCAATTAGATTTCCTCTTGACTCAAGAGGAATTAATTTCGAGGCAATATTATACGATGTTAGTAACAAAATGATTTTTATTTTCGTGGGAAAATATGGACTTTCATTTGTTTTCACTTCAAGTGACAGTTTAGGATGTGTCAACATGAAAGAAATTCTTCGAGATTGGGGATTTTCTCCACATATCATAGAAACTATACAGTGTAAGTCTCATTATTTTTGAAAAACTATTATCCTAATTAAATTATTTTGATAATAATATAATGATAATGTAATTAAGTGACAGGACAAATTTAAAGTCAAAAAGAAATTCATATTGAGACAAGATTAAATCCTCTTGTCTCAAACGGATTCTGTCAAAAAGAAATTATGGTTGGAACAAAAGAAAATCCTCTAATGCTCTGAAATAAGAGTAAATTCCTTTTGTGTCAAAATGATGTTGGTTGTGTCAAAGGAACCTTTCTCTGAGTGATGACATGCTAAGTACAAGGAGGTCCGATTTTCATGGAAAATACTATTATTATTTTTTACGCAAGTAACAACAAAAGAGCATTTATTATGACTTTATTAGTCAATACAGAGATCAGTTTCTACATTTTTTTATGTTTTATAATGATTTGACTTTTTATGCTCGCAAATTTGTTGCTGGAGTACTAGTGTTAGACAGGTTCTGGTTCCGAGAAAAAGATTTTCTTTACATAGCTGCTTCCAGATAGACTTTTTATCTTTTGCCAAAAATATGTCTAGGCCTAAAATAGCAAATAAACTTGCCATTCGCTATAAAAATTTGCGACTATATTCTGCGCGACGCCACACGCTTTTTCTAGATATTCACAAATCCCGTCAGAGGAAAAAGATGAATTTATGAAATCTATGATGGTGACAGGTGCGCCTACACTGCAAAAACAGGTGTCTTAAATTGTTCAAAAATATCTTAAATTATGACATTTTTCCTGTCTTAGACACCAAAAGTATCTTAATTTAAGACACCATGTTTTTGCAGACTACATTCGTCCCCAATTCATCATTCTTTAAATTATAGAGGGGGGACTTCTTGTAGCTTGGAAGAAGCCTCGGCACTACACCCAGAGAAATGATACATTTGACACAAAGATATGTTATTTGTGCCAAATAAAAATATATTTGTCTCACAACCAAGTAACTTTTTATTTGTTTCAAACAAAAAAATTTATTTCAATCAAATAAAATTATATTTGACACAAATAAAAATTTTAGGGTGGTCCTTATTTCAAAAATTTTCAAATTTTTATCATTCCCAGACAAAATTTTGTTCTATATAGAAAAAAGAGATACGTATTTTTTCATTTTGACTTTAATTAATATTTAATGGTGCCGCCCAGCCCATGAATTTTTACATGTATTTTATATGGAAAAAAAACATTTTTTCGTAGATTTACTGTAGAATCGTTAAAAGTCAATATTTTTCGACCGGATAACTCTACTTTTCTTCAGAAATGTTCAAAGAAGGACATTTAATGCATTATTTATAAAATTGTTTTCGGCTACTATTTTTTATAAGACCTCAAAAACTCCCACAAATGCAAAAAATGAAATATATTTTTTTAATTGCTTATGGTTACTTTTATTTTATTTTTGTAATGGAATTTTTTATTCTTAACTGGAGTAAGTATATTCATTTACATTTACATGAAACTTTAAAATTGTTAAAACAATTTATGATTGTTATTGTATAACTGTTCTCAAATTGATAAAAATAAAAATCACTTTTTCTTAATTTTGCAACATTTCCTGATCGTTTCTGTGAAGAGAAAAGAATTAATGAACAAAAAATAAACGATTATTTAAATAAATTTTTTTAAATAAACTATGATTGATTTTATTTGAACTCTTATAAAAATTGATATAGAAAGTTGCAGTTTTTCTTTAATTTCACATTAAATCTTTCTTTGTGTTTGTGCAAAAAGATTAATTTGAAAAATATTAACAATACTTTATTAAATAAATTATTGTTAAACTGGATATTTTTTAAAGCTAAAACCACATTTATGTCGTTTAACATGTTCATAAAATGTAATTTAGAAAATTGGTACATTATTAATTAAAAATAATTATAATAATAATTATTATAATAATTATTAGTAAAAAATCAAATTTGAATGCTCACTCTTTTCAGCAAGAGCTTCTTAAGATTTTAAAACCATATTAAACGTCAAATTTTTTTTAACTACATCAAATATATTTTTCTTTCTTTGCAAAAATACTTAAATATACTTACAGACTATGAAATTTCTTAATATTGTTTGTTCATTTTAGTTTTTTACTTTCTATAGTAAATTTAACAAAGAAAGATTTGATGTGAAATTAAAGAAAAACTGCAACTTTCTATGTCAATTTTTATAAAAGTTCAAATAAAATCAATCGTAGTTTATTTACAATAATTTATTTGAATAATTATTTATTTTTTGTTCATTAATTCTTCTCTCTTTACAAAAGCAAGCAGGAAAAGTTGCAAAATTAAGAAAAAGCGGTATTTATTTTTGTCTATTTGAGAAGAGTTATACAATAACAATCATAAACTGTTTCAACAATTTTAAAGTTTCATGTAAATGTAAATGAATATACTTAAAATTCCATTACAAAAATAAAATAAAAGTAACCATAAGCAATTAAAAAAATGTATTTAATTTTTTACATTTTTGGGAGTTTTTGAGGTCTTATAAAAAATAGTAACCGAAAACAATTTTATAAATAATGCATTGTATGTCCTTCTTTGAACATTTCTGAAGAAAAGTCCAAATGAAAAAATACGTATCTGTTTTTTTTCTATATAGATCAAAATTTTGTCTGGGAATGATAAAAATTTGGAAAATTTTAAAATAAGGACCACCCTAAAAAATTTATTTGATTCAAATAAAAATCTATTTGAACCAAATAAAAAGTTACTTGGCTGTGAGACAAATATATTTTTTCTCTGGGTGTACTAATATGGTGTCGTGACTAATGTGCCTTTACAGAACTCCATTACTGGTCGGCAAACCCACTTAAATAAATTTGAGAGGCGTCTGCCTTTCATGAGCAACCTAGCATGGCACCCGAGGTGCGCTTCAAGTCTCGTCTGGCAAGAGACTGACGAACTAGCGTGCAACAGCCGTTTATATAGACTGCCTTTACTCGCCGCTGCGAAGAAAGGGAAGAGAGCGACGCGCGAGAGAAGAGACGCCCCACTCTCTTCGAGAAACGTACTAGCTTACTATTGGGAATGCCTATACTGAAATACGCTATCTGGTGTTGTAAATTTAAATTAAAAGGGGTAAGTAAAAAAAGTAAACAAACACGTTAAAATTCTGTAGAATGAGAATAAGTGTAATTTTCTAAATGTATGAATAAAAATACATTTGATTTTGAGTACTGTTATAGATAGGGAAAATAAAAAAGAACAATTAAAAAAAATCCTTAAAATTAACATCTTCTACTCAGTATACATAGATACAGCGCTGACCTGGCAAAAATCCTAATCTATAAATTATCATTAATTTTTCAAAAAGTGGATGGTTAATGGTCTGAAATATTCTAATAAATAAATAGATAAAGCGCTTTTTTCTAGTACAAAAAAACAGGTCTTATTTCCGACATTTAAAACTTTCTTAAGCTCAACAAAATTTCGTCCGGAGACTGATTGCATAAGTTAATAAATTTTATTTAATGTGAGTAGTATTTTATTATTTCTATAATGAAATTTGGAAAACTTTCTTTCCTTTACGTGCTTTAGTTATTAAAGTTACCTACTTCTGTCAGACATTTTTTTTGTGACATCACGACTGCCAATCCCAATACATAGTATTGATAATTGATATGAGTGCACTAGATAATTAGATACAGTGTTTTACTTTCGAGACAAACGCGGTCAACTTTGTTTCATTTCGCGCTGCTAGAGTGTTCCCAATTATTTAGATATTTATTTCTGTAACAATAAATAGTAATAAATATAATATAGCATAATATAATATTCTTAATCACATGTTATTTTTATTATCGCATCACGCTACTCAACCAAATAATTTATAAATTAAAATAAACACCCCACCTGGGATTCGAACCCGCGGCACGCGATTAACAGTCCAACGCTCTAACCACTGTGGTACGCACGCTTATACAAATGTTTTGCAAGCTGTTTAAAGGCTTAATTAATACTTATTTTTTTACTATAAAGTAAAAAGGTTTTTACAACCGTGAGGATAATTTTAGTATAACCATATTTAGTTAAACATGTTAATACAGTTAAATTTACCAATAGCTGATGATTATAGTAACCAACTGCAAGGTAAATTTGACCAGAATAACTTTACCTTTTTTAACTGGTAAACTTAACTACATAAACATAGTTGACTGTACCAAAAATGTGGTTATTCCAACCAAAATCAATTTACCCTATGAAATATATATGTTTTGATAAGAGTGATTTTTTTCAGTGTACGATTCTGGAATGTCCAATGTCAGAGTCTGAAATCCGGGATGCGGAAACCATGGATGCGTAATCCTAATCGTGGAATACGGAATATAGAATACGGGATGTGAAATTCGGTATATGGAATCGAGTTTTAAGAATGTGGAATCTGAAAAGTAGAATTCGAGATCTGGACACCGAAATGTGGAATACAGAATGTAGAATTCGAGATGTGAAAATCGGGAAGTGGAATTCGGAATGTGGAATCTGCGATATAGAACTCAAGGAGTGAACTCCTGAAAGCAAAACCTAAAACGAATAGGGTTGACTAACTCATTTATTAAATAAATCTATAAAAAAATTGTCAATAAATAACCTTTCAGATATGAAGGTTGACCGGAATCTAAATTATCTAGAACAAAGAGGGTTGAAGAATTCATTTATTGAATGATTCTCAAAACGGATTAACTAAAAATAGCCCTTCGGTCGTGAAGATTGAAAAGTGTTAGTGACATTTTATTTATTTTTTGACATACTCTATAATACTTTTCAAAATCTCTGATTTATTTTCTATTTTCTTAAAACTCCAGTGTAACTCCTTTAATGTATTATTTTTATTGCAAGTTTCTTGAGCCCCCATAATTGATTGATTAAAGCCTATAGAAAAATGACTCCTTCTGGTGTTGTTGAAAGGAAATATAAATGATACGAGGGGATCGGAAATTCAAAAGAATTTTCGTAGTCCAAGCTTATCTAAAGCCTATATTTATTCTAACAAAACAAAACTGATTTTACAATATTTTCTTAACGTTTTCATTCTTGGATTGAAACGTAAAAGTCCTGTATATAGAATCATTTAGGGGTTACATTTATTTAGCATAGTGGTATTTTTGGCTATTTTTATTTTACAATTGGATAAAATTTAGTGACTAAAAAAATATTCAAATTTTGGATCTAAGATGTAATATAGTCAAATACCAATTTCTCTTTTTTCTAATATAACAATTTAAAAGTAAACTTACTAGTTTTTTTCCAGTGGGTTATATTATCAACTTAAATATTAAATTTTATAAATTAATTTCGATTAATTTCCAAATTTTATTTTAAAATTACTTCAATGTGTAATAAAAAGAGAACTGATTTAAAACTACATAAATTTTATTTATTACAAAAATTTATAATATATATATTTTTAAATATTGTGGGGTTTTGAAAAACTTCAAAAATGTTTTGTTTTTGAAAACTTCAATTTTAGAACATGTTTTGTGGTGCCTATCATTTTGGAGAAATGATATTCACCTCAATACACGCTAAGAAAAATGGATGTTTTAATTAAACATATATAAGTGCCCAAATAGTACAAAATATTGTAGCAAAATTGTTGCAATATTTCATAGCAATGTTTCCAATATTGCAGTGTAATATTGCTGCAATGCTACAACAACGTTTTCACATAATTTTGCTAGAAGGTTGTTGCATCTTTACACTACAACGTTTTAGCAACATTGCAGCAAAATTAATAATTTTAATTTGCAAAAGATATATGTTAAATATTGAATTTTTTCTCTGCTATTATAGGCGTAAAAATATTTAAAAATTTAAATCTCTAGAAATTTAAATTAATTTAGATTGAAGTTTGGATTTATTTAAAAGTTAAGTTCATTTTGGATCAGTAAACATTTAAAGGGATTGAAATAATAAAATAGGTTAGATAAATGGACTTCAATCTATAACATTGATTAATTTTATAACTTATTTTGTAAATTTGTTAATGTAAAAGTTGTAATTGATTGTAATTTGGATAAATTGTAGTTGGAGTTTGTGAAAATTAATATTTAAAATAAACTAATTGATAGTTTTATTAATTATAATATCTTAATAAACGTTAGAATCATGTGAAATCAAATTACAAAGTTAAATTTCATTAAAATTAAAATCAAACGAAGTGTCCATTATAAATACATTCCAGTACATTCAACTTTTGAATTGGAGATTGGTTGTTATGTTTTTAAGAAAATACAGTGCATATTCGTACATTCAAAATGAAGAGGAAATTAATATTTTACTCTAAAGGGTCATATTACACTAACATGCGCATAAAGTTTTACTGCAATCTTTTATCAATATGCAACAACGTCGTGAAAATAATAACTGTATTTACATAATTTTGAAATGTAAGTCAAAAGAGGTAATTGCTTATTTATCTAGAAAAAATCAAGGAAACTACGTAACGTAATTGTTTCTGTGTAAAACCGTCTGACACCATTTTGCACACGTAAAAAAGTCAAATATTTTATTTTGACACAAAATTTTTCGTTGTACATGTTATATTGTTCAACCTATGAAAATGTTATATTGTATTCTTACTAAAATCAAAAACTGTTTTTTCATTGTGTACTAAAAAAAATTTGTGTCAAAATGATACGGGCCCATTTTTAAGTCTTATTTATTGAATAATTTATTTAAATACATTAAATTAATATTAAAAGACTCAATTAATCCAGTAAGTTCAATTATTAGTGAATAATTAAAACTTAAAAATCTTTTATTTTAGTAGGAGTACAATATAACATTTTTATAGGTTATTGAATAATATAACATATACTACGAAAAATTTTGTGTCAAAATGATACTGGCCCATATGTTTCATACAATTGTAATAATTTGCAATTGTATGAAATGTACGGGATAGGAAATTTATCCCAGATGTATACATCTGTATCAATAGGAATAGTCTATCGATGCAAGAGTAATCACTCTATTACGCCGTTACTTTATTTTTATTTGTCGCAAGCACTATTCGATTTAAGAACTCAGAAAGTATCTTTGAAATGATAGATAATTTCTATTCATGGAAACGAGGTAAATGGTGAATTTCACTGAATACTTTAGCATTTTAAGTACTTAATTCTTACTCTATTTTTTATTATTTTGTACGTTTATATTTGATTCAGGTTTTGTTATCGATTTACTTTTTATTCAATTTAATTACTTTATTATTGAGGTATGCATTTCAATACTTTTATTACTTTTTTTTATTTCACTACTAAACAAACAAGTTTATTTCATGAACACTTTGCTTCCTCGTAGAGGATGTAAAATTTTAAAAATGGAGAAAAGGAAATTTCCATTTCATAAAAAAAATTCGCCATAAATTCTAATTTCCGGAAAAATATTTCTATGTGTATTCGAAGGATTATAAAATTCTGGAAATATTTACGTTTCATATTTGTTTTGTTATCAGAACCTAAAATAAGAGAAGTTAATATTTTGAAAAATATTTATTATATAAAGATAAAAGACGATATTTATTTTTTGTTTTGAAAGTTATAAATTATAATAAAGAGGGATAAAAGATGTAAAGAATTGGTTTCTAAAAATACATTACATTATTGTAATTATTAGAAATAAGAGTATAAGCTATAAGGTTTAATATATACTTAGGTTATGCTTCTTCTACAGAAGATTATTAATAATGTTTTCATTTTATTTAGATAAGTATATATTTATACACTTTTATAACCTTTTTTTTATCTGGAAATTTGGAATTTTTACCTAATAAAGAACATTTTTCTATAGCATTTAAATTTTGTTAAACTGAAATCTTGGACAACTTATTGAGTGGCAGGACATAGTATTTGTTTATTTTTAAATTTAAATTTAATCGTAAAATTAGAATTTTTATGGTAAAAGTTTAGTTTTTTTTACAGAAAATGGAAATTTTAGTAACGCCTGTCCTAGATTATAATGCAAGGCGCATTATTTACATGCCTGGTATAGTACAACTGTTTCAGGCAGTTGGAGTGTTCATTATTCAAATTGAATGGATCCGCTTAAATGTCCCTTTGACAATCACATAACTCAACTCACAACTTTACACCTTGAGTAGCAAATTTAAAATTTTACTTGAAGAGAAATTTCTACTTTATTTGATACTTTCACAAAAATGTCATTTTTTATTTTAAAAATTCAGTTATTATATTAAAAATAATCAAATTTATAAAAAAAATACTATTTACATATATTTGGTTACATGCTAACTAACAAAAATTGTTAATTTAACCATGAAAATAGTAGTAAAGTTAGCTACATTTATAAATATAATGAAACCTAAAATCACTAGTAATTTTTTTAATCGCTACCATTTGCATGATTAATGTTACCAATTATTTTTTAGAGTAAGTACAGACAATCCAATAACTTTTTCATTTAACAAAAGAAAAACGAATTTATTTAAAATTGAATACCAGTTATACATGTATACTTAAAAACAATTTTAAAGTTGATTATTTATCAATGATTTTTTTATTTTCAAAAAGAAAGTTCAATCAACTCATTTTCATATGAAAAGCATAAATTTTTATTTATAAATAAGTAAATAACCGGTTATGTGCGTGTAATCAATTTTTCGTTGTCAGGAGAGAAGGTTTTAACAGATTTTAATAAAACGTGGTAAGTTTATTAATAAGGCAGATCACATAAACAAAAAATGTCAACGTTTCTTTCTCTTAAAAGACAAAATAAATTAGTAAATGTTGATTTATTAGAAATAATAGAACGACACAAGTGGTGGAACTTCAATTTTGTTGCTGTAAAAAAAGTTAAATACTATTTTTAAAGTATTTTCGTTTAATAAAAATAATATTTAGCTCTTTTTTATTTCGTTGCTATAAAAAAAAAAGTTAAATATTATTTTTAAAGTATCTTCGTTAAAAAAAAAAGAAATATTTAGCTCTTTTTTTATTTCGTTAATATAAAAAAAGTTAAACATTATTTTTAAAGTATTTTCGAAATTTGAAAAAATTTTAAAAAAATATTTGAGCCAGTATCATTTTGACACAAAACTTTTTTTGAAGATTGTTATATTGTACAGAATGAAAATGTTATTTTGCACAAGTTCTAAATGATATTTGGTACAATTTTAAAAAATGAATTTGTTATTTTGTACAATTTTTTAAAAAGGCTATAAACCTTTGGGATTACAATTAAGTCTATTTTTTAAATAATTGTACAAAATAACAAATTCATTTTTTAAAATTGTACCAAATATCATTTAGTAGTTGTACAAAATAACATTTTCATTCTGTAAAATATAACAATCTTTAAAATAAGTTTTGTGTCAAAATGATACTGGCTCAAATATTTAGCTTTTTTTTATAACAATAAAATTGAATTTCAGGAGCCAGTATCATTTTGACACAAAACTTATTTTGAAGATTGTTATATTGTACAGAATAAGAATGTTATTTTGTATACAAATGATAATTTTATTTTGTACAATTTTGAAAAATGAATTTGTTATTTTGTACAATTATTTAAGAGCCAGTATCATTTTGACACATGACTTAATTTTAGATTGTTATATTGTACAGAATGGAAATGTTATTTTGTACAACTGCTAAATGTTATTTTGTACAGTTTTGAAAAATGAATTTGTTATTTTGTACAATTTTTTAAAAAAGCAATAAAACATTGGGAGTACAATATTTTAGCTTTTTTAAAAAATTGTACAAAATAACAAATTCATTATTCAAAATTGTACAAAATATCATTTAGCAGTTGTACAAAATAACATTTCCATTCTGTACATTATAACAATCTAAAATTAAGTCATGTGTCAAAATGATACTGGCTCTTATTTAAAAACTGGATTTAATTGTGATCTCAAAGGTTTTTAGCTTTTTTAAAAAATTGTACAAAATAGAAAATTCATTTTTCAAAATTGTACAAAATAACATTCTCATTCTGTACAATATAGCAATCTTCAAAATAAGTTTTGTGTCAAAATGATACTGGCTCATTTTTTATTACTACTGGTTTGATCAGTCTTAAGTCCATCAATATCTGAATTTTGCAACAAGGATTTTTAAAAACTAACCTCAAATATTTCTAAAAAACTTTTTTTATAAAAGTATTGTTTTCCGCCAATAATTTTTTTTATATGCTAACAATGCAATATATAATAAACGAAAAACTCATATTGCTTTTCTTAAAATGAATCGATTGACCTATAGGTATAAAGTACCGTCAAGTGAGGCTATTTTGTGCGCCGTGGGGCTATTTTGTGCACCCGATGTTTTTAAATATATAAATATTAAATATATAAATAAATAAATATTTTCTGATATCTAGACTGCTGAGAGTACCCTACCAGAATCTGTGGTATTTTATTATAAAAGACAAGAAATAAGCATAAGATTTCAGTTTTACACATGGTGCCTTAAAAATTTCAAAAAAGTAACATTAATAATAATTACATGCTTTTCAAGTTAATTTTGAAACTTTTTCTCTTAAAATTACTCAAGAAGGGTAATAAAAGTTCTTTTAAGTAAAATTTTCTTAAACAAATAACTTTTTTTGTAAATCTACATTTTTGTGAAATTTTAGTGTTTTACTTTCAAATTAGTTAAATCCGATTCACAGATTTTATTAAATGATGATATTTACTTGTTTACTACATTATTGATAGACCTTATTGCCGAAATATTTAGCAATGGATGCATAGAATTCATTCCCAGAATTAACTTTTTTAATAAATATCTAGATAATTATAAATTTCCCTGGCATTTCTCTGACAGAAAACTTTTATTAAAAGCAATAAATGAACATCTAAAATAAGACAGAATTTAACTTTTTTTTACAAAATCTTAAAAAATTACAAGATATTGTTTTTAGTGAGTCTTTTCGTTCTTAAAAAAAGTGACTATAGCTATAATGGGATCAAGATTTTAAATTACCCTGAAACTACTTTGTTTACTTCAAAGTTAACTTCAAAAAATACGGTTCTCCAATTTTAATTTTACTCATTAATAAGAACTTAAAAAATCATTTCACTGTAATTAATTACTTAAATTAAAAGTCACATTATTGCAATTATTAAATCATCTTATAATTTATAATCACTTTATACTAGAGATTTGAAATAAAGGAAATTGTCTTGAGAAGAGAATAAAATATATTGCCTTCTCTCAAGCTGGAAATCGTGATTAATAGTCTTTCTTCTTGGTGTTTTTAGGCGAATGTCAAATAAAGAGAATTAGCTTCCTTAAAAAGGGACAAAAACAGAGAAGATAAAAAGGTCGGAAATGAGAGCCACTGGCTTAAAACAGCACTGCGTTCCAGATCGATAACCAACGCTACCCTTAAACTCGGAAACGCCGTGGACTGATATAAGCTCAAAACTAAAACGTCTCAGATTTTATCCTCGTTCAGAGAAAATCTTTCTTTTCATCCTTTATAAAGCGAGAGATATTTGACATCTCTCCTAAGAACGAATCTTAATGTTAGGATCAAAGAAAATCCATATATCTGCAGTCTGCACTGAGAAAACACTTCGGTTGGATGACAAAACGTCTCTTTGACATTGAAGCTGCAAAATGTTCTTGGTTCTATCAATAAAATTTTTGGTTGCATACAAAGAAACCTACAGAAAAACTTCTTTCTCTGCTTGGTCTCCAAAAAGTTTTATTGATGCAACTTTAATTTTTTTGGTATCCCTAAAACCGTTTGGTTGCTTCTGCGTTTATCAACTAATTTTTTGGTATTACACAAATCAAACTGTTTTCTCCTTTAAATAAATTTTACTCTAAAGTAAAATGTTTATAAAATTAGGCGCGTGTCCAGACAAGGTTTTTGGGGGGGGTTTTATATGAGAGAGAAAGAGATAACACTATAGCGCTATCTCTCTCACGCTCATATAAATATTACTCTTCTGGGGGGGGTCATGACCCCTTTGACTCCCCCCCCCCTGAACACGCGCCTGTATAAAATACAGCAATCCTTTAAAGCAACTTTTGCGAAATTTCAAAATTTGTTTCAAATTGTGGCTTTAAAGAAGACATCATACCAATCATTACAGAAGTACCCTATACTGACCTTATAAAACAATTTTTGAAAGAAATTTTCGAAAGAATACTACAAACCAAATGAAAGAACAGTATCAGAGCCATGAGCAACTTCCTCAAGAAATCCAATCTCAAAATATAATACACTTTTAACATTTTTGTTCTGCGTTTCTAAACAAATCAATTAAAAATATCTAATACATCATAAACATACTGTTTTATAAATGTAGCTCAAAAACTTTGATAAAGGTTTAATAAAACTTAAATAAAAAAAACATTATGATTTTTATAAATCCAAAGTTTTCTCACTTCGTATCAAATTGTACTTGGTGTTAATTAAAACTTTAACATATTTAGAGAAAAATGTTTGAGATTCAATTTTCATTAACAGTTTTGAATTTAATATTGAACCTGAATTTAAATTTCAATTTTATGAAATCAATAAAAACGAAATGATTCTATATATACTTTTTTAAACTCAAGATTTTCCTTTATTCGCTTCTCTGAAATTTGTTAAATCTCCAATTCTCCAGCCAGTCACATTTGCAATTTGCTTAGACTTCTATTGGTTTCATCTTACATTCAGACGCTCTAATTCAAATAGAATATATAGTGAATTCACATTCGTCTACAAAAATTCTTCTCAAAAAGAAAACCCATGGATGAAGATATTCCGATAAATCTCGTAAGTTATGAAAAGAGCTTATGCGTCTCGCAATATGAAACTACACATGACTTCAGTCTGTCACATTAATATAAAAATTCAATTTTAATAGTTCAAATAAAGATTAAATTTATATTTCTTTTCTGTGCAAAGGCTAAATATGAATATTATTAATGTTTAGTATTTACAGTGAGTACTCCGTATTCGTTCGATCCTTCGATATTTCCCCACTCTTCAAACTTACACAGCATTGACTGGTGACGCACTCACTTTGAAAAACGAACGACTTTAAAAAATACCACCGTCCACAAATTGAACGACTTCAAGGGGTTACATAGGTTTTAAAACTTCAAAAAATCGATCTTTAAAAAAATGTTTTACTTAATAGTATAACATAATATCATGTCTATCACTCTAAATTTTGAAAATTTATAATTTTATATTTCCAATCAGCAAGTATCAATTGATTTTTTTTCATGGATAACAAAAATTCCGCAAATATCCAAAAAAATCCGACTTTTTGAACCTTTAACTTTAATTGCTTTTTTCTCAAAACTCGATTTTTGAAGACGGTGGACACGATTTCTTAAAAACTAATGCTCCGATCTTTTTGAAATTTAGTACACTTCTTGTCAATAGCATTGACTTGTGCCTGAACAAAGGATTTTTTTTTAATCACAACCAATTTTATAAAGATATATATAGCCAAAAAGTGTGTTAATAATAAAACCTTTTGCATAAAACTCTGCGAAAAATTCAAAAATTTTTTAAACCCTTTGTTTAGGCACCAGGTAGACTTACCTAATAACAGAAAATTTTTCGTTTTTTGATTTCGGATGAAGCTATATGGAATTATCATGGCCACCGCAAAAACATTTTTTCCCCAGTGGTCTTAAAACGTCAGTCCTCAGTGGCTCAATTTTGATAATTTTTTAATGTAATTTATAAAATTTATTCTTTAAATATTGTACTTTTATGTGATGAAAGGGCTCAATAAATTAATTCGTTTATTACATAAAAAAAAATTATTTAAAACATGATTTTTTTTGTCCTTTAAAACCCATGTAACCCTAGTGTGGTTTTCTTTTTCGACAATTTTGTTTTCTAGTCCTCACCCGAAATTTGGTTGGTTATATCGTAAGAAAAATTGCCTAAAAGTTACAGCCCTTAATATTAATTTTAAGTACTCGCCCAAAGCAATAAAAGATTTTTCATGTAAAATATACGTAAGTCGACGTACTTTTTTTTTTAAATTTCTATAACTTTGTCGCATTTTCTGCTATTTCATTGATCTTGTTCTTGATTTACTCAGAATTGAACACTCTACAAAAGTGCCTATTGGTGCGAAAGGGTAAGTTGTACTGGTGAGTTGATACGGGTCTCTAAATATGATTTTTACACAAATTTTGCGTTTTTTGCTGTTATCTCCAAAAAATTGATTTAACCAAAAAAATTTAAATGACAAATTTGTGTTTAAAGCGAATGAACAAATGTGACGTATTCTAAATTTGTTAAACTATCCTTCGTTAACTATAAAAGTGCTGTGAATTTTTGTAAAATATCATCAAATACTTCTAATAGGAAGGTATAAATAAAGGGAAATATTTATAAAAATATAATCTATAAGAGAAGTTTCGTGTTCTAAAAAATCAGCGACTTGTACAAAATTGTATTGGATCGATCAAAACGTTTAAGAACTTAAGATTTTCGTCTTGAGATTCTCTGTCAAATAAAATCTACCTTTTGAGAAATTTAATTTGTCTGCACAAATGTGACACGTGAAATAAATGAAAAATAGAAAATATCTCATAAAATTGTCCTTTAAGACGATTTCCTCTTCAGGAAGTCAAGAATTAAAATACAAAACATAATTAAAAATTCATGAAGAATCACTAGTTAAAATATTCATTCATTCTCGTCAAATTTTTGTCAATGTTATATAAATAGTTTTTACCTTACACTGCAAAAACTGCTTTTTTTTAAGTGTCTTATTTGAAGACATTTTGGTATCTAAGACGCAATAAATGTCTTAAAATCTAACAACGGGAATGTATTTGTAAAAATTGCAGAATTTTCATAAAATTTAGGTTAGTACCTGGAGCTATTGGTACCGCTAAGTACAAATCTAAAGTCAAATAGCATAATAATTTGAAATGGCAGATCCAACAAGACACATTAGAAAATTTAATAGGTTATGTATAAAAGTTTCGTTTTTCTGAAACATATTAATTATACAAATCTGTCATCAGATCTTTAACATTAGAAATAGTTCATCCTTGATCGGTAAATACACAGTGTAAATACACATGCAGTAGTCAATATTTATGGACGCGTTAGTATAAAAGGTTTCTTTGCCTTTTTAATTGCGAATCTCAAGTCAGATCAGAGAAATGTTAAGTATTTGATCCAATATAGCGAATGAAAACTTTAGAAGATTATGGATTATTTAAAACTGACTTCAAGTTCAGTCCTGAATTGAATTTAACAAGTTCTTTTGTCTTTAAAAAAATCATAAGAGAACCAAAAAAGTAGTTTGTAAAATGAAATTTTGTAGTTATATTTAAAATTTAACTATACATATTTGAATAAACTGAATCACTAATTTTTAACTATATGAAAAATAATAAAATTGGAAGTCCATAAAAGAAGGTTAGATTGACTAAAAAAGTAATTATTTTAACTATTTTCCACTTAACTACTCTGTAGTAGGAAATTCCTAAATTAAATGTTTTTCAATACAGGTATTATATCATAATATACATTCTAAAACCAAGTTCATGAAAACATCCATTTTGTGATAAAAAATGTATAAATTCGTTTAACCGTTGGTATGAATATAATTTTCAATGTGCCAAGTTTGTCGCCAGACTAAGTCGTGAGTTTTTACTCCAGAAAATTAGTAAGTAGATGGGTGCAAGTAAGACATTGTAAACTTTTGGCACCCCGGCAGAACCTTCAGTATCTATATGTCCATTATGAAACAAAGATATTTCTTAAATGTAAAAATTTTCCTCTACCGTTTATTTTCACGCCTAATCCATCCTAAAGTTTATAAAACATGCGTCATACTACTCCTTCATTTTGAAAAAACGTTTCATTTTTGCATCATTACACTTTTATATAATAGCCACTGTTCTTGTTGACGTGAAATGTTTCACAAATACATATTCCCTAGATGATAAAACTTGGTTTAAATCTCGAAACGTAAAGTAATAATTTGAAATATTAAACTACCTGCAGTCCAAAAGTGTTGATTATTTATATAACTTCTCATGAAGCGTATTGGATTCAACAAAATTTTAGGACTTCGTGTTCTCTTAAACATTTTCATGTTTGTTGTTGTCATAGTTGAGATTTTTGATATTGTTTATTGATGGAAATGTTTAATTTAATTTTGCTTGTAGAGGAAGCTTTGTGATCATTAAGATTTTCGATATTCCAAAAGTAGTTTAAATCGCCTCATTTTCATTTAAAAAGCGTAAATTTTCATTTTTAAGTAAATGTCCAGATGTGTATATATAGCTTTTTTGTCGCCGGGATATCTTGAGAAAGTTTCAATGGCTTTCAATAAAATTTTTATGGCAAATTAAGCTCATAAATATCTAAATTTCGATACAGGGATTTTTGAAAATACCCAATCAAAATTTTTTCATCACCTATTTTTGATAAGAAAAAATCGTTTTTTGCAAAAAAAAATTTTTATGGTAAAAATACAATTTAATGAATGAAAAAACCATGTTCCTTATCTCAAAACGAATCGATTGATCTATTTAACTTAAAAAATGCGAAAATTTCGACCTTTATGAATTTTTATCTCGTAAATTAAAAATGATATTTTTCTTTAAAACCAGAGTTTGGAATCGTAAATTTACTGGAAAATATAAAAAATAATTTACTATTTTGATAGGATAAGGCCTACTGAAGATATTCACAAAAATCTTAATAATGAAGGTGGTAATCTGGGTTACCACTATGCCGCAAAGGGTTAAAGTTTATAATTGATTAAAAGTTCGTAAAATAATAATTGTTTTTTCATTTAAAATCCTTTTTTATTAGGACTTCTATAATTTCTTTTTTACAATTCTAGGTCTTTTGGATAAAATATTCTGAATTAAAAAAATACGACTCATATAGGTACTGATCTATTCATTAGTTTATTTGAACCTGATAATTGGAAATGGTCAAAAAAATTGCTTCAGTTAACCGACATTTGATTATTTTGCAAAATAATTATTAAAATTTTAACTTACTTGTTTGCATGATTAATTAAAAGTATACTTAACCAGTATATCACAGATTTATGGTGAAAAACGATAGAATGATATACACTCTTGAAAAATATAATTTTCTTATTATTTTTATTAAGAAAAATGTCTGGAAATTGAAGATTTTGTACTTTACAAATTTACAAAAAGTCGGCTGGGCACATGGAACGGACATTTTACAAAAGGTTAACGCGCACTGAACACTTGTCTTGAAAATTTACTAAATAGTCTGAGAACCGACTACATAAACAAAAAAAAGGTAAACTATCAAAATTTAAATTCCAAAACTAGTATATTTTTATGTTTTAAAATTAATTTATCAATATATCATCATACGCAGAAAAGAACAAAGTTTTTGAAAATTAAAACACTGTTTTTATAAAAGTATTTAATAGTTTAAATAAAATTATTACTTGGCAAACGGTTCTTTATTTTCATCGATCTTCAATTGTCAAGTTACGTTTTCTTGACAACACTTTCTATTGTTTTTATGGGGTTAAAAATTCCTTGTGTTTACAAACGTCAGAAAAAAACTGGTAAGATATTTTAATTTCAAAAGAATATTAAGATTTTTAATAATACATGTGATTCTATATATTTTTTAAACAAAAACTTAAATAAATATTAATTTTTTTATTCCTGAATTTTAAGTAATAGCAATTTTTTAAGTGAAAACGACAATTGGGTCCAGAAATAGAGAGATTGGTATCACAGTCTCAACAAATGGTATTTATGCACAATAAATTTTCATATTAATTTTTCGTTTATATATATTTATGTTTTACTAGAAAATCCTATATCAAAACTTCAAACTTTGATTATATTTTATTCAAATAAACCTTTGCTATGCATGAGAATAGTTTTATTTATGAGTTATTAATTAAATTTTAATGCAGTGTCACTATTTCCTCGACAATTGGTTCCTTCACCCTATAACTTAAAATAACTTTTTGAATTTAAATATTTAATAGAATTTAAGAATGTACCTAAACTCAAAATAATAAAAGACTCAAGTCCCCGAGTTTACATTAGACTGAACAATAGCCTGATGGAAATGATTCTAGACTGTCATTTAAGCATAATTATAATTAAATAGTTAATATAATTTGTTTATTATATCAATTATTATAATATGATATAATGTAATCACAGTACTTTAGAACATTATAAATATAAGCAAGAATATTTTTTGTTTGTATTTAAAAAAAAAGTTCTAAAAAATCTTACATAAACGGCAATTAAATAAGTAATACGTTTATTACAATCGGAAAAAAGAAGACTTCCAAAAATTTATTATAAATGATGAATATGCGTTTTCTTAACGGGTTAAATTTTATGGATTTTCAACCTACTGTTGAAGAAGAAGCCTTTTACTGATTCGTAGAAATCTTTGCCGATGAATGCTAAATCAGTAATTTCGGTGTGAATAATTTATGAAACCCTCAAGTACACATTCGTATTTGTACTAGACAGAGAATAGTCCTTGGAAAGGATCTGCTCCCCCAAGTCTTTGATTGCGAATGACGGATTTTCCTCAACAGAGGTGTGTTTGCCGTCCTCTTATTTAGAGCCTCTACTCCCTCTTTCGAGTTTGAGCGAGGGTGTCGAAGTTGCAAACCGTCGAGGAGTAAAATTCCGGTGAAAGAGATCCGTGGAAAGGAGGGTAAAAAATGGGGTGTCTATGTGAAGTGAAGAATCTAGGAAAATATTAAACTGACACTTCAAAGAAATAAATAAATAAGAAGAAGAAAGAAAAACCAAAATTACGTGAAGTTTTTGAATCATGTTCAATTTTTCAAAAATAAGTTTACGAACTTTTTTTTCAATTTGAGCAAAATACTACTTGAAAAAAATATATCTTTTCCACTCGGAAAACTTTATTCTTAATAGACTGTCAATTACAAGATTCAAGAGGTCCATTTATTTCTCAAAACCATATCGAACAAGACACCCTCGCCTGCATCCTATCCTCTCTGATAGTGAAGGGAGATTATCTGTAGAACGTATTTTTCTATATCTATATACAACTATCTAAAAGTGCGATAACCCAACGAGACTTCCACTCCGCCCTTTGAAAATTGCCTCAGGGAAAATTGATGGTTGTTTTAGGTATGTACAAATCACATTTCAGTTCGGGATACCTTTCTTTAATCTACTTGACCAAATTTACGTTATGATTAAGGGGTTACACCACTGCAGAATTTTCAAAAAATCGGAAATTTTTTTATTGGCTTACAAATTGTTTTGAACGTTCTAGAATAAAAAGCAAAAAGTTTTATACATGCCCGAAATCGACTTAATAGAAATTTCAAATTCTTTTACCGAGCGTTTGGGCTGCTAGCTTGTGTTCATGACACATTGCAAAACTTTAGACGCATTTTTCTCGAAACTACTTTTTTTTTAACTGGCCGGAAACATAACTTTCCCATCTCAATCAATTTATTCAAAAATTTAACTGTAGCTTCTTAATAACATTATCTAGAGAAAGACGTATGAAATTTTTTGTATATTGCATATTTCTTTAGTTATAAACAATTTAGTGCCTATTTTTTTTAGGAAAAAACTCTGTTTTTTCTTAAAATGTTCACCATTTTTACAAAAATTTATTAAAAAAATCCCCTACGTCTTTCTCTAGCTTTTGAGATGTAATAATAGAAAACAATTTGTTTCTTGTTCTAGGATCAACATTGTAACAAAAACCTTTTCGGCCGAGAGGTCATTCCCCTCAAAAAGAGTATCCATCATGTACCTATATATCTGATATTTAAAAAAAATTATAAAGTATATTTTTCTTATCTTTAAAGTGTTCCCAATCAAACTATATAAACATATTTTTCATTAATTTTAAACATTTCTTATAAAATGTTATTAGAATTAGACCTGTTTTTGATGTTCTATATGGTCAATTCTTGCGTAATTGCCCGATTTCAAGATAAGTTTTGGTAAAAACAAAATTTTTTTTATTCAATGTTTCTCTGCACTTATCTTTCTTATTAGGGTGTAATATAAGTATATTTAAAACGATTTTACTACAACTATATTTATACGAAAATAATAGCAAATTTTTGAAAATTGGCTGCCATGTGAAGCTGAACCGCATCCTTTTATTGCAAATATATTGTACAAAATAAAAATTTCTTTTTGATATTTTGCTAAGACGAAAATAAATAATAAATTAATAATATATTTAATATTCTAACAGTATTTTAGATATTAGTTAACATATATAAAATGTTATAAAAGAACAGCAAATACAATATTTAATAATGAATATTTCGTTTTATTTTTTGGATAATTTGAAATCGAGATCGAGCAGTGTAATCCGGCATTGCTAAACTACTTTATAGAATAATATTTTAAAATAACCACCACAGATAAGAAAGTTTCTCTGCATGAAGCACACTGAACACTTCATATAGGCCATGGAGCTGAAATTTTACGTGATACCATGGAGCTGAAATTTGACATTTATTCTAACCTCACTTTTACAATATTGCAAAATAAATCTATTCCTTCTGTAGATCGCTTTTTTCACATGAAAACTTAAAGAAAATGGTAACAATACTATCAAATAGTTGTTACAGTAATATAATAGTAATGACATGGAACTGAACGCTTTTTTTGTACCCATGCGATTTCACAAAAATAATTTTTTTTTTAAGCAAAAATTTTTCTTTTTTAAAACTTTTTTCACATGTGATTTAGTGCTAATGGATCAAAATTGAGATTTAACTTATTAGAAGGCGTAATAACTAAACACATGACACCTTAATTATAAGTCTACAGATTGCATTCAAAAATTGGAAAAATTGAGGGACAAAATATTTTTACAGATTTTTAAGTATGAAAAAGGTCTTATGAAGTGCAATATAAACCTAAATTGTTCATAAATATACACACTTTATGTTTGAAAAAGGCTGAGTTATAATAATGATATTTTCTCCGAAAATTATTAAATTAAAGTTAACATTTTGCAAAAGAGACACGCCACGGAGCTGAAATTTCAGCAGTTATAGTGCAATATAATAGAAGTTTTAATATATATATTGATGTATATTTAATTTTCAGTTACTCTCATATATACCTTTAAAATTCACTAATACACTTCAGAATATATTTTTAATTTAGGTGTATTTTTTAAACGCCGCCAAGTAGGGCAGTTACGTAAGAATCGCCCATATAGAGTGGTTTAACCCCTTAAAATAACAAAGTAAAACATTTTTCGTTCTAAGCATAAGAATTCTCATAATTATTTTCCTCCTCTGTTACTTTCAATTTATTAAATACTTTTGTAAACACTGCAAAAACAGGTGTCTTAAATTGATCAAAAATGTCTTAAAATAAGACATTTTTCGTGTCTTAGACACCAAAAGTATCTTAATTTAAGACATTTTTGGCCAATTTAAGACACCATATTTTTGCAGTGAAGTTATTCCTTATTTTTTGAATCTGGATTTTTGAAAATATTATTATAATCCCTATTAGTCAAAAACTATAAATTCAATTAGTAGCTCTGACAATGAGTGACAAGATTTCATCACCAAAATATATTTACTTTTTTATTTTAAGAAATAAGCGTAACTTTAGAAAGTAGAGTAATTTATTTTCTTCCATTCATGCACAAAAACTCACGTTTTTGTACGCGTGAGCCATGGTTGAAAATCAAAGTTTTAAGGTAAGATGACGTCAGAGGGGAAGAAAGACTCAAGACAGTGAAAAAAATGGTGCGCAGCCGCTTTGCGTCTTCTTTGAAAGTGCATTGAGCGAAAAGTTAGTAAATAACAACATTTATTTGTTTAAACAATAATTTTCATTGCTTAGTTTAAATGAACATCTTATTTAAGGGGTTATCCTGGTCTTAACACTTCAAAAAATTAATTTTTTCCAAAATTTTTTATATATAATAGTAAAAAGTGTCAGGAATATTGTCCAAAAATTGCAAATCGATTGGTGAAAAACTATAGGAATGAGAGAAATTTAAAGCGCAGCTTAACGAATGTGTAATAATTCTCGCGGCCGAGAAAAGAGCGGAGACACAGACCCGAGAAGCTAGAATGCAGTTTCGACAACAAAGAAAAGACGAAATGGACCTTGCAGCTGCAATAAAACCTTCTCTTCATGGTCCTGGAATCGACGATTTCATGTAAGTAAAAGAATAAAATTGTTTTCTCTATTTTATTCCACTTTGAAACTTACGCGTTTTTCTCAAAACCACTTTTCTGAAGTCGGTAGTAGTTGCATTTTCTCGAAAACTATTGCATCGATCGACTTCTCATTTTGCACACTTGTTTTAAACATGTTTTTGTTGTCGTTGAACAACTTACAACTTATTTTATATGCCGAGATAGGGTCAAAATTTATGCAAAAAATTACACTTTTTATAAAAAACGTTACAAAAAAATCAATTTTTAATAAAAATAAAAATCCTTCGTTCAAAGACAAGTCGGACACATACACTATAAGAAAAACCTTGGATTTTTGAGTTTAGATAAAAATTGGCGGAGAAAAGACACTTACCGCCAGGGCACTATTTTTTATGTGGTCAACATTCAGACATTCTTAACGGCTCATTTTTTTATATTTTTTTCAAAATTTTACAGATTGTAGTTAAAACATTATATATTAATACCCAATAAACGAAAATTGTAAAAATATCCCAGGATATTTAAAAAAAATTTACGAAAATAGGCCTTTTTTGGCCCTCCAGACCAGGATAACCCCTTAATTTAGTGATTTAGTACTAAGATAAACTAAAAAATTTGACAAGTTATTACAATTTTTCTACTGTTCCTGTTTATTTGAAAATGTTATCATTTCGCAACAATAAATTGATTAAACAAATAAAAAATTCTTCATAACATTAATAAAATACCTTATTTGTTAATATACAACAATTTTAGTGAAAAATCTAGGTATTTGAATTTGAGTCTTTTTCTACAATATACAAATAAAATTTTTTTTTTCCTTCGTGGTGTCACCTTGTCTTGGTGAGGAGGCTTAGGACTGGACATCATCAACTTCCGTTGTGTGGCGAGTTTGGGCACCTTGGACTGGACTGGATCCAGTTATTTCGGGCACTTGGAACTCCGGGTCTTGGTGCACTAGATACCTCTGAGGATAAAGTTAACTCGGATTCCAGAATGGGGGATAACCATCCTTCTCAGCTACGGACGACTTAAGATTCTAGGAAAAATTGGACACTCTTGCCTACTTGGTTTCCCAAGTTGGCGTGAAGTAGTCTCGATCTAGTGTTCGCGGCCGATAGACCGGTTGTCTTTCCGATCTGACCAACGACGCCACCCAATTTTCATCGTGCCAATAGATGAATGGCACTATAGTCTAAGAGCTGGCTACATAAAAATGACATGTATAAGGTACATGGAAGATGAATGTATTAATATGTTGCAATTGAGTTTCTGAATTCAAAAAGTCATGTCTGCCTGCGCGGTCAGGAAGATTAAAGTCGCGGCGGAGGGTCAAAGATGATAAATCTGATAAGAAAAAAAAGTGATAAGACTCAAGGATAAAAATTATAGAAATGTAAAGTATTTTTTATTAGAAAACGTGTAATATAATTGGCAGACAATTTTCTGGAAGAAAAAGGCCTGGCAGACAACGTCAAAGGTGCGTTATTTTTAATAAAAAAAAAGTGATAAGACTCAAGACTGAAAATTGTTGGAAATAATAGGTAAGCTTGTAAGAAAGCCATATGTCAATTGGCAGACAAAAATTCGGAAGATAACATCGTGGCAGACAACGATAAAGAGCGCCATTTCCATACGTTTTCATATATCCACACCTAGGGCGTAAACTATTTATTTTGCAAATAACTCGCAACCTATGGCTTTTTTACAAAAACTCTAAGAATATGATCTTGTAGAGCACATTACTATTTACAATATTTATAACAAACATTTTACAATAAAATTAATATTTTTCATATTACATTGCAAAATGTGTCAAAAGGGGGGATAGAAAGACATTTTTTCGCAATTATGTTGAGTTCTGTGCAATATATGAAAATTTTTTTTTGAATACAAGATATAGAGAATAAGAAAAGAAGCAACTTTAAATTTAACTTTTTTTTCGTACAGTAATTAGGTGAACCTAGGGAACGCTGCAAAGTATACGCAAATACCGGGTGTACAATATTTACGTCCATACCTGCACCCTTTACCATGCGTACACTTGTCTACTTGCAATGCATTGAAAAGCCACTCTCTTAATCTAAATTAGTGGTTTTCCACTAATGAATTAGCGAAAAATCGGGCACTATTAAATAGTGAACATTTCACTAATGTTTAGTAGAAAACTACAAATTTATAGTGGAAAACTATTAATTTGATAGTGAGATTTCTACTAATTAAAACAGTGAAATTCACTATTAATCAGAAAAATACCTTAATCATTTTTTTTTAATGTACTGTTGATATGAAGTGCCAAAAGATATGGGCTATTCTATTTCAAACCGTTCTACTAGCAAAAGACTATAGCGTGAAAAGGATTTTTTAAATCGGTTTAATTTGATTAAAACTAAATGAAAAATAGAATGTAATAGGCAAATTTGAAAGAGAATTTATCAAGCTTTAAAATGATACTGAAACTTTTTTTAAAAAAATTTTAATTTAATGTAAAATTTTAGGTTTAAAAATTTCAAACATTAATATCTCAAAACACCCCCTTTTGGAATTCGATGTAACTTGTACTAAAATAATGTTTAAAATTTCTATTTTTTACTATGTAAAGACCATAATAGACTTTTCATCGAGTTTGCTTGAAGAGAATCTCAGAAACTGCGATTATTTCAAAACTTGTATAAAATGTTTGAATAATTATAATACGTACAATTTTTAATTTAAATTTAAAATTTTAATCTCTATAGACAATTCACATTAGATAAAAAAAATTGGCCATGTGCTAATAATGACTTTTTGTAAAACTGGCTTTCCAATGTATTGCAAGCTGACAAGTGTACGCATGGTACAGGGTGCAGATATGGACGTAAATATTGTACACCCGGTATTTGCGTATACTTTGCAGCGTTCCCTAGGTTCACCTAATTACTGTACGAAAAAAAAGTTAAATTTAAAGTTGCTTCTTTTCTTATTCTCTATATCTTGTATTCAAAAAAAAATTTTCATATATTGCACAGAACTCAACATAATTGCGAAAAAATGTCTTTCTATCCCCCCTTTTGACACATTTTGCAATGTAATATGAAAAATATTAATTTTATTGTAAAATGTTTGTTATAAATATTGTAAATAGTAATGTGCTCTACAAGATCATATTCTTAGAGTTTTGGTAAAAAAGCCATAGGTTGCGAGTTATTTGCAAAATAAATAGTTTACGCCCTAGGTGTGGATATATGAAAACGTATGGAAATGGCGCTCTTTATCGTTGTCTGCCATGATGTTATCTTCGGAGTTTTTGTCTGTCAATTGACTTATAGATTTGTTAAGAGCACACTAATTATTTCCAATAATTTTTAGTCAAGAGATTTATCAGTTTTTTCAGTAAATAAAATGAATTTTTGACGTAGCCTGACACCAATATGCACCCGGTATTTGCGCACTTTCTAACGTTTCATATGTTCACCAAATAACTGTGTAAAAAAAGATGTAAACTCAAAGTTGTTAATTTTTTTATTCTCCATATTTTTTATTTTGGAAAATTTTTCATATATTAGACAGAACTTACTACAATTGCGAAAATGTGGTTTTCTACCCCTCCGATTGGTCACATTTTGCTATGTAATATAAAAAATATTAATTTCATTAAAAAATGAATGTTATAAATATTGTAGATAATAATGTGCTCTACAAGATTGTATTATACAATTTTTTGCATAAAAGCCATAGTTTGCGAGTTATTTGCAAAATAAATATTTCAGGCCCCAGGCGTGAATGTATGAAAACGTATGGAAATGGCGCTCTTTATCGTTGTCTGCCACGATGTTATCTTCCGAATTTTTGTCTGCCAATTGACATATGGCTTTCTTACAAGCTTACCTATTATTTCCAACAATTTTCAGTCTTGAGTCTTATCACTTTTTTTTTATTAAAAATAACGCACCTTTGACGTTGTCTGCCAGGCCTTTTTCTTCCAAAAAATTGTCTGCCAATTATATTACACGTTTTCTAATAAAAAATACTTTACATTTCTATAATTTTTATCCTTGAGTCTTATCACTTTTTTTTCTTATCAGATTTATCATCTTTGACCGTCCGCCGCGACTTTAATCTTCCTGACCGCGCAGGCAGACATGACTTTTTGAATTCAGGAACTCAATTGCAACCTATTAATACATTCATCTTCCATGTACCTTATACATGTCATTTTTATGTAGCCAGCTCTCCGTCTACTAGGACTAGGGTTACCAAATCCGCCGTGAAGCTGCCCGGAATGGTGTTAACGTCACGCAATCTACGTGCTCTTCAATTTAGTTTTTGTAGAGTACAGGCGTAGGTTGCTGATGCCGGGGGCCTGGGCGGTCGACGCACTGTCGTCGTCAAAGACAGGGTTGAAGGTGTATCATACGGTGGTTGTAGAATACCGGGCGCCCTTCCATCGATTTAATGTCTGATCCAAATATCGGAGCTCTGTGTGGATGGACCGTTTTTCTCCAAGGCTCGTAGGACTTGAATGGATAGTTTTAAATGTAAATTGAATGATAAAGAAAGGCAACTCGAAGGCTTTGAGTAATGTTAGCAGAGGTGAAGCTGGGGAAGGTCCATCGTTTTTGACGGTAAAGAACCTTCCAAGGTCCAGGCAAGGAAGCGCGGCGAGCGTGGGCAGTTGTGGCAGCGCATTTAGTGACGCTACTGTTTTTGGCCTCACTATTTGCGAGGAAACTCGGTTGGCTTGCAAGAAGTTGCAAAAGGAAGAGGCTGCCATGTTTGGCGAACTAGAGCCTGAGCTCCAAATAATGTTCGACAAAACGAAGGTTCAAAGAAACGTGGCTGCGGAAATCCAGACTGGCTTGAAGAAATTCAGCCAGTGGCTACTAGGCTCTCCAAAAAATTGACGGTGCCAGTTCGAGTTTGTCAAGAACAGACGTATGCTTCTACCCTTGGAAAACTGAGAAAGCAAGTTGACCCTGGCGCTTGTCAGAAAACTGTAGTGGGCGGATGGCCGACAAAGCAATAAGCAATTAGTATTCATTATAGTTTTCTAAGATTTGTTTCGGTAAAATGAATAATTTTAAAAATATTTAAAGTTATCCACTGTTGGAATGGCTATCCACCATTGGGCAGTTTCCTCTAAAAAAATTGACAAATGTTATAAATAAATAACAAGAAATATTTTTTTAAAATTGTTTTCTTTTTATTTTTCTAAATTAGTGAAAAATTTGTTTGTTGACTAAAAATGGTAATTCGATTGGTGCAATTTTCGAGCAGATATTCAAACACACTTATCCTCTTATTCTAAAACTTTTTTTTTCGGTGATCATAGTAGTGCGACGGTTAAAATTTATAAAAGTTTTTGCCTACTTACACGGAGAAAAGAGATATGGTTTTTATTATTAGACGTGTTTAGTAGGTAAAAATTTAGTCATAAGTACTTTTAATTTTGTAACTGTTACGTGACAGCGTTTAGTTCCTAATCGTTTACGCTACCCAACAGTGTAGTAGATACTACCACTTTTTGAGTATAGTGTTTACTTTCAACAATTTTATGTTTTAAAAAAGGTGGAACTTCAGGACACTTTTATTTTGACTTATGATTAACCTGGTGTGCCTTTAAACTGGTCCCTTCAAGTTCATTGGTGCTACTTGATCAATAAAAAATACACTTTTTCTACAGAGGTGTTGTGTCGTTTATTATTATTAAATACGTATATAAAAAATATAATAACATAGATTAAAACTTCTTTAATAATTATAAATGTATAAAATATCATTCACAAATTTCTGATTCTAAAATTTTAGACATAATATTTATAATATAAAACAAATATCTTATAGCATTAAAATAGTACATAGTTATCTGTGAAAAATATATATTTGAATATAAGAAGTGTCCGCACTAAACTATTTTAAAAGTTTCTTTTAATTAATTCTTTATTATTACTTTTAATTTTAATTAAACAGTTAAGTTTTCTTAAAGTAGAACGCTTTAATGATTTATTAATTTATATTTATAATATTGTCAATTGGTCAATATTTTGTACCTAAATTTTTAATTTAATTACTCAATTTATTGTTAAAAGTTACAAAACGGTATATACCTTAGAGTTTAAAAATAATTTTTATTTAAATATTTCATGACAATAATTTCTTTGGAATTTAATGCTTTTTTATATATTTAGATTTATCTGCAAAAAAAATAGTAAATACAATCCATAGAATAGGTTATATTTATTATTGACAAAAATAACAAATGTGACTGTTTTAATTTTATAAGTACTAACATATATATTCTTTATATAATACCTTGCGTCAAGAACTCTACTAAAAAGTCTGTTTTTAGAGTTCTAGAGATTAAAAGGAGGAGAAACCTACTTTTAATCACAGTTATCCCCACCAGCAACGCCATTCAAGCACGCTTGCCAACCTAAACATCAGCTGTCGTGTCACGTGTTAGAACAGCAAGCGTACTTGAATGGCATTGCTGGTGGAGTTAAACTGTGATAAAAAGTAGGATTCTCTTCATTTTAATCTCTAAAACTCTAAAAACAGCGTTTTCAGTAGATTTCTTGACACAAGGTTATTATATAAAATTATGTGTGGAACACGGGCGCATCTAGGGGAATCTCGACTCGTGTGATTGCAAACTTCACACGAGTCTCGATTCCCCTACAGATGCGCCCTTGTTACACAAATAACTATTTTGACTGATGTAGAAGTAACCGTTACTTTACTGTTTACGTCACAACTACACAACGGCTGTTTAGTAAGTCTCACCATTAATTATTAAACCACTGTAAATTCTAAGGAATTAAATAAAAAAATCTAAATCTTGTAAAATACTTTAATATTAACATCCATACATTGACTCGTAAAGCCGTTTTAATTTTTATTTATTTTTTCTAAGTTTAAAAAAATATTTTAAAAAAGAAGACAATTTCGGGAGAGATGAAATTGTCCGGGTGAGATAGAACATGGGTTTTTCTTTTATAAATGACTACAATACCTGCAAATTTTCTTATTTTACAAAGTTGATAATTCAAACCAATTTTCGCGACTTTCTTCTCGAATTGACACGTGTAGTATATCGTGAACTTTGTCTTTTACACTGGATGACATTTCGCAACTTTTTTACAAGTAAGAATTCACTTTAATACTTTCAATAAACTTTCACAAACACACTCAGAACTTAAATTATGGATTAAATTAATTTGTAATTAATTACTTATCCGTAAAATTTGACTTAATTTAATTTTAACCCGTAAAATATAAAAACGTAAACAAACACATTTTGTTAGAAGCTTCCCAAGTAGAAGTCGCCACAGTTTTGCCCTACGATCAAACGGGGGCCATACATGGCAGCCATCGATGGCCCATCCGAGTTCTGTAACATTGCGCCACACTTTTGCCCGACTTCTGAAATTTAATGAGATCATGCTTATCTTGGTAAATTTTAACATTATTTTGACTAAATTTCATCCTGCGTTGTCCAGGTACTAAGGAAAACGTCTTTAAATTAAATATGGAAATATCCTGAGTAAGAACTCTGCACTAGGTACTAAAATAACCTCTTCCTCAGGTACTTTCTGCTAAAAATTAATGAAAGTACAACATTTTTTTGTACAAGAGGATGCCGCCAACCTGATAACCAATTTAAGAGATATAGGTAGGAAATACACGTCTTCTACAAGAATTTTTCACGGAAATCTGAATTTCATATCTCTTTAAGTGTATTTAAGTGGATGCCGACATCCTGACATATTACTTTGGTGCTCTAGGTAAGAAATTATAACATCTCCTAGAATTTTTAAAAGAAAATGGATATTTACATACCTTTTGTGCTATTTGGAATGTTGCCGTAATCCTGACAATCTATTTATGTGATCCAGGTTTACACATAGATTTTAAATATTTGTAATTTATTCCATGATATGTCAATAAAGTAAGTAATAATATTTTTTTGGTAGTTTTATCAAAAATGGAACACAGCATGATACTTAAGATTTAAATTATAGAAAACTCTTAAAAATAGAGGTTTGTAAACAATTATCAAAAATAATTATCTTGGAGGGTTATGTCAATTTTTGTTATCTAACTGTAAAGTTTTAGGTTGTATTAGAATTTTTTACGAATCATATGATTAATATGATTATTTTATAGACATTAAATTTGATATTGCATCCTCGCTCCAATGAAACATAAAAATTAGCATAACCCACAAGATAATTTTTTGTAAACATAATTGTCAAATCGCTGTCTTTGGGGGTTATCTTTATTTGTTTATTACAAAATATTCAAAATATTAGAGTCTTAATAAAAATTTATATATCCGGTATCTCTATAGTGCCTTAATTTGGTTTTGACGTAAAAAATGAATTTATTTAACGTTTAGGTTAATAGAAAAATTTTCAGGATAATCATTACGTTTAAATGTGTTTTCATGGATACAAAGTTTTAGAATTTTTAAAACTTACCCTACTAAGAAGATGACGATATAATATGTCTGGATCACCTGAATAGTTTGTCAGGAAAATGACAACATTTAAAATATAACAAAATTTATTTAAATTTTCACTTTCTTTTAAAAATTCTAGATGTTGATTTCTTACCTAGAGCACCAAATTAATAAGTCAGGATGACGGCAACATTCCAAATAGGACAAAAGGTATGTAAAAATCCACTTTCTTTTAAAAATTCTAGGAGATGTTATAATTTCTTACCTAGAGCACCAAAGTAATATGTCAGGATGTCGACATCCACTTAAATACACTCAAAGTGATATAAAATTCAGATTTCCGTGAAAAATTCTTGTAGAAGACGTGTATTTCCTGCCTAGATCTCTTAAATTGGTTATCAGGATGGCGTCATCCTCTTGTACTAAAAAGATGTTGTACTTTCTTTAATTTTTAGCAGAAAGTACCTGAGGAAGAGGTTATTTTAGTACCTAGTGCAGAGTTCTTACTCAGGATATTTCAATATTTAATTTAAAGACGTTTTCCTTAGTACCTGGACAACGCAGGATGAAATTTAGTCAAAATAATGTTAAAATTTACCAAGATAAACATGATCTCATTAAATTTCAGAAGTCGGGCAAAAGTGTGGCGCAATGTTACAGAACTCGGATGGGCCATCGATGGCTGCCATGCATCTGCTTGGGTTGATGCTTTTATTTTTTATATAACTGTTCCATCTCACCAGCAAAAAATTGTTCTGTCTCTCCTGATTATCTGAGAAAGATAAAACTAAAAATAATATATATTCCCAATTTCAATAAAAGTTTTAACTTATACATACACATAAAAAGATGTCCAAACTTGCCTAAAGTCATACGAACCGAATTAAAATCCGTCAATTAAAAAAAAACATACACATGTAATATTAAGCTAAAAATTAAAAACACTCGGTATTAAGAAGTAAGTAGTGTAAACAAACGAATTTAACGATTTCTCCGAGTCAAATATTGTTTAGGAAAGTTAAAAAAAACTTTTTTTAACGTTTCGACAGACAATGCTGTCCTCCTCAGAAGTTATAAATAAATTTTTGAAAGTTTTAGATGTGACAACGTCAAAACAATAAAAACAACATTTAAATTTTTATACTTGAAGAAATTTCAAGTAGTCAACGATACAATAACCAACAGACAACTGTTTATTAATTGAATTATTCCAAATTTAACTAAAGAAAAATAAAACTTCTCATACCAAATTGAATATCCAAAATGTATCAAAATGAAAAAACCAAGTTTAAATTGGGTAAAACAAAAAAAATAAAACTATTGTTAAATGATAAATACAGTAAAACTCACGTATATTGGACCCGCAAATATCGGATTCCCGCCTACATCAGATATTTTTGCCGGTCCCTTGAATTTATATATCATGTATTTTTACCCGGATAAATCGAATTCCCGATTATATCGGAAAATTTTTTCGGTCCCTTGAAATCCGATATTTATACTGTAGTTTTAAAGATGCAATAAATATAATGTAGTTACCTAATATAAATAACATAATAGACTACATAGGTTGTTTAATTTTGTGCAAAGATAAATTAATCTGAGTTACAAATTAATGTTAACAAATTGTTTGTCCCTAAACGACATAAGTATAAATTATGAACATTATAATGGAATTTGCAAGACGTTTTAAAAATTTCCTTTCATAATTAATATCATTATTGATTATTTAATTAAACTTTGATATCTATTAACTTTCTCGATTTAATTTCAATAAATTACACAAACTTTGATCTCTTCGGATAATATGAATCACTTTGGTAACTTTTACTGAATGAAATCCGAGTCAACTTTCGCAGATTTTAATAAAATGGTTCGAGGCTCAAATTTTCTTTCAAGGGAAGAAGATATAGCGTGAAATTAGTCTGGCGCCTGCAAAGTTGCGATACAAGTTACACGAAGAGTTTCACGGCTTCTCGCATTTATCTCGAGACATATAGATATAGCAAAGCCAAAAGCTCCGTAGGTTGCAAACAGTCTGATTAAGTTCAGCGCACGACGTCGTAAAAACCCTATTGGAGATTGAATTTCTATAAGAAACTGGTCAAACGCGCAAATCGTGCTTGAAAAATAAATAAAAGATAAAATGTTATTTCTTACTATAATTCGCTTGAGAATACACACTACTACGAAAAAAAAGTCTGGAACTTTTCCAACAAAATTATTCAACCGTGTTAGGTGGAAATAATTACTTTCTTCTGGAAAATTAGAAAAATTGTATTAAAGAAACTTCTATTTTCCTTTACGAAAACATTTATAAGATTTAAATATGTTTGAATATATACTTTTTTGCACAATTTATATTGTTAGGATAAGTAGTATCAATTAATAAATTCATATTTACAACTATTATTGCACAAATTGCTAGAAAAATTTTAAGAAGAGTGTTTTTCTGAATATTTTTTCAGTAATGGTGACAAATTATTAAGTCAAGGTTTAGATTTAAAGTCAAGGCTGTATCTAAATCTGAATTTATTGATTTTTGACTAATGATTTAGCAAGAAATCGGTTACTATTGAATAGTGAAAAAAATTTAGTAGAAAATTACTAATTTTAAAGTGAAATATCTACTATAATTGAAATTGTGAAAGTTCACTTTCTCAATTAGCAGTTATTCAACTGTCAAATTAGAAGTTTTCTACTAAAAATTAATAAAAGATTTTACTATTTAATAGTAACAGATTTTTCTCTATAATTCATTAGAAGAAAGTCACTAATTCAGATTTAGAGAGTGAGGAATTATACTCATTTATAAAACCTTGGCTTAACATTTTCTTGTAAATTCTCAAATGAATTTGTTATTTATTTTTCCTTCGAGTCGAATATTATTTTTCTTCTGTAAAAATATCATTTGAAACGAAAGCAGATAATGAAGTTTTATGGAAATGAGATTGCACATTTTCCCATCGGTGAAATAAATACATCAGAATCGCATGAAAAATGTCTAGCAAGAGAGAAGTACTTTCACTTTGTTAAATCATATCCCAAAAAAAAAAACAGTTAAATTATTATTATTTGAAAAAGTTTCTTGAATTAGTGTGGTGGCATTTTTTTATATTTTGCTAAATAAATATATGTTTTTACCTCGCTTCTGTGACCTCTGAGGTTATAATTCGCTCTGAGGGGAAGTTCTGTTGCTCTGGTGCGACAATGCGAGGTAGTAAATGTTACTCCGACCAATCCTCGGGCATTACCCGTAGCCAGCCATCCTTCTTGGTAGTAATTAGTCCGATTCAGCTTCCATCCTTCGTCCTGTTCAAACAAAAAATAAATTCATTAACCCACACTAAAAACAACCAAATCACAACATAAGAATATTTATTTTATTCATTACAAAACACCCGAAATTATAAAATTTGATTATTATTACTGTGTTTACATTAATTTATTTACAAATTACTGTGTACTAAAGAACACTCTAAAAACAAGTGTCTTATTTTAAGACATTTTTGTCCTCACTTTTAAGACGTTTTAAAGTGTCTTAATTTTAAACCAATGAGAAAGCATCTTTCAAAATTATTAACCAATGAAATAGCTTGAAATAACCATAAGACGCTTTCTTAATGTCTTGTGTCTTAAAATAAGACACTTAGAAGAGAGCCAGTATCATTTTGACACATGACTTAACTTTAGATTGTTATATTGTACAGAATGGAAATGTTATTTTGTACAACTGCTAAATGTTATTTTGTACAGTTTTGAAAAATGAATTTGTTATTTTGTACAATTTTTTAAAAAAGCAATAAAACATTGGAAGTACAATATTTTAGCTTTTTTAAAGAATTGTACAAAATAACAAATTCATTTTTCAAAATTGTACAAAATATCATTTAGCAGTTGTACAAAATAACATTTCCATTCTGTACAATATAACAATCTAAAATTAAGTCATGTGTCAAAATGATACTGGCTCTTAGAAGACAGCAGTTTTTGCAGTGAAGGTAGTCTCCGTTGTACAAAAATGAGCTCTTTCAACAAAACTGTAGTTATTTATATCGAAACCATAATTCCAAATCCCATATGGCATATTAAAATCACCCATAATGCAAACATAAGAATTTTGAAATTCATAATAATTACTTTAAATTGTTTCGAAAGCCAATAAATAAGATTGTTCAGAAGCTTCATGTGAACACTGCAAAAACAGGTGTCTTAAATTCTTCAAAAATGTCTTAAATTAAGATATTTTTCGTGTCTTAGACACCAAAAGTATCTCAATTTAAGACATTTTTGTCCAATTTAAGACACCATGTTTTTGCAGTGAAATATAAAACGCACCTAGTAAATAAATAAATTGTTGGAATTTAAACATAACTAATAAATGCTAAGTAGTTTAACTACATTTTTCAAAATTTATAAAAATGATTCTTTAATGTACAATAATTATAATATTAATATAAATGCTATAATTATTATAATTAATCTGTTAAACCGCAGAAGCAGTAACAACTTGATATTTAGTTTCTACATCTAAATTTATGTAAACCGAGAGATTCTCCGTATCGTACGTATCTTGCTTAGCAGTTTTACTGCCAGAAGGCAATTTACCCGGCAATTTACCCAAAAACACACGATGTTATTAAACGAATTTTTTTAATTTTGAGACTCATTTTTATAAAACAAATCAGAGCGATTAAAAAGCTAAATGTTTAAGCATTGATTAAAAAAAAATACTCGTTTGTGAGAAGTACATGTTTTCTAAAATTCAAAAATAAAAAAATTATCGTTGGAAAGCATCATTTTCACAATCCTTTATTAAATTCTTTAATAATAAACTGATAGACATGAAACTTTATGGATACCATCTTTACCTTAATATAATCCATTAATAGAAACAATTGTGTTTAATATTTATTTTTTGCCAAGTTATATTAACGATTGAGAATTTACCTAACTAGGCATTTTACCCGGTTCTTTCCTATACCAAGTTTCATAAAGTTTGGCATACATTGAAAAATTTATGTTAGCTACATTGGATTCACCATTTTAAATTACTAAATTTTCAGAGCATATTTAAATTTAGCGATCCAGAAATCCTTCTGTAGGTGCAGTAATTTATAAAAATCTGTTGAATAAATAATTTTGATGGACATTTTTGGATCATCGTGTGAAACTTTTCTGAAACAGCGAATCAATTAATAATCTAGTTACTACCAATTTTTATTAGTAATTAATTTTCAAATTTAATTATATATAAATCAGTTATCAAATTTTAAAACCAATTTATATTCTGTATATTTTTTAAATGAATGAAGATTTAAACAAATAAATGACTTGTTAATACTGAATTGTTTAATGAAATCTTTCTTCACTTTTGTTTTGATTTGCAGGTAATTTAATTTTCCTCGTGACATGACATTTCAAATAAGCAGCATATTTTTTGTATGAAGCGATAAAATGTGGAGCATAATTTCATTTGTGAAAAGAGCCTTAATCTTCAAAGCTAACTTTAAATCTTCGCTCACTTTTATAAGGATTCTCGAGCTCTGGAAATGTAATAAATTATGTGGAACTCAAATAAAAGGTTGAGAGCAAAGAACTTTGTCTCTTGTTGTAATTTTCAGAATAATGCACGTAAAATCGGATATTATCTTAAATTTGCATAAGTAGCTTACGACATTCCTGTACGTTTTTAAATTTAAATTAGAAAAATTCATATAAAAGGGACTTGTGTTTTTTCGGATATAAATTAAAACACAAAAATGGTTTTTGAAGTTACATTTTTTTTAAATCAGATTGTTTCTTTATTAAGACAAGAATGTACAATTAACTTACTCGTCTTAATTTACGAAATAAACATTAATCAGAGGCTAACATTTCCACAACAATTTATCTTTGAGATCAACCCTATTTCCTTCCCTCCACACTAATTATTTATATCTACAAATTTTCCCTTATTCTATAAACAATGAGAAAAATAATCGTCCGTCACGCCTTTCTGATAAATGACTCGACTTTTAATTGATAGTGAAACTGAAAGAAAAACTTAGAACGTAAATTGAAAAATAGAGATAGTGTTTTATATGAAATGCACATTTAATTACAGTGAACAGGAGATTAAAGACAGCCTTGCCTTTTCATGGCTCACATAATTCTGCAATAGAAATAAAATATCCATACTTGATAACAGACTAGCAAATGGCGACTTTGGCCTTCACAGAAAGACGAGCTGGCAATTTTAAATACGCATATGAAAAATGCATTATCTTAAATCCTATTCTGATGACTATTAAGAAACTTATTGATACTGTATATTGTATACTAAACAAATAAAAAAAAATGTATTTTTCGAATGTCAATGCAGTCGAGCTCTCTATATGAGATAACAAGCTAAAAGTTACAACTATACATTTTATGCTCTTATAAAACTTATTATGTAATTGAAATTCAGTCGTTACAATGCTTCTATTATTAAATTTCATATTATGCCTTCTATTTTTACATTGAGCGACAGGTATGAAAGAAAAAACTATTTTCAGAGAAACCTTTTTTTGAAACTTTCGCTATTTCCTACCGAATTTATACTCTCCCCCTCTTACCTAGCGCCCACAATTTTGTACTTAGATTACTGGAATTTGATGATGCTGAAAGTTACATGTAACAATTAAAAAACGAAAAAATAAAAAAATATAGCAAGTTTTAAGTCCCCGAAGTTTTAAAAAAATTTTATCCTTAAAATCCATATGAAAGCCTTCATTTCTAACGAAAAGGTTACATTGAGTAACCGAAGTTAAAAAAATTTCATCTCCAAATCTGATCGGGAACCCTTAATTTATGACGAAAAATGTATCCCAATAAATTTTTTAAAATGTGAAATTGCACAATTTTTTGGACAATTTTGATAGGCCATAAATTACGTGAGCATTGAGCATAAAAAGCTTTTTAAAAAAGTTTGATCTCTGAAACCAATCCGAAACCCTTCGCAACTGTAACAAAACATGTGCCTCAAAAAATTTTAAAAATTACTAAAATGCATAATTTAGGGGAACAATTTATTTATTACAGATAATGAAAAGTATTGAGCCCCCGAATCCTAAAAAAGATTTATCTTCAATGCCGAAATTTCTTTTATAAATCTTTTATTATTTTATAATTTTTATAATAATTCAAAAATAAGAAGTGATACATTTATTATCTATATCCAATACCACATAAAATAAAACCTTTTTATTCTCTCCTACCCTTATATACAACCCCTAAACAAATAATTTTTCAATTAACAAATATCTTTTTTTTGTCGAATAGAAAAATACTAATATTACATTTTTTAATTAAATAATATTTATATTGAAATACCGATATTATTGTTACCATTATTTTGTTTTTAGGAAATAATCAAAGTCTCATTCGAAACTTTGATTAATTCCAATCCCTATATTTTCCTGTTTCCTCTGCACTCTGTACTCATTACTCCAAATTCCTATAAATCGGCTAGTAATTAACTTTTCTCGTAATGAAGGCATTGTGCAAAAATTCGCACTTTTTGATTCTCTTGTTACTAAAAATCAGCAAATGAGAGAAACTGGTGTATAAAAACAATTTAATTATAGGTTTAAACAAACACCTGTCCTGAATGAAAAAACGGTTCTTTCCCGATGCCGCAAGAAAACTCTTACATATTTTAAATCCTTTCGATTCAAAGAAACAAAATTTTAAAGGTACAAAATCATATCCGATCCTCCTGACTGTTTTTCATTACTTTTGATGTTCATTTAGTGCATTATAATTAATAAAAAAAATTTGAATTAGTCCAAAAGGATATATTAAGAACTGTTAATATATGAACAAAGAGATAATAATTTAAAAATTATTCGTTTATAAATACGAATTAATTGTTCAAAAACGATGTTCAAAACACAATATTGTCATATTAAGAAATGAAATATGCCTTTATTAAGTGAAGTGGATTTTTATAAAACAAAAAACAAGTGAACAAACATCATATTAAACATAAGATAACCTAAATTTTTTTATTATAATGTACGGTATACATTATACCGTATAATGTACGGTTTTTAAATTATAAAAAACGGTCAGGAGGATCGGATACGATTTTGTACCTTTAAAATTTTGTTTCTTTAAATCGAAAGGATTCAAAATATGCAAGAGTTTTCTTTCGGCATCGGGGAAGAACTTTTTTTTCATTCAGGACAGGTGTGAACAGCAAACAAGTAAAAATACTACTTCATTTGTTTCAATTTTCTTTGTCTTGAATTTTTATGTCACATACAAAAAAATTTGTCACTGAAAAACAAATTCGAAGTACATTTTTCACCATCGTTTTTCTTGAAATTCAAGTTATCTGAAGTATGCTATTTAATGATAAAAATTTAATCGAGCTTATATGAACAACCAATGATAGGTATATATGATCCACCTACTGTGGGGAAAAAAGTGACTTTGGTCAAAACAGCTTTCAGCTCGTAATTTTAATCGAAATTTAAAGTTTTTTTTTTAAATTAAAGCTAATTAAATTATTAATCAATTCCTCGAAGCCGATTTTAAAAAATAAAGCCTTATTTTCTTTTTATTTATTTATAAAGTTGACAATAATTTTTTTTTCGTCAAAAGAAGTTCCATTTTCGTAATAATGATGATTTTTGTTACAAACCGAGTAAAATTTGTTAAGTGGCTTCCTAAGCACTACTAAATTAATTTTAAAAAATTTGTATTTGTTATAAACAAATTAGTGTTATAAAAGATTTTCGTGATCAATTTCTTAATTTCATTATTTCTAAAGAAATATTTAATTTAAAAACTACATTTCATAAAGACTAAAACTAAAAGATTACAAACTTGATTATAATTTGTTATTAATTAATTAGATTTTATAAATACATAAATATTGTAATTGTTATTAAAAAAATGCTTGTTTTTCTTCTTGAAGCTTCTTACTACTGTCTTAAGCAACACTCAATTATTACGAATAAACAGTTGAAACCATTGTTTAATTGTTTAAACAATTTTTTTTAACAAATTTGTATTTTTGTAACTTATTTTCTAAGAAAAAATCGTTCTTGTTGGCAAAATCAGTTAAATAAAAAGCTTTTAAAGTTTTGACTAATCTGAGTTTTAAATCGGTTCTAGAAGCAATTCTCAGAAGAATCACAAAATATACGAATTTGTTAACTGACATATTTCAAACAATTAATAAATAATTTGACAAAGCCATTTCACGAGGTTAAACTTTAAGATATCTTCAATCAGTTGATTTTGCCCGAAAAAATGAATTTTTTCTCAGAAATATTACAAAAATGACGCATTTGTTAAAAAACATTGTTTAAACATTTGATAAACAGTTTGATAAAAAGTCACTTTACTAGGCTAAATTTTAAGAGCTTTTTAATGAACTGATTTTGCAAACAAAAACAAATTATTCTAAGAAAAATTACAAAAATACGAATTTGTTAACAAAAATTGTTTAAACAATTAAACAATGGTTTCAATTGTTTATTTGTAATAATTGAGTGTTGGTTAAGATAATAGTAAGAAGTTTCACAAATAAAAACAACCTTTTTTTAATAACAATTACAATATTTATTTATTTATATAATCCAATTAATTAATAACAAATTATTATCAATTTTGTAATATTTTAGTTTTAGTCTTTATGAAATGTAGTTCTTAAATTAAACATTGCTTTATAAACAATGAAATTAAGAAATGAGCTGATTGTTGTTTTGTCCAAAGTCACTTTTTCCCTCCACACTGTGTATAGCGTATCTACTATATATACGTAAAACTTTCTCCATTTGATGGACATTTTTTTTTTATGGTGGTAGATTTGGTCATACATTTTATTATCTTATTTTATATATGCAAAAACATGTTTATGTAAGCTTAAACATATCACAGAAAATACAGTGGTATCAAAAAGCGTTTGCGACTAATATTTAAATTTCCAAAATAATCTAAATTCAGATCATTTTATCGCATTATTCTATCCTCGAATGATATTTCCAACTTCGCTAAATTTTGTTAAAATGCGATATAATGATCTGAATTTTGATATGTTTGCGACATCAAATTTTATATAGGTATGCAAAGCTTTTTGATACCCCTCGATTACCCTGGAGTTACTGTGATACCATGAGTCTATTTCTTTTAAACAAGAAAATTTTACCATTTTATTATCAGGAAACATTACTAAAAATTTATATGCCTACATGGCAATAAATAAAATCGTTGTCTGTGAGTTCTTTTAAAAATTTGTAAAAGTTCTTTTATGAAAATTTATTATAGGAATTAGTGTCAGTTTAATAATTTTTTTATAACGACAAGAAATGATGACGAAAAAATGACAGGAATTAAGTGTATAAATATAGTTTACCTGTTAAATAATACTAATATAAACATAAAACTTTCTTAAAATTATTTTCAAGCAGATTTTAAGATTAGGAGACAGTCAACATCAATAAGGCTTCACATTCTGTAATGTCATATTCTTCAATGTAACATTCGAATTTTCTGAACATATTGAGAAAAAAACTATCAAATACAAAATAAAAATGAGGTTGTCTAAAAATAAAGTTACGTTCAATCATTATTTTTGTCAATAATTTTTCAGAAATTTTAAATATCTCATTGAAGAAAAGCGCCTCATTAATGTTGATTCTCCCCTATATTTTTGTTATTATTTGTTTTTTCCTCGCGTTATTTTTTCATAACGTTAACCGTTACCTTTTTAAAATTATACGTGATACACAGAAAATGTAGTCAAAAGCAAATGGGATTCGGGGCTAAATAAACAGGTTAAAAACTTGGGATATTATGAATATTATGATTGTGAAAAGAAATTAATGTAAATTTTTATTTTATGTTAAAAATTCAGTTCTAATAATATCCTATCATGAAAGAAATTAATGTTGAGAAAGGTTGGCAAAGATACTTAGCATCTGATTGAAAAAGGATTCAAGTCTCTGATTGGCTAGGAAATTTCTGGAAATATGACGGGTTAATCAGATAGTTCCATCATTCATTTCCGACGCGACATTAAGTATCTTTACATCTTGTCATTCCATTGTCGTACTAGTGTCACTGATAAGTGTCAATATCAATTTCTTTCTTCAAACATAATATCCTGAGTTTTAACTGTGGAACAATTCGACTTTTTATGCTCGCGAATATGCTTGTCGCATGGTGCCAAGATTCTTTATATTTAAATTTATTTAAGAACATAAGAGTTTTGTTCTCATTACATAATTTATTTGATTCAAGGATTCGATTTGTTAAATTTTCTTAGTACTAGTGTTAGACAGGTGTAATCAGAGATGACACAGTGGTTATTATTTAACTAAGTATATTTTAACAAATGAAAGATGAGTGAATACAAGAAATTAACCAAGTAAAGCACAGTTAAAAAACATAAAAGGGTAATTTTTATAAACAAATTATCTCCGAGGCTAGCTAAAAAAACATGTTAACCTGTAAATTGATCTTGAATTACGAGAGGGCTTTCTTACATCTCTAACTAGATTTCTTATTTTTTACAAAAAAGACTCAATGAGTAGGGCTAAAAAATAAAGATATTTGCCATTCCCGAGTCGAAATTTTGAGGCTACTTTAACGCTACATAGTCCAAAATTTTTAGGAAATAGAGGTTTAAAGTAGAAGCAAATTCAATACAATTTAGCTTCTACTTTGGTGCTATTATTGGAAGAAATTTCCTGTTTCCGCGATGAGAGCTTTTAAGTAGAAGCTAATATTCAACTATATTAAGGCCTCTTTTAACGCTCAAGACCCCCTTTTTATTGATCTTCTAAAGTCTAAACAAAGAAAGAATCTGTTTTTGCGAATAAAACTGAAATTAATATGAATGAAATTATAAAAAAAAATATAAAATAAATATTCAAAATTCATGCGCTTTTAGAATTCGTCACACTTAATACACACAAGCTGGAAATAGTCTAAACTTACTAAATAAATTATTATAACGCAAGTGGGGATTCGAACCCACGACATAACGACCTACGCACTTATAATCTAACGCACTAACCACTACGCTACCGACGCTTATGAACTTAATATTTAATTTTCTCAGTGTCCTTATGATACAAATTACGAATAGTTTTTTTAGGACTTTTCAACAAAATTGTTACATATCGCCAATTTCTGAATGTTTACGGAGATTTTTATGTATTTTTCATTTGTTTAAACAATTTATTATTGTCAACTTACAGGCTGATATTGATTTAAATCATTGAAGCATTTGCATTAAAATCATGATTTAAATAAAAAAAAAACTTTACAATTCTCCGGATGTCTAATACTGCATGTAAAAAATCACAAACCATAAAAAAAAACCACAAATTTGTGGATAAATCTTAAAAATTTCAATTTTAATATTTTAATCTTTATAAAATTTAAATAATTGGGCTAATATAGATAATCAAAATACCTACGATTTACAAATTTTTGGTATGAAGATAACAAAAAATAATATCAAATTTTTATATCTTTAGGTCATTATAATTTAAATAAATTCCAAACGTCAATAAACTCATATTCCAATTTTTTCAAACTTTTAAATGTCAATTAATTCAAATTTAAAGACACATTAGTTAATGCAAAATAATTAAATAATATTAATTATTTTTCATATTCACAATAATCCTTTTTTTAAGTCTTACAATATTTGTAATTCTTCTTTAGTTTCTAATTCAGTTTCTTTTTCGAAACTATTTAAATTTTATCTTATAATTTCTTATTTTTACAAAATTTAAAGATTTTTTCTCCTTTTACTAATGGTATTTTTTGTTGTTGTATTTGTCATTTTATTTTATTAACAAATAAATTATAAATAATAATTATTATTTATTATTATTTCGTTGAGTTTCATAAGTTTTTTCATATTTTTAAAAATAAATACGCTTATTTTTTTATTAATGCACCTATTCAATTTGTTTTTAATTCTTGGATAGTTTTTGCGAGGTTTTTTGCAAACTTAGTACTTATTCTTTTATAGAATTTTTAGATTTTCTTTATTTTTCTAAATTTATTGTTGGACTTGCTTTCAGTGTAATATTATAAAAATGTTTTTGGTTTAATTTGCCCAAACTTTTTTTTTCTGAAGGATTTTTACTTTTCTTTTCTGGACTTTTTATATACATTTTTTTAATTTTATTTTCATCAATTTTAATTTTTTAAACAAATTATTGCTAGTAATTACTAATTCTTTACAAATACACCTAGGAAGATACAAATTTTTCCTAATTTTACAAATAAATTACTGGGCTCTGGTTAGAAAAATAAAAATTATTGACCATAAATTATTATTTTTATATTTTAAAACAATTTATTATTGTTAATTTATAACATTTAAAAACACCTAGCAAGTAGTAGTTTTTTAATTTGTTTACTTTTTATATTGAAAAAATAAGATATTTATCAAAATTAACGACAATCACCACTCAAAATTGTTTAAACAAATTATTGTTAATAATTGTTATTTTTTTACAAGTGCATCTAGAAAGATACACATTTTCCCTAATTTTACAAATTATTGGGTTTTGGTTATAGATTAAAATTTTTTCCTCTTAAGGGCTAATCAGAGGAACAATAATTGAAGAAAAAGTTAGTTTAACTCCCGTTTTTCTTATATGTTAAATAAAAAAGTATATTTCAATGGAAAAAATGACTGAGTTTCACTTGCAGGTTTAAAGTAGAATAAAAATTTTCATTTCTTTATAACTGGGAATGTGGAGCTTTAAAAGAGCTGCTAATTTTAATGATTGGAAAAATGAAACATGTGTATAGACGTAAAGTAGAAGGAAATATTATTATTAGAAGTAAAGAAGAGGCTAAAAATTAAGAAGTCGTTAAGTAGAAGCTAAAGTTCCTCATGAGCTTCAAAGTAGCTTCAAAATTTCGACTTCGCAATAAAAATTCGCTACTATACTGTGCGCGAGGGCCACATGCTTTTTTTTAGATATTAACTAATCCCATTAGAGGAAAAAGTTGAACCTATGAGGTCTGTGTTGATGGCTAAGACAGACGCGCCTATATTGCCCTGACGAAATTATAGGATTGAATTGTAATCCGTTTTTTCCGAGGCATTCCGAAATTTATTTCCAAGCCAATTAGTTTTTATTTAAATCTGAAACTGGATGTATCTTAACAAAATTTCTTTCCGAATCCTTCCGAACTAATCTGTTTCATTACAAAATTAATTTTAATCGGTTTGAATCTTGTTATTTTAATCCGTTTCAAATTCGAGTAACCCCGATTTGAATTGGAGCGGATTGATTCGGAATAAAATAACAAGATTCATACGGATTAAAGTTTAGTTTCGGAATGAACCGGATTAGTTCGGAATTATTCGGGAAGAATTTTTCGTTAAGTTATGTCTATTTTTAGATTCGGATAAAATTCGGATAAATCGAAATAAACCTTGTTAATAAGGAAATAAAAAAGTTGTCAACGCTAAAATGAAATGATGCCGTTATGCTCAAAATTCTCTCGCCAGTCAACACGCTGCTTTTCTTAAATCGCCTCATTCGTCAAGGAAAAATAAAACAGATCGCCGGAAATGATAAGTTTCATGTTTATTTAATTGTCTTTATTTGTTTTATTCTTTTTCCTAATTAATTTATTTCATATTTATAATATTTATAATTTCTTGTCATTTTTTTTTATTTATTGTTATATGTTCATATTAAACGCTGTATGGAATGTTGGGAATTATGATTATTTGGTTTGTTGACTTCTATTTTTATTGGTTATTCTAATTTTGACAATTTATCATTTTTATATATTTAACGATTAATTTCGACTTTTATTTTATTTTAATTCTTTTCTTGTGTTTTAAATTTATTAATTTGTTATATTTTATGATTTTATTAATATTCTTTTTCAATTAGAATTTAATTTAAATGTGTGATTTTAAGGATTAAATAGAAATAGTTTTTATTCGTTACAAGTTCATAACTCGAAAACTGGTTAAAGGGAAAAAGACAATAATTTTGCGTACAAAGTTTCAATTTTTTTCTCTAACTTTTCTGGCTTAGGGAAAAAGTTGAATTTAAAGTTAAAAATTTTCAAAAATTGAAAAATTACTTAATATTTCTCTCGTGATAATTTAAAAATTATTTAAGCTATTGCTTTCGAATACCAATCGACTTTAGAAATTTTATAAGCTTTCCGAATCAGTTTTAGAAATTTTTTTAAGTATTATTTTTCGTGGATTCATCACACTTCAAAGGCAGTCGTGTTTTTAATCGCGTTCCGCATGGTGTCCACTCAATTGTGGCCGGTAGTGTATATTCTACACTCAGATCATTACAATTGATTTATTTATTGCTTTATTTATATGTATTGAGTGTTATTTTGAAATTTTAAAAGTACGTTAGTGGAAAGGAAAACAATTATAGTTTTAACATTTTGATCACTTCAAAGTAGCATTTGAATAAAAATTACAATTTTCTATTAATTAAACGATTATCTAATGTTAGGTTATATCGACGCCTCCCGTTCATAAAACTATAACATTATCATCAATGCGAAATAATTTTAAGTGAAAAACAAGTGCAATATCAATTTAACAAAAACAAGCATGCAAGAGTATTTTATCCTAATATTCAGTGCAAGACAATTATAAGATAAAGTTGCGTGCAATTTAATAATATTATGTGAAGCAGGGTGCAAAATGATTTTATAAAAAACTTCAATGCAAGACAATTTTAACTTTTAATTCAATGGAAAACAATTATTATCCAAATCTAAAAACAAAATTACAACGATTTTTTATAGCGGTTATGTCCAATATTGGTTATAAAATTTTTATTAATTCTAAAATTATCATCTCATTTATGTCACATTATTTTAGTAATGAATTTTTAATCTTATATTTTCCAATTTGTTAGAATATAACATATTGAATGCTTTACTTAAGTTTTAATTATTTTTTAAAACAACATAAGTATTATTGAAAATTAAAAATATCACTAATTAAAATTATTTAATTATTTATTTTTAAATCAAACTAATTGATAAATGCAAAAGATGTACCTATTACTGTTAAAAAATTTTGTATTGTGTTACGAAAAAAAACATTTCAATCGTAAGTTTCCACGCAAACTAACACTTCTGATTTTTTAAACCGAAAAACGAATTTTTGTGTTAAAAAACACATTTATTACATTTATTTTATAAATAAATGTCACAACATGAAAGCAAATTATAGTTTTTAGTTCGATAATTTTTATATATTTTTTAAAATTTTATATAATTGAGTTTGATAATTGGTTATTAAATGATAGTTTTATAAAAAATGAGATTAAAAAGGTAATAAATAAAAGATTACTATTTTTCCTTACTTTACAGTTTTACTCATAAATAAAAAATCAATGAATTATTTTAATTAAGATATATGTATATTTATATGCATATTTATGTAGAAATAATTACTTAATAGTAGTTTAATAGAGAGTAATAATTAGTTCTACTTCAATTAATTTTGCTTCCTCATAGCGGAAGCTTTGTGATCGTTAAAATTTTCGATTTTCCAAAAATAGTCTAAATCGACTCATTTTCATCTAAAAAGCGTAAATTTTCATTCCTAAGCAAATGTCCAGATGTGTGTGTGTGTGTGTGTGTGTGTATAGCGTTTTTTGTGTGCAAGATATCTTGAGAACGCTTAAACGGATTCCAATAAAATTTGGATGACTACCCAACCAAATTTTTTTGAGCACCTTTTTTCATCGAAAAAAATCGTTTTTTGCCAAAAAAATTTTTTATGCTAAAAATACAACTTAATGAATCCAAAAATCATATTCCTTATCTCAAAACGAATCGATTGACCTATATAACTTTTATAATTGATCAAGAATTCGTAAAATAATTCATATTTTTACATTTTTTTTTGCATTAAAATTTTTTTTTTAAAAACTTCCCCAATTAACTTATACATTATTAATTTTTTGCTTCCTCTATGAGGAAGCAAATTATTTTGCTTACTTGGAAGCTAAATGTCCATGAAATGGACATAATTCTTACCTAGTTTTAAAAATACTTGAATTGTTTTAAACGATAATTAAAAATATAAGTAAAACATCCAATATGCAATGTTTTAACAAATTGAAATATATGAGATTAAAAATATATTACTGAAGTAATGTCGCGTAAATGGGCTCATAATTTTAATATGAATCACTTTTTTAATTGATATTGGACATAACCGCTATAAAAAATCGTTGTAATTTTGTTTTTAGATTTAGATAATAGTTGTTTTCCATTGAATTAAAAGTTAAAATTGTCTTGCATTGAAGTTTTTTATAAAATCATTTTGCACCCTGCTTCACATAATATTATTAAATTGCACGCAACTTTATCTTATAATTGTCTTGCACTGAATATTAGGATAAAATTCTCTTGCACGCTTGTTTTTGTTAAATTGATATTGCACTTGTTTTTAACTTAAAATTATTTCGCATTGAGGATAATGTTATAGTTTTATGAACGGGAGGCGTCGATATGTTATCTACGTAGTTTCCTATAAACAGAAAATTGCAATTTTATTTAAATGCAACTTACATTTAAACAAAATGTTAAAAATAAAATTGTTTTCCCTTTCACCGAATTCGTATCGCTTATTTGAAAAAATATAAAAGCTTCATGAATTTTAAAATATATTTAACAGAGAAGATAGCCAGATAACGAACCGAAACATACATTGGTATGAAAATGTAAAAGAGTAGTAGCTATGTGTGAAAAGGCCTTGGTCGTTAATGACATCAAGTTAGTTTATGTGCATTTTCTTCCCACTGACTTTTGTTGCGCATAAACTAACCTAATGTCATTAACGACCATGGCCTTTCGATAAAAAGCTACTCTCGTCTTATAATTTCGTCATTCCTTGTTTTATTTTCGGAAAAAAGTTCATACTATCGCCCAATCAAAATAGTTTTTATTCTCAAATAGGAAAACTTTTCACTGCATTCAATACTAAACGGGAAAGTTCCACTTTGAGAACAAACCAAATTAATTGTACAAATTTACCTGCACCAAATTTTGGAATTTTGTTTTCCGAATATGCTTCCGAATAAGGGGACCTTGCATTTTTTGACAGTTCCTATATTTCTCTGAGAAAAATGTTTTAAAAAATGTATTAGACAAAAGTTTTAGATTTCGCCAAGATAAATCTATTTTATATGTGCTTATTTTGGCATAAAAATAAAAAAGTTTCCGAGAAAAATGCAAAAAACTTTAAAAAACACAATAAAAACGAAGTTTAGTATTTCTGAGCAAGAAGAGTCTCAGATTTACTTGTTATTACATATAACTATGTATGTTTATGGGTTCATTTGTTTTTTTCTATTAGAATTCTTATAGAAACGGTACAAAACAATCTCATCAAATTAAAAGCTTTATATTATACGCATTTTTATCATACATGTGAACGTTTTTCGAGAAAAAAAACAAATAAATTACAATAAATATAAATAAATAAATATAAATGTCGATGTTGTTTTCAATGTATTTTTGTCCGCTGAACACGATCCCGGGTCTCAAAATGCCTAGCACGTCAGGATTTTGAGAATAGTTCAAAATGCCAAAAAAACGTGTTTTTGGGGTTCTTCGATATTTTCTTCCTCTTCAACCTGACTTGCTAGGTACTTCTGTGAGATCTTAAATTAAAACTTGAAGCATAAATTTTAAGACCCACATATGCAAGACTAAAAGAAAGAAAGCATTTTTAGATTTTAGATTTTTCGCGATTATACACCCAATTTTCTGAAAATCCTGATGTGATAGGCAATTTTGAGACCCGGGATCGTGTTCAGAGCACAAAAATACATTGAAAACCACTCGTATATAAAAAATATAAAAAAAAAAGTTTTTTGTGGTCTTTACCCCCACTTTTCTAAAAATCTTCTACTTTGTTTTTTGGTCTTGCGTATGGGGATTCGATATAGGTCTTGAAGTGTACGATTCAAGCTTTAATTTAAGACTATATGTGACCTGGACAGTGAAAAGGGGGCTTACGTGTAAAAAAAAAATTTTTTTTTGGTTTACACCACGTGAAAGAGCGTCAAAAAATCTATCAGAATCTGCAAAAAAATGAAAAACGATTTTTTGACACGTAAGCCCTCTTTTCACTGTCCAAGTCACATATACAGAAGTCACTAGGACATTAGGTTAAGAAGAAAAAATATACTGAAGACCCTTAAAAACACGTTTTTTGAGTCCTTTATCCCCTCTTTTTTCAAAATCCTGACGTGATATGCAAATTTGGAACCCGGGATCTTGAACAGGGCACAAGAATACATCAAAAATCACTCCGATATCTAAAAAAAAACCTTGTAGACCTGTGTTATTGTTGAATATGAAGGCAAACAAAAGAAGGTTCTAAACTCTCTAAATCTGAATTAGTAGTTTTCTACTATGAATTAATAGTTTTCTACTATGAATTAGTCAAATTCACGGCTCATTTTTCTCTAATTCATATAGTAGAAAACTACTAATTCTTAGTGGAAAACTACTAATTGAAATAGTGAAACTTTACTTTTCAAAAAAGTAGATTTTTTTACTAATTTAATTAGTAGTTTTTTACTACAAAATTAGTAGTTTTTTACTAATTCTTAGTAGTTTTCTACTAGGAATTTGTAAAATTCTTACTATTTTAATAGTAGCTTACTTTTCGCTAATTCATTAGTAGAAAACCACTAATTCAGATTTAGAGAGATGAATAGTTGCCGCACGGCCTTCGACCGCGTGGTTGCCTTCTGCTTTTTTTTCTTGGAAACTATACATTTTCATGAAAAATTGGTACTACATAAAGTATGTATCTCCTCAAGGTCTACAATTTCGTCTGAAACATATTTTTTTTATTACATTTTTTTATTTAAAAATCTTCAATTTAATTAAAACTCGATTCAATTTTGATTAAAATATCTTTTTAAGTGCTGCATATCTAAAGCTTAAAATAATTCCAAACAAGTTTTAGCTTCCTGTATTTTGACGCGGTTGAAACTTGATCTAAATATTTAACTACAGAATACAGGGTTATTATTTTCTCGAGGAAAATAACACTCAAAGAGGGAAATGACAAATCCAAAAACAAGACGTTTAGTGTGGAGTTAAAGTGGTGAAAATCATCCCTTTTAAGTGTCGCACCATTCTACCTATGCTTAAAGTATTGAGCTTCGCGAACAAAAGCTTTCAATAGCTTAGTCTACGAACAATACCCGTTTATTTCTATAAATTTTAAAAGAAAAAGAATCTCAAAAATACAGTTCTAACACAGAGATTTCTTTTCTGCTTCCAATTAGTTTTTACATTCTTTTATTAATATCCACTGACTTGGATTTTTTGTTCATTAAAATCAAATTTCATCCACCCTTGTTTTTCACAAAGGATCAAAAACTCTTTTCTAATTAGACTGCGTATATCAATTGCGATATGTAAATTCCAGCAAAGCAATGTTTTTCTCTGAAGCTTTGTCTGGAAATTCTTTTTAAAAAAGTGCAATCCTAAATGTTTAATTTAAATTTTGCTTTTTGTAATAGGTACGATAAAGTAAAGTATAATAATTATATATAATTATAAAATATTAATTATAAATCATAAATTATGGTTTTAGTATCAAAAATCCATATTTTAGAGAAACATTAGTGATCATTCATGAAAGTTGCAAATTTCCATTTTTCAAAGATATCTTATCTTAAAAAGAATTTGTGAAAGTTTAACTGTTCGGAAAGTTACGTAATAAATTTTTTCCTCAAGTTTGTAATTTAAAAGAGTTTGAAGCCATTGTGTCCACAAGTTGTATAGAGTGTCATTTATAAATCGAGTAGCAAGATTATTAAAACTTACTGACCCCTTCCTCCAGACGACTTTCTGTCCTGAAAGTTTGAATATGGGGAAACATAAGCTTGAGTAAAGTCTATATACATACAGAAAAGTGCCCCAACTTGCATATACTTCCACATTTCCATATAATTACGGTATACCTTAACAAGGGGGTTGTAAGATACATAAAGGATGAAAGAAGAAGTTCGGAAAGACCAAGAGAGACAGAAAATAAATGAAAAAAAGAAGATAGCCTGAAGCTAGTGAAGTGCTCGTAAGCTTAGGGTAGGCCATCACAAAGGCTAAAATACAACCCTTATTATTATTCTATCGCTCTCTCTTTGCCTAAAGCGTTTTTATTTTCACTTTTCAAACCAACAAGTTCAACTGTACTTTAATTTATTTTTAATCAGAATCCGTTTACACAAATATGAAGAACGTTTATATCTGACTGATTTGAAATTATATATAGTCTGTCACTTTGAGACAAATACCAATTTATGATGCTGTTTAAAAAGGGGTTTGTATCATATTCACATAAATCATATTCACATTTTATTGTTATATTATGCCTATATATGTATCCCCGCTAATAACACAAAAACTAATAGACATATAAACAAGTTTTTATTCCTGTATGTGAAAGAGCAACTCAAATTCTATTGATTCATAATAAAAATTCAAAAGCCAATCTTTTGCAGCTAAGGTCCCTTTCACCCTGGAGCGTCACATATAGAATGTATTAATACGCTTTAATAATTTGTTAAAATAATGAAATGACATAAGTTAAATTTGGGTAAAATTTTTTTTAATAAACTGAAATAGTAATGTTGACAGCCAATTGAAACTTCTACAAAAAAAGTAACAATCCCTAGTCTATGTTCTATGATCACATGTAAAATCAAATATCAATTCTCTTGAGTAAATATTTTTTTGGTATTTATATATATTTATATTAACTTAAAAGAAATAAATATTTACACAAATGCAAAAAAACTGTCAGTCTGAAACATCTGAAAACTATTCTTAAGGTTAAATTAGGTTAGACTTTTTAGGAAGCCTCTAGTCCAGTAGGTGGCACTCTAATACAAAAATCTGATCCAATTATTAGATTATTTGAGTCTAATAAATCGAAACACTAAAAAAATGTGCGCATATTATTAAACATTTACTTATTTTGAAAAATACTTCTTAAACTTCAGTTTTCTTATCTGCATGATTAATTTAAAGTATACTGAACCAGTATATCCCAAATTTATTATAAAAAAAAATAAAATGATAAATTTATACACTCCTGAAAAATGTAAATTTCTTACTTTTTGTAGGGGAGGCCGGAGCTAGTTGTCACAATTTTCAGAATATTGTACACTGAAAAAAATGTTTAGTCATATCAACAAAAATTTGGTTGAGCCAACCAAATTTTTGTTGCTATGACTAAAAATTTGGTTGAGCCAATAAAATTTCTTGTTGATATGACTAAACATTTTTTTCAGTGTATATAATGTAACATCTATACATAAAAAACCTAAGAAGCTCAAAACGTTGCATAATGATACCAATTTTTCGATTTATTTCACAAATTGAGTTAAAAAATGACAATTTTATGCAACGTTTTGAGCTTTTCAGGTTTTGTGTGTAAAGAATTTTATAATTATTATTGCTTCTATCGATAAAGCAATTATTCATATACAGCAAATTAGAGAAAAGCAAATATTCAAAAATACACCTTTTTCATTACAATTGATTTTTTTTTTTTTTTTTTAAATAAAAGCGATTGTTACAACTAGCTCCGCCATATGGCTAGTTGTAACAGCAATGAGGAACATTGTAACAATAATAAAATCATACGATTTTACTATTTTTTCGAAAAATAAGTACCAAAATAAGTTTTCACAACGTCCTTTAACTTGCCAATTAATACCTATTAATATATCATAAAATCAAAACTGTCAAATCAATGATTTTTTATTATCAAATCTAAATGTTTTTTAGCTATGTCTTATCTATTTATTAAAAATTTATGAATGAAAATCTTTAAATTATGGTTATTTTATTATTTAATATTGAAAGGACTAATTTCAGCTTAGGTAAGAAAACAATAAAAAAATTTTAAATATTTGTTCAATTGTTTTAATTACAAAAATTAATTATTAAAGTCTTCATATTAAGTTGCAATGTTATAATTGCAATGTTAATTGTTGCAATTACAACTAAACCCAAAAAACTGTTACAGGAAAAAGACTCCGAAAATCGCAGATTTCGTATTGCGTTAAATTTAATAATTGTTTTGTTAACTGTCGTTAAATTTACTGTAATATTTTTTTTGCGGCATATAAAAAACCTTTCAATTTATTTAATAAAAAGTATTACAGATAATTAATAAGTCGTATTATTCTGAAATCATAGAAAATCATAGAAATTTGTCCGATTAACTGGAACGTGTCTAATAACTGTCTACCCTGCCTAACTGCTATTTTATGTTTCAAACATACACAGTAGCAGTTTACGTAATACATTGAATATACAAGAAGTAGTAAAAAGTAATTACATTAAAAAGTAATGTGAAAAATAAACTTTTTATATTCTTCACGTGCGGTATTATTGCGCTTTGTCGTAATGTTTTTAACGTAGTGAAGTGTACATCAGAGACCCTACATAAAGTGTATTTATTAATGTTGCTATGAAAAGAGCAAAAACTTTTCTTACTGAAATTGTTATAAAATTCTCCCCTTTAGAGATTTTGAAGCGAGCATTTTTAGAAGAAATGACATTTATACAAGTTTATAATGATTAAAGCATTTTTAATTTTAATACTATAGCATTAAATTTTTCAAGATCTTGTAAAGCGTTTGTTACTTTATTGAATAAAGATTCATTTTGTGTAAAATGTTATACATAGTATAAACTCCATTAAACTTCTTACTCAACAGAAAGAAAAACTGAAGCTTTTTCAATGCAGCCAAAGACTGAGATTTAATTTCACTCTAGTAAATGAGATAGACAAAGAAATTCTATTACTCTGGTCACCTTTCACCCGGTTCGCTCGATCGAGCCAAAACTACACTCGAGTGCTGTAAACCGCCATTCTATACAAAGACAAAATATAGTATATATTCTTCGATTTCCCACAGGCATTGAGCTAAGTCTCTTGTCAAGAAGGCTTGCAATTTCATTTTCAAAATCATCTCCAAGCTTTTCACAAAATCTTTAAAGTCTTTTTCATTCAATCACTACTCTTCCTGTTTCATTCATATTAATTAATTATTCTTTATTTACTTAGATTATTTATTATTCATATTCTCATGCATCATATTGATTTAATTAACGTTGAATTTGAATTAAAAATCCAATTGCGCAAGAGTCAGTACAATCAGTACAAACATCCCACATTGCACAATATCCTAATCTCTAAATCCAAATTAATTAAAAGCTACTCACAAAATCTGATTTTTTTTAAAATTATACACTCGTCTTTTGGCCTTATGTTTTTCACTAATTGCTAAAACATAATTACTTATAATTAGTTATTTTTAACTAATTCAGATTTAGAGAATACTACACTGCAAAAACATGGTGTCTTAAATTGGCCAGAAATGTCTTAAATTAAGATACTTTTGGTGTCTAAGACATGAAAAATTAAGAAAAATTAAGACATTTTTGAATAATTTAAGACACCTGTTTTTGCAGTGTAATAATAATTACTAATAATAGTTTAGTAAAAAACACTATAATTCAATGAGTCAAGGTAATTTTGAGATTATTTTAGACCACTAAATAGATTAGTAGATTTCTGTCTCCTAAACTTGAATTTAAGTCATTTTTTACTATTAATTATAGTTACATTTAAGGGTCGCATGGATTTCCTCCAGATGAGACCTTTCCGAGCTTTGTGCCTTTAATAATAAACAATGTACAAAACTTTTTGTAAAGTGTATAATCGCTTTAGGGTGGGCAAAAGTTATATTGACTGGCACTGTATTTGCCAAAATAATTAAATCGACGAAATTGCATTTGCTAAAATTTTCAACTCCAAGAACTTGTATTTATCCGAACTTCCTAATCCCCGAACTTGCATTTTTCCGAGCTAGAATTTTTTTAGGGGGGAGGGCATAGATGACATTTGACGCACTTTTCTCATTAAAATTTTTTCGGAAACCTTTTTCTTTGCTTCACTCAGAGACCATTAAGTCACCGAACTTGCGTTTGCCTGACCCTCGGAATATAGAATTTCTAAACGAGTCTTTTGATTGGCTGGTAATTTCCCGGAAACATTACCAGCTAATCTGAGGGCTCTTTTATAAATTCTACATTCCTATGGTCGACCAAATGTGAATTGGGTGATTTCAAAGTTAAGAGAAATGCAAGTTCGGGCACTAAAAAGTTCACACAAATACGAGTTCGAGGAGTCGAAAATTTTAAAAATGCAATTTCACCGATTTAAATGTTTTGGCAAATGCTAGTTCGGTGATTTTAAAGTTATAACAAATACAAATTCGGGGAGTTGAAAGTTTGTAAAAATGCAAGTTCGAGGGATTAAAAATTCTGAAAAATGCAATTTCGGAGAATCACAAATTCAAACAATTAAATTTCGGGCAACTGCAAGTTTAAATTGTTTTTTGGAATAAATGCATGCTACCCACATTTAATTACAGAATTAGTAATTTTCTACTACCTATTAATAAGTTCTTTTTTACTAATTGGAATAGAGTAACATCGTTCACGGTTTTACAATTAAATTAATAATTTTTTACTATTCAGATTTAAAATGTCCGTAGTGTCACATAGATTTATTTAATCTCAATTTTTCTTAAAAATTATTACAGAATAAAAATTAAATTTTCCCGTGAGAGAACTAAAAAATTAGAAACATGTCCAATTGATTGTTTAATTTTATTAAAAAATTTTAAAAAGTTATAATAGCTCTTTTATTCATTGTGATGCACAGGCGAAAATTCAACTGCTTTCAAAGACATGCCTTTGTAGTAATTTTTCTTTAATTTTATGTAAAAGAAGAAGGAAACAAGTAGTATGTTATGTCCTCATTGAATGAAAATTACGAAATTATGGATTTTTAAAATTAAGCGTTTTCAAAAACAAAGTAGTTTTAACGCGAGAGAGAAGAGCTTTTCTCTATTATCATTATTATTATTATTATTATTATTGGCTTATTGTAAATAAAAAATAATATAATTCTACTTTCAATTGTTTTAGTTTTCCTTAAATTTTTTAGATATTCAGCAAAAATTTCGCACTTGAAATAAAAACACATTAAAAATGGTATCAAAGTCTAAAACTGCTTTTGTAAATGGCTAATGATAATTTTTAACTACTTTTCTTAACACAATTAAATATCTTTTTTAACAATAACTGTATTTTCGAGGGTATTTTGGAGAATTTCTATCAGCCTTGTCAGCACGATCACAGAGATCGTCATTTTGAAGAGGCTCATCTGCAACATGAAACAACGGTCTTTGACAAGTGAGAGGAGATTCTTCAGAGAAGCATTCAATTTAGCCAAGAACAATAGCCACGTTTTACATGGTCTCGATAATAATGCTATCGATTCAAGCACGGTCCACAATGCAACTCTATATCACTAGAACAACATAACTCAACACGACTCTATACTATATACATTTATAACTCGACTGCACATTATATGACCGCATTTTAAAAACACTGATTAGCCAGCAACATTTTGCGTATATTTTCTGAAAACTATATTTTCTCACACTAACTTTTCCAAATGCAATTTATTCATGCAGAAAAAACAAATACTGAAATTTAATACAGCGGTTTATTTTCACAATCTTTTTTCGCTTGTATATTTAAAGTGATCCTATAAGTATAATCTGTTGAATGAGAAAAATTGAGAAGCATGAGTAAATTCTAAAGTTCATTATGTTAGGATTTTCATTTTACTGAATTTCATTAGATATAATTTCCTTTTAGCCAAATTTATCTTTTGCAGAATTTGTTTTCAATTGAATGTGAATTTATAAGAATTTTGAGGGGTGATATGATATGTTTGATATGATCAATTTTTCTATTTTATGGTTATACATATACTTTTACTGTTTTACGTTAAATATATATTTATTTTTATCCATTTAATTGAATCTTAATTCGGTCGAAATTTAATTTTGACGAATACATATATGTATTTGATACAGTAAGCCGTGTAGAAAACTTCCCAGTAATTCCCAGTTTGTACGTGGGCGCCAGTTGGGGCCAACCTGGGCTTCCCAGTTTTTATCAAATATGTAAATTGTTACTAAATAATAGTTTAAATACTAAAGTTATCGTCAATCTGGCTTTATATATTGCAATTTCCCTTCATTTAAATTTAAAAATTCATGAAATTCGGTCAAACCGCTCAAAGTTTCCCATGCAAAATGCATGGGGAAAAAAACTTTTTCATAGAATTGATATAAAATCCATGAAAATTAACATTTTTCGATTGGATAAAGCTGTTTCTCCTCAGGAAAGTTTAAAGAATAAGATCCAATAATTTATTTAACAAATTTTTTATTATTAACTATTTTTTAAAGGGCTATAAAAAATCTTCATAAACGAAAAAAAATGTAAGATCGTTAAAAAATATTCATTACGACTTTTTACAACATTTTCCAGCAAAATTTCCTTTAATTACATAAAAATTAGATGCTAACAATTGGTGCATGTATTTTTTAATTTGTTTAAACAAATTAATATTGTTTATATGAAACTTTTCATCTAATAGAGCTAGAGAGTTGTAACTTTTTTCTAATATTGCATCTATTTAAGTTAAGTAAATCTTAGATTAGAAAATATTAGAAAAAAACTAAAATATAAAAATATAAAAATTATTTAAACAAATTAATATTGTTTATTTGCAATTTTTCATCTAATTGAGTTAGAGGGATGTAACTTTTTATTAATTTTGCAACTTTTTAATTTTAGTAAAGCCCAATATTAATTGTAAAGTAAAATCAATAATTATTAACTGAGTGATAAATTCATAATATTATGGAAATAAATTCATAATATTACAATTATAAAAATTGTTTAAACAAATTAATATTGTTAATATCAATATTGTAATACAGTTTCCAAATTGTATTTAAGTTGCGAATAAACAATATTAATTTATTTAAAAGAGTTTCATAATTATGGATCTTCGTTTACTATAAGTTTTGGGTGTTTATAGGCTTAAAATTTGCAAAATTAAGAAGAAGTTAAACTCTCTAGTTCAATTCGATGAATGATTGCAAATAAACAACATTAGTTTGTTTAACCAATTTTTATAATTGTGAATTTTTGTTTATTATTAATATTCAGCTTGGTATTCTTAAAAAGCTGGAAAATTAAAAAAAAATTTGAAATCTAAAGCTCAATAAGATAAAAAGTTGCAAATAAACAATATTAATTTGTTTAAACAATTTTTAAAATTGTGGATTTTCGTTTATTATTAATATTAGGCTTTTATAGGTTTGAAAAGTTGCAAAATTAAGAGAAAGTTTCAACTCTCTAGTTCAATTAGATGAAAAATTACAAATAAACAATATTAATTTGTTTAAACAATTTTTATAAATGTGAATTTTTGTTTTTTATTAATATTAGGCTTTCATAAGTTTGAAAAGTTGCAAAATTAAGAGAAAGTTTCAGCTCTCTAGCTTAATTAGATGAAAAGTTGCAAATAAACAATATTAATTTGTTTAAACAATTTTCATAATTGTGGATTTTCGTTTATTATTAGTATTGAGCTTTTATATGTTTGAAAAGTTGCAAAGTTAAGAAAAAGTTACAACACTCTAGCTCTATTAGATGAAAAGTTTCAAAAAAACAATATTGATTTGTTTAAACAAATTAAAAAATACATGCAACAATTGTTATTAACTAATGTTTATATCATTAAAGAAAATGTTGGTGAAATATATTGTTAAAAGTTGTAAAGAATATTTTTTAACGATCTTACATTTTTACGATCTTTTTTAGTGAATTGGCACTAACCGGGTTAATTAATTATTTTACTCTCATAACCGATTACTGGAGTATTATCAAATAAATATTTATTGGTATTAAACAATTATTATTTAAATCAAATAAATTGTATTTGAACCAATAAGTTATCAGTACTCAAAACAAATACCATTTAATCAAAGCAAATAATATTTAGATACAAATAAATAGTTGCTTGATGATATTAGTCAAGTAATTGGTTATTTGAGTCATATAAATTTTTATTTCTTAAAATGACAAATTTTAAGTTTCCGAAATTGTAAATGGACCAAAATACATCAGACATTCGTTAATTCATTAATAAAAAATCACTAATTCAGATTTAGAGAGCGAGTTTTTTCTTTTACAATTAGTGAAATGTGACCCTCAAATAGTCACTTTTCACTGTTTTAGATTTAGAGAACTGTAATACAGATTTAGAGAGTAGTTATTGAGATTAGGAAATTGCAAAAAAAATAGTTGAATCATTCCAAATGGACCTATAATGATCAAATTAGTGAAATTTTGAACCAAGTCAAATTGATAGAGTGAAGAGCTTCATAAATATTTATTGACGTATGTAAATTCCGCAGAGTGAATGATCATTCCGGTGAATTTGAAGCATTTGAAATTAGTATAGAAGTGCGACCAAATTGCATCCTGACTTGTGCCTTTGTTGATATTGGGGAATGTGTAGAATAAATAGAACATTAGATGGGGTGCCAAGGGGCATATATTCAGTTTCAGTGGGTAATACTGATGGCGCGCAATAATCAGTAGAGATTCTCCCGTACCGTTATATGTGTTTTATCTTTGAGTCATGTATACCAATACAAACTTAGACTGGTCAAAGCTGTTTTTGATCCCTCTAATTAACGCTCTATTTGCTTCGAACTGCAAAACCAATCTTCTTATTCCAAGACTTAATTTTTATATCAACTCCATAAATAAAACTCATTTTGTATATAACGGATTAAAATGTATTCTGAATTTCTAAAAGGCTTATTAAAATTCTTATTTCGCAATTTGTTTAACAGATTTTTATGAAATACAATACACTGTTAATTTTCTCTTTTCAGTGTAAAGTGTTATTTTAGAAATACTTTCGGAACTGAAAATTCTAAGTAGAGAAGGTGGGGACTGGACGGAGTACCTGCCTTAATTAAGTAACTAATTAACCAATCATGATCATTTTTTCCACTCTCTCTAAATCTGAAAAGATAAAAAATGACTATATGGGGGTCATTTTTCACTAATTGAAAAAGAAAAAAACTCATTTATCTTCAAATAGTGAAATCCTACTAATTGAATAGGTAACTTTGAGAGACAAAATTTCACCAAAAGAGGATATTTACATTTCAATTAAACAAATAATATTACTTTAAAGAGCAGAATTTTAATTTATTTTTATCTTTATAAACTTATCAGAATTTCCATCTATTTAATTCACTAGACTTTCTACAAATCGCGTTTTTAGTTGGTCGGGCACTTAAAGTTTTAAAAATACATTCATAAAAGAAGTAAGGAATAATATATATACTATATAGGTATAATGCAATGTTTGTACTTTAATCTGTAGATGTTACGAAACAAAAATAAAGAAAAAAGAATGTAATGCTAGTTTTTACCTAAAATTATAATAGCCTAATCTGAGTTTTTCAGTAGAACTGGCAAATTATAGTCAGACATAAACAGACAAGCGTATAAATCTGTCTGGCTATAACATGCCTGTACCACTGTTACCACTATCCCAAACAGCATCAGAAATTGTAGCATGGAGAGAAATATCTGGTATTTACAGTATGTACTGTAAATCGAAGTGCTACATACTACAATTGCAATATAGTCTTGTGCAATTTCAATACAAATTTCCTGCAATCTAATCGTGGTTATGATGGAAGGGAAGTGTATAAATCGAGGTATAAATATGACAATTCACTAAATAATAAGAATATTTTAGATACCTAAAATGGGAGCATGAATATTTCATAAAATTCATTGGTTCTAACTTCCATTCTATAGAATTTCATCAGATAGAATTTATTTATAGCCGAATTTTCATTCTTCAAATGTATTTTCAATCGATTTTAAATTAATCCTAATTTTTTTTAAACAGCATTTTTAGGTCACCGAACTTTTATTTAACAGAATTTTCATTTTACAAAATGTGTCTTTAATCAACTTTTTATTTAATAGATGTCTAATTGACGCGAATTTAAATTAAGCACAATACTCATTTACTAGAATTTTAAATTAGTTAAATATTTAAATGACGGAATTTTTATTTAACCGTAATTGCAAATGTCCAAACAAACATCCATCAGATAGATTTTAGCCCAAGTTTTTAAATTGACAAATCGAAAATTAAAACGAAAAATTTTATTAGTGAATTTCAATATTCGCGCTGAAATTTATCTGTCGGATGTTGATTTGGCCAATTTCGGATTTAAATATTTGACTTACTTAAAAATAAAACTATGCAATGAAATTTATGTTAAATTAAAATTTTGTTTAATCAAGATTCTTTTAAGGTAGTTCTCTCGAAAAAACTTTTTCTTTAAATATTTTTCTAATTAAAATATCATATAATAGAACATTCAACGAATACAATGATATTTTTTTAAAAGTAGGAAGCGGTGCTACTTTTTAAGATATTTGAGAATGAAGTTGAACTTTTTAACATGGAAGAAAATAAAAACTACGAAATTATTCTTTAAAGTATAAGGAATAAGATCCCGTTTTGAAAAATGTAGCTTCACTGCAAAAACTGCTGTCTTCTAAGTGTCTTATTTTAAGACACAAGACATTAAGAAAGCGTCTTACGGTTATTTCAAGCTATTTCATTGGTTAATAATTTTGAAAGATGTTTTCTCATTGGTTTAAAATTAAGACACTTCAAAACGTCTTAAAAGTGAGGACAAAAATGTCTTAAAATAAGAAACTTGTTTTTACAGTGTTGTGGTACTAAATTTCGAAAAATAGTATTTTGAAATACACGCTTTGACGTTTTATTCATTTTTTTAAATAAATACAAAAGAGAGAGACTCTACACCTTGAAGTTGACGCTATTCATTAAGCATCACAAAATAAGTAAAAAATGACAAAATTTGAGTTGAGAACCACTGAACCAAGAGAACTACCTTAAATAAAAAGTTGATTAAAGAGAAATACTGTAAAATGGAAACTGTTAAATAAAAATTCGTCGATGTAAAAAAATTATGTTCAGTTAAAGTTTTTGTTAATAATATTTAAACTAGATCACAAATGAATTCGAAAAATAGAAATTCAATTATTTTTTATTCGCAGAATATATTTTATAACATTTGAATATCATTTTTCATTGTTAATTAATACAATATGTACCATCAGTTTTTCCTAAATCGTAAAATCTTAAAGTTTTAAGAGTATTTTCTTTTAGTGTATTTGACTTGAAATTTTTAGGCTAAAAATACTTCTAAGAAATTTATAACCTGAAAAATGGATTATCTATAGTAAATTATCAACCTTTTAGTTTAAATATGAATAGAAAAAAAAACAAAAAAAAGTCTTAAATTTTAAAGTATAAGGTAAAATTACACGAGGATGGAAAATAAGAAAAAAATTGAAAAAAGTTGTGCAGAGAATGGCAAGCAGTTAGTTACAGGAAATAATGGGACGATAGCAATCGAATTGTGCCTTCGTCGATGAAGCGCTGGAATAATGAAATTTCGCCACTTAAATCAATTATCCTCTCTGCGAACGAACGACTTAATTGACTCACTCGGATTCTCCTTGTTACACATATTATATAGGCAGTCAAAATCTGGTGACCATTCAGTAGGAACAATCATATAATATAATACCTTTACATTTTCAAATTATGTAGTTTCTGATAAAAACTTTAAATAATGTCTACACGGAAAGGAAAATATAATGGATCTACTTTACACACACACATTCAAAATTACTAAACTAAATCGTTAATTGTCCGCTGACTGGAATGTTTTACTATTGAAATATTTCACAATTTAGAGAATAATCTTTAGGTTTAAAAATGAAAACTACTGAATTATATTTGAAAGTATAAGGAATTATATCCCTTTTTGAAAAATATGGCTTGCGATGCTAAATTTCAAAAAATAGTCATTTGAAATCCACGTTTTGCCATTTCGTTCATTTATTTAAATAAATACATACAAAAGAGAGAGACTCTACCTCCTGAAGTTAGCGCCATTCATTAAACATCACAAAATATGACAAAATATAATTAAAAAATATGACAAAATTTGAGTTGAGAGCCACTGATTTAAGAGAACTACCTTAATGTAATACTTCGAATATTTTTACTAAAGCTTAAGGGCATGTAATCGAGTATAACGTCACTGGCTGTAGACAAAATTTGTCAGTAAACTTTTTCTAAGAATCATATAAATATGTTGACTCCAAACTTTCTAGAATTACTTAAGACATTATTTAAATGGTCTGCCTAACCCAAAATTGTTTGAATTTTGCTTTAAAATTAAGTTTTTTGTAAATTCTCTGATTTTTGTAAATTTATAAAAATTAATTTTAATTCAAAATTCAAAAAATTTTGGGTTATGCAGACCTGCTTAATGATATTTTAAGTAATTCTACAAAGTTTGGTATCAAAATATTTATTAGCTTAAGAGAAAGTTTACGGACAAATTTTGCCTATATCAGTGACGTCATTCTCAATCACGTGCCCTTAAAAGAATTCATATATTGACACTTTTCTCTTAAATTGTACACTGAAAGTATTTAATTTCTTTTAAGAATATTTCTTGGATCCTATTTAAGGATAAAATATTTTTAAAATAAGAAACAAATTCTTAAATTAAGAATATTATCTTATGCGACGGGTTTATGTAAGAATTTTCTTACTTTAATAATACTATATTCTTACAATAAGAATAATTTAAGAATATTTTATTCTTTTTTTTTTAGTATTTTCAGTGAAGTCACGTCCAAAATACTCTCTAAATCTCAATATATGAATTTCAAAATTATAAATCACTTTGTCTTCAATAAGTAAATATTTACTTACAGTTAGTAAAATTGCACTCGAATTAGCTGAAAAATTCACTTGCAATAATTAAATATTTTACTGAATAAGAGAGCAACATATTAGAACTTATATAAATAAGTAACAATATTTGCATACACAAATTTAGAAAATACCTTTTCTGATACATAATAACACAGTCTGTTTTAATAACAGTAATTTTCTAATTCTCTTTTAAACATTATCATACAAGTGCAATTTTACAATGAATAATGTCTTATACTTTCTCGAATGAAATGTTAATTTTAATGATTTATTAAATAATCTGCGACATGGAAAATTTGATTGGTTAATTAGATTGTAAAATAGACATTTATGATTATTATATTATATGTTTTCTGAGAAACCTGTAGAACTTTGTATTACAGGACATGCTTTAACAGCATCATTAAGTAAAAAGATGATATTCTCTTGGGAAGATTTTGTCTTGGTATTCTATTCGAGAACCTATATAACTAAAGGCAATGAAAGTTTAATTTCATTTAAAATCGTAATAAATTTTATTAGTCCTTCCAATCTTCTACGAACAATTGAATTATTCTGACAATTTGTGGAATCCAGAAATAAAATTGAATCAGTAATAAAAATTAAATATCATTTAATGAAAATTAAAGCTTTATTTATTTGCTGATTTTGAACAGTTTGTACTTTAATTTATCAAAATTCCAATCAATCAAAAATCTAATTTGACTGAAATTTCAATTATCAGAGATCTCATTAATCCAAAAATATATTTACCAGAAAGCTCATTAATCCAAAATTGTATTTATCAGAAATCCCTTTTGTTCACAAATGCATTTATCAGAAATCTAATTTTTCCGAAATTGCATTTATCAAAAGTCTAATTTGTCAGAAATATCAATTATTAAACATCTCATTTGTTAAAAATTGCTCTTATGAGACATCTGATTTATCTAAAATTGAATTTATCAGAAATCTAAATTGTCAGAAATTGCATTTATCAGAAATCTGAATTGGCAGAAATTGCATTTATCAGAAACCTCATTTGTCAGAAATTGCATTTATCAGAAATCTCATTTGTCAGAAATTGCGTTTATCAGAAATCGAATTTGTCAGAAATTGCATTCATCAGAAATCTAATTTGTCATAAATTTCTATTATCAGAAATATTATTTGTCAGAAATTGCATTTGTTGAAAATCTCATTTGTCAGAATTTGCATTTATCAGGAATCGAATTTGTCAGAAATTGCAGGTATGAGAAATCTCATGTGTCCGCAAACGCATTTCTCGGAAACTTTATTTATCCGAAATATTATTTAACAGAATCTACACTTGTACGAAAATGCATGGAATTTTAGAAAAATGCATTTCTGATAAATGCACTTTTGGATACTTAAATGAGATTTGTGATAATTGAAATTTCTGACAAATGAGATTTCTGATAAATGGAATTTCGTATACTTTAGATTTCTGACAATTGGTCTTTTAAATGTACTTTTGGTTTAATAAAATTTTTGGTGATTACAATTTCTGTCAAATTCGAGTTTTGATAAATATCCCTTTTGATTAAATAAAATTCGGTCAAATGGATATTCTGACACATGTGCCCTTTGACAACCTGTCGAATTTAAAAACAAATTTTGCCTGTAATTGGCTGACTTTAAACTCAATTTGTTTATTTATTTAGTTATACAGGATAGTGCTACCCACGAGACCGAGACGAGACTCATCTAGGATAAAACGAGACGAGACCGCTACAAAGTTTCTCGAGACCAAGACTCTCGACGAAAATTGAAAACAAAAAATAAAATATTATTACGAGAATTTATTTATTATTTTTAAGTTAAGTTATTAATTTCTATAAATAATTTATGTAATTAATTAACAGACAACTATTTTTTAACTAAACATTTTTGTTATATTTTTATAAATAATTAATAATCGCGAAAAACTGCTGTTCGCCATTACCTCGACAATTTTGCCAAAATTGCAAAATTTTAGGGTAATAGCGAACAGAATTTTTTTAAAGAAAGTCTAAGAAGAAAGTTATCTAAAGTATATTACTGTAAAGGAATGAAATAGCTTGAAAAAAAATCGTAGTAGGTAAGTATAAGTTCAAAAATCAACCATGCCTTTCGTAGCAATGTAAAAAATTAAATAACTTGAAGAAATATTAAGAGATTTATCTTAAACTTGGTAACAAAATATTTCTAAGGTCGATGAAAATTAAGTATAATACTATCTTATTTTACAAGTTATTTTTATGAATATTATGTGCTACAAGTAAAAAAATAAAATTTAATAAAACTTGCACTCAATTTTTAACTTTTATTTAAAGCTATAGTTAACTTCTTATATTTTGTGTATCACTTTCTTTAACTTAATTCTAAATTACTCACATTAAAGCAAGTAGATTGATCGAGAGTATCGAGACTGAGAGACCGAGACCGAGATGGAGGCCATATTTGTTGAGACCGAGACCTGAAATTTTAATACTCAAAGAGACCGAGACCGAGATCGAGACCATAGTTTTCGAGACCGAGACCGAGATCTGAAATTTTGATATTTAACGAGAGCGAGACGAGACTGTATAAAATCTCGTCTCTTCTCGTCTCGTGGGCAGCACTAATACAGGACCAGCCCTTTCGTACATAGTACTGTTAACCTAAAGTTACAAAATGCAACTATATATATTTATCAAATAAATGTAGCTAGGATAGCAAAAGTGATAATTGGAATGAAGTTGACAATTGTTGTAGTGATAAATCATGATTCGTTGTGTTAATTACACTGAAAAAAAAGAAATGTTAGCTCTACATTCAGGAACTGATTAAAAATTACATTTCTTATATCATGTTATAATAACGGAAATTTTTTGTTTGAATTACAATATTCTGATGCTGCCATAACTATGAAGTTATTCTGTTAAAACAAAATAACATTATCCGTAGTGACAAACTGTCATTAAATTTTCCAAACATTTTGCTTTTGGTATTCTTTTAAACTTATAAATGTCTTTATCTTGAAATATGTTATATGAGTTCCTGAACAAATATCCACTAGTGTGAATGTGTATTCACTGCAAAAACAGGTGTCTTAAATTGTTCACTAATGTCTTAAAATAAGACATTTTTCGTGTCTTAGGCACCAAAAGTATATTAATTTAAGACATTTTTGTCCAATTTAAGACACCATGATTTTGCAGTGTTTCTGTGTGGGTTTATATACTTTTTTTAATACGACAAATCAAGAACGGTTTATTGGATTTAAATAAAATTTGGTATGGTTATTTTTACTATTAAACTCTACAATTAGACTCGGAAGTTATTAAAAATAACCTTCAACAAAAGTTTTATTAAATTTTGATTTCTTAAAAAATTTGTTCTTTTCAATCAAAATATTTTTTTACGTATATAAATTCAATTTAATATATAAAAAATTCGAATTCCTGACTTTTAAAAAATCAGTTGAACTTTATAAAGAATATTTTTGTCTAAAATTTCAAGAGTTATTCGCAATTAAAAACTAACAATTGTACTTGGTTGTTAACATTAAAAAAAAAAATTTAATCTAACATTAAAAAATACTATTCCTTATACATTAAGAAGAATCTATTTAACATTTAAAGTTGGTATTTTATTATCAACATTTTATTTAAAAATTACTATTTTTCAATTTTTAACAAATATGTACCTAAATTTTTATTTTCTAAATGAATTCACCAAAATTTTTCTTTCAAATTATTCGATAATTATATAAATATTTTAAAAATGAGTTTATTGCTTCCTCCTTGAAGAAGCAAATTTTCATTAAAAGGGAAGCAGAATGTTTACTAAATGACTATAATTTTCAACTTATTTTATTTATTTTAATTTGCAAGTTTTTATATTAGAATTGGATATTTATAACATGAAACTTATGTAAATTTAACATAAATATTATTATGCTGTTTTTATTGAAACTGTTTGTTAGCTACAACTTCAGGCAATATTGTAACTGTCACTTAATGAGATCCAACAAAGTATCTCGGGTTATAATAACATTAGAATTCAGTTAGCACAACTTTTTTTTATTTTCCGTGTATACAACTATTAAAAGAAAAATTTTATTTTAAAAGAATTTAATATCTGTATGACATTTTTGAACAAGAAAAAATAAATTATTTAATTATATGACAAATTTTTAGACATTTACAATTATTCATAACAATTTATGTTTCAGAGCAAACAAATTAAACTGAAATATAGTTTTAGTTAAGAATTGGAGGTAACTGGAAACAATGGGAGCAAGAAGCACCAAATCGAGCATTCAGTATCCACTTGAGACACTAGGCACGATCGTCAGTGTAGTACAAAGCCCCTTTCTAAACTTTCTCCCTTCCCTGCCCTTACATTCTCTTCGTTCAGTAGTACACTCTCTCCTTTTCCTGGCACTCGAGAATAGTATCTCCTGGAAACCCTGTGTGATACCCTCCCAACGTTATTAACTTGGCTAAGCCTTCACAATCCCTCTGTCTTCCCCATAGAAATGTATACCTTATCTTTCCACTCATCAGCTTAACAGCCAATTTATCTAATTGTAAAATCTATGTTTTCTCAGAAATTAATACTCTCCACTGCTTTGTAATTAATTTATTAAAAGATAATGTTCATCAAGTTTATATCAAAATTATATTTCACTTACACCAAACTTAATGCTCAATTTAATTAAAGTTGTTAGGCATCGTTTTAAGCTAAACTATTGTTGTGCACGTTAATTTTAGATTAAACTCTCGTTATTGAAGTCTGTGTTCAATTAAACTACAATTATTATCAAGGTTATAATGTTTACAATTTTAATTACTCCCTATCACGAACAAAATCAACTCTAAGAAAACAGTACTCTCTAAATCTGAAAATGACTATTTGAAGGTCATATTTTACTAATTAAAAAAGAGAATGCAACTCGCTTACCCACAGAGTATTGAAAACCTACTAATTGAATTAGTAACTCTGAGTGACAAGATTTCCCTAAAAAGGGATATTTATATTTCAATTGCACAAATAATGCTACTTCACAAAGTAAAAATACTATATTTTGCTTTTTCATAGAGTTAGCTTTGTGATCGTTAATATTTTTAATTTTCCAAAAATAGTCTAAATATACTCATTTTTATCTAAAAAACGTAAATTTTCGTTTTAAAGAAAATATCCAGATTTTATATATGTCATAGCCACTTTGTGAAAAATCGCACTTCATGAAGTGCATAGACGTTTCATGAAGTGCAGCCACATTGTGAAAAAAATATTTAACTCACCAAGTGTCCAAAATTTTTGGACATTTCATGAAGTGCTACAGCCAATTATGCAGTTTGTGAATCTAAATGAAATTTCACAATACGTCCAAACATAAAATGCATTTCATGAAATATCCAAGTCGTTGAATGCCGATAATAAAGAAATTGTATTAACAGTTACTTTCTTAGTATTCCCTTTCTTAGTTCTTATTTTCCAGCTTAAGGGCATGTGATGGAGAATGACGTCACTGGTATAGGCAAAATTTGTCCGTAAACTTTCTCTTAAAATAATAAATATTTTGACACCGAACTTTGTGGAAATACTTAAAATACCAATAAGAAGGTCTCGCTGACCCACATTTATTCAAATTTTGCCTTAAAATTAATTTTTTAAAAAATTAGCTGATTTTTGGAAAATTGAAAAAATTAATTTATCTGCAAAATTTGAACAAATTTGGGTCAGAGAGACCTTCTTAATGATATTTTAAGTAATTCCACAAAGTTTGGTGTCAAAATAGTTATTATTTTAAGAGAAAATTTACGGACAAATTTCGCCTATACCAGTGACGTCAATCTTCATCACATGGCCTTAACCGATAAAATAAGTAGCAATATTAACACTTTGCATTGTTTTTAGTCATTTAAAACTATAAATTTTTGCAAATGCAATTAATAATAGAAAAATTACGAGAATAATTAAAAAATTGAAGAAAATATCTGAAAACTGACCACAAAAAATGACAATTAAAAACAAACTTCGAAAAATGATTAGATTAATAGACAACTAGAAGAAATAATTGAAAAAAATTATGCAATAAATATCAAATTAAGAAATTAAGAAAATAGAAAAATTAAGAAAATTATAGGAATAATTGTTGGAAATAATTACAAATTGTACAACTGGATTGAAAATAAAAAAAAATTGAAAATTAAAAAATGGAATTGAAATTTAAAGAATATAATTAAAAATTGAAAAAAAAAGTAATTAAAAATGCTGAAAACTGTAGAATATAAAAAAAAATAATTGAAAACTAAAAAATTTAAATTTGAAGAAAATAATAAAAAAATTAAGAAATAAATTGAAAATTTAAGAATTAAATTCAAATTTGAAAAAAATATTTGTTAATTGAAGAAAAGTAAGAATTACTGAATATTGAGTAAAATAATTGAAAATTGAAGACTGGGATTTCAAATTAAAAATAATAATTGAGAAAAGAAAATAATTAAAAAATTGAAAGAAATAAATTAAAGATTAAGGAATTAAATTAAAATTTTAAGAAAGTAATTGACAATTAAAAAAAAATAGAAAACTGTCGAGAATAATTGTCAACAGAACAAAATATTAAAGAATAATTATAAACATGAAGAATAATTGTAAATTGAAAAATTTGTAGAAAATGATTGAAAATTGCGGAAAAAATTAGTAATAGAAAAAAATAATTGAAAAATGACGAGACTTATAATTGGAGAAAACATAAAAAATTGAAGAAATAAACTGAAGATTAAAGAATTAAATTAAATTTGTAAGAAAATAATATATAATTAAAAGAAACATGACTAAATTACTAAATTAATCCAATATTAAGAAAAATACTTGAAAATTGAAAAAAAAGCAAAAGAAAATCGAAAGCTGTCGAGAATAATCGACAACAGAACAAAATAATTTTAAAAAATTTAAAGGATAATTAGGTATAAAATTGAAGAAGAATATTAAGTTGACAATTAAAAACTGAAGAAAATTATGGTAAAAATTTTAGGAAATAAATGAAAATTTATGAAATCAATTTAAAATTGAAGAAGATAATTAAAGAATTATATTGAAAAAAAAATAATTGACAATTGAAAAAAGATGAGGATTATTGAACATTGAAGAAAATAATTGAGAATTGAAGAAAATAATTAAAAATGGAGGAAATACCTAAATTGAAAATTTAAGAATTAAATTTGTAATGATAATAATTTTTGTTGCTCTGGAATTCGCTCGCCGGATATCCAAGGTTCTTGAAATCGTTGACTTAAATATATAGTTTCTGAAAATTAAATACATCTTTGCCTACTGTCTGATATTTAAATTGCCTAATAAATTATTCTAGAGTAAAAAGGTAAAGTCATTGATGACACCATATTTGATAACAAATAATAATACAGTGAACCCTCGATAGTCGTGAGAACCTATGAAATTTCCCCGCCCTTCAAACTCGATAGTCGTACGCAGCAAAAGGAACGTATGCTTCATAAATTTCTCCCGGAGACAGACGATATACATTTAATTCACAATTATAGAAATATTATTTAAGAATATTATAGTATTCATAATAATTAATATAATTATTAAATAGATATAAACATTTGAGTAAATTAGAGCTTCTACGTATAAAATTTGAAAGCAATTAAAATTAAGAAAATTTTAAAGAGTTTAGAAATTTAGATTTAAAATGCTTTACAATTTAAGAAATTTAGTAAAATTTGTAACTGTTTTTCTTTCCTTGAATTATAATTAAGTTAATAGGTATCTATAATGTTAAGGAAATAATGCAAACATTGTTAAGTAATTAATTTAGTAAAAGCTTGACCTAGAGTTAAGTTAATATATTAACTATAGTATTCTATTTAATGCAGATGCAAAAGGCATTTATGAAATGTTTCAGACTCAATTTTCTGTGTTTATCTTAGAGACCAGCAGCTGCAATAGGCAACAATGTTCATGACCGAGAACATTTGAAATGTTAATGTATAGTATATTTGTACGATGTTGGCATGAAAACGATAGCTGACGAAACAAAATGTCAATGGATTTTATGCTCAACGATACGAACATGTAACACTGTACGATACAACTTTACGTTGCATGTCAATGCAATCTATTTTCTGCGGGAATAGGTCACTTTCTTATCCTTTTACAATTAACTGTACTATATTATTTTGAGTTTTTAATTTAACATGTTCTGTTTTTCGCAGAATTTCTAATATCAACAAATTGGAAACCATTATCTATAATATAGGTATAAAATTTCATGGCAAATAAAATAATAATGATTTATTAGATTAGGATATGTTTTACAATTACTGAAATAAATTCTGCTTTCTCCTCCATTATCCAGCGATTTTTCAGATCAAGCCTGTTTCAAAAAATAATTCATTTCGAGAAAAAGTTTTTTTTTTAAATCTCAAATTCTTCTCTGTATATTATTTAAATAAATAATTTTGAATCACACACAATCGCTCTTTCTTTGTACCACAATTTTTGAATCCCCAGTGAAAAGAGAGTAGTTGAAAAATAGAGTAAGTATCATTATTTTGAAACAAAACTTACCATGAAAATTGTTATATTGTACAAACATTGGTAAATGTTATTTGTTTCACTTATTTAGAGTGGAATATCACTTATTTTTAAGTGTATATGCACTTATTGGAAAAGTGGAAGACTTTTGACATCTAAATAACACTTTAATTCAGTAAACGAATGTCATTTTCGTCTGTCAATGAACTTATTTCGACCATACTAAACATATACAGTACCGTCGGAATTTGTCCGTACACTCATTTCTTAAGATTTGAAAAACGTCTTTAAACGTATAAAGTATAATTATTAAAATTTTTCTGTCTTCATTTTCTCAAAGTAGATGAAATTCTAAAGAAAATAAGACCTGAGTGAAGTGATTTAGTTCATTTTTCATTGAAATATATTTAAAAAAGTGGGATTTTTATACTGATTCACAAAAATTCAAATTTCTGACGAAATAACCATGGTTTTTTGAAGTTCCTTATGCTTGTTTTCAAGGTAATTTTCTAAGAAATAAAACTATTTTATAAGCATTAAGGAGGTATATTCAAAAAAGCAATTTCTACAGATTCTTATAAAATTTTAATGACACATTAAATGCATTACTTTACATGTACTGTTACAATTTTATTGAATTTTACCGTTCTGTTTTTAAGCTATAAATTTATAAAGTTGGGACTTTTACATGGAAACAGTAATAAAACGCGCAAAATGACTATATTTTAATTAATTAAAAAAACACGGTTCTACAAATTTTTAAAAAAAAACTAATATATTTTAAACTGTAATAAAATACAACTTTTACAAAAATATTTAATTAATTTACCGTATCGTTGTTAAGAAAATGTTATTCAAGGGTAGAAATTCTTCATTTTTCGAAATAATCAGGAAGAAAAAATTTTAATAGCTTGAAATTTTCAACGAAAAAAATTTTAGTTCAATAAAGTTTTTCCTTAAAGTGCAATTTTATCTTAGAATATGCAGGGCTCGGAATTTGAACAAAACAATTTATAAAAATTTGAACACATTATAATGACATAAAAATAATTTTAAAAATGTTAATAAATATATAATTATTATATTTTTTCCGAAATTTGTTGACAATTACAACTTTTTTATATTTTATATAGCTGTATTTGACATCAAGACGTTAATTATAATTTTCCTATCTTTTTTAGTCCAAATTTCAAGCCCGGCATATTCTAAGATAAAAATTGCACTTTAATGCTTATAAAATAGTTTTATTCCTTAGAAAATATTACCTTGAAAACAAGCATAGGAACTTCAAAAAACCACTTTAATTATTTTTGGACTGGAATAGATTGAACTGATTAATAAACTATTGTTGTGAAATTGAATTTATCACTCAGTAGTAATATTATATTATATAGGATAAAAAATAAATCAATCACTCCGAGTCAATGAAATGGATGTCATTTATTTATAACGTTTCAACAGCTACGCTGCCCTCGTCAGAAACGATAAAGGTTCAAATTAAATTCCTATGAGAACTATGTTCAAATTTAAAACGCTTTTAATCCAGACCTACCTCGTTCTTGTCCTTTTTCGTGAAATAATTTTAATACATTTCAATTCACACCTACTTACCGGGCGTTGTAAGTAGAATTAAAATAGATTTCTTTACAAAGACGGAAGACTATTATAAGCAATTAAAAGTATGTAATATTAAAAAATTAATTATGCATGAATTGAAGTGGTTAGAAGAAGATACAAATTTTAAGGTACTACATGAATTAAAAAGGATAAAAAATTTTTATTAATTTAAATTTACGATGGGTTAGAAAGAAATAGACATTGTGGATAAGCATGGATAGGAAAAGATAAGAAAACAAGATTCAAAATGTATACTTGAGAGGGATAGAAATTTTCTATCTTTTCCTATTCATGATGGATAAAAAGAGATAGGTTTTCTGGATATAAATGGAGAGAAAAAGATTTAATACCTTCTCGTTAGAGATGAGAATGGAAAAATGAGAAAAAAAGATTCAAAGTGTGTGTATTTAATAGATTTAGGAAATTTTGGTCTCATAATTCTATCCATTCCCATCTTTTCGTTTCGTTTTTTCCTTTCCGTGACCCTGCCGTGAAAATTGAGCCGAACATTTAAAGCTTGCGGTAAGAACAGATTGGTTGTTATTCATATTTTGAAAAAAGATTTAGGTGGGATTTAAAATGATTTATTTGGATATGAAAGAAGGGATTAAAAAAGATTGGTAGTTACTAAGATATGAAAGGGATAAGAAAAAGATTAAAATGAATAAAAAGAAGATAAATTTGGATAGAAAGTAAGAATAAAAATAGATATACTGTTTTGTAGTTTTAAATGGGACAGAGAAAGATTTAAGTGGGATTTAAAATAATTTTCTTGAATACAAAAACTAAGAATTGAAGAAGATTGGTTGTTCGTCAGAATTCTGAGAAGATACAGAAAGATTAAATTGGATTAAGAGAATATAAGTTTAGATAGAAAATCATGGATAAAATGGAAATACTTCTCTGTAGTTTTGAATAGGATAAAGAAAAATTTAGGTGGGATTTAAATTATTCATTTGAATGTGAAAAGAAGATATTGAAAAAGATTGGTGGTTATTCACATTTGAGATTGATAAAAAAAGATTAAAGTGGATAAAAGGAAGATGGATAGAAAATTGAAGATTAAAGTGGATAGATGGATAAAAAGAGATTCAAATGAATAAAGTTGGGATTGATTTGAATAAAGTTCTTGGGATTAAAATAGATAGACATTGTGATGGATAGAAATAGGGGTTAAAATGGATTTCTGAGATTAAACAGAGGATAGGAAAAGATAGGCGTGATTAGAAAAAGATGTACAAAATTTGTCCTTTTTAATCTTAGAGATGAAAAAAAATTCGAATGGGTAAAATTTCTATCCCATTACTTCCAGCAGGGAATTTCACGAATACACTGCAAAAACAGGTGTCTTAAATTGTTAAAAAATGTCTTAAATTAAGACATTTTTGTCCAATTTAAGACACCATGTCATACACTGCAAAAACATGGTGTCTTAAATTGGACAAAAATGTCTTAATTTAAGACATTTTTTAACAATTTAAGACACCTGTTTTTGCAGTGTACGTTGTGTAATAATAAAATTTTACTAAAAGTTAGTATATATTCAAACTGTTTAAATTAGTAACCCACTTTTCACGAATTGAAATTTAGATAGTTATTTAAATTTCATACTGTCTATTCATTAAGATTCTATCAGTAGAATATTCATCAAATACAAATATTAAGTATTCATCTTTTAAAAAATTAAGACACTGATTGCTCGAGGGAAAGAGCTGCTGTGAAAAGAATTTTAGAAACGACTCGGTAGTATTTTTAAAGTGACAATTAAATGTGTATAAGTGCCTAATATACATTTCATTGTGACTAAAAATAGTAGGTAAGAAACTCGTTATAAAAAGTATTTTAAGAAAAAGGTCGTATAGGCTTTAGACAAGAGGCAAGAATCACAAAGTTATTATTAATTTTTTATTCGTCACTGCAACCTAGCTTCTTGGAACTATATAACATTTTATAATTCAAGAAATGCTATGTTTTAATAATGAGGATAATTCTTGTTTACATAATAAAGCTCCTTTTGTTAAAAATTGACTCAGTTCTAAACATAAATTATAATTTTAATATACTTTCAAATTTTAATCATATACAGCATAATCAGTTAACTTTTTGCTATATAAATTAAAATTTACAAATAAAATTAACTTTTCCATTTGTAATTGAAAAAGTATTGCATTAAATTTCGTATAAACGTTCTAAATTATGAATCAGGTTATAAAATTTGCAGCGTATATGTATATGACATTTTTATGAATTATTTTGAAGCTGACTATTTGTTAAGTCACCTTGCTGAATGTTATATTTACATAGTTTTACAAAACCAGTTTATTAGAATTGTATAAGAGAATACTTGTAGATTATAGCAGCAAAAATTGTTTTGTTCTTGCAAAACCTGAGTTTATTTTTCAAAGACACTTTTTAAAGGTCCTGCATGTTGCATGAAAAATAAGCCAATTTAATTTTAATTGAGTAAACACAATTTTCCGTAAGGAGTTTCAACTCCTTTGTGTTACATTTACATATATATATATATATACCTGGGATGAGAAGGAAAACATGAAATCTTACCTCCGGCAACTCATCCGGTACTTTTCCCATCCAGCTAAGGGAAAGAATATTGCAGTCGCACTTTGCATTGTTGTTCTTCTCGAAATGCAAATGCATTTTGATCCAATTACTCCCAGCTTGCCCATTAAACAAATCGTGCAGCACTCTCCTTAATTGGATATCACCAAAAGATGTAATTTTTACTCAATTTCCTCATTATGCCAAGTGATATAATTCGCAATTTAGAGCTGAAGTATAAAACTAGCGACACCCCCAAACACAAGACATTTCAATCCTTAAAGATATTATTTGTTTTTCTCAATAAAAAATGTATTTCTTACTTAAAAATCGACTTTTTTTAAATCTATCTTTCCTTAAAAGTCATACAAATTTTTTTTGTTCTACACTAGATATTGTCTTATTTACTGTTTTTTTTTTTTTTTTTTGCTATGAAGTACACTATGTTTTCACTTGTAAGGTTTCTTCTTTATACTCTTGCATTAGAAAAGCTTTTTCTCGTAAAGCAGTAAAGCAAAACAGGCAGTCGGGCTTTAATTTGAAGTGATAATTGTAATTGATAGTGATGTGATGTGTTTAAGGGTGTAAATTTGATCGGTGTGTAAAAAGCTAAGAGTCATTTGTTTCTTGCAAGGGACGCCATTTTGCCGCCGCTTCGACCACCTTACAAGTTTCACCGATTTGGAAACTAAGTTACGTTGAGCTTTCAGCGCGACCGAGTGTCAGACTGAAAGCTCGAGCGTGACATGAAGCTCGGAATACAATTCCATGGCGCTGCGCCGATTGTATTGATTGTTCCGCAGGATTGCAACGAAATGCCGTCTGACGGAAATCTTCTCTACTACTGATTCACCCCCACACCCTTATTTTAAAGGATATGTTGTACAGTTTGACGTCACGAAATACCGACCGAATCGAAAATAACATTCCAACTATTTGTTGTCTAAATATATTCAATTAGGCTGATATTTAAGGCTGTTGGTGACATTTTCACACAGTGCTCTAATTTTCAAACTAAATTTAAATTTTTAATTTTTTAAATAATTTTTAAAAAATTCATATTTTTTAAATAATTTTTAAAAATTCACATTTTTTAAATTTTTTGTTTTTTATTGAAATTTACATTTTTAACAAAAAATCGCTTCTTTTTATCGTTTTTTGTTTCCTCATAGAAAAAGCTTTGTGATTGTTAAGAATTTCGATTCTCCGAAAATAGCCTAAATCGACTTATTTTTATTAAAGAAGCCTGAATTGTCATTCCTTAGCAAAAGCCCAAATGTGTGTGTGGTGACTTTTGTCGTTTGGGTATCTCAAAAATACGTAAACAGATTTTAATAAAATTTAAATGGCTAATTAAGCTCATAAATATCTCAATTTAGACAGGGAGGTTTTTGAGGCCTTTGTTTGAGGTTTTGAGAATATTTTTTTTTTTTGAAATACCATTTCTTATGTATTTAAATGTGCGCTCTTTCGAAATATGTCATAAAAAATCTGTTTAAATATTTATTTTTATTATTTTTTTACACTTTTTTGCAAAAAAACAAGAAAGTCTTTCGTCATCTTTTCAATTATTTCGTTGATAAAAAAAATTCAAAATGGCGGATTCAAGATGCCGGACAGAAATTTAAAAAATCGTTAAATTTAGCTGAAAATGGTTAGGCGAGGGTTTTTGGAGTCACTGAATTCGAATATGTTTGGTAAATTTAAAAATTCAAAATGCCGGATTCAAAAGATGGTGAGCAAAAATGTGTGGAAATGGAGAAAAAATGTATAAAGAATCAGTTTCAAATGAAATTCTTTTAACACATAAAGATAGAGAAAGGATATTATCTAGAATATTATCTAGAACTCCCAAGAAGATCATTTCTACACTGACGGTTTTTTAAGATAATATCAACGGTTTTTAAAACTTTCGTCCACTATCTTGAATCCGCTATTTTGAATTTTTAAATTTAGCAAATATATTCGAATTGAGTGCACCCAAAAACCCATTTAAAATGTTTGACATCTTGAATGCGCTATTTTGAATTTTTAAATTTAACAAGCATATCCGAATTCCGCGACCCGAAAAACCCCCGAGAAACCATTTTCATAAAATTTTAAGGATTTTTAAAATTTTTCTCCGACATTATGAATTTCTAAATTTAACAAACAATTCAGCGACCCCAAAAACCCCGGTTAACCGTTATTAAAATTTTTGTCCGCCATCTTGAATCTGACATGAATTTTTAAATTTAATTAACAATTCAGTGACCCCAAAAACCCCCGAGTAACCATTTTCAGCTAAATCTAAATATTTTTAAAATTTCTGTCCGTCATCTGGAATCCATCATGTTGAATTTTTTATTATTTAAGAAATAATTGAGTTCACTCAAGTGAAAAAAAGATTCCGAAGCTTTGACCCTTTTGATTTGATGGAAATATAAAGTTTAAATTAATTAAGGTAAAGAGCATATTGCCACTTTTTGTAAATTCAAGACGCTATTTTGAGAATACAAGAGTGGGGGTGAGAATGTGTTTTCATATTCTTAAAGTACAACTACCGAGTGCACTTTATATGTAGTTTCTGGCTGTCAAAAAAAAATTTTTTGTCATCTTATGTTTTATCAAAATAAAAGCGTAAAAATGGTGTTTTTTGCAAAAAAGAGCAAAAAAGTAATAAAAATACATTTTTAAACAAATTTTCGATAACATTTTGAAAGAGCACATTCAAATACATAAGGAATGATACTTCAGAAAAAAGCTTCATTCTCTTTTGCGAATTAACAGAGCTCGAATTTACACTAAAAAATCTGTGCATTCGGGCGTTAATGGCTTAAGGGCATGTGATGGAGGGTGACGTCACTGGTATATAGACAAAATTTGTCCGCAAACTTTCTCTTAAAAAACTAAATATTTTTCACCAAACTTTGCTTAAAATATGATTAGAAAGGTCTGTCTGAACCAAATTTGTTCAAATTTTGCCTCGAAATTAATCTTCTTAAATTTCCAAAAATTAGTCAATTTCATAAAAACTCGTTTTAAAGCAAAATTCAAACACACTTGGTCCAGACAGATCTTTCTTATTATACTTTAACTGATTCTGTAAAATTCGGTGTACAAATATTCAGTATTTTAAGAGAAAGTTTACAGACAAATTTTGTCTATACATATACCTACTGTGACTTCATTCTCCACCACGTATTCTTAATAAATAAAAGTCATATTAATCAATTGACCTATTAAAATATATAATTTACCAAAAATTAGCATAATAATTTATAATTTTGTTTCCTCATAGAAGATGCTTTGTGATCGTTCAGATTCTCGATTTTCCAAAAACAGTCCAAATCTATCTATTTATCTAAAAAGCGTAAATTTTCATTTTTAAGCAAATGTCCAGATATATGTGTGAGTGTAACTGTGTATAGCTTCTTTTGTTTCCAGGATATCTCGAGAACGCTTCAACGGATTTCAATAAAATTTGGATGATTATTAAGCCTATAAATATCTAAATTTTGATTTTTGAAATTATCCAATCAAATTTTTTGAGCACCTTTTTCATCGAAAAACATCGTTTTTGCCAAAATTTTTTTCCTTGCTAAAAATACAACTTAATAATTTTAATTTTTTCATTTTTTTTACATTAAAAATCGTTTTTATTCTATAACTTTTCCAATGTTTATTTTTTAACCACAGTTACTTTAGAAAAAATATTCTATACAAAAAATGAATCAATTCAAACATATAAATTATAAATTTTATCTGAAACTTGAAAAAGTAATGGAGATTCTTAATTTTAAATGAAATTTTCATTTTTTTTTTTTTTTTTTTATTACAACAATTGTCAATATCTTAAAATTCTTAAGTAATGGTTTTTTTTATAAAAATTGGTTTACAATGGAAAAGGAATTAACTGTGGAAGGGGAAGAGGATTATCAGACATTAATTTAACGTTCTGCTCTAATTTCTAAACTTAAATTTTCTGTTTTGATTGAAATTTACATTTTTTTAAATCGATACTTTTTAGAATTTTTTGGGTATTGTTCTTTATCATCCAATGTAAAATGCAGGTAAAATGCATCCATAAATCGTCCATAAATTACGTCACATTTTATGGTGGAGGAGAAGAAGATAAAAAAGTGCGACAACCTGTATAAAATTTTAAAGGTCTCCATGTAAACAATGTGGCATAAGGGGAGGTGGGGAGTCAAAATACATCGAAATTTATGTAACGTAATTTATGGATGACCCCAAACCGTATAATTTCCATTGGAACATGAGATTGAAATTTTCAAAAAAGGGGAGTTTTCATTCTCTTTTTTATTGTATAAAAGTAAATTTATAGGGAGACAAGAGAGACAGAGAAACAAAGCTAAGTTTCTCTCTCTTTAGCATACATGCATTTATTATATATTATTATAACTTTTTAAATAAACGTTTGTATTTTGAATTGTTTTAAATTATTAATTTTTTCTTTAGTCAGGCACTTTTTAAAGAGGAATTTTTTAAATAAAACTTTACAAATTTGTTATTTATTTGTAAACTTTAAAAATCAGTTATTTATTTTTTCAAAAACTATTAATTACACAGTCCCAAATAAAAAAAAATAAAAAATAGTTGTCCGGGACACAACGCTTCTGCATTCCTACGTATTTTTCTTCGCTGAATCAGAATCTGAAGTCAAAATAACCAGATTGACTACAATTTTTCAGATAATCTCAAAAAACTGCTCAAAATCACAAAAAAATCTCTTTTTTAAAGATTATCTCGATAATTTTAGCTAAATGATCATTTTGCCTTCGGATTAAAACATGTTTTATATTAATTTTATTGAATTTAGATTGATCGAACCTGCAAACAAAAATGCTATCAGTTTTTTTCAAAGTTGACGTTCTTGCTCTTAAAAAACAAGATAAATTAACAAATGTCAATTAATAAGAAATATTAGAGTGGTACAAGTGGAAGTTTATAATTTTTTTTATATAAAAAACAGCTAGAGATTATTTTGAAATTATTTTCGAAATTTTAAAAAATTATTTATAAATAACATTTTGCTCCTCTTACAACAACAACAAAAAAATAATAATAATCGACCCACTTGTGTTATCTTATTTTAATAAATCGACATTTTTTCATTTATTTTGTCTTTAAAGAGCTTTTTGAAAACAGGTGACAGTATTTTTTTCAGCCTTAAAAATAAAATTAAAAATTTTATCCTAGCCAATATATTTATTATTTTATTTATTTTATTGTTTTCACTTCTTAATGTCTTTCTTTTGTGTTATTGTCAGGTTTAAAAACAATAATAAAGTTTAAAAAAATATATGTAATATGTCTTATATATATGAATCATGCTCAATTTTACAGATTTTAATTTAACCGCCAAACACTTCAAAATCACTCTAGCGGCAAACTTCAGAACCTAAATATAAACATATATATTTTTATACACGTGTCTTTAGCTGTCAAAATATCCTCTAATACTCCGATTTTTATTTATTTGTTTTTAATTTTTCTATTATTAGTAATATCAAGGGATAAGAAAAAGAAACAAACAAAGATGCATTTTATCGTCAGGCGTATGTATAAAAGATTATCTTTACTTTATTCAGAAAGCTATACTCACAATTATTTTGACAGCTATTATATTTTACATATATTTTAAACAATTAGCTGCTATAGCATTAAATAATTTTATCATTTGTTTGAATTTGACGTAAGGTTTCTAAAATCATTAAAAGTTATTATTTTTATTTGTCTCTTCTAAAGTATAGGTTATGTTTGTTAGTATTTGAAATTTTTGAAAATTTTCTACTAATTTTGTTTTATTATTAGCTGTACAATGGCTCAAACTTCTTCGTATCACAAGTTGGAACAACAATTTAGAAATGTTAACTATGAAACTAATGAAAGTCAGTCAAATGATGATATGTATGATGATAAAAGTGATAAACCACAATCACGATCGGGTTTATTTAAAGGTTTACTTTTATGCTTAAAACTTTTAATTTGAACTAATAACAGTTTTCACTCCAAATGATACCATTGTATAAAAAGTAATATTTTGTTCTACAAATTTAAAGATTATTATTATACTTTAATTGAGAATTCCTACGACTATTAATTATTTTTCTTAGATCTATTGAACCGTATGATTAAAATCAAGGTCATTTTTATTTTTATATGATGTTATTATATGTAAACTTTTTATTTTCTAGAACCACCAACAGAAGAATGGCCTTTAACAAAAGAAAAAAGTGATAGATGCTGTAATTGCAAATGTTCAAAGAGTGGATTTGGAATAATTTGCTGTTGCTTTTTTATTTTAGCTGTCGCTGTAACAACAGCTTTAATTTTACAATTAACTTATGGAGAGAATATCCCTCAAGTAAGATTTTAATTAAAATTATAATAATCATTTTAACATGTATTTCTTTATTATTTTTAACACTTTCTATCTTTAATTATTCTAGTTTATTAATTATAATAATGGTTTCAGTAATTATAAAAATATGATAAATAAATAATTAAAATTTATATTTTCAGGGAAAAACAGTTCACGGAGCTGTTGCTTCAGACTATACGAATTGTTCCCAAATTGGGACAAAAATACTTAGAAAAGGAGGTAATTCCGTTGATGCTGCGATTGCCGCCACTATTTGCATGACTGTTGTCGCACCACACAAAACTGGTCTAGGCGGGTAAATAAAATTATTTTCTATTTTAAAAATGGAAAAAATTCAGTAATAATTTATTGCATGATTACTTTTAGAGGAGGATATATGATGATTTACAGTCTAAAAGGACAACAAGCTCCTGTGGTCATTGATTTTGTAAAAAACACAATTGATGGTTTGATAATCTTATTTTCATTATATTATTAGCAATAGGGTAGCGATTGGAAAAATTCATAAGATTAACCGAATTTTTATTTAACAGAATTCTTATTGAATAAAAGTTTAAATAAGTCGAATTTTTAAGTGTTAGAATATTCATTTGTCCGACATTTTATTTGCACGAATTGTTATTTAATATAATTTTTAAAACGCCGAATTTCCATTTGTCTGAAATTACAAATGGCCGGATATCGAATGTTTGGCTGTTTGCAATTTTGAAGAAAAAAAAATTCGACGTTTTAAGAATTTTATCAAATGTTAATTCTGTTAACATTTTTGCTAAATTAAAATTCGGTTAAATTGAAATTCTTATAAGTAAAATGTTTGTTTAAACAAAAATTCTGCATAAATTCTCTGTCCTAAAAATGTTGTTTAATAAAAATTCTAACTAATTTAATTTCGATTAAAAACAAATCCAAAGAATGATAATTCGTCTAGAAGAAAATTCTAATCTAATGAAATTTTAAAAATTCAATATTATAATTAATGATTTTAGAACTTGTTTATGCGTCCTAATTTATTTGATTTTCTAAAAAAAAAATGAAAAATGCAGATAAATGTAACCGTAAAATACAGAAAATCAACCGAGAATTTACAATTATAAAAATTATCGCCACCCTGAGTAAATAAAATTTAGAAATGCCCTTCGTTTATACATACTTTCTCAAATGGAAATTTAATATGATTTTACCTTAAAATTCAACAAAAAATGTTTTTTTTTTTGTAATAAAATAACTATTGATTTTCCGCGCAAGATATTATCATTGTCTAAAATAATTAATATTAATGATATTAATATAAAAATTACACTTATATATAAAAGAAAACATTTAATTTTTTGAATTAGCATTCTTGCACGAAAAATTAAATGACAATTTATTAAAGTGCATTTCCACAAAAGTGAATTTTCGTCCGTTTATCACGATGAATAAAACAGTTATATTGTATTTCTGTTTAAAAAAAGCATTACATGAACAAGAGGCATCAAAGTCTATTAATAAAATATGTATACACTACCGACTGGCATTTGTGGATACTTGTTTTTCATCATTTCAAAAAGTAATTTATTTTATTTTATAAAAAATACTAACAAAATTTTTTTTGTGATACTAATAGATATTAAAGTTCTACAAAAAAGTTTTATAAATAAAAGGATTTGGTTCATTTTTTAACAGATTCGTAATACAGAGTTTTCAGTGCACTAAAATCTTTAAATGTGCGTATAAGCATAAAAAAAATCTTAAAAAATTTCAAAAACACAAAAAAAACCCAAAACAAATTTTTTTTTTAGCCGAGACACTACACTAATGTATGCTTATGTATTTTTGTCCGACGAATATGATTCTTAAGTTAGCATTAGCAGATAGGCAAAAATTTTTAAAATTATCTCAAAAAACATAAAAAAAACACCAATTAAAACACAAGAAAATCTTTTGGCCGGAACACTACGCTAGTGTTTCCCTGCGTATTTTTTTCGCTCAATCCGAATCCGAAGTCAGAATAACCAATTTAGCTAAATTTTTTTAGTTATTTTTAAATAACACGAGAAAATCGATTTTTTTTAGATTATCTTAAAAAATTTAGCCAGTCTAGAAATTCTGACTTCAGATTCGGATTCAGCGGAGAAAAATACGTAGGGGACTACTAGTGTAGTGTTTTGGAAAAAAAAGTTTGTTTCTTGTGTGCCTGCGTTATTGAAGTTTTGTTATTGAAGAATTCAAAATGTGAAGTGGCAAAAACCTTTTTAAAATTGTTTCACTTATTTTAATAATAATTTAAAACCTTTTTTGACTTTTTTAAAAACCAATTTATTTTTAAAATGATTGTGGCTATTTTAAATTCAGAAGAAAACAGCATTTTGAAATTATTTAAATAATTGAAAAGATAAGAAACAGGCATTGACTAACGAGATTCAATTCATTTGTAAATTTACTACATTAAAAATAGTTGAATTTAAAATATGAAAACGTTAGTTAAAATTGAACAATGTTGAAAAGAAATATTAAGTTATGAAAAAAAAAATTGTCCAACATTCCTGACCTCAAATTATCTAATTAAAAAATTTTTAAATTTTAGTTTTTCACCTTTTTTTGTAAAAAATTCAGTTGACCCCATCTTCGATTTATCAAGAATTATTAATAAATAAAAGTTTAATTAGCTCGATTGTCAGTCAATCTTAATTTAAATTAGTTAACACATTTATTGATTAAAAATTTAACCTGTGAATATTAAAATTTATTTTAAATCTAATCAATCAATTCAAAGTTCTAGTAGTATTTTAATTTTAATCTATTTAAGTTTCAATTTATTAAAACTCAAATCTAAATTTTATTCTATTCAAATTTAAAGTATTTTCAATTTGAATCCATTCAATTGTCAATCTTATCGAAATCTTAACCGATTAAAATCGTAAATTATCCAAATTCCAATTTATTTAAATTTTAGTTTATTCAAACTTCAATCATTTAAACTTTTATCCGATTCCAATTTCAACTGATTATTTCAAAAAATTATTGATACATTTAATATTATATCAATTAGTTTTTTTGTACTTTATTTTATTTTATGATTTTTGTTTTTTAGATTTTTTCACCCATTTCAAAGAAAATAGGTGCAGTGATACTTTTAATTATTATCTGAAAACATTCATTGAATTTAGAAAGGAAAAAGTCCTGGTACTTAATATTGTAAATTTATCAATTTCATATAACACAAAAATACTTTTGTTTCTATTGTTTACTACTGTCTACTATTATTATTGTCAGATATATTTAGATATTTGCTACTATTAAGTGGAGTTTCCATTTGAGGTTAATAGAAGTCAGGTTTCATCAGTAAACATGGCTTCTAAGAGGAAAAGTTTATAGATTAGATCACTAAGTTGCCGTAACATGTGCGGTAGAACTAAATTATTACCAAAATTCTTGTTGTTTCACAAAGATAATATTAATTTATCTCACAATTTGGACAGAATACCTATTAAAAGAAAATTCAAACAAATCATTAAAATAGCAAACATATTTTTTTGAAAAATGGGAAAAATGGTTTGAATAATCGTTTTAATGTATTTAGTGCTTGTTAGAAAGTACTGCACGAACAATAATTTGAACATAGTTATGTAATTAAATTAAGCACATTATGTGATTTCATTAATTAAATTAATAACAACTGACATATTGACTTTCATGAACAATTGTTTAAGCAGGAGTTGGACACATATTCGAGAAGAGATTATGTTTGAAGTAATTATTTTGCTTTTTGTAATAGAAAAACTAACTTTTACTGTAATTTTTTTTTAGACGAAAGGTGGAAAACTTAATTTAAAACAAAATGAACAATTAAAACTCATAATTGAATATTATAATTAAAGATATTTGAGATTCAGAAACGTTTTAGAGAAGCGGGAGAAACTATAAATTTGTTTCTAAATTTCAAAAATCTTTAATTTGTATCTAGTTATGAGTTTTAGTGGTACATTTTGTTTTAAATTAAATTTGCCACCTTTCGTCTAAAAAATTACAATATAAAAGTTAGTTTTTCTATTGCAAGAAGCAAAATAATTACTTTAATCTTAACCTCTTTTCGATTATGTGTCTAAATTCTTACTAAAGTCAAGTTTCAAATAATTTTATCGTAAACAGTGTTAACATAATATATTCTTAAATAGAAAAAATACTTTTCTGAAAATCGAAAACAAATAGAGTATTCACAGAAATTGACGCATTTACCCTATATTAAAAATTTTTTTATTTAATTTTCTAAAGAACTCGATTTTACAAATAATATCACCTATAATATTTTTTATTTCCACCTACTTAAACATTTTTCATTATAATGAAATAAGAAATAGATTATAAAAATGAATATTTTTAATATTTATTCAAATAATATTTTCAAATTTTATTTTTACCTCCTTAAACATTTTTCATTAATAATAAATAAATTATAAAAATGAATATTTTATAATATTCATACAAAATTTATATGAATTTTTCAACATTTTTCTATCTGTCTTTTTTTAACTTGAACCAATGAAATTTAAAAGAAGTCAACTTCATAACAAAAATTACCCCATTATTGACAATAAGTGTGACATCTTAAAAATTAACTCAATCCTTTTGTCTAAAGCTCCCTGTTTTAATAACTATTAATTCTTGAAAGAGAAAAAAGTTACATCAATATATTTTACAAAATAAACGGTTTTTTGCAGTGACAAAAAAGAGAAGTTCTGACATTTACGGATTTTATAATTGCAACCAGTCATTGCGGACCAATTTTTGAAAAATTTGATTCTTTCAAAAATGATTCTGTATGGTTTTTAAAGTATAAAATGAAAAGAAATATGTTGAAATTTCTATTATTTACTTTAAAATATGACTAATTTAAGAATTACGGAGAAACGTCACTTTTTAGCTAGAAAAGATGTAAAATAATTTAGAATATCCTGAAAAGTGGAAAAATTATGGTTTGTATTTGTTTAAAATTATTATTTTTAAATGAATAAACACTGAAAAAACTGTAATATATTTTCAGGCTAAAAACGAGTAAAAAAACCACCTCCAACTTAGAAATAAGTAAGTATATTGCTTTAATTCGAAAATGTATTACAATTTTTATACTTTATTATTTCAAAAACTAAGCTCAGGACCAACGTGAAAATTTTAATGTGAGTAGAGTCAAGTGTGATTTGAATATTAAATTTATGCTTCGTAAACCAAGATATAAGGTCGTAAATTCGTGTTTTGAATTTAATATTTCTTATAATTCAAAGTCAAAAATTAAAAGTTAAAATCAGTTTCATCTAACTGGGTAAGTTAAAACTTATTTTAATAATTCCATCTTCTTACCAATTCAGTGATTTATTCATTTTAAACTAATAATTTTAATAATTCTGAACAAATACAAACCATAATGTTTTCACTTTTCAGAATAATTCTATATTTCTTTACATATTTTCTGTAGCTAAAAACGCGACGTTTTTCCATACCTCTTAAAAAACATATTTTAAGATAAGTTAAAGAAATTTTAACATAAATATTTTATTTTCATACTCTAGAAACCATCCCTGACGAAATTATCGGATTAAATTTCACTCCGTTTGAATAAATTTTAATCAGTATTTTTCCGTGGCAATCCGAAATTTGTTTCCGAGCCAATCAGTTTTTAGCCGAGTCTAAAAATAGATATAACTTAACGAAAAATTCTTTTTGAATCATTCCGAATTAATCCGTTGCATTCGGAAGCTAAATTTTAATCCGTATGAATTATGTTATTTCATTCCAAATTAATCCGTTCTAATTCTGATCGAGTTTATTAGGAATGATTCGGAAAGAATTTTCGTCAAGTGACATCCATTTTTCGATTCGGATAAAAACTGATTGACTCGGAAAAAACTGATAATAAAATGCAATTCGATACTTTCGTCAGGGATAGAGAATCATTTTTGAAAGTATCAAATTTTTTCCAAAATTGGTCTGCAACTAATAAAATGTATAATTGTATATATTATGTATATAATATGCACAATAGGGTGACCGTTCAAAATGATATTTTGGAATTTTGTCCATTTCCGGGTCTCATTTTGTCACAAATTGAAAAAACTAGATACGTATTTTTTTTTAAATTAATATTTAGTGGTGCCTGTAGGCTATTGAAATTTTGTATGTATTTTGCATGGGGGAAAAAACTTGTTTTCGTAGATTTCCTATAAAATCGTTGAAAATTAATATTTTTTAACTAAACTACTCTGTTTCTCTTCATAAATGTTCAAAGAATAATATACAATTTTTAACATATGAAATTTGTTAAGTTAACTATTTATTACAGGACCCAAAAGTTGACTAATAAAAACCAAAGTAGGTTATTATTGGCAAAAAATATTAATTCTGTAGAAAACGAGAAATTTAAACTGCTAATCATGGTTTCTAATGTTTTTGAGGTCGCTGATTACAAATCTGAAGTCATATTTAAAAAATTCAAAATGGCGGATTCAATATGGCGGCCATAACAAAATTTAAATTAATCAATTTCTAGGAAACTTCGTATCAGGGGGTTTTGGGGGTCTCTGATTACAAATTTGAAGTCAGGTTTTAAAAATTCAAAATGGCGGATCCAATATGGGGCTATGAAAATGTTAAAATCATCAATTTTTATGAAACTTGGTATCAAGGGGTTTTTGGGATCCCTAGTTACAAATCTGAAGTCAGATTTAAAAAATTCAAAGTGCCGGATCCAATATGGCGGGCATAATATTAAATAGGTGAGAATTATAGTTATGTCCATTTCATCGACATTTCGCTTCCAAGTAAGCAAAATAATATGCTTCCTCACAAAGGAAGCAAAAAAATAATAATATATAAATTAATTGGGGAAGTCATTAAAAAAAGAAGAATTTTAAATGCAAAAAAATGTAAAAACATGAATTATTTTACAAATTCTTGATCAATTATAAACTTTATATAGGTCAATCATTTCATTTTGAAATAAGGAATATGATTTTTGTATTTATTAAGTTGTATTTTATCATGAAAAAAATTTTTGTCAAAAAACGATTTTTTTCGATGAAAAAGGTGCTCAAAAAAATTTGGTTGGGTACTTTCAAAAATCCCTGTGTCCAAATTTAAATATTCATGAGCTTAATAAGTCATTCAAACTTCATTTAAATCCGTTGAAGCGTTCTCGAGATATTCTAAAAACAAAAAACGCTATATACACACACACAGTCACATACATCTGGACATTTGTTTAGGAATGAAAATTTACTCTTTTTAGATGAAAATAAGTCAATTTAGACTATTTTTGAAAAATCGAAAATCTTAACGATCATAAAGCTTTCTCTATGAGGAAGCAAAATATTAATAATTTTTTATGAAACTTGGTATCAAGGGGTTTTGGGGTCCTTAGTTACAAATCTGAAATTAAAAATTCAAACGGGACTTCGCTGCTAATTAGAAATGGGAAGATTAGTATTTATTAGCTAGATAAGTTTCGATCACAAATTAGATGACACAATGTGCCTCTGAAGCACAAATTTTGTTGGCTACAGGGATATGCTATTACATAATAAGTTTCATAAAAAATTACTAATTTTTTAAACATTATGCCCGCCACATTGGTCCGGCACTTTGAATTTTTGAAATCTAACTTTAGTTTTGTAACTAGGGACCCCAAAAACCCCTTGATACCAAGTTTCATAAAAATTTATTAATTTAAAATTTTTCTTGGTCGCCATATTGGATCCGCCATTTTGAATTTTTAAAATCTGACTTGAGATTTGTAATCAGCGATCTCAAAACCATTAGAAACCATGATTAGCAGTTTAAATTTCACGTTTTTTTTCAAAATTAATATTTTTTGCCAATAATAACCTACTGTGGTTTTTTTTTGGGTCAATTTTTGGGTTCTGTAAAAAATAGTTAACTTAACCAATTTCATATGTTAAAAATTATATATTATTTTTTGAACATTTATGAAGAGAAACAGAGTAGTCCGGTCAAAAAATATTAATTTTTAACGATTTTACAGGAAATCTACGAAAAAAAGTTTTTTTCCCATGCAAAACTTCAATAGCCTACAGGCACCACTAAATATTAATTTAAAAAAAAAAAAAAAAAATACGTATCTATTTTTTTTACAATTTGTGACAAAATGAGACTCGGAAATGAGCAAAATTCCAAAACGTCATTTTTAACGGCCACTCTAATGTACAAATAAATAAATTCTTAGGGCAGTTTGGAAAATCCAATACGAGAATACCAGCAATATTAAAAGCTTTAGAAATTGAACATTCTTTGCGAGGTAATTTAGCTTGGTACGAAGTAATCGAACCCTCAATTGCATTAGCAAGAAATGGATTTATTGTTTCGAGGGAGTTTGCCAACGAAATATCAAAACACACTGATTATGAAAAAAAATTTGGTCCTGTTAATGGAGGGGAAACGTTTAAAAGGCCAAATCTCGCTAATACTTTAGAACTGATTGCTCAGCATGGTACTGATGGTGCGTATATTTAATTTCATTACTTGTCTACAATTTTCTTAATGTTTTTAATTAGCTAAAGCAATTTTTAGTTTTTTATTGTATGTTTACGCTTTATTGAAAATTGTAATTTTGCTTTGTTTTTATTTGCTATGTAATATATATGTATATTGTTTGTGTTTTTGCTTTTACGTCCTTAGTCCTCTATAATGGTTCTTTGTCAAAAAACATTATTGGCAAAATTGGCTCAGACGAAGCACTTTTGCACGATTTGGCAAACTACAAACCTCAGGTTCACGTAGCAAAAGAGATGCCGCTTTTTGAGCACACAGTTTATTATCCATCTCATGCTAATCTCCTAGAATTGTCTTTACAGGAACTCGATAAGCTCAATATTCAAATAAAAAATGCGTCCACAATTGAGTCGCAGATTCGAGTTGCTGATACCCTTATACATGCAAATCTCATCTCTCAGGAACTGAGTAATTAGTTTTCGTTAATTTACAATCTAAAGCTTATTCAATTTGTTTCTGTAAATGTTGTGTTTTTTATTTAGCTTCACAGTCTTCTTCATTCTTGTGTTTTTAATTTTTATTAAGCAACAATTATTTTATTTATGGGGCATTTCATTTCAAACCGTTGCACCTAAAAAACACGATCGCAAAAAAGGTTCCTTTTTAAATAAAATCAATTTGATGAAAATTAAATCATTAATAATATGTTATGCACTATTTTGAATATTTTTTTTATATATTAAATGTTTATAATAAATATAAAGGAATTAGAAACTTTAACTTTCTCTCATTATAGGTTTCAAGAAAATTTGGGAAGGGGTGTTTTGAGATAATAAGAGCTTTAGACCTCAAATAGGAATTTCTTTATGAAATTAAGAAACGTTTTTAAAAATTATAAGATTAATCAAAAGAGCATTAAATTCTCTTTTAAACTAGTGCATAACATATTATCAATGATTTAATTTTTATCAAATTAATTTTTTTTAAAAAGAACCTTTTTTGCGATCATCTTTTGTAGGTGCAACGGTTTGAAAAGCCCCTTATACAAAATAAATCATATTTTCATTTTTATCAACTTTTTTTTTATTTTAACAGATATGCAAAATAAATACGCTGGTGTTGTAGCAATAGATTGGCAAGGAACTTTTGTATCTATTGTAACGTAAGTTACAAATATTTTTTCGATTATTTTCAACGAATTTAAAACACTGAAAGTTATATTGTTTTTTTTTTATTTGGCAGGGGTTTGAACAAACCATTGAATGTGTCACTAATAACTGATGCTGGATTTTTTTTGGATACCGTTGACGATGTGGATGATTTAATAACTCTAACTCCAATAGTTTTCCATGACAACGTTCCTAATTGTGGCTTAAGTGGATCTTTTAATTCGGATGATCCTGTAGTTACTGGCCAAATACTTTACAATTTTCTTGCACGTGGATTCAATCTCTCAACGGCAATAGAATATCCAAGGTAAATATAATTTTTTTAAATTAGGGTAAAACTCATTCAACTAAAGAAATTTTAAAACGTTACAATTTTAAATTTAATATAGAATGATTAAAATTAATATAATTTATCTAATTAATTTAAAAAACAGAAATATATTTTAATAATTTAAACAGAGAAATGATCTTTGGAAGCTGGGTAAAATAAAAAATTAAATTTCACTCATCGAATTTTGCATATAAAATGCCATTCAATTTTATTATGCAAAAAAAACAACATTCTCGAAAAAATGTTCATAATTAAACATAATTTCAATGTAATACTTAAAACAACTTAAAGTTATCGGATATTGTTGTTAAGATTTTACGTCAACTTAAATTTAAAAGTATTCTATCTCTGTAAAATAATTTCTTTGGAAATAATGGCTTAAATCCACTTAAATTATAAAAGCTCAAATTTTTAGCCGCTGTGTAGAGTCGTTAGAGTTAGGAAAGTTTTTTCCCTATAATTTTCCACAAAATTAAAATATCTCATTAAAAAAGCCGTCTCCGTGTTAAATTAAAATTGATGAAGATCGAAATGTCTGATTTTCCATTTCTTGTAAAACAATAATATTCACAATTTAAGTTGTTAAGATAAAGCGAAATAAATAGTATATTTAAATAAGTTTAAATAAATTTCAAATAAGTATTAAGCTCATCAAATTATGCACCTTGGTAGAAAAAATTACTGACAAATTTTGCTGTACCAGTGACGTCATTTTCCATAACATGATCTAAACGAATAAAATGTGATTTATATTTCACCCGCCGTTCATCGATCATTTATCTGTTTATATTATTAAGAAGAATCGAATTAGATACATACCCGAGAAGAGGTTATGTTTAAAGTCATTATTTTGCTTTTTAAAATAGAAAAACTCACTTTTACTGTTATTTTATTTAGACATAATGAAGCACATTTAATTTAAAATAAAATTAGCCGTTAAAACTCATAATTGGATAAAGACTAAAGTTTTATGAGATTCAGAAACATATTTTTAGTTTCCCTCATTTCTCTAAAATGTTTCTAAATCTCAAAAAACTTTAATTTTTCTCCAATTATTAGTTTTAATTGTTTATTTTGTTTTAAATTAAACTTGTCACATTTTGTCTAAGTAAAATTACATTAAATTGTAGTTTTTCTATTTCAAAATCAAAATAATGACTTTAAACATAACCTCTTCTTTAGTATGTATCCAATTCCTCCTTAGATAATTTGGAGGGAAGAAATTCTGATTTACTATAGAAATATATTCTTCTAGATATTACCTGATGCCAAACGGTGTAGCCATTGAAAATGATAATCATTTTTCAATTGATGAGGCAGTTGTAAATGAACTGAAGAGTATACGCGATTTATCAGATATAGATGCAAATACTATATTAAAAAGCGTTAACATGATTATCCAACGAAACAATATGATCTCAAGTCATTCAGACAGTAGAGGAGACGGTTTGGCTTCACGATTTTAAAAGCCAACTTATCAAACAGATAATTATTTGTAACGTTATTTAATGATAATCAATTAATGTTTCTTTGAGAAACATTTCAGACTGATTGGGTACTTAAAAAAGTATAATCTCAAAGATTTATAGTAAATTTTTCACACATTAAGAACAAAGGTATTTTTAGCTATAATTTCTTGTAAAGTTTTGTATTTATTTTTACAATAAACATGATTTTAAGTAAGAACTCAATGATTTTTAATAAACATTTGAAGCATTTATAAAGTTTCATGATAAAAAAGAGCTTAATAATCTAATAAATACTTTACTTTTTTAACATATAAAATTGATTAATTTATACATTTACTAAAATATTAATTATTTTTACAAAGCAGTCTTCATTTTTAAACAATTTTTTTGTAAAATGCATTAAACCTTCGATTTATCTTCGATTAACGTGTAACTATTATGCCTTTTTTCCATCTCGATTTGCTTAATTCGAGCATAAGCAGCACTTCCCAACAACACGACAAAGTTACTCATCCACCAAAGAGTTGATTTACTTTCTTTATAACAATAAGTAGCGAGCACTGTTTGTACACAAGCTTTTGCAGTTCCACTAATATTATGAGTTAAAGGTGATGTAACTTTTATTTGGAGCATAGTGACATACCCGATTGAAAATCCACAAATTCCCCCGACGATCATGAAAGCCCAGAAAAATGGTTCATTCAATTTATCATAATTCATTACCTCTTGAAACTCGCCACTGATAAGCATCAATGGAATAAAAATAACTATACTGTAGGCGTTGTTGTAATAAGAAAGAAGCCAGATTTCTTGATTTACCGCAGGAAGAACCTGCTTCGTGTGAATTGAATAAAGAGAAAGAGTTAAGGAACCGAGGATGCCAAATAAAGTTCCAATCACAGATAAAGATCCTGCTATGTTCTCTTGGTCTACACCGAGCCAGAATCCAAATACGATTATTAAACAACAAACTATTGACTTAAAAGACGTCTTGTCACCTATTAAAACAATAAATTATTCATTAAAATCTTTAATGTGGAATGATAAAAGAAATCAGGAAATCTAAAAAACAAGTACACTTTGATAAAAAACAAAGTTAAGTTTCTTAATTTGTGAGCAACTGAGCACCCCTGTGTTTTTTTGATGGGAAATAAACATTTGGACTGTTTAAAAAAAAACAAAAAATAACAACCTCACAAAAAAAATGTTGTCCGAGGCACTGCACTAGTGTATTACTACGTAATTTTTTTCGCTGAATCCGAAGACTGAATGACTAGATTGGTTTAACTTTTTGAGATAATCTCAAAAAAGTTTTTGAATAAAAATTGAAGCAAAAAAATTTTTTTATCCGGGGCACTATGCCAGTGTATTCCTACGTATTTTTCGTAGCTGAATTCGAATCCGAAATCAGAATAAACAAATTGGCTACAATTTTTGAGATAATCTAAAAAAAAACTGCTCAAAAACACGAAAAAACCAAAAAAGAATTTTTTTTGTCTGAGACACTATATGCTATATATTACACATATATACATATACACTATATATTCCTACGTATTTTTCTCCTCTAAATCTGAATCCGAAGTCAAAATGACCATTATCTAAAAGATTTTAGCTAAACTGATTATTTTGACTTTGGATTCAGAATTAGCAGAAAAAAATACATAGAAATACACTAGCGCAGTGTCCCGGACAAATTTTTTTTTTCGTATTTGAGCAGTTTTTTGAAATTATTTCAAAAACTTTAGCCAATCTGGTTATTCTGACATCTGATTCGGATTCAGCGAAAAAAATTCGTACAAATACACTTGCGTAGTGTCCCGGTCAAATAATTTTTTTTTCTTTATTTTAATTTGTATTTTAATTTTTTTTAGATTGTCTCAAAAAGTTGAACCAATCTAGCAATTCGGTTTCGAATTTAGCGAAGAAAAATACGTAGGATATAGCATATACATATATAGTACATACTAGTATAGTATTCCGGACAAACTTTGTTTTGTGGGGATCATGATTTATATTAACTAAAATTTTATTTTATTAAAATTCGAGTCTGAGATGAATAAAATTATAATTAAAAAAATTGAAAGTTAATTGAAATTTCAGTGAAAGAAATTTAAAATTTATAAAAATTTTCATCGAAATATAAGATTTTGCTAATAAATATTAGAATTGATTGAAATTTGAATAGATGGAAATTTGGAACAACCGAAATTTGAATCGAATAAAATTACATTAAATGATAAAAAATTTTATAAATTGAATTTTAGTTCGAATGAAACTTGAATGAATTTAAGTTTGGATTAATATAAAATTGAAAGGATTAAAATAAGGATAGATGTAAAGTTTAATTAATTAAAAATGAGATAAATTGAAGTTTGTATCAATAGAAATTTAGATTAAATTGAATTTTTAATCGATGGAAATTTATAATAATTAAAATTTAAAAAGATTTAAAATTTGAAAAATTAACAATTTTGATTGATTGAATTTTGAATAGTTTGAATCGATTGAAATATCGTTAAATAAAAATTCTGATTAATTAAAATTTGAATTCAAAAATATTGAAAAGTGGATTAAATAAAAATGAGATAAAATAATGTTTCGATCAATTAAAATGTGAATAGATTAAACATTTGATTAATTTTAAATTTTGGAATAATTGAATTTTTCATTAATTCAATTTGTATTCGTTGAAATTTAAATAGATTGAAAATTTGATAAATTTAAGTTTTAGTTAATTGAATTTTAAATAATATTAAAGTTTAGTTCGATTGAAACTTGGTTTAATTTAAATTTGAATAGATTCAAATTTGGATACTGAAAATTAGATTGAATTAAAAATAAGATAAATTGATGTTTGGATCAATAGAAATTTAATTGAATTTTGAATTGATGGAAATTTGTAATTATTAAAATTTGAATCGTTTAAAAATTTGATAAATTTAAGTGTCAATTAATTGAAATGAAGAATAATTAAATTTTGAATTATAGGTTTCGTTTAACTGACACCTAAATCAATTTAAATTAGGATTATATACCCATAAGTAAAATTTAAACTGTTTAAAATTTCCATAGATTAAAAATTTGATAAATAAAAAATTAAATAAATTAAAGTTGTTTTACAATCAGTTTACTTTCATTTTTTAAAAATCACACAAATATTCCCATAAAAGTTATGTTTTTTAGATTTTCCCAATTAATTTTTTTATATGATTTCATTGTAAAATACGAAAATTTTAAAGTTTCTTACCAAGAATAATAAAGGTAAAAACTACATTAAATACTGTGGTCAATGATCGTCCTATATAATAAAACGCAACATCAACGTATTTTAAGCATAAATTATTGCAAGCTATCATTCCAGTAAAAAGAATGGATAATGGTAGAACCTGAAAATTCACAATTAATTATATACATTTCTTTTTAAATTCAAGAGTGTAAATTCTAATAACAGGGATCACAGCCCCTATTGTTAGTAAAAAAGGGGAATAGGGGCAAGTTTTTTTTGAAATAGGGGACAAAAAGGGGACAAAAAGTTTGCTTTAAAGTCAATGATGGCGACTTCCATTGAAAAATTGAAGATTTTAAATATGGTCTTAATAGTTTTTTCTTTTTAAATAGAAGGAAATTTAGTGTTTACTTATCCTAAAATGTCAAATTAATATTCTTTAAACAAATTTTTAACTAAAAAATAAGGAAAATAATTAACAATTGAAAATAAAACTCGAAAAATATTTACATAATTAAACAATTGAAGAAGAATAATTTAAAAAATTAAACAATAAACAATAAATTTTAACTAGAAAATTGAAAAATTAAGAAAATTATAGAAATAACTGTTGGAAATGATAGCAAATTGAAAAACTAAATTGAAAATCGACAAAAATAATTGAAATTCAAGAAAATAATAAAAACGTAATGAAATAAATTGAAAATTTAAGAATTGAATAAAATAATTATTGAAAAAATTAAAGAATAATTGTAAAATTTTAAAAGAATAATCTAAAAAATTGTTGCAAACAATTGAAAATTAAGGGAAATAAATAATAATTGAAAAAAATAGTTGAAAAGTAGATTAATTCACAATTGGAAAAAATAATTCAAAAAATCAAACAATATTAAATTTAAACAAAATAATTCAAAAACTATGAAAATTATAGGAATACCTAATTGTTGGAAATAATTGAACATTAAACAACTAGATTGCAAATTGAAAAAAATAATTAAAATTAAAGAAAATAATTTAAAAAAGAGGAAAAAAATTGAAAAATTAAGAAAATAATTAAACATTGCAAGAAGGAATTTAAATTTAAAGAATAAACTTAAAAATTGAAAAAAGTAATTAAAAAAAAACGATAATTATTGAATATAGAATAAAATAATTGAAAAAAGCGAGAATCTTTTAATATTAAAGACATTAATTTGAAATTGAAAAATGGAATTTGAAATTTAAAGAAAATAGTTGTAGAATTAAACATTTAAATTCAAATTTTGAAACAATTTTTGTGACTGAAAAAAAATAATGAAAAATTGAATTAAACTGAAAATTTAAAAATTAAATTGAAATTTAAAGAATATAATTAAAAATTGAAGAAAGTATTTTAAAAAAGACGAGAATCATTAAATATATTTAAAAAATGGAAATGTTTTAGAATGAAATATTTAAAATTGAAAAAAACATTTGAGAATTGAAGAAAATAGTTGTAGAATTGAACAACTGAATTGAAATTTAAAACAGTTTTTATAATTGAAAACAATTATTGAAAAAAGTCGAGAATTGAAGAGAATTTTTAAAAATAATTTTAAACTGAAAACATTATTTAAATTTTTTAAAAATAATTAAAAATTTAGGAATTAAATTACATTTTTAAAACTACAGATAGATAATTGAAAGAAAAATTACAAAATGATAAAATTATTAAATATTAAAGAAAATAATTGACAAATGTAAAAAAATTTGGAAACTGTCGAGAATAATAAACAAGAGAACAAAATAATTTAAAAAGTTAGAGAATAGTTATAAAATTTTGAGAGAATAAGTGGAAGTTAAAAAAATTGTTTAAATTAATTAAAAATTGCGGAAAATAAATGATAATTGAACAAATTATCTGAATAAAATTTTGTGTTCTCTACATTACAGAAGCGTTTAAAATTAACAAAGCTTATAATTCTAAATCTAAAAATAAATACATTCTCTTAAACCATTGTTTATAATTTTTTTTAAAAAAGCGGCTAGCTCTGCCTTTTTCATTAGGATTTAAAATTACCTGCAGTCTTTTAAAAATGGCAAATAAACAAAAATAAACTGTGGTCAATCTCCCTCTCTCCCAAATAGCTCAGCGCGATTATTAAATGATTAAATGATACAAATTCAGAATTAAGTAAAAAATAACTTTGATAAATTATAAATTTAAATTTGAAAATTAGAAATAGGGGAAATAGGGGACAAATCTTTAAAATAGGGGAAATAGGGACAAAACTTCAAAATAGGGGGAAAAAGGGGAATAGGGGACAGTCTGTGATCCCTGTAATAATTTGCAATCTCACATCTATAATAATTTAGTAATGATCTATAATATTCATACCTTTTTTACAGTATCCTTTTTGAAGGGGCTCCCTTTTGGAAAAGAAACGTAATTTGGACATAGTCCTGCACAGCCTTTGAGAATTAAACAAATAACAACACTCACAATACATTGAAACCACGTAACAAAAAGAGGGGCATTTAATTTTACTGAATCACTAGAAAGCAAGGCTTTATTGACAAAAACTGTCAATATAGAAACTGACCTGAAAACAATTTAAAAAGTTTAAGTGCTACTTCCTTCGTCAAAAAGTTGCGAAAAAATAATTACTACTCACCAATAAAGAGAAACGACAAAGATAATATAGAAATATTTTGCTCCTAATGTCTGATTTTCCATTTCTTGTAATAATTATTTGGAGTTGTCGTTTTATGAATTATTTCTTTTAAAACTCATGTTCCCTGAAAAATGAAGTTTGATGTAATAACTTACACTTTTAGTAAAATTGAATTGTCCAAGAAATAAATTCTATTCATTGTAAACACCGTAAAAAATTATTGTATGTCAAATTATTCACCGAACGTAATTCTACTTTATATTACAATTTACAAATTTATAAACAACATACCTTTTAATTTTATCAACCGGCAAAAACGGGAGAAATTGAAAAGAATAAGATTTTTTTGTTAAAAATATCCAAAGATATTTTTTTGAAAATAAATAATTAGATTTAAATTAATTAAAATTTGCGGTAGCAAATCGCAGATAATAAAAGAAATCTTTATTATATTTTCTTAAAATATTGTCATTTTTTGGTCAAAATTGATCCATATTTCTGGAATTTTAGTTTAATAATTAAATTCTTAAATTAATTTTTCTTTTATTTTGACAGCAATTTTTTTTATAATATTTATTTGGGTCCTAACGAGGATCCTAAAAAAGATTGGGTGGACAAAAATGTAAAATCTTCATTTTTATCATTTTCAGAGTTTTTCTTTTTTTAAAAACTACAATTTTTATTTAAAAATCCCATATATTTGATTATATTATTATTATTATATTATTATCATTAAAAAAGAGCGAAAAAGATAGGTGATGAAAATTATTATAATAAAAATTGTGAAAGAAATTTGATGGTTTATAGGTAAAGGATCAATGAAATTTCAACTCATTGTTTAGGAGTGATAATTTTGATTATGGCATCATTATTGAATTTAAAATCATGTTATGCTATCAAAAGTTTAAAAAAATGTATTTCACCGATAAATTGTGATTTCTGAAGAATCATAAAAAAAACAAGAAAAGAAATTGTTAAGAAAATAGAGAAAATTGTAGAAGAAGTTTTACTTACGAAATTTTATTATCTTTTGATAATAAGTTACAAATTCTAAACTGATAAAAAATCATGATTATTTATTTTTCACATTTTGCATGTCTTTCGAGCCCAAATATCACAAAGAATCTATAATATAGTTTTCTGCTTTAGTTGGAATTTAAAGTGGTTGAAATCTTAAAATAAAGGTGGTTGCCTTCTCTAAAATTTGCAATGATTTCTAATAACTTTCCTTATTCTTTTTTTAGTTTTCCAATTAATTTTTTTTAGTTTGAATTTAATTGAAACTGTCATCAAATTCTTTGTGTAAACTTTCTGTAATTTTGAAGAACTTCTTTCTAAATACTCTTTTAAAACATTGTTGAACTTAATTTCAAAAAATATGATTTATTTCAAACTTTTTTGAATCTCTTGGTATGCCTGATTCAGTAAATAAATAAATTTTCATCTAAAATTTATTTATCAATATATAAGATATAAATCGTGAAAAATAATAATATAATAAATATTTTAAACACTGTGAGAAAGAATAATGGCTGAATATAGAGTAAGTCGACTGCGAGTTTTAATCGTTTTTCTAATATATATAATGTATCAGTAGATTCGAGGTTGTTAAAACTTTTAATTACATTTTATATTTTACAGCCGGATTATAAACAATAAACATATAACATTGATAAACAATCCATAAAACCAGTGTTTGATTTAGGGTCCGTCCATAAAGCATGTGATGCATATTTTCGGAAATTTAACACCCCCCTCCCCCTCGTGATGTTTTTTTCATGCAATAAAATTTTTTTTAACATGTAGCGTGATATTTTGTTGACACCCCCCCCCCCCCCACCCCCTAAAGTATCACATGCTTTGTGACCCCTTAGTAATATTAAAAGATTTCTTGTTATAAAATAACATTTAACATGTAATTTGACCAAAAAAAGTATCTCTCTTTTTATAGAGTAGTATTACAAAATTTCATAAATATATAAAGTAATGTAAAAAATAAACGTAAATAATAGAATTCTGTTTAAAAATGTTAATTATTTTTAATTAATTCAAAAATTAATTCTTAAAAATACTAGTAGAGAATAAAGCACTTACTTGTGTAATTTATTCCACAATTTGAGATGCCACCTCAACAAGTCCAGAAATAAATATTGATACAACAATCAATGTTTACATCCGCATGAGTTTCTGAGATAAAAGCAGACAGCAGCCGACAGAAGAAAAAAATTCGAATTTATACTCTGTAGTAAAATATAAAGTTAAAAAAGTTTGTCAGTTGAATCAACAGTTAATTTACAATCTTGTATTTGTAAAGTTAGTTATTATTTTGTTCATTCTTCATAATTTACAGATATATTTGTTAGATGTAGTGCAAACTGACATTTGGCAGAGAAAAAGCGTCTGCTAGACACGTATAATCAAATTTACGTAACTTCCGATTTCAAGCATCAATAACTGACGTAATTTCATGTATATAACGTAACTAACCGGCATAATTTCCATTATTTACGTAAACTGGTGTAAATAACTAGCGTAACTTTACGCAAACTGCATAAAAATACGGTAGTTAAATTTTCAACGCATGCGTAGTAATTCACTCAAAAATGCCATACATTCTGAATTATTATATTTACATTAAAAACAATTCCCAGATACAAAAAACTGTTTCGATTAACTTCAGATATCCGCAAAGATTTCCACTATTTAAAAAATGTAGTTCTATCTCGTGGCATTGTATTTATTTGTAAATGCATACTGTGTACCCAATTTTCATTGGGAATTTCCCATGAATCACTGCTCTGAAAGGATGCGCAAACCATATTGCGCGACTGGTCTAATGTATGTGTCATAATCCAAATGTGAGTGTAGTAGTAATGTCTGATAAAGAAAGCGATGGGCACCCTAGTAATTGTGTAAATTATTTTGAAGCCTTGACAGTTTAAGAAGAATAAGTTATTTAAAAAAAAGAAGTAACGAGTTGCCTGTAAAATGCGTGAGTGAGGACTGTAAAATTCGTGAGTCTAAAACGAGAAAAGCACGTTAACCGGAAAAAAAGACTTGAAGAAAACTGACTATAGCTACGTGTCCTTTCTCTTTCTCTCTCACACTTTCTGTGTCCCTCTGTCTCTTTTCCATTCTCGCTCTCCATTCATCTCCTTTACTGGAGACTCGACTGCAAGAATCCTGTAAAAAGTGTGAAAAGAGTGAAGAAAAGTTGAACCGGAATTATTCAGACTTTCGTTTCGTGAAGAAAAGTGCTATGGTGTGGCGTCTGTGACATTTTGTGATCAATTGGTTTCCTGTTCCCTTTGAACTGTCTCACTCCCTCTTTCTCTCGTTCTCGGGAAGAAGAATGGAGGCGGTAGCGAAACACGACTTCACAGCGACTGCTGAAGATGAACTCAGCTTTCGTAGAAGTCAAGTTCTCAAGGTAATTTTACAAAACTCACTAATAATTAATCCCCAAAAAATAAGCGACCTAATTACTCGTAAAATACTTAGTTAAACTCAAATCGATGACCCCATTTGAGAAGCTTGTTTTTTTTCTGTGGGTTCGTCGCCCTAACCAGATCCCGAACTTTCTAAGACTCCTGTAAAATTCCAAACGTGCATGACACCTTTTCAAAGAAATTTTTATGTTTTTTTGATTCTATCATCATAATATAGAACTTGCAAATTTAAAAAACTCGAGTTCAAAGACGTCATTGATGGTCTTGTTTTTATATGTATACTGTAAAAGAGCTATATAAACACCTGTTTCGTTTTTGAGTAAAATTTTCTCAAATAAATCTTCAGCAAACAGAAAGTTTAATACTATTGGTTCATTTGATTGTCTTCATAATGATGATTAATACGTCAATTTGAATTCCAGGAAAGTTTTACAACTTGCAACACTAGGTCAAGTTTATGCAACATGCAAAGTTTTTGTTTCATTTAAGTGCTTGGTATTTATAAATTGCATAATTTTTAGTTTCAAATTTACGATTCTAGTTTTATGTTTCTACTAAAATAGACGAGTAGTAACTTTTAATTTTTAATGTATAATGGAGGATACATTTAATTAAGCCCTCCATTAATTTTACTTTTTTATATAAAGCAGTTAATGTTTATGTTGTACTGCAGAATGTTTAAACTACTGAGCACATCAATTTTAAAAAAATTGGTTTTGAATATCAAAAGAACTGTCAACAACCAATTTCCGTGAACGATTGTTTCCATATGAGACTTTTAATCGATATTCTGCATTCATAACTGCAATTGGAAATGAAAAGTATACTTCTAATTAACAAACGCTTTATAGTCATCAAAGCTTGACTTTCTTCACTTACAATACATGATTTATTTCATTATCACTCATTTGCATTCCATTTCTTTTCAGTTGATTCGTTCATTGCTTGCGATGTAGTACAAATAACAAAATATATGTTTTAAAAATAAAACAATATAATGTTGAAAAGTTCGTCGACTTCAGAGTTTAAATATATTCATTTAGTTTAAAAAAAGCACAATGTGAATATTTTTGTTTACAATAGATTACTTGGCCTGCTTTTGTAGCCTAAATATTTCAAATTTTATTCTATTTTAATTTCACTGGAAATATCGAATAGCAGTGAAAGTTTTTGCGAATTTTTTTCTTATCTATTTGTGCACAAGATACAAATTTATTCATATTATTATTTTTCGTTTTTTTTTGCTATAAAAACATTTATTTTTACTGCGGTTAGAATTAAGCTTCAATAATTTTTTAACTTGTTTTAAAGTTTAAAACTTTAATTTACTTTATTTAATACAATTATTGTTATTTATAATTACATGTAACTTGTTTTATGATTATAGATTTTGAATATGGAGGATGATATGAACTGGTACCGAGCAGAATTAGATTCAAGGGAAGGACTTATTCCTAGCAATTACATAGAAATGAAAAATCACGAGTATGTATCGAACTTGATAAAAATTCGCTAATTTATCAAATACAGTAGAAAAATGATCTATGTTAATAGGTACATTTTTTATCTATAAAAATTTTCCTGTAAATATTAAGTCAGTATTCAGAATGAAAAGAAATTTTCCTAAATTGAATAATCAATTACACTGAAGCTTCACTTATTTTAACCCGGTCCATGCAAATTCATGACAAAAATCGCACTTATTTTAACTTCCATGTACTTATAGAGAACTTCTCTGATTGGCTGGTCCAATTCGAAGCAACCAATGAAAATGTTAGTTAATTTTGATTGGTCGATAAGTTAAAATAAGTGAGACTTCGAACTGTTGAAATAAATGTGACTTTACGTAAACGAGACTTTAAATAAGTGAAGTTTCAGTGTAAGTATTTTTGCTAAAATGTTTGAAAAGACTATCATCAGAGAAAAATGTATATTTGAAAAAAGCAAAGAATATTTTGTGACCTGCAAAGGTAATTTTTTTTACCATATAAGGTATTGATAGTATATTAAATAAAATTAGAGTTTCTACAAGTCATTGGATTCTTCTGATAATTCGTAATTTTTATAGTACTTGAGTTACAAAATGTATGTATCAAATAGTTTTCCAACAAATTTTTTATTCTGTGGGATATTTGAATGTATCAGGGAAATTTTATCATTTATCTTATGGAAATTATGGAAAAATCATGGGATTTTGTAAGGAGAAATTGGTTAAAACTCTGAAAATAATCGAAATCTTGAATTGAATAAAATACAATAAAATTTGTAAACTTAAATTTTATTTAAAACTTTTCAGTTGGTATTACGGTAGAATAACCAGAGCAGATGCCGAAAGATTACTAATGAACAAACACGAGGGCGCCTTTCTTATTAGGATCAGCGAAAGCTCTCCTGGTGATTTTTCTCTATCCGTCAAGTAAGTAATTGTATTAATTTCAATCATTTTTAAATCACGTCATTAAATTTTGACGTAAAAAACCGTTTTTCTTCCTTGCATTGTTTATTTTTCTTTTCTATCCAATTTTACGTATTTTTGCGATGTTAAGGAACATTTTTCAGAGTTTAAGTATTACTTATCAATATTTAAATTATATTGTTAAAGATTAATACTAATAATATTTAGTAATATTAGAAATACATAATCTTTAAAAATTATTTCTTAGCATCGTAAAAATATACAAAATTGAATTAAAAATTTTTTTCTAACACACGCACCGAAAGCACAATCTTTCTTACCTGTGAAGAGGTCAGAAAGTGAGTCTTTCCCGGCGACAGGGAGGGAATGTTATAGTTCTTCCCCATGACGTCATTGACAGGGAGGGAATGTACATTCCCTCCCCGTGACGTAATTAACAGGGAGGGAATGTACATTCCCTCACGGTGACGTCATTAACAAGGAAACAAGTGTTTCATGATAAATAGAGTTTTATGACAATTACGCATGCAAAATAGCGTTTTATGATAATCACGCATGCGGAATAGTGTCTCATGAGAATTACGCATGCGGAAGTATTTTTTATGCTAATGACGCATGCGGAATGGACAGAAGCCCAAGCGCATTTTCTGCTGGTTGTCACTCTGCGAATGTTAACTAATTTTTATCAGCAAATGTTTTTATACTTTCGGTATACGTGTGTTAGAAAAAATAGTATGTGCGACACGGGAGAAAAGTGATTATCGACTCGTGTGTTTGCATCCCTCGCCTTCGGCTCGTGATACAAACTCACACTCGCGAAATCACTCACTTTCCTCCCTAGTTGCACAATATACTATTAAGAATTTTTATTTAATCAGGGATCATTTAAAGCAAAGTTGATTAAGCTTTTGAAATACGATGAGAAGAAATATAATTTAAATAGTATAAAAGATACAAAGTAGTGCAAAATTAAAATGTTTTAAGTACATATGATGGAGAATGACGTCACTCGTATAAAGGAAAAATTTGTCTAAAGTTTCTCTTTATACTCTATAAATTATCAATATTTTGACATCAAACTTTGTAAAATTATTAAAAATATCATTAAAAAAATATCCAAAATTAAGTCTTTTTTAAGAGAAAGTTTACGGACAAATTTTGCCTATACCAGTGATATTAAATGCAGTCTATTCTAAATTTTATTCGATTCAAGTTGCAACTAATTCTAATTTCAGTCTATCCAAATTCAAATCGATATAAATTTGAATTTATGCTTGTCAAACTTGCAACATTTTTTTTTATGAACAAAAATCTCAGAAACGTAATTTTGTTTAGTTTATGAATATTGTTATTGATGATCATGTTTCAAATTCTTATTTACATCGAACTTTAAATTTATTCAACTTTTAATTGGTTCACATTTCAAGCAATCTTTCAAGCAATTAAAATTTGTAATTGTTCACAAAATTTATTAATTTAAATATTTGCAATTGATTTCAAATTTAATATATCTCAGTAGATAGCAATTAATTATTTTGAACGTTAATTTATTTTATGTAACATTTTTTAACTTTTTTATAATCTATTTTAAAAAATAATACACTTTTTTTTATCTAATTTCAAGAAATAAGAATAATAATTCATAGAAATAATAGATTGATCGGAAATACAATTGTTAAATTGTTTGATATTTACTCTTCGAATGTGATTATTAGTGACAGACTAGCCGTTTATTTTTAAAACTGAATTAACACAATTGAAAAATAGTTTATTTGTTTGAGAATTAGTGTAGTTAAAAATGCATAGAAAATATGTTCTTTCAAAAAATAAGATGTTCATTAAAATAGAACCAAATTAAAAAATGTGCACAATGGAAAATTAATAAATTAAATCCTTGAGAAAATTGCATAAAATTACAATTTACTTAGCAAACAATGGAAATATTGTGTTAAACTTTTTTCTAATAAAAAATAAACTTTTTTCGAGTCCATTTTTTTTTTTTTTTTTTAACGAAAAATGAAAAATTAAATGTTTTTCATGCATTTGATAATAAAACTTGATGCACGAAATTATATTATATTATATTAATAAATACAGTGTTTCTAAAACTAAACATTCGATTGACCTGAATTAGCTGTTTTCATTAAAGCAACAAAAATTAAGAAATTAATTCAATTTTGTTTAATATTTAAATTAATTTTTTGCTATTATTGAAAAAAATTTCATTAAATTTCATTTAATTTACAAAATTTCTCTTTAATCAACTTTTTATTTTAAAGAACTTTATGAATCAAACTTTAATTTAGCAGAATTATCTTTTAACAAAACTTTAAGCAAGTCGAATTTTTAAATGTGAGAATTTTTAATTTCTATATGCCCGAATTTTCATTTGCACGAATTGATATTGATAGAATTCTTAAAACATTGAATTTTCAATTGGCCGAAATTACAAATGGCCGAACGACAGAAAGATTTCGGCGTGAATTTTAAAATTGACCAATACAAAAAAATCGAGAAAGTTGTGATTCGTTAATTTGAAAATTCGAGCTGAAATCTTTCTGTCGTATTCTTATTTGACCATTTATGATTTCAGTCAATTGAGTATTCGGTGTTTTATCAGGGTGCCCATCAGTCAGGGAAAACAGGGAAAGTCAGGGAAAATCAGGGAATTGAAACAAAATTCAAAAAGTCAGGGAAAGTCAGTGAATTTGAAAAGGACAAGGTATATTTAATTTTTTTTAATGAAAAATTACGGTGTTTTTGTTAACACATGATACTAAAAATTGCAAAACACGATGCGTTTCACCTCCATGTAATGGAATTTTAATGTAATTTTTTTAAAAAACTTATTTTGCTTCATTATCTACAATGCAATGTATTAGTAGGAATTCAACGATCAACCATATTTCCTCCACCGAACATGAACTGCTTTATAGATCTTATTATCTCGGGTTGGAAAGTTAAAAAATAGAAATTAACAAGGATATTATACTTAAGCTATGCAAGGAGCTGAAATTTTCGATATGAGGAAGTTTTGAAGAAAAGACAGTGGAAGATAAACCCGACAAGAATTACGGCATTGAAAAGGATTAAAACATTTCATTGCGTTTTAGTCGAGGTTTTAGTTTTGTTTTTGGGTGAATGCATTTGAATACCTAGAAACGCATTAATTGGCATTAAAATTAGCTAAACGATTTTACCTAACCTTAAAATATCACTCGCAGTTTCACGAATATCAAGTGTTGAATCGAACAGATGTATAGCTAAAACACAAAACTGCATGGCAGTTCCCAAATCAGCAATAAAATATGGTCGATCTACCCATAATTATCGCAGTTCCACGGAAACATTTTTTTCAGTGTTTAATAGGGTTATAAAAATTATAAAAATTTATTTGAGTTTTAAAAAAAATATTTTTATTTATACAGATTTATATTTATAATTATAAAATTTAATGGTATTGAAATTGGGAAAATTGGACACTATATTAAAAAGAACTTCAACTTTTTGATCCATAAAAAATTAATTGTCATTCGTCTTTCCAACATTTCCTTCTTGGAAATAGTATTAAACGTCATTAAAATTACTTTGCTCAAATAAAACATAAAATATCATTCTTCTTTTTTTAAATTATCTTCTGCAGAAGGAACTAAAAGACACAGAAATTAGTAGGTCAGTAAAAAGGATGAAATAGCATTTGTTTTTTCAATCTATTCTCCTTGAAAATGTATTGAAAGGCATTAAACTTTACATTCCCACGAATAGTATTGAATGGCATTGACTTCATTCGATACTTTATCTCTATTATGGCATTAAATGACATTCCAATTTTTTAGAATATTTTTGAGGATTGAAAGGGATTAAAAGAAGTTGAGTTATAATCTACTGAGGGCATTAAATGGGATTCAAGACAAAACAGAAATTCAATGGCATTTAAATGCAATCAGACGTGGGTTTTTTCAATGCTTTTTTTCCAGCTTCTTACCTGGAAATGACAGCAATTGTAAAAAAGACCTATTGAAGAAAAAGCGAAAGAATATAAAAAAATTGAAAAATTCCAAAAGACATTGTAGAAGAACAAATCCAAAATATTAATACCCAATTTTATTTTGTTTATTGAATTTAATTTTTGTACTTGATTGCAAAATAACACTTATAAAAAGTCAGGGAAAATAATTTTTTTGGTCAGGGAAAGTCAGGGAATTTCAAAGCAAAAATGTGGTGGGCACCCTGTTTATAAAATCTATCAAATAGAAATTATTTGATTCACTTACAATTCTGTTAAAAGACAATTCTTCTACATTAGTTATAAAATTAATATTTTGTTAGATTAAAATATGATGATCTATAAAAATGTTGTTAAGCAAACATTTAGGTAAATTTAAATTAAAACTAAACCAAATTCGAAAAATACAAATTTGGCTACAAAGAATTTTTATCTGATCAATTTTGTGAAATGATCATGCGACCCCAAAACTGTGTATTTTGACAACAGTTTAAAAACCGATGTAAATTAATGATACATAAATAAAACGATTTATACAAGAATTAAGAACAAAAAATTGTTAAAATATTTAATTTAATGACACATAATTTTTACAGATGTTCAGACGGAGTTCAACATTTTAAAGTATTGCGAGACGCTCAGGGAAAGTTTTTCCTGTGGGTGGTTAAATTTAATAGCCTGAATGAATTAGTGGAGTACCATCGCACAGCATCTGTTTCTCGCTCTCAGGATGTTAAATTACGTGACATGGTGCCAGAAGAGGTACGTTTTTTAAATTTGCAATTCTTATTTTCAGTGCTCAATAATCGCTTAAACTACGGCTTGATTTTTTATCATATGACTGTATTTCTTTCAATAATTGATCAAAGATAAAAGTGGAGTATTACGACTATACCGCGATTAAAAGTCAAGACGTTAATTACCTTTAATGAATAGTTGAAATGCAAATTTCAAGTCTTATTTGGAATTTCGAATATTGAAACGATTAAAGTCTTGAATTAACTAAAGAGAATATTAATTATTTGATGTTTTTCAGTGCCTTGTGCAAGCTTTGTACGATTTTACACCACAAGAACTTGGGGAATTGGAGTTTAGACGAGGAGACGTAATTACAGTTACAGACCGCACAGATCAACATTGGTGGCATGGAGAAATTGGTAATCGACGAGGATTGTTTCCGTCCACCTATGTCACCCCATATCACTCCTAGGTTTGTATTTCAATTTATTAAAGTATATCGCAACCTTGAAAACCTTAAAAATCTTGAATTCTTCTTCAATTTTCTTAATCGTATTGAAAAACTTGAAATCACTTTGAATTTTGAATACGAAACCTAAAACCTTCATTTAAAGATCGTCTATAAATTAAGTAACACAAATTTTTATAAATTTTGACTCCTCTCCCCTTCCCTATGTTACACTTTTTACATAGGAACCTTCAAAATTGAAGGTTTCCCCTAAAGTGTGACGTAGTTTATGATCGACCCTTTAACACAATTTTGATTGTAGATAATAATTTTTATTCTATAGATTTCTTATTTTACATAATGTAGGTGTTTCCAATTCGCGCTCTTTCTAATTTATATCATATAGAGGACTCTTCTGTCGCTCACATATACACGACTCACACTCTCACAAATTCCACACTTAGTTCTCTTCTTCCCGAAGGACTATTCAGTATTATTAATCAGATTCGCTTTTGTATAATTTTTAATAAATGAGCAGTGTTCAATTGATTTTCTGCCTATCACATAATGTTTATTAGAAATTGTAATTTTTATTTGACTATTTTCATTTAGTAGAATTTTATTTTGACCAATTATTTATTGGAGAGAATTATTATTTTTCTATATCGTCATTTAACAAACATTTTATTTTGGATTATTTCGATTTTACAGCAAACACTTGTAATTTTCATTTAATATAATTTTTTTGTCTGAAATTTGATTTATCGTAATTTTTATACCTCGAAATTTTCTGTTAACATAATTTTCTTTCACCGAATTAGCAATAAATTAGATAAATTAATATTCTGTTAAGAAATATTCGTTTAAACACAAATTATGTGTAAATAAAATATTCTGATTCAGAGAGATAAAAATCATGCTTGCCTAAATAATTCAAAATGAAAGTTATGTAGAGTTCCTAATGGAGCTATCTGATTGGCTGGTAATTTTTCCACAAAAATTACCGGCCAATCCGTGAGCTCTTTTATAAATTTTATATTCTGTGTGTCGGGCGAATGCACCTTCTGGAATTTTTGTATTTGGGAAGTTTAAGATTCTGATTGGTTCTGTACATGGAAAAAATGAAGTCAGTGGATTTTACAGAACTGTTGTAGAATAGCGTATGCACAACCTTTTACTGATCTGAGTTTTGTAAAACTTGGTAAACATTTAGGACAAACTCTAGAAAAGTCGTAGAATTTATCCTGCAATATTCACCACATTTTACAAAACTCAGATCCGTAAAAGGTTGTGCATACGCTATTCTACAACAGTTCTGTAAAATCCACTGACTTCATTTTTTCCATGTACAGAACCAAGTCCAGTAAATGGCTGTATCCGTCAGTCCTAAATAGTTATGTAAAAATGACTAAATTAATTTTTTCGGTGGATAAATACAATTTCTGAGAAATATATATTCGAGAATTTAAACATTCTGACAAATAAAAATCTGAGAGGTTAATTTTTCTGAGAAATGGAGTTTTGTGAGGTTAAATATTTGGACAAATGGCAAATCTGATAAATACAGTTTCTAAAAAGTGCATAATGGAAAAATTGAGTATTCTGAGAAATAGAATTTTAAGAAATTAAATATTGAAACAAACAGTAAGTTCGATAATTACAATATTTGACAAATTCATATTTGGGAAGTCAGATAACCCGAAAAATGAAATTTCGGTAAATTAAATGTGAGGACAAATGGTAAATCTAATAATTACAATTTTTGTCAAATGGATTTTCGAAAAGTTGATTTTTCTGCCAAATAAAGTTTTGGTTTTTAAATATTCAGACAAAAAGTAAGTCAGATACATACAATTTCTGAAAAATGTTTATTCAAGAAGTTAAATATTCTGATAAATAAATTTCCGTCAATTGGACTTCAGTCAAAATGGCGGCTTTCCTTAACATTTTCAAATTTTATATTCCAAATATCGTGAATTTCTTCAATATACAAATTTGGAAGGGAATTCTTCTCACTACTTAAATTTTTAAATATTGTTCCTTGTAAAATAAGTTAATTCATAAACTGCAAAAATTTTTCTCTTGGATTCTTTATAATATAAGTTTTCAGTCACCTTTTTGTTATTTATTTTATGGAAATAAGAAACAATAAATTTAAAATCTAAATTTATTTATAACAATAAATATTTTATGCAAATGCTGAGAATTTTTAATAAAATTGAAATTGATGTTTCAGACCTCGCACAGAAGACATGGAAGGCGTCAAGCGCCATCATATCCGACAACCATCACATACCGGATCAGACTTACCGCGGAATTAATCAACAACATTTTGCAAACACCAGCCATTGAGTGGGCTACCAGGATGTATTGGTGGTCTAAGCGTAAAGTTTTCTAACTCTGCAGGACAAGATAGTTAAAAAAATTGTGCTTAATTGGCGGCTTAGCAACTCTTAAGCCCAAACAAACCAATTGATTAAAAAAAAAAAACAAAAAAAGTGTCGCTAATTGCAGAATGAAACTGCAGCGACTTTACTTCTAAAATTATTCTTCTCTTTTAAAAATTATTTACGTAACTTTTCAGTAGCAAAAAAAGATTTTTTCAAAGAAAAGAGCTTTAAACAGAAAACTAATAAAAAAAAAGAAGAAAAGTATGTGGGGTACCTATATTGAAAGGGGAGAAAATGGGCTACTCGACTTGTAAATCAAAATAAATGCGGTGCTGAAAACGAGGTTGTTCGTCAATGGATGTTAAGTCGCAAGCTAACGTAAACGTGTGTAAGCTTTTCACCAGCCATATTGTACCAATTTATCACGCTCGCCAAGGCACTCGGGATTGCAAACGAATTTCTAACTTTTTCGATACAGCTACTCGACGAATGGGACCTACGCGATATGTCGACTGCGTTCGAGGGTCAAACAATGTGATCAGCATTTTTAAGTAATTAAAATAGTTACGAGACTATAGTAGTGAGAGACGACAATGCTGAGTTATTGTTTTAATTTTTTAAGTACCGCCGAGCGCAGCCAACGGGCCTAAAAGCTGATTTCCCAGGAATAAAAGAACTACTTATACATAAAAAAAACAAACAAACAAATAGTATAGTATTGAGACGCGTTATTCTTCGACATTGGGCGCACATTCATCAATGTGTTCCTCTATTGTAGAAATTATATCTTTACAGCGATTATTGCAGATTGAAAATTGCACAATGGATAAATGCAGTACTACTTTTTAGACAAGCAGCACTTTCTTGATGAGTTTTCCTACCAGATCGTTATTAACGGGTGGCGCTCGAGTTTTTTATAAGTTTCGATAAAAATCGTGTTCATTCGAGAATATCGGACGCATTTTTTATTCAAGATGATTCTTCCTGTTGCATGGCGCAAAAATAGAGGGAATTAAAATAAAAAGAGAATATAAAAAATTACCTTAGTATCCAAGAGACAAGAGTTAATCTTTTACGGATTATCGAACAGAAATTGACTGATTTTATTCATAATTGTAATAATTGTATACAAGGCACAGTATCGGAATTTGGGATTTTACGAAAATAGTACCTACGGCACTAGATCTCAAACAACAATGTAGCTTCTATCCGATCAGTTTTACTTTAGCTAGTACGACTAAGATACTTTTTGTTTTGTCAGTGTTAAACAGTTTCTTTTCTTTTTGTGTAAAGATTATTATTTACAGAATAACGAAGCTGTATAATTTTCAGGCAACGATTTCAATAGCTTGTACATTATTGATGAAATGAAATTATTTTGTAAACTTTTTTTTTTCAGCAGGCTCCGCTCACATTACGTTCATAACGAACGAAATTTATTATGTAATTATTATTATTATTATTATTATTATTAATTTTTATTGTGTTATGTTACATTTTATTATTAACAATATATTATATTAATTGTATTTACCGCTTTTTTTATTTTTACCTTTTTCTATTTGCAAACATTGGCTCGTTTTAAGCTGTTCTAAATATCGATTTACAAAAAGGTGTATTTTTTTGCTGATCATTTTTTTGGTTTTGAGAATATTTAATAATAATATTATTTATTAGTCAATCACATCTTTAACCCTTGGACTAACTAGCCGGAAATTTACTTAAAATTTTGTTTAAAACTCTTATTTTATTTTTAAACCACTTCTTTGTTGCTATAGTCGTGGGAATACCTGAAATAGTCAGGAAATATTTTATTTGTGCATAGGCAAAATTTATAACCCTTAAACTTAATTATTAACTAGAACTGTAAGAAATTATTTATATGAAAATTATTTTTTGAATTTTCACTATTTTAAAAAAGAATTAAATGACTGGATTTTTTTTAAATTTCTCTTAATTTCGTAAAAAATTCCTGTTTTAAATCTAAAACTCTTATTATCCCAAAGCACAACTTCTGAAAAAATGAAAATTTTTAGATAAGAATTATATGAAATCATATTTATTTTAAAATTAATTTTGAAGTGATTCTAATATGTAGATGACATTTTTAACTACTTTTCAAATTTATTATCAAAAGTTGAATGTTATTAATTTAAATTATTATTATTATTATTAAACTCTTTAAATATTTTTTTAACCGCGTTTTATAATTCTAAAAGAAAAATTTTGAATATTTATAAATATAAAAATCATTGTTACAAGTTGTTTAAAAGAAAATGAAATTTTAATTGTTTTTTGAAAATTAAACATTCCAAAATAAGAGTTTCATTTTAAGGTGACATTGATTTTTCAAATTTTATCGGAATAAATGAGACAATGTTTTCAATTTAATTCAATTTTCTTAAAAAAATACTGAAAAACTACTGGAAAAAGATACCAAACTCTAAGTACCTATAAATAACGTTTACCCTAGATTCAAAAATTTAAGCTAAGTTAATTAATTATTTTTTCAAAAATTTATGGAAAAAATTGAAATGGATCATTGAAAACAAGTAGTTTACTGATATCGACTCTCCCCTAAATTTCGATAAAATTTCAAGTTATGAATTTAAAAGTAGAATATTTCTTATTTAACTATAACGTAAATTCTACAAAGTTATTAAAACACGATTGATTACAAATAATTAACAAAATTGACAACAGCAGTGCTTCATTTAAATTATTAAATATGCTCTGTATGCATAAAAAAAGTGTAAGTTATTTTATTTCAATATTTAATCATTTATTGTAGCCTACGTTGTTGAAATATTGTAGTCTTAATTTTATTTTTTTAAATTCACAATCATACTTATAAAATTTGTAATTATATAGGTATATTTATATATATTTCTTTTTTATAAAAAAAAAAAAAAACCCTGTTAACGTTTTCGGGTACAACATTTTTCAGTCAGACTTCTTTAATTTATTACTTATTTTTCATATATCAAGTTATGTTTTTTTTTAATTAATATATTTTATTAATTCATAGGAATTTATCAATCACTCCGAGTCAATAAAACACACATATGTTTTTTTACGTTTCGGCAGCTAAAAACATATGTGTGTTTTATTGACTCGGAGTGATTGATAAATTCCTATGAATTAATAACTTCACCGAGTGGTAACTTCTTTTAAAATAATATATTTTATATTATTTCTACGTAGATTTAAGTATATTCATAGACTTTTTATCTTTTGATATAAGGAATGCTCAATTTCCGAACAATTTTAAAAACATGAAGTCCTTTCTTTTTTTTTTTTATTAATTCAGAAAAATATATTCGCTTCTTTAAAAATGTTAACTATTTCTTTAAAATTTAAACAAAAAATATTTAAATCAATCTAAGAAACTTTTAAAATAATATTCTATGTGTTTGAATCTAATTAGTATTGTAATAGATAATATTAAGTTATTATTCTAAAAGAACCAAGGTTTTAATTAAAAAATAAAAAAATAAAACTTAGAATAAAGTAAATAAATGTATTTTTCTAGGTCTTAAATGTTTAATTTACAAATATTAAGAATTTAACTTATTCAGGGTAAATAGAAAATTGAAATAAAACGAAGTCTTAACAAACTAGTCTATAAGAAATATATCGCCCTGCTGTTTCCGAAGAACGAATGATTTTTACAACTTGACCTCGTTTTAGACCAAAGTATCTGGCAACAGGATCACTGGCTTGAATTCGCATCAGATGATTTTCTTTCAGTTTGTATCTGCACAGAAGTTCTTCCTTTTCGTCAGGAGTCAAGACAATGTGTTCAGGAACTAATTCGTGTTCAGTTATATTAATCAGCAGTTCAGATTCAAGAAAATTTTCAAGAATATATTTTGGAGCCATGTCAACTAAAGACTGCTTTGCTGAAGGAGTCATTCCCTGCTGAACAACAATAATTGCTCTGAAAAAAAAATAAGAAGCTTAATATATAGGTATTAAACAAATTAAAAATAAGACGCATCAACTTATATATTTATATATTAACCAAGAAAATACAACAATCACGTATAATTAATAAACATGCCAAATTACTTTTACTAATTTTACCCAATTGCTGTCCTTTTCTTGTCAAAATTAGTTTCAAATCAATGTTGAAGGACGCTAAACAATTATTATGGATAAGAAAATAATAATAATGCACATTTATTGCAGGGTGGCCACTTTTTTTATGAAATTAAAATCCCGGTTTTCCCGGTCAATTTTTTGGATTTCCCGGTCACAAATTTTGGAACAACTAAATTAGTAGTAATTAAATTAATTAGTATTTTTAAAATTGCGACATTCGCCTTTATATTTAAAATATAACTTTATACTTAAATTTAAATTTTACATATTCTTATAATCTTATTAATTATAATTAAAGCTTAAAAAGTTTTATTATTACAAAATATTAAAATCTAAATTTTTGGACAATAATTTATCTTGAACATTTAAAAAGAATTACGTATTATAATTCCACTAGCAACATTAACGCGCGCTCAAGCGCGCAACAAACTTTGCATTGTTGTGAGTCATTAAAAACTATAAATTTTTGCAAATTCAAGTAATGAAAATTGATGAATATATCTGAAAAAGTACGAAAATAATTGACATTTAAAAACAAAATTCGATAAATGGCTACTTAATTACATAATTGAAAAGAATAATTTAAAATATTAAACAATAAATATTAAATTTAAACAAAATAGTTGTTAGAAATAACTACAAATTGAACAACTGGATTGAAATTTGCGAAAAATAATTGATAATTGGAAGAAATAGTTGAAAAATGACGAGAATAATTAAAAAATTGAAGAAAATAATTATGTGAGAAATGACGAAAATAATTGTCAGTTGAAAACAAAATTCGAAAAATGACTAGATCAATAGACAACTAAAAAAAGAATAATTGAAAAAATTAAACAAGAAATATTAAATTTAAACAAAATAATTCCAGGAAAATGATTATAGGAATAATTGTTGGAAATAATTGCAAATTTAACAACTGGATTAAAAATCGACAAAAATAATTAAAATTAAAAATTGAAGAATGGAATTGAAATTTAAAGAATAGGTAGGGGAGTGGGCCCCAAGATGGACAGGGCCCGAAGATGGACATTTCGTATAAAATTTTTGTTTAAGGTGACAGCGCCTTATGCTTTTTGTCACTTTTGTTGTTTGTATAGACGAAGATTTTGATGCAGATTTGAAGAAAAAAAACCAGTTGGTTTTTCTTCTACACATACCACGTAATTTTGTGTCTAAAAAAAGTTTTGTGACAGTTTTTTCTCAAGTTAGTAAAGTTATTTAAATTTATGATTTAGAATGAGTACTTAACGTTATAATATTCTTTATTTATCGTATAATAATATCCTAAAATGATTTTACTAATTCAGTGTTCGTATATATTTTTTTACTGGGGATTAAAAAATGGCGTCATGTACCCTAAGATGGACAGGCCTCAAATCTCAATGTATTTATTTGCTTATTTTTGATTTTTCACTTTTTTCAATAATTTTTTGAGCCAATTAATTAAAATTTTTTATTTTCTACCATAAAATGTGATGTTATCATTAGAGAAAATGATATTTCGATCTTTTTCGATATTATATTACTTTTTACTGTTAAGCTATTAAATTGAAGTTTTTAAAAAATGTTATTTCTTGATAAATTTCCTAAAATGATTAAAAATTACTTTAAGATTTGTTAAACGATGTTAATTTTTTATTTACTACAATTTTCAGAGATTTTTAAGAAGGTGTCCATCTTGGGGCCACTTTTTTTTAGACCGACAATTTTAACAATTAGAAAAAACGCTTTAAAAAATGTTTATGTTCAAAATAAAATTTTATCTCTGTGGCCATAAGTTACCTTATAAATTGTACTTTCATTTGGTATAAAACATTTTAATATATTTTATTTGGTTTGGATTCTACAGCAATAAGACGAAAGGGTGTCCAATTTGGGGCCCTCTCCCCTATATGAACTTAAAAACTGAAAAAAAAGTAATTGAAAAAAGCCGAGAATTAATTAATAAAGAAGAAAACAATGAAAAATTGGAATTTATATTTGAAGAAAGTAACTGAGAATTGAAGAGAAGAATTCTAGAATTGAATAATTGAATTAAAATTTTAAAACAATTTTTATCAGTGAAAAAAATAATTGAAAAATCCGAGAATTTTGTAATATTGAAGAATTAATTGAAAATCGATCAAAATAAATGAAAATTAAAGAAAATGTTTGAGAATTGGAGAAATAAATTAGAAATTAAAGAATTAAATGGAAATTTCAAGAAAATAATTGATAATTAAAAGAAAAATCACAATATGACGAAAATAATTAAATATGAAAAAAATAGTTAAGTAACAATTCAAATAAAAACAAATCGAAAAAGGGTGAGAAAATCGGCATTTCAACAAAAATTTTTATTAAATTAATGAATAATCATAAAATTGAAGGAGAATAATAAATTTTCAATTGAAAACTGATGAAAATTATGGATAAAATTGTAGAAAATGAATGATAATTGAAGAAATCAATTGAAAAATGAAGAATTGTATTGAAATTTCAAGGAAATAATTGATAATTGAGAAAATTCTATAATTATTGAATATAGAATAAAATAATTGGAAAACGATGAATCCAATTGAAAATTTCAATTTAATTAAATTGAAATTTTAAGAAAATAGTTGATAATTAAAAGAAAAATTATTAATTATAATTATTAAAAACAAAAAATGTTTATGTGACAAATTTCAGGTAAGAACAGACAAAAAATGTTGGAAAGAATAAAAAAATTTGCGGATTATTATTATAGATTTGTGATATATGAAAAAATAATTATTTTCGATAATATTTCTCAGAACTTTTAGATCCACGAAGAAATTCCTGGTTTAGTAACAAATTTCACGGTCATTTCCAGGTTTCCCAGTCAAGTGGCCACCCTGTTGTTGTGTTTTGATTAACTAAAGTTTCAGTCAACTAAAACTCAGATCAAATCAAGTTTAAATAGAACGAGTTTGTGGATAATTAAATTTATTATGAGAACTGAACACAAAATCAATTAAATATTATTTAATTATAGTTTAAAATTTTTCATACAATATATTCATTTATTTTTTTCTTGTCGTAAAAGCTTTTTTAGAAACTTCTAAAACTAACTACTTTTAAAAATATGCATTGTTCAATAATATAATTAAGTTTTTAAATACCTGTGAATTTTTTCCTCCTGCATTCTTTGGCAATAAGTTTTGATAGTTTTGATTCCAATTTTGGGTTCGTCTGGAAAAAATACGAACAACTGATCTGTCGGGTCATCGTTGTGGGCGACAAGAACAATCAAATCACTGCGAGCTGGTCTTTTTTCACTCGGTTTATCGCCAAATTGCTCCTTAAATTGTTCTAGAGTTTGATCCAATTCATCCTGTGTTACAAGATAACCTCTATCGTGACAAAGTTGCATCACTGTTTTTCGGATTCTCCACAATTTATATGTTTCTGCTTCATCATCCATTTTTTAAAATAATTTCAATTTAATGTAGTAAATATGTAAAAGTGATAATTATTTTTAATAATCGAACAAAATGTATTATTTTTCAGATCACCAAATTGTTGCAAGTCAACGTCGAACCATCGAACGACAAACATAACCTCAAATTTGCTCAAAGTTTATGTTCAGTGATGGGTACGTAGCGCATACAAGTTTTTCTTAACGTGAAATTACGTAAATTTTTACGCTTGTTAGACTTTCCCGCCAAAAGTTTTATTTATAATTTCAATTGTTTATAGTTATTTAAAACTCTAAATAAAATAAGATAAATATAAAAGCAAATTGTGCAGTCATTTGCGAAAAACGTGAACAATGACAATGAATAATTTGTGAGATACTTGAAAAAAAAATTAGCTACAGAATTAAAGAATATTTTTACTAAAACTGCTTATTTTCTCACAAAGTCTTGATTGTTTTGTCAGCAAAGCGAATGAAATTACTTACAATATTTATAAAAAATATTTATTATTTACATATATATGTTACTGTACATTTTCTAGATTAAATACTTTTTTAAAAAAAGAATTCTTGATTTCTTGAAATCCATCCATGTATATATGTATTTCAATTATAAAGAATAAAAACTTGAACAATTGTTATCTGTTGTAAAATAAATAAAAAAATATTCGTAAAATCAAACACATTTCCTTAAAATTGTCGATCTGTGCAAATACTCATTGCACAATTGCAAAATTCTCAGCAATAGCTAAATTAATCAGAAAATTTTCTACTGCCGGAGCTAAATTTTTCTCCTTGATGACGCGTGCACTTATTGTTTTCTTCCTTTCATTCACTTCGGACTTGGCAATAGATGTAAGTTGAGTTAAAAGATCTTGTGTTTTATCTGCTATTTCCGTGATTATTTGAGCTTCACTATACATTTGATTCTCACAAAGTTGCACTAAAAAGAGTGCAATTTCTTTATGAGTTTTGGTCATTGTCAAACTTTCTGTAAATAAAAATATCAGATTAAATTTTATTGAAATAGATTAGAAATACATATTTGAACTAGGTCAAAATTATGTCCATTTGATGGATATTTCGCTTCCAAGTAAGCAAAATAATTTGCTTCCTCACAAAGGAAGCAATAAATTAATACATATTATAAAATTTAATTGGAGAAGTTATTTAAAAAAAAAAGGAATTTTAAATAAAATAAGGGTTCCGTTTTGACACTTCGTGTCCGGAACCCCAAAAAATGTAAAAACATGAATTATTTTACGAATTTTTGATCAATTCTAAACTTTATATAGGTCAATCAATTCGTTTTAAAAAAAGGAATATGATTTTTGTATTTATTAAGTTATATTTTTAGCATGGAAATTTTTTTTGGCAAAATACGATTTTTTTCGATGAAAAAAGGTGCTCAAAAAAATGTAATTGGGTATTTTCAAAAATCCCTGTGTCCAAATTTAGATATTTATGAGCTTATAATAAGTCATCCAAACCAAAGTCATACATCTGGACATTAGCTTAGGGGTCGTCCACATATCACGTGATATCTTTAGGGGTGGGAGGGGGGTAGGCAAAATATCACGGTCCATGGAAATTTAATTTTTTAGTAATAGAAAAAGTATCACGAGGAGGGGGGAGGGGGTTGAAATTAGCTCAAATTTGTATCACGTGATATGTGAATGATCCCTTAAGAATGAAAATTTGCGCTTTTTAAATGAAATTAAGTCAATTTAGACTATTTTTGGAAAATTACATTATTTTAATACACTTTGTTAACAAAAAGAATTATTAGCAAAAAAGTAATCAACAATTTAATATACCTTTAGCGTGATTTGCAACTGTGATTTCTCTCGCCGGGAGATTTACAAGCAAATCGTAAAGTTCTGTTCTTGATGAAATTGAGCTGTCTCTGCACCCCATTACATAATACTGATGGCTCTATAATTAAAAATTAGAAATTTAATTCTATAAATGATACGCTGTAAAATTTTTTGTCTCTTTTCTTACTTACTCTTAGTTCTAGAAGTTCATCTTGCACTAAATCTACCCATGGACGAAGATAATTGGAAATTTGATGATGCGTCATTAAAGCAGGAAAAGTTTGAATCCATTTTAATAATTGTTCTACACTGTGATGATAAACAACAATTCTCTTTTTCAGTAAAAGTGCGGTGTATATAAGAATTGTTTCAAGTTCAAATGTCTTAATTAATTCTCTGACATTGGTATTCGAGCCAGAAAAATGACTATTAAACTCATCAGAAAAAAAACTTCCATTTTCTGCAAAGGTGCATGAACCTTGTGTGTAAACAACCAGGTAAATTTTAAAAACTTCGACAGGACTGCCTGTTCTACAATAAGTTTTTCCCAAAACCCGACAAAGAACTTCATATTTTTGAGGATGAAATTCTTTACTAAAAATTATTGTTGCAACTTGCTTTACCTAAAATGGAGAAATGTTTATTTATACAAACAAAATTTACTAGTATTTACTTATTACAAAAATAAAATATAATATTAGTATGTATATTATATATTTTTAACTAACCTTAGGTAATTTATTAGATTCAAATACATCACTACAATAAATATAAAACCATTCATTCTGATGTCTTGAAAATACAAAAGACAGTCCATTACTTTTTTCTGATTGTAAATTGTACTTTCTGGTGACAATAGATTTCTGTGATTCAGTAACTGCTGGATAAGCCCAGGTCCATAAATTATCACCATTGCAGTCTTTTTCTGTAGAAATAAATTCCAATGGTATTTACATTTTTTTAATTACAACTTGAAATACATGTTTTTATGGCCTTAGTTATCTTTTAAAATTATTTTCTTAACAATTAATCAGCATTATTTAAATTAAAACAAGCTTACTAAAAAGTGAATATACTACAAAAATGTATACAAATAGAAATATTTTTACAAATGTAAAATTTATTTAAAAAAGTTATACTTTTTACATTTTACACATTATTATTATTGTTATTATTATATTATAAATATCAATATATACATATAAACTTGAATGTTTTAGGTTATAAAAACTTGTCAAACTGCTAAATATTTTTACCAAAATTGCACTTTAATAAATTGTGAATTAATATAGAAAAGTAAAACACAATTTAAAAAACTGTAATGTAAACACAGAAAATTCAGAAACCAAAACAAGAAAACTAATGTTTTTTTTCTTTACGTTAAAAAATATAGTTATTCTTATTATAATTAAACGCAAATTGTAAATTACAAATTTTAAAGAAGCGTATAATACTAATTTAATTTTATTATACAATAAATAAATAATTGCTTTTAAATTACCTAATAACCCACAAGAAACCAACTGAGTGAGAGGCGCCATTTTGAAACAAAGATGACTTCAATCACGTGACTACTGACGTTAGCCCTTCAGCCCAATTCACAATACTGTTATTTTGCAAACAAAAATGCAAATTTATAAATTTAAAATAAATTATTTTAAAATTTTGCTTATAACAATTTTATACTTAAAATTAAATTTTTACTATTCTAATTTACCAGTTGTATAGTTAAATTATAACGAAATCTATTCTTTGATTCTTTGATTTTGGAAATTTGATTTGAACATAACCTTATAAATTGCATGTGAAGCATACATAAGCTTATTTTTTTAAAACAAAAAATAAATGTTATTTTTTATATATTTTGTTTACAATAAACATGAAAAAATTTTAACTCAATTTTAAGTACTACTTTATATTAATTAATGTTGTCTTTTATATTAACTTACATTGATTTGACTCCAGATTACGGGAAGCCATTTTTATCTAGTGTCTGCCTTTCATCCGGTACACGCGGTTGTTGCCGACGGTGACATTCGTTAAACGGTCAGGAATTTTGTAAATTCTGATTTTGTAGTGCAGTTTTTGTGCTTCCTACTATTGTTAATGCTGAAACAGTGATTTCACTATTTGAACGCAATGGCAAGATATGGGCAAAGACCCGAAAACGCCCTGAAAAGGGCAAATGGTGAGTCAAATCTTTTACACCACATGACAATAATACAACATGGCTGATAATTCTTTTATACAATTCGCTCGACCCATTTATCCTTCAAAAATTGTTCTTAATTTAATTTTTTAAAAGAAAATAACATTTACAATATTACATAATTACACAGAAACTATTATAAATTTATTTTTACTTAAGAAAGCTACAAATTTATATCAGGTTTAGTTTTTTATGAAAATCAAATACCACCAACATTTTATTATAAAACATATGTCATAAATCAATCACAATGTTCGCTTTTTTTCTCAAGCGGACTTATTTTATTTTATGTAATTACTTTTATTTTGAAAATTTTACATGGTTTCATCTACTGAAGAGGTGAAAATACAAGGGAAAATTTTAAACTTTAAATTTTTAGCGTTCATATGAGTAACCAAATTTGTTTTGTTTTTGAGTACAAAATGATTCTAATGTGGGTCGAAATACTTAATTTTTATGATAATATGAAGGGAATAAATAAAGAAACTTCGTTTTGGTTATGTAAAAGAAAATTATGGCGTATGTATGGGAATCTAAAAATTTGATGACACGAACGTTTAGATAATACATATGTCGGTAATTTTAATATTGCATGTATGTTCTGTATGCAACATTATTATATTTTTATAATATTATTAATTAATATAGGTATTATAATATATACTGCGACTATACGTCCGGATAGCCGGATAAAATATTTTGTCCGTCTATCCGGACATTTAGGCTTAGGAAGCAAATATGACTAAATGTCCGTCTAGCCGGACGTCCAGACATTTGTATAACATATTATAGTTTCTGTAATATTAAACAAATATATTAGTTACATTGATGAAATCTTTTCTGGTTAAATATTTAATTGATTTACTTAGTTCTTGTTGTGAATTTTAAATTTTAAGTAGAGCACTCTCTTTCAAACGATTTATTCATTTTTTCGAAAAAATGTATTTAATTTCAATGTTCGTTAATTTTAATTTTTGTCGTTAATCGTACTTTTTGATATTTTAAATGATAAAACTATGCAATTAGTGAACACTATTAAGTCTCAGAAGTTAATTCAAAGTTAATTAAACGGAGCACACATTTAAATATGAAAATAAATATTTTATTATTTGTAAAGAAAATTATAAGCTTTTGAAGTTTGTCTTCCACTTTGAAACTTTTCAATCATAATCCTAATATCTATGATTTTTTTTTTTAAGAAAGACAGATACAACATTAAAGTACCGCCAACCGGGGTAATTATACCCAAAAAAACGCTCTTTTTTTATTAAATATTTCATTAAAAATCATAATTTAAAAAAAAAAGTTTTTAACTATTGGGTGTTGATGTGGACATCTTTCTAAAGGATTCCTGTAAGTTAGGAGTAAAAAAAAATTTTTTGTTGAAATTATAGAGGCTTAAAAATATGGGTATAATTTCCCCGGGGTTGGGGCATTTATACCCATTAAAGTTTGTTTATTTATAAAATAGCCTAAATAAAATTTTTGATCGCTTTAATTATTTGAAATCTTTTCTGTAGATAATCTAGAGTCTAATAAAAAAAGAAAGAACTAAAAAAAATCTTTTTTGTAGAAATTATTCAACTAATTCGTGAGTGAAACACTGAAATTTTACTGAAATCTATATCTACTAAAAAATTAACGTTAAATTTTTTTAGGTTAAGTAAATAACTTAGTATAATTACTAACAAGGTTTCTAAGTTATTTTAAAAGAAGAAGTACAAAAATTAACTTGAAAAACATATAAATATTAATGACAGTTACTTTTTGAGGTTATGTTGCATCCCTTGTAAACTTATAATTTGGTTCTAATTATATAACTTATTTCTAGACTTTTGACACAAAAGTTAATCAAAAATGTATAAAAACGATGTACTATACACTTATTTACTTACTACGAAACAAATATTCGTAAAATAATTGATTTTAAATAATGGGTATAATTACCCAGAGAATGCTGGTTCGTCAGTTTTTTACACTTTTCTTTTAAAATATGCAATAAAAAGTTAGGACATCACGTATACATCTTCATAACTAAATTAACAATACTTATCTGCAATATTTTGCGAAACACTAGAAAATTTTACGAGATCTAGTATAATGTTTGGCGCACCTCCGAAATTTTTAACCTAGCTTTCGTAACTTTACGAATTTTTTTCTACTTTCTGACAAAGAATTAGGTTATTACATTATATTTACTCTGTAGTACAACTATCAAAGAATATTTACCCCTAGCGGCAACTTAATACATTTTAATATAAAAATTTTACTTATTAAAAACTGAAGATGGGTATAATTACCCCGGTTGACGGTACTATTAAAAATCAAATTCATAGTTATTATTAATGTGTTTTGTGTTTTATCGCAACGATTGCAATTTAAATAACTCAAAACATATGCGCAAGATTTGATAACGACAGAAATACAGGTGGTACTCTTGAGGCATTCATGTAAAAGTATTTTTAAAAATTGCAACAGATTAAAAATATGTAATTTCGTTTTTGAATAATTAATAATTTTATCTGTACACTGGCAAAATTAAAAAAATTGGTAAATTTATAGAAACAAATTTTAATTCTGTTACGAAAAAAAAGTTTCGGTACCTATATTTATTTATTTAAGTCTAGGTTTTTCAGAGAAATAACAAATTAGTTCGTTTTTCGACTTTTTTCAAAATTGTTTATGACCCGTTGAAAAAAAAATTATTAAATTGTGTTTTGGATTTATTGCCAAGACGTATGAAAAGAATCCCGTTTAAATTTTTACTTTTTTGTTACGGGTTGTCCAGAGAGTGTCACACCAAAAAAAGAGATGTCTATCAAGTTAGCGAAGCAACATCATCAAATCAAAGTCGCAATAATTGTAAAATTTGCCGTTAATTTGTCGCTAATTAGTTGTAAAAAAACTAATTTTGTCGTTTTTATTTTTTTAAAAAAAACCGGCTGCTTCGCTAACTTCATATAAAGTTAGCGAAGCACCACCCACAACTTCCTTAATAAAAGATATACAAAGGCCTACAATAGACCATAATTTGCCGTTTTTTTGTCGCTCTCAGAAAATGTAAAGCAAAAAAAAAAATTATTATTATTTCTCAAAATAAAATTGTTTAACTAATTCAACGTATGAACTTAGCGAGGCATCAACAAAATCTAGGCTTCTAATAACTCTACACATGTTTAATACGCATCAAAATTTGCCGTTTTTTTGTCGTTTTTAAAAAATGCACTAAACAATTTTTAAAAAAAATTTTTAAAAAAAAATTTAAAAAAAAAAATGTTGAAAAAATTAATAATTTTTTTTTTTTTTTTTTAAATCAATATAAACAGCTTTAATTTTAACAAGTCACAAGTCTCACGACAAAATAAGATACGACTCAAATAAAAAAACTAATTACAACAACAAAAGAAATAAAAAAAACAATCCATGTTAAGTGCATTTCTTTTGCCAAATTTCAAATTCCAACTCCAATAATCCGGTTTGCTAAGTTCAAAAATTATACAAACAATAAAAGCACTTTACGACAAAGTCATAAACAAAAAAAACATAACATTGCATGTTAAGTGCACTTAACTTGCCGAATTTAAAGTTTCGAATTGAAAATTCCGTTGAATTCAGCTAAAAAGTTGTTTAAACAATTAAAGCCCTTACAACAAAATCATAAACACTCTCAACTAACAGTTTAAGGTGAACGACAAAATAAACAAACATAACATTTCATGTTAAGTGCACTTAACTTGCCGAATTTAAAGTTTTAAATGGAAAAGTCCGTTAAATTTAGCTAAAAAGTTGTTTAAACATTTAGAGAACTTTACGACAAAATCATGAACACTCTCAACTAACAATTTCAGGTGAACGACAAAATAAACAATCATAACATCTCATGTTAAGTGCACTTATCTTGTCGAATTTATAGTTTTAAATGGAAAAGTCCGTTATATTTAGCTAAAAAGTTGTTTAAACATTTAGAGAACTTTACGACAAAATTATAAACACTCTCAACTAACAATTTCAGGTGAACGACAAAATAAACAATCATAACATCTCATGTTAAGTGCACTTATCTTGCCGAATTTAAAGTTTCAAATGGAAAAGTCCGTTAAATTTAGCTAAAAAGTTGTTTAAACATTTAGAGAACTTTACGACAAAAATATAAACACTCTCAACTAACAATTTCAGGTGAACGACAAAATAAACAAACATAACATCTCATGTTAAGTGCACTTATCTTGCCGAATTTAAAGTTTCAAATGGAAAAGTCCGTTAAATTTAGCTAAAAAGTTGTTTAAACATTTAGAGAACTCTACGACAAAATTATAAACACTCTCAACTAACAATTTCAGGTGAACGACAAAATAAACAAACATAACATCTCATGTTAAGTGCACTTAACTTGCCGAATTTATTGTTTTAAATGGAAAAGTCCGTTAAATTTAGCTAAAAAATTGTTTAAACATTTAGAGAACTTTACGACAAAATTATAAACACTCTCAACTAACAATTTCAGGTGAACGACGAAATAAAAAAACATAACTATTTATGTTAAGTGCTTTTAACTTGCCAAATTTAAAGTTTTAAATGTAAAAGTCCGTTAAATTTAGCTAAAAAGTTGTTTAAACATTTAGAGAACTTTACGACAAAATTATAAACACTCTCAACTAACAATTTCAGGTGAACGACAAAATAAACAAACATAACATCTCATGTTAAGTGCACTTAACATGAAATGTTATGTTTGTTTATTTTGTCGTTCACCTGAAACTGTTAGTTGAGAGTGTTTATGATTTTGTTGTAAGGGCTTTAATTGTTTAAACAAATTTTTTGCTAAATTTAACGGACTTTTCCATTTGAAACTTTAAATTCAGCAAGATAAGTGCACTTAACATGAGATGTTATGTTTGTTTATTTTGTCGTTCACCTGAAATTGTTAGTTGAGAGTGTTTATATTTTTGTCGTAAAGTTCTCTAAATGTTTAAACAACTTTTTAGCTAAATTTAACGGACTTTTCCATTTGAAACTTTAAATTCGGCAAGATAAGTGTACTTAACATGAGATGTTATGATTGTTTATTTTGTCGTTCACCTGAAATTGTTAGTTGAGAGTGTTCATGATTTTGTCGTAAAGTTCTCTAAATGTTTAAACAACTTTTTAGCTAAATTTAACGGACTTTTCCATTTAAAACTTTAAATTCGGCAAGTTAAGTGCACTTAACATGAAATGTTATGTTTGTTTATTTTGTCGTTCACCTGAAACTGTTAGTTGAGAGTGTTTATGATTTTGTTGTAAGGGCTTTAATTGTTTAAACAACTTTTTAGCTGAATTCAACGGAATTTTCAATTCGAAACTTTAAATTCGGCAAGTTAAGTGCACTTAACATGCAATGTTATGTTTTTTTTGTTTATGACTTTGTCGTAAAGTGCTTTTATTGTTTGTATAATTTTTGAACTTAGCAAACCGGATTATTGGAGTTGGAATTTGAAATTTGGCAAAAGAAATGCACTTAACATGGATTGTTTTTTTTATTTCTTTTGTTGTTGTAATTAGTTTGTTTATTTGAGTCGTATCTTATTTTGTCGTGAGACTTGTGACTTGTTAAAATTAAAGCTGTTTATATTGATTTAAAAAAAAAAAAAAAATTATTAATTTTTTCAACATTTTTTTTTTTAAATTTTTTTTTAAAAATTTTTTTTAAAAATTGTTTAGTGCATTTTTTAAAAACGACAAAAAAACGGCAAATTTTGATGCGTATTATACATGTGTAGAGTTATTAGAAGCCTAGATTTGGTTGATGCCTCGCTAAGTTCATACGTTGAATTAGTTAAACAATTTTATTTTGAGAAATAATAATAATTTTTTTTTTTGCTTTACATTTTCTGAGAGCGACAAAAAAACGGCAAATTATGGTCTATTGTAAGCCTTTGTATATCTTTTATTAAGGAAGTTGTATGTGGTGCTTCGCTAACTTTATATGAAGTTAGCGAAGCAGCCGGTTTTTTTTTTAAAAAAATAAAAACGACAAAATTAGTTTTTTTACAACTAATTAGCGACAAATTAACGGCAAATTTTACAATTATTGCGACTTTGATTTGATGATGTTGCTTCGCTAACTTGATAGACATAAAAAAGAGGTAGCTTTTGAAAGACGCCATCCGTAGTTGCTAAAATGCACCTAAAATAGTCAAAGACGCTTTTTTAATACTCTTTATCTTACACCAGACTGAAGTGGGAAACGTTTCTGAGTAACGAATGAAAATTTATTTTTTTAAACAATTTTTTTTAGGGGTTGCGACCCTTAAATGTACTATTGAATGTTTTTTTAAGCGTTTTTGAACTAAATTGTGTCTTTGTAACAAAAAGAATGCGAAAAAAGAAAGAAAAAAAAAGAAAATTTTTCATTCGTTACTCAGAAACGTTTCCCACTTCAGTATGGTTATCTTACATACAATAATACTTTTCAAAAATAATTATTCCAGTGAAATTATAATCTTTTTTTACAATAAAAAGTTTAGATATTTCTCCGGCAATTCGCTTGAAAAAATTGATTTTATTAGAATTTTCTTTAAATTGGGAGAAAACATTATTGTATATGTGCCTCTTATCTAGTTAAAACTTCAGTACCCCTTGCCATGCTCAAAATAATTGAGATATTCCGATTCAAAAATTCCAATTTTGTATGGAAAATGTTAAAAAAATTGAAACTTTGAACTTGAATATTCCAATTTCAGCGTGGCAAAGGGTACTGCAATTTTAACTAAATAGAAGGCACGTATAAAATAACGTTTTCTCCCAATTTAAAAAAATCCTAAGAAAATCGAATTTTTCATGTATGGTTACAAGTTTATTGAAATTCACTGTTTTGCTTTCATGATATAAATTTATAAAGTTGGAACTTTTACATGGAAACAGTAACAAAACGCGCAAAATGGCTATATTTCAAGTAATTAAAAAACGGCTTTACAAATTTAAAAAAAAAATTAATATATTTTAATCTATAATATAATACAACTTTTACAAATTCCTAACTTGCTTGCAGGAAAACCGATCCTATCCAACTTTTGGGAATATGCGGATTGAAGCAATATCTTCTTGCTATTAAAATTTCGCGTTGGTTTTTGCACTCCTTTTTTAAATAAATTGATCCAAAATAAATGTTTATTTTGAGGTTAATGACAATTTTTTATATCAGCTTGAAGTTGGTTTGCGGCTTGCAATAAAAATCGAAGTCAAAACGAATCGATTTTTTTTAATGGCAGTTTTAAATGAGTTTTAAATATACAATTTATTTGAATTAATTTTTTTTAATTTTCTGCTATTTGATAAAGCATAAATATTATTTAAATATATATTAGGACATTAATAATAATACAGACTGTGCTTTTGTTGATATATTTATACAAAATATAACCTAAACATAAAAAATTTAAAAAAAAAGATCGAATTCACAAGTTGTTTTTAAAAATAAGAAATATTAAAAATAAATAAGTTCTATGGCCCTTTACAATTTTATCTAAACCAAAGAATTATTTTGAAAGATTTTTGATTTATCAAACTGTACAGAAAATTTAAAAAATGTTAATCAAATTAGAGATATTTAAAACTCATTTTAAAAAAAAAATCGATTCGTTTTAACTTTGATTTTTATCGCGAGTCTCAATCCAACTTCAAGTTAATATAAATAATTGTGTTTCAATCTGCATATGATCTGCATACAGATCCTCAAGGGAGAGTTGGGACATGATTCTGATTGGTAGCGCCTAACCGGAATCGGACATTCATTAGAAGTTTATTTCATTGGTCCAAAATGGCGGTTCCATTTAAAATGCTTTTAAAACAAATATTTTTAAATTTAGCCCGCTCTTTTCGACCAATTATGCAACTTACATCATTGTCACTTCCGATTCCGGTTTGGCACCAAGGTAGGGAAGGGGAAACTTGTCCCAACTCTCCCTTGAGAATCTCTAAATCTGCATCAAGGAGTCCAAAAAGTTGGATTGGATCGGTTCTTTTCCAAACAAGTTAAGAACTTTTAAAATCTCGATAAAATGAAGGATTCTCAACTTTTAAGATGAAAGTTTTTATATTTCTAAGCTAATTATCAAAAAGGTATTCAGAAAATATAAAAGTGCAATAAAAGTACTTGTTATTTAAATAATTTTGATTTGCTGAAATTAAATTATTTTGCAGAAAAAAAATGTTAAAAATAATCGATTGTTAACATGTTACATACAAACGTAAATACCATATTTTACATGTTATTTAATGTTATTAAATACATTAATTAAGTGCAAAATATAAATTAAGCCGTTAAAAATAAATGCCAAATGGATTTTTATTTTTTTAGAAGTAATTACCGGTATTTTAAATCATTTCTTATTATCTGTCAATGTGACATTTTTTCGTTTTCTCACAATTAACAGAATCTTTTTTTATACGAGAATTTATTTTTTTTTTTTGAAATTATCATTCATTTCATCATTTCAAAACATGCAATAATATTTTCGCAAAGTAATAAATTTTTTTAAAAAGGAGAAAAATACATTAGGCTAAATGGTTATAATAAATAAAAATGGTTTTATCCAAAATGAAAATTTATATTAAATATGAGTTCGGCGATTTAAAAATTCTATTTAGTAAAAATTCTGATTAACTCACATTTGATTGAAAATATTCTATAAAATAAACATTTGACTTAGTGAAAAATTTGTTTAATTGAATTGAAAGTTCGAACTAATATTTTTCATGCGTCTTAACCAGAAAGTTAAATTTCTTTAAAAAAATATATTCGTAGATAAAAAGATCTTTAAAAAATTCAGTATTTTCATTTATCTAATAATTACATCTCACTTTTTTCCTTTTTTCAGCCCCCCCCCCCCCTCCCTCCATTTTATATGATGTTGAAAAAATATCATTAAAATTTCTCTGTATACACTTTAAAATGTCAACATTTTTCTTTTTTGATTTCTTAAAGAATACTACATTTAAAAAAAATTGTAAAAGAAAGTCAAGATCTATATAAACATTGAACACAAATCACATAAATAGTGTGATGTCACACCGCCCCCCCCCCCCCCCTTGACGTTTGACATAATTTATGAACGACCCCTATCATATTTGACAGGTTGTAATTAGACAATTTCTAGTGCAATTTTATTTTTTCAGTCATATGCAACCAAATTGAATATTTGTATTTTTTGTAGAATTCATCGAGGTCGGTAAACCGGCAAGAGCATTAGACACTCTTCAGGAAGTCTTCCGCAATAAAAAATGGACATACAGCTGGTCCGAATCGGTTCTCGAACCGATCATGTTCAAATATCTGGATCTTTGTGTCGAACTGAAAAAATCGCACATTGCCAAGGAAGGTCTTTTCCAATACCGAAACATGTTTCAATCTGTGAATGTTGGAAGTTTGGAGAACGTAATTCGTGGATATCTCCGCATGGCAGAGGAAAAGACCGATGCTGCGAGAAAACAGAGTCAACAAGCAGTCATCGACATTGACGATCTCGACAATCTAGCCACTCCCGAAAGTATATTACTCTCGGCTGTCAGTGGTGAAGATGCTCAAGATAGAAGTGATCGCACCATCTTAACCCCTTGGGTCAAATTTCTCTGGGAATCTTACTGCCAATGCTTAGAATTACTCAGAACTAATGCTCACGTTGAGACTCTTTACCATGATATCGCCCGCATGGCTTTTCAATTTTGTCTCGAATATAACCGTAAGACTGAATTCCGCAAACTTTGCGAGAAACTCCGTAAGCATTTGGAGGATATCTGCAAACTCCCTCAACTTGTTTCAAATGTTTCGATTAACAAGGCCGAGACGCAACAACTTAATCTCGAAACTCGTCTTAATCAACTTGATTCCGCGATACAAATGGAACTTTGGCAAGAAGCTTACAAGGCCATTGAAGATATTCATGGACTGATGAATCTATCCAAGAAAATGCCAGTACCAAAGACAATGGCCAACTATTATCAAAAACTCGCCATGGTCTTTTGGAAAGCTGGAAATTATCTGTTCCACGCCGCGGCTCTTTTGAAACTTTTGCAATTATCTCGGGACATGAAAAAAAATATGTCTTCGGAGGAACAACAGCGACTTGCAAATCGAGTTCTCCTTGCCACCCTGTCAATTCCACTGCCTTCGGCGCATCCCGAGTTTGATCGTTTCATCGAGACTGACAAGAGTCCACAAGAGAAGGCCCAGAAGCTTGCAGTTCTCTTGGGACTGAATCAACCACCCACTAGAGTATCTCTTCTCAAGGACATTGTTCGTTTGAACGTGATTAATCTCGTGTCTCCACAGCTGCAGAACTTGCATTCGTGGCTGGAAGTTGAGTTTCATCCTCTCGAGCTTTGCGGCAGAGTGGACACTGTCATCCAGACTCTCCAGGTCGATGAGACCAGTCCTTTGGCACAATATGTCCCTGCCCTCCAAGACGTGACTCTCGTTCGTCTTGTGCATCAGGTCTCTCAAGTCTATCAGACGATCCAGCTTGCCCGTCTGTTGGAGCTCGCCAAGTTTACCACCGATTTTCATTTGGAGCGTCTTTTAGTTGACTGCGTGAGATACAATGACATGCAGATTAGAATCGATCATCGAAAGACGTGTATTCACTTTGGAGTTGATCTGTCAGAAGCCCAGAGGGAAGATCATCCAGATGGTCCGATGCTCCAGGCCATGCCTTCGGAACAGATCCGCTGTCAGCTGGTAAACATGGCCAAGGTCTTGCACCGATCAATCAACATCATCAATCCAAACAAGAAGAAGCAGGAGCGCGAAAAACTTCGCAATGCTATGGTTAATCATTATCATGAAACGAAGCTGAAGGAACACCAGAGAATTTTGGGCAGACACAAGATCATCGAGGAGAGAAAAGAGTACATCGAGCACATCAACACAGTTCGTGAAGAGGAAGAGCTGCGACGCCAAGAGCAGGTCCAGAGAACGCTGATGCTCGCGGAACAAAAGCGCCTCGAGCAGGAGAGAGAAGAAAGGGAAAGAAAGCGTCACCAGAGCGAGATCCAGCAAATAAAGGATCGTCATTTGAAGGAGAAAATGCAACAGATCTCGCAGACAAGTCACGGGCAGAAGGTGCTCAAAAAGCTTGATGAGGACGAAATCAAGAAACTCGACGCGGAACAGATTGCAGCTCGCGAAGCCGAAGAGTTGCAGAAGGAGCGAAGGGAAATGCAACAAAAGCTGAAATCTCAAGAGAAGAAGGTCGATTATTTGGAGCGTGCCAAACGAATTGAGGAAATTCCTCTGTTGAAAAAAGCAATGGAAGATAAGATGGAGTTAGCGAAACAAAGGTGGGAGCAGCTAGAACAGGAAAGAATTCAAGCTGCTATCGAGGAACGACAACAAGCTGTGGCAACACAAGAACGCATGGGCAGGATGAAGGAAGATCACGATATATTCTTGGAGAGAATTCTCGCTGAACGAAGGAGTATTTATTTAGAGAAACTTCATGAATTTGAGAAAAAAATGAATGAAGCTCGTGCTAGAAAATTATTGGAACGAAAGATTCAAAGAAAGGCTGAGAGGAAATCGCAATGGGAGAGAGAGCGAGCAGAGGCTGCTGAAAGAAAACACCAGGAGGAATTGAGAATCAGGCAAGAAGAAGAGAGAAAGAGATTAGAGGAGGAAAGAGCACAAAGGGAGGAGGAGGAGAGGAAAAAGCGTGAAGAAAAAGAGGCGCGAGAAGCAGAACATTTGGCAAAATTGGAACAAATGGCAGAAATCACCAAGGCTAGGAATGAAGAAATTGAACGGAAATTGGAGGAACAAAAACTAAAGGACAAGGAAAGTATGAGGGACAAACAAGATTTTTGGAGGAAGGGTGGTGATAAGTTTGACAGAAGTAGCAGAAATGAAAGGAGTGAAACAAGCGAACGAACTGACCGAACTGAACGAACTGAACGAAGTGACCGAGGTGACCGAGACTACGGAGACAGAGATAGAGACAGAATGGATAAACCTACTAAATCATGTAAGTATCTTTTTTATTGAAACTTGATTTATCCCTTTCTTAAATTATTTAACTTAATTTCATCACTTTTTCACAGTCGATGCTGGATCTTGGCGAATGAATTCAAGAGCTCCTCCCAGAGAAAACGAAGACGACGGGTATGATATTTTTCAAATGCTCTTTTTCTTATTCTGTCAGGGTGTCCGTAAGTCTGGGAAAAGCTGAAAATCAGGGAAAAGTTAATTAGGAAGAATCTTCTTTTAGTCGAAATTTCACATTTTCGAATATGTTTTCAATCGAACATAAATTAATCCAAATTTTGACCGAACAGAATTTTTAGGTCACCAAATTCATATTTAACAAAATTTTCATTTTACAGAAATCCTTTTAACCAACTTTTCATTTAAAAGAATTCCAATTTAAACGAATTTTAATTCAGAAGAATTTTTATTTTACAGAACTTTAGGTTAATCGAATTTTTAAATACCAGAATCTTCATTTGTCCGAAATTGTATTAGTACGAATTGACATTTGATAGAAGACTTAAAATGCAGAATGTACATTTGTCCCAATATGTAAATGGCCGAAAAAATATCCGATAGAAATATTTTGGCGCGAATTTTGAAAGTGACCAATTGCAATTTTCTTCATATTTTCTGATTGATAAATTTCCAAATTCGCGCCAAAATATTTCTATCGGATATTTTTTCGGCCATTTACATTTTGGGACAAATGCATTTTAAGTCTTCCATCAAATGTCAATTCGTACTAATACAATTTCGGACAAATGAAGATTCTGGTATTTAAAAATTCGATTAACCTAAAGTTCTGTAAAATAAAAAGTTTTCTGAATTAAAATTCGTTTAAATTATAATTCTTTTAAATGAAAAGTTGGTTAAAAGGATTTCTGTAGAATGAAAATTCTGTTAAATATTAATTCGGTGACCTAAAAATTCTGTTCGCTCAAAATTCAGATTAATTTATGTTTGTTTGAAAACATATTCGAAAATGTGAAATTTCGACTAAAAGAAGATTCTTCCTAATGAAATTCTATGAAATAAATGTTCTAAATAATTAATTTTATACTTTAATCATACGTCCCAAAATTTTACCACTTTAAATAATTGTAAAAAATATATGTGAAGTCAGAAATGTGCAAACAATTAAAAACAATATAGAATTTTTATCATACAGAGCAAGATTTAAAATAATTAAAAACATTTTTAGTCAGGGAAAAGTCAGAGATTTTTGAAAATGGAACTTTGCGGCCACCCTGTTCTTCCAATTTTTCTTTTCTAAGGAGATTCAACCGCTTAACATAACTTTCAATTAAAAACTAGGTTTTTAACAGTAAATGAAACGCAATTAAAATGATTTTACTAAATTTTTCAAGATTCCGTATTGCACAATTATATGTGCTTCATATTTGCTTCATAATGATATTTGGACAATTTTCCCCTGACATCCCCTATTTTTCACAAAAATGTATTAAAAGTCTCGGTATCTAGTGATTCGTGAAATTGATGGCAATTTAGTACATGAAGGTAAAAACTTCTTGTAATATTTTTATAGTTTGTTAAACTTTTTTTTTAAGATTTTGTCCAATTTTTTTAATGTATTGCTTTTTTGGCCTTGTAAATAAATTATGATATATAATTTGTTTATTTTTATTTACACATTTTTTAAAGTTCCCTAAATTAAATATATACCTAATATTTTATTTTAAAAAATATATAAAAAGCAAATTTACTGACAGTTAAAGAAAAAATACAAAATGTTTCATAATGATTATTATTTAACAATAAATTTTGGTCAAACCTAATTTTTTCTAATAATTGTAAAAGTGTATATTTGAAAATTTGGTCAAATCATTTTAATTACGATTTCAATTGCTGTTTAAAACCACTTTATAGTTTGTGGTTATGTCAAACAGTTAAACCTCCTTAAAGAGAGGTTTTTAAATCCACATTTCAAGAATAAAAATGGCATTTACATTATGAATAATAAGGTGATTTAAAAGTGTATTGCAAAATTTTTTTTGCGGAAAATTTCAAGATGCTCCCGCAATTTGTTCGAGTATCAAAGTAAAGTTTCAGATATTTAAAAAAATAAAGAATATCAGAAAAAAATTTATTTCTGGATTTTCGAAAAATTTAATATTAACTAAAGATGGTTCCGAAATGATTTTTTGTTTGTCACTTGTCAAAAAACTTTTTTAGATATACGTAAGAAAAATTTTTTATTTTAATGTATGCAGACATTTTTTGTATTTTAATGTATGCAGACATTTTTTGTAAGCTTTCCGATACATAATGACTTGAAAACGTGGATTTTGAAGTCATTTTTAGAAGCACAACTTTGTGATGCTTCCAAGACACGAAAGATGTGTTAAAATTTTTAATAAACAACGTTATTTTTAAAACAAAATACCTTACTGAAAATTAGAAATTGTAAAATTGAAAAGAATTTTTTTATGAAACAAAATTTTTAATTAAAATCACATCATATTTAAACATACGGAAAATTATGTTCACGAATATTTTACTTTCTCATGTAGGAAGCAACAAATTTATTTTTAATACATATGGAATTATAAAATGAGTTAAAAGAGCGCTTTAAAACAAATTTGTTGTAAAACATAAAATTTTCAATTTATAAAAAAATTAAAAATTGCGATTTATTCTACTTTTTAAAGCAAGGCAAATTGAAAGAAGAACCAAAATTAAAAAAAATTGTTAATTGTCAATTTTAATAACCCTTGTGTCTAATTTTAGATTTTAATTGTAAAAATAACCATACCAAAGTTTGTTTAAATCCGTTACACAGTTTACGAGTTATCGTGTTGATAAGAAAAAGTACACACTCTCATATAACACATACTTTCTAGATAGAGAAAAGTTTATTTGAAGCATTTTAAAAAAGTAAATTTGAAAGAATACAAAGCTTCTATGAGGAAACAAAAATACTTATTTTTCACATTTTTTGTAGCAAATTTATAATAAGTGTTACTAAAAACTCAAATGTCAGGGAAAAAAGTGTTGTTTGGAAATCAGGAAAATGCCAGGAAAATAATAACAAAAAATAAATTAAAGAAGCTATGCCGTGTAAAGATAAAGTGTATATCGCTAAATGTTTAAATATATATATATATATTTAAATTAAATTGAAGGTTAAAAAATAATGGAGTAAGATAAAAGAAAAAAAAATAATTTAACTAAAGTATATTTAGACAAAAATTATCTGATAAGAAATAACATTCAATTTTGTTTAATATAAAAAAAAAATTCGAACAAATGTGTTACTTTTTTAATTTTTTGTATATACAAAGTTTACGTTTTGCTTTGATTTATGTAAGTAAATAAAATACAAGTTTAATGTATTTGCCTATAATTTGATGGCCATTTGGAATTATTCGCACCCTTTAGAGAATTTCAAATGCACGCAAACTAATGATTTAAAAACTTTTGCAGTCCTAAACGTGATAACACTGCAGACGACGACACAGATAGAAAGAAGAGATTTGAAACATCACGTGATGATAGCGACAAACGCTTCCAAAAGAGGGATTTCAGCAAATTCGTAATTACAATTTATTTTTTATAATTGTATTTTAAAAAACTTTAAAATTGAATTGCATTAACATATTATTTTCTGTTTATAGTCTAGTGGCGGAGGATCATGGCGAGATAATGCTAGCTCGGCTCGCGAGAACACTGGGCCAGCTCGCGATATGCCTCCACGACGAAGACTAGATGATCGTGATAATCGCGATAGTCGAGAGCGTGATTCCCGTGATAATCGAGATGAACGTCCACGAATGTCTGATCATCGTTCATTTGGAAATGAAGAATCATCACGAGGTGGTGGTGGTGGTGGTGTTGGAGGCAGCTGGAGATCCGCTCGAATGGCAGAAGCGCAAAAAGATAGTCCTAGAGACACAAAACGAGATGAAAGGTAAATATTTCTTTATTAAGGATGGCGTCCGACTTTATTTTCAACACATCAAAAAATACCTACTTTATTCAGAGGTGCCAATTTTTTCAGATCCAATTTAAGTCCTAAAATTACTGTAGGGTAGACCGCCCAACAGTAGATAATACAAATTTCTGATAGGTGTAATTATTTCAGGCTAAAGTTATTAGTAGAATGCTTAACGCTAAAATGAAGCTAATATATTCAAGTAAGTTATGCAGATAGCAAAATGAGCCTAAAATTAACCTCTTCTTAATTTTAAATACTTTTGTAACACGATAAAAAATCACTCAAAAAGAAACTTTCTGCCAACAGTAGATTTCTATTTAAAGAAAACAAATTGTTGAGCAGTTTTTTATGCATAAAACAATTCCTTGAAAAGATTTCTCCAAAATAACATCAATTTATCCGCATAAAAGTTGTTTATTCTTAAACATTTAACCACATTTAACTGAAATATGAGAAATACGAAAAATTTTCACTTCTCTGAAACACGCCTACCAAGCTTAAGAGCTTAAAAGAGCGGCAAATTTGATCATGTTTGAAACAAAGAAATCTAAATATCACATAAATTCTTGTATCTCTTGTGTAGCAACTAATTTATTTATATAAAAATTTTTTTTAATTTTTTTAATTGATAACAAATTGATTCTGGTCATTTTATATGCAAGAATTCAAGTTAAATTAAAAAGTTTTTCGAATGTAAAAAAATACCTTCAAAACATAACCTCAACTTCTGACAGTTGTGCCGCGATTCTGAAATGGATTATCTACTGTTAGAATTTATACTGATTTATAAAAAGTGCTAAAATATTTATAAATAAAGAAAACTATCACTTGGCAATGGCCCATATTGTTTCTTAAGATTCCAATTTTGATAATAATCTGTTTGTGAACCCAGATTTTTTTTTTTTTTTCGTAAAAATCGTAAATATATGGACAAGTCTCTGGAGCCTTTAACATTTGAATTTAAAAATTTTTTAAATTTCATTCTTGAGCACAGCTTTAAAATTTAAACTGTAAGGTATTTTGAACCTTAATAGATTTCAATTCTATTATAGTACAAGCTTTTTTTGGTTGCGCTCTAATTTAAAATATCAATTTTATGAGATACAAAAAAGGAGGTTATGTAAAATTTTAATATGCCTAAAACGAAAATGTATTATTTTTTAATAACATAGATTTAATAGAAAATGATGAGGATCATAATAATTAACTAAACAATCACTACTAAGACTATTACTCTGTAAAAAAAATAAAAAAATAATTTTGTATACAATCATTACAATTAGTAAAATACAAGTTTGCTCTAAGTTTCATTGTTTTGAGACAATCTGAGGTTCTAAATATAACCTTAAAGAGTTACAACAAATTCATGAAAATACTTTGTTCAATTTTCTCTATGCATTTGTAACGATTATGCGTTTTTTTTAAAAAATAATATGAGATTACGAAATTAAATGAGCACAAATAAAAAATAATGTGAATTTCAAATACATATAAAATGAATATTACTACATACTAGTCAAAGAAATTAATATTTAGAGAAATATTATATCAGGTCAACAATAAAAAAAAACGTTAATTACTTATTATGAAACAATATATTGAATTCAAAATGATCACATTTAAACGAAATGATATTTCAAACAAAATTTTAAAAATAAAGCGCGAACTCACACTCCTGCACTCATAGAATAAATTAAATATACGTAATAAATACAATTTGGATCGTCAATATTCGTGAAAGAACAAATAAATTAATTTAAATAAAAAATTACAAAATTTACCACGAGGTCACAAAGACAGTCAATATAGAGAAATTGTTACCCAATAATGTACAAATTAAGGCGTGACCCAGTGGAACAGATAAAAGGATCAGGAATAGATTTAAGACATTAAACATAAATATAAATATAAAAATTGTTTAAAAACTTAGCCGTCCGGTAAAGTTTTTTTTGATGAGACAAGCGTCGTCGGGTTAAAGGTTCCAATAACAAGATGGCATGGGTGGCTGCTAGCCGCACAAATTTCTTTTGATTTTATGGAAATCCTGATCACTCAAGATCCAGGATATGATGCACTCAATTAATCAAAGAATTCCCTCGTCAATGGCCAAAAATCCGGAATTCAATTGAATGAAGAGATTATAAAATGGAAACCTTCTCTTTTTGTCGCCCCGCACACGCTGTCCTCCTAATTGTTTCGTACCACGGAAAATTATCGCCACTCTAAATCCCGAAATTAAATTAAATAATATAATTAAATAAATAAAACAAAACTTAATTTTAATAAAAATTAAATACAGAAATTTACCAAAAAAAAATTTAATACCTTTGAACTATCGGCGACACACAAAGAAATGGCGAAAACGTATTATCACTTATACCGGATCGGCTTTAAAGAGGACAAATCATGTGCGGAAGCTACTTTTATTAATCACCCGAGATTTCCCCCGAATTTCATAAAGTGCCCCACCGTCTAGCAGCCGCCCAGCGTCACTCTTTCCACGAAATCATCCGACTTTCGGCGAATGAAACTCAGACTAAATATTCAAATAAAATAATATAACAAAATTTTAAATAAACATATTTCTGATCCTCTCACATTCTTCCTTTCATTTCTTTGATTTTTATTTTCTTTTCTCGTGTTTTCTTATTTTTTCTTCCATCTGTCAGAAACAAAATGTAATTTTAAATCTTGGACATTTCGTAATTATCGATCTAAAATAAGTAAATGTGTAACTTCAGATTGATCGAAAAAAATTGTATTTGACCAAGAGACTATTTGACGAGGGACAATTAGAATATCCACATTAAAAAAATATGTAACTAAAAATTAAAATAAATGGCACTTTATGGGAAATTTAAAGTACATCGAAATTTGTATGTGCCACAAATTTGGAGCAGATTTGATAAATTGTTTTGTAAAGTTCACTTATTTGACCAGCGACATTTTTTTAGTACTACACAAGTATGAGCGTATAACCAGTATTTTAATTTATATAAAAAATAAATTTAAATAAAGGTAAAGTGCACCGATTTATTATTTGAGCTAAAATTGAACTGTGCCTCAAGTTTCAAATTATTCCCTTCAGTATTTAAATAATAATTTGACAAAAACTAAATCATTTGACCAGCGACACACAAACTGAGGAACAATTTTCAAACAAAAAAAATATCACATTTTGATATTATGTGGGGAGATTCACGATTCATCCCCAACTTATTCCCGTGCACCTGCTCGGCGAGGAAAACTCATTCGGGGCCTTCTCCCACTCTTGGGCCCTGCCTACCCCTCCGTCCAAATAACCCGTTTAAATTTACTACTGCCAAATACCCCATCCTTTCTATGTACAGTCAAATTTTGCTGCAGTCATAGAATGTGACGGTATATAAAAAATGTGGAGTATGTTTTTATTAATGATTATTACTATCAGTGCTTTTTTTAGTAGAACTATAGCTGCTGCTAATCCTAATAAGCTAAATAGAGCGACTATTCGTACAGAAAATTACCACAGTATTTCTTTTTGTAAAAATCGCTGTTATCCCAGTATCTTTTGGTGAAAAGAACAATTGTAGGTATCACAAGAATCCCCCGGTACCTCTTAAAAAAAATTTAAAATTTGTTTTTACAGACGAATTTGAAGCATTAACCGGTGAAAAGCCTGGTATGAATGTTTTGCACGAATCACTGTAACTACACCGTTGAAAATATTGTGTATTTGTGACTTAGAAAGTTAAAATGGACCTTACGTCAAAAAATCGATTTTTTTACTGATACGTGATTCTTAAAGAAAAAAATTCACTTTTTCGAATGAAATAAACATCAAAAAATCGATTTTTTTGACGCAAGGTCCCTTTTAACTTTCCAAGTCACATTTGTGTAACAATCGGTTCTTCTTAAATTTGTTGTGTCAAAATTTAACATTTTTCGTGTGTGGATTTAATACTTCCTTTAAATGTCATTCGATTCTTGAGCATAACCTCTAATTTTTTAGTAATAGCACTGTAATTTACACTTAATTTTTTGTGGTAAAACGTAAATTTCATATTGAAAATTCATTCTAATAAGCAAAAGGTAGAGTTCAATACTAATTGAATAAAATGTACTCCTTAATTATTTATGTTAAATAAAACATAAACATTTTTAACTGTGTAGCTGCAATTATTACAGTAGAAGAAGTCGGTCGGAGGGATAGGCAGGGCCAAAGAGTGGGAGAAGGCCCGGAATGAGTTGTCCTCGCCGAGCAGGTAGACGGGAATAAGTTCGGGATGAAAAGTGAACTGTCCATTATGTGTGATTTCTGCTTTCTTTATTCGATTTTTAATTACATTTTTAATTAGTTCAAAACATAATTTTTTTTTCATTCAGTAATTATAATAAAAAATTTAAATATTTCAAAAAAACAGGGGAAGTGACACATTCAAAAACATGAAATAATGAAATTGATTACAGTAAAATAAATATAAAATAATAATATTAATTTAAAACAATGATTGGAAAATGATCTGTATATCTCATTTAAATATATATAAATTTTTGGTAAACATTAGTTGTGATTTAAAGCTTTTTTTAAAGGATAAAGTATGAGGAACATTTAGGTTAAAAGTTTCAGAGATTTGCCCATATGGCAAGTCAATTTTTTTTTTAATCTCAAAAAAACTTGGTTCGGTACCCTTATTTTATTTCTGAAATCTTATTACTGATAAATTGAATTAAAATTTTAAAACCGTTCTCTAGAAAATTAAAATTATCTACTGATTGCCATTATCTACTGTTGGACGGTCTCTCCTGTAATGTTAAAAATCAATTTTTTTAAAATTGAATTTTTATTTTTTAATAACTTTTAATTTTTAACAATTATGTAAACTTCTACAATTATCACTATTTTCTATCGACAACTTTTGTATCACATTTCTTATAATTGTCCACAATTTATCGCATGGATTTTGAATTACTCGAATTTTTATAATATAACATTATTTTAGACCCAATATTATATACAGGAACAAAATTGGTACTCCTAGGCGAAGGATTGAAGTTTCACTTTTCTCTCTCTTATTCCACAATTTTTAGTATTTTTTTTAACGACCTTTATTTACTGGATGAAAAACCTATTTTCTACAAAATTATTTTATAATAGTAATTATTGTTTGACTTTTTTGATTTTATGACCATTGAATTGGTCGAGAAAAATTACTGTAAAATTAATTTTGTTGACCATTTAAAAAAAAACATTTTTACGGATTTTTGAATTTTTATTTTTGTAAAAAAAAAAGTTTTTTCGTAATTTTCTTCATAATTGTAAAGTAGACCTACAAAAAAATTGGTGATAAAAAATAGTAAAAATTGTTGAAGAAGATAGATATTCAAAGTGAGAGACCATTGAAATTGGAAACCGTTGCTCTAGGATGCCAATTTTTTTCGAGAATAATTTTGGGTCTATAAACGTGTTATATTAATCAAATATTGAAAAAAAATTGTTTAGCTATTTTTTACCATTTAAATTTTTTTTTTTTAATTTAAATTTTTTAAAATCCATGCGAGATTTGTGGAGAATCATTAAAAAAACGAGTGTAAAATATTGATGATGGAAAATAATTAAAATTATGGAAGATAGATTTTCAAAATTTTTAGTTTTGTCAAAAATAAATAATTTAAACTGGTCAAAATTTTAATTTTTGAATGTTTGACAATAATTTAATTTAATTTAATTTTTTGTTCTAAACTGTCCTAAAAAAAAATCCGTACTTCTGAGTAACGTTAATTTTAATAGTTTGAAAATTGAGGTACCCTTAAGTATTCCTTGATTCTTTGAATTTTTTTTACAAAAAGACAAAAGAAAAGGAATGTAAGCTTTTAATAACACAATAACGTAAACGGAAGTTACCAGTGTTGGGTAAGTTTCTGTTTTTAAACCAACTTATTACAGTTACTTTAATCAGTTATAAAAAGTAACCTAAGTTACTTTAAAAGTTATTAATCGAAATTTGTATCTATGAAATTTAAATCCATTATAATTTAGGTGGATTGAAATTCGAATAATTAAAATTTAATCTATGAGAATTTTAATTTATCGAGATGATAATTCGTCGAATTATTTATTGATTACAATTTTAATCGTCCTAAAGTTAATTTTATTCATCATTATTCTAATCAACGTTCAATTTATCCAAATTCCAAATCTTAGATTATCCAAATTTCAATTCATTCTAATTAAATGTAAATTCTTTCGAAATTTAATTTATTCATTAAAAATTTTTTGAATTTCATTTATCTAAATTTTAATTTATTCAACTTTCTGTTGGTACAAATTTCAATGGTTACGTAAGTGTTATTAAAAGTTTATTTTTCTCTCCATAATTTTTAAATGCATATTAAATATTTTAAAGAAATTATTATTTTGAATTATAATAAAACAAAATTTGATTTTTCTAGGCAAGATGGTGTAGAAGATAAACAATCAGCTCCAGTTCGTGAAGAGAAAAAAGAGAATCGAGCACCTGAAGATGGTGGGTGGTCTAAAGTCAGTCGTCGTTAAAATTTGCATACAAGTTAATTAAGAGTTGATTAATATTATTATTCATACGAAAGAACTAAAAAAGTGCGTTTTAATATAAAAGTCACAATCAACAGAATATTTTTACGTCAAAAAAGGATTAACTACCTTCAAATTTTCGATACATTCATCGGTATGTTTCATTAATTTTTATTTCTTTTTTTACACATTTTAAAAAATCATTATTTTATCGCAGATTTTTTTTTTATTTTTGTGCTTCAAATTAATAAAAAACTTCGTAATGATGTAAAATATTGAAGATTTACATGAATGTTGATTTGAAGTAGCTTTTTTTACTTTGAATTTATTTTTGTTTTTCTTCAATGAAATAATTAAAATGGAATCAAGGAAGTTAAAAATAAGAAATTCAAATTACTAAGGATTTGTACAATTTTGTTCTATTTTGTATAATAAGCCAGTGTAAAAGTCGTCAATCAGACTATCGGCGATTTGAGTTTATTTCTATTGAAATAAGTCCAAAAAGGACTTTTGAGGGATTTTTTCAGGAGTTAAAGACACTGCATGTTACACACTTAAATCTAGTAAAAATGCAGTCTAGTTAGATACTAATTATCTTTAAATAAAGTTTGATATTCAAGGGAGCTGGAAACTTTCTTGTCAATAAAGTTCTCTTGCATCTGTCAAATTCAAATCTTTTTATACACATTTTCCTTTTAATCCACGTTAATTTTGATTCTCATGATTAAAATTGTAAATATCAATTACTTTGTTTTACAGTATTTTATTACAATGGAAAATATAAAGGAAGTTTTAAAAAAATTTACTGGCATTTACATTAAAAAATGTTTAAAATTGCGTAAATATGTGACATATAAGTACTTCTTAAATTGAATTACTGAGAAATGTATTGCAATCGTTTTGTAAATGTTTACAATGTTAATAATTGCATATACATTAATCTATGTGCAGAGAAAACTAAGCAACATTTAGTGAGGGCACTGTATGTTAAAAAGAATGAAAAAACAAAGTTACTGAAAAATAAATAAAATTTTAAAAGCATCTAAATTAAGAAGACAAATATTTCTATTTTATACATAAAAACTTGTTTATTAAAACTTTTTTAAATGAAATTTTTTCTGAATTCAAACATATATTAATATTTGAATAAGATTTATACTGTAACAAATCGAATTATTCGAGAATTCTGAAAAACTACATTTTTTCTTAACAGTTAGAGAAAGGCATATGAAATAAAAACATGAGGGTACGTATGAAACTATAAATACTGTAATTTGTACGACCTAAGTCTAAGTCATGTAATAAATAAGAGTATAAAAAATCTTCCACACATTTTCTATTTACATTAGTTTTATAAACTAAGGAAGAGGCACTTTTTATTATATTTTATATTCCACGCAAACTTAGCGAATTCTTCTGAATATGCTGCAGTCAAATAAGTAATATGCTAATTTCTCAACCGCATACTAAACTCGTTGGTTTCTATTCTTATATTTTGCTTTCTTTTGACATTACGTCTATTTTTTAAAACTGATTTTTATTTCGCTAAATTTTCATCAATTATTTTTTTTCTCTTTCTTATAGCAATATTTTCATTTTGTTGAATTCGTAAATTGCTAAAATAGGAATATCTTATAAAAATAACGGATTAGAGACATTCTTTGCCAGCATTTTATAGAAAACATTAGTAAAGCATTATGGCTGCTGCAGTCTTTTCTTCTAGAGGAGGAATCGGTTCTAGGCGATCGCTTTTGACTCTTCCAGATCCCCAACCGATCAAAGCAATACTAATGAGATGCACGACACCAGCGCATACAACAAGCCTGAAAAGAAAATATATTATTTTAATTATAATCAATAATTTGAAACAAAATCTCATTCAAGAATTAATTCAATGAATATAAAGTTGGTACTTTCGTAAAAAGGATGTTTATTGTTAAACTGTTTGTTTTTTTAATTTTAACTGCAGTAGAACCTGTCAGAATAAAACGTGATTTTTTTCCATTTTTTTTACCTTAAAATTAATATTATTATTTACTTGGATTAATTATTTTTAATTTTAAATTATTATATAATTTGGAACAATACTTTTACAAGATTTTGAATTTATGTTATAATGATTCTCGTCAAACTATGTTTAGTGTAAATACCTAAATTTAAAAAACTGAGTCTCATTTCTACCAGTTCTACTGCAAATTAAAAAATTGAATTATTTTCAAGTAATTTGAGGTTTATTCCAATTAATTCTTGTATAGGTAAGTAGTACATATTTTATAAATCTCTCTCTCTCTGTTTTTTGATTTTAAAATTGTTATTGACTTTCATAATCTCAACTCATCATGATTTAAATTATTATCTAAAATGTAGTAATTGGTTTTTTTCTCTTTTAAATCACAATTAAAATTGTGCAAAAATAATCAATTTTTAACGTACACGCGATTATTTTAAAAATACAGGGTGGCTACGCAACGTCGCGTCGGTAAGTCAGTAAAATATCAAACAAAATTTTTTGTCAGTAAAGTCAGGAAAATCAATAAACTAAATTTTGTGACCATCCTGAAATAATTTTACATTGAAATTTTAATGGCCCAGCTAAAATATCTTATTTCTATTAAATGTGATAATTTTTTTTCATGAAACTAATACTTGTTGAAGTTGGTCAAAAACTGTTGAAAAATTGTCAGTGAATATTTTAACACGTAAAATATTTTTTTAAAAATATCTAGGTAAAATTTCAATTGTAGTATTATTGAAATTTTGTATAAATTTAATAATATATAAATTCTTTTCATTATTTTTTATATTTATTTTCCTGTTTATGAAAATTATTTAAATTTTCCACACTTTTATATTTTGCCTTTTAAACAAGCCAGTTTCATAGAAAAAGAATTTTGGAACGCATGAATAAGGTTCAAAACTCATATCGAAATTTAAATTGTCAGAAATTCATTAAACAGAACTTCCATGAAGTCGAATTTTTATTTTATAGAATTTGTATTCAATCGAATGTGAATTAATCCGAGTTCTCACTAAGTAGAATTTTCAAGTCACTGAACTCATATTTAATATAAATGTCATTTTACGGAATTTCTAGATTTCTACTTAACCGACTTCTTATTTAAAGGAATAATTCTAGTACAACCGGATGCTAATTTAGCAGAATTTAAATTGAATATTTAAATTAAAATTTTGTTTTTTATAATTTCTGATCGGATAATTTTTAAACTGGCGCCAAAATCTTTCTGTCAGATGTTTATTCGGAAATTAGCAGATGCGGCATTATAATTTTTTTAAATAAGAAGTCGGTTAAGTAGAAACCGAGAAATTCTGTAAAATGACATTTATATTAAATATGAGTTCAGTGACTTGAAAATTCTACTTAATGAGAATTCGGATTAATCTGCATTCGATTGAATATATATTCTATAAAATAAACATTCGACTTGATGAAAGTTCTGTTTAATAAATTTCTGCCAATTGAAAGTTCGTTATAATAAGTTTTGGACCTTATTCGTGAGTCCCAGGAATTTTTCATCAATGGTGATAAAATATTTTGATTCGAAGTAAAATTGTCTTGAAAATAGGTGCAATAGCGTTAAAATTTTGTTATTGTTTTAACAATAATTATTGAAATTTATGATGGACATTGAAAGTTTAAAGATTATTGTGATGTTTTACATAAAAATTTATCCTATCGTTTTGTGTGGTGCTAATTTTTTTGCACTATTTTAGTAGTCATAGATGTATTATAGAGAAAAAGTTTTAATTATTTTTTTTTTAAATTACGAATGTTTGCAATAAAAAAAAAGGGACGAATGAACACATTCAGACTGTATGTAGTCAATTAACAATTTTCTATAATTTTTTCGTTCTTCTATAATTTTATGATCACTTTTTGATGTTTAAATACGATTATTTATTCTATCATTTATCTACATGAGCAATCTTTTCTATTTTCGAGACTGTTCTTTCTTCATTAATTTCTTAATTTTTTAAAGATTTCTTTTTTTGTTTTTAACTTTTTTAAAACTTTTTTGTTATTCCAAACAAAATACTCTTTTTTACAATGGCTTTCTTATTTATTTTCATAATTTTTTAATGAACATTTTACAAATGTCTTGTTCTATTTTTACATTTTTTTTCTTGATACAAATTTATTTTTATTATTAAAAAAATATGCTCATATTGATAAGTCCAATAGTGCTAAGGTGGGCTCTTTTCATGTAGATGTACACATATAAATGATTAATGTATAATTTCTTACCAAAAAGAGTAACCGAGCTCTGCCGATCCTTCGCTGGTCCATTTTTCACTTATATTCTCCTTCGGCAATACGTTTTCATATAATTTTGTATAATATTGAGCCAACCATGTGCCATTACTGGCGGCACACATTAAAACTGAAAATTTAAATCAAACAAATTATTAGATAATGATTTAATTGTATTTTATCACATACATTGATTTAATTCTTTAATAATTTATTTATAATTATTTTATAAAAAATATTTCCTGGTTTAAATTTAATTAGTATTTCTCCTGTGTTTTAATATTTTTTGAACATTTACTTAAGTGTTTCAAAAAAATAGTTAAAATGTATGTTTAAGTAGATAGGTTATTAATTATTTCTCTAATATCCCTGGCCAAAGTATCGGATTGAATTTCAATCAGTTTTTTAAACATTTTAATAAGGGTTCTTCCAAAAAATTTCAAAATTTGTTTCTCTGTATTAATCAGTTTCTCTCTGAATCTAAAAATGGATATATCTTGACAAAAATTTATTTCCGAATTAATCCGTTTCATTCCGAAGTTAAATTTTAATCCTTTTGAACTGATTGATTCGGAGTGTCATAACAGGATTAAAAAGGATTAAAGTTTAGCTTCGTAATGAAACGGATTAATTCGAAATGATTCGGAAAGAAATTTTTGTCAAGTTACATACATTTTTAGATTCAGATAGAAATTGATTGGGACAGAAACAAATTTCTGAATGCCTCGTAAGAATACTTATCAAAACTAATGAAAATTCAATACCATACTTTCGTCAAGAATATAATTATATAGAGACATTTTTTTAGATATACATATAAAAGATACACTTTAATTGAATTATTAATTCTTTCGCTTTCAGAATAAGTCATAAGCTTAAGAATGCAATCATTTTAATGATAGAACAAACTAATGCACTTATAATTATAATTGAACGTTAATTAAATTTAAACCATTTATATAAATTAAGCTCTAAAAAATTGTCCGCTTCTAGATTGATTATATCTATATACTGGACAGAAATGTGTGAATCATTAGTATTTTTAATTAACGTCTTGTATTAGATTACCACATTGAAGTTATTGACGTAATAAAAAAAAAGGGAAAAATTATTCACCAAGTTGAATCTATTTTAGATAAACGAATACGATAAATCCCTCTACTTCCTTATTCTCTGTATATAATACTCGTATCCTCATGTAATGATCCCCTTAAATCTTAAATATTCAATTTCACGCATTTGATCCCAACTTAACGTTAGGAAACGCAATTCTTTTATGAGCTACTAATTATAACAGTATTTTTTCTGTGGAAGGTTTAGTTCTATTAATACGAGTTTTTGCTTTATATAAAATACCTTCAACGCCAATTAAATAAATCTTTTTATTCAAGTCATTTAATTGAGGATGCAATGTTGTTTATTCCTAACTTCCAAATATTATTTATTTTCATATATTATTTTTCGAAAAGTTTTAATATTGTACAATTTTTTTTATATTTTATGCGTGATTAATTACAGTAATTACGTTTTTTAGCTTTTGAATACTTACGAGCCAAAATATTGATGAAGTAAACACCTGGGACGGAAAATATTTTACTTCTTGGTGTTGTGGCTGTATTTAAAACAGCCAAAAGTGCAGCAAGTGCTGCAGCCACCAAAGCTGCACACGTTGTCATCAAAGTTGCAAACCAAAGAGCCCAAGACATGACAAGTGGATCTTGTTCGATTAATTTGGAAACTGAAAATATTTTTTTATTAATTTAAATTTCTATTATAAATTTCAAAAATCTATAGTCTTTGTCAACTTGAAAATTACAATTTTTACTGTTGGATTATATAACTTTAATTTTGAATCAGATTTGAAAAATGAAGACACTAATTGTGCCCATAATTTAAAGACTTTCTCGAAAATATCAATTATGTTGAAGAGGAAACACGGTGGAGGAATTATGTACATGCTGTTTGAATTATGCATACAGCAATACCTCAGGTAGATACAACATGACAACAATATCCTCGGCCTTACGTCGAGTACGTGATTCGTACTTATTATGGGAATGCCCTCCAACTCGCAAAACAGTGTCACACGTATGACCTACCCCAATGAAAGAGATATGCGAGGATAAGCCCGCACAATCCACAAGGTAAATTTGTTTTATGATTTCAAGATGCATACAAGATTTGGAAAACTTTTCCAGTTTCGCAAAATCTGTACTAAGACACGTATTTTACCATCATTAAGCAATATTTCATATATGGACCAGATCGCGGACTGTTACGTTACATTTGTACGCACATTTCAACAAAAAGTTTCCAAAACCACACGAAATTGAATTGTTTTAATATCTTTTATGCATGCATCTAAAAGTATGCTTCTCTAATAACATTTTTTACTAATATAAACATTTCCCTATGTTTTGTTATTTAAAAGTTATGAATGTTTTAGTACGGACTGTTACGTTACATAGTTTTGGAAGTAAACTTTAGAGCTGTCCTACATTGTTGAAAAAACCTGTTCTTCTAGTGGACTATTTTTAACGTGTAGTAGATAATTTCGTAGCTTTTGAATGCAAGTAATAAAATAAATCTGTGGCTGAAAGGTAAAACAGCACAAGCGCCATTTTATCAAATTTGAGATAACATCAGATTCATATACATTTAGACATGCTTTTTAAATTTTAAGACTTGTAAAATGAGTAAAACATTTATTTACAGAGAAAATAATGAATAATATAATAACACAAGTCCATTTTTGTTGTCGATAGAATAGTATAACGACACAACTCCATTCAGGTTGAGAAAAACAATTGACGCTTTAAAAAAATCACTGATTTTACAAAATGTTTTTTAAGTTATTGATTAAATTGACTTATCATTATGTATTTATATAATATACAATAATTATAATATATAATAAAAATATATATAAACCTAAAAATGGCTTATTTAAGCAAGAATTTAAGAGAAAGAAAATCATAACCATTTTTTGAAAATGACATTTAAAAACAAATTGAAGTTAGTCAGATATTACAATTTAAAGTTAAAACGACACAACTCCAACAAAATATAATGTTACGGTGAAAAAATATTAAATTTCTTTAAAATCGAAGCGTTTTATTAAATTTGATAAACGTATTTTAAAAATCCATTAAATAATAAGACTTAATGCAAAACACCAAAAACATTTGTTAATTTTTCGATTTCACAGAATTAAGAAAAAATTAAAACTCGTTTATCTCGAAACCATAAAAATGGAGTTGTGCTCTTTTACCTTTCAGCCACAGAAATGTCAATAACACTAAAAAAAATTTTTTTAAATTTTTTAGAAACAAAAATGTTTGGACTTTTACGTTACATGAAAAGACTGTTACGTTACCTGTGTGCGATTTATGATCATGAAAAAGTGAATTTAGGTATTAAAAATGTCTTCCATTGTTTTATTTTACATAATGAACATTAATTCGGTTGTCTTACGTCTAAACAATTAAAACATTACAATGGAATATATAAAGTTTCAAGCAAGCAACAACACTTTGAATACACAGCCACACAAAAAAAATATCTTGATCTGGGAACAAGACCTATATATATTCCTACGAATTTTGAAGAGCTAAATCCGAATTCGAGATCAGAATTAGTCAGACGGGTCTGAGATAGAACCTTCAAAAAACAATTTAAAATCGCTAATATAGCAGACAAAAATAAATTTTTTTAGGAAATGCTTAATTAAACTCACTATATGGGGGTTTATAGGGTCGCTGATTAAATTTTGAAAAATCATGAATAAATTCGTTATCAGCGATCCCAAAAACTCATAAATACTGTGTTTTATTAAGTTTGTAGAAAATTATGCTTTTTTGTCCGCCATCATACAACAGCTATTTTGAATGTTGAAAAATTAAGAGCGAATTCATTATCACCGACCCCAAAAATCCTCATATACTGGTTTTATTAATTTTAATCCATAAGATAAAGTTTGATCCAACATGGATGACATTTTCTATTTTTTGTACAATTTGCGCTATTTTCGCGTCGCTTTTTTTTAAATATAGTGTATTAAGGGGATGTGATGGATTATGACGTCACTGGTTTAGGCAAAATTTTTCCGTTACTTTTCTGCCAAAATATTGAACATTTTGTCACGAAACTTAGTAGAATTACCTAAAATATTATTAGGAAGATCTTTCTGAATCAAAATTAGTTTTGAAAAAAATGTAATTTTTCTAAAATTTTCCAAAATTAATTTTGGGACAAAATTCGAGCAAATTCGGGTCAGAGAGACCTTTCTAAAGATGTTCCCTATCGATAGAAAGTGACTAGAAAATGACTGAAAAATGTCTAGTCAGTCATTTTTCAGTCATTTTTATTTTTAAATATATGAAAAATAATCTATTTAATAATAAATTTGTTGAATACTATTTAATGTGCTCTTAGCATTATATTGACTTCATATATTTAGAATAAACAATGAAAATTGTTAATTTTTTTATTATTTATTTAAATTTTTTGTTAAATATTTTTTTTATTGTTTTAATGTTATAAACCATTTCTGAAGTGCGATTGAACACTTTTATAAAGAATCACGAAGCTCGGTGGCATTTAAAATGGTCTAAAAGCAATTTTAAAAAGAAAAAATCATTCGACATTTTCTAGGTACTAAATCATTCAAATCGTACCTAAAAAATGACTGAATCCATTCAATCATTTTGGCCAGTCATTTTTTAGGTATTCTCTATCGGCAGGGTTTTAAGTAAAAGCACCAAGTTTCGTGACAAAATATTCAATATTTTAAGAGAAGAGTTACAGACAAAGTTTGCCTATATACCAGTGACGTCATAATCCATCACATGCCCTTAATGAATGTATATTTTTAATGTTCAAACAATTTGTGTCAATTTCGGATTCAGTGTATTAAAATACATAGGAATATATGGTTTTTATTCACAGATCAAGATACTTTTTTCGGGATATTGTGATATGGGTGAAAAAAGACTGTTACGTTACAAATTGATTTTGGCTCTGAAAACAGAAAGAATTGAATATGTTGCTGATTTTATATTTTATTTAGAAAATAACATAAAAATGCTCGAAAAAAATTAAGTCATTGTATTTAGTTGACGTGATAGATTTTGCGCCAAAAAACTTTTTGGGATTTTGGACTGTTACGTTACATTAAAAAAAGCGGTCGAATTCTTTTGCATTACAAACGTTATAAAATTTTTTTTCCTTTAAGTATTTAATTTAGTTACTTTCAGTTAACCTGACTCTATCCGAAAATAACGGATAGTACGTAAAAAGTAACATTTATTCAATAAAATGCAACTTTTTATTTCGTGTTACGTTTTTGTTCAATTTTATTAATCTCGATACTACAAAGAAACAGGCCTGAGTTTTTGAACAGACAACTGATTTCGCGTTGATATTTATTTCATTCAATACTTTGAGATGTATATAGCCTGCAAATAATCAAGAACCCATGGAATTTGAAAGTAAAATTTTTTTTCCGTGGTTTCATTTTTCGCGATCTGGTCCATATATGAGATTCAAGTTGAAGGCATAGATTTTGATTTATATACTTTAGATTAAAAATTGTACTCAGTGAATTATAAAGAATAAGTAGATCAATTTTAATTTAGAATTGGGTCAGTCCAGCGAAAATCGTCGATGATTTTAAATAAACCTGAAATTAATATATATCATTCTATTATACAATTTAATTTTCATTTAAGGTTTTATACTGCTGAAAATGTCTTAGTTTTTTTTTTAAATAGCTTTTTAAAAGAGTTGATAGAATTCAGGGTTTTGTTTTGATGTTAGGATTGAAGTTAATCACTTAAAATTTCCCACTATTATACGATTTAATTTTAAAATTTTTATCAAAATTAAATTAAAAAATAATAAATTTGGAATAAAGTTGTAAAAATGTTCTAAATCAATATCAATTCTTGAATTACTATATTTTTTAAATTACTTTAAATTTAAATTAATGTAATTGAAATAATTTTAAGCGATTAACTTCAATCCTATTATCAAAACAAAACTATTTCAAAATCAGGTTAATTTCACTTGATTTTTAAAGTTAACAAAATTAATAAGGAGACAAAACCCATCAAATTTTTTTCGTGAAATGGGTTTCCGGTTTTAATATAAAAAAAGTTCAAAAGGATTTTCATGTTTTTACATTTCTCCACAGAAGATATTCGAAAAAGAAAAAGCAGATCATAACACTGAGCGAAGTAGAAAAAACGACAATTTAAGAATTTAGGTGAGTAATTTTCAAATAATTTGCATTTATTTAGATATATTATGTGAATATGTAATATAAAAATACATACTACATATATTTTGCATTTTTAAACGCCTTTTACTGCGTCTTTGTAAAATGGACCATTCATAACCCTGAATTCTATCGACTCTTTTAAAAAGCTATTAAAAAAAACTAAGTCATTTTCAGCAATATAAAACTTTAAATGATAATTAAATTGTATAATAGAATGTTACATATTAATTTCAGGTTTGTTTAAAATCATGAAGCAACCGGCTCTAGACGATTTTCGCTGGACTGACCCAATTGTTTATATTTTTAATCATATAAACAAATTATATAAATTTTATTTCTAAATTATTATTTAAAACTTATAATTTTTTAATTATTTATTTAAGGCTGAGCAAAACTGTGAACAAAAATACTCTAAAGATTTCAATGTTGACGTTTCTCGCTCTTAAAAAAAAAATAAACGAATTAATATTGATTTATTAGAAATAATAGAGTGGCTCAAGTGGTGGAACTTCAATTTTGTTGTTATAAACCAGAGCTAAATATTATATTTTTTATTAAATTTTCCAAATTTCGAAAATACTTTAAAAACAATATTTAACTTTTTTTTAATAGCAACAAAATTGAAGTTCCATACCACTTGTGTTACTCTATTGTTTCTAATAATAAATCAACATTAACTAATTTATTTTGTCTGTTAATAACGAGAAACGTCAACATTGAAATCAGGTGAAAGCATATTTTTGCTCATATATATAGGTAGGCTCGATTAAGTTACAAAATTATTATTTTCAAATATTCGTAATTAAATTCTCTATATCGATTCTTCGAGTCCGACTTTTTAATTAATGTGAATTCATATTTATTTTGTTATACATTGCAACGATATTAAAATTTTGAAACATTAAATTCTCTATTCATTATTCAAACAATGAAAGAATTTGTCAAAAATTTTAGTATGTTCTTAATTACTTTTTCAATAATATTCATACTTGATTTTAAGCTGGAAATTGCTTTGTAACAGCTTTAAAAGTGTTTAAATAATTTTTCTTTTTTTTAATAAATTAATAACTGAAAATTCTAAAGAAACAACTTAAATAAATAACATATGAAACATTTTATTGTATTTTCGTAGCAAAGAAGTTATGATAGAATAAAAAAAAAGTTACACGAATATTTTCTTACAAAAATCATAATAAATATAAACAACCAATCGGAAAATCATCGATTTTTCTTTTCTTGAGCAAAATTCTTATTTGAGGCACTGTACAGTGTACATAAATTGTTTGTAACTAAAAGCATTGTGAAACATTCGAAGACTTCAGCTTTAGTCTCATAAAAATCGCTGAGTTGCAACCCTTTGACAAAACTTTAAAATGTTTGAATTTTTCAAAAGTCTGAATATTTTATAGATTTATGCAAATAATATAAAATCAGTTCAAGAGATCAAAGTATGTTTTTATAGTTTCTGTTTAAATTTTTACAAAGAGTTAAAGTTAGAAAGGATGGAAAAACTAAAATGTTTAATAAAAAAAACTGATAATGACTTTTTATTTGAAAACGATAGAATGCAAATTGAAAAATTGACCCACATAGATTTAAAACATTCAAATAATATGCACAAAGAAAACCACTAAATGAAAAGTGTATTCGGATCTGTTTGAAAATAAATATAACAATTGAATAGCGGTTTTAAATATCTCAATTAAATTTAATGGTATTATTTATTTTATATAGGTAAATATCTGAATCTTGTTATGTCATGAAAGACTATCTTGTAACACGTGCAAGTTGTATCTAAACTGGTTTGGCGACGCATGCTTGAACATAGTGAAAAAAATCTCAACAAGTCTACGCAGCCGAACTTGTTCCTAACGAGGAGACTAACGAATCCTGGAATGCAGTATCACAGAGCGTAAGTATTTCATAACTTCACAAAGCTCCAATTTAAAAATTCTTCTAAGAATCCCCCTTCCACTCTTTGAGCTTTTATTTCTTCTTTTATCTTTTAGCCACTTATCCTCCTTTAACATACACTTACACATGTACCTACTTTCAGCTCTTCACAACTAGTTAATATTACTGAAATTTCTTTTTCTAGGGGTATATTATGTAGAATTTTTAAACTTAAAGTAATAGATGCAAGTGTTTGTTGGAAACAATATTTTTCACTTAAGGGCATATCTCTGGAACCTTTAACTTTTATGTCCCTCGCATATATTTTGATAATTTCAATCAATTTTTACCTGGCTTTTGTTGGAAATATTAATACTTGATACGATGAATCATTTCCAAAAGATTTAACATTTATTTATTAAATAGATTAATAATTATTCCAATTTGAATACCCGATTTTTAACAATGTTTACTTGTCCCTAACCATACTTTCGAATGGTTTTTACGTTGAAAGTTTTTAAATAATGAGAATTACTAGTTATATAACACATAATTTTAAAGTTAGTTAAACGCTGAAGACATTTGTGCTTGAAAATTAATATTTTGTTGATTGTGAAGAAAGCTATATTCTTTTAAAAGTTGTCCCTCACTTTTAACCTTTTCGACCGTAATCGTCATATTTATCATTTTTCTTGAATAAGACTATTGGCACACCAAAATAGTTTATGGGAAATAAGAGTTCAAATCATTAGAATTATTTTGAGACATACTAAATTGATGTGCTTCATATCTTCAAAAAACTATTCTAATTTAAATAACAGAAAATACTTCGGTACAAAATTTGACAACGACCGTAATCGAGTGATACTCCACGAAAATCAAATAAAAGTATTCGAAAAGTACTTACATAAATTTTTAAGAGTACCATTTAACATCGTGTGAATGTGCTTTAAGAAGAAATACTTTATTGCAAAGATAATGTGAAATATTTATCAATTACGGTCGACCGAAATTTTTTAGAAAGAATTTGTTAAGTACGAAGTTGCCGATTCTAATTCTTTCAATAGAAATTGTCATTAATTAAAACGTGAAGGTTAACTAAAAAATTTATTTAGTTGATTTTTGATATTTGTTTAATTTTATTCCTAGTGTATTATTATTAGTATTTTACTATTTTTATAAATATTGGAAATATTAAACAAGTTTATCGTTTTTTAAAATTTATAACCCCTCAAGCAGTTCGTTTCAACTGTTTTTCATCCTAAAAAGCAATCACCTGTTGAATATTTTTTTGTTACAGGTTAAAAATTATTTGCAATTTTAAATAATTTATAACTTTTTGAAGGCAATAAGATTTATCTGTCCATTTGTATAATTTGAAAGTTTAGCACTTGAAGTTTATGTGGACAAAGTTTGAATACTGTGCTAATAAAAAAAAGAAAATATTTTTTCTTATTGAAAAGTTAAATGTTCCAGAGATATGCCCTTAGGGGCCATCCATAAATTACGTAAGACTTTTAGGGGGGACGGGGCCCCCCTAATCTTACGACCAATAGAAAAAATGGCGCTAATGTATGTAAAAAATCTTACGTGGGGGAGGGGGGGGGGTTCAAATTACCGAAAAAACGTCTTACGTAATTTATAGATGGCCCCTTAAATGTCTTAACCCTTTCACACCCAAGCAAAATTGAGCAAATAAAAAGACAAATTAAGTAAAGTGGTTCTTGAAGTTTTTGGGGTCGCTGATTACGAATCCGGTGTTAGTTTTCAAAAATTCAAAATGGCGGATCCAATATGGCGAACGAATTTTTAAAACATTTTAGATTCGCCTAAAATTGGTTACTCAGGGGTTTTTGGGGTCTCTGATTACGAATCCGGGGTTAGTTTTTAAAAATACAAAATGGCGAATCCAATATGGCGAACATTTTTGAAGATGTGTTTAAAATTGCATAAAATTGGTTACTCGGAGCTTTTTGGGGTCGCTGATTACGAATCTAATATCAGTTTTCCATAATTTAAAACTGCGGATCCAATATGAAAAAATAATTTCTCAAAAACCGCTTAGATTCGCTTGAACTCTCGGCTCTGGTAACCAAATATTTTAGTTTCAAATAAACCAACTGGTTTTTAAAGATTTGATGGCTTCAGTCAGTTAAACATATGAATTTTCAAGACCTAACACTGAATTCGTAATCAGCGATTCCAAAAAGCCCTGAGTATCCAATTTTCGTTGAATCTAAAGGATTTTTGAACTTTTTGTCCGCCATATTGGATCCGCCATTTTGTATTCTTAAAAACTAACACCGAATTCGTAATCTGCGACCTCAAAAACCCCCAAGTAACCAATTTTAAGCGAATCGAAAATGTTTTAAAATTTCGTAAATTTTAACAATTATTTATACATATACTTTTTTAAGCAAAGGAAAATTAAGGCTCAATACAATTTACATATTTTTAAAGATTTATCAATCCTGAAGAGAACGCACCAAAATTGAATGAAAAATAATAATTTTCTTCGAAGATATTGAGGTTTTTGTAGGTTTTCATTTGGCATATAATGCAAAATTCATCTAAACTTATTGCATCGATCCAGTATTTATGTCAAAATTTTAATTTACTAGAATTAATATATCTAGTCCTCGATCTAGTCCAATCTTCATTCTACTGTTTATCCATTAGCTCTAATTCTCTTATTGCAGAAATATTATTTTACAGAAATTGTTTTAGCATAAGTAGACATCTCTATTATTTTTTATTTATCTAATTTATTGATTTAAATCAGGGCTGATAAAAATCATGATTTATTTAAAAAAAATTAAACTCTTTTAAAAAAATTAAACTATTTACTGACATTTTTTTTTAATTAAAATAATAAAAAAGATTATGATTAACAAAACGTTCAAATATATTACTAAAATGAACAAAATTTTAAAATTAGAGAATTATTTTACAAATTAAATAAAAAAGAATCAATAAAGTTCTAAAAAAATTTAAACGAAAAGAAATTCTATGAAATAGAAGAACGATATTGAAATGAGAATTTAGTACAAGATTAAATGAACATAATATAAAATAAGAAAATAAAAGTTTTCAAAAAAATAGAAAATTGGGAAATTTAAAAAATGTAGATAAAAGCACCATATAAATGTTTTCAAAAATTCGAAATTATAAGATAAAAACTAAACAATTGAAAAAAAGGAAAAATTTTTCTTAGAAATGGAAAAATGATGACAAAAATTAAAGAATTAATTAAAACGCAAGGAAGAACTAAAAAAATAGTGAAACATCAAGAAAATTAAATAAATAGGAAAAAATAGAGAAATGTTTTTTCCTTAATCTAACAAACTAAAAAAATGTAAAAAGTACAAAAAATAAAAAGTCCACAAAAGAAACTTAAAAATCCTTCAAAAATAAAAATGTTTATGCAAATTAAACCAAACACATTTTTGAAATATTATACTTAAAATAAGTTCAACAGTAAATTTAGAACAATAAAGAAAATCTGAAAACTTTATGGAAGTATAAGTTTGCAAAAAATCTCGTAGTAAAAAATAGACAAGATGTGAAAAAATTGAATAAACTTACAAAAAAAAAACATGAGAGTATTTATTTTTAAAAATATGGAAATAATTATGAAAATCAACAAAATGAAAAGTTTAGTGAATGTTATAATAACAAAATTGTTTAAAATAATATTAAATAATTTGCATAAAAAGAGGAAAATTAAAGAAAATACTAAAATAAAAAGAAAGATAAAAACAAATATAGGAAAAATATGAAAAGTAAAACTAGAAAAAACTTAAAATTTTGTAAAAATAAGAATCTATAAGATAAAAATTAAACTATTTCAAAAAATTAAAATCTTTTAGAAATCTTGTAAGAATATTAAAAAAAGGATTATTGTGAATATGGAAAATAATTAATATTATTTAATTATTTTGCATTAATTAATATGCATTTAAATTTGAATTAATTAAAATTTAAAAGTTGGAACAAATTGGAATATGAGTTAAACATTTAAAAATATATTATTTTTTGCTAAATCTTCTTACCAAAAATTTGTAAATAGTAGGTATTTTGATCATCTGTATTAGCACAATTTTTTAAATTTTATAAAGGTTAAAATATTAAAATTGAAAATTTTTAAATTTATCCTCAAATTTGTGGGGTTTTCTTTAATGTTTGCGATTTTTTACATGCAGTATTAGACATCCGGAGAATTGTAAAGTTTTTTTGATTTAAATAATGATTTTAAAGCAAATTTTCCAATGATTTAAATCACGATTTAAATGAAAGTGATTTTAATCAATAGCAGTCCTGGTTGAAATAATTTTCGTTTTACTATAAGATTTAATCTATTCTAAATTCTATTTTCACAATTTATTAATTACCAGAATTTGTAGGTCATTGAATACATATCGAACAGCATATTAGCAGAATTCTCATTTGACATAATTCTAAGTAAGTCAAATTTTCAAATGACAGAATGTCCAGTTTATCAAACTTTTATTTGTCGGAATTTCAAATTGCACATATTGATATTTGATAGAATTCTTAAGACACAGAATTCCCATTTGTCCGATATTGCAAATGTCCGAACAAGCATCTGTCAGAAAGATTTGGCGCGACTTTGAAAATTGACCAATCACGATTTTTTTGATCATTTCTGATTGGTCAATTTTCATATTCGCGACAAATCTTTCTGTTAGATGCTTGTTCAAACATTTGAAATTTCGGACAAATGGGAATTCTGTGTTTTAAGAATTCTATCAAATATCAATTCGTGCCATTTCAAATTCGGACAAATGAAGATATGATAAACTGGACATTTGAAATTTTGAATTAAGTCAAATGAGAATTCTGCTAAATTAAAGCTCGGTTAATTTCTTTTTTTCTTACATAAAAATTCGGTTGAAAATAAATTCTGTAAATTAAATTTTCTGTTCGATATGTATTCAGTGACCTACAAATTCTGGTAATTCATAAATTGTGAAAAAAGAAATTAGAATAGATAAAATTTTAGTAAAACGAAAATTATTTCAACCAATAAATTAGATAAATAAAAAATAATGGAGATGTCTACACGGAGGAAAAACCCTAACCTTTATAGCATCAAGTTTTTCCCTTCATGTACTCATGCTAATAAACAATTTCTGTAAAATAACATTTGTGCAAAAGGAAAATTAGAGCTAATAAATAAAGAGCAGAATGAAGATTGGACTAAAAATTAATTCTATTTAAATTATTATTTTAGAACTGTTAACTGTTTTGTCAAATAATCAATATTTTAAGCTTTTTAAGTTTTTTTCTTTTAAGGTTGTCGACTTTGTTGATATAATATATTTTTTTTAATTTTTATATTTTACAGAATTCAACTTTCAAAGCATCCAAGTTTGAAAATGTTTGAATTTGAACTTAAAAACTTTCAAATCTGAAGCTTTAAAATTTTGATACTTTTTCAAATTTTCTTATATCTAATGTTCAATATTTCCAAATTTGGAATTTCGTTTCTGAGAGTAAACGAACATTACAAATTTTTTTACTTAGTCAGACTATTTGCTTAATTTTTTAAGAAAGGTTTAAATTATAAGAAAATAATTTTTCTTGTTGAATGTCCAATGATGCTCCTGACATTTCTGACATCATTTGATATTTTTCTACAACTTTGTATGAAATATTTTTTTTTGTATAGGAATAATAGTTTTCAAGATGAAAATTCATTAAAAAGGCATTTTTTTCTTATTTCGATTTGTCAATTGCAAATATTCTGCAATATAAATTTTATTTAAAAATTATTTGGCAAAAATAATGTTTTACCTTGTCTTGTTATTAAATTCATAAGCGGTTATTTAATTACAAATTCTACCTAAAAAATGATGAGTTCTCCAGCCGTAGCCATAGTTGAGTTCTTTCGTGCCATTGAGTAATCCAAAGTGAATTTTGCCAGCACTATTTTTTGGACCGTCAGGAATCCAGGGTTTGGCTTCTATCCAGTGTTGTGTTACTAATGCTCCGCATAATAATCCTCCACTAATTAAGGATAGGAAAAATGTTGCAAATATTGTACCCCTTCGAAACATGGACGTCATTCTGGGATCAGTAGCAACTGGTTCAGATTTAGAAAAATTCGTAATCACTGGAAAGAAATTATCATTTTAAAAATAATAATCCTTAATGAAATATGAATCTACTTTCTCTACTTTTCAGTAACCAATTCTAGTGAGATTGAAGATATAGATATTAAGTTAAAGTCTGCAAATATACCACAAGAAAATTTGATATCATTAGTTGATAAATATCGGTATTCTATTTTTATTAGTTGGTCATATCATATCAACTTTTATTTATAAATGTATCCTTTGTCAGCAAAAACATTATTATTTAATCAATTTTTTAAATCTAAATGTAGGAAGTAAGAACGTAATATAATTTTCTTAAATGCAATTTGGTTCACTCAATTTACGCTTAATGGAATTCTATTATAGATATAAAGTACGACTTCTCAAAATGAGCTTAAAATATACATCCAAAATTTATTAAATAAGAAATTTATAATCTATTTTATTGAAAAAGTTTTTCTTTTATAGAGTCTGATTTTGTCCCAAGGGAAAAATGTTAAAATATCAAAAACATAGACATTTAAAATTTGATTAAAAATTTTAATTAAGGGCATGTGATGGAGAATGATGCCATTGGTATAACTGAATTTTCATTTAAGCATAATTCTCATTTAACATAATTTTAAATGAGTCGAATTTTGTAAATGCTAAAATCCTTCTGTCATATATTTATTTGGACATTTCAAATTCTGTCAGAAGGATACTCTAGCATATAAAAATAAAATTTACTCAAAATTCTGTCAAATGAGAAATTTACTAAATGAAAGTTTAGTTAAATTCAAAATTTTAAACATAAATAGTTGGTTAAAAAGAAATTCTGTTAATTATAAATTCGGTTCAGGTAAAAAAAAATCCAGATTTTGATACGTTTTTTTTTAAACCTTTTTCAATATCTACAAGAGAATATTAGAAATAATGAGAATCGATGAAATGGTAAACGCAATGGTTTTTCAAAAATATTATAAAGTCGATTTTGTCGGAAAACCCACTTTTATATTTTTTGCTGATACCTATTTTTTAACATCGTCTTATTGTAAAGAATATATACACTATGAAAACACAATTGGCTCAATTACTTTTATATGAACCGAAAATTAATAAAAAAAAATTTAATTATTTATTTTTAATGAATGCACATTGTAAGAAATTACAAAAAATTAAAAAAATATAAATAGCAAAAATATTTTTTATTTTTTTTCGAATTTTTTGAAAAAATGTATTATGTTTTTAGTAGATTTTACATTCATAAAACATTTTTTTTGTTAATTTCTAGTTAATGTAATTCATTAAACCAATTCTCTTCTCACTGTAACACAGTATATATATATATATATTCCTTTTAATAAGACAATCTTAAGAAAGATCAATAAAAAATATAAAAGTGGGTTTTCCGAGAAAATCGACTTTTTAATATTTTTGAAAAACCATTGCCATTTTGTCAATTCTTAATATTTTTAAAAATTTCTAGTGGATATTGAAAGAGATTAAAAACCATAACAGAATCTGGAGAGAGAACCTAATTATCTTAATTACGTTAAAAATTATAAATATTTTAAGAAAAAATAGATCTTTTTAAATTAAGTAGAGATAGATATAGTGCGCCATCTTCAGGGCTTTTCTTTATTATACGCTTATTTCATTAATACATGATTTGGAGAAGAAGAAGAAGAAGAAGAAGAAGAAGAAAACACATGTTAACATCAATGATGTTAGATGAGAAATTTCCCATTCATATCCTCTAATACCTTGAGATATTGCCAAAAAATCCTGTATTAATTAAATAAGTGTTGACAGTATTTTTGCACTCCGACAATCAGCTGACAGCTGTTACGTCTTTCCTGAAGTTGCTCACAAGCGAATAGAACAGAGATGCTCCACGCGCAAATATGCACAACCCTCAAAAAGGTTATCTTATTGGTTGAAAGTATCAGTCCAGTTTAAAATATTTTGGATAACCAATGAGGTAACGTTTGTGGCGTATGCGCTTCTGCGCTAGGAGCATCTTTGAATCTTTGTTCTATTCGCTTGTGAGCAACTTCAGGAAAGACGTAACAGCTGATTGACTGAGTGCAAAAATACTGTCAAAGGTATTAGTTTTTCTAAAATATTTGGCGATTTAACAAAGGTTAAATAACTTTTCTTCTTGGATATAAAAAATATCAACCTCAGAATTATTTACGACTTTGAACCAATGTCATCTAACTGCTCGTAAGTTATTCTTTTTTATTGCTACAACTTTGTTTATTTAAAAATTACGTTAAAAACGCTTAAAACTTATTTTAAGGTTTTTTTTTACCGAATTTTTTGCTGTAGAGAAAACTCGTCTAATTTGAAAAAATCGAGGAAAAAATGTAAACAAATTTTCTATTGTTTAAACTAATGGTTGTTTTTACTTTAAAATTCGGATTTTTTAAAATTCTTAATATTAAAAACAAAACTACAAAGTTTCATTTCAATCTGTAAACGTGCTCCGAAACAGTGTCAAAATTTCATGGACTCGCACTTAAGGACCTTATCGTCTTCCAGATGCCAAATATTATTTTCAACAAAATAACTTTTTCTCTAGTCTACGAAGAAGGTAAACAGAGAAAGTAGATAGGGTGATCGCTTATTCGATCAAATCAGCGCTTGAACTTGAACATATAGAGCTTCACGTTTTCGTTCATAACTCGAAAACTAGTTGACATTTTTTAAATTTATAAATCTCAAATTAAAAGGAAAAAGACAATAATTATGCGTGCAAAGTTTTGGTTTTTTTTTCTTTAACTTTTCTGGCTCAGGGAGATAGTTAAATTTGAAGTTAGAAATTATCAAAAATTGAAAAATTACTTAATATTTCTCTCGTGATAATTAAAAAAATATTTAAGCTATTGCTTTCGGACACAGATCATCTTTTTAGAAATTTTATAAGTTTATCGAATCAGTTTTGCAAATTTTTCTATCATTACACAGACCTACAAAATTTTGTTCATGTCTGTTACAAAAAAAAATGGGAGGTGATCCTAGTAGATTTTTTGACGCAGAATCTGACCTTAAAAATGGCCCATCACATCAGAATTCTTTGTAATATTAGCTTAAATGTCTAAAAAAAATGTCCATTTTGGCAATTTTCGTGAATTTTTTGTGGCTTATACAGATTTGCATTGTTTTCATTAAGAACTATAGTCTCTCTAAATTTCTGGAAGTGAGTTTTCACTCCAAGAAGAGTGAAAATTGAGCCACTCCAATCAGAGTGAGAAATCCACTCTTACAGAGTGATATCTTACTCTCATAGAGTAAAATTTCACACCAGTTCGAGTGTAGATTCCCCCAAAAATTAGATTGATTGTTCACTTTTTGCTTGGAGTGAATTTCCGCTCGAATTGGAGTGAAAGTTCACTCTATAAGAGTAAGATCTAACTCTTTTAGAGTGGGTTTCTCAATCTAAGTGGAGTGGCTCAATTTCCACTCTTCGTGGAGTGAAAACTCACTTCCAGAAATGTAGAGAGAGACTACTCTCTAAATTTGAATCAGTGAAATATCACTGGTGAATCAGTGCGAAAAAAGCAACTGAATTGAATCAGTAAAAATTTCAATGGAATATCACTGATTCTCAGTCAATATGTAACTGATTGAATCAGTGAGGTTACTGAATCAATCAGTAAGATATTTGACTGAGAATCAGTTAAATTTGATTGATTCTCAGTCAAAATCTCACTGATTGAAATCAGTGGCTTATTTCGCACTGATTCACCAGTGACATTTCACTGATTCAAATTTAAAGATTATAGTATTTTAAATGAAAAAATTTCAAATCTGCATTACTTTTTTTTAAACAATCGTAAATTAATTTTTGAAAATGGTTTTTGAAGCTTGAGAGTAGTACTATACGACACTATTTAGGAAAATGAAGAAAAAAGTTGTTGTAAGACACAAAAAATTCACGAAAATTGACAAACAAAATAGTCAATTTTTGTCCATTTAAGCTAATATTACCAAAAATCCTGACGTGATGGGATATTTTTAAAGTCAGATTCTGATTCTGCGTCAAAAAATCTACGAGAATCGCCTCCCATTTTTTTGTAACAGACATGAACGAAATTTCGCAGGCCTGTGTTATTTTTCGCGGATTTATTACATTTTAAAGGCAGTCGTGTTTTTAATCGCGCTCAGCGAGGTGTCCACTCAATTTTGACTGGTAGTTTTTTTCCTTGTATTTTATTCAATCTAATTAAAATTTCTTGCTGAAAAATGGTAAATATTTAAATTATTTCTTTTGAAAGCTTAAAAAATGAGTTTCTTGGAAAAAAGCAACTCTAACAAGATTGGAAATATTGACTTTTTAAAAAAGAAACAAGAGAAAATTGTTATTCATCAGGTAATGATATGATTAATTAGAGGAATAGATCGAAAGTCAAATATGTTCTTGATCTCGTTACAAGTTAGAAATGTGATTCAACAGAGTAGGTATATAAATACATATATTATAATTTGCCTTGTGCCAATGCAGAATATTTACCTTGCCCCTGAGACTGAGCAAAGTGTGCCTGGTTGAGACTCTTGGAGAATTCACCTTGCTTGACTTTCTGATCGAATTCGGCTGTGTTTAACTTCTTGGAGAACTTTACACGACAGTGAGTTTTTGCTTTCCTTGGCTTTTGCAGAGGGGATGGTCTCGGTCTTTTGGCAAAAGTATAGGGTATCGTATAGGGCTGGGCCACGTAAAAGTATATAGGTCTGTAGTCCTCCTGGAGATGTGGTATGTAACCATTCGTCTGGTAGCCGTTGTAAATGCTCGGTGGACCCTGGCTGCAAGCGTAAGAGCTCGGATGATAATAGGTGCCGTAAAGGTTCGCCGTTTTTCGTGAATTCCCTTCCACGTTTTGAGAATAAAGTCTGCCAGTGACGTCCTCTCCTTCCACGCTCTTTCCAATTCAAATCACTGAAGCATACTCGACTTCGTGATCGTCCCTGAAATTAAAAAAGAAAATCATTTCCCTAAAAGCAATTTGATATATTCAAGACATTCGATCTTGATTTTTTATTCCGAACCAATGAATTGTGAATATTTTCTATTCAAGTGTTAACAAATCAGAAAATCAGCTGATAGTATTTTTTTTCTTAATCAAAACATTTTTTCATGGTTATTTACGACCTCAGATTCTCCAATAAAAAATAAGTCCTTTTTAGAATAATGATTAAAAACGAAAACATTCGGACAAGTTTTAATAGTTCAAAAATTGTTTTTCAACGTTTTCAAATATAAATTATTTCTTTTTCAGAGAGTTTGATAAAAGTACACGGAAAGAAATCTGGTAGAATTAAATCAGTTGATAGTTCGATAGATTTTTAGTATCAATAGACAAATAGAATTTTATTATCTAATGTGACTAATATTAATATGAAAACATGAAAATATTCTAAAGAGCTTGAGATAGAAAGAAACCAACAGCCATTTATAAAATTTCCATCTATTTGATATTAAAAATGCTCGTAGGCCTTATTACAATTCCATCACACGCCAGCTAATATTATTCTATCGGACACCACTAATTTTCAGGCGAAGTTTGTACAACACAAGCTAAGCTTTATATACATGTATGAACACACACACGCAAGCAATACATAGGCTGACGGATCAGCCAGCAGGCCTTCAGTCAATGCATTGCTTGTGTGTGTGTGTTTATACATGTATATAAAGCTTAGCTTGTGTTGTACAAACTTCGCCTGGAAATTAGTGGTGTCCGAATTGTTGGTTTCTTTCTATCTCAAGCTCTTTAGAATATTTTCATGTTTTCATATTAATATTAGTCACATTAGATAATAAAATTCTATTTGTCTATTGATACTAAAAATCTATCGAACTATCAACTGATTTAATTCTACCAGATTTGTTTCCGTGTATAGAATATAAAAAATGTATACATAAAAAAATTCATAGTCGCATTTTATTTGACCTCCATTTTAAATGAATATAAAAAAATGTAGGGGAGAGTGGCCATCAATGTACCGGGTTTTTTTTCAAGGTCATAGTACTTATTCAATTTCACCAATTTCAAGCACTTCTTTGCATCAATATAAAACTACAACACTTCTCTAGGTAATGCACACATATTATACACGATTTATTTTGATTAAATAATAAAATTTAGGATCTTTCTAAACTAACAAGCTATTTTCATTTTCAACAACCTGGGTACACAATGAACCACCTCTATAAAAACACTAAAAATGTTTAACAATAATAATATTGCAATTTTCACTTTGTAAAAAAACTTATTTTCTATCAAATACTATAAAAAATTATTACTTAACACTTTTTAATTGATAATGTATAACATAAATATACCTCAAATTTAAGTTAACTAGCTAAAATGGCATTTTAGTTTTGCTATGTTGAGAAAAGTACTGATAACAATCGCTGTCACATGCTGTACGCATGCCTAGTTTAATAATCAGGCATACCACTCTAGAAATCGAATATACACTGAAATTCCAGGTGGTTCATTGTTCCCCGGTACATTGAATCAACATGACATTTTCAACAAAAATGGTTATTTATAACTTAATCCAATATTTCAAAATCTTTATCTCATTAGAATATTGTAGTTAGGGCCCAAAACAAAATAAATCGTAAGTACTTTTATTTTTAAATTGCCTTATTTCAATTAAAAAACGTGTTTGTATTTTAGGTAAATTTTTTCTTCAGTGCATCAAAAACAGTTTTTTTCAGTTTTCTCTGTAAAGAATAAATCCTCACGTCTCAAATTTATGGACATAGTGTGTTTACGAAAACTTCATTTATATTTAGAGTTAGGAGAATATTCATTCATTTATTTCTGAAAAAATTGAAATGGTTCATTGAAAAAACTGGTACATTGATGGCCACTCTCCCCTAATCGAATTTAACTTGGTACAAATGAACATAAACAAATGTAATCGAATTTAACTTGGTACACTGCCTTAAATTCATTTAAAATTACTGAATACATAACCTAGAAATGTGACATTTCCCCTTACGCGCAGGGTGTTTTTGGTATTTGCGCAGATGTGAGAAGTACTGAGTATACTTGTCTGGTCCCGACGAGGTGAATTAAATGGAAGTGTACTGTATTTAGCTATGATGACTAAAAATTATTAGCTAATTTTCTCAAATGCAGCAGCTAAAGCACTTTTCTCTATGTATACATCAAAGAAGATACAAAAAATTTGTTATCAAAAATTTTAATAACTATTTAAGGAGTAATAGGAAAAGCGGCTAATACGGCGCATTTATTCCAACTTGAAAAATTGTTAATTTCAAAACAAAAAATAAGAAAAATAGTCGTTAAAAACAAAGTTAACAAAGTAATACCCGTAATTTACTCACAGGTTTTTGGGGTCGTTGATTATGATTCTGACATTTGTTTTATAAAATCCAAAATGGCGGATCCAATATGGCGGATGAATTTGTAAAAAATAGTTGGATTTTCTTGAACCTTTTAATTATCTAAGGGGTTTTGGGGTTGCTGATTACAAAGCAAATTTAAAATAGCGGAGAAATTTTTAAAAAATTGTTGGATTCTCTTGAAACTTTTTATCTAGGGAAGAAAAAGCAAAAGAATTATGTTTGCAGCAACATAAAAGACAAAGAAAAGTTTAAAGAAACAAAAGATAGTCAAAACTGAATTAGTAAGTATTTTAAATTTAAAGGTTGACTCTGATTTTAAAAAAACCATCCCCATTTTCAGTTGCGCACGCAATTTTAGCTTGATATTATAGAACAAGGTCCTACTAATAAAACATGCAAATTGACTTTGGATGGAAGCTGGTGGAAGGACCAAAATAATCAACTTCAAAATTATTGTTATTTAATGGAGGTCTGTATTTTCATAATCAAACGATAATTCCATTCAGCATAATGAAATAGAATGATTAAGATATTTTTATTAAAATGTAATTTACAATTATTCTGAAATATTAGGAAGACAATTGAATTGCAAAAATTAGTTTAAGGCAAAAATATTTGTTAATTTTATTACATAAATGCTACATAAACCCTCTCTTAAACTTAAAAAATCTAAATTATAACTTATCGAAAATCCGTCACCTATTTCTAATGGAATGATTAAAAGATAAATTTTAAAGAAATTCCAAAAAGTAATTATACAAATTAAAACAATTATTATTTTACAAAATTTATACAAAATTTCTGCAATAAATATTTTGTTTATCATTTTTATAACACAAATAAAACTCAAAGTTTCAGAAAAATGGAATGATACTTCTTTGTAGGAATAAAGTGACAATTAATTTTTAGAATGTGACTTTACTGCTAAGCAAGTTTACCCCACATGAAACGAATTTACTTCGTTCTGCGGTATATTTCAAGCGATAAAATATTCATGTGCATTTCTCACACTTTTTTGGTTCTAATTTAAAGTTTATCATTTCCAAAGTAAACAATTTCATTTTAATGACAATAAATTTAACGGACTGCTTGGAAAATTAGCTTTAAAATAAGTATATAAACAAAAAAAAAAAAAGTTTATTAGTTTAAAAATAATTTGAGTTTCAAGAAATCATTGCATTATTTGTAATTTATGCAAAATGATATAGTATACAATATTTTTAATACTTCATATTTTTGAAGATTTAAGATTGTATATCTTTTTAAAAGCACTATTAAAATCATTTGCTATCATGTTTTTATTTTATTTTTTGTTGTTGTAATTTACAATAGTATAGTATACCAAATTTCAACCCTAAAGTAAAAATACTTTAGGATAATCTTTAGGAGATGATCGATGACACATAACAATTTTAATGACAATTTTAAAAGAAGTTGTATTATTTACTTCACAAATAACGCTATATTCTTCATTTGAAATCACGCACGGAAAAACTGTTTATAGGTAATTTTTACCATATTTTTGATAGACCTCGGATTGCTAGAAATATGGGAATAATTTTCTAAAATCTAGAGTATAATAAATTCTGCATTCGTGACTTTAATCCGAGGTCTATTATAAATATGGTAAACTTTACCCTAAACATTTTTTCCGTAAATTCGTCGTATTTTTTTTATAAAATCTATAAAAATTAATAAAAAAGTGAATTTATTTATCAAATATGTTAACTTTCTTAGTCAAATAAAGGCAGCTATAGGAGGGAGGAAAGTATGGAAAATGTGGACGACACCCGAGTGAGTTCGTAAGGGTTCCGGTTTGACAGCTCGTATCCGGAATCCTAAAAAGGGTTGGTCTTGTAACTTCCAACGCTAATGTCATTTCAAGTATTTAAAAATGCATTAAAATATTTCAAGGCATTTCTTAATAATTCAAATATCATAGGTTCAATTATTTAAATAAGCATTTTGAATTACTTTATAGAATTTCAGGGTCGATTTTAAGATATTTTAGTATATTTCATGATGATTTAAAAATAGGACATCATTTGTTTCAGATATTTAGAAATGTCCCAGTTGAAAATCGTACGTCCTCTGGGGTTGACAAAAAAGTTTTATTGAAGCGTTGAGATAACCATAAGAAAATTGTAAGATAACGCACAGATGGCAGTGGCAAGCTTTCAGGAAGCCTGTTATGGTCGATTTTTCGCTTCAAACAGAAGCCTACAAATAAGGAAAATTAAGCATTTCTAACACTGTAAGACAACTGTTTTTGCAGAGTATATTCAATACATGTTTGAAGAGTAAAACACACCATAACCGCAAATTTTGCCTATACATCAAATGATATCATTCTCCATTACTTACCCTTAGTTCGCGAGTTAGCCCCTCGTTTTCTCACAATTTAGATCTAATGTTATCTCTAATACTATAATATATTTAATCATAGAGATACCATCACTTGATTAAAGAGATACAATCATTTGATCCTACGGATAAAATCATTCATTCCCCCTAAAGACAAAATCATTTTATACAGAAATAAAATCATTTCTTCCTAAAAATAAAATCACTTAATCCTATATATAGATAAGATTCTTTTGATCGCATAGACTTTAAGTTAAAGGTTTTAGGCATTTTATTAGGTGTTTATTTTTATAAATGTAGGTTTCTTAAATTGAAAAAAATTTTGTTACATGAAAAGGGAGGGAATTTTCAAGGAAATTGAGAGGGGTTCCAATTGGAACATGTCTTGCTTGTTGCTGCGATTCGTCTCGAAACATTTGGTCTGTTTCGCTTCACATGGCTAGTTTCTATTTCTCATGGGAGCGACAATCACGTTTCACAAACACAGACCTCCAACCTCCAACTGGAAGCAAGTACTATACGCATTATACAATATACAGTGACACAGCCTAACGGCATTCACTGGACCTCGTCACCTCACTCAGCTTATAGCTCAGCTTGTAGCATTCCGGTTTACTCATTTTTTTATTCTCATTTTCTCATCTTAGCTCACTTGACTCCTTATTCTTTCTTCTTGTTTCTTCTGGCTTGCCTACTTGACCCGACTGACTTGATTTTCAGTCACGTGTGTCTCTCATACACCTGTACTCACTTGCACAAAATAGAACTAGGTTTACATAAATCCCTACAAGATGATACTGTTTTCAAATGCAAATTAATTCTGTGAAAGTACTTTGTAATCCTACGATTCTTTATGATAGTCGTAACTTTATTAATAGACTTTTATTTAGCAAAGGTCATAGTTCTGTTTGCTAATAATTTGCATAACTTGATTTTACTTTCAAAATTATTTTCTTTAATATTAAACATCCAGAAATAATAATTAATATTTGCCAATACCTGACGATATACGCATTCATTCAGCTTTAAATGCAATTTTGATTTATAATGAACTATTCTGTAGATAATACAGCCCCACAAAAAAGTAAAAGTATCGGGGTTGAGGTATGCAACCCATATATTCTAAACACCTGAAAATAGCAAATTGTCTACTAGAAACTAAACGCGACTCAGAATAGATACATATTTAAGGTCAATGGAAAACTTGAATTATGACCTTTAAAATGCTTTTTTAAACATTGTTTTACGATGGTTTTTAGCGAAGATAGGGGAGACCGGGGCTACTTGACGGACTTTTTACTCTTTCTTGGTTAAATCTGACAATTTTACATTTATGAAAACTGTACTGCACAGGAACCTTGCTTGACATCTTAGCTTTGATTTTAAAAAAAATACAGTTTCAAAACATTTTTTATTTTCGTTTTTAAAACAGTTTATTTGGAATAATTCAAAGTGCGCCAATCAGCCCTGACCCGGGGTTAAGTGGCGCACGTTCCGGGGTTGGTTGGCGCATGAGTAAAAATGTGTGATTTAAAGTATTTAAGTATATTATACTGTGTAAGTCAAGCCATGTTGAGAAATTTCATAATAAAAATTAACTAATTAACCCCTTCACTGTGATTGACCTCTATACGGACAAAAAAAGTCGTGCCACGCACGACTTTGTGTCTTTGGAATAAAAAATACAGTAAGCAACACGGACAGAAAGCCAGTCCAATTTTTTTACCTTGATGTTCGCGTACTAGTGTAAAAAATGGCTGCCTTTGTTACTTAACATTGTTACTTAATATACTATGGTTGGGGATTTTCAAAAATCTCTTTGTCCAAATTTAGATATTTATGAGCTTAATTCAGCATCAAAATTTTATTAAAATCCGTTAAGGCGTTCTCGAGATATCCTGGTGACAAAAAAGTAACCACACATACACATCCGGACATTTTCATAAATGAAAAATTAGGCTTTTTAAACAAATTCAAAATTTTTTTAGAATATTATAAGTCGATTTAGACTATTTTTGGAAAATCGAAAATCATAAGAGGAAGTAATATATCATATTGATTTTAGATATATGTATTAATTCGGAGTCGAGTTTAGTTTCTAGTAGACAGAAAGTGCCATTTTAGCCATTTTTAGGTGTTTTTGTGGGGCTGTGTTATCTATAACTTCACAAAAACAAATTTTCTATAGAAAAAGCTCCGTTTTGCCTGATCAGATTAGAAAAAATAAAACACAATCAAACGTGATTAGGTTTTCTGAAATCTTATTTTGATCCTAATGCAAAATTACTGTATACTGACACTGAAAAAAGAAAGTCTTATTTTAAGGCAAAATAGCTGTCTTATTTTAAGACGCAACATTTTTAAGTCATCTTTTGCTTAATTTACAGATTTTTCTTTTGCTTTTAACGTAAAAAAAAATTAATAACTTTAAATTTGCATAAAAACGTGAAGTATTAATCAATTTAAATATGTAAATTAGTAATTATTGTAAATTCATCTTGATTACGATAGTATTTTTTACATAAACATTTATATAGCAGGGCTTGATAAATGATTTAATTGGTTATCATACTTTAGCTTGATTATGCTGTTATCTGCATAAAAAATAGTTGCTTTTTGTTAATAAAAAACATTTTTCCGAATTATTATTAATTATGCAAATGACAGCAAAAAAACATTTATTAGGACTTTATTTATTGGCCCGGAGACCGATCTAGGCACATTTCACGTTTTCCAATCAAACGCAGTCATGTTTGATAGCGTTTGATCTTCTCGCATCCTGCAGGCTTTTTTAACAAGTAAAGTCAATTTTTTCAAACAAATAATCATATTTGAAAAACAGTATACATTTTTCAAAAATTATATAGCTTTCGGTAAAGTTATATATATTAATCTTACTTCTGTAAAAGGTAAGCTATTATTAATCAAAATTGCATCAATTTAAAAAATTTGTGTAATAAGTATGATTGCCTAAAAATTTTTGTAAGTAATAAAGAAAAATGAAGTTTTTTTTATGAACTCTATTACATATATTCAACCGATAGATAATAAATTAATTTTAATTTAGATTGAAAATTAAATTAATATTTAAAATTTTATTAATAATAATAAGTTTCTAACATACAAAATTAGCTAATTTAGTTTCATTTTACAGTTGTTAATATAGATTTAAAATAGGTTCTTTAAATATGATATACATTAAGAGGAAGGTGAGGAGGAAGGTATATCGTATATCCAATTTCCTTAGCATTCTTATAGGAATAGCTATATTCAGGCATTTTTCTTAATGGCCAATAAAATTATTTCAACAAAAATTTGTTTGCAAGAAATTTAATATTCTTGAAATAAGAAGTTCAAAAAATATTTTGACAACTTGAAAATTGTTGTTTTTCGTAAATAATTAAAGATTTTATTACAATTTCAAATTTTAGACCCTTTGCTGCATTGTGTAACTTCTAAGTAATAACTTTTTTTTAATGTATTTACAACATTGAAACTTTGAAATACCATATAGTGGGAAAAAAATTGATTAAACACTAATCGATCATAAGAACATTCAAAACTTCATTATAACTTTGAATAATGAGGAATATATTAATTGGGTTTCATTGATGTCACTTGCATGATTTGTTGCCTCTGGAAATCTGTATATATTTTCTACATTAAGTACCCGTATTTGAAGGGTGCGCCGAAAACACCAAAGCCCTAATTTTGCCAAAACTGAGTTTGGCATGAAAATCAGAAGAGGATTCTTACTGTTTAGTTCAAAAAATAAGGTTACTTCAAAAAGTAGAGTAATTTATTTTTACCTTTTAACTTATAAAAGTTTTTGTCTATTGTTAGTGCAACTGTTTTTCGTAAAGTGGAGTTTAAATTTGTAAATTAAATATACATTAAAAGTACATTTTAGGTTTGATTCATATTTTCGATTTTACTAGTTCAATCGGTACTGAAAAACAAACAACGTAATGTAATCTCGTTTATCAGAACTTTATCGTAATTAAAAACACAAAATAATCTTATTTTTAATTTTTAAAATGCATGGGCGCTAACGGCAATATTGAACTTTAAACTCGTTTTTCTCAAAACTAGGGTTTTGACACTTCTAACTTTGAATGCTTGCAACTTTGTGAATTTTTCATCTAAAAGGGTCTAAGACCTCTCAAAATGTTTGAAATTTTATGAAGAATATGATCATATAGATCAGTCCAATAGTGTCAAAGTGGGCTCTTGCGAACGTACTCATATGTATATGAAATGTTTTGATTACATTTAGTTATTTATTTTAAATAATTTCCAACTTATAATTTTATTGCAAGAGTAAAGTAAGTAAATTTTTTAAATTAAGTCTGGAATTTATGTTTGTACCAGAATTCTACTGCAGTATATAGTTTTCGAATATGTATTTTAGAAATACAAAATAAATGTCCGATGTTTCTCAAAATTTCCCCTTTGTATAAAAATTTTAGCCTTTTTTATTTTTAATTGCTTCATTAGCACATTAATTCAATAAGCGTATGCCCGTATGGACTTTTGTATCAATTACCAATCAGTTTCTGCTGGCCTTTGATGAGCTTAAAAATCTCGTTTTACAAAATGTACAGTACACGTTACGCAAAGTAACTCGAGTCAGAGACTTACAGATTATAAAAAAAATATATAAAGCTGATTTATTTACTCAAAGTAATTAGCAACAGAAGACGCAAGATAGATGTGCTCCATTTCTCATCTAGTGAACACATATGGTTGCATTCAGATTTATGAGACAAGTGAAATGCTTCAAATTAAGATATAATCAACAACAGTGTCTCCAAGAAAGTTCTGTCACTTAACTCTCACAATTTGTCAGAAAAAGAACCTTGACTATTTAATCTTTCTACTTTTAATTTCATTCAATATTTTATTTTTTATTTCTTCCTGCAGCATAGTGGTTTTAAATACAGCTCAAATAGTATTTATATCTCCGTTTTTAAAAAAATTTGCAATTTTAACAAGTAACAATAACTCTTCCTTGTTCTACTACATAATTCGATTGTTAATGATTTTGTAGATTTTTTTTGTTTGACTACTTTTTCCATATTAGTGACAAAAAAATTGGAATCAAAAAGCAGATGTGACATACGAGACAAAATTTTCAGCGACATATGGGCGCTTAAAAGAAACTGATCACTTTCGATTCCGAGAAAATTAGGAGAACTAGGACCAAGGACCATATAAATCACGTTAATGTATCGGTCCGATAAAAGAAAGTTTTTTTTATTTCAGTACTTAAACTATGAAATCATTGCGAACAGACTGAAAACCCTTCATTTAATACCGTTCATTGAACCATTTGATGGAATGTACACACGCTCTTTATATTAAAGGAAAGAAAAGACATTAGACGATCTAAGCTTGTAATTTTCTCAAATTGCCCTCTAGATAAATGCACTTTAATTTCTTTTTCTTTCTCTTTCTTTTTTCTCTACTCAATCATTTGCAAGAAATACATACATTATAAAAGACTATACTGTTACAAAAATATCCTCCAAACTGTCTATAATTATAAAATACTTTATTTCTGGTTTTAAAAACAAAAACAATTCTTTTATAAAACATTAATAATAATTGTGCAAATCAGAAAATACAATTATATTTTAATTTTTTAAAATTTATTTCAATACCAAGAATTTGAAAGATTCCAAAATGCATTTTTCTTAGATTCCTAGAATGATAAAAGCAACTGTAAACTTTGTGAAATATTCGAGTATTTAATGAATACATTCCATATACAATTTTTGGAAAATTTCGAAATTTATTTTTACAAGACTTGAAATCTTAAAATACAAAGAAAAATTTTGGACGGAATGAGGACTATAAAACATCAATGGTTTGTACATTGAAAGTTGATCTTCTTTCTGTATTTTCATTTCAAAAATCACAAACATAACCTAAAATCTTTTCTGCTGAGGTCCCTTTCTTCATATTGCGTCACAAATGTATTCTTGAAAGCTAGGAAATTGGATAAATTTACAAAACACCCCTAACGGTTATTTTAGGAACTATCAAATATGGCCGAAATAAGAGTGACATCAAAAATGAAAATTTACGTCATGTGTACACGGCAATTAGTATTTTTTTTTAAAACCAGATTTTGAGGTGCTTTCAGAAGTGAATGGTATTTTTTTAACAGTAATAATTATTCATTTTGTGTGAAAACAATAGAATTTAAACAAAAATTCCGAATTCACCTTTTATCATATTTCAAGAATTTGCTATCAAATCCCAGATCCTACAGGCAAAATTTAATACTATTTTAGTAATATATTTTATAGGTATTAGAATTATAATATAAGTTATTAAAACAATAGGTATTTTTCTGAATTGTTATCTACTACGCATGAAATGTAAAGTTCACAAAAACAATAGAGTTACTAATTAAATAGTTTTATAGTATAAAACTATCACTATATCAGGACAATTCAAAGATTTATTATCAGATAAATAAAAAGTATTTTTAACGTTCCATATTATCTTATTAGAAATCGTTTTATAATAAAACTATTTAATTAATGATTGAGCGGGACGTTCTTCAATATTTATGAAAAAGAGTTACGTTTCAAGAGAATTTTTGGCTTTATTTACGCTGAATGCGAAAGTTACACTCAAAGTTTAATTTCCCGCATCTTTGACAGTATTATATTTCTAATTAAATCTTGTTTGAGTAAAGTGCCAGTTTAAAGCAGAGAGTCAGTTTATTAAAGCGTAATTTCAATTATTTGCCAGATTTTAACGCCTCTTGTCTCATTAAAATTTCCAGATGCTACTTTACTTTGACATTTCTTATTTGACTTTTAAATTCTGCATATGTGTTTTTACAAGAGTGTATTTCTCTCTTGCTCTTAGTGTCAATTAAAATTCTTTTCAATAATTAATGTATAAATACTATTTGTGAAACAAAATTGAATTGCTAAAAATTATAAAACTCAAATTATGCAATTTCGATTTAAGAAATTAAAAAAAATATACTTTGTAAATTAAGCTTTAATTAATTTCTTTGTAATTTAATCTCGAAACGAATAATCTGTTCAATTTCATTTTAAACTGCATTTTTAGGAAACACCATGAAGAATTTTTGCTTTTAATTAATGTAATAAAAGCGCACCTTTAAAAAGGAATACATTCGCTGTTTTATATGAAGTTGGAATGTATAGCGAATTATTCTTCCTGTGATTTATACAACTACATAGAAACCGGAAGTAGAAGGAAAAGTAGAGAACACTGAAATTAGTATATTTCTGCAATTCTCACGGCTTCCTCTGTTCAACGACGCATGGAAACAAGCAGACAGGTGTCGAATGTAAAGGGCCAATGAAAAAGAACATTTGGCTTTGAACTGCCAAATGTCGTCTAAAATTATCATCAACGTCCATCTTAAAAAGTTACAAATTAATGAATTCAAATTTACAAAACCGTTTTTAATTAATAATGTTTTTATCAACTCACGTAGCATTATCTTCTGCAAATTTTTTTTGCTCTTTTAATAAATTATAATGGAGTTATTTACAAAGAAAAGTTTAATCATTAAATAATTATTTTTACCAAAATAGCATGGGGATAACGTTTTATCTCATTTATAAACTCGAAACTGGCAAATTGATAAAAAGTTTATTTCTTGTTAAAAGCAAAAAGTCTGAGAACCAAATCCTGAGAAAATGCCGGTTGTTGCCTTTTTTTAAAATTAATTAATTTTTTTGAACGATGTGGCGAGCCAACAAAGTCGGCTTTGAGTCTGCGAACCGTGAATCAGGAAAAGGAGAAGAAAATATAACAAAAAGAAATCTGTTCTGCAACTTTGACCGTCGCAAAACGATCTTTCAGGCTCCAGGCTCATGCAAGCTCAGTTTGTTTCTGCTTCAAAGTACCAACCAGCATCAGATTTTCTCTTTCTGACATGCAAGTTACTATGTATGTTGAACAACATTCTTTCATCGAACTCCGTTCCATGACATTCTTGCGAAAAATTAAACTCAACAAACCATACAAACCGGACCCTCATGTCTGTGATACTTTCCAGTTATTATACCTCTTGATCTTTACATTTATTCTTTAATTAAAGGGAAATTTTTTGTTTTCAAAGAAATTATTGTCTTTTCAGAAGCTTTCTAAAATTCGAGCATAGCAATTTTAAAAAGCGAAGAAAACATTTTTAATATTAGATCAAATATTGTCTTTTAAGAAAAATTTATCAAATTTATATTAAAAGTTAATGGTTCCTATATAATGACAACTGATTCAAGCTTAATACATAACTTTAATGGAGCCAAATTCCTGTCAATAGAAATTAGAATAAGTAGCTAAATATGATTTCATCGAAATATTTTATAATTTATAATTTGCTACAAACTCTGTTAACTCTTTGCAAAGTGTTGGTTTTTTCTGTATAATTTAAGAACGATTTATTTGATCAAAATGCCAATTTTTTCTATTTTCTCCAATCAATTTCCGATCTCAATTACCTATTATAAAGAAAACTATCATTGTTATAGGTTTTCAAGATAAAAATTAAAAAATGTCAAAAATTTTGGTTTTTCTGTATTTGGTATTATTTTACTTCTTTGGATCATAAAGTTAATGTTTATACAAAAAAAAATGTTTTTTCTCTTTTCAAAAAATTCGTACAGCAAAGGGTTGAGTTTAGAATTATACTTATAGTAATGCTTCGAATGTTTTTTCGCTTTTTTTTTAAAGCATGAAATTGTTTGTATGAAAATTTCTCTTATTGGCATTTTTTTTCTAAATTGTAAAAAATATTAGTAAAATTGATAACTTATTGATTTTCCGGGTATGAAATACAATTTATCCTAGTTGATAGGGACTTAATTTTCAAAAGAGCGTAACAAATTTTCTTCTTAAATATTTTAATATTTGAATTACATATCCTAATAGAGAATTTCGCGTATATTTTCCCGAATTACAAAATTATTTATCTCTTTTGGTTTTCAAGATAATTGCAAAAAACTAAATTTTTTCACAAGCAGAAAATTTAGTTATTTTGCCTTCAACTCATCATAACTTTTTCAATAATTGGAATTTTTAAATACAATTTTCAGGAAATATGCACTATTTTATCAACAAATCAACAACGTTCTCCGAATTTAGATAAATAATTCGTAAAAATTTATAAAAATCATTTTCTGACACCTCATATAGGTTGTGTTATTTTAACACAAATTTTGTGTGGACCGTTTCAGACATTTAATTTGTGTTAAATTTACACAAAATGTTTAACTGTACTATTAGGATATTTAATTCAAATAGTAAAATCTTTAATGAACAAAAAGTATCTTCCAAGAATCACCTAAAACGATGGAGTTTGACGCGTAAGCCCTTTTGATCGATAGGGATTTAATTATACATATAATGAAAGCTTTGGTTTATTTAAACTTATATTGGTATAAATTTTAATTTATCCATATTTTGATTAAAAAAGCCTAAATTTACAAAAATTACAATTTCTTCTGCTTTTACATGACTTTACATGAATAATAATTAAAATAATGTCGTTATGTCCCCCGAATTATCTAACTTTTCTATAAAATTGCATATCTAAATTTTCTCAATGTATAAACATTAATTTATCCAAACTTGCGCCAGTCCTCTTAGGACTCGTTCATATACCAAGTGTACACTTATTAAGGTCAAAAATCTGTGAAAAGTATGAATGGCCCTAACTTCTATTAATTAAAACTTGAAATTGTTTTACTTTTATTAGTTCCAATTTCTACATAGATCCCACTTTTGAACGATTTTCATTTTTAAACGAACTATTGTGTTGGTCTAAATTTTAATTGTCGACAATTTCAATTGATCAATCGATCAAAATTAATATTCGAAAATTTTATTCAAAATTCAAACCATCCAAAATTGTATTTTTTATACAAATTTAAATTTAAATTTATCCAAATTTATATCGGTTGAAATTTTATTAATAATAATTTATCAAAATTTCCCTTGGTTTGAACTTTAATTATTGAAATTTTAATCAATCCACATTTCAATTTACTAAAATTTTTAAAATCTATCCGAAAATAAATTTATTCAAATTTCAATCGAGTCAAACTTTAATTTACCAAATATTTATTGAACTAAACTTAAATTTATTTTTATGTAAAACTAAAATCAGATGGTACGGTTCAGGAAAAAACCGCAAGCTAAAACCGTTCATCTAACTTGTACCTTCTAATTAAAAAAGGCTAGTGAATATAACGTACTTATATTGGTTATTTTTAAAATAAAATTGTAAATCGGTTCTAATTAAAAATAAAGAATAAATAAATAAAATATATTCGAAATATTTCTTAAGAAGTATTTGGAAATATTGCGAGAAAAGTTCAAAAAACGATTTTTCCAAACAAAGTTAGATATTTTTCGACAACCTTATAGAATAAATTCGAAAATTCAACAGTTGAATATATTTTATACAAAATTATGAAGTATATAAAATTCGAAAATATGTATCTAATCTAAAATTAAATTTCAATCTTTATTTAGATCCCAAACTTAAGCGTGAAAATTATTGCATTAAGGGCAGGTGATGGATTATGTCGTCACTGGTGAAGGAAAAAATATCCATAAACTTTCTCCTAAAATACTAAATGTTTTGTCGCAAAATTTTTGAAATCAATAAATGAAGTAGATTTGGTTATGGAGGAATAATTTTGACTGTCCCAAACGGTCTTCTTTTTTTACAAAAAGAAAAAAAACTGTCGACTAAATAAGGCAAAACACGCGTTTGCACTTACCCATTGGGAGCGGGTATATTATGAGCTAGAAAAAGGTATCAAATTTTATTAGGATCAGTGCAATAGTTTTTGAAAGAGGAAGTTCACCGACTTCGAAAATGTCTATTATACTCCGCTAAAAGAGAAGGAGTTTCGAAAATCCAAAACATTGAAAATTTTACTCTAAATTACTTGAAAATTTGATGTAATAAGTAAAGAGAAAACAAAAATTGACTTTTTGAAATTCATCAGACCATATACCCCCATCCCCCTTCAAATTAATTTTAATACAAAATTCACAAAAATTTTGGTCAGAGAGACCTTTCTAATGACATTTTAAGGATGTCAAAATATTTAGTATTTTCGGAGGAAGTTTACGGACAAATTTTGTCTATACCAATGACGTCATTCTCCATTAAATGCCCTTAAGTAGACAAAAATGTCTATAAGTTTAAAGCTAAGCCTAAATAACTTTACTTTTTTGAAATATAAAGTAAATATCTTCTGTTGTGATGGAATCCTGCGTCACTCAGAGTCACTAATTAAATTAGTAGTTTTTTAATGAAATCCGGTCGCTTTTCTTCAGTGAAATTTTGTTTTCTTAACTTTTTGTAGTATTATTATTGTTCTTAATATTATTACCAAACTGATTTTAATTTGTTTTTTTAATTTAGCTTCCTCATAGAAGAGATTCCATATCGATGGCTCCTAAATGAAAACACGTTATTCACGAAAACAAATAGAAATCACCCTTATTCACGAAAACAAATAGAAAACACGTAGCTCATCTGAAAATTTCGTAACCTAATTTTCTTAACTTTTGCTATTTAATTTAAGCCAGTATCAAATATCAAAATAAAATATTTTAATGATACAATGTTAATTTAACATATTATGAACAATTAAATTAATTAAAATTTTCACAACTTGTTAATGCATTAAAAATAATCATAAATGAAAATTGTGACATAGCCTTCAAGCAACTGTCATTTTGAATAAGACGTTTTCTATTTGTTTTCGTGAATAACGTGTTTTCTATCTGCACTCGCGAATAACGTGTTTTCATTTAGGAGCCATCGATATGAAGTGATCAAGGTCAAAAAAATTATTTGCCTATTATGCTTAAATTCGAGGTATTTATGGTGCAGATAGATGGTAATTTTTGGAAATTTTTTTTTTGTCCTATATTTTCCGAGTGGGAGGGGGGGAATTTTTTTGGGTTTTACGGTACAACGCAAATTTCAGTATTTTTTTCTAGATAACAATTAGATAAAAAAATGTTGCTACTATCAGTTTCGATAGAGTTTTTCATAGCCTTTCGATTGATGATATGTATTAAAAAAAAAAAATTTTTTTGACCAAAAAAAATGAAAGTCAAAAATAAGTTTGAGTTTTTTTTGGTGAAGGACACGATTATTTTTTTTTTTTTTGGTCGAGGGCTGAGGTTTTTTCCTATAAGGATATGTAGATGAAAAGTTAGGCCTTGAATGTTTAAGTCATGAAGATTAGAGTTTTAGAGCGGAGCGCTGCAGACTCAACGCGATCTAGAGCATCAGCGATCTAAAACTCTAATTTTCATGGCTTTAACATTCAAGGCCTAACTTTTCATCTACATATCTTTATAGGAAAAAACCTCAGCTTTCGATTAAAAAAAAAAAGAAAAAAATCGTGTCCTTCACCAAAAAAAACTTGAATTTATTTTTGACTTTCATTTTTTTTGGTCAAAAATTTTTTTTTTTTTTTTAATACATATCATCAATCGAAAGGCCATGAAAAACTCTATCGAAACTAATAGTAGCAACATTTTTTTATCTAATTGTTAACTAGAAAAAAAAAACTGAAATTTGCGTTGTACCGTAAAACCCAAAAAAATTCCCCCCCTCCCACTCGGAAAATATTGGACAAAAAAAAAATTTCCAAAAATTACCATCTAATGCACCATAAATACTTCGAATTCAAGCATAATTGGCAAACAATTTTTTTACCTTGATCACTTCATATGGAATCTCTCATAGGTCATTTTCTCAAGAAGAACAAAAATTAAAAAATAAAATTTCTTAAAACTAAAATGTGTAAAAAACACATGCATTATTAGTTCTATGTTAAGGAGGGGACCTAAATAAACGAATAAAATACGTTGTTACAAACTTCTATGAACATTATTAATTAAAAACTAATTTTTTAACTATAATATTTGTTAAATTTTTTGTAGGAGATACAATTACTATATTGTCTTGAAATTTGTTATTCGAAGGTTTTTGGGGTCGCTGTTTAAGAATTTCAAGTCAAATTTATAAAATTAAAAATACTTCATCTTTAATATGACTGACTCTATTTTAAGGAAATATATTGATTGTTATAAAAAAAAACATGAATTTAATTAATTGTACTCTCTAAATTTAAATAAGTGAAAATCCACTTATTAGATGTCAAAAGTCTTTCACTCTTTCAAAAAGTGTATATGCATATGCACTTTTTGAAAGAGTGGAAGACTTTTGACATCTAATAAGTGAATTTTCACTTATTCAATTTTAGAGAGTATGAATAATTTTTGCTACATTTTATTTAAATAAAAGAATATTCTAAAAATCATTAATAAAATTTATCATTTACTTAATAAAAAATTGAAAAATTATACTGGCGATTACGGAGGGGAGTTTTCGTTCATTTGGACAGTTCTAAAATAATATTCTAATAGTAAAAAAATAAGTCTTATAAACAAACTATTAACAATATTTGCAGTATTTTATGCAAATAAAATAATATTGTATAAGATTTATTAATAAAATTTTCCATGTAATCAGCAAAAATCAGAAATTATTGCGGATACGGAGGGGAGTTATTTGCATGATCACGATCAAATCTACCCCCACCCCCGTCAGGGTGGGCATCTTACTTAAAAAGAGTGGGGAGGGGGTTCCTGTGAAATCCTACGTAATATTTTTTTAATTAAAAAAAAATACGTTTTGTTGAACAAAATTCAAAGAGAAATTTATAACTGATATCTTTAAGACTACAATGAAAGTTACTATAAATGTATAAATTAATAATCTATGTTATCTACTTTTAAACATACTGTACCTAAATATTTTATCTAATAAATATTTTTTTGACCAGAATTAAGAAAAAATCGATCTTAGTAATATATCAGGGGGGAGGGTAGATCAAAAAATCCTAAAAAATGGCTTACGTAATTTGTGTACGCGCGACCCCTTATATTTGCGACCGGTTACGGAGGGGAGTTTTTACATCATATAAACATGGGTATTTCAACCAGTTTGAAATTTTTTGTTTATTTTTCATAAAATCTGATTAAACAATATTGAATTCCATCATGTGGCCGAAATTATTTTTATTAGATGTAATTATTTTTTAGATAAAATTACGTGAACATGTGATATGTCCATATTGAGAGAATGACCTTCATAGAGGAAGCTTTGTGTTTTTTGACAAAAAATTTTTCCATGCTAAAAATACAACTTAATGAATAAAAAAATCATATTCCTTGTCTCAAAAAGAATTGATTGACATATATTAAATATATGTGACGCTCCACGGTGAAAGGGACCTTAGCTGCAAGAAATGAATTTTACAAGACAAGCGATTAAAGTTGAGCCTGCCTTTATTATTGTTATGTTATGCCTATATGTTTCATCGCTAATAACACAAAAACTAATAGATATAAACAAGTTTTGATTTCTGTATGTGAAAAAGCAACTCAAATTCTATCGATTCATAATAAAAATTAAAAATCAAATGTTTTGCAGCTAATGTCCCTTTCACCGTGGAGTGTCACATATAGTTCACAAAAAATCAACAAAATATTGATTTTTCTGTTTTGTTTTTCTTTGATGACATTTGAAAATATGTCTTCTTCTATAACTTCTTTAATTTTTTAGAGATTTTTTACGAGGCTTTATAACGAATTCTAAACCTCAAATAATTTGATTATAATTCATTTATTAGACTATATGTTTCGACATTCTATGTCCTCCTCAGGACATAGAAAAAACTCCTTGTGGAGGTAAGATTTTTATAATTTATTTTTATAATGTAAAACGTTCAATAATGTAAAACCTTTAATTTAAATATTATTAATTTTATATTGCAGATTTCTATTTATCTTAAATTGTTATAGAACATATTCTTAGTTATGACCTGAGGAGGACATAGAATGTCGAAACATGTAGTCTAATAAATGAATATTAATAAAATTATTTGAGGTTTAGAATTCGTTATAAGGCCTCATAAAGAATCCCTAAGAAATTAAAGAAAATGCGAATTGTAAAATTTAACAATTAAATTCTCTAATTTTTGTTTCTTAACCATATTTACTTTGGAAAAAATTTCCAGATTAAAAAAACAACTAATTGGTCTATGAAAATTATATATTCCCCCAGAAATTGATAAAATTAATGGCTGTGCTTTATTTTTAACGAAATAGAAATTTTGTTTGTATTATTTTATTCTATTGCTTCCTCTATGAGAAATCAAAGTGTTAATGAAATGAGCATAATTGTCACCTAGTTGTTGAATAAGTTGTTTTGAGATATCTGTCAAGTATTTAAATGTCTAATGACATAATGACCTAACAACGGAAATATGAGTCAAATGATCAGAGAAATTATACATGTTTTTAAATAAATTATAGTTGCATAGTGATAGATCATAATATACCAATGATGGATCCAGTGCAAAATATAATAAGAACTAATTTGAAAGCAATTTTATAAACCGCAAGTGTCGGTATAGTTGTGAAGGTATAAATTAGTATTGTAAATTTAAAAAATGTACAAGTTGAAAAACAAAGCAAGTCAGCAATTGCTAATGGGATGACAGCAGAAAACGAGGGTGTCTGGCAAGTTTCTTGAGTACTTGCGGCTAAGAGCATGATTAATATTTTTCATATATCCGCAAAAAGAAAAAGCTAAATATCTTTACTTCTCCCAAAATAAGTGTTATTTGTTCTTATTGCTTTCTCATAGAGAAAGTTTATTTTATTTGAACGCCTTTTCAATTCGAATTTAAATATTTCTTTAAGGGCATGTGATGGAGAATGACGTCACTGGTATAGGCAAAATTTGTCCGTAAACTTTCTTCTAAAATACTAAATATTTTGACACCAAACTTTGTAGAATTACTTAAAATATCGCTAAGAAGGTCTCTCTGACCCAAGTTTAATTGAATTTTGCTTTAAAATTTATTTTTGAGCATTTCCAAATATCAGAGAGTTTCTTTAAAAAGTAATTTTATGGCAAAATTCAAAGAAACTTTGGTCAGAGAGACCTTCCTAATGATATTTTAAGTAATTCCACAAAGTTTGGAATCAAAATATTTATTATTTTTGGAGAAAACTTACGGACAAATTTTGTTTATACCAGTGACGTCATTCTCCATCACATGCCCTTAAACCCAAAAAGTTATTTGTTATTGTGTTTTGACTTTAATCATAATTAAATTTTCTCTATTTTATTTATCTTTCAAGTATTCAATAAAATATGAATGACTCATACGAAATCGAGGTGGTAAAACCAGATCTTATTTAATTTCCTATCAGAGGAAGATGTGAGAATGAATCTGAATTTTAACTGAACAACCGGTTCGAGTATCAGGATTGTGGGTTCGTTTGCCGTTGACTCGCGTGATGCAACTCGTATTCCTGCACAGTCGTTTCTTCTCACAATCATTACATACCTATATCGACGAAATTTTCTCTTATAGACGCGTGACCATTGACTATAAAACTGGGTCATAACCGGCATCGTCTTTTATTTCAACATTGATGTTCTACAACAAAAGGAAACCATCCCCAGAAACCTATTTACAAAAATTACTCTCAATTATAATAACATATAATTCGCTTGAGCATACAATAATAATGCTCAAATTACACAGTCTCTTTCTTAGAAATCATCACTTTTCCTGTAGTCAATTATGTCATTGTATCTTTTTTTATAGCTATATAGTTTTAGTCTGTATCAGCAATAACCTACTAAAGTGCAAGTGCAATAATTAATACAAGTTTCACTGGTTGAACGGGTTTCTGTTTACTATTAAAATAAGAAATATTTAAATTCATTCATTAGTCGAGATCTGATTTTAAAAAATGGGTCACTTAAAAATAAATCTTAAATTTTCTCCAAGTTATTGGTGCTATTAATGTAAATACATTTACATACACGTGCTCTCTATATTTTTAACTGAAACAAAAATAAATTTTAAATCAAATTTAATCTTTATTATTCTAGAACATTATTTACATTTTTACGAGCACTTACTTGAAAAATTTCAATAAATGTTTACTAGTGCACATTGTTTGAAACAAATTTAAAAAGATTAAGAAGATAAAATACTTCTGTAGAAAGATCTTTATTTTGATATTTACAACTTTTTATCGAGAAGTACCTATTGAATATTTTAAATACTAATCATGAGAAAGTAAGATAAAAGTTATAGCTCAAGTTTTTCAATAAAAATCGTTTCATTTTATTATTGGCATAACGGATGAGCCAACGATTTACGAAGGCCTTCCTTTTCAGAGCGTATAGCGGAACTTAAATCTGAAACTACAAATTTACCTATTTTTAAACACTTTATTAATTTGAAAACTATTATTTCCGTTTAACGTCTCTCATAAATAGCTACTTTCTGTAATATTCTTTTAATTAAAGGCCTTTTGATTACTAGGCTTGGATTTGTTGCTTTTTATAAATAAAAAAAGATTTATGAGATTTTGAATTTATTTATCCACGTGAACGGTCGGGTTATGAGAAAAAGAAACTACATTTTCGTACGAGAAATACTGGACAGAAATTATAAGAAGAAAAGGAAATGAAGATTATTGTACCAACACTCGTCAACATTCTTTTTGTAACCCCAGTCTTAAAACCATCTTCCTGAACAATATTGTTAAATTATTTTCCTCGTCTCCTTTTATTACAAGTCGTTTTTCTCATTATTAAAAAAGTTTCTTATTGTTTCTCCACTTCTTTAGGAAATCCCGGGTCTCTTTAAAGAATCATCAAAATATTTTTCTGCTTGTGTCACAGGTCCGTAATAAAGATATAAAAGATTACATAAAAAAGGAAATCGCTCAGACTGAAGAATCGGTATAATGTTACATCTAAAGAGAATAGTGACGTTTTTTACCTGCATTGCTTCAGCATCCTTTTCTTTTACTCCTGTAACTCTCGGCGCTTTACCTTCTGAAGAATCTGGATCGACTTCCGCAGTTGCACTTTTGTGGTCAATCCTTATTTCTGGGACACTATAGACTTTATTTAAAGTCCTAAGAAGGTAGGTATTTACTTTCTTTTTTCTTTAGAAACCGGCGCGATTCAAAAATGAGGACCCGCTGATTTAAGAGGACACCAGGGAGTTTCTGGAACACTTAACTTTGCTCAACTTTTGCGCAGGTTTGCCAGGTGAGTTGAAGTTCGCCGAAGGTTTAGTAGGCACTGAGCAACACTGAGCCAGTTGAGGCTGGAAAGAAGAACGGTTTCACTCCTCAGACTCGAACTGGTCGGGTTGCTGATCCTGCGGCTTCATGGTGCTTTGCCTGGCAAACCTTCACCTGCCCAAGACAGGTGTTACAGGTGGCAGCACGTACTGAGTACCTACATTTCTACAATTATATTATATCCTTCACCTTTCTTCAAAGAAGCAATTTTCAAACTGAAAATTTACAGCAGGACATTAGAAAATAAAAAGAAGAAACTGCAAATTAGATTTTTAAATTCAGAGGTAACCATCACTGTGAATTGGGTGCAAATATGAGTCTAGAATATTTTAAGGTAAAAACTATTTGAAAACATCGATTTTCAATGGATTTTCTTTAAATTGTGAGAAAACGTTATTTTATATTTGCCTTCTATCTGGTTAAAATTTCAGTACCCTTTACGATACTCAAAATTGAGATATTTAGGTTAGTGGTTCCAATTTTGTATGTAAAATGATAAAAAATTGGAATTTTTAACCTGAATGTCACAAATCTGAGCATCGCAAGGGGTCATCCATAAATTACGTGGTCTGTTAGGGGGGAGGGGGGGGGTCAGGCAAAATGCTACGCTAGACTACATGGGGGGAGGGAGGGGTTCGAGTCCGAGCAACGTAGCTTTGTATTTTAATTTCAAAGATATTTTTTTTTTAAATAGCGTTGGCAACTCAAAAATCATTTCGAGAGAATTGAATTGAACCGAGTCTATGCTTACCAGAAAACCTTGAAAGTTGTTAAAAATAAGAATTATAAGAGGAGACTGCGACATTTTTAGCTATGTGAAAGAATTCACTTTACTAATCGTCATTATAATTTTTATAGTAATTTTTACAAGGAATTCAACGGCCATAAAAAAGATTGGTCAAAAAATTTGTTGACTATATTGGAATTTTTATTTTTTGTCAAAATTAAAAGATTTTAAAACCCATGCGTATTTTTTTGAAAATATGTTTTTTAATAGAAAAAAAATTGGGGACCCAAAAATTTAAATTTACAATTTTTGAAGCATTATTTCTGTAAAAAATTAATTTTTTTCTGTAGAAAAGGGTTATATCTAACAATCTTAATGAAAAATAAGATCGAAAAAAATTTACAAACTTCTGAAGATGTTTAGGAAATTAAAAAATCATTTACGATTTTCCGTCATTTTAGCTGCATACCTAATTCCTTTAGAAAAGTTTTCTTTTGCAATATGTTAAGTTTTTCCTAAGCCATTTTTGTTTTATTTGATTTATATTTTACAGCTCCCCAAATTTGGATAGTGAAAAGTGGACCACTAATTTTTTGTAATATTTAACTACTTAATTTAGTAGTTTTTACCTCTAACTCAAATTTTAGTGAAAAGTCAATACAATTTAGGGGGCGTCCACAAATAACGTGACATCTTTTTTTTCTTTTTTCGACCCCCCCCTTCCCCCCCCCGTCCGCCCCTTGTCATAACTTATCACACATTTGTCAATCACCCTTTTAAAGTTATGTCCAAATTTTTTGAACCCCCTCCCCTCTCTATTTTATATCGTGTTAAAAAATTATTATTAAAATTTTTTTATTGTCTTGAAGTTTTCGTATTTTGAACTCCAAAAAATTACTAAATTTTCAAAAAAACATACAAAAAACACATTGGGATATAAGATCTACATAAGCATTTAACATATAAAAATCAAATAAAAGTCATTAAATCTGAATCAGTTAAATATGACTAATTATTAGTAAAAAATTAACTTCATTATAAAAAGTGAAATTTGAGTAATTAAATTAGTAAACAGAATTTAATTAAACTATTCGTTATTTGACATAACCTAAAAGTGAATTTAACCAATTAATAGTTATTTTTTACTAATAAATGATGATTAGTAGAAATATAACTAATTTAATTATGAATGTGAAAAGATAAAAAATCTTTAATGATTTTTTAATTTCCTAAACATCTTCAGAAGTTTTTATATTTTTACCCTTTTCTCCAAAAAAATAAAATAATTTTTTTACCAAAAAAAAGGTTCAAAAATAGTAAAATTCAAAATTTTGGGTCGCAAATTTTTTTCTATTAAAGAAACATGTTTATCTAAAAAAATTAAGCATGGATTTTAAAATCTTTTAATTTTGACAAAAGACAAAAATTCAAAGATTGTCAAAAAAAATTTTGGCTGATTAAAATTAAAAATTATTTTAAAAATTGTAGCGACAATATCGATGCAGTCTCCCCTCAAAACCATTATAACAAAGATCTCCCTGTCAAGCGATAAAATATAACAAAATGTTTATTATATAACGTATTTTCTAATTAGGTTATATTTTAATGGGAGAGTGCTTTCTAATGTAATTGGTAAAATTCTATTGAAACCAATGATTTAATAAATAGTAAAATAAAAAATAATAAATCTAATTCACAATGAAATATTACAGCAATTATTTTTACGCGAGAAAATATATATTTAGGCATTATAAGACGTTTAAAAAAAGCCACGTGCCCTTATGAGGGGGGAGGGGGTCTATCAAATGCTACGTTAAGCTACATGGAGGGAGGGAGGGGTCGAAAAGTTCGAAAATTGGAGCCACGTAATTTATGGATGGCTCCCAAGTGGTACTTGAATTTTAACCAGATAGAAAGTACATATAAAAATAATAACGTGTTCTCACAATTTAAATGAAATCCACCGAAAATCGATTCTTTTGAATATAATTGTCGAAGAAATACCTTAAGAGGTTACATGGGTTTTGAAACTTAAAAAAGCGATATTTTAAATATTTTTTTATCTAATAGCATAACATGTCAAAAATTCGACTGGCGCACAATGGTTTGAAATCGAAAAGTGAGGTGCCTATATCATTCTAAATTTTGAAAATCTAATTTCATACTTCCAATCAGCAAATTTAAGTATTACCTAATTGACTGTTTTTCAGAGATAACAAAAAACTCCGCCAACGTCCAACTTTAATTGATGCTTTTTTCTCAAAACTCGATTTCTTAAAAACTAATGCACCGATCTGATTTATTTATTTGTAAATACAACATCCTATAGTGCTAGATAGCCCTTCAAGGAACAAAGATATATAAATTTTAAAGATTACGAATCTAAAGTCTGATTTTCAAAATTCAAAATGACCGACCCAATGTGGCGGACGAATAGTATTTAATGCATTAAATTCATTTGAAACTTATTGTTACTTTAGAGTTTTTGGGGTCGCTGATTCTGAATCTGAAGTCCGATTTTTAAAATTCAAAATGGCAGAAACAGTATGGCGTACGAGTTGCTTAAAATTTGTGGTAGGGGCACACTTTTCCCAATCCGCATTTCCTAATGGTTTTTTTTCCAATAGACGTTTTTTCCAATAATACTTTTTCCCAAAGGTCATATTTTCCAAAATTTTATTCCCAAAATCTTGTTTTCGCAGTGAACATATAAGATGTTTTGTTTTCAAGAACTAATCTGCTAACTTCATTGTTCTGTAATAAATAAATCATTTCTTTTTCATAACTATTAGAATTGTATCAACATTTTTAGCAAATAAATAATCAAAAAAATATCTGTAAAACGGTCTGTGAAGACCGTTACGCGCTCCGACCTCTAGAACCGCGCGTAATACTCCCTTCTACCTCAAAAACCACGTAAGTTGCTTCTACCTTTAAAACCACATAACTTCCTCATACATCAAAAACCACGTAACTCCTATTTACCTCTAGAACCACGTAACTCCCGCATACATCAAAAACCACGTAACCGTTTTCGACTTCAGTATACTATACATATAAATCAAAGAATGCTCCACCATCTGCCCATTCTATTTTTGCGTTAAAAGTACTTTATCATACATCAAAATTTTTGTTATGAAGTCTAGTTTAACCTTAAAATGACGGCTCCATTAGGAAAAAACAAAAAAAAAACATTTTTTCCACAAAAATTCCTATAAAAAAAGAAAAAAATATATTTTCTTAATTAGAATAGCATATATTTTGACTTGATAAATCCAAATTCATTGTCAGTTTAGAAATTCAAAATGGCGGATCCAATATGGCGGTGAAAAATTTAAAAATCTATCGTATTTGTTTAAAACTAGTTACCTGGGTTTTTTTGGGGGTTTTGAAACTTCTAATCAAGTTCTAAAATCACGGGAAATACTCAGATCAGGAATATGCCCCCTGCTTTTTCCTATTGATAACCAGAATTATCATCCCCTAAAAACCGCCCCTGTGGAAAATATTCGAAGAAAATTATCTTTTTCTACCAAAAAATTCTATTAAAGTTCTAAAATAGTGGAACATACTCGGAAATATTTTCTCTAATTTTTTCAACCATTTGGAAACTTTATAGCATTTTTTTATAGGAATTAAAAGATTTTTAAACATTTTTTTTTCTTTTTCTTTCTTTAGGAAAAAATTTTTTTGGGGATAATTATTCAGGTTATAAATTGGAAAAATTAGGGGGCATATTCCTAAAAATTTTCCGCCATTTCAGAATTTCATTATAACTTTTTTATAGAAATTATAGAATTATTCCAAATTTTTTTCGACTATTTTCTTCAGGGGTGCTTTTTAGGGGATGATAATTCTGATTATCATTTAGAAAAATTAGGGTACATATTCCTGAGTATTTTCCGTTATTTTAGAACTTGAATAGAAGTTCCAAAGATCCCCAAATAACTAGTTTTAACCGGATACGGTAGATTTTTAAAATTTGTGTCCGCCATATTGGATCTGTCATGCGAAATTTCTAAACTGACAATGAATTTGGATTCAGCAAGTCAAAATATATGCTATTCTAGTTAAGAAAATAATTTTTTTTTTATAGAAATTTTTGTGGAAAAAATGTTTTTTTTTTGTTTTTCCCGAATAGAACCGTCATTTTGAGGTTATGTTTAATGATTTTTGTAAAGCACCAGACGGTATCAAAAACAAGACTTTATAACAAAAATGTTTATGTATGATAAAGTACTTTTAATACAAAAATAGAATGGGCAGATGGATGAAGCTTTATGAAATTATCAAATCCACCGCAAAAAACATTTTTCCCCAACGGTCTTAAATGTTATTCTTAAATAGCTCAATTTTTATAATTTTTTAATGAATTTTTTAAAAGTTATCCTTTAAATATTGTACTTTTATGTGATAAAGGCGCTGAATAAACTAATTCGTTGTTTACTTGAAAAAAATATTTTAAAAATGCTTTTTTTGTTTTTTTAAACCCATGTAACCCCTGAACTCAGTTTAAAAACTTGTATTGACTAGATCAAAAAATAGTAGAACTAAGGATGTATAGGTGATGACAATTTTGCAGCTGTTTTTGGAAATATTAAAAAATGAACGGCACCCCGTTTCTCTTACATTTTAAATACTCCATAGAAGGCCTTTTATTTCTTGCATCATTTGAGTCCTAAAAACATTCAAGTTGATCAAAAAAATCTTAAATTACAAAAAAAGAATAACATTTATTTAATAAACAATTTTAATTTTTGACAATTTTTTAATTTTAATTTGTTGAAAAAAATTAAATTTTATAAATGTCATACGGTTCATTCTGAAGAATCGTTTAAAAGACTGATTAAAATTTAAAGAGATCAAAATGTTGTTGCTTTCCTCAACTACAAAAAGAATGAAAAATTAATTAAAAAAAAAATTGATTTATGGAAAATCCGCTTATGACCCATTCGTGCTGCAAAGGGTTAAGGAAATACTATTGAATTATCCTTTTTAGATTAAAATTTTTGGTTGTCATTTCTTTTTTAGTTTTTTAAACTTTTACAAATAATTTTAATCAAACAATTGTGATATTGATAAAATTGATTTTTGCTTCCTCGTGGTAAAAGCTTACACTCAAAAAACAGTCTGGTTAGATTAACCAGAATTCTGGTAAGGGTATATTTCTGTGGCTGAAAGGCATAACATCATAACTAACATTTGATCGAATTTGAGATAACATTAGATTTGAGTTAATTTAGTAATGCTTTTTAAAGTTTTATAACAGTAAAGTGATTTAAATGTTTATTTACGTAGAAAATAATTAATAACACAACATCATAACTGCATTCAAATCGAAAAAAAGAATTGATATTCTTTTTTAAAGCGTTTATATTTTATTAAAATTGATAAACAGATGTAAAAACTACACTAGAAAATAGGATACAATGCCAAACACCAAAAATATTGGTTGCTTTTTCGATTTTACAAAACCAAGAAAATAAACAAAAACAGGTTTTTCTCAAAACTATGAAAATGCAGTTATGTTATTCTGCCTTTCAGCCACAGATTTAACATTGTGTTTCTGGTTAAAATAACTAGAATAAAATGTTAAATATAACCTAAGCAGAATCTTTTTTCAGTGTATTTTTCTTCAAATTTACAAATTTTAATGTATTTAGGGGAGAGTCGGGCAGCCCCGGCCCCCTTAAGCTTTTTGGTCAATAAATTGTTAAATATTTCAAGAACAATAATTAAATTGTTTCATGGAGAAGACAAACTATTTATCAACACTTGGAATGCTTCCAATAATAAAATAAACATATTAAGAGAAACATAAGGACAAACAGGCCCGTGCGCAGTATTTGCTTCTGGGGGGGGGTTTTCAAAAAATAAATTGTGTAAACATTGTTATTTATTAAAAATAATTTTTTAATCAAAAAAGTTGAAAATTTTTAAAGCAAGTTCAGACCTCTTTGGGGGGGGGGGGTTTAAACCCCCAAAACCCCCCCTTGCGCACGGGCCTGAGGACAAATATGAGGTGTAAAATATACTAACCCTCAAATGTTCATCGGGTAACTCCAGCCAAAAGAAACTTTTTTTTCAATTATATAACTCAGTAAAGTAACGACAAATTATGTTTTAAATAATCGTCAGAGAATAATTTATGGATATCAATTAAAAAATAAATTCATTAATGTCGGAAATTACAAATATAATATCATTTTTATATGACGTTTAATGCGACACTCATTTTTTAAATTGTCCGAACACTTTAAGGTTAAATTTACAGAATAGTAGTTTTTTATAAAAAATAAATGAAATAATGGAGTCACTATACTAAAAAAATAAGTTGAATTAAATTATACGCCATTTCTAATTTGTTTCAATGATAAAAATAAGGTATTATACATAAAATAAACAGTGGCCGCGGCTACCCGATGGCTGGTGCAACCCGACTCTCCCCTAATGCATTAAAAAGTGCTACTTTTTACACATTTTTTACATTAAGAAGAATCTGTTTATTCATAAAAATTATATTTTGTGAGAATTTCATATAATCAATCGCACTTTTCAAATTCTTTGAAAATTGAAATTTTTGTTTTTTCCATGAGAAAGCAAATCTTTTTGTTGACGAGAAAGTAAAATTGTCGGGAATATTCATGAAATAAAAATGATTTTTAGCTGGATATTATATAGATTTGATTTGATATTTTTAAAGAACAGAATAATAGTTACAAATATGATGTAATTTATTCAAAATTGGAAATGGGGAATCCAATATGGTGGACAAGAATTAAAAAAATGTATTGAATCTTACAAAAGTCGTCGTTTGGGGGCTGAAAGAGGGCAAAAACCAACTCTTTTCAATATTATATACGTATAATTGTCCATCTTAGGGCCCATGACACCATTTTTTGAGCCCTAGTAAAAATTTGTATACAAAAACAATATCAATAAAATAACTTTATAATATTATTATATGATAAATAAATAGTATTATAACGATAAGTACCTATAAAAAATTAAAAATTTTAATAACTTTAATAACTTAAGAAAAAACTATAAGGAAACTTTTTGAGACACAAAATATACGCGATATGTGCACTATAAGGTGGTGTCACCTTAAACAAAAATTTTATACGAAATATTCATCTTGGAACCCTTTTCCATCTTGTGGGCTCCTCTCCTCTATAAAAACCGAGTCTCTTTGTTTTCTGGACATGTACCATTACTGCCTATGAAGGACTGACATAAGTAATGCTCTGAACATTAATAAAAAATACAGTATAATAAAAAAAGAGCTGAAGCATCATAAAATGATTGAAATATTTTTATCAATTTTTAAATATGAAGTCAGTGCAGCGTTAAAAATAACTTTTTAAATTGCTAATCTCTTGATTAAAAAAATTTCAAGAAATTAAAAAAAAAGACGATATAATTCTAGTTACATAAAATTTGTAAGATAAATATTTTTAATAAACTTAAAAACTAAAAAAGAACTAGGGTTGAATCAGCTGCATTTTCGATATTGATCTGCGTTCCTAAGGGTTCACGATTCACAATTCTCTCACGCCATAAAAGTAAACCGATGCATATTCCATACAAGCACAACGGAAGCAGCAGAATCCTGTAAAAATTAATTAGTTGATTAATTATAATGCCTAGGTGCTGTATTTGGAAGAAAAGTAAAAAGGAAGAGAAAGGAAGTAGGAAGAGAAGTCGCAGAAAGTGAATACTTTGGAAAGCGATTCATTAATAAAAGAGGAAGAAATTAACGTTGATTAGAAACTCTGTTATTGTATCTGAACTTTGCTATCAAAGGTGAAAAATGCAGATAACGTAAGGAATAATCGAACTGATTATAATCTTGCACTTACCAATACGAGTATCCTAAAGAGGCACTAGAAGTGTATTCTCCAGTGATTGTATCGCGAACTGCGATGTTATACCGCGTTACGAAGCTATAATGACAACCATAAATTATTAGGCTGGTTAAATTGAGCCCAATAGCGATGCAAGCTACCAGGTAAATACCCTGCAAGGAATTCCTTTATTACACCACTTACATTATGATTAGCTTATAGACTACTAGCTATAACTATAATTACAATTACTTTTAATTATAATTAAATTTCAACTCAACCTTTTCAGATTTATGTATGCCTTTAATTTTCAAGAAAATAAGAATCTACGTTTCTAATAGGACAGTTTCTTAATAGAAAGAACTCGATTTTCTGTATACACTTTGTAATTTGATTGCACTCAGAGTGATAAATAATAATTCTGTCAAATAATTTTGCAAAATAATATAATTAAAGTCTTTTAAGGGTGTTGCCAGGAGGGACATTATACATTCGTTTGAACACTAGTTTTTTGGACACTACGCCACTCATTTTCTCAAAAACTTATTTGTTTTAAAAATAGGTTCATTTACCCAAAATTTAAGTATGACAAAGAAATTTTAAACTAATTTAACTTTGCAAATTCATCTACTTATAAATTGAGGTTATTTTTGAAAATTAAATGTCAAAATATTCCGAACATACAATTTTTTGCTATTTACTTTGCAAAAAGAATCGTTTATTACATGCAAAATTCAAGTTTCTACATTCAAATGGCATGGGGGTTGCCTTTTGGCGGTCGATGGGTAAGCCATCCGGCCGAGAGAATAACGCTTGGACGTTCTATCATTAATCAAGCTGAATTTACAATAATTCCAAAATTACCTTCCTTAAGGGCATGTGATGGTGTATGACCTCACTAATGTAGACAAAATTTGTCCGCAAACTTTCTCTTAAAATAATAAATATTATCACATTGTCTATGTCTGTCTGACCCACATTTTTTCCAACTTTGACTTGAAATTAATTTTAATCCAAAATTTAAACAAATTTGGATCAGTCTGACCTTCCTACTGATATTTAAAGTAATTCTACAAAGTTTGGTGTCAAAATAATATTTATTAGTTTTAGAGAAAGTTTACATACAAATTTTACAGTGACGTGTGTCATACTGCATCACATGTTCTTTATTTATTAGTAGGGGAGACCTGGGCTAGTTGGGTCATTTACTCATTTTGCACTTTTCGTTGTTTAACTTAGTTAATATCCAATTTCTGAAAACTTTATCGCACAGGAAACTTGCCCTAATATTTCAGCTTTCATTTAAAAAAGAAAAAGTTCCGTTATTGACTTTTAGGGAACATTGTTTTTGGAGTAATCCAAAGTGAACCAATACGCCCCGGCCGATGCAGATTAAGTCATGAATAAAATGCACGGAAAAAAATGAATTGTCTGCAGTGGATAACTAATATTTGCTGTTGAATCTGACAAAATTAGTAACCATAGCAAATTATTTGCTATGACAATGAACAAAGTTTGCTGTGAAATACAATATTAGCCAAATTTTTTTGAAATTCACTTTCAAAGCAAACTTTTTTACTCTCATAGCAAATTTGTTTGCTGATGTCCCTGTATTTGCAAACATATTTTGACGTGGCAGCGAATACTTTACTGTCACAGTAAACTTCTTCTATGCGTGTTCACATTTTTATGAAAATTTTAATTTTTAATTATTTTTGCTTCCTGATGAAAGAATAAACTATGTTAAAACTAAAAAATAGACATTAATTCTATCAATTTCCAAGAAATATGTATACTTTATTTAAACCAATTAGTTAGTCTTTTAATCTAGAATTTTTGATCCACAGGATCTATGATTGTAAATTAAAAATTGGAGAAGTTATATAAATAAAAAAGGAATTTTAAATGCACAAAAAAAATTAAAAAACATGAATTATTTTTCGATTTTTTGATCAGTTATAAACTTTGTATGTAGGTCAATCGATTTGTTTTGAGATAAGGAATATTATTTTGGTATTCATTAAGCTGTATTTTTAGCATCGAAAAAAATTTTGGCAAAAAACATATTTTTTTTTAAGAAAAAAGGTGCTCAACAAATTTTAATTGGGTATTTTCAAAATCTCTGTGCTCAAATTTAGATATTTATGAGCTTAATAAATAATGTATCATAATAATCATAGATTCATGGAAATTATAATAATTATTAAATAATTTTTTATTTATTAATTTGGGCTGCAATATCAAATAAAAATTTATATAACAATTTGCACAAGTCAGTCTTGCATCGTTAAAATTACATGTTTGAAATTACATTATTTTTATTCATTTTCAATAGTGAAAAATTATAATTATTTTACAAATGTACAATAATCTTTCTTATAATTTATTATTTTTTCAAGAATATATTCCGTATATTTTGTATTCCTTTCAGAATTACATAATTCATTTTTCTAATTTTTAAAAGATTTTTCTTCTTTTGTTTTACATATTGTTTACGGTTTTTGTTTTTCTATTTTAGAACTTTCTCTAAATTTCATTATTTCATACAAATTATTTATTATTATTTTAAATAATTTTGATTTTATAACATTCAATAAACTTCTCTTTTCGTTGATTTTCTTAATTGAGACATTATTTTCAAAATCCTATAGTTGACTACCAAAATAATTTAAATTAATGTTTTGAGAACAAAATAATTCAATATTACATAATTAAAATTATTTGTTATAAACAATTATTATATGCAGACAGTGACGCAATATGCAAACATATGTTCCAAATTACTCACAACCTATTAATTTTAACCGAATTAAATTTTTATTTGCGGAAAATGTTAAGCAATAAAGTGGGAAAATGTTTGTCTTAATAAGCAAATTATTATTGACTAATTAAAGTTATAAATAAACAAGAAAACTTCCCAAATTTGAAGTCTTTGAAATTCAATTTATTTAGGTGACATTATTTCTAAAATCAATTTATTACCCTACCAAAAGTATTTAAAGTAACGTTTTAAGAACAAGATAATTCAATTAACATTAAGATAAATTGTTATAAATAATTATTTTAAATAATTTTGTGCAACACCTACAAGAAAAGTACCACTTATCATGCATCAAAAGAAAACGCAAAATAGGTCATTCTTGCCATAATTTTTCACTCATGAAAAGCTATTATTATTTACTTAAATGATTTAAAAACTTTGTTAGAAAAATGCAAATTCAATATCATGGAGCATATTTTAATTTTTTAAGCTTCCATTAATAGATTTCAATTCAAATTTAAACTTTGTATATTTTTAAAACATGCAAACTGTTTTGAGTAAATATTTAAATAAATTTTTGCTCCTCCAGGCAACGTTTATTGAATGACTTTAATTTTTAACTAGTTTACCGCCAGTCAACTGATTTTTTATTCAAATTTAAATTCTGTATCTTGTTGACTACCCAGGTGCGAATTTTAGGTTGGCCCAAAGTTGGGCCAACTTTGCGAAAGTTGGCACAACTTTACGTGCCCAAGTTGGGCGAACTAGCGGAATGATAACGGGCAGCCACCCAATGGCGACAATATTTGGCCCAACTATTCTCCCCAAAGTTTGGCCAACCTGTTAAGATTTTCCGACAGTCGACAAAAAAAGTTGGGCCAACTTGAACTACCAAAGTTGGGCCAACCTTCTATCTCAAGTGCAACCTCACGGTCGGCCCAGGGTTGGGCCAACTGGAGACTGCTTCAACCAAATTTTTATCTATTAATGAAGACACATATAATTAAATAATTCACAAGTTATAAATATACACCGATAAAAATGGTGAGATAATGTCAATCTCGTCGCGTATTTGGCCGATCTGCGATTGCGCCAAATGGATTTTAGTTGACTCAATAACACGGTAGTTGAAGCAATCAACAAGGTTTACTTGAACCACAAACAGAGCGATATTATCTTTAAAAAATATTTTATTAAATTAAATTCCATGTAACTGAATCAGTAACTTCTGAGTTTCTTATGAAAAACTATGAGTTTGAAGCAATAACCTTAATATATTTGAATAAAACTAAAATGAAATTGACTCAAATAGACTGTGAGATTGGCAACTAAAAGCTGTTGTTTCAACTGATTGTCCGCAAGGGGCGCACTGCGCTTCACCTCACAGGAGACTCTGCTTATAGGATTTATAAGAACCCGACGCTGCAACGACAAAGTCATAGTCATAGTTCATTCTTTGACTATGTATATTATATACATATAAGTATGTAATTGGGCTTTTAATAAAACCCTTCTTTCTTTTGTAGATAGTTGTCGACTTTAAAAATATAATTTAACTAAAAATAAACATTTTATTTGGATTAAAAGTAATATAGTTACAATGAAATATATTTTTTAACTGAATTAAAAAATTTTTTGCGATAAATAAAAACTGCTTTGAGATAATGTCATTCGATAATTGATTAAATTAGGTATTTTATTGATTTAATAGAATGTGTGTTTAAAAATCTCGCGGCGTGTTTCGCCGCCCGTAATTGCGCGGCGAGATTGACTCAAATGAATCCCATTTGACGTTAAGACTCCTTTTTATCAGTGTAATTACACAAATATAATCAAATAAGAACACAGATATATAATAATGATGAAAACCTGAAACAGAAAAATCCCATCAGTCATGAAGATTCGAACCCCGGTCTTTCAGCTGCCAGTCCAGTAGGCTAACCACCAGCCCATCAGAGATATCCCTACTGAAAAATCCTATATAGGATCCTACATAGGATCCTATATAGAATCCATATGGATGCCTATGAGAATCCACGTAGGATCCTATATAGAATCCTATATAGGTATTGTCCTATAGGAATCCATGTGGATTCTCATAGGAATCTATATGGATTCCTATAGGTCGCCTATAGGACACGTCCTATATAGGATCCTATGTGGACTCTCCTATAGGAATACATGTAGGATCTCATATAGGATCCTACATAGGCGTCCCAAAAAAATTTTTGTAAACCCCCCTACATAGGATCCTACGTAGGTTCCCATATAGGATCCTATATAGGATCTTTTATGGGCGCCCAAAAAAAATTATGTACACAGAATTAATTGTTTTTTTTAGCAACTTTATTCAAATATACATTAAGCACCATTATAAGGACGAAAAATATTTACTGCGCAGGCGTAAGTATTGTAGAATACGTAAAAGACGACTGCGCATGAGGAAGTGGTACAAAAAATTTTTTTGGGGGTACCCATGTAGGATCTTATATGGGTTCCCATATAGGATCCTATATGGGAACCTACGTAGGATCATATGTAGGAGGGTGTACAAAAATTTTTTGGGACGCCTATGCAGGATCCTATATGAGATCCTACATGTATTCCTATAGGAGAGTCCACATAGGATCCTATATAGGACTTGTCCTATAGGCGACCTATAGGAATCCACATAGATTCCTATGAGAATCCACGTGGATTCCTATAGGACAATACCTATATAGGATCCTATATAGGATCCTACGTGGATTCTCATAGGAATCCATATGGATTCTATATAGGATCCTATGTAGGATCCTATATAGGATTTTTCAGTAGGGATGAATAACAATACCGAATGAACCTTATAGCCAGACATTTCAGTAACACAGATCGTTGGATCAACTATCAGCCCCAGGTTAAACCGACCGTTTGGTGTTTGTTTTAATTTAGTTTTTATTTATTTTCTTATTTTATTATATCATTAAAGAGACAGAGTGTAGCTAAATGTCGGCCCAACTGTGGCCAGAGTTGGGCCGACGATTGGCAAAACTTCGGGAGCCAGAGTTCCAAATACCTAATTACTTTTGGTTGGCACAACTCTGTCCGAAGTTGGTCCAACCGTTGGCAGAACTTTAAGAGCGGAAGTTCTAAATACGCAATTTCTTTCGGTTGGCACAACTCTGGCCAAAGTTGGCTCAACCGTTGGCAAAACTTTGTAAGCCAGAGTTCTAAATACGTAATTTATTTTGGTTGGCACAACTCTGGCCAAGGTCGGCCCAACTGTTGGCAAAACTTTGTGAGCCAGAGTTCAAAATACGCAATTGCTTTCGGTTGGCACAACTCTGGCCAAGGTTGTCCCAACCGTTGGCAAAACTTTGTAAGACAGAGTTCTAAATACGTAAATTCTTTTGGTTGGCACAACTCTGGCCAAGGTTGGCCCAACCGTTGGCCAAACTTTGTAATCTAAAGTTCTAAATACCTAATTTCTTTTAGTTGGCCCAACTTCTGCCAGAGTTGTGCCAACCAAAATAAATTACATAGTTAGATCTCTGTCTTACAAAGTTTTGCCAACGGTTGGGACAACCTTGGCCAGAGTTCCCGGTTGTAAATCCGTGTACAAGATCATCTACTGAACTTGTACATGATTCTGGATAAAATCATGCACAGGTGCATTGACTTTTCTTGTGCATGAACTCGTGAATGGACAGCACGTGAATTTGGAACAACGAACGTATACATTTTCATGCACGCACAATAAAATCTGATACAAGAACATGTGTATGAACGTGCAAATGTTCATGCACATAATTTTCTATACTTTAAATATTATTAACAAATGTTACTTGTTTTATAGTGGTCCCCTACCTTTTATAGCCATTAAAATCTACAGCGCAGCCTTCACTCCCATATAGATAACTAATGCGCAACGTTTAAAGTTTAATAAATAATTATCCATTTTCGTGTACAGTTTCATGTGCATGTTCGTGTGCATGTTCATGCACATGAAATTATTTGCCTTTAGAAGCGTTCATGAACATGTGCATGTTCCTTTGCACGTTCGTTGTTCCAAATTCGTGTGTTGACCATTCGCAAGTTCATGCAGAAAACAAGTCAATGCACCTGTGCATGATTTTATCCAGAATCATGTACAAGTTCAGTAGGTGATCTTGTACACGGATTTACAACCGGGTTGTGCCAACCGAAAGCAATTGCGTATTTTGAACTCTGGCTTACAAAGTTTTGCCAACGGTTGAGCCAACTTTGGCCAGAGTTGTGCCAACCTAAAGAAATTACGTATTTAGAACTCTGGCTTACAAAGTTTTGCCAACGGTTGGCCCAACTTTGGCCAGAGTCGTGCCAACCGTTGGCATAACTCCGCATCCCATAGTTGGCTGGTAAAGTTGGACCAACTTTGGTGCTTGAAAATGGCGGAGTTGGCCCAACTTTGGCATGCGTAGTTTGGTCCGCCAGACTTGGTCCAACTTTGGGCCAACGATCAAACTCTGGCCGCCAACCTTAATTCGCACCTGGGATATATACTAACAAACTGTTTGATGCTTAATTTAAATTATTTTAAACCCCTCCAAGCGATATTTTCATTCATTTTATTCCTATTAAAAGACTTGATTCTTATTTCAATATTATTAGTGAGTTTAATTTTTCAATTTTTCATTATTTTGTAAATATTATATTTTGTATCCTCTACACTGTAAAAACAGACGTTTTACGTGTGTCTTATTTTAAGACATAAGACATTTATAAAGCGTCTTACATTAATTTCACGTTATGTATTTCATATTGGTTAATAATTTTGTAAGACTCTCGCTCATTGGTTGAAATTAAGACACCCAAAAATTTCTTAAAAATGACCACATAAATGTCTTAAAATAAGACAACTGTTTTTGCAGTGATATATAATATACCATAATCGATTTTGTATTCGAACTTAAACTCAGAATTTTAAAAGCAGTTTTGAATAATTCATAATAATAATGAAAATAATTTAAATCAGTTACAGATATCAGTTTCATTTAATAAAATATAATAGGTATGATAGTATTGAAATTTTAAAAATTGCAGATTTGACAAATAATTTAAATTTAAGAAGAATTTTTAAGATTTACTTACATGGATATTTAAAAGCGTTTCCGCTGGACTTCTTAAAGTATTAAAAACTGAAAGACCACACATTGATATCACGGCAACAAGCTGTAGAATCATTATAATAACTGTACTAAGCCATGCACCCGCATTAACAAACACCATAGAACTGTTAACATCTGCAAAGGGAAATAAGGCATTTCAATTGAAGCGATTAAAGATAGAATAACTAATAATAACTAATAGCAAACAAACTAATAACTATAATAACAACTAATCTTTTTAGAATTCCGTACCGTAAAACGGAACCCTATTAAATCACTATGCGTAAGTCCATTTTTGCACCCCATCTATAACTTTCAAACTATTATATGAGCTTGAAACCTCAAATTTGGTACACATATTATGTAGTTTGATAATGTGTAGATTACAGGATAATATATTATACAGAACTTTGAGAAAGGCTGTGTTCATAGTGTTTACTAGACAAAATCTAAGATTTTTTGAAAAAAAAAATTTTTAAATTACCCTGTCCCCCCCCCCCAACGCCCCTTTTGCCTGCCAGAGTTTTTGGCTTAGGCTGCTGAAATTTGGTACACATACACTGCATATGAAAAAAATAGTAGATTTGACTACTTTTTAACTCCTCTCCGTAATTCAATAGGTTCTCAACCGAATTTAATTATTTGTTTTTGTAAAATCAACTGATCAACTCATTTGAATAAAACAGCATTTTATCTGGACAAGTTTTTTTAATTCTTAAAAAGTCGTTGCACAAAGTTTTGACACCAGCGTTGTATTTTTACTGTTATAAAAGTAGTTATTAACTAAGAATATAGAATGAAATTTTGAAGTTAATTTAACTAAAATTGAAGAAGTTTTAGCAACTAACTTTTAAGTAGTTGCTTTCACTATACTTAAAGTGATTCAATAGAGGCTTCAACGACATTTTTATGTCTACTTAACAATTATTTTATCATTAAAACTACTACATTAAATAGTAGATTTTATAGACTTAATATTGTATATACTTTAAATGATTCAATATAGGCCTCAATGAATTTTTTATGTCTACTTAACGATTTTGTCATTAAAACTACTACATTAAGTAGTAGATTTTATTTCTTAAAGTGATTCGATATGATTCAATGACATTTTTATAGTAGAGTGAGTAAACTAATAGTAAATGTAGTTAATATGGCCTGGGAAATAATCTCAAGGATAAAAAGAGAGATATGTATTGTGGATAGGCATGGATAGGAAAAAATGAGAAAAAAAAATTAAAAGTGTGTACTCGTGAAAGATAGAAAATTTCTATATGCCATAATTCTATCCATTTATTTCTGTATCAGAGCTAGTAGTAGATTTTCATATCCTAACTCAAAGAAATCCTAACAATAAAATGATATAAATAAAATTAAAAAATTTACTTACCGTTTTCACGTTTATTCTTAGAAACTAAATCCATAAAATTTGTTGAAGTTGATAGACATTCAAAATCTGGCTTTTGCCCATTAACAAGCGAATTCACTTCTGCTTCTCGAGATTTTGAATCCGATTTGCAACTCCAAGCACATTTGTTTGATCCCCAAGAACATGAAACTTTAATAACAAAAAGTCTAAAGAAATAATACCAAATTGTACAAAATTATAATATACATATTATAGGTAAATAAAAAGGTTATACGTTATGAGGTTATAATAAAATTTATAAAATGCCTACCCTAATTATTTTGATGAGTCTAATTAGGGTAATCCAAATTTTTAAATAAATAAAATATATCTTTCTAAATCGACTATATATAGGGGAGTGGGTCCCAAGATGGACAGGGTCTCAAGATGGACATTTCGTATAGAATTTTTGTTTAAGGTGACAGCTCCTTATGCTTTCTGTCATTTTTGTTGTTTGTATAGACGAAGATTTTGATGCACATTTGAAGAAAAAAACAGTTGTTTATTTAAATTTATGATTTAGAATGAGTACTTAACGTTATAATATTCTTTATTTATCGTATAATAATATCCTAAAATGATTTTACTAATTCAATGTTTGTATATATATTTTTACTGGGGATTAGAAAATGGTGTCATATACCCTAAGATGGACAGGCCTCAAATCTGAATGTATTTATTTGCATATTTTCGATTTTACACTTTTTTCAATAATTTTTTGAGCCAATTAATTAAAATTTTTTATTTCCCACCATAAAATGTGATTTTATCGTTAGAGAAAATGATATATCGATATTTATCGATATTTTATTACTTTTTACTGTTAAACTATTAAATTGAAGTTTTTAGAAATGTTATTTCTTGATAAATTTCGTAAAATGGTTAAAAATTAGTTTAAGAATTGTTACACGATGTTTATTTTTTATTTACTATAATTTACAGAAACTTTTATGGTGTCCATCTTGTGGACACTTTTTTTTAGACCGAAAATTTTAACAATTAGAAAAAATGCTTTAAAGAATGTTTAAGTTCAAAATAAAATGTTATCCCTGTGGCGATAAGTTACCTCATACACTGAGAAAATAAGCCTTTAGCCAATTTCTAGGTTAAGGGACTCTGAACAAAACACACAAGACACCAGCTATCACAACCAAACTTCAAGACTAACAGTAGCATTTAATCTGCTAATAATAAACAAAGAGCTTTGCAGGTGCTATATTAACAACCTCTCTCTGCTAAATTTAAACATAAATTGGTTATATTTAGTCAACTTATTTTCTCAGTGTAAGTTGTACTTTCATCCGGTATAAAACATTTTAATATATTTTATTTGCTTTGGATTCTACAGCAATAAATCGAAAGGGTGTCCAACTTGGGACCCTCTCGCCTATAGTTCAAATTTTAGTAAAAATTGTAAAGAGAGTATGTAGATTCAGGCTAATTTCGGGCAATGGAAATTGGAAATTAACTGAAAATATGATTCATCATGTGGTATTTGTAACAATTCCTGTTTTATAACATTATTTTAACGATATTTGTAGATAATTTGAAAAACAAAATTGAGTTATTTTAAACAAAATTTTTACTGTCCGAAGTCACACAATTTGACTGATTTAAATTTCAACAAATTTTTTTAATAAAGCCATGTAGAAAAATAAAATTTGGAAATTTAGATAAGTGAATAAGTTTTAATTTATCGAAATAATGAATATTTACAATTATATGTATGTATATATATGATGAAATGAAATTTGCTTTAATCTAAATTAGGACAAATTTAATATTGAAATAATTTGAATCGGCGATGGAAGTTGGAGTCGATTGAGCTTTGTATAAAATATAGAAACCTCTTTTGATTAAATTTCACAATTAAATTCAATAAACAAGTGAATTTTTCATATACTTCGAGTGAAATTTCACTTATTTGTACAAGTTATTCTAAATCAGAAGCATGAAATAATAATTTTCTTATTTACTGTAAATATCGTAGAATATGGGTTTAGAGACAGGCTTTCTTATGAGAGTGCCTGTAAATAATCCATGATTGATTTCCGAGTCTTGAATGTGTAATGAAGTATTGGTGACAGAAGCCGATCCTTTTATCCACTCATTGGTCCCAAGGGACAGGCAGACAACAGCTAGGGATAAAATAGACAGACCAGCTGCAACTTGAATGAAGATAACTCGCTTTCTTTTCTTCATTTTTCCAAATTTAGAAAAAAATATCTCAGCTCACAAAAATTCACTTTATGATTAATCACTTCTTATTACTCCAATCAAATTTTTGCATCTCTAAAATCTATATTTATAAAGTGTTTTTTGAGACATTACTTAAATTACTTTTACTACACAATAACGATTAAATGAATTCTTAAAGGGAAATGTTCATCCTAATTGATGAAATCAAGAACTAAATTTTAAATTTAATTCGTGAATTGACTCACGATGATAAGATTATTATCAATTTAACAATCCTTGGAAACTCTAATCTATCTCAAGTCCGTATATAAAGATATATTTTCTACTGATAAAATTGAAAAACATGTAGTTTTCACAAGATTTTTTAAAAACATTTATTTGGTCTTTTCAAAATAATAATAAAGATGTTATTGAAAAAACATCATTCTGTAATAAAAAAATATTTTTATTAATAAGCATTATTAAGTAAATGAACAAAAACTTTATAATTCATGAAAGTAGAAATTAAAAAAAAGGATTCGACACTTTTTAAAAATATAATTAAATTAAATTAATTAAGAATTCTTTTGTGTTTTAATTTTCCAGAAGTAAGTTAATTTGAATAGATGCTCAGTATAAGCGAAGACAATTTTTAATTCTGCACACAATAAAGAATATTGAATAAAATAGGAATTATTTTTATTTATTTTATTTAAAAAGTCTCACTTCTGGGAAAAGGAGTGAAAAGTTTGAAAATTGATTTAACATTGATTTTATGATTCTTTTAAATAAAATTTGAATTTAAATGTGTCCGCCTTTTGCGACATCTGTGAGAACTGAAGTCGTTTCTATTTTTGCAGACAGAGAGCAGCACAGTGTTTGTTGTTTAGTTAGGAACAGTTAGGAATTCGTAAAACAAGTAAACACGTTGTGAATCTTCAAGAAACTCGAAAAGTGAGTTATAATAATTGTTTAATTAAAACTTATTGTTACTCTTGTGTAGGACAAACTACGGACAGCAGTAATTATTTCCAGATTCATTCTTTGTAGTAATTAACGCATTTCTGTTTATACTGCTTTATAATAATATTTTGAGGTTATAAAACTCTTAAATTATTTATTTATTACAAAAATAATATAATAAATGTGTAATTATTTCAATCAGGTATAATTTTCCACTTACTATTTTATTATGCTTCTTATCTTTTGAAATGGAATTTATTAATTATACTTATTAATCGTGCTTTTTCTGGATACTTGACATATGTATATATGTCACGTGTTCTTATTTACATTTTGAATAAACAATTTTTATTTAATACATTCCCAATCCTAAATTATATATTCACAAAAACAGTAAATATGTATATTAATCTTGAGCTAATTATTATCTGGCGGAGTAGAATAGAAAATCTGTTTTAAAAATTTTAGAATTTAATTCTAAAATTGCAACAAGTGAATGATATTTAAACACTCATGTGTGATTTAATATGAATTCAGGTAGATGAAATGACATTTTTAAATTAACAGATATCTCATTTTTTACTAAATTAATTTCCTTTAGATAAATTACAGATTTTTAATGGGTTTTTTTTTAGGAAAACTGTAATTAATGAAAGTGAAATACCTGTAAAAACTAATAACAATACGTTTGTTGATTTAATTATTCAATAAAATTAGATTTTTGAAAATTGCGAAACTTGTAAACATTCTTTTTTATATATGAGTCAAAAATAGTTCAATTATTTTCCAAGCGTTCTTAGAACATTTCTCTGTGTTAAATAAATAAATACAAATTTATTTAGTCCACTTTTAGAAAAGTATTATTATTTTCCATTTAAGGAGGTTCTCTCCATTTACATAACCTCAAACTAGAAAGTCGCATTTCACCCCAAATAAAACTATGATTAAAATTAATTTCACCAAATTTTGAAAGATCCAGTTGTACATTTTTCAGAAAAAATTAGGTTTTGCTCGAATTTGTAGTCAAATAATAATTATTTACCATTTTATGTTTTTTCTTTAAATTTAATGAACAGCTGCAATTTTCATCTAATTTTGACAAATAATAGCTCATTTTCCTCGTTGAAATATTCTCTACAATTTTCTTTGTTCGATTTTGTTAAATGGAAAATAATAATACTTTTCTAAAAGTGGACTAAATAAATTTGTATTTATTTATTTAACACAGTAATACATAATAATCTCCCTTTTCTTTTACGAATATTGTGTGGAGAATAGTGAAAACATATAAAAAACCTTTTGAGTTTTGTTAATATTAAAATCGTAAACCCATTTCACGAAAAAATCTCGATGGGTTTTGTCTCTTTATTAATTTATTTAAGTTTAAAAATTAAGTTAAACTAACCTGATTTTCAAAGGACTTTTCTTTTGATGTTAGAGTTGAAGTTAAGGGCATGTGATGGATTCTGACGTCACTGGTATAGGCAAAATTTGTCCGTAACTTTTCTCTTAAAATATTGAATATTTTGTCATGAAACTTGATAGAATTACTTAAAATGTCATTAAGAAGGTCTCTCAGACCCGAGTTTGTTCAAATTTTGGCTCAAAATTTATTTTTGAAAAATTTTACAATTTTTCGAAAATTTCCCAAAATTAATTTTGGGCCGAAATTCAAAACGAACTCCGGTCTGAGAGACCTTTCTAATGACATTTTAAGTAATTCTATTAAGTTTTATGACAAAATATTCAATATTTTAAGAGAAAAGTTACGGACAAATTTTGCCTATACCAGTGACGTCAGAATCCATCACATGCCCTTAATAGGATATTTTAAGGGATTAACTTCATAACATAAAAACAGAATTCCTTTGAAAATGAGGTTAGTTTCACTTAATTTTTAAAGTTAAATAAATTAATAAAGAGACAAAATCCATCAAGATTTTTTCGTGAAATGTATTTACGATTTCAATATTAGTTTGTTAATAAAGAATTTTTATATTTTCCCTATTCTCCACAGAAGATATTTGTAAAAGAAAAAGGAAATTTTAACACTGTGCGAAGACGAAAAAATCATATTTTAAGTATTTAGTTGAGTAATTTTTTAAACAATTTACATTTATTTAGATATATGTTATATGAATATGTAATATAAAAATACATATTACATATATTTTGCATTTTATAACAACTTTTACTGCGTCGTTGCTTTCTGGCCAAAACCTTAAAATGTTTTTGAAAGTTTAAAAAAATAGCTGCAAATAGATTTTTTAGGTCGCTGATTACAAATTTGAAATTAGATTTGAAAAATTCAAAAGGTGGATCAAAAATATGACAGACTTAATTTTAAAATTATTTTTGAGTTTACGTAAAACTTGATATTTTAGTGTTTTTGGGATTTATTATTGTGAATTCAAATCCAAATTTGTTCATGAATGCTCGAAACTAAACTTTATTTAGAAAAATGAAATTAAAAAATTAAGTTTTCGGTTATTCCAATTTTAGGTTATATTTCTGAAGTTTTTTAATAAATACGTTTAAAATACGTTAGAAACATCACCACCAACAATAATTTTCAAAGTACAATTATAAATTGCATTTAGTTTGCTTTTTTTTTTGTCTCCCTTCTAATAATGCATCATATAAATTGCGATATTGCATATGATAGTTGTCTGAGAAAAAAATTATTCATTCAAAAATCGCATAAAAGCGCAACGTAATTTTTAGAAGGCGACTACTTTATTAAATATGTAACACGTCTATAATAATTAGAAGGCTGCCAACCAGCACCAATTTTTTAAAAGTCTTCTCAAAGGTTTGGTTAAAAAACCACTTAATATTAAGGACGTTTAACAATGCATATTTCAGAAAGATTTTAATATTCAGTCAATATTAATGAGATTTTATCAAACGACACAAATCAGGGCCGGATTTATATGTAGGAAAACTAGGCAACTGCCTAGGGGCCCCCACCAAAAAGGGCCCCCACCAGCTAAAATATTTTCCACAAAAAGTACTTTCAAAAATTTTATTTAGGCATTTAAAAATCTGAAAAATATTTTTTAAAAAATAATTTTAAGTTTTAAGAAATTCAAAAAGCCCGCTTATTAAAAAAAGGACAAGTTGTGAAGCTGCTTTTTTGACTTCGAGAAAATTTTGGAAAAATCCATTCCTTGCATGGGCCCCCACCAGCGTCTGCCTATGGCCCCATGTTTGGTAAATCCGGGCCTGACACAAATTCATCACGACTATTGAATTTGTATTTATAAATGAGATTATACATAATTAATACTTACTCTGTCCATTTCATTTTATCTTTCTTAAAATTTATTTTTTACTTTTAAGTGAAATATTATCAAGTAAATGGCACAGATATGAGAGGTTACTTAAACGTGGTATTTAACAACTAGTTTCCTGACTATAAATTAATTGTTAAAAACAATAAATATAGAGTTTTATTATTTGGAGAGTAGTTTTACTAAGCATATAAAAATTATTTCGTTTTGAACGAGGTTTTGAACAATTTTGAAAAATAGGTTTTAGCCAGAAATTTCAGCTTTATTGATTATTTGTTTTTTAAAAACAAGCTTCTTATTCTCCGATGGAACATTTTTAAATTGCGAAGTTTTTAATTTTTTAATTTTCATAACTCAAGCTTCTTCTTTATTGATTATAGGGTGTATTTATTTTTGACGAAAAAAAATTATTTTCCTCTCTATAAAAAAATGTATGCCTTGAAGGATATTTCAATATTCATTGAAACAATCAGTTGCTTTTGTATTATTACGGGAAAGCAAACATCTGTTTATGAAAAGTAAATTAAAACAGAAAAATACGAGACACCTGTAGATTTGATTTGATTTTATCTACCTGAAGTCATATAAGCTTATGAGTATTCAAATTTTAATTACGCTACTGGTATAATTTGTAATTGTGAAATTAAAAAATAATAATACTTTTTGTTCAATTCATTACAAATCACTTAAGTCGCTATTTTTTAAAAATCTGATAATTTGTAGAAATGATTTTTTGTCAGTGAACAATATAATTTTGACAATTATTTCTTAATTCAATGTCAAAATTTACCACATTTTAATCGTGTTTTTAAAATTTTTGCAAATATATTTTATAATTGTGACGCGATATGAAGAAAGAGACCTGAACAGCAAAACATTTTAGGTTATGTTCAGTGATAGTTTTAATGATTAAAAGTTTCCTATCAATTATGTAAAACTAAAATCAGTTTTTATTTAATTTTTTTGTACGGAATAAAAACTAAAACATCAATGGTTTGTATTGAGAATTAATTCTCTTTGTGTAATTTCATTTCAAAAATCACAAACATAACCTAAAATTTTTTGCTACTTAATTCTCTTTCTTCATATCGCGTCACAAATTAAATATTTAACTCGATATATTCTTTAGGTCACTTAATTTCTAATCAACAACCTTTATATACAACAGAATTTTCATGAAAAAGAATTTTTATAATAAATTTAGTGGAATTTTTAAATTGTAAATTTTAAATTTCACTTCATCTTCATTAATGTGCAGAAATGATCAATTTCTAAAACCTTTAATTCTCGCATTTATCAGAACTTTCATTAGTTCATAGAAACATTTCGACGCGATTTTTTAAATGAACCAATTAGTGCAAATAAAAGTTTGATCAAATGAAGACTCGATGGAACATAAATTCTCTCATTTTAAAATTCGATAAGTTAAAATTGTGTTCATTAAATATGCTCATAAATAAAAATTCACATACATAAAAATTATTTTTAATGAACATTTAGAAAACTAAGGAATGTGACATAACAAATTATATTAAGACAAAATTTGTTAAAATTTTACTTTACACCACAATGATAATAACAAAATTTTTTAAAAATTTAGTTTGTTGGAGATTTGAGCTATCATTTGTCAAAACTCGATAGAAATTACAATTGTTTACAGGCTTTAATAAAAAAATACAAAATTTTAAATAATATTTATTATTTATTTTGGATTTTTAAAAATATAAGTAAGGATTATATTATATTATATTACATAATTTATTAAATAAGTTTTCAATCAAAGTAAACATTAAAAAAATGAAATCGCAAGGTTCACTCTAAGCGAGAATTTATGTTTGTTTTTAATGCCAATTGACAAAAGAATTTTAAATACCTACATACAATACTAAAAAATTTGATAATTATCATTGATGATTACCCAGGCACACAAAAAAAAAATTTGTCCGAGACACTACACTAGTGTACTCCAACGTATTTTTCTCCGCTATACCCGAATCCGAAGTCAGAATTGCTAGATTGGCTGAATTCAAATAGTAATTTTTTACTAATACTTTAATAAAAACTACTAATTTAATTAGTCAAAGTAATTTTAGGTTATGTTAAACTACTAAAAGAATTATTAGATTTCTATTTACTAATTACATAAGTTATTTTTTTACTATTTAATTAGTTAAATTTAACTGCTGAATTACTAGTTTTTTACTATTAATTAGTTAGGGGAGTGGGCCCCAAGATGGACAGGGCCCCAAGATGGACATTTCGTATAAAATTTATGTTTAAGGTAACAGCGCCTTATGCTTTTTGTCATTTTTGTTGTTTGTATAGACGAAGATTTTGATGCACATTTGAAAAAAAAAAACCAGTTGGTTTTTCTTCTACACATACCACTTAATTTTGTGTCTAAAAAAAGTTTTGTGACAGTTTTTTCTCAAGTTGGTAAAGTTATTTAAATGTATGATTTAGAATGAGTACTTAACGTTATAATATTCTTTATTTATCGTATAATAATATCCTAAAATGATTTTACTAATTCAGTGTTCGTATATATTTTTTTACTGGGGATTAAAAAATGGTGTCATGTACCCTAAGATGGACAGGCCTCAAATCTCAATGTATTTATTTGCTTATTTTTGATTTTACACTTTTTTCAATAATTTTTTGAGCCAATTAATTAAAATTTTTTATTTTCCACCATAAAATGTTATGTTATCGTTAGAGAAAATGATATATCGATATTTTTCGATATATTATTACTTTTTACTGTTAAACTATTAAATTGAAGTTTTTAGAAATGTTATTTCTTGATAAATTTCGTAAAATGATTAAAAATTTAGTTTAAGAATTGTTAAACGATGTTAATTTTTTATACTACAATTTTCAGAGACTTTTAAGAAGGTGTCCATCTTGGGGCCACTTTTTTTTAGACCGACAATTTTAACAATTAGAAAAAACGCTTTAAAAAATGTTTATGGTCAAAATAAAATTTTATCTCTTTGGCCATAAGTTACCTTATAAATTGTACTTTCATTTGGTATAAAACATTTTAATAAATTTTATTTGGTTTGGATTCTACAGCAATAAGACGAAAGGATGTCCAACTTGGGGCCCTCTCCCCTACTTTTTACTAGTTGAAAAAGAGAAAACTTTTTCACGGTTTTAACCCCTAAATGGTAGTTTTTAACTAATTCAAATTTAGAAAGTATCTCAAAAAATTTAGCCAATCTAACAATTCTGACTTCGGATTTATATTCAGCGGAAAAAATACGTAAGAATACACTAGTGTAATGTCTCGACCAAAGAAGTTTTTTTTTGTGCCTATGTTATTACTCTTAGGATTGTCAATGAATTAAGCAAATCTGCAACCAATGATTACCTCCAAAAGCGGGTCGACTAAGTAATTTAGATTTCAATTATTAAAATCCGTGGTGCAACACTTCCAGCATTTAGCGAGGATCTCATCAGGGGACGTCCATTAATTACGTGAGATGTTTTTTTTAAATCTGGCCTCCGATCATTCCCTTAGTAAGATTTGGTAGAATCCCTCACCCGACCCCGAATGGAAATTTTTCTCGAAAATAAGCGAAATGTTATTTTTTATACAGAAAAATGTGTTTTGTCTAAAATTAGAAAGTTGACGTGAAATAGAAGAAAAATAAATAACTTCATAAACAAACTATTAATAATATTCGCAGTATTTTATAGGGGACCGGGACCCAAGATGGACATAGTTTCGATTTAATGTTTTAGTACCCAAACTGAATAAGGTATATTAAAATGTTTTATACTGGATGAAAGTACAATTTATAAGGTAACTTATAGCCAAAGTGATACAATTTTATTTTTGAACATAAACCTTTTTTAATATAGTGGCTATCTTGGGGCCACTTTTTTTTAGATCGAAAATTGTAACAATTAGAAAAAATGCTTTAAAAAAACATAAAAATAAATACATTGAAAGATTGTGTCTGTCTATCTTACGGTGCATGACACTATTTTTGAGCCCCAGTAAAAAGTTATATACAAACACAATATTAGTAAAATCATTTTAGAATATTATTATACGATAAATAAATAATATTATAACGTAACGCTTTTATGGATTAATTAATTAATTTTAAAACGGCCCCTAAGGCGCTGTCATCTTAAACACAAATTTTATACAAAATGTCCATCTTGGGCCCCTCTCCCCTACAAATAAATTAATATTGTAAGAATTATTAATAAAATTTATCATTTACTTAGCAAAAATCAGAAATTATTGCGGTTACGGAGGGGAGTCAAAAATAATACACAAAATTAATTTAATTCTAGAAAGTAATTTTACCAAACATTTTTTCTTTCTTCTTCATAAATCAATTCAAAATACAATAATGAGTCAACATTGCTAGAAAAAGGATATAATTTTATCGAACAATGAAAGCAATAACTCTAGGTGTAATAAAATACATGCTTTGTGCATGGTTACGGAGGGGAGTTTCTACTTCATATAAACATGAATATTTCAACCAATTTGAAATGCTTGGACCCTTTCTCATAAAACCTGATTAAACAACATTGAATTCCATCACATGGCCTACAATATTTTTATTAATGTCAATTATTTTTTAGATAAAATTACCGTGAAACGTTAACGTCAAATTTGTCGTTTTGAGAGAATGACCCTTATATTGCGATAATTTGCCTCGAAGGTTCTCGCTAAAATTTTTGAGTCATTTCAATCAATTAACAATTATTACAATTAAGTTAATGTACAATTTCACTTTATTTCTTATGTTCTTGACAAATACTTTACGTTTATTGTTGCAGTTGTATTTATAAACAGAAAAGTAAATTTAATTTATTTAGTTCTCTATATTTGTATTTATTGAAGTATATTTATTATTGCGTTTATTATTAAGAAATGGATGATAACGAGAATAAAAAAACAACTAAAAAAACATACACGGATGCTGAACGCTTGGAGCTTGCTGCAAAATTAGATGCCGAGTTAGATGATTATATAAATAGTTTAGAAAAAAAATCATATACTGAAGGATGGCCTGAGGATCGATGGCAAGAAGAAATGGAGAAACATCCTTTTTTTATGAAAAAAGCTCCAGAGCCAGGAGAGGAGCTTTCTCCATTAATGGAGGGCTTGCAGCAACTTAAATACAGTGCAGAAGAAAATACTCCAGAAGGTGTAATTTAGTCTTCAATTAATTGATTGATTGCACTCACTGTTAATCTAAAAACTCGATACTTTTTTGTAAACTAACGATTTTATTCTTCTTCTATTCTTGTTTTAAAAACAGAATTAGCTAATAACTATAAGGAGGATGGAACTTTTAATTACAAATATAAGAATTATCGTTTGGCAGTTCTTAGTTATACAGAAGGTATCAAAATAAAATGTAAGGACACTGATTTGATGGCTCAACTTTACAATAATAGAGCGGCAGCTAACTTCATGTTAGAAAATTATCGGTAATCTATTCAGATTTTCTTTTAAAATTTTTATAATCAAAGTAAATTATTAAAATGGTCTTATCTTTTATTCAATGTATTTTTAATTGAATTATTAATTCAATTCTTGTAAGTGGATTATTAAGATGAATTATTGAATAAATTATAAAAAAAATTTTATTCAGATCGAGTTTGAACGACTGCAAGCAAGCTTTAAAATTAAAATCGAATTATCCAAAAGCTTTGAGCAGAGCTGCAAATTGCTGTTTTCAAATAAAAGATTTTAATCAATGTGTCGAAATTTGCGATCAAATTTTGGAAAATTCTCCAACAGATAAAACAATTGTTAATCTGAAATCAGAATCTATAAAGGAAAAGGTAAATTATTAGTAAAGACTTTTGTATAATTTAATATAAATAATATTTTCGGTTAATAGATATGTCTGCGTCTGTATGAAAAGGGTTCACGTTAACACTAATGAAATTATCTGTATGGGCGTATTCCTGATTAAATTAGGAAAATTTTCAGAAGTATTATGTATAATAATAATTATATTATTATACATAAAACATCTGCTGAGTAACAGGATTTAAAAGTTAAATATGACTAAAATTACCTAAGGTTAATTTTGAACATTTTACCCCCCCCCCTCCTCATTTTCTTCGTAAAATTGAAAAAAGTATAAGTTAAAATCAATAAAAAATACTTAAATGCTTTATTCTGGATGAATTTTTAAAATTATATTTAAAACAATATTGACATTATATTTGTAACCAGCCAGAATAATTAATTGCGAATTTAAAAATGTCAAAATAAGCTTCAAAGTATATATTTCATGGGAATGTACATTTATAAATTTATTATTAAATATTTTCGTAATAATTACATTTTTTATATTGATTTTCAAATGGAATTCGTTTAACTCATTTTTATTTTAGAAAAAATTAGAGAGAGACTTGAGGAAGAAAAATGTCCAGGAAAAGGAAATCGATAAACGTGATGAAAAAGTTCGTCAGGTCATTGCGAGTAGAAACATTAAATTAGAATTATCAGAGAATAAAAGCAATGTTAAGTTGAGAGATCTAGAATCTCAGATGCCACATATAGTAGCTCAAAGTATGGTCCATTTAGATGAAAACGAAAAATTAATTTGGCCTGTAATGATTCTGTATCCAGAAGTATTCCAAACCGATTTTATTCAAAAGTTCCACGAAGACTCTACGTAAGCTTTCTTTTAACATTACTATAATTTAAGCCGATTTAAAAATAATTTAATAACAACATTTTATAAAAAATGTTAATTTATTCTATAATTTTTAAAGAGGTTTGAACTTTTCACATAACTTCAAACTAAAAAGTGGTTCTTAACTGTAATTAAAACTGTAGTTAAAATTATTTTATCAAATTTTGAAACATGTAGTTGTACCGTTTGACGGCATATTTAGCATTTTGCATTTTTTCTTGAAATTTAGTGAACAACAATTATTGTAATTTTCATCCAATTTTGACAAATAATAGCTCATCGCTCTTTAAAACATTTTCTACAATTTTTTTTATTGAATTTTATTATATAATTGTTTATTTAAAAAATGTATAAAAAGCACATGTCAAGTTGTATCTTATATTTTCAGTTATTACTTTGTCACAGAGATAACTTAATTTGTGTATTTATAATTTTTGTGTCACTTAAATTTAAAAATCAGGTAAATTCAAGAAAAAACAACAACAAAATTATAAAAATTAAAGTTTTTAATATTTTTGATTTTTTAATAGTCATTAATTTATGGTAAATAGGTCTTACAAAATTCTATAAGAAGCCATCAAGGCGTTTCCGATAATTGTCTACAAAATTGGTTGTAATTCTATTATTAAAACTTACAAGAAAATTAAAAATATAAAAATAAAATTCTTAGTAAACATAATTCTACAATTTTCGATTTTTAAAAGGCAAATAACTTTGGCTAAAATTTCACCAGAGGTCTCTATAATAGGTCAAAAGCGTCATAATAGGTCATAGCTTTTTTAAAAAATAAAATTAATAAAATATTCATATTTTAACTTGTCTTTTTTCAAAGACAAGTTATTTGTAGGCAAAGTTACATTAATAATAATGTTAACTTTTGAACAAAATATTTTTAACAAAATTCGACTATTGTAGAGAATATTTCTAAAAGCAAAATAAGCTATAGTTTGTTATAATTGGATGAAAATTGCAACTGTTTACAAAATGTAAAGAAAAAACACAAAATATTGGATAAGTTTTATTTGACAACAAATTTTGACTCAACCTAATTTTTTAACGGAAAATATACAACTGCAAGGTGGCCACGCGTCAGTAAAGTCAGTAAAGTCAGGGAAATGACAGGAAAAAAAATTTTTGTCAGTAAAGTCAGGGATATGACAGGGAAAAAAGTTTTTTGTCAGGGAAATTAAAGAAATTGAAACGGACCATAGTGCGGTCAAACTATTTTGTTGACAATAATCTTTGGACAACTCAAAAATGAATCGACTTTTTCTTTTCTTGAAAATACTCATAAATGTTTGTACAATAATGCTTAACTACTAAAAAATTAAGACTTTTATTAGTAACTAAACAAACGTTAATAACTTTTAAAAATGTAAAAAATTATTTTTTGAGAAAGTAATTTTAAGATTTTTTGATATAAAAAACTATTTACACCGAAGTAAATTATATATTTTATACAAAAAACTTTTCTAAACTATTTTTAAATAGTTCTAGTTACTAACCAACAATTTTGATTTGTTTAAACAATCTTAGTTAAATAAATTCATAACTTCAGAAGCTTTCCTTACTTGAATTTCGTTTCTTTGTTTAAATTAATTGATTAATTACTATAATAATTAAGAAATCTTTTGGGGTTATTTATTTGCTAACTAAAACTGTTTAAACGATTTAAAAATAGTTGGTAAGTATTCAAAACTACCATGAAACTCTATGCTGAAAATAATCAAATAATTTTACAAAAGAAAAAAATCTAAGTAACAACAATTTTTGAAGTTATTTATTTGTTAACTAAGATTGTTTAGACAATCTAAAAATTGTTTGTAAACATTCTAAATTGTATTAGGATTCCAGGCCAATAGTGACGAATTAATTTTACAATAGAAACGAATTCTAAGTATGTAATGAAAACTTTTGAAGTGATTATATCGAAATACCTTGAAATCACTCTCTAAAAAAATGATTTTTTATATTTTTGAAAGTTATTAACATTCTTTTTAGTTAATATTAAAAGTCTTGATTTTTGAGTACCAACTTAAGCGTTATAGTACCTACAAATATTTATGAGTATTTAAAAAATATAACATTAAAATTTGTTCATTTTTGAGTTGTTGGCAGATTTTTGTCTTTGCTCTGAATAAAAAAATTTTTGTCAGGGAATTTGGTTGTAAAGTCAGTAAAATGTCAGGGAAATGACAGGGAAATTGATAAACTGAATCTTGTGGCCACCCTGAACTGGACCTTTCAAAAATTGGTGAAATACGCCTTAATTTTATTTTTATTTGATATGAAAATCCACTTTCATCAATAGGTTAAATATTATTTTTAAGTATTTTTTAATTGCTTCCTCATAAAGAAAGCGTTGTAGCATTTAATTTTTTGACGTATTCTTATTGTTTTTAGCAAAGAAATAAAAAAATTATATTTTAAAGAGATAATATTTTTCGAAGTGTAGATCTTGGAGAATAGAATAAAATTGTGTGTTTTCGAATCCAATCGGTAAAGTTTTAAAACTTTACCGATTACTTCTTTAATCTAACACCTTTAATTATTTTTGTCTTAAATGTTCAAGAAATTGTAACTAGGCTAGATATTCTTTAAAGACATATAAACTGATCTACTTTAAAATGCAACTTAATATTAAGAAGTTAACGGCTTTTTAAAAATTATTAAAATATTTTTTAAAATAAAGTTTTTAAGAGTTTTATAGTATTTAGTTTTTATTTAAACTTTAGTATATCGTAACTGCTTTACAGACGCTTTAAAAAAGTATAAATTGATTTATTTGTAAGCCTTCCACGACCCACTTGTGAAAAATTATTGGCTCACTATTAAACTTTTTTATCCTATAAATAAAGGACTATAATGAAAATCTCTATAAGGAAGCAAAGTTTCCATTAAATGAACATCTAAATTCATACTTCAACTTGGTAGCAGTTTGTCATTTAATTTTTAAGTTATTTTTTAAAATTAAAATTTCGAAACTTTTATAGGTTCGAAGAACATCTTGAGGAACTTTTCAAAAGTCCTCCTCCCTGGGATGGAGATAAAAAGTACAACGTTGAAAGCGTCAATGTTTATTTTGAAGGATGTAGCAAATTGAGTGTAAATAAAATAGATATTCGAAAGACTCTGTGCCAAATTTTACAAGATGAAAGGTATTTTAAATTTTACTAAGGCTAAATTAGACTAAATTAGAAAGAAAAAAAATAAATTTAATTTTTAAGGTTCATCGTTCAAGGAGGCACACCATCATTTCTAGTTTTGCTTGCTAACAGTGAAGCCGAAAAGCGACTTCTATCGAATTATTAATTGTGATTTTAATTCTTTAGGACAACTTTGACAAATTAATAAATTTATATTTAAAACGAAAATTTGTTTGATCAATTCTTTATTAGAGTAATCTAAATGAAAGTGCATTTTCAATAATTGGTGTTTTGTGGAATAAACGCACCTTGTTTATTTTTGATTGTTCAGTCAAACGATCTTCATTTGCCACAAATAAATTATATTGAAAATTGATGTTTGATTTGTGGATAATTAACAGTTTTGTTGATAGTAATAAATATCTCATAAAAGTAATCGATATAAGTACATTTAGTATAAATGTATGAAATATATACTATTACTGTTAAATTGTTCGATCATCCGTGAAGAGGATATCCTAAAGAAAAACGCGACAAAGAGGAAACCAAGTAAATAGTATATGGTAAACACCAACAAGAAAATATGGTAGTAGTGTAAAGTAACATCAGGGAGTACACATTTCACAAGGGTGAGTTGATTTCAGGGACGTAGTAACTAAATTCAAAATATTCATGAATAATTTAATGTACATACATAACAGTTTACAGTTAATATTTAATATTTAATAATTTGTAAATATTGTGATGTTTAAAAATAATATAGTTACAATATTTATTTATTGCCTCTTCATAGTGTAATTGCTTCACCAAAAATTTTCAACTAAGTTTTTTTGACACATCTTAATATTTTATGACCTCAGGAATAAAAAAATCACATTTTTAAAAAATATGTCATTGCACGCGCATGTGTGTGTATAAGCTTCACATTTGCATGAATCTCTCGAGTCTTATAAGAGCTCTTGAGTTGAATTTTTTTTTTTATTTGTAGATCTTCTTGTCCGAGATAAAATTGTATGTTTTTAAAACCATAACTAAATATATATTTTTCAGTTTTAAATTTTTAGAAAGAACGTTTTTTTCCAATATTCTTAAAAAAATGTCCCAGTACTTATGTATTTAGTTTCTTTCATTTGTAAGCTTTTTTAAGGTAGGTTAGTTCAAAATCACTGCTGATTGATAATCGGTTGAAATTTAAAAAAAAATTAAATGACATATTAATATATTGAAATAAAAATAAAATTATAGCAGTTAAAAATTGGAGTCACAAATTTAAAAAAATATTATTGTATAAAGAATACAATTTATTATTAGAAAATAAAAAACAATAGTCTCCAGACAAAGTCAGTGACGAATTGGAAGTTGTGATCGTCTTGTTTTTATTAAATGGACTTACCCTGGAGACTACGCTGTTTTTTATTTTCTGATGTTATTTGCCAGACGTAAAGCAATAACTGTTTCAATTCGTTATTAAACTTCAGCATTCCAAAACTATTTTTATTTAAGGAGGAATATGTGCCGAGACCAAAATTAAACTTTGATTGATGACTTTAAAATAGATTAAATTAAATTTACATTGTGTCTAATGGGGTTAACCTCGTGAAATCCATAAATATATAGTATTTTTAAGCACTCAGATAAAACTTATATATTACTAAAAATATGATTTATTGATAAACGAAACTACAGAAATGATTTAAAATTTGTTTGAATGTATAATCACCATGTACAAATGTATATCACACCATCGATTAATATATGAAAAAGAATTTTAAAGGAAATAAATAAAATACTCAAGCAAAAGTTCCGTGAGATTTCAAAACTTAGCAATTTTAGCAATCAACATATGTGTATACGTCCGCATGAAAAGAGCCCACTTTGTCGATTTTATTTTCCCAGATATTTGCATTTTTCTAAAGAAGGTTCGGATTTTCGAATTTTTTTTATTGCTGAAAAACATCCTAAGTAATATTCCACGTCGAATCATGCATCTATCATAACTTTATCGTAATTAAAAACACAATAATTTGCATTTTAATTTTTAAAATGCATAGGCGCTAAAGATAATATTAAACCTTAAACTCGTTTTTCTCAAAACGAGGGTCTTGACACTTCTAACTTTGAATGCTTGAAACTTTGTGAATTTTTCATCTAAAAGGGTCCAAGACCTCTTAAAATTTCCGAAATTCAAGAAAAAATATGGTCATATTCGTGGTCATATAGATATATCCAATAGTTCCAAAGTGTGACTTTTCATGCGGTGTACACATATTTTGCATAGCGTAAAATTTAAAAAAATCAAAGCATACAAAAAAAGCTGTGAAACTTGAAAATGAAAAAGCTATGAAAACTTCATAGCTTTTTAGGTTCGCGTTATATCAGAAACTTTTCTACACAAACTTGGTTTGATTTTACGTGTATTTAAAGAAAAAAAAATTACATACGAAATATTTTTAAAATTGGAACGAAATAGTTAACAGAATAGTTATTACTTTTTATAATGCTTTAGATCAAATTAACACAATGACATACTCTGTTTAAAGAGTAAAAGATCAAATTTCTCTTCTAATATATAATTGAATAATTAATAAAGATTTAAATTTTTTACGTGTTCACTACTTGAACATTTTTATAGATACCTAATTCAAGGTAAATACGTTTTCTGAGTTGATTTTTTATTTTTAGCAATTTTACATTCCTTTGGTCGAACAAATGCAAATTCTGACAATTGGATTTTCGGGAAGTTCAATTTCTGACAAACGGAGTTTCGGGAAATTGAATATTCTGTCAATTGAGTTTTGGAGAAAATGATGGCGACCCGCATAATCGACGCATTATAATCAAGTCAATTATATCCGGTAAAATAATCTGTATGAAATTGTCTATTCTCTGCTTTACATATAAATATTTAAAAATTGAAAGTCAAAAAACATAAACATTTCTTATTTAAAAATAAATAAGTTCTCAAAAAAAATGTTTTAGATTTTATTATTGATATCTCTGGTAAACCAAAAACGCATTTTTAAGGAGGCAAAAAACTTAATCCTTTTTACTACGTATAGTCAAAGTCAATAACCCTCCCACTCACCTTTCTGTCAAACAATTTTTTTTTTATTAAAAAAATTTGTTAACTAATAATGAAATGGAGTTTAAATATTTGAGCCTTTCTATATTGACAATATAAAAGTATTTTTATATGAAACTTTCTTTTATTTAATAAAACCAAATTACCTTTGGTTATTAATACGGTTTTGAATGAATTCTATAATTGTCGATACCGCACAAAAATAAATTTATTATATTTTAAAGAAATAAAAATGTAATTTATAAATTTTTCTCCAAAACATGAATATGTATAGCTTTTTATCAATAATTATTAATTCAAACATATTTTTATCTCTGAACTATCTATGAAAAACTGTCAATATTTTTTCAGAACACTCTAAATTTTGCTAAAGTAAAAAATAAAATATATTAGAATTTCCGTTTCACAAAAATTCTGGGATATGTTTGGATATATTAAAAGTTAAACTTTAAAACAGAACCCTGAGGTTAAAATAACAAAATATTTTCTGGGTTTCTTTATTGATATCAAAAATAATAAGTTAAATAATAAAATATCCCCCACAGCACCGAAAATTTCCTGAAAATTTATTAAAGATTTATTTGCAAACTTCGGAATATTTAGCTGCAAATCTTAGTGAAAATTGTGTAAAGATTTAAATGTCCCGATTAAATAAATGTTAAGCGTAAAAGTTGACTGAAGATTTAAATTAAATTTTCGTGAAATTTTTGTCGCGAAAGTTTCCTGAACATTTAAATTATATTTTCGTGAAATGTTCGTCGTGAAAGTTGACTGAAGATTTAAATTAAATTTTCGTGAAATATTTGTCGCAAAAGTTGATTCAAAATTTAAATTAAATTTTCGTGAAATGTTTGTCGCAAAAGTTGATTCAATATTTAAATTAAATTTTTGTAAAATTTTCGTAGTGAAAGTTTACTGAACATTTAAACTAAATTTTTGTGAAATGTTTGTCGCAAAAGTGGATTGAACATTTAAGTGAATATTTGCTAAATGTTGAGCGGAAAGTTAACCGAATAAAAAAAATTATATTAAATAGATTCTGTAGGGGAGACCGGGGCTACTTGGCGCACTTTTCACTCTTTGTTGATTGCTTCTGCCAATTTTGTGTACATGAAAACTATATTGTACAGAAAATTTGCTTAACATCTCAGCTTTGATTTCAAAAAATAAAAGTTCCAAAAAAAGTAGTACTTTTTTTTTTAGAACAGACTTTTTGGAGAAAACCAAAGTGCGCCAAACAGCCCCGGTCCGGGGCTGCCTGGCGCATTACCCGGGGTTACTTGGCGCATGAATTAAAATGTGTGATTAATAATCAAGCAATATGTTTCATTGTTAAAATAAGTCTTCTAAGGAAATATTATCTTGAAAAAATGTGAATTAACTCAAAATGGAAGGTTCATCTTGTTCAAAAAGTGAAGTTCACGAACCTAAAAACTACAAATATCTGGAAACGTAAAATTATGAGATTATAATAATAATAATAATATATATTAAACACTTTTTTATCTCAAAGGGTTATTCTTGGTACTGATAATAAAATAAAAGTGTTACCACATTGAATTTAATAAATTTTTATTAGTCACTAGATTTAGCTTATAAACTTCTAGCGTTCCGAGCGCGCCAACCAGCCCCGACCCTACTGCGCCAAGTAGCCCCGGAGAGACTATTTATACATTTTCTTCGTTTTTATGAAAACTGTAAATATAAATCAAAAAATTTTAATTGTTTCTTAAAAGCAACTGTTCAGAACACAAAACCTTAATTTTGATTTTTTTCTGATTGCATTTTGTAAAAAGATATAACAAAAAAATGAAGGCGTTAAAATTTACTTTTGAGTACCAAAATTGGTTTTTTGAATTTATAGTCCAGAATAATCAATCAATAATAATGAAATTATGTGTGAAGTTACAGTTTATCAAATACATTAATTTGACCGAAGAGAAAAATTAATTCGACTTTTCACTTTTGAATAAACTCAAGTGCGTCAACCAGAACCTGCGCCAAACAGCCCCGGTCTCCCCTAATGTTTTACAAATCCTTAATGTAATACAATCTTTCAACTTACAATTTCCTGTGTATTGCATTTCTTTTGTTTTGTTACTGAAAATTAAAACTAAAATAAATGTTAAATAATAATAGTCAATAAATGTGTTTATATTAATTTAATTACTGTTTAATTTACTAGTTCCCCTTCTATTTAATATAATTTTTTTTATTCGGTCAACTTTCCGCTCAACATTTAACAAATATTCACATAAATGTTCAATCCACTTTTGCGACAAACATTTCACAAAAATTTAATTTAAATGTTCAGTCAACTTTCACTACGAAAATTTCACGAAAATTTAATTTAAATCTTCAGTCAACTTTTACGCTAAACATTTATTTAATCGGGACATTTAAATCTTTACACAATTTTCACTAAGCTTTGCAGCTAAATATTCCGAAGTTTGCAAATAAATCTTTAATAAATTTTCAGGAAATTTTCGGTGCTGTGGGGGATATTATTCCGACAAATTAAACTGGAATTTCAGGTAATTTCAATCAGAAAATAATTTAATTTATAATCAAAATCTATTTAAAAAATAGGTGTTAAAGCAGTAAAATTGTCAAATAAGTTCAAGTTGTCTAAATTTTAACTTTTTCACTAAAGAAAATTCTAAGATATATAAGTGGTCAAAATTGTATTTTTTAAATCTCTAACACTTTGCCATAATTTTAAGTCTTAAAATATCTAGAAAAACAAAGTCCGTGTCTATTCCCCCATAAAAAAATTGATTGGATCCACCAAATTAAAATTTTTGATAATCATTAACAGATCCATAATTAGCTAATACAAAATCCAATAAACACTAAGTTTTATTAATTTTGTCAAAAAATATATATTTGTCCATTACATTGAATGAGTCATTTTGAATTTTTGAAAATCATGAAAGTATTAATATACCAGCAACACCAAAAATTGAAAATTCTTTAATTAGGGATCATGAAACATAAGTCTGTAGGAGGAAATCAAATAATTTATTTGGAATATAAAATTTTGCAACACTCTGTAAATAGATTTATACTTAATTATATAAATTATATCTTCCTTTATAATTCATCAATTTTTAAAATTATTAATTGTAGATTTATCCATTATTAATTAATTATACTTAAGTAAATAAATAAATAAATTTCTTTCTATATATATATTTCTTAATTTATAAATAAATTTATTTATATAAAATATTATTTATAGATGACAATTTATCCAATATTGATACACCCATAAGTAAAAAAGAAATTTCATTTTTACAATCTCTCAATTTAACGATTGATCAGCTATCGACAATCTAAAAGAGCATGTAATTTTGTCGTTTAATATCTAAAATGCGCTTTTCCAATCCTAAAATCGTATAAAATCTCATTATTTTTATGAAAGGGGTGCTTGCCAGTTTTATACGGTCTTGCGCGAACACGAATTTGTCCGAAGGTGCTCGTACATTCCCGCTTCTCTTGAACTGGTCTGGTCTCACCCGCAAGATGGCGATGCACTCGGAATTGAGAGGATCTTCGTCAGTCGCTTCAACGATCTTGTAGGGTGTGAGTGTTATTTGATCACTCTTACTGCCAGCGCCGAAAGTACGGTAATGGCCGCCGTATCATGTTAGTTGAGGGCGCATCACCTTGGCCCAAACTTTTTGTCAATCAGGTGCTTATATACAGGACATCAATTGCGGCATTTATATTTGTATTTAAAGAGTGTGCTTAAGACGTGTTTGTATTTTATATTTGCCGGTGAGTGCGTGTTTCTAAAGTGTAGCGGTGTTTCCTATGTGTGCCAGCCATTTTCAAGCGTGCATTGCAGGATCTTCAAACGCCCTGGCCTTTGTTTCATCCACCTCACTTAATGGATTTACTAATCTCCACTTTTTAATCGATGTATTAACAATCATTCTCTTCAGATTTTAATCGGTGAGTCTCTTTCAAGTTTCATTCTCAATGACAGTTAAAAGTTTGCCAAGTGTCAATGTTTTTATTAGGGGTGGTTTGTCATATGCGGCTCTTAGGATTCTTTAAAAGTTTCATTCTTGTTTTGTTTTTTATTTTCATTAACTTCTCATTCATCATTTTGTTCTTCCATTCTCGTGATGTTTTTATTTTGCGATTATAAATTTCTTCTGCAGAATTTAAACAAAATAGTTCTTTTTTTAGGTTACAAACAATAAACACAAGTTTTAATTTGAAATGTTGTCCGTTAGAAGAAGTTGAATCGTGTCATTAAATACTTGACAGATTTGTCAGAAGTCATTGTAAGCAAAGTAACAGAGGTAGGAGAGTAAACTGGTTTGACAGTTGTGGTTTCAGATAAAGCAAATTTCATTAATGATAAAGTTTTTCCCTTTAAAGAGTTGATACTCCTGTATCTTGTTACTAGTTGATTTCTTGCAAAACAAGAATGATTTATTTTCTATTTGAAAAGGCAATGTCAAATTAAGTAGTTATTACGTCTAGTTTATCTATCGTGCTATTTGTTAGTGTCGCTAATTGATTCATCTATATATTTTCTAATGTTATAATTTAGATTACTTACAATTTTGTCTTTAAATTGCATAGTTTAATTAAGTCAACGTAATTCTCGAATTTGAATAATAATAATAATTTTTGAATTTGAAAAACAAGTGAAAATTATTTGTTACAAATAGTTGGGCAACTTTTTGTAACTTCATTTAATAAATTTGAAACTCAAGCATGTTAATTATTAAGTATTTATAAGAAGCACAATTTCAAAACAGTTTTACCCAAACTTCAAGCTAACTATGCTATACTCCACAAGCTCGGGACATTAACTCGTTTCTTCTATAAAGAATAATTTCAAACAAAGTTTGGAACTTGCATGCTTCTTTCTGCAGCAGAAGTTTCTAATAGTTTTACTTTAACACAATTCAAACATATTAGTTAAATCTGAACAATCTTATGTAAATTTTTTTTTCTTCAAAAGTGTATTTATCTTTTACTTTTATTTAGCCTTTAGACCCCGATATTTATCATCCAATTTTTTTTCTACTATCGGGCCGAAAAGTATAGGCCCCTCACTTTGAAGCCTAATATCTCAGATAGAAGAATTAATACGATAACACGACAAAGATTAATCAGTAGCTGCAAGTGTTCTACATTGCTCAAGTAAATTTCAAAATGTAGGAAAATTTATTTCCGTATTTATAGATTTTTTAAGCTTAAAAACCGTCAACTTTGAAACCAAATTACACAATTATTAATTAATAAAAAAATATTGTCAGTGCATGCACCAATTTGACATTTCGTTTTAGGAATTTTATTCTCGTCAGTTAAAACCTGAGGAGATTGAATTATTAGATTTGGTGTTTAACAAAGGATCTCTCTCGATTAGTATGCGAAAGAGAGGAAGTAGGTATTATAATACACCTGCAACGGCTGAAATAAAAGACAAAGAATTAGTAGTTTTGTCAATATAAAAGAGTGGTTTTCACTGGCTCGCAAATAAATTAGCGCGCGACTTAATTAATGAGTGAGCAGACGCACTTTAAATTATGAAATGAATCGATTAATTAAGAGAGTGACTTTTCGAAATACAACGGCGCAACATTTCTGCAAAGGCGATGCAATCGGCCCTAACAGTCTGTGAAATTGATTGCTCTCGAGAGTTTGCGACTCTGATCGTTTTCCCTTGCGCTCTTCACTGACTTCATATATCAGACTTAATTAACAGCGAAAGTCAGGCCGAAATGTAATCACACTGAGCGGCGCGATCTTTCGATAATTGGAGTCAACGCAAAGCGCCATCAGGACGCGTGATATTCGTAAATGGCTGATTGCGCAAACCAAAATTAACGTCGATACTTCTTACAGAAGACCATCGATTTATCTCGCACATTTTTCAATGCCACTGACTCCCGAAATCGAAAGTTCTTTACACAAGATCTGAAAATGTATTTTAAGGCTCTTTTTTTTTTATAGTTGATAGCAGGTAGTGACGAACTTTCTATATTCAGGTAGCATTTTAATATTTTTACAATTTACCTCCAAATTCTTAACATATTCTGTATAATTTTTATTTTACTGTTTTATATAATTATCTACCGTCAAGTGGGGCTATTTTGTGCGCCGTGGGGCTATTTTGTGCACGCGAGGTTTTTAATGAATAAAATCTTTATATTCAGTTGCTTAGATTTGCTACTTGGTATACATATTTTCTGATAAATAAACTACAGAGAGTACTAAATGAATTTATTTAATTCTTTATCAGAAATCAGAAAAAAAATCGTAAAGTCGTAAAAATCAAGCTGAAAATTTTCAAAGTTCTCAAAATTCTGTTGAGATCTCTGGAAGTTTAAAAGTGTTTCTAAAGGTATTAATAATACTTGTTGACAATTTAGTTGTGATGATGTATACGTGATGCGCTAACTTTTTATTGCATATTTTAAGAAAAAAGTGTAAAAAACTGAAAAACCAGGATTTGGTGGGTTATTTTGTGCATTCTTAAAAAACAAATTTTTTTCAATAATTTGTTTTGTAGTTAGCAAAAATTACTTTAGAATTTTGTTTTGAAACATTTTTGTCTTAGTTTTGTTATAAAAGACAAGAAATAAGCATAAAATCTCAGTTTTATACATGGTCCCTTAAAAATCTCAAAAAAGTAACATTAATAATTACATGCTTTTCAAGTTAGTATTGGAACTTTTTCTCTTAAAATGACTCAAAAAGTGTAATAGAAGTTATTTTAAGTAAAATTTTCTTAAAGAAATAACTTTTTTTGTAATTCTACATTTTTGTAAAATTTTAGTGTTTTACATTCAAATTAGTTAAACAATTCCTAGAAAAAAAATATTTCCTGCTTTGTTTTTCCTTATTGTACTCTAGAATATCTAGAAATAATACTTCATGCAGCAAAAGCGTTCAAAAAATTTTTTTACACAAGTTTATAAATAAGCAAACTTTCATGCACAAAATAGCCCCACCATGGGGTTTATTTTGTGCACAACTTTGAGTTTCTATAACTCAGACTAAAATTTTTTTCTTGTCGGCTAACTTATAGGACACCTTTAAAAAGATGTCTACAACATAACTGAATAGATAAATTCTTTATTTTTTCAAATTCTGAATTTTAATAAAGCAAAGAGTAGAAAAAGAGCGGTTTTGTGCACAAAATAGCCCCACTTGACGGTAGTTGATTTTCATTTTAATTAATTTTTACTAGGTAATTGATTCTAATTATCAGTAGAATTAAATTTTAAAGAGATCGAAATTTGAGAAGAGATTAACTTACTGAACTTTCAATTAATTTTTACCATTCGAAACGAATTGACATTTGTAGACAACTTTTTTATTTTGCTTCAAATTTAAGGAGGAATCGGACAAACAATCGGAACAAAAGTTAGTCCAAATGAATAATTTTAATTATCCATTAACTTATGTGTCTTCTATATTAAAAATTAAAATTATTCATTTGGACTAACTTTTGTTCCGATTGTTCGTCCGATTCCTCCTTAAAAATTTCGATGTATATAATATTTATTAATAAAATGCTTATTCAATTGTCAAATATATGTTGTACTAACTCGGAACAGAGTTCAATGTGAAGTTGGTTCGTTGTCCGTGCAATGTAATTTCTATTCAATGTTCAGAATTATATTATACCAACTCAAAGTTGCGTTTAATATCGTTCAAATTCAAGTTTACGTACAATAAATAATTTTCTAATATTTTCATCATGATATTGTTTCACTTTTTTCTATTTAGATGTACAAGTAACTCGACTTTTTCCGTCCTTTTCTTTTATTGCGGATAATTTAATAACCATATTTTACCTACTTCTATGATTCATGAATTTAATTGAAGATTCAGGGTATTAGTCGCGTGCCTGCCAGCCGAAAATTGATGTTTTTTTAAAATATTTCATTTCATTTTTTTAATAATCGAAACTAAGCTTATTCTTTAGAGAAGATACTAAGGATCAAAAAGTAATAGACATGCTTAATAATTATTGCATATTTGCTTCGTAAAAAATATTTTAAAAAATTATCAATATTCGGCTGGCAGGCACGCGACTAATAACTTAAAACAAAACCAACGAATTAAAAATTTATCTAGAAAAACATTTTACATTGAAAGTTTCCTCAAACTTATAGCTAAATATGAAAACTTTTAAAAGTCAAATGCATGTAAATTTTTGAGTTAATGTATTTAGATAGCGTTTAAACCATTAAATAATTTTTTCCAGCTCATGCTTTGAAAAAGCGATTTTCGAGGTTAGTAAAACTGCTAGAAAGTAAACTCTTTTTTTATTCGTTTCGCGCATGAAGCAAGCTTTTTTCAACAGTTATCGGTTAAAATATTTAACGAAAAGGAATGAAACTTGAGTAATAATTAGTTTAAACTAATTTTTTGAGCACACATCAAGTAATTTTAGTGATATTTAAAAAATAAAACTAAATATGTGAAACCCAACCTCATTTTTTTGAATAATTAAAGTCTGTTAAAAACGCCAAATATTTGGCTTATCTATAAGGGAAAAGAAAATTTTATTTCAAAGTATCTAATCATCCAAAAATCATTTATTTTTGGAGGTGTTAGTAATTTGTTTTAGGTAATAAAAACATTTCAAACTGCTAAGTCCTTAAATCCCTACAATAAAAACTAAAAGACTAAAATCTCTAAATTTAAATTCGGTATATTTTGTTTTTGAAAACAAAAAATGTTTCAAACTTGAACGTGCTGAAATCCGCAATTTAAAAATTAAAATGATTGGAAATTAAGATAATCAAATGAATGTTAAAGTTTGTATTTAATTCGTAAAAAATATCCAATTAATTTAATGTAAGTAATTTCACGTTAAAAGTATTTTAAAATAATTTTTTGTTAAATCCCATCAATGTTTGCTCATGTTCTATTTACATTTAAAAAAAGGAAACTAATATTAAACACATTTTTCCATTAAACTGCGTTGTTAATTTTAGCTAATGAATGTTAAAAGTAAACAGCATTTGTGGGAATTTGCTTGAAAAGAATATTTTTTCTTAACTTGAGCCAACTTCAAATATTGACTGAACCACCGAGTATTATAATGCGGGTTTTCTTCATTACATCATTCTGTTAGTACTAGCGTATTAAGTTCCTTGGATCAGATTGAAATTTGCACAAAGTTTAGTTACTCAGTGCGTGAATACTTCAGACTTCGAAATATTGTTAAGTTTTATCAAAAAATGGAGAGAAAGAAGGGGTTGTTTTTAGTTAAGTATATGTGGACATAATACATTATTTCGAATAAAAATTTAAGGGGAGACTCGACTCTTTGTTTTGACCCCCTTAAATTTTCATGACCTTAGTATATTTCTTTTTTTGCATCTTTTGGGTATTAAAACAAATTGATTGATCAAAAATAAAATATCTTATTTTTTGCTAATTTTAGAATTTTTGTTTGAAAAAAAATTTAGATTCCATGCGGGAGGTTCGAAAGAATTATTAAAAAGCGTGTAAAAAATTTTCGATCAAAAGTACCAAAAATTGAAAAAGAAGTTCAATTATTTTAAAAAAATTAAATTTTTTATGACTAAATTCTCTACTGGGCTAAAGATTTTATACTTTTGACATCCTTGTATATTTTTAGCACCTGATTAATGCAAGAAAAAAAATATAGCTTACTATAAGGTCATGAAAAGTTAAGGGTTTTAAAACAAGGGGTGGTGACTCCCCTCAAAAGATAATGATTTTATTCATAAGTTTTTAGAAACATTTTTTTAATTTTGTGATGTTTTTTGTTATTTGTATATTTAATTATTTAAATAACACCTCCCTATTTGCTTTAGACACCCTTTGGTAGTAATAAATTACTAATAACACTTTATAGATTTAATAGCATTTTTTCTCCAATGCTTATTTATAAAATGTGTAAACATATATAGATGAAAACAAACACAGATAATGAAAAGCTTTTTTCATTAATTTTCACTTGTCTGCGGAATATTTACATTTTTAATATAATTTTTCATATTTCCTATGGAAATCTGAAAGCTTTCAAAATTCAGACTCTTGTTTTTATTCGAAATTTTTAAATTCCTTGGTAATGGAGTTTTAATCAAGGTTTTGATGGTAAACATCAAATCTCGATATTATTTTCACATCAAACGGGAACCTGGATATGTATTGGTTTCACATGAACGAGTTTTGGAACTAGTGGATATCGATAATCGCGGGATATCCATTATCAGTCGCGAAAGTTGGTTATAGACTAACTCAGCAACTTTTGAAATTGATCGAGTTCCTATACAGATTACTGTTTCACGTTTGTAACTCTGAACTTGAATGAAAACAATTAAAAGACACCACATGGTAATTAAACTGTAAGGATTTAGATTAAACACATATTGTACATCATTAATTAGAGGAATGTCTAGGAATTTAAATCACACGAATATATACAATAGATAACAAATTTGACTACTCGACTTATCTGTCTTTTTTTCTGGTCTCTTCATTTGAAAAAGTATTCTACTTTAATTTATCATTTTATTTCTATATTTTTATTATGATTACATTTTATTGTGCTCAAAGTTCTGAAATTCGATTTAAAAAGTACATTTTTTTCATATTCTTTTCTGAAATTACTTTTCTTACAGAGAAAAAAGTTTCTTCACTTTGAATGAGTTTAAATGTTTGTATATATTTTAAATCATGTATTTTTTGATAATTCAGAATTTGTTTACATTTAATTTATAATCTTTTCACATTTATTTCTATTTAGCTGCAGCGTTTCTGACAAGTTAATATTTTAGAGTTTTAATGATTTAAAATTCAAATGAATCTAATTTTCAACTTTTATGCGAAAAAAACTAAAACTTGCGTTATTAATATCCACTTTATTTACCCAGTTCAAGTTGTTTAGAACTTTTCAATTTCGATTCATTTGTAATCTATAATTCTTGAAAAAATAAAAATCCCAAGGCACTAAATGCTTATAAAAAATAAAGTTTACAGCTATTCAAAAGAACACCAAAGATTAATAGACTTTTTAGTGTTTGACATAGGCAATGTTTGAATCGGGTTATAGTGGCATTAGAAGAAAATATCAAGTAATCTATTAACTTGGAGTAAAATAGTGTGAAATTCGGTTGATTAGCCGCCAATATTGAGAGGGGTGTTCAGTGATGGGGAAAAGCTTCAGGATTTTATTAAGCCTTTAATCTATGAAAATGTCAGTGGTTGGAACTCACCCTTTAGAAAAGACGGTTCTATTTTTGCTGTTTCTATTTATCAACATCATCTGACTTCTTATAAAGATTTTAGTCTTTTTTTCTTCAAGAAATAACGTCAACTAAAATTATTTCATGCTAAAGTTATTTAAAATTATAAATAAATTTTACTACATCCTTACAATTTTAAATAAACGTATAAAAACACAAAATACTTGAAAAAAGTTGTTATTTTATTAGTTAATAAAATATAATTCCCATTTATGTGAATTTTATATTAATTTAAAGATTTTAAAACTTTATTAGGTACACTTTTGATATAAAAGAATAATAATATATATAGCACACTTTGCCTAAATTATAAAATATTTTTAAAAAAATTGGTTTTTGTGAAATAATCCCAAGTGGTTCCAGAATATTTGAAATAATATAAAGAGAATTTTCCAAGACAACAAACAATGATATTTTCATAAAGTGAATGAAAAATTCTGTTAGGATTATGAAATATTTACAGAATATGTCCCATCCAAAAGTCAAGAGCTGTCAAGTTAAATTTCACGTATTTATGTTTACTGTGTATTCTTAAATATTTCTTCACATATGTTTGGATTGGTTGATACGACTTTGAAAACTTTTTTATATTGATAGAATTTTCTAAAAAATATCCTTTATAATGAACATTTATAAGTGTTTTAATCGACCCACAAGAAATTGTGTCAACCATCCCCTTGGCATATTTTAATACAATTTATCACGTTGTAGAAACACAATTCACTGCATGGAATAATAAAAACATTTTTCTAAAGCTGAATCCTCATAGAATTAATATTCTGAACTATATGCTTTGCAAAGTATAAAAGTGGTTATTTATTGACAAAAGATTGAGTAGTAAGGAAATACATAACTTTAATATTGTGAAATGGTATTTCATAATTTATAAACCATTTCAAAATTATGTTTAGAAAAATTAAAGGTTATTGAGCAAAAATAATAAATAATTAAATAAAAAAACAAAAATATCTGAGGATATAAACAAAATATTATTAATTACATAATACAACATTGATAATTTATATAATAGACATTTCGAGAGATATTCTTGTCAATGCATTATAAATTATACGTAATTATAATGGGGTTTATTAATAAAAATAAGTAGAATTTATTCATTTTTGGCATTTTTGAAGAATCTGACAGAAAAAGATTGACATTATTATTTTAATTATTAGAGAATAATATAAAATAAATGAATTTAATATTTAAAACCTAAGTCTTTCATAAGAAATTACATATTAATAACTTTTCATGAAATTTGTAACAAAATATAGAGAAAGTCTCGTACTCTCTAAATCTGAATTAGTTAAAAACTACTATTTAGAGGTTAAAATTGTGAACGAGTTTTCTTCTTTTCAATTAGTAAAAAATAACTAATTATTAGTAGAAAACAACTAATTCAGTAGTTAAATTTAACTAATTAAATAGTAAAAAATAACTAATGTAATTAGTAAATAGAAATCTACTAATTCTTTTAATAGTTTAACATAACCTAAAATTACTTTGGCTAATTAAATTAGTAGTTTTTTAACTAAATTATGAGTAAAAAATTACTTTTTGACATAGTAAACGATGGTTACACCCTTAAAATAGTAGTTTTTAACTAATTCAGATTTAGAGAGTAGAATATTTATTTTAAAAAACGAAGATATCTGCTTTTTTAATGGGATAAAATTAGAATAGCAAATTTAAAAGGGTTGAAAATAATGAAAGCTTTTGGGGGTGAGAAAAAGATATTATAAGGAGGTCATTTGTAAGGCATCGCTCTCTTAATTTTTCACAAATTCTACGGGTAAGATTTATGTCAGATTGCGTCACAAATTGAATAAAGTAATATTGTTCTTGTCATCTGTAATAATTTTATTTTTTTGGAGCACAATTTTTTTAGCAATTTAATGTTATTATATATACAAATAAATAAAAGGAAATTAATACTATAACTGTCACATTAAATTATTTAATAATAATTCTTTGGGAGTCACAGCACAACCTTATAGATTGAATTAATAATTGTATAATCTAAGAACAATAATTTGAAAACCAAGAATTCCCAAGTTATCGTTTAAGTTTTTTCTTGTATGCTAGGTAAAATTTCTTGGTATCAGTTATTAAATAATTACCATTTAGCTATTATTTAATAATATACAATCAATAAATTTGTTGTATTAATAGCTTAATAGTAGCAAACTTTTTGCTTGGTATACGCGATGCTTTTCAAAGCTTGGTAAGTCGTGGTGCATTGTAGCTTATTCATGAATTTGGAATGGTCAGAATCTTCTTAATAATATATAAAAAGATTTTTAAAAAAGGAAAAGCTTTTGATAAATTAAATTCTTAAATTTAAAATTTAAAAAGGAAAAAGTTAATAAAAAATTAATGAATAAGTATTAATTTAATTTTTAATTAATTGTTAATTTTCTTTTAATTATAATATTTTATTTGTTTAAGAAAAATTACTTAAGTCAAAAATCAAGTAAAGGCTGATTTGGAGGCATTTGGTGGGAAGAAATTTCAAAATAAAGTAAGACTATGGATCTTCGATTTAATTTTTCAAAATAAAGAAAAATTTTAATAAGTAAAAGTTCCCAATGAATAATTACTAAATAGATTTTATTTAAATAACTGAATTAAATAAATAATAGTCAATTATTCAATTATATTCTGTCTTTATACATATATGTATTATGGTTTATATTTGCGTCATGTGTGATAAATTTGATTACATAATGTAAATATTTTGATCCCCGGTTTACTAGAGAGACAGAATATATGCTTCAATAAATTAAACAGACAATTTGTCCATTTCCTCTTGTTTTTTATTAAATTTATTTTGTATTGTATTTATTTTGTTTGTTTTATTTTATATTTTATTTATTTAATTCGTTTTGCATTTTACAGTTCGCTTCAAGAATTTTTACATTGAGGCTGGTTACATCGTCTACCTTAAGATACGCTACTTTCGAAAAATCACCTTATGATACGCTCTTTCCCTATGTTGGTGTCTGCGCAAAAGTTAGTTGTCATGGCGACGATCTAATGCGCAGTCGCAGTAGTATAAGCTATGCTAACTTGCTAGCTTATAATTATAAGGTGCTTTTTTGAAAGTAGCGTATCATAAACTGGATGGTGTAACCAGCCTCATTAATACAGTATCTTAATTTCGATAACTCCAATTAAATTGTAAATTTCAAAAATATGCGAAAATTGATATTTTTTATTACTAAGTAGGACAAAGTAGAGAACATCTGTAGGAATCCTCAAGGCATAGAATTGTCATTTCTGATTCATTCCACTTCTCGAAAAACAAATCTTCAAGAAACGAATTCAAAATTAGCCAATCAAAATGTGACTGATGATGTTTTTTGATTGGCTAATTTTAATTTGTTTTTGGTAGATTGGTTTTACGGGAAATGGAATGTAAGAGAAATGATAATTCATTGTTTTGGGGATTCTGACAGATTTTGATTTTATCAACGTAGAATGATTCTTTAATAGCTAATCTTAAGAACACCTATTATAATTGAGTGAGCACTTTGAAAAAGCGAAAAATGTTTCTATTTAATTTTTTATCTTTTAATAATCCTTTTTTTTTATTGTTCAACGTTTAATCTTATAATTTTATTCATTTTTTTCTACAAGAATAAACTTGATTTGAAAGCGTGCAAAAATTTCGTTTAAATAAACGCTCGGAACGTCTGGAACATTTCAATGTAGAGAATTTACTTTAAGAGTGATTTCATACTTAGAGGATCATATGTATGTACAGTGTAACATTCCGAATATTAGATTTGACAAGTCTCAGAATTTCACGATCAAGATGAAAATCTAAAATTAAAATGCAGAGCAGGATCTGTGAACCAAGTGCAGATCGCTGTCTTCAGAATAGAACCTTCCCTCTTTTCCATAACAAACGGAAAAGCTTCTTGCCTCTTTGATCATTTGTTTCTTGCTGAATTAATTATAATGAAATGTGTGGATTGAATAGAAAGTTAAAAGGAAAATTATACTGGAAATTTAATGAATTCTTAAAATTTAAGTTTACGATTTCTATTGACGTATTTATTATTTTGATCTTTGATTCAAAAATTTTCCACGCGCTTGAGTTTTTCTTTTATGCGTTATCATTTTAATTTAAAATATGCAGAGATGCTTCCTAAGGGCAAATTAATTCCGACAAGGACATTCTTCTTTTATCACGAGAATCAGAAACACAAAATAAGTACTTTGCGGAAATGGCAGAAATGGGGTTAAGTATTATTATCCCTCAAGCTTTCGTAGAAACACCAAGATTTTCACAACAAAGTTTTCTAAATACGTATTCTTTCTTAGCTGCAGAGATAGGAAATATTTTTATCTAAAAACTTTATTGGCCTACCTGAGATAAAGCCTCTTCAAATAAGAAATTCGCTTTTACAGATTATATCCCTTATTCCTTTAGTTATACCTGTTTCCATATTGTTGTGTAAATATATACTTTTTAGGAATAATATTATTCCTGCTTTTTTCTATTAAAACCTGTGGTTGATATAGGTACGTGCTCAAAATGCGAAACACATAAAAACAACAATCCATCATAGCTTTAATAATTCTCCTAGGATGACAAGGACGACAAGGTGTTACCTTAATGCTTAAATCTAATCTAGAATGATTTCGAGATTAAATTTAGATTAAAATCAAATTATCTACCAAGCAATATTGTCTTTTTCTTTTCTTTATCTGGTGTTTTGTGTTACAATGAAGGGTGTCTTTTATTGGGGTTTCGGCTAATATGGAAGGAACAAGGGAAAGAAGAATTAAGATAGTTATGAGTCTTAGGTAGTTAGATGCTTGTAGGGCGTGCAGAAAATGGTTCTCCTATTTGTGTCCTTCAGTAAACCGATGATTATCTCGGAAGGTTTTTTGGCCAGGTCATTTCCTATCGTCCTCTGTATTTAAGTTTTTAGGAAACGATGCAAGTTTGAGAGTGTATTATGTAGTCGACAAAGCGCCCTTTATTTCAACTGGTTGGAAATTTGGTGAGAGCATGTGGCAACGCTGTGGATATCTTGCCTCTTTCTCTTATGATCTGAGGCTTCTCTCACTTGCACAGCAAATCTCACCATCCCTCTCTAACAAGCTATTTCTCTTGGTCTCTCTTCCTCTCGCCGATTCCGTCGGTGCATCTTTTCTACCGTCCACCTTTAAACCTGCAGTGAAGAGAAGTACCTTTCTATACTTACAGCCTTACACACCACCTTGCACCTCATCTACGGTCCTTTTATTTTCTTATTCATCTTGAGCAGCTCTTCTCGCGGGGTTAGGCCACGTACCTTACTCCTTACTACAACCGATGAAGAAAACGGATATTTCAATGGCAGTACAGTCGTTTGCTTGTTTGCCATTTAAGCTAGTCTCTCAGGATTGCCATTAACTGGCTTTTAAATATACATGCACCTATCTCTATAAAGCGTGATACAAATAAATACCATGGGAATAATTCTAATGGACAAACTGAGTCTAAAACTATAGATAGAACCTTTTTGGATTACAACATACGATTTCATTTATAGTCAAGAGTTTTATGAACAATGCTCAGACTCACGCTACCCTTTATTTTGTATCACATGACATTTTTACTACCTCGTAAGAATTTTTCATTCACTGTATCATCCAAATCTATTTTACTACTCTTTGCATTTTTCCCCCTATTCAATATAGCATAGCCTTCTTTTCCAAAGAATATTACATATTGTCTTCTTGGCAAGTTTCATTTTTATTTCTTTCCCCTTTGATGCAACATCAAATAAAAAACTTTTTTTTAAAATATATTATAGACAAAAAAAAAACATTTGGTTTGATATATACGTAAAACATGAAAAACATTTCGTTTGACACAAAATGAAGAAAATGTTGAGTTATATCTTTATGGAATTGTCAAAAGAAAGGGGTAAAATATTAGAAAAGTTCAAAGATCCTCAAGTTATTTTACAGTCTTAGAGTAGATATCCGGGTCACCGCTTTGCATGTCCCATTATTTCTGCTCAGCGACTAAGAGCTTTTTGAGAAAGTCGGAATGTCAATAATCTTGCTGTTTGCCTACTTTGCGTCATGTCGTTTCCCATGTTTCCACCAGTGACTTGAGCTCTTCCAGCCGCAAAATTGTAATATAGAGACAATAATAAAATGATCACGTTTCGCCAAGATAAAAATTATTCAGTAAAGTTGAATGTAAATTTTTCTCAGAGAAAATATATCACAATTTTCCCTTTGCGAACTAGAAAAAGCGAGTACCAAGTATAACAAGATTTCCCCAGACAGTGTGAGTTGCATTCCTTGAATGAGACGCACTCAAAGAGATATGAACGGTGTTATCTTAACATTTCTATTGTTAAATTTTATATGACGACCTTTGTTCTTGACTACCTACTTGACACATTGAGAACATGGAAACTTTATTTTTAATTAAAATGCAAATTTTCTGCTTGTTAATTTACTTTATCACCTAGTACACATGTTTTTGTATTCCTCAAGTTGTAATGTTGTAAATGATGGTTTCAATTAAACTTTTGGCTATCATTTAATTCTTTTTATAAATTGTTTTTGAACCTTTGAACAAGATTTTTGGCTTCTATTACAATGTTCTTATAAAATAGAGAAGTAAAGAAAACAAAAAATAAAATAAATAAATCTAATTGTTATATGGAATGCAGAAATTGCTTGACATAAATTGAAGAAAGGCAATCAAATAAAAATATAAAGGTACAACCATATTGTGTTTATAATAGTCAAAAAATCGAAATTAGAAGATGAAACACAAGATACCTTCTTACATCTCAAAGCTGCTGAGAAACTTCAAGTTGATCTTTGCTTGATCGTCATTGCTCATGATATTACAAAACAGCAGATCATACATTTTCAACGAGCCAACAAGAAACTACAATTGCGTACTTTGAAGGGTGAATCTGATCTCATAATTCGGTACAGCCATATTGTATCCCTCTAAGTCGCACCAAAGCACATCGTATCAAAGCTGCTGTCTACCCACATCAAGGAATTTCGGAGGAGAGTATAGCATTGTTCTTACTTTGGATTGATGAGTGGAAATTTTTGTACTCACTTTTCAAATTGGTTCATTTTTTTATTTTTATTTTTATATATTTTATTCGTGTAGCAACAAGTTGCAGCAAAATGTAAATAATTGTTTTTTATGTACATTGGCGGTTTCTACATTGTTATAACCTGTACTATTAGAAACTCTATCGAAACTAATCGTATCTTATGTTTGGTTTTTTCTCACGCACCAATTTAATATTATTAAATCAAAAAAAAAAAAATATCTTACAGGAAATTTGGGGCCTCCCTGGACTAAGAGCCCGGGGCGGATCACCCCCACTGAGAAAACTGGATGTTCAAAATTAGATGTTTAAGAAAAGATAGTAATCCTTAATATCTAAATATTAAAGTTTAACATCTAAGATATTAAATTTTAACATGTGGAATATGTGGATATTAAAGCTTAACATCTAGATGTTAACCTTGAACATCTAGATAGCTGTACCTATATGTTAAGTGATAAATATATTAAGCGTTAACATCTAGATGTTAAGGGTTAACTTCCATTTTTCTTAGTGCCCTCCGCCCCCTTAGTCCGCCACTGCTCGTCGAAACACACAACTTTTTTTGATTACATATTTTCATAAAAATGAAGAGTTTACGAGAAAATTGTAAAAAAATAGAAATCACTATAAACGACAAACATTATGAGTACTCATCTTATTAATAGATCTAAAAAAAGCAAGTAGCCTACGGCCGCATTATGGGATGACAAAATACTGGGGGATTGGGGTGCCCTACTGACAGTGATTATGTTTAAGGTTTAATACGAGAAAGTATTTATGAAAATATTAACAAGAAGAGCATCAGGGTTCACTTTTAAACTTTTTACCATTTTTTAATTTACCACTGACAAGTTTATTGAGTTAAGAGACAATTGAGTTGACATATTCTTTACATTTCTTCCATTAGTAAGTATACTAGCTATGTGTAACAGTTTGATATTTTTTAGGGGAATATTACTTTAAACGAAAGTTTTATACGGAAACCATAGTATGGAAATGCACATTTCGTCGATATTATCGTCAATATTGCGACAGGTTGACGTCTCTTTAAAGTTTGAGGAAAACGTAGATTTATTTTACAATTTTCGATGTTATCCGCAAGAGTGTAAGAATCGATCGAGCAGTCAAGATTTAAGGAAAGTTTACGAGAGTTGGAAAGTGGCTGCTTTCAATAATGCAATGGGGATGCATCTGCGCCTGGCATTGGCGCTGTTGCACGAAATAGCGAGAGCGCTATCGCGAGAAAAGGTAACTTTTTATGATTTCAACTGTGCCAGTTACGTTGGCGTTGATATTTAATATTGGAATATAACGGTAATTCATCCAACATTGCTGATTTCAATGTTATTACTTTATACGACCCGAGCAAGAAAGGTGGAAGGTAATGCGAGCGCAATTTTGGATGTAAAGCCGTAAGCAGATGCTCCATTAGTACGGAATCGTGGCGGAAGAGCATCTGCTTCGACGTGCGTTCAATTAGGTGAAAGCCTGAATCCTATGTTTGCAGCCTCTCTGCAATGCTAAATAACTTCTTCGACTTTCCTCCTACAGATGCTAATTTACCCAAGGATTTATAATATTTGTTTTATAATCTCCTTTAGAGGAAAATAACTCCCAAGACGGAGTTCTCAACTTTCAAAAAGAAGAAAGACCATGCCCCTTAATTACTTCCTCTCTCGTTAAAATACCTGTAAAGTTGGTAATTATCAACCGCAGAGCAAAGTACTAATTTCAACGAAAAAATGAATTTCACAAGTTTTATTGAGTTCGACTCTTTCGCAATGACGAACAATACAAAGTGTCTCCAAAGAAGCGTGTAATTTACCAAATTTTTCAAGACCTAGTTTTATTGTAATATTCCTATTGCTTATGATGCCATATAGCATATACATTCAATTGTGTGTGACAATGGTCACGAATATGTCCACCCGGCCTTTTTCTGAGCGAGGGGCTTTTTTTTTCTTTTTCTTTTTTCTGTAATTGCGAAATTTGTCACGATTCTGGTCTTAACACGATGCTATTACACCATTCTCGAGTACTTTTTTCTCACGATTTCTCGATCAATCTAAAGTGCAACGCTCCGCCCGATTAAGTCTCTCAGCTGTGGATTCTAGATTGTATAGAAATAATTGTTCAAGCACCTTATTCAGCACCACTGAGATACACGTATATTGACATCATAATCCACCTGCGACAAACGTGTCAACGAGGATGCAAATTGTCTAACTCGACTAATCGGGCGCCCGTGACAATATTGATAGGTCGCTCACTCTCGCTCACCTCTTTTTTTAAATGCTTTTTAAGCTACATCGGAAGCTGCAAAATCCCCTGTGAATTGAGTCGTACTCCCAGTTATATTACCCCACATGAAGTCTTTTTTTGTCACTCGATTAGCAACTCTTGCATCTGAGAATGCAGCTCTGCTGGAATCTGACGAAAAAGGCAAATTAATCCTGCTTTTTATCCTTCACTTTTGTACTCAGCGAGAATTAATGTAACGGTTGCTTAATGAAGGCAGCCGAAAAAGAAGATTTATATTTCAGCAAAGATTATATATTTGGATAGGAGACCTTCGAGTCAACAATATTGTATACATAAAAAGATATTTGACAATTATTGGGTTAAACTGAACTTTATATTTCAAGTTTTTATTTCTTGAATATATTATTTTCTGATAAAACGCTCAACAAATATTAATACTCATTTTAGACAGTGGAACAAATAAAATGTTTCTTTGACTCTAGGTTTCATATCTGCATATTACATCACGCTCTAGGGATATTGAGAAGGTAGGGGGGGGGGGGGGTTATATGAAAAATGGAATTGTGATAGCCTGTGTTTAGTAGGTCGTGAACAAATTATTCTAGAGGTTACAAATTCTACTTATTTTCAATGTTTTTTTGTTTAAAAAAACTTCAATTTAATCACGTTCACTTCATATATAACAAAACAAAAACGAACTCTTAATTCTAATTGAGAAAGCTATGCATTTGTTAATTAATATTGTTTAAACAGTAAAACTATCATTGACGTTTATTGCTTGTAATTTTAAACTTTATAATAATCCATAATTATTGTTATGGATTATTTTCCCTTTTCATCGTGATCTTAAAAGTCAAGAAAATTGTACATGTTTTATAATTAAGATAGTTTAAAAAAAAATAATAAGCAGAGTGGACTTTGATTATGCAAGAAATTTAATTTATTTCATCAATTTTACACTGAAAAAATTTTGGTGCAGCATCTGCACTTTAAAGTACAGTATCCGTCCCAAATATTTAATCTGAAGTTAACAGAATAATGAAATATTTCCATGGGGCGGATACTGTACCAAAATTTTTTCAGTGTAGTTATAAAACGTATTCAAAGAACCTTAAGATACGTAACTTTCGAAAAAGCACCTTATGATAAGCTAGCTTTTGTTCTTACGTCTGCTCGCCATGACAACTAACTTCTGCGCAGACGCCAACATAAGGAAAGTGCGTACCATAAATCATAAGGTACTTTTTCAAATTTTCCATATCATAAGGCAGACGGTGTAAACAGCATCCATAATTGAAATAATAAAAAGTATTTAAACTTAAAAATATATTAAAATTTAGAATTTGAAGCCTTTTAACTCGAAAGCATTAAATATTTTTAAAAAAAATCCTAATTTAAACATGTTTACAATTCAACTGAAAAAATGAGATATTTTCAAGTTTTTAATATTGATTTATTGAATTTAGATAAGGTCGAATTTTTTTTTTTTTTTGAAAACATACCAATATTTTTTATGCATATATTGAATGGGATCAGATGTGTTATCTAATAGTGGAGTGACTAATGTCGAGTTTTTATAAGTTTGTTATTTTCTTTCTGAGATAATTTCTAATTTATGATGTTTGTAAGGTTAAAAAAAATTTTTTTGTTTACAAATAATTTCTGAAGAATTTTGATAAGCCTTTTGAAACCTTAAATGTGTTTAACATTTTATACTTTATATCCTTATTTGTCATATTATTTTTATAAACTGATCAAAATTGGGGAATATTAAAGAATCATGTTAAAATAATAAAACAGTATTATTGTTTATTTAAACATTAACATCTTGCAGTGCATAGTTAAATTGGTTTATCAACATGTATAATTTATATTTTATAAATTGTTTTATTATAAGTTATTAATAATTTCAAATCCAACTTTGAGATTTTAAATTAATTGCAATTCTTCTTTATTATAAATATAAAAGAAAATAAATATATAGCACTAAATAAAATTCCAAAAAAAAAAAATAATTATAAAAAGATTTTTAAAAAGTCATACAATTCTTCTCTGTTTTAAAATATTTTTCGTGTAGGTATTATTTTTCATCGTAAAACTGAGGATTTTTATGAGTGCTTGAAAAGTTTGTTTGGGGGAATAATATAGCAGTTGTTTAGTTTTTCTTATCGTGGCGAAGCAAAGGGACAAAAAGCTTTTTCAAATAAACTGGTAGGGATCTGTCAGTTTGAAAATGAATAAGGTTATATCATACATTGCCACTCATCTTTTCCGACACGCATTGCAGGATCGTAATTCTCATCGTTTATGACATTTTAATTAGAGGTTAGCAGGAAAATGACTGGACGGTTTCATATCGAGTACTAACGAGGGAGAGATATGGAGAACCATTTCAGGAACAACTCTTGAAGAGTATATTCATCACAGAGCACTCTTTCAATAGGATTTTAATGTTCCATAGTGGAAATAAAGTTGTAAATAAGCTCATTTCTTTTCGTATAAAAAAAAGTTTCAACATTCATTTCGTATCTTCATCTAGCTGGTTTTTAAAATACTTGGAGTGTAATTAGTTTTTTTTTTACATAATGTACAGTTTGAAAATATTAAAAACTTGAAAAAATTTTAACCTATATTTTCGTCTTTAAAATTAGAACACTAATTAATTTGAACTTTTTGTGTTTAATATTTTTGTAAAATAAAATAATATTCCTCTTGGCCAAAACTAATTTATACACTGAGGGTAGGGTCGCTTAACTCTTTGACACGCACACAGGTAACACACGTGGGTAGTTTTCCAACGTTAGAATGTATAATGAATGGCAGGCGTTGTCGCGCGGCCAGCACAGCGTATAAAATATTGAAGATCGAGCCATTAAAAAGGCCTCCCGTCAAAAACTAGATAAGTCATCCAACTGTTTAGTATAAACTGTCGATAATTACAACCAAGGTAGTAATCTCTTTCAGTCTTCTCCTCACCTCTGTTTAGACTTCCACACATATTAATAAATTCAAAGTCTCAGAAATTCATATTCCACCTAAAATGAGCTGCACTCTTTCATCCATAATGCAAGATACTCATATCTTATTCCAAGAAGAGAAAAAAAATTCAAAGAAGCGGCCAAAGATATTGCAAAAGAAGTTTAGTTCTCGAGACCACCCTAATCTACATTAACTAAAGCCACGGGAAAAAAAGTCTGGATGCTTTTTTCTCTCTCGTCTAAGAACACACTGTTTTTACAACTTCTCTTTGAAAGCTGATCTAATCAGACATCTCATCACTCATCAGTGTTTATTTAGGACGAATCCCTGTCGTAACGTGGATCATAGTCGCATAGACGTAGTGTACACAATACACACATCTCTATTTCAGTGTATAGGTTCGTGTCACTTTAGTTTAGTTTATCCTTTAAAACTTCATTAGGTCTTAACTTTAATGCATTGACGAACATACGTCCTATACGAGTTCCTACAAGTTTCTCACTATAGGTCGGTTGCCGCTTTTTATACCCGGTTTAGAAGCAGCTAAAGTGGAAGTGGGCCTGAAAGCTGTCGTGAATCGAAGCGACGCCGATCTTGGGACGACTTTACCTACCACCTATCCACCTTCGCCGTATGGCTCTCGACCACTCTCGACACCAGTGTTCCTACATAATACATGGTATATAAAAGGGTCGAGGTAGACTAGAAAAAAGAGAGGGCGAGAAAAGAATAAAAAAAAGATAGTCGAGCAAGAGACCAGCAGCGGCAGGTAAGCATGTGGAATGTAGGTAGGAGCTTTGCACTATTGTGATTAGCCGGACGACGTCTTTCTAGCTTAGGGTTCTTTTTCAATAAAGGGCAGAATCCAAATGTAGTAGGCATTAACTCCGCTTACATTCGAATAACACGCTGGGACCGCACGAGTTCACTGTTTTGCCACCAGATTTAATCACTTAATCATTTGAAAGTGTGAATATCTCACATGAAAAAGACGACCTTTATTCCGTTTAAGGATTTTCCGAGATTACATCTGCTCTGGTGACTGACCCTCTGATAGCCACTTAATCCCACTAGAATTGAAAGCTTTAGACTTGATCAGAATATTGGATATACTCGGAAATACCAATATAATGGAATATTTCTACACTATAATTTCAATTATATATTCCATATAAAATGCAGGGAAACCTAGGGTCAAACTTTGTGTATGGCTTTACTCAAGATTTTCGTTTTGTTGTGTATGTCGAGCTTACACGGACTTTGTTCGTGTCAAACGGTATTTAAAACACACTATTTATTTTTGTATACATATATGTATTAAGTAGTTTCTTTCTAGATCCAAAAAATTTCTTAAAATTTATTTAAAAATCTCTTTCTTCATAATTTTCGATTACATTTATCTTCTGCTACATTTAATTAAGAACGTGATTCTTGGTTTCATTAAGTAATATTGTCTGCTTCCTGTGAAATAATCATGAAAATTACAAAACAGATTTTCAATTATTAACAGCAAAGCGGCGACAGAGTTGCACTTGCAGTGCTATAGCTACAATTTTACCTCTGTTGCGGTTACAGCACACTGTACATCTCTTCGACCACGACCCACGACTATAGTCAATTGTTTTCCAAGCTTTCCGCAAATCCAAGCGAATGGAAATGACTCCCGTGAACTGAAAATCCTTTTCGTCTCGGTTTAAGTGGTATTGCCTAGCCCAAAGACCATTAAGAATTGAAATGAGAATGTACTGTGTACACAAGTAGAAACTACTTCATAACTGCGGTTGTAGCGAAATTAGATATCGATGTTCGATATCGATATCGAATCCGCACCAATAATCGCCTTTCCATCCACCACATATGTATTAAGATATCATAGAGAATGCCCAAAGCAGGACATTTGTCCAAATATCGGAATCTGATCATGATGTGCTCAAAATCGTATTGATATATCTGGGGAATTGTTTAACATCTTATGTTTCTGACATTTTACCAGCTGTACTCAAATATTAGTTCCATGCGCCATGAATAGATTATTATTAAAATTCTGTATAATAGTGTACATTGTACTTTATTATTAAATTGTCAAAATTTGTTTGTATAATAATAATTGTCATAAAGGAGATTGTCAATAAGGCTGTTTTTTGGACCTGACATCGGGTTCGTATTCAGTGACACCAATTTGGATCCGCCATTTTAAATTTCCGTGGTCAGGCTCAGAATATAAATTGTCTACTCTGACATATATTTTTTCATAATAACTACTGATTTGAAGAGGGCCTAAAAAACATCCTTTGATACTTATCCTTTGCCAACGACTCATGCTTTATAAACTTTGCATTACCACTTTTACATCCCATAAATAGGTTTTTACTTTAAGAATCGCAAATCTTATATCGTTTAAATTCAGGCAACGCGTGTTTTTAATTTGACAGAGATTGAAAACTTGACATAATTCAATCTAAACATGAAACGGTTGCGAGGTATGATGACATCCATGATAAAATCAATTGTATCCTCGCTATAATATGCGTCAGCCAAAATTACACTGAGCTCTCGTCGCATCGCTCGGATTATCATAATGTTTAATGCCAAGTGATGTCGGCGTAAACGATCGCACACGTCGCAGACTGGTCTCAGATATATCTAATAGACGGCGCACACTACCTGACTTTTAGTGGGAAATAATCTGGGACATGTATTATACGATGAAAGGCTAAGCTAAGGTGACGACACCAATCTCGCTTTAATGTCGTTAACGTGAAAAGTTAAAGGTTCCAACGGGCTATATTGAACGTGGAGAACTTGTGAGAAGTGGAGTCAAGTGTAACGCAATTCTTTGCGGTATTCGGCATGTCTATATAAAGTACCTAGGCTAAGAGTTAAAACTCCGAGTCGCAACCAGCCGCACGTCCGATTTGGACTGAGGATCGCTGCAATAATGTTGCTGCAGCTCATTCAGTAATTGTAGGCATGAGAGTATGAGAACCTCTCCATAAAGAACACCGTAACCAGCGAATCTTGCAAAAGAGATAATCGCCAAGATCTAGTTGCTCTTAAACGGCTACATACACTTAACTACCGCAAAAACCTCTGCTAATTAAAGGAAACATCGCGTTGACAGTTTACTCAGTTGCAATCGTTTTAATCGACATGAACATCTTGAACAATACACATTTGTCAACAAATATTTGTCTACACATATATACATACCATTTGTTCTGATTCTAAATCTTAAACAACAATCAGACTCAAGATAATCAGTATCTATCAGATTTTGATGGATTAAAGACTTATATAGGACGCTCAGATTAATAATAGTTTGGTTAATAACTCAAGAGATTTATCGTCAAATTCATCAGTCTTGTGTAATCCCCTCTCAGACAGGTCGGTATTTCAAGCCGTCTATTTATTGGTTAAATATTTAAATTATCCCCTTTTCAACGAGCGTAATCCATTCCTTTGCCAAAGTTTATTGGCGTAACTTTTGATGCTTACTGTACTGCACTTCCCTTTCGCTATGCGCCCTTCAATGCCCATGATAATAGCACAATTATTGAACACTCCTCGTGTTTAATAGCGGAAATGACAATGGTTCTTTAATTTTATTAAAAACTTTAAATTGTTCTTCTTTTAATTACACACCGTTCTACTGTAATGAAATCCTCACTCAAATGAAAATCCATAACTATAGAATTTATAAAGTTTCACTTTCTGAGTTTTAATCTGCAATTAAAATCTTCCTTATGTACACGGAAAAAAATTTTAAACTCATAGACGAAACATAGATTAGAAGGTTCACACATACTGAACTAACATCGAAAAATGAAGCTCTAACTTCCGAAAAGAGAATATCATATACGTTTAACTATGTTTCAATCAATACAGTGTTGTCTTTGATGACAGGCACATCAGAAACCGGTCCCAAGTGAAAAAATTTCTAGGAAACCAATCCGATACCATTTCGCCGAAAACTTCTCGCTACTCCTACACTGTTAACAAATTTCTAACTCTATGTTTTGAAAATTTTATAATTTTTTGTGTTAAATGCTAAACTCTCTCGAATGTAGATTTAATATATTATGTCATTCGATTCTTGAAGGTTAATTTAATTAACACTCAATTCTATTAATCTCTCTTATGTACATTGGCACAAAATTGGCACAAACATTTGAGTTTGAAATATGTGAATTATGTTAAAATTAACACACCAAATTTCAACCGTATTCGAATGGAATAGGTTATAGAAAATATAGTATGTGTGCGAAAATGTTGTGCGCACGAGTATATCCAGGCAACCTAAGACACCCCAAATAAAATAAAGAATGATTTATTGGGTCGCTGGTGAACGAATGTTTTTTTTAGATATCTGGGACCGCAAACAAAAAGTAAAGGGGCCACGTACCATCAGGTCTCACCCCAAATGAATTTGTTAATATCTTGAGTTACAAACAAAATTGTAAGGGTATCTTTCAAATTATTATTTTTTAAAAGTGAATTATTGAAATTATTCGAGAAATTATTACTAATTTCAAGTTATATGAAGCTATAAATAATCATTTTCCCTGAATCGGATAATCATTCGACTATATATATTGGTAAAACTTTTGACTGAAGTTAATATGTATATGGGTTCTTGATATTAATTATATTCACAATATCACTCATTCGCGTCGTACGAGGGGGTATTTTCTTGCGTATTGGAGTGTACACCTCTTTGGTAATAGCCATGTATTACTCGTAATATCACGTAATAGTGCGTAATAGTCAGTAATATTGCGTATTGATAGGTAATAGTTATGTAATAGTAAGTAATATTGTGTAATAGTCCCGTAATAGTGCGTAATAGTAACTGTTCTTTGCATAGCTTAAGTCATTAAATGATTAATTAATTAGAAAAGAATATATTGCACTTCCAATTGCTTATATTTGGATTTGAATTAGGCGCCAATACAAGCTAATAATACTACAGTGTAAAAAAATTCGTTGTATTTTTCTCGTTCGTTTTATACATTTTTATTCTTGTAAATTAAAGAAAATTTTTCATTTCGTTCTATGTGAGTTATTTATTTATTTAAAGTAAATAATAATATGTTCTTATGACTACTGTGTTCATTAGGCTTGATTTTAAATGTTTCGTCAATTGTTTGATAATTTTTAATAAACTGTTCTCGTTCGTTTTATACAACGTGTTAATTCGAGAAAAAAAAACCGAAAATTGGTTCGATTTATCATCTTCCTAAAGAAGGAAATTTTCAGGTATTTAAAAAAAATTATCTAAAATGAAAAGAATTAAGTTTTTTTTATAGTATTAGACTTTAATTTGTCAATTTTTCATCATAGAAATAGTCATTTAAACCAAGGAACAAACCATGTTCTCAGTGCTGTTATTGATTTAAATCACTTTGATTTAAATCGTAATTTAAATCATGATTTAAATCATTGGAAAATTTGCATTAAAATCATGATTTAAATCAAAATTTTACAATTCTCCGGTGCATGTAACACATCACAAACCATAAACAAAACCCACAAATTTGTGGATAAATCTTAAAAATTTTAATATTTTAATCTTTATAAAATTTAAAAAATTGTGCTAATACAGATGATCAAAATACCTACGATTTACAAATCTATGGTATGAAGATAGCAAAAAAAAATATTACATTTTTATATCTTCATGTCCTTATAATTATATAAATTCCAATTAAGTCATATTCCAACTTTTAAATTTCAATTAATTCAAATTTGAATGGATATTAATTAATTCAAAATAATTAAATAATATTAATACTTTTTTATACTCACAATAATCCTTATTTTTTTAATATTCTTACAAGATTTCCAAGAGATTTCAATTTTTTTAAACTATTTATATTAATTTTTATCTTATAATTTCTTATTTTAACAAAATTTTAAGTTTTTTTCTACTTTTACATTTGATATTTTTTATTCGTCTTTTTATTTTTGGATTTTCTTTAATTTTTCTCTTTTTATGCAAATTATTTAATATTATTTTAAACAATTCCGTTATTATAACATTCACTAAACTTTTTATTTCGTTGATTTTCATAATTATTTACATATTTTTAAGTTCCTTTAATCGACTTTCTTTTTATTTATCTTGATATTGTATACATTTTTTAATTTTATTTTTTGTACTTTTTACATTTTTTTAGTTTGTAAGATTAAGGAAAAAAACATTTCTACATTTTCTTCCTATTTATTAAATTTTCTCAAAGTTTCACTATTTTTTAAATTCTTTTTTGCGTTTAATTAATTCTCTAATTTTTGTTATCATTTTTCTATTTCTTAGAAGCATTTTTCCTTCTTTTCAATTGTTTATTTTTTATCTTATATGTAATTACGAATTTTTGAAAACATTTATTTGGTGCTTTTTTTACATTTTTAAATTTCCCAATTTTCTACTTTTTTGATTTTCCATTAAATTTATAAAATAATTTTCTAATTTTTCTAAATTTAAAATTTTGTTCTCTTTAGTAATATATTTTAACGTTTTCTTAATTATCTTCTTATTTATTATTTTAATTTAAAAAAATGTCCGTAAATAGTTTAATTTTTTGAAAAGAGTTTCTACTTTTTTTATATAATTATGTCACTGTTTCATTCTTGTTTTGTTTTTTAATTTTTTCTTTAATTAACTACGTACAAATAAACATTTGGAGATTTTAAATACTGATTATATACTTTTTTTAATAATTTTTTATGAACTGAGAAAAAATGAAAGAAAATTATAACGGCTTCACAAGCCAATGTATATGGATGTTTATTAATATTAAAGTATTTTACAAAAATTCAAAAAAGCTATTCCAACTCTTCCGGACTCACTCTTAATTAAGTTTATTTCGTTCTATATGTGAGTTATTTATTGTAGATTTAAAGAAAATATGTTCTTATGACTGAATTTTTAGTATTTATTTATTTATTTCATTCAAAATATTTAATATTACACCTGTAATATTGTGTAATACTCATGTAATGTACCGTAATATACCGTAATATATCGTATTATTTTGGTAATATAGCGTATTGGCGTAATACTAGCGTAATAGGCGTATTAGATACGTATTAGTCGTAATATACGTAATAGGGATTACTCTGTACGTCTTTTTTTAAAGAAAATACCCCCTCGGCGTCGTAAGATTGTTTCCCGTGTGGCACTGTTTTTTTAAGATCACATTTAATACTCAAGTTTAATTCTAAAGTCTAAAACGAAATGAGTATAAAAGAATCAGTATAGAGAGGATAACACATTCTTTCCGCGCCAGAGTTATTGGCTTCTATTAGAGCCGTATAATTATCCAACGTTAAAGAGTCGAAGGAAAAAGTTTTAAGGTGTTAGGAAGAAGATAACAGATAAAGGGAAAAACCCACCTTCGGAATGAAGAGCTCTATTATTTGTTAAACTCTCGGTTTAAATGTCGTAACATTAAGATATGTTATTGAACACCAATCGCTCCTAGAATGTTGATACGCATTCCGCTCTGGAAAAAGTGGTATTTGCTGTACTTTCTTTTTTAAATTATAAAACTAAGAGAAAATACTAGTCGGACGTTCTTTTTCTGTATACCATATCCATCCATAGACTGGCAAATCGGGACCATTTATGGTCTTCTGACCGGTTCATGAAAGAAGCAGTACTCCGTACAATCTATAAATTCCGTTATGGCCTTTACCAGCGGTTCTCTAGATGCTTCAAGTTCTGAACGCTTAAATGAACGTTTTTATTTAATTGCATTTTAGATTTATGACAGGTTAAAAACAGAAGTTTTGTACTTTATGTGTTTCTACATTTGTTGATAACATGGTTATTCTCTAGTAATTAATTTTTTCGACTTAATCTCTCTAAATCTGCAGAATTAGTTGAAATTTGACTTTTTGCTTTTCTAATCCTCAAGTTTTAACTCAAACATTTTTAAAAGGTGGTAAATAAAGCTTTGATTAAAAAGCATATATTTCTCTGCTTCAAATAATCGTTTTTTCTTTCTTGATGAAGCTTACTCTCTTTTAATTGTAAAGTTCCACAATTGATTGCACAACTGTTGAAAAAGCTCCCACTAAGCTTGGTTCGCTTCTAATTCGAAGCTTGATTCGCTCAAGGTGTATACAAGCGACAATAATGGAGTACTGCGATTTTACAATTATACGAACACTACGAAGACATTTAAAAAGAGTTGCCTAGTCTTTGACCGTGAAAAAGAGCTCGGTACCTCGGGCACTCCCAGCTAGTCTAATTGCGAGTGAAACGTTTTGTTGTACCAACTGTCCGATCATTTGCTTCACAGGTCGGGCATGGGTTAACTCAGTTAAGCGCTTCGTTGATTGAAGCGCATGAACTTGTTTATTCGTCTGAATTCAAGCAGGAGAAACAAAGGATATTTTTGATGCAACGAATCGGAAAAGCTAAATTCCAATTATTGTCAAGTCATATAGTTTTGCCATTGAAACTTTTTACAAACACTGCCTTTTAATAATAGATGTTTTTGAACGAATTTGACAATGGATTTTTAAAAGAGTACTTTAAAACTAAACAGAGTGGAATGCAAGAGCTTCCAATTACAGAAATCCATAGTGAAACAGAAAACCATTGAAATGAAAACCCATTTGTTACAACTCAGAGACAAAGAGTGGATTTGTACATTTAGTGGTTTCGTAGGTGGTTAGTTAATTTCAAACAGAGAGGAAAATCCAAGCAGAGAGGCGTGGAAATTGGTCCCAAGAGATTTCATCTTCTTTTTTGAGGTTTGCGGCTTTCTCTTTGCACCCGAATTCTTCTTGAACCACCAAATAATTTTGTGTACCCTAAATAAAGGTTTGAAAGCTTCAACATTCCTTTTGAGCTGAATTCTCTAAACCAGGAGAAAGTGTCCTAAGTATCTGGCAATACCTGTTTGCTTAACTCACTTTTAGCTTGTTCAACCGAAAAATTCCAAGACACCCTAAACTCGCAATAATTCCCAGAGCGCAAACAACCCAACTGCGGAAATCCTTTAATGATCTTCGCACTCTTTATTGCTTCTAATTAGATAATTCCGCAATTGGTATCAGCAACAGGACTCTTCGTCGTTTCACAGAAGTAAAACCAATTTTGATAATTATTTCACAGAATCTTTATTGAGAGAGATACTTTTTTTTAGAATCGCCGCATTTTTGGCCTTAACCTAAAGTGAAGAAAAAAGGAATACGAAAAGTTGGTAAAAACAAGATACGGACGAGAATATTGAAAATAAAAAAAGGTCAATACTTTAGAGGACCTACTACAAGTTGCGAAGTCATCAAGGAATATAAATGATTGTACGATTCCCACGACTGATCGTTATCTGTGAATTAAATTAAATACCAGGCAAGCAACCAGGTGCCATTTAATTTTCAAATCGAGAGTCAAAACTTATCGGCGATGTCAAAGGCTCATTGGTTAACAAATCGTGGAATGCATCATCGAGTAAGTAAATTATCTAAACAAGGCTTATTTCCGCAGGCAGCTGTTAAGCGGAAATTTTTTTGTTTCTCTCGTGCAAGCCCGAGCAATGAGGCGTCACCGCCAATTTTAATTCCACCTTCTTCCCACATAGCATCTGCTTTGCAAGGTGTGAAAGTGTCGAGCATTGTAGTCGAGTTAAGTACCGGCGCGGGCGTTAGAAATTTTGACGGGTTCGTGACTATAGCTTGTTGGACTCGGCACTTGAACCCAAAATACAGAGGTAATGTGTGTTATGTTCCTCTATACTCTTACTCTGCCGCTTGTGTATATTTTGTATCAGTTGTAGGTAGGTCTCAGGTTCTTGCCTCCAGCGCTCGAAACTTAACTCGTTAGGCGTCTTGATTTATGCCTCGTCAACTTTAAAGGACCTTGTCTTGAATCCGATCAAAGACCATCATTTTTAGATATACAATATAGACGAGGTTTTACGATGTGTCTATTGCCCATTCATATTAATTATGATATTTATTGTTGTCGATGTTGATGGGATATATTGTACAAGTTCGACAAGAGAAATATTATTGTATTATAATTCGATGTGATTCATCTGTTGTGGTGTCTGAGCCGTTAGTTATAAAAAAAACCTTATTTACAAATCCTTCAAATTCTTACTTAAAATTTTTAAAGAGTCACCTACGCGAAAAGAGATTATGTTTGAAGTCATTATTTTGCTTTTTGAAATGTGAAAACTAACTTTTAATCTAATTTTATACAGACCAAATGTGGCAAACTCAATTTAAAGCAAAATAAACCATTAAAACTCATAATTGGATAAAAATGTAAGATTATTGATATTCAGACATTCTCGAGTAGGTGTTCAATTCCTCCTTAAATTTTAACTCGCAGCAATTAAAGTGAAAAATTATTTTTATTGGAAAATCAATAAAATGCCATTTTCCGCTCCAATAAGGCGTTTAAAATTTAAAGTCCTAATTGAATTCTATTAGGTTATAAACCAAATAAAAAAAAGGCCAGGATAAATCTTTAAATGTTTGATGCTTGCAAACTCTTTGAAATTCTGAGAATATAACTTCCTACAATATTAATTTTCAACAATCATATTATAAGTATTCTTTTTTTATATTCTCATCACACGAGGGAGTATTAGATTTTTAAAGTACTAACCCGTAAATCCCTCATAAAAGAATAAGTTGGTGAAATTCTACTGATCATAAACTTAATTTGAAGTTTGGAAATTACGTCGAATTCTGCCGAACTATATTGCAATTTATATCAAGACTAAAATCGGGAGTTTCAAACTTTACAGCACACTCTGTGTGACACTTTTGGGATTAAGAGATTACGCTACTCAGAATGTAGGTTCTGCATATTTGCGATTACATTAAGCATCTGAAAATAAATATGTTTTCACATTCGAGATATTTCAACAGAAATCTTCAACTAAAATGCTGTTATTATGTTTAGTTTACACTGTAAAAAGTATAAGTACCTATATACTCTTTAAAATACAGAATATATTTTAAAATCCTCTACAACAAACTATGTTAAACAAATGAAGTTTTAACTATAGAATATTATATTTTTATAATATAGAAATAAAAACAAATGCACACGTATAATTATCGCGTATTCATACCATTGTCAAAATACGTAGAAAAACCGAAATAATAAATCAATAAGTCTAACTCATTCATACTGTTAAAAATTCTGTCACCGTTTACATAAGGCGCATGTGCGAGATTAATTGAATCATAATTTTCTGTGACCGTGCCAAAAATTATTTTCTGTATCTAGACAATTCTTTTATACAATTATTGTAACATAAAAATCTCGTGAATTTCAAAATATTTTCAACATTGGATACTTAAAATATGGGCCAATTTATGAAAGGTTATTTTATTATACAAGAAAGTAACTATTAGGTTCCCTGAAGCCAGAACTACAATACCAAAAGGTGCACAAAATTCTACTTTGTGTCATGTATTATGTAAGCAGACACTTTCATTTAGTTAAGTCTAGGACATGTTTTTTGCTTAATTATAGTGGTAGAATGTTCTTCCTGGTGTGAATTGGTAACATTAAATTAGCACCAAATCACGCCACAAGGCAAAATTGTGCACCTCTTGGTATAAAAAATGTTGGTATCCGGGTGTAGAGTTAAGAGCGAGTAATACTCTTGGACATTTTTCTTGCTTAATTTTAGTCGTAGAATGTTTTTCCTATCATTCGAGAGAATCAAGTTAGCACTAAACTATAGCGTTTTGTATACCTCTTTGTTATTGCAGAGACATATATAACGGAGTGAAATAAACTTTAGCTAAAGTTTTTATTACTACATGTTTTCGGCAAAGTTTACGGAGTGCAAAATTTTTTCTACCGCATAAATTTTTAGCACTAAATAGGCACTAAATTATCCTATATGTTCAAAGTCAATCCCGAATCCCTCAATGTTGTAGTGCTGGATCCAGGGAGCCCAATTGACAATTTTCACTAAATAAATACTAGCGAGTTCTCTTATTTACTCAAATCAGTAAACTGCTGGATATCGCATGTAATATGATAAATATGTAAAGGATGCCTTCAACATATGTAAGGTTTATATTGAAGCGGGTAAATCCTCTAAAATTATCCAGCTTCAATTCCAGAAAATGACGTACATCAACATTGCAAAAACAGTTGTCTTAATTTAAGACACTTATGTGGTCATTTTTAAGACATCTTTGTGTGGCTTTATTTAAACGTCTTACAAAATTATTATCTTGAAATAGCGGTAAGACACCTGTTTTTACAGTGAAACTTAATCTCCAATTTTTTTTGTATTACTATCAAATGAACTATTTCTTAAAGCAAAATCAGATTTAATATTTGAAGCATTGGAAGAATGCTATTAAATCCAAGGAGGAAGAAGTAAACTTTGGAATGTATTGATTAATGTTAAAGGAAATAAAAAATCAATATTATATAAAAGAGCATTGAAAATCACATTGAAAGTGTTGAATAAAAAAGTGTCTAACCCTATCTAAGTATAATAAACTATTGAATAGATTATATTTGGTCTATAAAACTGTATTAAAGTCGTAAAGTTGTAAAGTTTCGATAGATGCTTGAAGTAAGTGGTGCGGCTGCCAGGTAGAGGTAGAGAGTAACCTTTGGATATAAAGTGGAAAGGTGAGAGATAAAAAAGCGAATTGTTTTTTACCCTGGCAGCAGTGATAGTGTGTGGGGAGTTACAGGTAATGTGTATTGAAAGAGTACACCTACACCATTGACCGATGATTATCGTGACTCCGGGTGGATCCCAGAGAGTTATGGTCGTAAGGGCGAATAAAGACCGATCGGCAAGATACGATCACGTACCGTGACGAACTTCGATCATGGTTGAGCGGTCGCCTCCTTTGTTTAAAAGCACCCGTTTGCTTGTTCGTGGGATTATCTTTGCTCGAGCGATCAGGGATCTGGAAATCATCTGAAGTAAATGCCGCAGTCACGGGAGAATCCTTTCTCTGTATTAAATCATCTCGCCCTTGTCCCGCATTCATAGTATATACTCTACCTTTGCCAACTTTCAGTACATTTAGTAGGTACTGTTCATAGTTGTTGAAACACATCTTAATATCATATAAGGATTATATTAGAGGAGGTATATTATACTATATATATAGTGAATGGAGTTTTCAGCTAGAATCGGTTTCATCTCACCTTATAGACTCGCCTCGCATCGAAAAACCAAGCCTCTTCTCTTCTTCACTCGATTAAATACCTACCTGTCTGTATACTATATATACATATATAATACAAGCGTGTTGGGGAATTTGCAATCTCCAATAAGGCCCACAAAATTACCTTCCGGCTGCACACCCAATCCTAATACGTCTTTGTACTACCGGGGTTGGGTGCATCCATCTGCCCTTTTATACTCTACTATACTTCTTGAAAAAAAGCTCCTTTCATTTCTACTCATCCAATAACAAATATCTCACTTCGGATATGTGAAAAGACATTAGGAAGAACTTTTATTCTATTCTAAAGAGAAAATCAGAGCACTGAACTTCTGTAGAGTAAATGGCAAATAAAAGTCGCCCCATTTCACTTTCTGTCTTCGATTATCAATATTTCATTTCACTTTACTTTTGTTATGATTTTGTAATCATTTTATTTTATATACAATTATTATGAATAATTACTATTTTTTTTCGTCTCAATGGTATAATAGAAATCGAAAGTAATGGGTTTTTTTATGTTTGTTTTATTGATCTCCACCATATCGAGAGTGCCACTGCATCTATGAATATTTTTCTCAATAAAAGTTACACTTCCATTCTCGCAAATGCATTTTCAGGTTTCGAAAAGAGTAAATATTGACGAGAAAACAATATCATCAATATTTTATTTATTGTTCATTTACAGTGGCAAATATATCAATTAGAATATCCCATGAATCTGCTTTCGGATTATTTTTAAATGTCGATGTTTTACAATAATTTAGTAGAAATCGATACAGAGAGAATATAATACTTTTGTCAGTAAAAGCCGACTAAAAATGTATAATCTGCGGTCGTGAACTTTTGGGAATTGATATTCTGTGTTGGATTATCTTGACACTGATAGTGATATGAATGAATTATTTATATGAATGAAACGAGCGCGGAGGCCTCATTTACATTTACCTAGATATATACACTAATAACTAGACTGTTAGAGTAACTAATTATAAAAGAGTTGACTTTGGCTCGCGCCGTCTGCTGCTTAAGAAATGATTACCTCACGTTCACGTCTCAAGATCTCACTTTTTTCCCCTGACTGATGAGAAACTAATGTCGATAATACGTACCATAATTTATATTGCCATCTCTCAAGGAAGTAGAACGAGTTTCGCTCGATCTTAATTTAGATTAAGATTTTAAACCGTGGAAACAAAAATATAGTGCTAGTTGTAGCAGAACGAGTAATAGTTTGTTTTACTGCCTTTTCGACTCGTAAAATTCATTATAGTTCAAATAAACTAGCTCTATTCCTGTTTTACGACCTGACCCTTTTACAAATTTAAGCCAATCTTGACAAAAGTTTTGTGAATAAAAGTGTTCTCCAGAAAAAGAACATAATTTTTTCATTTGACGATAACTTGTTTTCGCAAAATTGTTTTGGAATTGTGCACACTGAGAAAAAATTGGTTAGAATCCGAGTTGGAATTCAACATATACAGGGTTTAAAATATTTTGAAATTCACGAAAGTTATATGGCACAATTGTTAACAAAATTTTCTCAATGACAATACAAAAAATAATTTTTGGAATAAATTTACTTTTCATGTTTATTTTTTATATTTCTTTATATTTGTTTCTTGCATTTAGCATTTAACAAATTAGCAAGCTTTCATATGAAGCATTCTTTATAGTTAGAGGTTATGTTATAGGTGCCAACCTATATGTACCACTTTCAAAATTTGCTCAAATTCGATTGAAACTTGTTACTCGGAGGTTTTTGGGGTCGCTGATTACGAATTTGAAATCTGATTTTAAAAATTAAAAATGGCTTTTAAGAAATAATAATGTTAAAAGAAGAAAGATTATAAAAATTATTTTTTATAAAAAAAGTAACATAATATAAGGCAAAAAGCTTGCCACACATAAATGAAAGGTATCAAAATAAGACCTTTTATTTTTGTGTATAAAATTCTTAAAATTTGCATTAAAAAAAATATATGCATTTCAGATGAAAATGAGTCAAAAAAATAATCTTTTTCAGAAAATCTGAAAATCGTCGCAACTTCTTTTACGAAGAAGTAAAAATAAAGAATTAAAATAAAAAGAGTATGAATTATTGAAAAAAGATTTTATATTTAAAAAAAGAACAAAATAATTATAATGGGAAAAATAAAGAAAAGAAACCCAACAATTTTTGTGAAATACATATTTTGTTCTATTTACACTCTAAAAACAAGTGTCTTATTTTGTCCTCACATTTAAGACATTTTAGGGTGTCTTAATTTTAAACCATTGAGAAAGTGTCTTAAAAATACCTGTAAGAGACGCTTTCTAAACGTCTTATGTCTTAAAATAAGACACTTGTAAGACACCTGTTTTTACAGTGTAGGCAGTAAAGTTGAGAAGAATGGCAATATGCTTTTCTTAATTAAATATTACTATATAGAAAGTAAAGTGTAGAGAACATTTTATCAAACTCGAAACACGTTATTATAAATATATGGAATAATCATGTAAATTTATGGAATAAGGAATATAACGGGGAAAGAAAGAAGTTTCGTTCTACAATCTCGTAATACAAGGAAGAAGAAGAAGAAGTAGAAGAAGAGTAAAGTAGTGAAACAAGTTTATTTCCTGGCAGATTTGACTTGACTTTAGCAAGAGAGACACACTAACCCTTAAAATTACGTTACTTTTAGAAGGAATCATAAAGACGAAGAAAACTGGTTACAGCGACATAGGTTACATCTATCTCTGTAAGTTAGAAAAAAAATGTCAAAAAGAAAATATACGCGTGATCTGCGTTGTACTCGAGTTAAGATATAAATTCTTGGCACGAAGCGCGTTCCTAAGAGCATTACGAATATAACGCAATAACTGCTGCTGAAATACCCAGAAAAGTTCTAACGCCGCGGTAATAAATTTTTATACATTTTAAGTTAAAGTTACTTTGTGTGTGTGTGTGTATGTGTGTGTGTATTGTCAGGCGAATACTGATACGCACTGCGGAATAAGTTTAAACTTTGGTCCAGCGCTTGGCGCTTCTAAAACGAACACCAAAATGTTCAAAATCAAGTTCTAAAAGGATCATGGCACACAACACAAACACCAAGTTTGTTGCGCGATTTGTTTACCATTGCGCGAGTTTCTTTGCAAGTAAAAGGGGAATTACGAAATTTCTCTGAAATTTTGTTTACACTTTCATCCAATGAAAACATACAACATTTCTGAAAACAACAACTTCTTTAAATAACCGCTCTTTCAGTCAATAAAATTATACAATTAAGTAGCTTTACTTTAAAATGAAAAGTATACATATGATGGAAACAGAATATTTGGAAGCTTCATTGTAATTCAACGTCAGAGAATATACATTGAAACATTAATTATTCAATTTCTATGACTTCAAATCGTATACGTAATTTGCAATTGAAATTGGTCATCCGATTATTGAATAATGAAACTGGATTTAGTTAAGCCTTGTATTGTGCTAAATGGACGAGGTGGATTTGAATTAATTCTTCTAATGAAAGGTTTATTCTCGCATAAAATACGTTTTATATGCAATTTAAAAATATTAATTATGGAAAGAATTAATAATTCACGACAAGAATTATTAAATTTAAAATGAATATAGGTATCGACAGTCGTCGTTTGTTTGGATGAATAATAAAATTATCAATAATATACAGTGTGCGATAATACGAGAAAGATTTATAAATACAAAAAATATAATTACGAGTCTATTGTGTTAAAACAAACGTTAGCGTTTAAGAGAGATTCACCGATAAATTGTTAAAAAGAAGCGTAAAGAAGATGCAATGAATACAGCGTTTTGTTTAAAATAAAAAGTCGATTATTCGACTAAAATCGTCCCTTGCAACATCTACTTGGTGATTCGATCAAAGTCGCGCAAGCGAGCGTAAAATAAATACAGAATGCTTTGGAACTTGGGAAACACCACTGGGAAAAGTAATCGAACGTACAGTTCTTTTTCACGAGAGAATGACACCTTTTCAAGCTTTACGATGAGAATTTGAATCCGAGAGTAAAATCGGTTGCGGCACACAAGGACACACAGAATCCATTGAAAATCCTTCGAAATTAAATAACAGAAAGCCTGCTTTCAAATCACGAGAATGTTCGACATTTGTGAAAAGTTACAATAAATCATTTTGTTCGTACATTGCATTAAACAAGTGTAATTTTATCTGAAAAATGGACAATAATTAGGATAATTAGTGGTTTCTGAATAACTAAATCTATTCGTCAAAGTAAATGTTTTTAATCAAAAAACCAATAATCGCCTCAATTACTTTTATTTCACAGAGTCAGCGGCATTTGTGTTTGTTCATTTTGTTGTCACTTACAACGCCTCGCTCACGATTCAATTACTTTTTCAGTAATTAAATCGGCGACCGCGTAAACCGGTCATTTCCTCTTTTGCTACTTTACACACTTCACAGTTTAATTGCTACGAAACGCAAGCCAGACAGAGACACTCTTGAAAAAAGATTGCAAAAACGTCGCTCCTGCTTCAAAATAATCAAGCATCTCCACCACGTTTGCCAAGTGAAACTCTCAAACTCACAAATTATTATTGTTAGTCAAATATTCTAGCTTCTGAATTATTCAATAAATTTCTCTTTCGGCTTTTCTATTCATTTATATAGACTGTGATCGATTGGTACAAATACTGTATTCCTTCATTTAGAAAAACTCGATTGCGTGGAAAACGTTTTTGAAAGTTGACACAATCGCTGAGTGATGTGGGAAGCAATATACGCAGAACTGTTAGAAATACGAGGGGAAAAATTGATTGATGCTCGAATTAATATTCCACTTTTATTGATTATTAATTATATGTATTAGAATAGTAAGAGAAAAAGTCTAGTTTCCCAGATGTGATATGTTTGATAAAAATCATATATCCTGGTAAATGATGTTTGATTATATGTAATTTCAAGTTAAATTATTTTTAAATGAAAACTGTTCAGAATAAAGAAAATTGTAAAAAAGCAGTCACTACAGAATTTTGAACATTTTTAGCTACCTTTTTAAAATCTCATTCTAAAAGCTATTATTGCAGAATAAAAATCCATCCTTTTTCGCTTGTAATCATAGTTAATCAAGGAGTATCGAAAAGCGTTGCATATATAAAATTTTCTCTTGGGAAAGTATCAAAATATTAAGATCATTTCATCGTTTTAATATTGTTTTATTTTATACGCGGAAAGAAAATTAATTATAAATTTTATAAAAGTGTTTTACAATTTAGGGAAGCAAGATCAAAAAGAGAAAATCAAACTTTGAAAAAGTTATATTTAATTCACTACAGACTATATTAAAGTTTAAAATTACTTAGTAATGATTCAAATGATATTTCTAAAAAGTATTTTTTATCAAATACTAAAGTAAAACAAAAAATTATAAATTTATTATTTCTAACAAAGAAATATGTCACAAAACTTACGTATTTTGTGAGTTGGAATAATCTGATTACTGCATCGTATAAAAAAAAGCGAAGAAAAATTCTGTCGTGTGCATATTTTGTTTCAGTAAAATGAATTCGAAACTTTGGCGAAATTAACGCGTTGGAAGTTCTCACTTATGAGCATTCCACGCTCAAATGTCACCATGGTTTCTAAATTTATAAATATGCTTTATCTGGATCCTATCAGGAAATTTTACATTCTCAAGGGACCTTTAGTATTTCATCTCATGAGACTCAAGTTTCTTTTAGAAAACAGATGCTGTAAAAGTTATATTAGATACTGTACATGGTTTTAAAAATATGTTACACATATTATTTATATGACAAGTTTCACGAGGCATCGTAAACATTTAAAATTGCAGGCACGAAATGTACTTAAAGTTTGTTAAAAATGTATGCTCTTATATAAAAAGGAAAACCTTTATCCAGGTCAATAGAATTAAGCGATAGGTATATGAAAAAAATAAAGTTCATATTAATGTTAATTTGGTAATCGTATAATGATTGGTCTCTCTACAATGATTGGCCGTCTTGGTAAAATATAAATATAATAAGAAAAATCAAATCAGTTTTTCGGTACCTCTCAGCAAAAAGAACCACTTTTTGCCACGCCTAAAAACTCGTCTCTGACGTTCTCTCTAAATTTGAAATGGTTAAAAACTACAATTTTAAGAGTAAAAACTCGTTCACCATTTAAATAGTGATTTTTTTACTAAAACTTTAGTAAAAAACTACTAATTTAATTAGTCAAAGTAATTTTAGGTTATGTTAAACTACTAAAAGAATTAGTAGATTTCTATTTACTAATTACATTAGTTAATTTTTACTATTAAATTAGTTAAATTTAACTGCTGCATTAGTAGTTTTTTACTATTAATTAGTTATTTTTTACTAATTTTGAAAAAGAGAAAACTCGCTCACTATTTGAACCCCGAAATAGTAGTTTTTAACTAATTCAGATTTAGAGAGTTGGCTGTCTAAAACTTCCACTGTGTTTTTTTTTTTTTTTTGGTAAATGAAATGTTACCCTGTTGGGAGGCCAAAAGGGTAACGGGTACAGTGACCGACACCCTCAGCATGCATTTTTAACTGATTTACTATTACACAGTAGATATTAAAGATTTCTGTTTAAAATCAATGCGAAATAAATAATTTATGTTCCAAATTTCTATTAACGTGCTTAGAATAATTACTAATCTCTGATAAATTGTTTAATATGAATTTGAAAATGTCTTGTCAAAAATCAGTAAACGACACCCTGTCTTTAATCTATAATTATTCAATTTATTCATTGAACAATAATTTATTCATTAATATTATGTTAAACCTCATTATCTAAACTTATTGTACCAATTTAATTGTTCTTCAAATGTAATTTTTAAACAACTTGATGACTTTTAGAAAATTTGTCAACAAAAAACACAAAAAAGCACCGTTTTTGAGGTTAGTTTTCTTGGAACTTAATTATTGAATAAAATATAATCTGATTAATTAAAACAACAATTTTATCAGTTGCTATGAATTGCATTTTATACAATTTTACTTGGAAATGAGTTTTAATATCGTTAGTTTTATATTTATTACGTATTTAATAATTAGGTGTCGTTCACTGTCAGGATGTCGGTCACTGTACCCTTTACCCTAGTACCCTTCCAATTTTATGAAAATACAATGATTAGCTGTGCTGGCTTAAAAATATTGTAAAATAATATTAAAAATTATTCACAACATTTAAATACATGTTTTTTATCAAGTCTTTCTATGTTAAAATGTTAAATAACCTTGAAATACTATCTTTGAACATGTACAATCATTGTACAAATATAGGGGCCAGTAACTGAAAATTCAAATTTTTATTATGCCGGCAGTGTCGTCTCTGTCGGTTTTAGAAACGTATATAGGTTAGCCGTTAGTATGTCTGTCAACTGCCACATAATAAACGTTTACTAAATGTGATTGTTATACAATAGTCTTTTTTTTTCAGTGTAGACACTGTAAATATTTTAATTGATTTTACAGACAGAAATATTATTTTACATATATTCACAGGTGTCAGTGTATTAGCAATTTTTTAATGCATTACCTCGAGACAATTCGTTTTTCATAACATAACATGTATAACATATAACATATTCATAACATATTTAAACACTTTCAGAAGTAAATGATATAATTATATTATCAGCCTCAGCCAATTACTATGTTTTTAAGGCCAATAAATTTTCTAACATTTGTATTATTTTCTTTAAATATCTATTATTTATAATTTTCCTATTCTTTTCTTGTGGGGCCAATCATTGTACCGATTACCCTATATTAATTAGTACATTAGCGTATCAATTTGAATAAAACACGTAGGTATTTTTAATGTCTGTATCGGAACACGAATGCAAACATTTTACTACAAAAGTTTTTTTTTCTACAGTAGACATTTCTATGAACTATTTTCAAAACTATATTCATTTGTTGTGTGAAGCGTTGCAGGTACATTGTAAACATAGAGACATTGGAATTTAAAAAAAAAGAAAAGCGGTTTTTTCGGTATTATATCAAAAGTTGGTTAAAATATCCAGTTGTTCTTGGACTGATCTACTGTTAAAACACGATTTATGTGATGTCGTCGAAAGTCAAACTAAACGAAAGTTTTACTGGGTGTTCTTCCATGAAATCCTGCGGTGCTGGCTGTGTTGAATCGTTGCCCGAATTGTGTTTATTTAGCCTACTACTATACATGTCTGTATATACTATACTATACATGCATACTGTGCCACCCGGCGACAACCAGCCACAACCATAACTTTCAGGGGTCCCAAATGTCCATTATCCTACGTTTATACATTCTTCTCGACGAGGTCGCACTTGACTTACAACGTGTCCAACGTTGACGTTAAAAAACCCAGTTAAACTCAAATTAAATTCCAGCGTCTCGACGCCTCCGCGGCGTACTACATTTGCTGATTTAAACTCTCCATGAATCAGCCAACCGGCGTTTTTCCTTCGATGCCATTTCCTGCTTTTACTTGCACGCAGCAGTAACTCGCTGCTCCTCCTGTTTGCTTCCACAAAATCTTCTACGAAATTCCCCCATTATATTGTCGTGTGTACCCTCCGAAACGAACGATCTTCCTAATAGCTTTTCAAAGCCATTACCGATCCTAACCCTCAATGAGAAAAATCAACATCGGAAGCACAATTCGTCCTGAGACGATAATCATATTTTGAAATGTTATCCTTTGTTATCAATATCAATTTACTGAATTGTTAGTCATGTAGGTACCTTGTCTATTCAGCATTATGTATATATAAAGTTCTCATGTGTGTTTGCTCTTGAAAAGTGGAACGGAAGTGTACATATTTGAAGGTGAGAAACCGCTTCTTTCATAACTATATTACTCTTTCAAATTAGGGGAGATTCTACGCTAATGGATCCACTGTGCGTGAACCAACTTCCTTAACTGCACATGATGTGTTTCAATGTTACATACTTGGAAGAAACACAGGCAACATTTCGAGGACATTTCTGAACATAATTTTAGTTGTATTTATAGTAGCTGCTAACCAATATTATAACAATAAGAATATCTGACATTTATTCAGGGGATTTCTAATGGAAATATTTCCTATTTATGTTACAGGTGAGTTCTACACTTGGAACATCTGCTTCTGCCTTTTCATTCACGTTGACTATGATGTTTCCTTCATTTAAGGTAGAAATACATTGTTATTTGTATTATAAAATACATTATTTGTATTATAAAGAATAGGTAATTTACGAATAATACATTAAACATGACAATTTGAGGTGAAACCAAAATAATTGATGGTTTTATTGGGTTGGCTTTAGGGTCAATAAAATAAGAACTATGGAATTAGTTAAGATATAACGTACCGAAAATCATCGGTGAACTTTATTATCTGTGAACGAATCGATAGAGGAGTGTGAACATTAAAATAATATAAGAATGAAAAACAGAATGTCGACTGTTATACATATAGGTATGAACTTTATAAAAATAGTATAAATGCTATTTAAAACGAAATAACAGATTAAATGATATCAATGTTAAAAATTTCAACTCATAAATGTATCTTATTAAGATCTTGTTGACACTTCACGGTGAATGAGGACACATTGCATTTAATGATGCAGCAGATGAGTAGACAACTTTTTCAATAATATTGAGGTAACCTTTGGAGTTTTTTAAAATTAATGTTTTTATGTTTAATTATAGGGAGGAGAGAGAAGTATGCATTTAAAAACTTTCTAATTTCATCAGCAAATAAAAAAATCCATTTTTTTGAAAACACTTAAAAATGCATAACTACTTAATACAATCTAAAATGTATTGTACAGGAATTATTCGAAACTCATATTATGGATATTTATATAAATATATATATTTAAAATATTGTAGAATAATTATGAAAAATTGTGTTGAGAATACATATGTTTGTACAATGTAACAATCTTTATGATAAGTCAGGTGTCAAAATGATACTTACTCCAAAATAGTTGTCTTGTCTTTGAGAAATTCAATTTGTTAAATTAATTTTAAGCAATTTCAAGATATGTGCTACAGCAATCTACTCATATTTTTTAGTTATACATTTATTTTAAGCTTAACGTCAGAATATTCATTTGTACTAGTTGCTAACAAAGTTTCGTAAAATGATTGGTTACCCTGTCGATATAGGTGCGCATATAATCGCAGAACTTGAATTTCAAAGGTATAACGTCTACCCGACATGCTAACCACATGTGACACTTTACCTCACGTGATTTTCATATAATGTAAAGTTTATAATTTTTAAACATTGTATGGTTTCTGCTTTCAACATTTTTTAAATTAATTAATGGGCTTTAGAGCCGAAGGGAATAATTTGTCTATTTTTAAATAATTAATTAGTAAAGTTGCGACCTTGCGACTATAGTTTCAGCTTCATTTTTTCAATGTGACAATTTATTATAGTGCGAGTAATAATGTAATGTGAGTAATATGACTCTGACACCAGATTTTAGTTGGGACGCATGAATAAGTTCTAAAATTAATTATTTAAAATCTTCATATCATAGAATTTCATTAGGTAGAATTTTCTGTAATCCGAAATTTCACATTTTCGAATTTGTTTTCAATCGAACATAAATTAATCCGAATTTTAATTTACTAAAATTTCTAGGTCACCGAATTCATATTTAACAGAATTTTCATTTTACAGAATTCCAATTTGAATGAATTTTCATTTAGAAGAATTTTCATTCTTCAGAATTTTAAGTGAATTGAATTTTTAAAAGCCAGAATATTTATTATTTATTATTTATTATTTATGAAGAAAATTGCCATTCGTTACTTTCAAAATGCGTGCCAAAATATTTCTGTCGGATGCTTTTTCAACCATTTGCAATTTCGGACAAATGAACATTCTGCATTTTAATTTTTCTATCAAATGACAATTCGTATTGACAAATGAAAATTCGAAGTAAGTATCATTTTGACACAAAACTTACCTACTTTAAAAATTGTTATTTTGTACAAACATAGGTTAATGTTATATTGTACAACATCTGAAATTAAAGGTTTAAACATTAACTAATAAAAATAATTTATTATACAAGGAATAAACACTTTAATTAATTTATAAAAATCAAATATTTAATAATTAGAACCTGAAAATCTTCAAATTTTAGCAATTGTTAAAAATAACATTTACCTATGTTTGTACAATATAACAATTTTCATGGTAAGTTTTGTGTCAAAATGATACTTACTTAAGATTCGGTTAAATAAATATTCTGTCATTTAAAAATTTAGTGACCTAAAAACTCTTTTAAGCTAAAATTCGGATTAATTTATGTGTGATTGAAAACAAGTTGGAAAATGTGAAATTTGGGCCAACAGAAAATTGTACCTAATGAAATTCTATGAAATGAAAATTCTAAATAATTAATGTTGGAACTTATTCGTGCGACCCTTTTAGTTACTTAGATTAAGATATTTAAAAAGGTGACAAAATCCCTTTCCTTACAAATACGACATACTGAGTGTTTAGCACACAAATACTTAATATTATTATCGAAAAAGTGAAAATCATGTCAGATTGAAAAGCATATTTTTCAAAGGAATCGGCATCCCGTCGTATTTCATTTGAAAGCGTAGCATCATTTTTTATCATAATTCGAAAAGATGAGCCTGTCGAAGAAAAGAGCGTGCTTCCTTGTATTATTCCCGTAACGAAGCAAAAAATTCGTATATACAGCGTGGTAAAGGTGCCACGTGGGTCAACTGCTGGTTTGGCTTATTGGTATAGAAAATATCTATAGTATTGAAGAAACTGAAAACTAGTGGCGAGACCTTTACTTACAATCTTGCATCTTGACCTGACTCGACGACAGCTGGTCACCATTGTTGCCACGTCGTTGGGGAAAATTTTTCAGCTCTCATCTTTTGCGGCTAGGAAAAGTTGCCTCGCATTAACCACGCTAGATATCACTTTCTGGGAGGTAAAGATTAGACACCTAATGCATCAAAACGCCAGCCGCTCGCTGCTGCACGTTGCACGTCATCCCCCATTCCATATATATATATCCCAATATTCCTCCTCCGTTTAGCGTGCACCACCAACCGATGGCGATTCGACGTCACTTCGAACAAAAGATTCCAGCCACACAATACTATTTCATTCAATAGCCATCATCTTATTATCTTTTTCAATTAATAGAAAATCGAAGCTCATAAATTATAAGAAGTGAATTGATCTTTTTTCACCCTCCACGTGAGAGGATATATAATATTAATTCTTTTTTTCATTCTTTTTCATCCTTTTTTTTCTTTTATCAAACATTTTAGCGGAATTTAATTCTAGTAATGCAGTTTGTATTAAAGCTGTTTGCATTATTGATTCGAAATATTGCTTTTTACTTCGCCTGCCGAGGAAAGTACTAACTGACTCTACTTTCCTGCGATTATGCAAATTACTTCGCAAGAAATACTTTTTTCCAAAGTGCAATTTTTCACGCTCTCTTCTTAATAGTCTTGATGAATCTATGCTAAAATCGTATAAGCCATTTTCTTTACAAACAAAGATTCTTTTTGCGTATTTGCAAATATGATTCCTTTCTTTGCAGCAATACTTCCTTTGAATTGCACAAACCAGCAAAAGTTTTCTTTTTACCAGACCTATAAACATTCTTGTTGCAATTTTTTTGTACTTAATCTCAAACCGTGTATTTTTGCAATAATAAGAGATTGGAGTTTTAGATTTTTGAATAAAAGTTATTTTTGTTTTATTGACTTTTTGCCAACTTTTATTACTATTCATTATGCGCATTAGAATTTTTAAAAAATTAAATTTGGTACGTTCTATATTTTCAACCCTTTGAACACTTTGAGTGCATAACCTAATGTTACGGTTTCAAGTTTAGATATTTTAAAGTTCTCGTGCTGCTAAATTTCTGCGTTTCAAAATTTAAATACATCTAACTTTCAAAGTTCTCAAATTGGGTAATATATGTACAACTGTAAATTCAATTTTGGACTTTTTTCAAATTACATTTTTTTAAAGTTTGAGCTTTTCAAACATTTGAACATTTTTAAATTGTAAATGTTTCTAAATTTAAATGCACGACATTTAACCTTTGTGTATAGTTTTTAACGCGATTATAATTCTTATCGCTTAGAATATTTAAAACCTCGGACTATTTTAAAATTTAAATTTCCAAAATTCAGTATTTATAAATTTGAACTTTTACAGTTTCCCAATCTTATAGATCGCCATCAATTTAAAATATTTCCAAATTAAAAAGTCATTTTTAATTAATAACATATTTAAAATTCGTATAAATTTGGTAATCAACTTGAACTTGAAATAATAAGTCAAAGAAAAATTATTATTTGGAAGTTGGAAACTTTAAATACAGGAAATTTCAGCGCTGACAGAATTTCATTAAAACTTTTAGAATATCGAGGAATGTTTGTCGAAAGTGATTTCGGGATTTTGTAGTAATTGTGGTAGGGAAATGAGCTAGATTTTACATTCATGAATTTCGGTTAAGAATGAAATTATTCTATATTTTGTAGATTTAAAATATTACAATTTTCGTTTGTTATTTTACTCTCTAATAAAATTGAGTTATTTATTTGTCATACAATAAACAGTATTCAGAATTAATTTCAAATTAAAGGTAAAAAAGCTCATCTGTATACATTCAGGAATTCAAGGTAGATAATTTTTAATCAAGATTCGCGTACAGTTTAATCGAATTATTTTATAAAGGAAAATCTGAAAAGAAAGTTTATTAGCTGAAAATATGATTATGGTAGCTTGTTCAATGTACACACTATTGTACATTTACTATCTACGTTCGTTTGCTCATACTCATCGGTTGCTGATCAAAGTATCCACATATTGACAGCATGTATGAGTGTCAAAATGATAACACATAGCGAATTTAAAATGTGTCACCCAACAAAGAATATACAATTATCTGTTACAAAATACATTAAATAACATTGAGAGAATATATACTGTGGATTTACAAAAGAAAATATCAATTCTCTGTTAAAGATATTTGAATAAATATTGGATTTAAAGAAAAAACAATCCTTTTACCTGAATATGAAATCTCGTTAATCACTCACTTTCCCGTTCATCTTCTATTTTGAGCTTTATTAAAAATTTGAACTATCCTTTCGTCAATTTACTATGCTTTGATCTGATAAAATGCTCTGACAAGTGGTTACGTCTTCTTTTATGATCTGATAATCAAGGACGATGAAAATCGTAATAAAGATAAAAACAAGTTATGTTTTGCGTGCGCAGAATATTCAGAAGTTACGGAAAAAGAAATATATTGAGTCCGCAGAGCAATAAAATCTGAATTTCTAATTTAAATACATGTGTAAGCTTGGAAATAAATATAAATTCAAGTTAAAAAGTGAAAATTTATGATCTGCGATTTTTGAAAAATTATAACAATGTAGATACATTTGTTTCTCACTCTGTAAAGTGATTATTTTACTGGAAAATTGAAAAGCATATGAGAAATGATTGTTTTATAAATAGAAGATTTCTTTTGTGATTTTTGATATATATATATGCATAGACAGTTTACTTTCTAAATTATGATCAAAGACTATGAAGAAGTGGAAAGTCGTATTACAGGAATTATCAGTGAGCAGTGATATACTAGGACTTGCTTTGATCATTCCACTTTGTTCTTTTGAAATCTTCTGCCGAGTTGTCAATAGCAGCAACCCCTCCGGAGATCTCGGAAGTAATATACGATTATACAAACTGGGGCGAATACGAGTGAGAAAGAGCACAAGAAGACACGAGTAGACGGAAATTACTGTAAGAATAATAATCTTCGTTTTTCTTCTGCAGGGAAATGAAGTGACGCGAAATGAGCTTTCTTTGAGAAGCTGGACCAACTGCCTTCTCCTCTCCGAGTCTCAAAGTCCTAAATCCCTGAAAAATTTAATTTCTTCAACAAATCCTGCAAAAAGATTAGAAACATTCAACTCAGTCGGATCCAAATGAGTTTGCAAATAGAACTTGAACGATTTAAAATATAAGAGGGAAAAATGTTTCAAGAGGTAACTTATGTTAATACTCCCTTCGTAATTTCAGGGTAATAATTCATTTCTCCTAAAGAGCTCGTGCTCTAAAAGTATGAATTAAAAAAATAATTGTAGGTTGTCAGTTTATTTTTCATGTTTTGTTTGGGCGTTGAAAATTCTTTGGTTTTCAAGTTGTTTATATTGCAAATTATTTCCTTTGTGGAAGTTGTTTGGTTTCTTTTCTCTGTTTATTTATTTAAATTGTTGTAGACATGTAGACTTATCAAATTTCACGATCTGCAAAGGGATTAGAATTTGCAGTGAGACTCTCCAACCCTTTACATCACTGATGAGCGAAGAAATCGTCATAAATAAATTCGTAAACGCGCGACCCCCGTCGAGAGTAATGCAAATCTTATTAGAAACGAATCTAATGCAGTACAGGTCACCCTTTATGTCTGCGTGCGAAACGAACGCATTTGCATTCCGTACGGATGCGCCGAATGCATTAGCATTTGAATCTTAAAACAAACTGATGTAGTACATACCCACCGGGAGCATTTCTGCTTTGCATTTCTACGGTTCTTTTTCCAAGTTGTGGTTTTCACATGGCCTTACGAACCCAGGGAAAAACGAGGTCGTAAATAAAAAATTCCAATCGTGCTCACACTATCCCGTTAATGAAACAGCATAAGTCAGCGAGAAAGAAGATTATTGTAATGACATCGTGATACGATGTCACGGATCGAACAACACCTTCACTTGTAATATAGAAAACACTTTTTTCATTAACAAACGCTCCATCTCGTCAGTTTCTTCAATACCATCCCTCTCTTGACATTAGCGAGCATTCGTTTCTGTATGCACTATACAAATATGAAGTGTTCATCAACTGATGGAAAACACAGTCGGACAAAATTTCACTTGACTTCAGAACCAAGAACTGGTCTATAATTTTCTGCATGTTTTTGACTCTCTGAATTTTACTATATTTAAGGTCGGATAACATCAAGAAATTTCTTTTTCATAAAAGGATGCAATTTTAACTAAAAGTAAATACTCTTGGCTTTCAAAATGCAATTTGGAACTTTAAAATTTATTTTTTCGTATTTGCGTAATCGCTTGTTGAATTTACAAAGTTCGACGAATTTCTTGATATTCAGAAAATATCATCAGATATAACTTAAAAAATAGAGATAGTATAGGTCTGTGAAATCATAGTCTTTTTAAAGTCCTCTAAGTAGGATTGGAAATTACAAACAAATTATGATTAAGTTACTAACATTTATTAGTATACTGCAAAAAGTAGGCATTTTATTGTGCGAAACATATTTGTAGTCATTAAAAATGCTTCCAAAAAGTTATGTAGCAAAAGCATTGATTTTTAAGATGGAAGGTTTGATTATACACAGAAAAAACTAACTGCGATTTTTGCTGCATGTGATTTTCAAGTGAATGAAATTCTTAAGATTAACTCTAGATCATTGCTAAGTGTCTCATTATTTTGATGTTAAATTTACATATATGGGTGACTTTCTGCTGCATTGACATTTTCACCCAAATCATATATTAAATTAACAAAATTTTTTTTCAGTGTATAAGATATACTTTAAACGTGTTAAAATGCAAGATTAAAAGTGACTTCAATATATTTTAAGATGTTTCTTTTTGCAGTGTAGTACAGTGATTCCTGATTCTATTGATCGATAAATTCTCGTCAATATTGTACATCTCGCATTAAAATAACAATTAAAACAAATCTTTACCGTTTCGAAATCCATCACTTGTTCATAATACACAAAAAATTGATGAATAGTAATAAAGAAATGAATAATATTAATAAATTAAGGAACTCAATTTAATAGATTGTTCAGAGCGTTTGTTTAGTTTAAAGCAATGTTTAATTTGAAATATGCATATGACTATTTTCATTTTCTTAAGCAAATTGAATATTTTTTCATGATTACATAAACTTCTATTATTTTTAAAGTAGTACTTATTTAAACAAGCAATACTCATTAATGTAAAATACCATCATTTCGTAATAAAGGGAGTAATATTATAATTGAAAGTGGCGCATAAAAATTCAGGGTGTCTAGGTATCCGGGAAAATGGCGGGAATTTAATATATCATGAAAAAACCAGAAATTTGCTGGGATAATTCTGAAAAGAATCCGGGAATTTTTAAGAAATTCCGAAAATTTATTGATGAATCCTGAAAATTCCAACCTTGTATTTTCTTCAATAACTTAAAAAATTGTATTTGATATGCTTAAAATGCGATCTTAAAATCTTGGGCTGCTTGGGCAGAAAGAATGTCAAAAATAATATTAAACTGTTAATAATTAATAATTCCCAACCACCAATTAAATCCAACTTTAATTTCTTTAAATTTCTAAGTGTTATTTCATTTAAATTTCAATAATCAAAAATTAATTCGTTTACATATCATTTCACATATTTTACTTCAAATATTTCCAACTTCTTCTAATTTTCTAACTTAATCATTATTTTTTCCTTTTTTAAAAAATGTTTTTTTTTTAATTATAGATTTTGTTTAATTTTCATCTTTTTACGCAAATATTTCAGTTTATTTTATATTTTGATGGAAAATACAATTGAGATATTCTGCAATTTTATGATTTTTGTTTATATTCACTCATTTTTTATAAATGTATTTAATGTTCTTTACATTTTGTTTACTTTTCGCAAATTTATTTACTCTTTCATAAAATTTCTAGGTTTTATGGTAAAAAAAAATGTTATTGTTAGAATTGTTTTAAAAATATATTTAGTGTTTTAACCTCTCTTTTTTAGAGCTGTTTCCAATTTATTTTTAAACAACCGTCATTTTGGAAATAATTTGCTAAAAATCGTTATTTTAAAAAAAAAATTTGTTTTTCTCTAGACTTTTAACATTTTTTACCCATTTTTCTATTTTATTCTTTCTGGTTTCTATTTTTTTTTTTTTTTTTTACTTTTTTTCTACAATTTTTGTACTTTTTATCGTTTGCTTTAAATTTTTCCCTATTTTCCAAGATGTTGCTTTATTATTTTTTATTTGATGTTCTTAGCTTTTTCGCATCTTTCGAACTTTTTGATTTAGTCTTAAATCTCTTTATAATTTTCCTTTTCTCAAAAATGTTTAATTTCTTTTTATTTAATTTTTAACTTTTAAAAGAAATTTATTTGTTATTTGACTTAATTTTTAAACCAATTTTTCAAAACTGTTCCTCATTAGTTCATTTATTCTTTTGTAGTTAGTTCTTGATTTTTTAAATTTTATTATTCTTCGTATGTTATCGCGCGGTGTCAGTGATTTAAAACAAATACAATTTAAGCATTCGTTATAAAAGTTTTTTATATTCCGAAGACATTAACTTGTCATTTTATTGAATTTTCTATCTATTTTTTAAATAATTTTCTGAACTTTTTGTTAAAACTTTATTTATTTCTTGTAGTATTTTCAATTATCTTTTTACATTATCTTTTAGTTTTTAATTTTCCCATTTTAAAGTAGATTATTCACAACTTTCTTACTTTTGCGTTCATATAAAAATGTTTTTAATGGTACATACTTGTTATTTTATCGTTTTTTCATTGTTCATTAAATGGTCTCAATTTTTTTTATTTATTCAATATTTTTTTTAGACTAATCTTAATTTTTGAGTGAATCAAAAATTGTTCTCTTCTGAATATCTGCTATTGGTCAGTACTGTTTGCACATATATTTTATAATATTGTAATACAAAAAAACTTAAAACATTGCAAAGAAATCAAATAAATATTAATTAAAAATAAACTAAATGTATCTAATGAAGTTAATATCTTGAAATTTTAATATAAAGGGGGAGGGGTAGTATTGTTTTTAAGCGAATAAATCCGGGAAAATTGTAGTTTACAATCCGGGAAATTTAAAATGATTATTCGCTATAGACACCCCGTAAATGTGTAAAATTAACAGAATATGGTTTTTGTTTTGACGCTGTATTAAAGCATAAAGTAAATTATACACTTTGCTGAGAAATATTGAAGGAAGGGTCCATTTAATGAGAATAGCAACCTGTTGGCCCTAGGGCTGTGTGTACAAGGAAGTTTTCCCAAGATGAAGTGAAAGCAAGTACGAAAAATGCTTGAATACCCTTATTTTGTTGGTATTTTTGAAGCTCGTCATAAAGCTCACCCTTCTGTTTTTTCAACGAGTTCATGCTGCTATGATTGCTCAATGACCTCACGCGAACCGCATTCGTTAGGAGCAATGCTATTCGTCACGTTATTAGTAGTGCATACGTAATGCCACATCTGTCGCCCGCTCAGCAAACGAATAAACAAAAGGAGAAATTCCCCACGCCATGTCTAACAGCAAAGAGCGTGGTATTTCAGCGCCTTGCTGCCGTTTTTAATAACGAAAATTCAATCTCACTCCTACCAACAAATCACGATAATTCATTATTTCCTGAAAATGCCGGGAATGCGGGCAAAAATGTGGCCGGATGGTCTTAATTGCAACCCAGAGGCGTACAAAAGAAGCAGCCTCTGCTCTAATGTACCTCGCCGAATGTATAAGTGGCTGAATATACACCTACACGTCATACTTGGTGCATGTCAATTTAATTCTCGACTTATTAATATGTCGGAAGCGAACCCCATGTCAGAAATAAATTCGTCTTTGTGCACTCAGGAAGTTTAGATTATGAATGTTAGTTTTAAAAGCCGAAGATGCCGTTAAATAGCAGCGCTCTTATTCCATGAATTACTTAATCACCGCTTCCTTGATTATATCACTTCAAACACAAACTTTCCTTTAAAAAGTGGAATTTGGGGTTTTTTTTATTACCAGGTTCACATTGTTCTTTTTTTTCAATTAAGATTGTTGTGATAATATTTATAAATAGCATAATGTCTTTATCACGTTTCTTACCTCTGCTTTTATAAAGGTTTAAGAAAAACTTCCAAATTCTTTTCTCACATTGACTTGTGAAAAGAGTCGAATTTGTATAGAAATTAAATTAACATTTAATTCCCCAAATATATATTTTCAAGTGACTTTGAGGTAATGGAAAAAGTTGTTAAAAGAAATTCTTTTATTGTCAGTCTCAAAACTAACACGACAGGTCTAAGACTTGTTAGAGAAAATGTTTGGACGTTCGCGAGATCCACTGAAAAAAAAAACTGTCTAACCCTAACAAATCAAGTCTTCATCAATTCTTAAGCATTTTAAATCCTTTTTGCTGACACATGGCAGACCCCAGTGAAAACGGCCTAGGATAACAAAGGGGAATTAAAGAAATTCTGTGCGTTCGCCGATGATTTTTATTTGTTTAATTTATATTTTCGTAGCATCACCTTTGCGGTGTATGCAAGTCGGAAAGGGACTTTTGAGCTTTATACCACGCCGGCTGGACTGATCAGTGACTTTTGATGCGTCACGCACGTTTATTATTATTCACTTGTGCATATGACATTGTTACTGGCAGTAGGCATGTACTCAAACGAAGAGAAGACGATGAGAAAACGAGTGTCCATTCTGCTCACGAATTAAGGACCCATTCGTTCGTCGACTCACGTTTATATCCTCACGGAATAAATTCAAGAGGCATATTGCTTCTCTGTCCCGGACCTCTCCTTTTCATCACACTCTTTCACGATTATAAAATACTATATTTTTCTGCTGCGACAGCCCGCTTCCACAAATTTCCTGTCCCGACTACCGCTTAGTGAGAAATTTAAATAAAAATGCCGATCACGAACCTCCAAAAGCTTGAATGAATGAATGAAACTCGGAACAAGCCAATATTACCTATAGCGGAAATTTCTTGTTCACTTTCTTAGTAATTAAACAGGGACGAATGACTATTGTTCAAAGTTCTTTGTACCTTTGTTACTTTGTCCAAAAATCGTTTTAAAGTATACAAATTTACCTTCTCTTAACTGTATTCGGATTTTTATCCTCAATTTGTTTTAATTAGCATTTATCAGAATTTTCCTTCAATTGACATTCACGGCAATGTTTTCCTTAATTTTGATAACGATTGTTATTTAAATCTAACTATTAACATAAGTTACTTATCTCTAAGTTAAAACTATCAAAATGTTTACATAGATTATAGATGGCACTAAATGGCAATTTTGAGACCAAAATAGAACTTGTAATATCACCTTCAAAATATAAAACTTTGTGCTCAGAGTAGAGAAATATACTGATATCAGTTGTAAAAAATCTTGAGTCTATGCAAACAGTTCTGTTCAATTTTTAAAGATTATGTCAAAAGTTTTATTGTTAAAAAATGTTTAAAATTATTTTAAATACATATTAATGTACTTTTACATGCATTGCTTGAATTATCATCTTAGATGCCAATCAGTGCCACCTGTAGTCAACGTTCATCACACTACACTCCACGCATTAGAAGGTGAGAACCTGAAAACCTACGGGGTGCCTAAAATTCATTTCCTCGAATCTTTATCTATTAAATTTCTCAGAACACACACGATGAAAAATGCGTATTGAAGGTTAGAATCTTAGACATATTTACGGCTAATATCAAGTTATAATGGTCACTATCTGAATAGCGAATGCCAATTTTATTATAAAAACAATATCCATTTTTCTCCCTACAGAATTACCATTTATGAATAAATAGAATTTCTATATTATATAAATTATAGACAAATTTGTAATTGCCAAAACGCCAATTAAAAGTAACATTTTTGCATAAAATTACAAATGTTAAGCCACGTGACCACTTGACCACATTTCTGGTAAATGCTAGGGAAATTTAAAAATTTATTTTAAATTTATAAATGGTTCCAGTTAAACCAAAGTTGGTATTAGGACAAACTTGAACACTGGATAACTGTGCTTTGGGAGTTTAAACAACAATTGTATTAAAATATATTATGTCGAATGAAAATTCGAAAAAGTTCAAATTTAATGATGATAACTGTTTTGGTTAATTGAACATTATCATAAATGATAATTAAGACAAATAAGAGTTACTGAAAATTTGAAATTATTAAAATGATGATAAATATTCTACGGACAATGAAATTTAGCTAAATAATGGAATGCAGAGAATAATCATGCATCCCATTAAACAGAATGATTTGAATACATATAACCTTGTTTATTCTTGGAGAAGAAATAAAAAATACAAAATAAAATGAAAAGAAAAAAATTCTTGGCAATAAATTAAAAATAATAATAATAAAGTATACTTTTATAGAACGTGTCTGATTGTAAAATTATCGAATTTTAAGTGTGTACTTGGCTCGCGATGCTAATAAAAAGAAATGGAGTGGCACTGGAAATGGTTCTTCACTGATAAATAGGGAAAATATGGATATGCTGCATTCCCTCTCATTTTTCCCGTTTAAAGTTGTTCTGCACGAAAAACCGCATACGATATTAAAGCGATGCGCCTCATTGACTGCTCTGCAACTTTTGTTTCTAGGTTTTTTTATTCTACCCTTTTTTTTTAGTTGGAAAAAGTTTGTTTTCCCCACGGTAATTGAGAAAACCAGTTTATCTCATTGTTTACCTCCCGGTATTGTCCTGACAATGAAAATAAAGTTTCCTCAGTTTCTTTTAGTTTAGGCTCTCAAGTTACGAAAGTTTGCATAAAATGCCCGTCTGCGCCGAAACATTAATCGGAAACACTTCCTTGCAGCAAATAAAAACGTAACGAAATGCAATTTATTTTCGTTAATTTAGTCTTTTTCAGCCCGTGAGCATCGACTGGAACTGGATTAACTGTTTATTTAATTTAATTTGTACGATTAGTTGGTCGAATTGAAAGTCATCGGATTGAATGCCTTGAAAATTTTTGAACAAGCCCTTTATGTTTACTCGCGTGGCATTGACATTGGGATAAAGGTGGTTTTGATGAAGAGATATGGATCAAAAATGCTCGCCTACATATAAACTAAATGATAAATGCTAATCGTGCATAAAAGCCCCTTTCGTTTTTTCCAAGACCCCATCGAAAAGTGTTTTCTAAAATGGTGCAGGGTGAATAAAAGGCAGACCTTGAGTGATGCCTGGCTGCTTCTGTGCCTGCCATATGCCGTTTTACTCTCTCATCCGCTCTTGGTTCGTTCTTCAACGATTCGATCGCCTCACCAATGCACACTGGACTTGTAACAAAACAATTGTAATAATAATTACCGTTGCAATAACAATAATGCCGTTGCAATGATTGCAACAATAACCCTCCTTTGCAGCTGCTACTCGTTCGATATTTTACCTATTGCACAAAAGCATACAATGTTGTCCCTTGAACAATTCAAACCATTCTCTAAAATATGTAATTCTCTTTTATTAAAATGTAGAACTAGAAATCACGAATGAATTTTGTCAACTTTAATAATGAATTTATTTCATAATATCTCATTGAGAAATGTACTCAGGTAAAAATAATAAACGTACATTTCTCTCCGGCAACACAATTTCAAAAAAATTAGCTTGATTAAAAATTTTGCTTAGAACAGTATAGTAGTAGTAGTTAATTGACCCTTGGAAGAATTGTAGCAATCTATAAAATGTTTTGGGGCGCCTGTCCATTTTCCAAATTGAATTTAACCAAATTTTATTTGTCGGAAAATTATGTTACATAGAATAGTAATTTATCATGATTTTAATTTACTCGTGTTTCCGTCCTCTATAACCTCTATTTTTCCTAATTATAATGTATTACAATTTCCAAGCAATCAAATTATTTTTATCATCAGTTTTATTTCCAAATTTCATTCGACATAATATTTGACAGTTAATTGTTTTTAAATACAATAATGAATTGACTGATAAAAATCATAAAAGTCTCTACTATCCCGAACTAATCTTTTACTTTGGTTAGTCCCTCGGTTAGTCCTTTTTAAAGTTAAATTTTGAAATTCATGAGCATTTTTTCTTTAATTTTATGGTTTATGTTGGGATTGTGGTATAAACTAAAATAATAAAACCGTGTTTTACTTTATTTAATGTCTACTTCATTAAACCGCACTTATGGGAAATTCATTCTTATCTTTCTCCTTTGTAAGAAAAATTAAATCAAAGAACCTGAGAAAACTGAGTCACTAAAATAAAATCTTACACTAATATGATATTCTTTGTTTGAAATGGTTTACAATTTTTTATAGACGTCCGCCATCCTGTCGCCTCGAAGTATAAACTGTTTAGAGAACCATGCCTAGAACTGATCTTGTGTGTAATCTAAATAAGATTAAGTTTGAGATAAAGATAAATTTGCCTTTGAAATTGACACTTCGAATTGTTTAATTACTCTAACTTTTAGAAAAAATATCTAGATGTGTGGAAAAACTATTTTTTTAAACAATAAGCCTAAAATTTCATTTTGCATAATGATAAATACTTTAAAAAGTATAACCATGATGTTACAATATTACCTAAGTGTCTAACAATATAAATTATAAAACAAAGCCTCTGAAAAATGCTTGAAAATATTTGAACCAATTATGGGCGTTAATCTCATTAATCTTCAACGAAACGAGCGTCACATTATCTTACCAGCTCTTAATAACTTTCAAGATATAATATTAATAATAATAAAAAAATGATTGCTTGTGAGATTGGAAGCAAACAAGAGTGAAAAGCGATCCATTTTTTAATGTTGAAATTCGTAGTGAATTATTGGAATGTAGACAGGGTAATAAATCTAAATCTATGGAGCGGTGCATAAGTGTCGTGAGTCTTAATTTTAGAAAGATTTGTGTCGGTGTCACTTGAACTTTTGCGACCTCATTTCTTAGATGTCTACGGGGTTAATAAAAAGACATGAAACTGAACTTTCTGACCGACAGTCTATCCAGTCACCTATTTGATGTCATTTATCTACTTTAGCTATACCTGTGCTCATAAATACCAATTCTAACCGACTTGGAAGATTGATGTATCTTCCTGCGAGACATTGATCCAACGCAGTGTTTCTCAAATTACGACTCGCTTTCGGTTTGAACAGCAAAAGAAAAAAAAATATCATTTACCTTTTCCACGCAGTTCGCGATGGCCAGGCACTCTCGACTCGGTCTAATAAATTTCAGTGGTCCTTTCAAGGCCAATGAACTTTTATTTCTTTTCTCAAGCTCTCTTATCCCATCATCGATTTCTGATGACTCTCGCTTTATCTCTAGTCCGACAAACATTTCTCGACGCTATATTTACACAGGCTTTGTTAATCTCCTGTCACAACCGACTTGCCAAGTAGCTTGCTTGGTCATTTCAATAATTTATTGTGGAACTAAAGTCGCACCTGAAAAATACGCTATTAACTCAATTTCCTTGATTTCGATATTGTTTGATATTTTTGTATGTTATGCAAATAATTTCTTACTATTGTACCTTATGCAAATGATTTCTTACTATTGTATACCAATAAGAATTTCAATTTATCACTGACACTGGAAATTTTCGTGTTTCAGTGACCATTGCATAATAATGTATTTCTATCATTTCTTATTGCATTATTCAAATACATTAAATTATTTCGACAATAGAATTTTAAGGATAGCTCTCAAAAGAGAAAGTTCATTATAATTTCAGTTGTGTACTTTAATGACAATTTCTCATTAATTGTTTTGATATAATTAACAATTATAATTGTTCTATAGCACAAATGTCTTTCAAAATTTGTAACTAGAAAGTACAGTATATATAAAAAGAATATAGTTAGTTTTTGATCTACGTTTTTTCTAAGGCTTTCTTTTTCGAATTTTTTAAGGATGTAATGCATTTTATTTTTAGACATGTTTCGACATCTTATGTTTCCTCTTCAGGTCTAAGAAATATACAATACAATAATTATTTTTGACAACGAAGAAACCTGCAAGCATGATTAAAATGATAAAAATTGCAAACATGTGTGCTTTTCAATAATGTAAAAATAACAATGTGAAATAATGTTTGCAGGTTTCTTAGTTGTAAAAAATAATTATTGTCGTATGTTTTTTAAAATGATATTTCTTAGACCTGAAGAGGACACATATAAAGTGTCGAAACATGTTGTCTAAAAATAAAATGAATTAAAATAGTGTGTTTATTTGCATTACATTAAGGCCCTGTAAAAATCCTAGATCAATAATTCAAAAAGCGAATTGTAAAAAAATATTTTAACAATAGTCAGTTTTTGTTTTATAAATGTAAACAATTGTATTTCAAAGGCATCTTCAGACTAAACAATTTAAACTGAAATGTTTAATTTTCTGTTCCAGATGGCAGTATTTTTTAACACGTTCCCGTTTGCTTTGGTAAGTCGAACTTGTGTTTTAAAATTCTCTTTTTATTCAACTTCCTTGGCTATACTCTTATCAAAACATTGTTCGCCGGCAATTTTCATACCCTTTTCTCTTATAAACTTGAGTCGTAAACCAAATTCTTTGAAAAGAAGGGCGGGTTTATTTTTACACCTCTATAAACGATACCTACACTAAGATTATTATTACACATGGCCGTATCACAAGTTTTTCATCCTAAGAATCCCATAAGTCGACTATAGAAGTGAAATAAAAATTGTTCTCGCTCTCTCAGCAAAGTTTGCTGACTACAATTTTCATTGGATTTCCTTTAAAGAGGGTTAAACGCCGTTGGCGAGATTTTCTCATGTTTTTTTTCCTACTCTCTCTCTCTCAAAGGTGGTAATGTTTCGCATTTGCAGTAATGGTGAATCATTTTGAAACGTCTGTTTTTCCAAAGCCGAGCTGTGTCGACCGCAATCTCTTTCGTTATTAAGGTTTTTGACGTGGCACAGCACGAACTCGTCTCTACTATTCTTTTTACGTCGACTTGCTAGAACCGAGGCCCACTTTCCTCAGCCATTTCCTTTTTATTGTATAGGGGATGAAAGCTTTTTCCTCTGTACTAGTGCGCCCCCATCATATTTTTGTCACAGAACAAGGTAACAATATGATAATAGGCGTTCACTCAAACAACCCCCATCCTTTCTACTATCATACCTCTTATCATTCTCACTCCGTCTACTAGTCAGAAGACCGTTTTCATTTCAAGGAAAACATTAATACGACCTCAAAACCCTGAATGTCGGAAACACTCGTTCCATCTTAATACAAAAGCTGACAAAAACTTCTCTCTTTTTACGCTTTAAATTTCCGGCAAAAATATACTCCTACAGTTTTCCCTTTTTGTTTTCTACTCATACACGCCAAAAACAATGTCAATTATAAAAAACTAGAAAGTATTAACAGTCATTTTTATTTATTATTAATCTTTTAAAGAATAAATTATTAAAATCAAAGTTTCGGACTATCGCATATTATGCGATTTCTGTTGACGTTGTACGACTTCAAAAACTTTTATAAACTTAAAGTAAAGTAGACTGTGATAAATTACATATTATGAATAATATAAATGTAGGTTATAAACTTGAATATGTTAGTCATACGCACTCTCTAAATCTGAATCAGCGAGAACTACATTTTTCTAATAAACGTATATTATATACACTGGTGAATCAGTAAAATTCCACTGATTATACTACCCAAGAAAAAAAGTATTTTGTTCGCGATGAACTAGGCTAGCCAATTCTTACTTATTTTGGACTGTTTGCCGTTTAATCTGATTCTGATTCTTAACACAAAATTCAAAACTTTTATATTAGTTCTTATTCTACTCATTATAAAAAATGTTAAACAAAATAAGAGAAATTATTAAATGTTTCTATAAATTTGTTAGTATTTAACTGGTCTGTGAAATATATAAAATATTTGACATATATAAACAAATTGTTCAAACGGAGATAAATACAACTGATGAAATAAAAAATTTTTAGGTTATAATTATTATTGGTGTGAAGTTAACCTCCCACTCATACGTTACTTTCGTTAGAGTTCTGAATTCTTTTAGATCAGTTCTTAAGTTCCTGATGCTTTTTAAAAAAAGATTTTGACGATTAAATGCTTGAAAAATCGATTTTTCAAAATGGGTGGCTGACTTCACAATTGTTTTAAAAAAAACAATTTTTTTTTAGAGTTTTGAGTAGATTACCAATAGTTTTATAGAGTTCCTAAAATTTTTAGCAATATTTATGCCCATTTTACATCGAATACGATAAAATAAAAAAAAATTACAATATTTAAAAAGAAAAGGATGCAAAAAAAAATTTATATCAGGAAAAAGTTATTAACATTCAAAGTGACCAAAAAAAATTTCCATTTTCAAACATTTTTGTTCGGGGGGTTCGCAATTTTTTTGAAAACTTTTTTTTTACTGAAAATGGGTAGAACTATTGCTAAAAAGTATCAGGAATTCAAAAACTTTTGGTAATCTACTCAAAACTCTTAAAAAAATTGATTTTTAAAAAAGAGGGGTGGGGTGGGCAGTTTCTGTTTACACAAATTGCAAACCTTTTTTAAAAGAATGTCTAAAAATAAAATAAATAAATAAACTAGCTCCGATGTTTTTGGGGTCGCTGAATTCGATTCTGACATAAAATTAAAAAAAAAATAGCCGCAATATTGAATCCATCATTTTAATTCTTTAAAATTCAATTGTTTGGTGCCACTTTCATATTTGACGAACCTAAAAACTTTATTTAAAAAATATTTAAAGATATTTTTCTGAATAAAATGAGTTTCATTTAATAGAGGTTAGGTACACTTCTATTGAAATAAATTTTGCCTTAAATTCACTAACTTAAACCGAAAACCGTTTCTGAATATATCATTTTGACGATTTTTATCATATTTCCCTCGAAAGTGCTTAAAAGTTGTTTTATTTCTGTTATACATTTCCTTCAGCCTCTTTGAAGATTTCTATAACATTTTAAATTTATGAACTCTAATTCCTCAAAGAAACGGTGTTCAACATTTAATGCAACTTGAGTGGGAGAATATAATGGTAGTTTGCCAATTTTTGTTTTCGCTATTCCTGCTGAAGTTGGAAATTCAATGTAAGCTAGAAGAGATATTAACCGCTGATTGAAAATAATTTCCACTCTGCTAACAGTAAGACGTACAAACTCGGAGAAGTACCTCCTGTGGACTTATCGATTCAATTGTAAGTTGGACCATCTCCAACAGTAATGCACTAAATTTAGTGGAGTCGAGCATAATTGAGCCTCTTAAGTCGAGTTGGTTACTTCTGTGCTTCATTGACCCTTTACATGACGATTGTTGAGTTTCAGATTACTTCTGCGAAACACTGAAACTTAAAACTGCCTTTCTCATCATACCAGATTTAATGCATTCTTTAAAATCATTTTTGTAAAAAAAAAGTCGAATTTAAAGTTTAACCATCTGAAATTAAGATGTATCCAGTTATCAGAAAGAATTTTGTCATAAGTCATAAATACGTGTATGTAAGTATTTAAGTGCATCACAACTCAAAAGCTTTACTTTCAATAAGTCGTCAAATCTAAAATCTATAAAAGTTGAACACTTTAAAAGTCAGTTCAGGTTTCAAGTGATTTGAAAGTGGCCTATTCACAACCGTTTTATGAGTTGCTGAAACTATTTAAATAGACCCACCGTGTAATAAAACGATTATTCCATCCAACAGAATATCAATGTCATATTTTATGTTTTAAATGGTTATTCCAGCAAGAAAATCTCGCGCATGATATTGTTTCCATTATTTTGTACGTTATTTAAAAAAAAAAGCAAAATTGTTGCAATTATTTAGGTTTAATGAAGAAAAACTTCAAAAAGTAATTGTATAACATTTCTAGTATTTTTAAAAGTGAAGAGCAATTTTTGTCGGCATTTCTTGGGTCGCCTACATTTTCTCCAAAATTGACCGATGCTGCAATACCTTGAAATTTAATTGTCCAAATTTGTAGCTCTCCGAATTTGCATAGTCTGAATTTGCATTTGCTTGAACTTTCAACATCCCGAATTTTCATTTGTCAGAAATTTTAAATCAACCAACTCGCATTTGTCAAACAATTCAACTCGTTGAACTTGTATTTGTTAGAGTTTTCAACTCCCTGAACCTGCATTTGTCTGAATTTTAAAATCACCGAACTTTTAAATTACCAAACTTTCATTTGCCCGAACTTTTCAACCACCGAACTCGCATTTATTAAAACATTTAACTCCCTAAATTTGCATTTGTCAGACACTTTAATTAACTGACTACGCAAGTATCCAAACTTGCATTTGCCCAACCCTCGGAATGTAGAATTTCTGAAGGAGTCTTCTGATTGGCTGGTAATGTTTCTGGGAAATTTACCAGCCAATAAAAAGGCTCCTTTAGAAATTCTACGTTCCGAGGGTCGGACAATGCAAGTTAGTTCGAACAAATTTATAAGTTTGGGGTTTTTTATGTATGGTCAAATGCTAGTTAGGTGAATTCAAAGTTCGGCCAAATACAAGCTCGAAGATTTCAAAGTTCGGACAAATGCAACTTCGACGATTTGGATTTTTTGACAAATGCGAGTTGGGGGGGGGGGGGAGTTTCAAATTCAAACAGAAATTTAATTGTTAGAATTTGTAATAAATAAATTAATTGATTAATTGTAATAAATTTGTAATAAATATATGCGATGTATAATTATATTTGTCTAGTTTAATTGTTCTATTGTTTTTTTTTTTTTTTTACAATTTCTCTCAACTCAAGTTCGGTTAAACGGGTTTTGGAAGAAATGCAAGCGACCCCAATTATTCTGTCAGAATATACTGTAATAATATTGTAGAAATATTTCGTTTATCGGTATTCAATTATCTTTGTTATTATTATTTATTATTATTATTATTTTTGCTATTAATAATATTATTCCATTGAATCTAGAAAATCCAACTTCTGCTTAATTCCGCGTACATATTATTCCAAGTGTAATTTGTTTTTCCTTCATCAAGAAAAGTTTCACAAGAGTGAACTTGGTATAATAACAATACATCCAATCAGAGTAAGAGCTAGCGGGTGCTTAAAAAGTTTCGTCCGACTTTTGTCGTACCTTTCGGAAACCGGTTAAAATACCGTGAAATGGGAGTAGGTAGGTAATAACGGAACAATTAGAGGACTCGTTAAGGACGCTTCTTGTCGGATAATTTTTCGCAATCGAGCATAATTTCGAGCAAGAATAAACATTCTTAGCCGACACGTTGCACCATCGATCGTGTACAACACAGAGTATAAGACCGCTTCTGAATAAAACGCAACATTTTTATTCAGAAGACAGCTCTGACAGTTCCAACCTAAGGTTTCGTTTATGTAAAAGTCGGATGATAAATCGATGAAGTACGAATCCATTATTATGCTATAAGATTGCTATATCCGCTTCTTGAAAAGAATATGTAACTTAAAACTCGTTGTCATTGAGTCATCGACGATTTTTAATATACATAAAATATATTACGCATTAAAAAATCAATTCCAAATTCTATCTCATTTATCTTTTGAAAAAAGAAACATATTTCTCTGGCATTGGTAGAGATTAAAATCTTGTTGTTAATTTTTTACAATTCCTTTGAAATTTGTCTCTTGAAGGTTTTAAAATAAATTTACATTCTCTTACATTCTGCCGATTTTGTTTAATTTTTGTCATTATTTTATAAATTTTGAATTTTAACTCTGTTCTCTGACAAATATTGAAATTATAAATTTGATTTGCGATCACATTGGATACTGTGTTGGTTTATTTTACAGTAGTTATATATTTTCCCAAACGTTAAATAAATTAATTTACTTTTAAAAGTAATTACATTTGTATAAAGTTAATTAACAATAAATTAATTGATACATTTAATGCAATGAGGTTAAATTAGAATTAAATTTTAGTTGAGAGGTAATAAAACCACCATCTCTTACATTCTGCCGACTTTGTTTACTTTTTGTCATTATTTTATAAATTTTGAATTTTAACTCTGTTCTCTGACAAATATTGAAATTTTGAATTTGGATCACATTGGATACTGTGTTGGTTTATTTTGCAGTAGTTATATATTTTCCCAAACGTTAAATAAATTAATTTACTTTTGAAAGTAATTACATTTGTATAAAGTTAATTAACAATAAATTAATTGATACACTTAATGCAATGAGGTTAAATTAGAATTAAATTTTAGTTGAGAGGTAATAAAACCACCGGTAAATCGTAATATGCGATGTAATCATATTTGTCTAGTTTAATTGTTTCATGGTCAATGTAATTACACAAAGTAATAGCATATACGTATATTTTAATGTTTATTTAATGTACATACCTAAATAAACACCATTTTTCCAACAATTAAAAAAAATTAAATTAAAATTAAATTTTTTCATATATAACTCTTTTGAACAAGAGATGTTTTAAAAATGAAGAATTATTAGAAAATGTTTGAATGAGAAAAGGGAGCTATTCACGGTAAAAAATTTATGAACGTGCATACAAAAAATTATTAATATAAGTAAATTAAGAAATTCAACTCACTTGATTGCTTAAATCGTTTATTCAGTTTAAATCAATGTTTAATTTGAAATATGCATATTCGTATTTTTACTTCCTTAACTAAATTGAATATTGTTTATGGTAAATACAGGTTTATTATTTTTAAAGTACAAATGAACAACTTATATAAAAGCAATACTCATTTATGAAATAGTTATACTATTTTTCGGTATATATAAATCAAATACCTAAAACAGTTATATTGAATATCAGTGCATATAGGTATTCACTTTTCACTTACTTCACAAACAACAGAATAAGCTATAAGTCGATATATCCAATTTTCTAATATAAAAACATTTAATCCTGCAATTTATATGTTAATATATTTCCACTATTGTGGTTACAATAATTTTTGTCCATCCAATGTTTTGTTAATGTTGTCACGTGGTTTAGTCGGTTTAGTCTATAGCAGACAGTCGCGAGGGAGCAGTATATTAATTGCTAAATTTCTTTTTATTTATATAAGTCTATTAACATTTAACTTATAATATTCTTACTTATTTTATTGTTGGTACATTTTCAGAGGAAAAATGTGTGTTGCATTTGTAAAATCTATTTGAATTAAATGAAATTAGAGGAAATACATAACCTCTTTTAAATCGATAATTTTTCTCGACTTTTAAATATATACTTTATAACTTTCGATTTGAGGGTTGTTGTTGCTCCTAAAAACTGTAAATTAATTAATCCAGCATATAAGCAAGAATCTTTCTCTACTTTTCAACAAAACCTTAATTCGTTATCATGAGTGCAAAAAAAGGTTTCGAATTTTTGGATGGTATAATAAGTACATCTGACGAAAATACATATATTTGTTCAAGTTATAAAAGTATTACAATATTTATGCTAGAGCACATACATTATTTAAGGAGTCCAGTTGTTAAAAATTTCTGATTTAAGTTTGAAATATATATGACAATCTAACCCCAAAATTTTGAATCCGATTCATAATTGTCAAAATAAAAACAATAAATATTTTATTAATCGGAAATATTTAAAACTATATTCAGAATTCCATTTCGTCAGTCAGCATTCTTAAAATTATGACTCTTGTTAAATAGGTTTTTTTTAAGATCTCAAATCTTAGATTTTCATGATAATTATCTTACTTCAGTTATATGTTGATAATGACTATTTCGATGATTCTCAATATCACTATTTCAGACATATCGAATTTATATCCTATTCATAATGCATCTATAATATAGTTAAATATCTTAAGAAATGTCATTTTCACTATTGTAGCGAATTTGGATTATCCATGGATCCATTCTAGCTATAAGTTTACCTATTACAGTGAATACTTTTGATAGTTCATAAGAACTTTTTTTACCGTGTTGTTTGAAGCCATTCATAAATTACGTGTACTGCTAATATTATCCACTTTTCACTCCCTGCTTTCTCTATAGCACAGTATGTAAACTTCCCCTCTATAAAATTACGCAATTTTAATCTTTCTCCACCTTTCAACCAACAAAAATTTTGTAAGTATACAATAAACTAATAATTTATATATTTTTTAATTATTCTTAAATTTAATTGTATAGAATTAAATTTATCGTTACAGATAAAGCTTTAAATTTTTATTAGTGTTACGTTATAGCACTTTCAATCCTTTATACTTTCAGTGTCCTGTAAATTATAAATGGCCTCTTTGTAAAATTTGAATAAAAATTTAGATTGTGTGTGTGTGTGTGTGTGTGTTTATCAACTTACATTTTGTAAATACCTCAAAAGCAATCTCTGAAAAGAAATAAATAATTAATAAGTTCTTCTAAAGTATTTGAAAATTGAGGTGCTTTGTGAGAAAACCCCATGTTGATGTATTTTAAAGAATTTTTTTATTTTCGAAGCTTATTTCTGCAGAATACTTTAATGACTTTTTTTAGGTTAACTTAATTCAATTAATAATTGACTTAATATATATAAAAAGGATGCTTCTGCAAAAACAAGTGTCTCATTTTGAGACGTTTTTTGTCCCCAAATTTAAAATATTTAAAGTTTAAATGTTTTAAATATGGGGACAAAATGCATCTCAAAATGAGACACTTGTTTTTGCAGTGCAATTATTAAAAATGAAATCAATAAGGAACTTCATCTGTAAGGAAGTAATGTGTTCATGAAATATATGAAGATAAAAAGGTACCCGCCCCATGTAAACGAATGGGATTTCCGTTGGGGGTGTGGCGTGACTTTTCATAAAATAGTGGCGAAAAATGGTACTACTGATAGTAAGGTACATTTGCAACCGACTTTTGTGATTGTTTGGAAGTACTAACCTATTTTCAACAGTTACAAAAAGTCATCATTTTCAGCTTTACCATTCAAAATCCAAAATGCTTGCAACTTGGTTGAAAACAGGTTTTATCGTAAATAACCTGAAGCAAGTCAGTCTCCATGATTTGAGGTATTATTCGTGCAATGAGGGTTTGCAATAAGAAACATCTTAAAATACATTGTTGTCTTTTTAAGACGTTTAAAGTATCTTATGTTTTCATCAAGAATATAGTCTTCTTGGTTTTCCTCTTCCATCTTATAAAAACTAATATTCTTTTTAAGATGCTTGTAATAACTTTTTGGAAACATCTTAAAAGCGTAACTTGAAATGTATCCTATTATTATAATAAGATGTCTACTTTTTGCAGTGCAGCCGCAACACCGTGCAAATAGAATATTCTGACATGATACTTAAATGTGGATGACTTTTTTACGAAAAATTAACTCTGCAATTATTGAAATCTTGATAGAGGTTTTACGACATAATGTCCTCATGGTGGATTTGAACACCTCATTGATTATTCTATGTGGCAGTTTAGATGAAAAACGTTATCAAATCGGTCAATCTACATCAGATGAGCTTATGCAGCCAACTTTCTCCCTTGGGAAAAGTTAGGGTGATTTCCTGTGATTGTTTTCGATAAGATTGAGTGATTTTAATCCAACGATATCACAGTTGACTGAAGCAGATATCGATTAACTGCTTAGTTTTGGTTTCAAGGATAAACTCACGATTGTCTGACGACTGATTCCCTTTGTTCATTGTGCAAGGGTTCACAGTGGCGACATTAACGTGGAGTTGAGGTCGACAGAAAGAGAGGGAGGGAGGGAGAGGATGAGGATAGAGGAGTGGAATGGTGCATAGAGGGGAGAGACGATTGACCTCTGCCCTCTCTCTCTCTCCCTCTCTTGAAGAACGCTTCGCGCTGCAGGCAATACTCTCAAAATTCAATTAATTAATCTACGTGCTCGCCGATTTATCTTAATACATTTGCATTCCTCTCGCCAGTGAATCCGCATCTCTGAAAGAATTGCTAATGAGTTTTTTCTATGAACAAAAAACAACCGAGAACTGTTTCAAGTCGGCATTCAGATTGAGAGAACAAACGCTCTTTGTGTACTCTTCTCGAGATTGAAAGTTGAAAGAGGCATTAATAAGTGAAATTTAAATAATTTTTAAATGACAAGTTTAGCCTCGTTGAAAATTTTGAAAATTCTGAGCTCCTTTCCAAAGAGTTTGTTTTCTTCTTCGTATTCTCATCTTTGGAAAAGTGTTTAGAGAAAGAATATCCTATTTGCTCGGAGCAGGAGAGTGGTCTCCTTTAGCAGAGAATTTCCAACTTCTTGGTGATTCACAAAGAAGATTGTTGAACATTTTTCATACTGGCTGAGGCTGTGATAGTTGATAATAATAATAACGTAAAGGTTTTCAACTTGGGTATAACTGAAGTATAATTGAAAAGGAAATTCTGCAAACAACCTATGAAAAACAGTCAATAATAATGGTAATAATAATAGGTAGAAAATTAATAATAGTGCCAAGGTTTATTGCGCTTATTGATCAATTGATTTACAGCCTCTCTAACTAGATTAGAGATCTGACTGATCTTATGTTATACGTATAGTTGTATTATATACTATCATAGGATGACTTGAAATAATCATTTCAAGAGAATTAAAGTCCTTAGAATGTAATACGATGAGCTTTCTCATGATAACTGTCATTGATATTCCGTTGAGTCACTTGAACAATTCCAAAAATGTAGAGATTTAAATTCCATTAATTAGCGTGAAACTCTCTGGGAGAGGCACACTGAGTTAGAAATTTGATAATGTGTTTTTTTATCGCTTTTTATCGATCGAGGTACAACTGTGGCGAAACCTTTGCTCGCACAGTCCTTTTTCTTTATTTTTTTATTTATCGATCGTTAAAAGTATAAATTTACAGGGCCACTGATAAAAATCACCCGCTAATTCGATTAATCGATTAATGCTCGCTAAACGAGAATCGTTTCGCGTTTCCTTTGGCCGACGTGATAAAGAGAGAACCAGTGAAACTGAGAGAGCTGTGTGAGTGAAAGAGAGACAGCTGCAAGAGTATGAGAGAAACGGAGAGAGCTAGAAGAGAACGTGAGAAACAAAGAGAACCAAGAAAGACAAGAGAACATGCGAATCTCAGGGGCATCTTGCAACGCGCTGCTTTGGAACGTAGGAGGAGAACTTTTGATTAGTGGAGGAGACTCAAGAGAGAATGTGGTTGGGGCAGAAAAAGAAGTGAGAGAGGAGAAAAGAGGGATAAGGGTTCTTAGTGCAACAGAGATCGAAAAAGGTGAAAGAGGATATCAAGAGGGGCTGCAGGGCCGTCTTTGACCTCTTCGAGGTCTTCAAACTACCTCTAAATAATATCTCAGCTCTTCAAAATTCCAAATCGCTTCTCTCAAATATTTATTTAATTATAACCATTAGTTCGTAACTTAATTGGCTTATCGCTTTAGCGGCTATTAACTTCTTCCTGTCTAAACTTAATCGCACTTTATATAAAAAGACACAGGAATTATTAAGTAACTAATAAACATTACTAATTAATAAATACGTTACTAATTATTAAAATAATTGAACATAAATAAAGATTCTAATTTACTCTAACTATAGAAGCACAAAATTATGTCGATTTGTGAATATAAAAACGGAAAATTATTTATTTACAAAAATAGACGGAACAGGAAAATGACGTTAGAAAAAAATGTATGAATATCAATGGATTAGTAAGGTGTTGAAAGTAAATGGAATCTTGGACATTGGATGGTAATAACTGAGGAAGATCGAGTGGGTAATCTGCATCTGATCGAATTTAATTTTTTCCTATGGAGCTGAATTCGATTTGGAGGCATCGACGCGTCCTATTGTCTAGAATGGAATTGAAGATTTTACGAGGCCTCAGTGCCGTGCCACGATAATCCCATGGGCAAAGACGGCCCTGGGGAGCAGGATGGGGAGGAAATAGTGGTAAAGAGAGAAGAGGAGTAAAGGGAAGATACGGCATGGTTCGAACGGTACCGAGAACCCCGAGAACGATTGGCGAAAGGAAGAGAATGTCGATTGCGAATCTCTAAGCTGAGTAATCGAACCGATATCCACCTGCCTTAATGTAGATTCCCCTAAAGTCAAACTACCAATGACAAACCGTCAACAATTTTATTATCATGTATAAGTCGCTTTAGTTCAAAACTTTTTTTAACTATCGAAAACTACAAATTTTAAAATCATTTACTTAATTATTATTAGGGTGGTCCTTAATTGGAATATGTTCTATAAAATCATTAAAAATGAATATTTATCAATGCACAAACGATATTTCTCATCATAAATGTTCATAAATCTCTGTTACTTTTTTGTTATAGAAATTTTATGAACTATTTTTTGCAGAACTGGAAAAAATCCCAAAAATTGCAACAACAAAAAAGTAGTTGCCTGGTGTCCAAGTACAAAATAAAAAAAAATTTAATTAATAATTTTAAAGATAAAGTTATATTCTTTGAACATTTCTGAAGAGAAATGTCGTTCTTTTATTTTACTTCATTTTATGTCTATAAAAATATGTGCTCCGAAAAAAAAACAATTTAATTTTTCCTTCAGATTTAATTAATATTAACTGTTTATTCAAGCAATGCAAAAAAATTAAAAATTGCTGTGAAACCAGGTAATTTTTACTTTATTTTCTAAGGAAAAAGAAACAGTTGCAACTTTTGAAGTTTGACGTTTTGTATCAAACTTTTTAAAGTCAAATTTTTATTTATTCCGGAAGATTTAACAATGGAAATATAGGTAAAAGTAAGTAGAAATGTTATTTACACATTAATCTATTCTTCATTTTTCCTTAAATTGAATCAGTTTTTACAGAATCTGCACAAGTACATTTTTTTCGAAAATCTCTTTTTTATGGAAAATTTATCTTTAAATTAAGCTCTACGATCTGGTAAAATATTACATAAGTTACTAAACTCTAAACTCTTTAAAAAAAGAATAATCAAATTTTCATTTTGTGCAGAAACCGCACAAATCCAAAAGTTAATTTATATTATTTAAAATATAAATCAATCATATTACATTTTTAATCTTATAGATTAGTAGAAAATTATGCAAAAAGCAGATTTAAAAAAATTTTTCACAAGAAAAACAGTTTTTATTGCTTACTGAACAATTTCAATTTATACGGAATTCTGCGGTTTCTGCACAAAATGATTCAATTATTTCAAATATTCGATTTAAATAAAGAACATCAAATTTTATTCAAAAGTAACATTTTTTTCTCCTTAGAAAACACAGTAAAAATTACTTGGTTTCACAGCAATTTTTAATTTATTTGCATTGCTTGAGTAAAAAAATAAATATTATACTTAAAACTCAAGTAAATTTTAAATTCTTTTTTTTTCAGTGTACCTATTTGTACAATCCTACTCGTGACTAGTTAAATGTAGGCATATATGTCCAAGATTAATGAATGATGGTTCTATGATTGTACGTTTTTTTTATCTACATATATATGTATTTTTAAATGGTAGGTTCCGTCCGAAAATATAAGAATTTCAAAAAGCATAAATTATTTATTTCCTTAATGGTTATTTAATGGATCTAATTTCAAGAAATAAGACGCTAAATTACAAAGGCCATTTTTGCAACTATAGTCTTAAACAATGTACGGTTTCTTAACGAATTCATATTATAAAGTTTCGATGTATGATTAAAAGGTTTCACCAAGAAGTCATTAACAACCACTTTTTATTCGAATTCTTTTTTCTTCTTTCTAGAGAAAAGTTTCCTCTTTATTTTGGGACGAATAAAAAAATAATTAATAGTTGGATCGAAAAACAATTTCTGTGGATGTAACTGCTTTAGCACATTAACTCCGAGAGTCATTGATGAGTCACCGTTCCATTGAAAACGTCTGTGTGGGAATGTCACTCTCTACTAATGTATAAAATAATCAATCAAATCAGGTAAAAAATTGCACTTATCTGATCGCTTGATTGTCTCTATGATTGATGTTTTTAACTGATAAAGTGATTAATTCTTTGTTTTTTCTCAAAATGCACTCGAAGTAATTGTTCTAATTACTAAGTTTTTGGAGATTTTGTCCGATCATTCTCATTATAATATGAAAATATAGATATTGTTCTTTTAGTTTAATTACTCTCTGAATCTGAATTAGTGAAAGTGGTTCACAAATTTGTAGTGTTAAATTGCATTCTTTGAATTTGTAAATTTTGAAATTTTTTTACAAATTTTTTAGTGAAAAATGACTAAAAATTAATAGAAACTTTTATTAATTTGAGTTTCTGGACGACTTTTCACTAATTCGGATTTAGAGAGAATATACTCGTTATAAAGTTTATACAAATATTTTCTATACATTAATTCGAAAATTTCGTACAAAGCGTGTAGTGTTAACAGAAAGATAATTAATTATAACAAATGATGATAATATAAACTAGAAAAACAGTATACAATTGCACAAAACTCTTAATTGAATTAGGAAACAAACTTTGTTATAACAACTTAATAAAATAAAATTGGTTCAGTTCACTTAATTGCTTTAATTATATTTATTCCTTCATTAAAATTTAATATTAAATTTTATATTCTTCTATTATTAGAATTATTATTGTTGTATTATTTAAAAACATAGATATTCAAAGTGAGTTAACTTCAATATAAGGTTATATATATTATGCAGTTTACTCAAACTTTCTGACCTTCATTTAGTTGTACATATTTTATGTTTGAAGGTCTTGTACTAAATATAGTTCCATCTCCATCGTGAATCCGGAAGTACTTATTCTTCAAGAAGAATTACCCTCCGAAAGTAATTGTTTAGAAATTATTAACTTGAAGTTTTTAAATTTTTAATTCATAGAAAACATTATTTTAACAAATAAAAGTTCGAAAAAGTGACTACAATGCATTTTAAGATGGTTCTTTTTGCAATGTTATCATTCTTTATTTTTTAGTTTAGATGTATAAATAAAATGTGTTTTAAATGTTCAAGAAAATTCTTGTAAATTTAAATTTTCGAAAAATGCTATAATATTAAATAATAAATGATTTTTTTTACGATGATTAATTATTTTAATTGGTTATAGAGGTAAAATAAACGAATTCTCATATGTTTGAATAATATCTCTATATTTTTATTATTCGAAATAGAGCACACATATAATAATCGGATATTTTACCCTCTATAAGCATTTGTGTTTTATAAACTCGTTTAATATGTTCTCAAAGGGGATAAGTTGTATTAATAAATAATGAGTAAATGCATAAATGATAAAATAAATACTTAATAAATTTAAGGAATATATAAAGAATAAAATAAACAAAGAACACAAAATTGTGTTAATAAATAATGAGTAATGCATAAATGATAAAATAAATACGTGATGAATAAAGTGGACAAAAAAGAGGGAAAAATGAGTAGATAATAAAACAAATGAATATATAATGTGATGTGAATAATCTTGAATAAGCAATAAATGCACAAGCAAAAGTGATATAAAGCAAAAGAACAAATTATGAAATAAAAGATTAAAACAATTAATATAAATGCTATTGAAAACGGAAAGAAAGAAATATAGGTAAAGGAAATTTTGTTATATACGTGTTTAATCAATCAAAATTCGTGAAGGAACTCGTTGGACTCGAGAGAATTGTACATTAATCAGGATGTATGGGGGATTTTTTGGTGGTTGTCGAGGGTAGTTTTTCTCACCGAGGAAATAAAAGCCAACTGTATCTCTCCTCGGCTCGAGTATCGAAGATAAGGTTAAGTTGGCTGAGAAGTTAGCTAGTCGAGCCAAGCAGCTAGCAGGGGCGAGAGACAGGGGGACAATCCCCTGGAGGAATTTAACGCATGGATGAAGCTGTACCGCGAAGGAGGATGGGATACGTAACGCAAAGTAAATAAGACCTCGTGCCCCGGGCAGATTTTGAAGCTTCCAAGATCAGGACTTTGCATTATGTGTCCAAGCCATATGCACTTTGCTTAGACTTGTACCACAACAAGTTATGCACAAAGTTATACACAATTAATACAAGACCTCCTTCTCTACAAATATGTACACAAATTTTCACACTCTCAAATAATTGCCTCCTGTTGTGTTACTCTCTCTCTCTCTCTCTCTCTCTCTCTCTCTCTCTGTGCTTCTAAATCTCAAAATTTCATTTTCAATTGATTGGCTTACTAGGGGAGAATTTTGCGCTTGATTGGCTGTGTCGATCGATTTAAAATTTGCTTGATTATTCGCCTGATTTGTTGCGACCAAATCACATTCCCAGCAGGAATCTCATATGTTATATTATGTATACCTACTTTGTTACGAGGTGTTGGGGATGCGAATATTAAAATTAAAGAAATTTTGCAACATTTTTTAACTGATGGGTTATATATGTGTCTATTGAAAAACAGACACTCCTTTCTGTTAGCGGAAATAGTAAACGATTGGTTTTTCCATCCAACATTTACTTTTGTAGTAAATGTCGAAAAGTTACAAGAGGACTTTCATTTCGAGATAAATTGGATTTACTGCATCTTTGAGATGGTTTTTTTTCTAACCCGTCGTATTTGTTAGACCGGATCACGTTACACAATCCTGGTCTCGAAACCATTTTCTGATTGATCGTTTTTTACTCCCCGAGTTTTAAAGTCTCTCGACAATTCGAGAATTCATCAATCATCTCAGGATATGTACTTTTATTACGAGAATACTTTTCTGATTATTCCTTTACATTAGTGAAGAAGTGTTCATTAAATATTCATTGCTTTTGAGTATTATTTATGTTTGAAATGATCTTCAATAAAATCCGTAAATTTGGCATTTTTGTTGATCATACGATATTTCAATGAGTTTTGTTACAAAAAAGATTAACCGCGTTTGAAATTAACCCCTTGATCTGCTAATGAAATAATTAACATCAGGAGCTAACTAAAAATGCGGATTTTTTCTTCTTTTCTTTTTTTTGTAAATGAACTGAAAACAATAGATGTTTGTTTGTAAAAATTTGTTACGAGTTTATCCCTTTTCCTAATTTCGTCCCGTTTTCGTCCTTTCCCGTAATTTCACATTCTTTCCTTTACGGATTTTCATAATTTCAGTTCACTTTTCACTTTCTGAAGTAAATGGAAATTGAAGTATCCAGGGAATTTGAAAACTTTCTGCTCGACTTTCTGTGACATAAGCCAAAGCTGCAGAAAGTTTGTTTTCGAAACGATCTAGGAAAGATCGTCACTTCTAGCTTGTTTTGGCCTTTCTCTCTCTTTTCCTTGAGGCTATAAGAATGTCAAAACCATCATTATCACTTAGAAACTTAAGAGGCGAGTGCCATTAGAAAGAGTAAAAAACGACCGAGGGCGGTTCAGCTCGTATTTTAAGCGCACGAAATAAAGTTCCGTTGTAAATCAGAGTTTGACTTAATAATCCCTTTTGATTGAAACCAATGTCCATTTAAAGAAAATCAAAACACGGGCATTGAGTTTCTTTATGAATAAACGACAAAACTGCTTGTGAAACGAACCGACAAGTTTTTAATTGTAGTTTAACCTTTTTTTTCCTCGCTTTTCAATTATTTTTATTATCAACTCGTATAATTGTACTTTACAGCCAGTTCCATTTCTATATATTGAAATATGATGTATATATACATATAGCTATATAGAATCGGGTGGACGTTCCCAATAAATAAGAACAATACACATTGTTAGGACAGCTATAATTTACTACAGAATGCAAGCAATGCTATAAATACGTCAAGTACAGCGACAGCACGTGGTTTTTTTACCTCTGCAGCTTTTAAAATGGTCATGGTTTTTACTTTTTTCTTATAAATGAGTTTTTGCGGAAGTGACGAAAATCCGGATATGCGACTTTATTGGGTCTATGCTCCTGGGAACAGAATTGTGAACAAAAAAATTTTTTTTTTCTGCGGGGTTGTAAAAGGTTTGTAGCGGTTTTCTTTACTGCCAAGCTCTAAAAAGGTTACGCCTAGAGAAAAACCAGGGGGCAAAGAGTAGCAGTAGAAAAAACTAGTATGAACGACTCTTCTCTTTCAAGAGCATGAAAATGTCAAGTTTGTAGATTGAGTCGAATTTTCCCTTCTGTGTCATTTTTAGATTTCACGTTGTATGAAGTGTTTAACGTCTTTTTACCTAAAAGCAAATATGCTTATAATTTATTATTTCACTTTAGTTCCCGTGTTCGGAAAAAATTAACCGCATCAATTATTCAGCTTTATCCGAGGATTAAGAATTCAATTTTCCCGGAAAAAATTGCTTTTCAAGTCACTGATATGGAAAACGGGGAAAATTAAATTTAGATTTCATATAACAAGTTTTTATCCTGTGCTCAAATTATGATTTTATTGGATATAATCGTTAATGAACCGTAAATTATACTATTAATGATCTTTATAGGTTATCTCCGTTGCTTTATTTCAGTTAAATAGCATTATTTACGGAAGCGTTACAGCCCATTCATTACTGATTCAAAAATACCAGATTTCAAAAAGAAGTGTAAATCTTGCAAAATTCACCGTCACATTGAACGGTCATCAGCTCTAACGAGGGAACCGTAACGAAAATTACAGGTCTGCCCATAAAAAGGAGGGACAGACAAATGTGCCAAAGAAATTTACAGAAAGAAGATTGCATGACACAAAAAATGTCCACTCAACGATTTTCTTTATTATAAAAATACCTTTCCGTAAACAAGAATTTATTTATTGTTAAATTATCTCATTGTTGTCATTTTGTTTTTGCATGTATTGTTCAGAGTAAATTTAGATGCAGATGAATTTTACCCTGAATTTGAGGTATTAATTACCTTTTGCTTTTTCTTTTGTGTATAATAAAAAAATGAATTAGAGAACTTAACCCATAATGGAAGCGATTATGAAATTATTGGCATCACACAATATTTAATTAAATTCGATGATGGTGGTTTGTGACCTAGTGGTAAAAATGTAGCGATAAGTGTTAGTGGCTTTAAGGTCAAGTTAATTAAAAACCAGAATTTACTCTGTTTTTTTAATTCATTCTCCAAACGTTTCGGCTCAAAATACTGGCCCCCGCCAGTGGAAAAAGTGTATTTATTCTGAAATAGTATTAACAATGTACAGAATAGTAAAAACTTAAAAAATACGTGAAGTAATGCAATTCCCCCCTCCCTCTCCCTTTTATAACGTAACCGTAATTTTGTTTGTTTTTAATAAACCTGATCATAAAGCCAGTAACACTTCTGGCTACATTTAAATAAAGTTTCATATGGTACAAGTTTTTAGAAACCTATCAAAGTATACAAATGAATAAAGAATGTAATTGTTTAAAAAGAAACCTAACAGAATAAATGTAAATAGAATAAAATAGACAAAATAAATGACATAACAAAATAAAATAAATGAATGTGAATGGGTCGAACATAAAGCGACGAGAATATAAAAGAGATCAATTTTTTCTAGAACAGGTGTAGTTTACTATGAATTTTATTTTTTGTAACAAAAGCCGAAGTGATTAATTTGTGGGAATGTTAGTTGATTAATTAACAACATGGGCATTGGGTGGTTTGTGTGTTTTGATTGCTAACATTTTAACAAACGAGTTCTCTCTTGGAAAAGGATAACGTTTTAATTGGTCTGTAAATTTCCCAGATTGACAATAGAAAATGGCATCAGCAAATTTTCCTGAATGCGATTTAAACACATCTCAACTACTTTGTATATCTAGATCAGGTATTATTAAAGTTTTGTTTAGTATAATTTCAAGATTTTGATGCATTTGGAATAAACTGAAAGACGTTATCGTTTTTGCTGCAACTCAAAATGATTAACACTTTGAGTCAAGGTTTTTCCTGTATACTTGATAATAATTTGAACAAAAAACGTGAAAGATGTACCGTTGGAAATTGCAATGCAATTAATGTACTTAACGACACCTCTTAAGGGAAGATTTTCTTTAAGGTTTCTTTTATTTTGCACCTGAACCTCTCTTTATCTTGCACCTCTAAGGTGGTCCCGATTCGATATGCCCGATGATGATTGAGTTGGGTAAAGTTAAGTTGGAGTAATAAATACCGTTCACCACTGAGAATCACGAGTTGCAAACCGACCTTCACGCTAATCAAACACTTCTTAAGCTTGAGGCAACTTTGACCAGCACTTCCTTAAACTAATACCGCTTGTAAATGTTACGAGGCCTTCTAATAGATTTTTATTGTTTCCAAATGCGCTCAGATACGCTCTTCTGAAAAGATGCTGTTACAGAATAACAGGGTCTGGTTTTCTTCCCTTTCAAGGAAGGAACTTTGCTCGTCATTTGCTAACTAAACAAGACATTCTCTGACTTTGGCAGTTCAAGGACCAGCCAAATTCCGGAATTCGTTGCCGGAACTGTCAAATAAGAACCTTCATAAATCACGACCGAAAGCAGACCACGTCACCTCGAGTTCTCTTCCTTAAACTTGCTCGACTATGTACCGTTAATGTCCTGCTGATTCCATAATAATTTCCGAAAATTACTGGTACCACCCGCTGGCCCCATTGTCCGCTCTCTTTTGTGTTCATCGGTTCCTTTAACTTTGCTGCAATCGGCGACTCCACCAACTCAACATACATGCGTGTTTTATACCTTATATGACCTTGAAAAAACACATCAAAATGAGACGACTTATTTCCTGAAGGTGCAAATGTCCAAGAACTAACAACTAAATTCTAAACTGAACACTAAATATAATGTCAACCAACCAGCAATGATTCTTCTTTTGCTAGACAAAAAAACGACCGACCCTGTGACTACTGTTTAACGGGTTTCTCAAAATCTGTGAAGTCAGCGATGAAGAGGATAGTTTCTTCATTACTCATTAGCTTAACAGAAAAAAGCTCAACATTTCTTAGAAAGCCGACAAAAAAGAATTGTTTCAAAATCTACCTCCTTTCTGACTATATACCTATAACGGCATCTTTTCTTCTAAATTATTTTAACTTTTTATGACAATTTTTTTTAAGGAACAAAAAACTCTTTATCAATTAATTTTGTGAACTGAGAGTTCATACCCGTCGTTAAGAATTTTGAAACTTTGTTCTAGACTTTTTTCAAATTTTGATTGATTGAGTTAATGTTTCGGTAAATATAAGTGTTCTTTCAAAAAGCGTAATTCTTACTTTCGAATTTATCATTAATTAATTAACTCCGAGAAAGGCAATTCAATTCTTAGCTCGATTCCTAGTGATATCAAAGTTTATTTATATAATAAGAAATAATCATTTGTCAGTAAGAGAATTTTTTTCCCTTTTATGTAAAAAGACGATATTTTCTAAAATAGGAATCGTTCGTAAACAATGATTTCTCTTTCGTAAATGGTTAATTTCACTTCTCGAGTTGACTAATTCCCTAACGAGAAACTCAAGTTTATTGCTTAAATGGTAAGAAAAAAAAATTGTTTGCCATAATTGGCGAAACTATCTTTTTGTATAGTAAACTGTGCAACAATTGTAGCAAATTAGACAGTCCTGATTCGTTCTGCTCCTTACAAAGTCATAGTGAAATTAACAGTACTCGTTGTAATTTGTTCGCTAGAGAAAAGCGTTCCCTCGTACATTATTTCCCTAGGCGTCCGTAATTCCAGTAGTAATGGAAATTTTTCCCAGCTAACCATCGTCTTTATTGACTTCATTTCCTTGGAGCATAAAGTCATGCAGAAACAACTTTATTATCTTAAACGCGTGCTTAAAAATATCGCGATTGAAATACATTTTTAATGAACATTATACACGAAATAAGTTTTCTTGTTTAAATTAAAACCAGCAGCAACAGTTTGCAGTCTTCTTTTGTTTCTGCTTCCTTTTTCCTTTCATTCTCTTTTGTAATTAAACCGATATTTCACTTAAAGTAAATAACTAATTAATTGCAGTAAAGAGTAAATTTGATATTCAAAGGATTAATATTGAATGGCTAAAAGAAAAGTCGAAAGTAATGTGTAATTTTTTAATATGCCATTGTTAGCTTTTTGTATGCTACTTAAGCACTAAATATCCATAAATTTTTACTTCGTTAATCTTTATCTTAATAAGAATTTTATTCATCTTTTCATTTTTACTTGTGAAAGTCATTTCAACTCAGAACAACGGGGGATTCTTTCATAACTTTATAAGAAGAGCATTTAATTTGAATATTTTTACACATTACAAATTAGTTTTAGCAGTTTTATATTCCTTTACATTACTTTTCCGAGCAAAAATGGTTGAGTTATTAGAAGTTGGATTTATCAGCGCTACCAAGTTATTATATTATTATTAAATTTACTTTTTTTTCTTTATATAGAAATAATAATGATAATGTTATTCGAGATACGCATAAATATTTTTTAAACCTTATATACAATTTTCTCTATAGTGAAAATTTATTTGTGTATAAACTTATATTTATGTAACTATCCACTTATCTACTTAACAGAATTTTTAATTGGCGTATGTATATAACCAGAATGAATACATATTTTACAAAATTGCCCTTTAACAAAATTTATATTCATTAGAGCTGTCATTTATCAAAATTGATGTATTTAACAGAATATTGACAATTGGAAGAAATATAAATTGTATTCAATATCTGTTGGATTAATCGAGGGAATAATATAATTTCAGTCATACAATTTTAAACATTTTGAAATATTGAAAATTATTGGTATAATAATTTTTTGGACAATATTCTTGTTAATCGATCCTAATTTTAATCTAATCAAGTTTTAATTGGATCAAATTTTCCAATCAATCAAAATATTTGTCAATAACTATTTTTAGAATAGTATCATTAATAGTATCATTGATTTGACATTTAAATAAATTAATCTTTCGACTGATTTAAATTAAGGGGGGAAATAAGTGTTTAAAATTTCAAAAACTACAATTTTTTTTAAATCGCTTGTAAAACTATTAAAAAATATACTCCCGAAAACATAGTTTCGAACATTTCGATTATTTCCGAATTGCGTATAATTCAAAGGGTTAACCTTTTCGGACACTTTTTTCAAATACGTCTTTCTCTAAACAACTTTTTTCGAATTTGTGTACACTCTAGCTTGAAAAGTTTTTAATCAATCATTCTGACAGTATGTAGTTTCGTTATATAAATACGCTCTTTTTCACTGAGAAAATAAGTTGACTAAATATAACCATTTATTAATTAAATGTAGCCGAGAGAGGTTGTTAATATGGCACCTGCCAAACACTTTGTTCATTATTAGCCGAATGAATGCTACTGTTAACCTTGAAGTTCGGTTGTGATCGCCGGTATCTTGTTTCTTTTGTTCCGAGTCCCTTAACCTAGAAATTGGCTAGAGGCTTATTTTCTCTGTTGAACCTGAATCGTGAACAATATCTTTGTTGAATTTTGGTTTTTGTTATAAAAAATTTTGTTATAAAAAATAGTATGAAAAATGGTAAAAAATCATGTTTTTTTCACACTCCTTCAAAAATTAGTATTTTACTTTTTTTTTATGGAAATGAGGTTCACATAGAAGAGATTCATATAAAAAAAAGTATATTCTTTGTGTAATTAATTTCAGATAAAAATTGTGATGTCGACAATGTACAATGTTTTGGGGAAAATATTTGCAAATTATCAGAATATACTCATAAATATGTGTAAAAAGTAACCTCAGAATAGCAATAAATTATATAAATTCCTTATGTGTTAAAAAAATTTATAAAAATCACCGAAATAACGCTATCCTACATCCTACCTAATTGGTAGAAATAAATTATGATTAATACAAATTTTGATTTATTTGAAATTTGCGTTTATTGCAATTGCATAATTAAATTACATTTGGATCAGTTGAAATCTCGGTTGAAATCAAGATAGATGGAAGTTTCGAGGGATTGAAATTTTGACTGATTGATATTGACGTGAATTCAAATAAGAATTAGTAATTGAAATTGCAATTAGTTACATTTCAATGCATTAATTTGCATTTCGTTAAATTTAAGTTAATTCTAGTTTCAATCGATCAATATAACCTCAGGATGAACATTTTAATGGATTTTAAGTGTCATAGAAATTGATCGAAACTACCAGTTTTTTCAATAATTTTATACTTTATTAGTATAATTTATGTAAGAATGTATTCATCTATTTGTGTTATTGATATTATTCTTCTTCTGTATTATTGCCTTATAAAGCAGTAAATTTTTAAGTCAAATAAAAGTGTCATCCATTTTAAATTATGGAGTTTCAAGTAGGTGCTTCTTTTTATTTAACGTGCTGATTTAATTTATATATATGATGTCTTTTATTATCTACTTTAGAAAATGAAGGATATTTAATGTTTTCCTTGGAAAATCAGTGTTTTAACAGAGGGTTTTTGTGAATTTATTGCTTGTAGATTACTTTGAAAGATGGCGTAGGCGAGCATGAAAAGATGTTGACTTTCTACCCTCGATAGAAGGCACCTCTGACCCTAAATTTCCAGTGCAATCGAGGGCATTGAGAACCGCTGATTTGAACGCACGGATGAGAATGGGACAGCAGAGTGTAGTGGCATTTTGAGTCACGCGAAAATGGGGTTCTATAATCTCATTACCAGTTAGATCACAAACTCACGACATGCTTTCCTCGACTAACGTCTAAATTCATATTATTACTTCGAATGGGAGTAATGCTCCGTCATTCTTTCACGTGATATCGCAACACGTGTAATAAAGAAAAAGAAAGTTATGAGGTGATACCCCCTTGGCATGTTGTATCACATAATCTATTACTATCTTCAAATGTTTTAGATTAAGCGGCTAGACTTAAATTGTCATTCCGATTTCTCAATTTTATTTCTACTTCTATGCAATTGTTAATTTTCATTCACAGCAGTTATTATATTTTTAATTTTGAAACAGTTTTATTTATATAATTTTAAATGATTAACATTTTGAAACATTTTAATAACAGTTATGGAATTTTTAATTATTAGTTAATTTTAATGTTACTAAGATAAGAAATGTGAGAGCAAATTAAAGGTTTAACGTAAAACGTAAACAACAGAAACACAGAATTGCTATTTTAGTAGAATCGGATATAACAAAGTGAATCGAATAGCATAAATAACTACTTATTACCCATTAATCACCGAAATAACTTTAATGTACAAGTCAATACGTAATTATCTAATTGCTCTCTCGGACAGCGCGTAATTATTTCAGTATAGGTTTTGCATTTTCTTTTCATCTCTTTTATACCGATTAAGCTTTGAATGTCGATATACTTCCAAGTTCAGTAAAGTTGACCATTATTGAGAGATACACTTAAACGTTAAATGCTTCACGATAAATTTGGAATAATTTAAAATTTATAATTTGTATGAGTACAAGTTTAATGTTTATTGATGAAGTGTGCGGCCGAAAAAGAGCAGCTGATATTATGATAATTTTTCCTCAGATTAATCGACTTTTTTTATTTTCTAAAACAGAATTCGTTTCTAGGGACGGTGCTCGTTAGCTGGGATTTTTGCTTTTTTCTCTTTTGATATTCCTGCATTCCTTTCTTTCGTACATTAGCCTTATTATTATCAGCCGAGGAGTAAGGTTCGTTAGTGTTAGGCGATCGTCTCAGCCAGACGTGTTCACTTTGCAATGCACAGAATCTGCTCCTCTCCCACACCTTCGATTCTACAATTCTACATTCTATTCTACATTCGGCATGATTACTTGAAGCTGACAATTCTAACTCGAGTGATTCTTTTCTGTTCAAGAAATTGAAAACGGAAAAAACTTATTTTATTAGAAAATCTGGAAAATGTACTGAGCCAATTGAAGTAACAAGTCAATGTTTGACTCTAAATCTCAAGAAATGAAATAAATTTTTAAAAAAGTTATTTTATTAGAAACCTGAAAAATATAATACCCGTTGATTGAAGTAACAAGTCATTGGATTATTAATGGACCAATACTGATCATTATCATAAACGTTATCATCATTGGCAATATCCCATTGGACTGTGAATAATAATTAAAGGAGAATCAACAAAGTTAATTATACAACTAGGGTCTAATTGCTTGATGATTTTCCGAATTAATATGTAGTAAAACGAAAACAGTGTTATTTCGCGAAACCGATAACTTTAGAGTACTTTAGACATTGTTCCCTTTCTCAAGTTTATTTCAGTTGTAAACAGCTTCCTAGGAATATTTAATGAAACGAAGACTCTAAATTGAATTCATCTCATTTTCCATTCATTAATGGAATCTCTGAGGGTATCCTTAATTAGGAATGCTGAGTCACCTTACGTCCCTTACGATATGCAAATCGACTACTCATCTGCATATATTGCAAGCATGTAAATTTATAAGCATTAAAACAACAATAATAAAAAGGCAGTGTTTTTGAATTATTAATATATTATGATTTTCGATGAATACCGATTATTATGTGAATTTCTCGTTTGATGTTTTTCAAATATTTTGCTTGAACTTTACTAGTTGATGCCTTTCAGGTATTCATAGTTTATAATTCTGAGAATTCTGAAGCGAATCACAGCCGCGTTATCCAAAGTAATTTTCTCGCTCCACTCGCCATTGGAATTTCCGCGTTCCTCTTCGCAGGATAATTTGCCATTTTATTGTTAAAACAGCAATAGAATACATTACTATATCAACGACCGGGAACGAAGGCCGTTTGTATTCGCTTCAAATTTTGAAACATCAAAATAGATTATGGGAAGCAAGTTTTCAACGGAATACCTCATTCGACTTGCTGAAACATCTTTTGAAAGTATTTGAATCCTCTCATCCAGAACACAGTGAGCGCTTAGAAAAATGTTGTGTTAAAAAACAATAGAAAAGTTAATTAATAGTAATAAAACAGTTATTAGTCATAGTTAAGTACGTACTACAAAAATCCTAATGATTGGAAAGTCCGAGAAATCTTAACGATATAGTTTTTTTGATTCATTCTTTAATTTTCACTCGACAGGGTCAATTATATCATGAAAATTGTTATTTTTTTGGTAACTTGGCATTTATTAATTTAAAAAATTCATTGTAATCAATACTCATCATAGCTGTCTCGTTTAAATGACTGTTTCTCATATTGGGCTCATTAGAGCAAGCTATTTTCTAATTTCCAGCGGGTAAATTAGGTGAAAACTAATTGAAATTCATGCGCTTTGTATATAAAGTTCCATCAGACGAACATAGCTCCTCTCGCCTCATTTGGAGGAATAACGGACCGAGTGTATATCCTATCCTATCCTGTATGTACCTACCGCTCATCCAGCATCTGAAACGTTAAGCAGAGAAAATATACCTTTTGACCTTTCCTTGAACAAGTTGTAGGCACGTCCCGCATCGAACGCAACCTCCGATGCAACCTTACGTTGCATACCATTGCCTAAGTCCGTTAGATCGATAACCGGAATTTCAGATGCGCAACATTATTGCACTGTACACACACGGTTTTATGCCAGGTGCTAAGGAAGAAACTTGAAAACATATACCTCATTATACGAGCATAACATATATCCTACTGCATATTAACCATGTTCCGGATCTTCTTTTGTCGGTGCAAAAAGTTGGATAATTTTTCCTATTTAGAACAAGAGAACGACAACTGAAAGCAGATATTCCGTTTTCAAGAATTGATCAAATTGTGCAATATTGAAATCGATTCATTCTAGCGGGAATCGTGTTTTAACCATCATTCATCATGAGAACCTGCTATTTCAACAACACTGCTTTCATCTATGTTTCTTGATGAAAATCTACGATGGCTATATTTCATTTTTCCAAAGTTAACATAAATCTTTGAAGAAACATTTGATTTTTAGTGAGAATCTTCTTAGAAAGTTGTACGATTCACTGGGATAGCTATTTGCATTGATATGGGCATAAGAAATTTTTAATGCTTTCACAATTTTCTAGATTTGTTGGAATCTTTTCCTACTTTTCGAGAAATAAACCAGGAAACGATGCAGTATACTTTTTGTCTTTTGCCTTGCACAAAGATTTATTTAAACCGAATAAAGACAAACTTTTGTAATTGTATTTGCACAGGGTTTGTGTACTTTTTGAAGCTGCTTTACAAGTAAATAGAAAATCATCAACTTTAATCGAAAATGCACAAAGTTAAATTTCCCCCTGACCTTTCCTGTCGTCATTTCATTTACCGAAGGTTGTGCAATGTAACTTTGTAGAGCGATTGAAGTTTCTGTACACACAGGGCACCAAGACATAAACGAGGTTTGTCAACAAATGTCAGCGATCGCTGGAAAGTTGAATTCAGGGTGAGAGAACTCGAAGAAGTGAATTTCGATGCAACCACAGCCATCGAGTTAGCAACCTCGGCTTTGGGTGCTAAACGGTTAAAGGTTATGCAAGATCAATATCGGCTTTCGAAACATTTCTACCTACTGCATAATATACAAGCTAGTGCACCGTCCGCACCGTTTGTCTTTGCACATCCGTGTCTTCGCGCTAAATAACAATGTTATTTCCTCCATCATGCCACACAGATGTTTAAACTGCAAAATGTACAAATTAATTGTACATTTGCTATAAACGTTGTTAGGTCCTTAGACTTAACCTCTTTACTTGTAATCATCATTATTGATGATTTGGTATGTAAAACAATGGTTTTAGACAAATAGGATTTCAAAGTAAAATGCAAATTTCATTCATTTGTGCATTCAGAACTTTAATTGCGTGCAATTAATGGAATTTGGTACTCAAAATCTACATAAAATTTTTATCTCAATCGAGAATCAGTGGTCAGAAAATAAAATCGATTGCAGCAATTAAAACTTTGAAAACGTAGTGGGCTTAAATATTTCGTTCGCATTCAACCAACAAGTATGCAGTTTTTTCCTAATTTTGCAATTAAGTGATATATATATGTATATATATATATATATGATTACGGGTAAGGAATAAATATTAAATATTGTTTACTAGCAACTTTGTTCACATTGAACCTACACTGAGAAAAAAGAATTGCTATGATAGCAAACTGAATTGTTAATATAGCACCTGCAACTTTTTTGTTATTATCACAAAAAAATTTGCTAAGGCAGCAAGTGGATTGCTAAAATACCAAAACAAATTAGTTAAACTGTTAATTCAATAAATTAGACATAGCTAACTTAGCTAATGATTTGCTGTCTTAGCAAATTTTGTTGTTATAATAACAAAAAAAGTTGCAGGTGCTATTTTAACAATTCAGTTTGCTATCATAGCATGCTTAATGCTTATGTAATTAATGAATGGTCCCTCATTACATTCAATAGTTCAGCTCCCTTGCGAGGAGGGTAAGTGAAGCAATTATTGATAATTTCGAAAAAAAAATTAGACCATTATTGTCACGACAATACTATCAGTGTTGTTCATATCCCTAGCTTCTGGCATTATTTGTCCAATAATTTGCAAATCGTAAATTTCTCATTAGGGAAACATTGGAAATATTTCAATTACGATACGAATGGATGAGGAAGGATTGCAAAATGCATTAAAATTGTGCATAATTGAGATTTAGCAATCAACTATGATGACAGAAAAAAATAACACGATGTTGTTAAAAGTTGAAAATGTTTACTTGACCACTAATAGCAGTTTCATGCGTTCACGGAGATGCATTAAACGCCTCATTCACTAAAAGCCTATACAATAGTATCGGTTTTACGATTACCTCAGTTTTTCAGTTCAACGTCGGTACATTAACGACTACTAGAGTTTAGCGTAAGGATATAGTGTAGTGCTATAGTGGATTCTATACGTATGTATACCTATATCTATAGTATACCTTCTCCCTGTTTCCTCCCCCAGTTTGATCTCGCTCGCTCTCTCTCTCTCTCTTTCTCTATCCTTTCTCTCTTTCTCAACCTCAATGTGTTCTTTTCTCTCTCGTCTCTTTCTTTACCTATATATGTACCAACTTTAGACTCCTCCTGTTTCCTTTTCTCTTCTTTCAGCGCCGATTCGGAATCTAGGATGACGATCGATTAACGCTTGATGGAACACAAAAATGGGAAAACTCTTTGGCAAAGTGATCGACATACGTACTTGGCTTTTTTATGTGTGTCATGATGACGAGGTGAAGAAAGATTTGCTTTATGTGACACAAATGCTATGTGAAATGAAGGGCGAAACGATTATTAAAGCTGGCACAAATTGGAGATGATCCTGGACAAAAAATTTGATTGAATTATGACAAATGGCCTGTCGAGTACCCAGAAAATTGTTGCAATTAATCAGCTGTCAATTTTTGGAATTTGTTTAGAAAGTATTTCGAAATCGTGGATGTTCAATCAACGGCGGACCATTAATTTTCACTGAATGTATTTATATTCTCTTCTCATTATCAGACTACAGCCACTACGAGAACTCACTCATCACAAAAAATATTAACATGTGTGAACGTGAAAAATTTTCATTTTACAGCTATGTAAAATGGTTGAGGTGAGGTGAGGTATAGTTCTCTTTTCAAGTGATTCGACGTTATTTCGACGCGTCTATTAGGCATCAAGCTTTTGTCGAATGTAGATATACGTCTACAATATTGTACATTGTACATGTATATTTAATTCTTTGGTAAAATATGCATGTGAATAATGCGTATAGACGGGAGATAACTTGCTCGTGTCTGACGGAGAAATTGGCGCGATTCCAAGCGAGCAAACACAAAAACGTCGGACACGATAAAACGATCCGTCCATTCTAGAAATAGGCACCTGGAATTTCAGTCTGGGAGGGCCGGTCGCTTCATCAGTCCCCTGGGACGTCGCGTCGTCATTCAGGACCAATAGGTTCTTTCGTCTTTTTTTCTTCGATTTCAGGTAGTACCTGTGTCCCGCATCTCCTTACTTAGTCTCCGTCTTTCCTTCCACCGATCACGACCAAGAGCCAAGTCGATAGAGAAAATATTGCAATTTCGCGGAGACAGTCTGATATGCGATATTAGGTTGACTTTTGTTCATTTACATATCAAAGCACGAGTAAAAGACGTAGACAATTTTTCGGTCACGCAAGTTTCGCATCGTTCGTCGACCTCATCGTCTTTGCTCTGCTCTAACTGTAATCGATTTCTATAGACGTGCGTATTTACGGAATTGCTTCCTTGTCTTGATGTCACGCTTCCGATATTATGCGGGCTCAGTCAATACCAGAGTAGGTTACATTATGTTCTTTTCAGTTTGAAACTTGATCAAACCTAGAGAAATCTTGGACTTAGTTTATTGCCTGGAAAACTTTACTTTATCTAAAATGGAGTTTCAGGTTTTACTTGACTTTATTCTTTACATTACAAGAAGAAAAGTAGTTTAGCTATACTATCCAATATAATTAATGTGCATTAGTTGACATTTATTTGACATATTTTCTGGAATGGATGAAAAAATAATTCTTCAACTATGAGCGAATCTCGAGAATTTATTGACTGCAGAATATAAAAGAAATTGCAAAAGTAAGTCGTCTCGTTGCAGATATAAAATTTTACTAATTGTATATTTTATAACAGGAAGGCTACTGTCACTAAATGAAATGAGTCAAATTCTGTATAACTGATTTAGATTGAGAAAGTGTGTCAATTGATCTATTACAATCATAGACAATGAAGTGTATAAATTAGAAAATTAGTCAGCTGTCATATTTACCCTTGCATTATAAAAAGCTAGATACATAAACAGATTGCGTGACAGAAACTATTCATTTCAGTAATGTACTAAAAGTGACTTTGCAAATATATATAATAATTTGTTTAGAGAGGTAGCGTCGTCTTCACTTGCAGTGTGTTATATGCACTTGCACACATTGATGGAAAACAGAGAGCACGCGATTTCGTGGTTGAATGTGTCACGCGATACTCATTTAGAGAAAGCGACGTAATTGCTCATGTCAATTATCGTGCACGAGTCAACTCTAAGGCGACGAGATGATACCAGATACTCGTTGATTGTCATTAGCCTCATTATTATACACAATGAATATAAGTGCACAGATTTCACCTTATGCATGCGCAGATACTTTCTTCGATTCAGTAACTTGTTTTTATAATTTTCAAGTCACATTGATTAAAGGGCATTTTATTCAGATTTAGTTCATCAAATTACGTTTTTAACGTCGTGTTTAAACTTATCAATTATACACTTCAAAAAAATCGTAGAACGAAATAAGGGCCTTTTATTGTTTTTAAAATGTCTTACACGTGCCACTACAGATTTTTCTTAAAGATTGAAATCAATTCATCAAATGAAAATTTGCAATTTTTTAATGTTATTTCATTTGATCGCGTAATTTGATTAGAAACAAAACAATTACGAATCGAATTACGGATCAAGTGAAATAACTAAAAAGAGAAAACTAATTTTGAGATTTCAACACCATACAACTATTATTTCTCTTACATTCGATTAATTGATTTTAATCTTTAAGCAAAATCTAAACATGTGCTAGATATTTTAAAAACCGCAAAAAAATCTCTGTAACATGTTATCAGAAGAAAATGCTGTCACAAAAGACAGAAAATATGATAAATTAAGAAAAAAAAGTTCTGCAGCGAAATATTTTAAGTTCATTATGTTGTTAGCTACAGATAATTTAATTTAATATAATTGCATTTTTATTATTAATTTTACATAAATATTTATTATATAATGATGAACAAAATAGAAAACTAAATAATTTAACTCAATACAGCTTTTTTTTATAAATATTACGAAATATGAAAGGCACCTAAGAAGGAAAAAAATTTTAAGTTATGTTCTGAGATAGTTATATCTTAATTATAAGTTCCTCTTTAATTTTACATAATCGAATTCAGTTTCTATTGAATATTTTGCTTCCTCATAGAAGAAGTTTTGTGATCATTAAAATTTTCGAGTTCCAAAAATTGGCTAAATCAACTCATTTTCATCTGAAAAGTTTAAATTTTCATTTTTTAGCAAATGTCCAGATTTTAATTTTAAACAATATTTTAAAAAAATGGAAGAAGAGAATAATTTTAATATTAATATAATATAAAAGACAAAAGAAACAATATTATTGTCCAATTTTTAAATTTATTCGCTCTGAATTTGAATTGGTCACTTTTGACTAATTGCTTATTAATTCCTCGACTAGTTCATTTATAATAAACGAATCAATGCTGTTCAATTAGTAAAAAGTAATCATTTATAGTTAGAGAGTAATATAAGTTAATATTTTATTATTAAACATCAATTTGTGTAATGATTTTCTCGAGATTTCCTTTATATGAACATTTAGAGCTTCAAATGCATTCTCGAATGCATTAAAGATGTATGTTGAACGTACATCCAAGGTAATCTAGTTAAAAGCACAATCGAATTTTACCTAATTGAAACAAATTTGAATTTAAAAAAGATAAAATAATAATCTCTACCACATAAACACTCAGAATTCGATGTGCATATTAATTATTGGAGAAATATTATTTTTTGACATTTCGGTATAATTCAATTTGAAATAATTATAAGGAAATTTTATATTAAAATATTAATTGCATTGAATTTAATCAAGTTTCTCTGTATTAGCATTTGAATCTTTTTGGAAATGAAGAGGAAATATTTAACTGATAATAAAAGTGAAATAGAGCTGAAATACCAATAAACTAACTTTGCAGAACGAATATGTAAAATTTTAATAAAATACCGACTAATATTTTCTGATAGAAACTATATCAAATTTTAGAATTATTTAGTAAAATACTTTATATATTTGTTCTAAAATAAATTTTTTTTAATATGACAAATCTTCATACCTGAATGTTAAGAAAAAAATGTTAGCACACAGGAAAAAGCATTAATGAATATAAAGGGGAAGTGTATCTAAAACTATCTAACTGTTAAGAAACACTTAAATATTTGAAAAATAAGATAAATTAAAGACTTGCACTTTGGCTATACATATTAGACACATATGTACTTGTCTAAAATGTCCTACCTAATGTGTGTTTTTTCAGTTTAATATTTGCTACAAATTATAAGATTTATAAACAGAAAATTATTAAATATTAGATATTCAAGAATGGTTTTCTTATAAAAAACTCACGTTTGGTTATACCACTAGGTTAGATACTCTTGACTATATAAACACACGACTATTATACTGCCCTACAACGGAAAAATATACGTAAGTGACATTTTGGTGAAAAATGAGTTTTTGGTAAAATACGCAAGTGACTTTGTGTTGGATTTCAACTAAAAAAAACTCCGCAAGTGCTTTCTTCAATAGAGATTGTTTAAATAATAAAATTTTAATTACAAAATTGAAAAGAGCAGGTATGATTTACCCATACTATTGAGTGACTTTTATTCGAGCTTCTGTTATTGAAAAGTGAATATCCCTTGAATATCTCCGTTCGACCTGTTTGCGGTTTACGTATGTTTTTCCGTTGTAGGGCAGTATAAATATGTTCAATTCTGGTTCTAATTTTATTTTAATTTTTATTTGCCGGTGTAAGCTCCAATTTCCGGACAATTTCATCTCGTTGGATGTCTTCATACCTGATACCATATAAGAAAAGAGAAACGTGATTCTCGCTCCCCATCGACCCCATCAAAAATCACCCATTCAAATAACCCTATTGTCTGGTATAGAACCTGTATGTTTTCCCTTCTTGTCTAGATGACGTAGATATATAAAAATTAACGTTGTTGAAAGGTCAGGCAATAGTCGAATGGAGTTAAATCCCGAATTAGGATCTATAACGTAAACCTTAGGGGCGCCTGACGAAAAATTGTAGGTATATGTGTGATAAAGCGGAGTGGCAGGTCTACACACGTCTGTGTGTAATTGTGTACATGTGTGCGCTTTGTACGTGAATCTTAAGGCTGCCGAGATCATCGCGTGCTCTTTGTGCTTTGAATTCACCTATGAAGACCCAAGGGTCTCGAGTGGATGAAAAAAAATAGAGGGAGAGTACAAAAGCCGCGTGGACCGTCGGAGAATGTGAATCATGAAAGATCGGAGAACTTTTGTTCGCCAAATATTAAGTCGCTCCTTAATACACAAAATAGTCATAACTCTCCACCATAAATATCTCGAAAATTCCGATTTATTGACATTTTGATTTATGACTGTTTTGATTCCATTTGACTTTCTAAACGACAAAAATTCTCTGTATATGTATATCTGTAATTTTACTAACCTGTGAACAAATAATCATAACGCAATTTGCGTAAATTCTGCTTTATTTTAATTATTCCATATAACGAAAATTTCAATATACCTGTAATACATCTCTAAAAATGTTTTCCCTAAATGTCTGAAATTTTTTGTAAAAATGTCATACAAACTTTCTCTATGACTTTGTTTGATTTTGTGTTTTGCTTTAATAGCTTTCTTCTTTTAATTTCAGCATAACGCTCTATGAATAAATCTGATGGAGTCACATTCCCGAAAGCCACCGCTAGGTGAGTTTAATTAAACTTTAATTACTTCTGAGTAATTTTATGAACATAATATATATGAAATGAACAACTCTTCATAGACTGTCATAAAGCAGAAATTTATGCATCGTAATATAAAGTATTCATACCACATAATTTGGTATAGTTAAATATGCTAGTATATTTTTGTTATAATAATTAATAATTCCGTCAAAGTAATTTTGATTTTATAAAAATCCTTGAATGAAAATTATTTCGAACAATACATCTCTCACAAAATTTTGTTAACTATTATACAAAAGCCTTTTTTCACGGTTCGTTAATTTAAAAAATACTTTTTCTAATTAAAAACTTGTGTATTTAAATAACGAAGAGCTTTTCAAACACAACCTATATTCATTTATTTAATAATCTTTGTGATTATTTTTCATTCTTTTATTCTGTCCACACTTGACATTACAATACTCCTTTTTTCTCGTTTTATTTTTAAAAAGGAATCGCAGACAAACAATGCCAATTCTATGTTTTCGTACATATTTAAAAAAAAACTATCTAAATTTTAAAATCGTTTTGGTGAAAGAGTACGAACAATTTTAATTTTAACATTTTGATCAATTCAGAGCCAACATTAAAAAAAGTAAGATATTAAAGGAATTCTCAAATAAAGTACATATGCTTATAATTAAAAAATAAATGTTTTTTAATCAAATGGAATGATTGTCTAAATTGTAAAATTATATAGATATTTATAATTCTCTGTGTAGTTTTTAGAATGTTCCGTCTGTGAGGAAGATTCTTGTGGTTTTTGATTAGATTGCTTTTTATTTCACTGTAAAATCACAAAGTGTGAAGAAAGTTGTATAAATGTGAGAGAGAATTTTTCACGTGATAAATACCAAGGGTTCTGTCTACACTCGAAACAGAAACTCAAAAGAAAGGAGTTTCGGGTAGGAGATACTTGGGTATACTATTACTAGTGCACTATCAAGATAGCAACCAAACTTTGCAGAGGGAATGTTGATTACCGCATTCTTGGACGAGCAATCTCCATATTACCTATAGTTCTCTCTCTTGGGGTGTTAAACGAGAAATCGATCCTGAATCTGAACATCCTTTTACAACAATATATCGCATTATTCCACGATAATTAAATCTTTTATTTTTAATTTTTTTTTCAATTTAAATAAAATATTTAAAATTACTCGCCAAAGTATTCTCGTCATATAAATTTTTTAAAAAGAGGAAGCACTTTTTCCGATATTCCGATGCTAGGATATTGAAAGCCATTATAAATTCAAAAGATTCTGAAGATTCTTAGAATTTTATTATAAATTTTTGTGTTAAATTATGTACAAATAGTTTTAGCAGGTATTGTATGCATTTTTAAAAAAGGATTAGATTTTTTCTTTTAGAAAATTCATTAAATTGTGAACCTTTTCAATTTTAAAAACTACACTGAGAAAAAATAATTGCTCTGAAATTGGCTAATTTGTTAAATTAGAGCAGTTTACTTCACTGCAAAAATAGGTAACTTCTTGGTATCTTAAAATAAGATGTAAGACGGTAAATAGTATCTTGGAGTCATAAACATCTTAGAATAAGATATATGAAGATACTTTATTCCTATTGTAACATCTTAAAATGAGATACTTTAAGTAACTAAAAAGTGACTATACCATAACATCTTAAAAAAACTACCAAAACATCTTAAAATTAGATACTTCTTTTTGCAGTGATGCGTTTTAACAATCCATTTTGTTGTCTTAGCAAAATTTGTTGCTAAAAAAAATTGTTCTTAAATTGTAGGCGTTATATCAGCAAACCCTTTTTTCTCAGTGTAAAAATTTGTCCATCAGTTTATCAAATGTGAATATTTTAAATTAAAAAACAGAAAGGCAATTAATAAAATAGCTCTTTTGTTAACTTTTAAGTATTGTTTCTGTTATAAATATGGATTAGTTTTGTGTTGTATGTATTATATATGTGGAATAATCAAGAGCGGAGGACTGCTTGAATAAAATCAGTGACCTGTAATAAAGTATCATTTGATCATAGAATCGTGATATGCATACTGCTTTTAAGAGCATACAAGAGAATCTCGAAGCAGTTAAGAAGATATTTCACAATGACACTTGATTTTAAAACATTGAAAGATACTTAAGAACTTGAAATGGAAAAAAGTCCAATAAAGCTCGTGATTTCGAAAAAATGTAAAATTTAAAAGGAAATTGAATTTGTATTCAATTTATTGGTGAAAACATAAAATCTAGAATCGAAATTGAAAAACAACTTCATTTGAAACCGGAAATATAAAATGTCTGTCTGTTTATTCATTTATTTTTCTATAATGTCTTGAATATTGGATTTTTAAAAGAGCAAAAACTCTTTTTAATAGAGAAAATATTATTTAGATTGCGAATCAGTTTCAGTCAAAAGTTAAATATCATTTTTCTGAAAGAAAAGAGCTTTAATAAAATATACAAACATTGTGCATTGTATAGAGACAAATGTTTAATACTGAAAGTCTGTCAGTACGTCGTCTTAGTTTAAAAAAATAAAAATAAATTTTAAATCCGAATGAGTAATTTAAATAAAAGCATTCTGAAAGATATAAGACAGATGGAGAATAAGAGTGATGTTGTGGATTATCTGACAGTCTGAAAATATTATATTACATTTTTGTTTAAAACAATTTAATAAAATAAAGTCACCATTTTTTTTCTTTTTTAATTTTTCTTTTTAAAAACGAATTTCATTTCTGCAGAAATAACTCAGATTTGAAATGTGAGAGTTACGATGTGAATTCGGAATTTAGGAATAAAAAGCAGAATGTGCACGCAGAACATTGGAAGCACGAGAATTATGACTGAGTGTCAACTGCTTTTAACAGCATGTTGTGTAATTGCAATAAGTCATGCATGCTGCTGATTCTCCCGATAAAACCACTGTAATAACTACATTTACAGAGATCAGTGCCATGATTTGCTTTTGTCATCAAGATACATTTTTTCCCTTTTATCTTGTTAACCGTTAATCTTGCAACTTTACGCGCATATTTAGTTCAATTACTTTTGGTTGAATAATTTTCAAAATTAATTCGAGTGCGAAATAAAGTTTAAAATAGCATTAAACTGTAGAAGCGTTATATTTTCAGAGATTTTTTTATTTTTTATAAATTGCAGGATTTTGTGTTTATTATTGAAATTTGTCATGCACAAATAAAACTTATTGATCAAAGTCAGCAATGAAATTTGATGTCCAAATAAGTGAAAAAAATAACCGTTTGGAATTTGCAAACATGTAAAATTATACTTTTTATTAAAGTCAGCTGAATTTTTAACATACCACTGATAAATTTAGTAACATTCTTTCACAAGTTTCATTTTGGGTCAATTGTAATTATGAAATGTACAATTTTTAAATAAATAAAAAAATTTTATTTATAATTTTATCTTAATGTGTTTAAAGAAGAAATACGTACTTATGTCGAGGGTTGTATTCAAATTTATCAAAAAACAAGGACTTTAAATTTTATTGTGCTCTGTTGCATACATAAGCGCTCAACTACTTTAAAAAGTAATACCCCAGATCATCAATGCTCAAGTATAGTATATAGGGCCAATTCAAGCTCAGTAGATCCTTCAACTCTATATCCACTTTAAAAGAGATCAAAACATTTCGTCGAGACTGTCAGACAATTTGAGGAACATTCCAAATGTAACAAGGATTGCATAAAATGCACAGAAACTTTTCAGAAAATCCCTGTCTTCGAAATAACTATAAAGTAACAATCCCATTTTCGGAAATAAAAAGCTATTTCTTATACGAATATTGTACTTTTCTGAAGAAAAACGATCTACTTGAAATTCTAAACGTTAGAATGAACGAAATTTTTATTGTCTCCTTTTTAAATTCTAAAATTTGTCTCAACTTCTTTCTTAAATATTGATTCTATTAGCATCAAATAATTTTCATCTACAAAAATTCAATGTCTCTTTCAATTGAAAAAGATGATTTACAGACGGATTTTTCCTGAATGATAAAAATACATATTTTCTAAAGCTTTAGTAAAATAGAACAAATCGACTTTAGTTAGTGAAATAGTTACAAGAAAAGTTTACCCAATACCGATGAATAAAATATACCTCACCTATCATCTTAACCTTAAAATAAAATTATTTCATTCTGATTTTATTCATATAAATAACTCAAAATCAAAATTATTGTAAAAATTTTGTTAAACAACATTTAAACTAAAATAGTCAGGTGAAATTCAAAACCTAGAAGTGATTTATTTATTGAAATTTATTCCCTTGATGAAGAGAGGCAGATAGATGTTTGAAAAATTGAACGTTTGAAATAAATACTCTTGTTCGCAATTCTACAAGTAATTTAACTTTGTTGATTAAAAGACATTTAAAATTTTTAATCAATTACCAAATTGATTATAGAGAAACATTGAATCAAAAATAATTAAAGCAAGCAAATGAAAATCGGAATGAAAACTTTCCCGGATCTTCTGCCCACTCACTGCCTACATCAATAATAATAATAGTTTAAACATTATTACTGAAATAATAAAAAACAATGTACTATGGTTAAAACAATGTTTATTTTTAAATTTTTTATTTTGTTTTCTCATTATGGGTATTTGAATAAAAGCGGATAATTTCGCATTTCGAACAGTGTCCCAAATTAAAAAACACAAATAACTATATACATACATTTTTTCTATTGACAATAAATTGATTCTGGTCAGTTTATATGGAAGTATTCAAACTAAATAAAAAAGTTTTGGAAAACAAGAAAATGCTATATCAAAACTTAACCTCAACTTCTGACAGTTCTGTAATGGATTATCTATTGTTTATTATCTACTGTTGGAATTTGCACTGGTTCATAAAAAGTGATTAAAATATATATAAATTAATAAAATTAGCATTTCGTGCTGGCATAAATTTTTTAAGCCTTAAATTTGAATAATAATGCATTTACGAAAACCAGGGTGGTTTTTTTTTCATTTCTGCACAGTAATTATTTATACTCTTTCAAACAATCATTGTTAAGTTACCTTATTTTATTCTTAAAATCTTATTATAATAAGCTGAAATTAAAAATGTAAAATAATTTTTTAAAAAATCCAAAATATCTACTGTTTGTTATTATCAACTGTAGGGCAGTCTCCCTTAATTAAAAGATATATTTATTCAAACAAATTTTTTGATTTTACACGATGTTTGCAGTGCTTAGTACATTTTTCAATATTTCACTGAAAACAAATAAACAGAGATGCAAACATTGTAAACAGTAACCATTGGAATGAAATTCAGAGCAATTTTCTTTTTTACATTTTCTGATAGTAACCCACTTAAAAAAAAAATTCCGTTTAAAAAAGTTTAAAATACACGTTTATTCAGAACTAGGTTATACAAATGTGATATTGTTATTTTTGATATTCCGATACTCTCGAAAAAAGGGTATAGCTTTTTTTTGTCTGTTTGTTGGTTTTAGCGATGAATTTTCTATATATTGCGGGATATTATTGAAGCGAACTAAACTGGGTTGTATTGTGATAGTTTGGAAGATAGAAGTGCCAGGATTCAATTATGTGATTATATTTACGTCGATTGTAATCCTTTCGTTTTCTACTGTCGAGCTGATTGTGAGCCGGATGGCGATATACAGAGTTGTAATTGTGCAATCTTGAATGATGTGTATCGCCACAAATAATCGCATAGGAATCTTGAGTACTTGGATGCGGCACTACCTATCTACGTACCTTACCTACCTTACTCACCTCTACCTGTGTGTATGTACGAGTACGTACTTTCACGCGTTCGACGATTTTTAACCCTGACTCTCGGCCTCACGATCGAGAATTCCGAATGTCTGCAAGGATAAGTGTGTGTATATACTTACCAGGCCATGAACCATCCCATATAAACTCACACATATTGATGTTGCACATAAAGGTGCTCCGGTGAGAAGAGCATCACAGCATCTATGTGCTCGATGAAAGGTCGATGGGCATTCGCAAAGTGCTTTCAGCAAGACGCTACGCTGCATTCGAGACTGCAATATTGTATCCGATATTTTTACAAAAATCGATTGATTTCTATCCCATTCCACTCAATTTACAATGTTTGCCTATTATCTTCTCGGCATAAGTGTTTCAACATTCAACTTCAACATTTTATTGACTCTCTCTATATTATTTCGATCATTATCCTTCTTCTCTCTTTATTTTTTTTATTTTGTTTATTCTTACGTCAGCTGTTAATTCTTCAATCGTAAATATTAACTCATTTCATAGCTTTTCATTTAATCAGTGTATGGGTGATTCTTCATAATATTATGACAAGGAAAAGAAACTCAAAAAATTTTTAAGCTTAATAACATTTTCTGGTAGTATGTCACAAATCTCTTTAGCTTAATAAAAATAGTCGAATAAACATTAAAAAGCAGTAAAAGTGAAAAGAAATGTAACGTAAAAATTGAACAGGATGACACAAATACCTGAATAATTGAAAACTAATAACAAAGTGCAAAACAAAATTCTTTATACAAAATACATAACAGTGAAATACTAACAACAACATATTTTTCAAAGTGGTTGTTCTGTTTCAAGAGATTTGTAATGATTTTATTATTTAGATGTGATTTTTACATAAATTTGCCAGAGAATGGCTTTGCTTATAATTTAAATAATCAGAAAAACTACTAAAATCTCATCAATTCTTAATACTGGCTTCAAAAAGGTATTTAGTAAGAAACATTACAAATAAAAAATAACAGTTTTTGAGCCATCATATACTTTATAATGGTTTTAATAAAAAAGTATAATTAATTAATTTTGTTATTAAAAGAGGTATTATGAATTAATTAAATATCAATGAGATGAATAAATTCTCTAATCTTTTAACAATAATTGAATACTCAATACTGTTTTTAAGTTATTGAGCACACTGAAAAATGGTTTTGATTGATAATGTGATTGTGATAATGAAATTATTCAGGAATATTACATTATTACAATTATTGTATAAGTGTTTGTTGCAAAATAAATATCACAAAAATAAATGATATTAAACACGAAGGTATAAATATTCAAATATTTTGAGGCTAAGTTATAGACCTTGTTTGATTCTGTTTTTTTTTATGAATAAGTTTAATACCTGTTTTACAATTATAGTTTTCGATCATTAAATTAAAGTATTTTCAAGTAAAATTTTTATTAATCTGTAATAAATTATTTTATAATTCCAACTACTTTTATTGCAATTCTAACTGAAATTTGGTGAAGCCAACAAAAATTTCTCAACAAAACTATTTTGTTATGACTACATTGTTAATTTTTCAGTGGCAAAGAATCGAAAGTTCTGAAGTTTCTGAAGAATCTTTGGTTAAACTGGGGAAAAAAACTTGAAGGCTTAATAATACGGAAAAACTTGCAAGTTGTGTTTGCTGCATGTAATTTTCGATCATTTTACATCGAATCACAGGGATTTCGTTGTTAAAATCGCAGTGACACTATACTTTGTGCTGCATGTAAATTTGATAGCAAATCCTTTATTAACCCTTTTCAGTCACAAGGGTCGATATATCGACCACTTTTTTATGCAGTTTTTCTGCGTATAACTCTTGATTGTTTAGATTGAGCTGTGAGTTTTTAGTTTTTGAGATCAAAATGTGGAAAGTTGAAAAATTATTCTTTTTTAATCATAAAACATGTAATAAATTGTGCATTGATAAACTTTAAGTATTAATTTTTACGAAACAATGGGTTTTGATCATGTTCCTGAAGCTCTGAACATTCATTTGAACAAAGTTTTCTTTGTTTCTATTGAAATATGTACACAAATAACTTTTGCACTATAGCTGAATAAAAAGAAAACTTTAATCAATTTTTCAGTAATATAAAATTTAGAAAAAAGTACATCCAAAGAAATGGTTGTATTTGAATCAAAACATTTAGGATATAAGAATTTTTTTTACTTCTTATCGAAATGAAATAAATGTAACTTCTAATGGCTTGGTTTCTTAAAAATAACATTGCCCACTCTTCCATTGAAAAACATTTCATTAAAATGTTTCTCTACTTCAGAAAGAAAAATAATGCACTTGGACTAACTTCTTTTTTTTTGATTGTTTGTACAATTCCTCCTTGAAACGCCCTTTTGTGATATCTTCACAGACTATCGTTTTTTCTACATTTTTCTCCTTTAATTAAAATGCTGTCATAAAATATTACTTTAAACTTTTATAAAACGGAAAATTTTATTGAGTAGAAAAAGAAATTGAAGGTTTCTCGGTAAAGACATAAAATTGTATGTGTGTAATAAATAAGAATTACGTGATAAAATATTGCTTTATCCTTTGTCGAGAAGATATGTAAATAATTTGAGGTAAAATCTTGCAAAGATTTAGCTCACGTTTATTCCCTCCCTTTCACTTTATAAGGATTCCAAGCCTACCGTTTGAATATAATATAACTGACCTTCTATTGGAAAATTAAATAGTAGGGAATCAATTTTCCGTGGCAAAAAGCTTGAAAATTCCTGGCCTAAAGCGAAGAGCTCGAAGATAATGGAAAATAATGAGAGAGATAATGAAACTGTAAATTCACAATTTTTACTGCATCCTCACCATATGAGTTGTATGGTATAAAATATACATAAAAATATCCCTAAACATACGTTTGCATGGTCTATATCCATCCATAATACGCCTCTTTAAAAATAACTGGTATTTAGCATTTATTTCACTCTTTAAAGTCCCTTGACGATAAAACGATTCTTGGGGCAATAAACGTTAGGCGACAGCTTTGGTATGAGTAATAAAAACAACATTTTTTGTATATTAATAATGTAAACTTTTCAAAGGAGTCTGTATTCTGACTCATTATTAACTGCAACGATAAAAATGCTTATTTGATTGTTTACCTGTCGAGATTTTTATCGTTCTGACAAATTAAGAAGAACAAACTGAATTAAACGGAATAAATATATACCTATATACCTGTCGTAATTTTTCAATTATGTTTTTCTTTTTCATCACATGTTAGGCATTATTTATATTTTCCGACTGTGTGCCATTCCGACATAAATTAGTTTTTAATTACTTTTTTAATTCGTCGAGGAAAACTGGGCTAATAGTCTTAGTTAAGAACACCAATATAAGACAATAAGGGATTTTTATGTGGAAAATTCAAAGAAACGACCTAATGAAAAAAAAAGGCGCAGTTACGTTTTATAGCCATTGGCGTTTATGCCCGTTGAGTATCAAGAAATGAGCTCATCAACGTCCTTTGAACATTACCAGATGGGTTACGATTTTTATCCCCTTATAAAAGACTCTTTGACGGCTTGAAAAGTTTATTAAAAACCAGTTTTTCTCCATGCCCATGATCTTTCAACAAGTCTTCTTTGACAAGTGCTTTATATCATAATAATGACTATAGGTACATCTATTTATATATGTTCAAATTCGTTATTCATTTTTGAATTTGCCTTTCCTAAGCATCGTAAAACTTTCAATTACTGTGCGTCTTTTCGAAAAAAATGTTGATTTACGACTAAAAATATACATTTTCTCTCAATGGGAAAATACGTTTGTTGAAAAACAATATTAAATGTTTTTACGGCTCATAATAAGAAGCTGAATAGGGGAAAGTCGCCTTTAACCATAATTTGCAAAAAATTTGTTAGTTAGTGAATTAAAAGAGAAACGATAATGCACCTATATTTATTTTTAATATTTTCTCTAAATAATTGATAAAATTAAAACCTTTATAATTGTTTGAAAGACAATTAATTTTTGTGTTTAAAAAAAAGTCCATTCTAACCCGTATTAGAGTACCTGATATTTTAAGATATTTTAAGCAAAATATATGTCTTTTTAAAGCCCTATATCAGGAAATTTGGTAAAATAAAAGCAAAAAGACAACAAATAGACACCGCACCTTCACAGGGTTAAAAAAATTCCGCTTTAATAATTTTATAAATTCATAGAGCCCGTTTTAGGCGACAGGCTTGTTTTTTTTATATATTTACATTTTTAATTATATAATGTAAATATAAATTATATATTTTTAAGATTTTCAAACATTAGAAAATATTATATTAGATATAATCAATACTTTCATTCCAAATGACATTTAATTTAGAAAATTTCCACTTTGAAAACTAGTTTTTATTTCATCTTTTAAAGTGCTAAAAATACTTTTTCCTCTTATTATTTATATGTTTTTGAAATGTACAAAAAATGCTTCTAAATTAATTAGATACATCTCAACTACATATCTACATACACTTTATTTATTTCAAAGATATTAAAGGGGGGGTCTTAGTCTTATAGGCTACTTTCAATTCGGTTTTTAATTTTTAAACTTATCTGTCATTTATAAAATATTTCGAAACTATATTAAAGTTTAACGTTTGTTTAATGTACAAAGTGCGGAGCTTTATATTGACAAAATGGTTTAACGAAAAGGAAAATAATTGTGTACGTTTCTATGGAATTCACGTGAAAATCGATTAGAAGGGTACGAAAGCCTCAGTTAACGCAGAAACACATTTTACGCAAGAGCGTCAATTGCAAAAGTTCTTACTGTTGCGTAGTAATTAACATCATTTTAAATAGCATTTAAGTTTTAAAAAGGCTTTATAATCTCTATATCCTTGCACACATTACTCTGTATTATCTTTTTATGGAAAATGCAGCCTCATAACAGAAAGAAATTCTCGAGAGAATATGTCCTGGTTAAACTTGCACTTTTCCGAGATAATTGTAAGTTGCACCCTTGAAAAAAGCATTTAAAAAGGTAATAATTTTCAAAGTTAATTTCTAAAATAGCCTACAGAACTGAATTAGATTCTCATCTAGCTTTTCAGAGTAGCATATTTGGTTTCATTTAAGCTTTAATTGAAATACAACTTTATAAAAAAAAAGCTTCATTTGAATTTTGAAGTAACATCCGGAAGTTTGGCTTTTCTGAAACTAAACTAGTTCATTCACTTACGCAAGATCTCTGAGAAAGTTTCTTTCTGCAACTTATTCAGTTTGAGAGTTCTCTCAATTTATTTCGATCCAAACAAGTTATAAAATTCTAACTATATTTTTCAACTGTTATAGAGTAAAAGATTATTCCATAAAACTTTGGAGTATCTTGCCGGAAGACTTCATTTGCTAAATTTTCCGAGCATCACTGTCATTATTCAATACTTTAGACTGTTCGTTCATAACATTTTTTGCTTTTAGTTGCTTTTAAAGTTTCTTAAAGTAGTTATCGTGCGGAAATCCCGGCCAAAAGTTAATATCAGAAATTAGAGAGGTTCATCAATTTATTTTTTGTACCTATTATATAACTTTTGTGAAAATATTTTAGGACAATTCCTTGTTTAACAATAATACAAAATAGTAATAAATATTAATCAAATCAGTTCTTTCTTTTTATAAACAAATTAAATTAATATATTAAAAACGTTTTTATATTAACAATTTTCTTTGAAAGTTCAAAAAAGTTTAGTTATATATATATATATTTTTTTTCTTTTGAAATAACAACCATATGTCAGTGTCTTTCAGTATAAATTTTAATTTAAATAATTGCCTAGTGGAGTTCAATATTTTTTTCTGTTTCCTTTAGCAATTCCATCCTTTTATATGCATATCAGTCGCTCCAAAAAATCATAACTTCCATAAAAACCAATTAAAAGGGTTTTTAAAGCATTCAGTTTAAAAAGGTGGAGTTGTAATTGGCATCCATGAGTTCTTTTATTCACTGCTTTTCAAATTGAATATCAAATTTTTTAAATTCACCACTGTGTGGGTCTAATGTAGCGAGAAAGCTTATTGAATTAATTAAATATTGCTTGAAGCAATTTAATACATAAAATAGATAATACATACATTTAATATATTATATGATTATACTTTAAAATAAAGTTTTCAGATGATTCCTCGAAACGAAATCAATATGTAAACCTTTATTGTTCTTTATAATTATAATATTGCTAATTAGTCGAAAGTCCAATAAACTGATATTTTTATTTTTATTATAATTATTAGATTATTTTAATAATTTAATATATTAAATTAATTTGCTTACAAGTAATTTATAAAATCCGATGAATTTTTAATAACATGCTGTTGAAAATGCAATAACCCCTTGTTGAAAATTTAACACACTCTTAGTTTCAATCAATCAAATTTGATTGTTTGTCAGTCAAATTTGACTGATTCAATCAATGTAGACTCGCTCACTGGTGGACCAATTGAATTGATTGTTTTAAATCAGTCAAACAACGTGATTGATTTGAATCAGTCAAATATACTGAAGAATTCAATCATTTTTGTTGATTTAATAATTCTGCTATAATTTGAATATCTTTTAAGAAAAAACACCTTATTTTTGAAAAATAAAAATACTAAATCAAAATAAACCTTGAATCTCTTTAACTAGTAACATTTTGTCCGTAGTGCAGATTTTTCGTTTTTATTTACTATCCAGAATACTGTTATTTATTATTGATATCGTTTTATAACATTCTTATATCATATGTTGACAAACACAACATACACAATTTAATACTAAACGCTCAACTTACAAATTAAAATATTTGACTCTGAGGGGTCTCGAACGCGCGACCCTTGGGCCTAAAGCCCAACGCTCTAACCATTATGCCATACGCTCAATACATATATTTTACGAACTGTCGTTATAAGCTACGCGCTACTATTATTTCAAAAATATTGTCTAATAACTGTGATTAGTTATAATAATAGTTATAATTAAAAATACTCAACAAAACATAAGGGTATGTTGAAAATACACATTATACAATGTTTATTGTATTTTATAACAATTATTGATTTACCAGTTAAAATGACTGATTTAAGTTTGTAGATAAATTTAACAGACAAATCAGTCATTCTGTTTGACTGATTATCAATCAAATTTAGTTACTGATTGAATCAATCAAAATATTCGATTGAATCACCAATCAACATGATTATTGTGCCAATGAAAATCATTGATTCGACAGTCAAAATCTGCTTGATTGATTCAATCAATCAAATTTTGACTGATTCAAACTAAGAGTGCAGCATTATATTACAAAAGATACATGAGTACACTACAACTATATTGAACAACAACAATTACAATGATCTTTTGTATTTGTAGGAAAATTTACTGATGAAAAACTGGTCGATATATCACGAAGAATTTTATTAAGTTTGAATTGGAAACTTGTAATAAAAATCTAAAGAATTTTTTTAACAATTTTATTTGCTTTTTCAGAACATCAGTATTAAATCATATAACAATGAATTTAATGAACATTGTAAATTTAGAATTTATATTAATTTCAAAAGATTCTATTGCATAAATAATAAAAAATTTAAATTTAAGGCTTAAAAAATGTATGCCACCAGGAAGTGTTAATTTTCTTTATTTATAAATATTTAAGCACTTTTTATGAACCAGTGTAAATTTCAACAGTAGATAATCCATTATAGAACTGTCAGAAGTTGAGGTTATGTTTTGATAGCATTTTCTTGTTTTGAAAGACTTTTTAATTTAGTTTGGTTTGGCTGATGGCTAGGCGTGTATCAAAAGTCAAAAGTGACAAGGTTTCTCGTATTTCTATAATATTTATTTATTATTAAAGAATAATAAACACTCATTTTGATGATTGTGTCAATTAATTGAATTCAGTTTTCAGTCTGAAATAATTACTGTTGAAAATTTTTACTATATCTACTGTTGGGCAATCTTCTCTAATTATATATAGACTTATATCTTAAATTTTGTACTATCAAAATCATGTGTGTAATTGTCATCTATTTTTATTTATTTATTTTTAATTCAAACATGTAGAGAATTGAAGTTCAATAACTCATGTAATTGAAAAATGATTGAATTTTCAAGTGCTTTCTAACAGAGTGGTCTTGTCTTCTTTACAAGAAAAATTGTTATTCACTCTACAATTTTTTTTAAAACACATTTTACTATATATTTTCTTAAACATTTTAATAACCAAAAGCGCGTATTCTACAAACATTAAATTGTATCATGCATACTCATCGTACGTATTTTGAAACAAATTAACCATGCTTAAAAAAAAAATAATTTAAGGTTTCTCTTTCTATTATATATTTACATCATATAGAGAATATTTTTGTCATAATATAATGAGTTAATTCACATGTAATAAATATAATTTGTCTCTAAAATTGCAAATGCAATTAGGTATATTGAAAGAAAGCAATAAGCAAAATTTTTTCAATTATAACTAATAGCTATAATATAATTAGAATTTTGCAATTTACTTGAAACGTTAGAAAGTGTTTATAGAGAGTCTAGAAGTCGCGCTAAAAGTGAAATGCTTTGATTCTCAGCATCTGGAAGATGGCAAGATGCTTTTTCCGAAGGATTTAACTTTCACATTTTCAAATAGAAAAAATCAGGCACGAGGATTTCCTTGTGCTTATCCAACGTGAGTTCACCTAAACTTTCTCCACAAAACGTGTCACATGTGCGGCTTCTTTAAGTATAAACTAACGTTTTCGTCTACCCAATTTCCTGTTGTGCGTCTTCCAAAACTTGAAATTACATACAACTTTAAGGGCAGTATGTGTAAAGAAAGCCTGGGGTAATCATATAGTCCGCCTGTAGCCACTCCCTCGCGTTTTGAAGCCTTATACCTTTACCTGAGATGCTTTGGATCAGCTTTCAACGATTTAATTGTAGTAGATGGGTGTTGCTATCCAGCCGCTTTAGCCCTCCTAGCGCTTAAATCGATCACGACCAACTATATCATTTTAAAAGAGAAAATGAACATTTAGTTTGATTATTACAAATATAAGAGTCAGTGATAAACGATTACACGCAATGTGTTACTCAATTCACGTGTATTACGAAAAGTAATCTTTTCAATAATAATTATACTGAGGTTATGAGTTTTTGCCTCAATCAAAGATCATTTATCTTCTGACAGAAAAGCAAAGAATTGATTATATAATTCTCTGAGTACTGTCTCTGAATGATTAATTCATTCGGTATTTGTTTATTTTTGAAAGTTTACTGTTTAGTTAATAGTTGATACTTTTTTGTTTTTTTCGACAATTTATTACCACTGTTGAAAGTTTACGTTCTAGTTAGTAGTTAACACTTTTCTCGAAAATTTATTATGTTTGTTGAAAGTTTAGCCTTTTGTTTCAAGACAAACGACTCTGACGAAACCGATGGGACTAAAATACAATTTTTGAAAATACTCTAAATTTAAGAAATTCACGCCATATTGCTCAAGATTCTAGTATAGAAAACAAAGTTATAAATTCATCAAAAAGTTTAGATTTATTTTCTAAATTCAAGATTTGAAGAAAGAAAAAAAGTATTAAAAATGTGTAACAGTACTTTAGTTTGTGTTATAAGTTACTCTTAAATTGAATTATAATCCGTTTTCATCTCTCTCTAATTCTCAATTTCGATTTCAGGTATCTGGACCATTGATCGATTCTGTGGCAAGGCGAGGAATGGATCATCGCTTATCGAAGATTGTCTGAGATAATGACCAAGGAGAACCGCAGCGATCAGAGGATCTTTCATGGACGAATATCTGCAGCTCGATGAACTTGGGTTGGCCTGGTGCGTTAAAGTCTCCGCACACCTATCCGTTCCCGAGAAAGAGAAACCAAGCAAGAAAAGTAGTGCGTTCAAAGGACTTTATTTGGTCTGTTCGACAACAGAGTAGTGCAATACGTAAAAGACATGAACCAATTGTCAAGTTCATCACATGAAGAGAGGAGCATTCTAGTGATATCAAATTCTACAAATTTGTGATAAATAGTAACCTAAGTTGATTAAGTAGTCATTTTAAATTGTTGGAGATTACCAGGGTCTTATAATACGTAAAACCTACGAGATATTACCAAGGCTTGGACAAACCGTACTCAGAATTTTAGACTACACAAGTACTTAATCTCATTTATTTGTGGATCTGACGTTTGAAATACTTTGGACAAGAATGAAGAGAATCTCAAGACCAAGATCTTAACATTCTCAAGTTTAGTGGCTCAAGAATTCATCCTCTATTTCTTGATAGCTTACAATGACTCTAACAATGTCGAGAGCGCTTGTTCTTGTTAGTGCGATTCTTTCCTCGGTTTCCGCTTTGGGAACTAATGATGGGGGACCCAACAGTCCGGTTTTCAATTTGGACGGGACAGCCTTAGAGAAGAACATTGCGGCGGTCATTATCAAAGTGGCGCACAGCTCCGCGACAACGAAACGGAGTGTTCCTGCATTCGAGCCTCAGGTTTCGGCCAGTACAACACTGTCAACAGTTCCCTCGCCCCTGTCCACCACCTGGGCAGCTCTATCTGTCAGGAATCCCGTGTCAAGAGCAACTCCTTCACCTGTCTTTCGGGAGCAACCGTCCTACGCTCCACCTTCTAAATCCTTTTTCACACCTCCTCTGCCACCGGAGCTCTCGAATCCCTTCGCTGATAAACCAACGTTGAGGGGGACACACTACGATCCCCATGTGGTCCAGCGGAGGCCAGTGCCACCTCCGAGTGGCACTCCAGCGCACGAGAGAATACCAATAAGACCACCGGATCTCATTCAAGGTCCCTCACAGCTCCCTGAGCGATCCCCTGCCAAAAGCAAAACCCATAATTTAAGTAAAGAGCAGAAGAGCTTTGAAGCTTCTGAGCCAGAGAAGAGAAACAGCTCCAATGAATTTGCTCCTACTTTACATTATCCCAGTATTTCGAGAATTTTGTCCGGGAGTAATGGCAGGAAACAAGACATTCCCGAGATTCTTCTTAAGCCGCTACCAACCAAGAGTCCAGTGCAAAACATCTCGCCGATTTTCACCACGGAGAGAACTACAACAACCACTACTATCAGGACAACAACCATGTCCAATTCTGTGACAAATCCTATTATATTTAATCTCCCAAATACGAGGCGGCAGGATGAGTTCGAGGATAAAGAAGATATGGATCGGGTAAATTTATTATTTCTTTTATTAAATCAGACCTTTTCAATTTTAAAGGGGGAGGGGGGGGGGGCACCGCGGAAATTATTGGAAAATTTCATGGAAAGTTACTTTAAATACAAATTCAACTCTATTCAATTTTTCTTAATTGTCAATACTTTTTACATCGAATTCATTAAATGGAATTTCTATCTAATAACATTTACATAACCTCAAATTTCTGTTAATTAAAAAGTATCTTTAATCTTACAAATTAAATGTCTACTAAATAAAATCTTAGTACATTTGCTATTATTTTAACACCAGGGTCGAAAAATAAAATTAATTTAAATAATTATTATTATAAATAAAAATACGAATGAATTAAATTTTAATAAATAAATATTTAAATAAATGAAAATTATCTATCATTAAAATTCTCTTAAAATTTTGTTCGTATTAATCTATTTCTATTATTATTATTTTCGCGATAATCTCTGATTAGTCAATTTAAACATTCGTACTGAAATCTTTCTGTTGGAAGTTTGTTTGGCCATTCGCAATGTCGGACAAATTAAAATTCATCTTTCTAAGAATTCTATCAAATTCATATCAATTCTGGCAAATAAAAATGCGGTTAAATAGAGGTTCAGTTAAATGGAAACTCTGTCATTTAAAGATTCGACTCACTTAAAATTCTGTTTAATAATAAAATTTACAAATTAAAATTAGCTTCAATTAGGATTCATTTAAATAAAAACTTTGTTAAAGAGAAATTCTTCAATTTAAAAATCCTGAAAAATAGAAATTCGGTGCCTTAAAAATTATGTTGAGTAAGAATTCGGATTAATTTAAATTCGATTGAAAACAAATTCAAAAAATGAAAATTCGTCTAAAAGAAAATTCTACATAATAAAATTCGGTGGAATGAAAGTTCTCATTAATGAATTTTCTGCAATTTGTAAAAATATTGAATTAGTGAGCCAGTTTACACCATTGGAGAAATATACTCACTAGAGTAAAATACTCCCACTTATTCGTTCTAAAAGTGAGAATTTCTCTCATCTCCCTATTTTCTCACTTGAAAGAGAAAAATACTCACTTCCTGAACGAATAATAGGTGCGATTATTTACACCCGTGGCTACATTTCTTTCTTGGTGTAAACTAGCTCAGTTTCTTTTAAGCACCTTTTTTCATCTAAAATACCGTTTTTCACCAAACTTTTCTTTCGTGTTCGAAATGCAACTTTATGAATAAAAAAATCATATACTCATCTCATAACGAATTGATTGATCTATGTTCTAAGGAAAGCATAACCAAAATTTCGTACAATATTTCATGATTTTCAAGTTTTTTTAAAATGGAAATCATTTTTTTTCTACAATTTTAAAAATTGTAATTTATAACCTTAGTCTTTATTTAAAAAAATATTCTAGATTAAAAAACGAACCAGTTGGATCCATATAAAATGTACATTTTATCCGGAATCAACTTGAATTAAACTAAATTCCAATTTACATAATTTTCAAACTTCAATTCTAGTCGGTTTAATTTTTGTTTGATTAAAATTTTTAATGATTTAAATTTTCAAGGAATCAAAATTCATTATAGTCCATATCTCAACTTATCCAATCTTGAATAAATGTTATTTTGAAACTTTTACTAAAAGTATGAAATTCCTTGCTATTTTTCTTGAATTTGAATTGATGTTGCCAGTTTTTAATTCATTTCAAGAAATTTTCAATTCTGTAACTAATTTTTGAATTCTTGTTAGGAAGTGTCAAAAGTTAAATACATCTAAAGTTTTAAGTCTTGAAATTAGGAGCTCTTAAATTTTTATGAACTATCTATCCTGATTTCATCTCGGGACCACAAATACCCTCACTTTTGGTTAGAGTAAAATAAGTTTATATTTCAATTTTATTGACCCAGTTATTCCTTTCCTTGGTAGGTGCTCAATTATTAACAATTGTTTTTTATTTTAAAAAAATAATTAGACAATTAATATTGTTGTCCTATGTTAAAACTTTGCTATAATAGTTGGATATTTAACCCTATAAATTTTTAACCCATCAAAAAAAAAAAAAAAAAATTATATTCCTAAAGTGTCGTAAAATATCCTAAAGTGCATTAAAATATTCAAAAGTAATTTAGTCCGAGTTTTTCTTAGCTTTCCCTTTTTTTTTGTTTGATACTCTAGTTTATAAAATTAGCCGTATGCATTTTAAATGGTGTCCTAAAAATTAAAGTCAATTCCCAAATGATTTTCTAAACTTCATCTGGGAGCAATGCTAGACGATGAAAAGTTTACACCGTCAACAAAGTATAGATCGTTAAAAGTGTCGACAATCTCTGTCTACCCTGCATAGTATTAAAACTTGTTTTCAAACTTTCATCGTAGAGCTTCATAAGTCCATATTCCTTAGAGCATAGCGAGTCTCTAATTTTAGCATGTTCTCATCCCAACTACTTGTTTGCTTTTCTTTAAAGAAAGGATTCTCCTTGACACACGCAAAAGTGTTGCTTTGATTTCTGATTCTTCTCTCTTTATGCTTATGTCTTCAATTTATAATTCAGTAGTTGCCCTCGTATCTGCTTTCTATAAGTAAAGTTACTGCTTATTTGCTTTCTTTAACTGAAGTTCATCCTTATTTCTGTTTTCCTTCAAAGAAGTTAGTCCATTTACTTTTTTTTTGTTTTTGTAAAACTGGTCTATCTAATTTTTAAACTAAAGTCTATTCATTTTCTGTAAGTGTAGTTTGTTTATTTTCCTTAAGTGCTGTTTATTTCTTCTCTTTTTTTTCATTATTTATTTTCTTGAACTAAAGTTTATTTTTTTCATATCAAAGTTTGTTTATTTACTTTCGGCAAAGTTAGTTTATCTTAAGCATAAAATAACACAGGACTACAAAAAAATTGAAATTTTTACAATTTTAAATATGATTTTCTGACGTATTTTGAAGCGCTGAAACCGAATCTAAAGTCAGGTCCACATCAAGGTTGTTTCTGACTTGCAAAACATGTCTAATCAAAGCCGTGCCACAAAATTCTCTTGCACTTCTATCAGGGGGGTTTTTGAGAGGACTAATTTAGGATTTGAAGTCGGACTTGGAAAAATTCAAAATGGTGGATCTAATGTTGTTATTTCGTAAAAATATAATAATTTTTTAAAAATTTAACAGCCATATTGTATCCTTCATTTTTAAATTTCTATATCTGACTTTAAATCCGTAATCAGCAACCTTGACAATTTTCTTTTATCATTCTTTGATTTTTTAATGAATTTTCTAATGTAATAATCATGTTTATATTTCTTTGAAATTTTAAGAAACTAAAATTTTTTTGAACAATTAAAAAAATTTTTAATTTAATTATTTAGTATTTTGTTTTTTTATCGGTATTTTTACACAGTTTCTTAATTCTTATCACTTTTTGAAAATTTTCGTCTCTTTTGCTTATGATTTTTGTGTGTTTTAGATTTCCTTCATTTTACGCAAATTATTTCAGTTTATTTTATATATAATTTTATTTTTATAACGTTTCGCATAATTTATTTATTTTCTCGTTGATTTTCTTTTCTATTTTGATAACTTAAGGGGGAAGAAGAGAATTCAATTTTGTCTTCATTTATCTGATTGTTAGTACTAGTATACTAGTATAATTTTTACTTATCTTTTTACATTTCCCTATTTTATTCTTACTGTTTTCTATTTTGATATTTATTTTCCACTATTTTTATATGTTTCAACACTTCGTAATATTTTCATAGTTTGTTCAACTTTTTTTTTTTGAAGATTTTCTCCATTTTTCAATATATTGCTTTATTTCTATTTTATCTCTTTAAGTATTAATTGGTTCCAATTTACTAATAATCCGATTTAAATTTATCAAATATTCAATCTATGCAAATTTCAATCGTCCAAATTCCCATTCTTTTTGAGAATTTTTTTAGCTTTTATGAAATAAGAAACAAAATTAAACTTTCATACGTATTACGTTTAAAGATGTTTTTTATTCATTTGAAAATAAGTAATCTCACAATTATGATTGATATTTGCCTTGTAAAAATTAAATTCTTTTTCTTGGGCTTGAGTAGTTAATCCTTATTTATTTTGCTAAGAGTAAAAAACGTCATTTCTCTTGAAATTGTGTTAAGTTGTAAAGAAACAAAATTCATGCACTGATTGTTTGAAATTGTTGTATTAATTGATAATTTTTATTTGCAGGACTTAAAGAACGACAACGAAAGTGTGTTCAAGACCGAGAATATCGAGGCCGTGGATGGCGAGCGACTTCTTTATCCGCAGCCGCAACCTCCGATTCCTTCGAAAGAAGGACCTATCGAGGACGACAGAGTAATACCACACAGAGATCCATTCCCCGTGGATCCAAGCTGGAGGATTGCCTGGTCTTTGCACGTTTACATCGCAGCCATAAGTTTTACACTGATGGCTCTTTATTCGATATACAAAATAGTTCGCTTCAACGATGCAACAAATCTCTTTACTCAGTCGTACTTCCTTACAGTACATTTGCTGCTGACAACTGTCTGTACCCTGAGGTGTTTTCACCTCTTTTACGACGCAAACAATCTCTCCGGAACATTGCACAACTCATTATCCGGAGTTTTGATGTATCTACCATCACCAATGCTCTCAACAGCTTTTGCCACTCTTGTCCTCTACCTGACTAGGTGTTCAGAGGCCCCTTCTTTCAACAACAAATACTTCTCTCCAACGGCAGTTCTTTCTTACGCGATGGTACATGTAGTCCTCTGTATCTCCCTTCACGTTTCCAGTCCTCTTCTGGGCTATCACGACGAGGCGAAAATTCTGCCCCTCATCTGCCAATGTATTTTCATCATTGTCTGCATGGTCCTGGGACTCTGCTACATGTACGTGTATCGTGTGATTCGCTCCCAGATTCACATTACCACCAATAAATCGATAAACAATCACGTAGCTGCCGACCCAATGGCCATGGCTCTCAATACCGCCATCACAACATCCATTGCCACCGCGCTTCTTTTCATTCTCATGGGATCGGTGCAACTGTTTGACTGCATCTTTGGAGTCCAGGAGAGGTCGACCCTGTATCATCACTCCTGGCTCTGGTGGGGCTGGCAGTCTTCCGTCCGACTGCTGGAGCTCACCATGTGTGGCCTGATGGCCTGGGTGTCAAGCTTGTCGCAGTATCCACTTCGGGAGAAACAGCTTCAGCAACATTCGGCTCACTCGGGATTTGCCCTCTTTCCCTGTGGAAGTTCTACCTCGACCGAAAATATGGATGATGTTTTGTATCCAGCTATTTGCAGTACCAATCAGGCGATTCAAAATTACACCATGAGGACTGGGAAGCAGGTTTATGACGACAGTTATCCGCTCAATACTCTACCCGAACATCTCAATATATCAGGAACTTTCGAGAGGCATTCCATAAGGAAGTCGGGGACCATGGGACATTTCCCTCACGAGGGCAGAGGATCCATGAATCGACACGGCAACGGAATTCAGACGATGAAAAATCTTGATAATCGTGGAAGGCACACGCCGACGCAGCCAGGGTTGCATGAACAGGCGCCAACCACAGGATCAACCATGCTAGTCGCAGAAGATGGTTTTGTCAGGTTTAGAAGTATTGGGGCTGAGGAAGATGAAGTGTCCGACTCTCAGAGTATTGTTGGTACACATGGAAGAGGAAGCTCTCTGGCGGGAAGTGTCAGGTACAATGCCAAGCACCCTCATCCCCATCAACACCAACACGCAGTTCAACATGCCCACCAACATCATCACTCGCTACAGCACTCACATCCTAATCAGGGACAGTATCAGGCACACCACCCTATGCATCATCAGGTGTATAATAATACGTAGGTGTTAAGAGCCTCAGGAGTGTTAGCGGCCGTTAATCCTGGCTCCTGGTGTCGCTCGTCTAATAGGTAAGCATCTCAAAAATTTTTCTCATTTTATGGCGTCTCTACAATGGATCTAGTTGGGATAGTCACGCATGTCGATACGCGCGTATCAATGATCAAGAAATAATTACTCACTGTTTACTTCATAACTAAAATAATTATTAATTTACTCAAATTTAACTAATTCTGGAGTTGTTATGAACTTTTTAGTAAATATTTAATAGTTCTTTAGGGTTAGGAACTATGCGCGCGCATCTACATGAGTGTTGATTCTAACTACATCTATTGTAGAGACACCATTATATTTTGCGATTTGAAAACTAAAGTATTAACCCCTTCACTGCGACTGACCTCTATAAGGCCAAAAATAAATCGTGCCACCAGTGTGTTATAGTACAGTGTGTCAAAAAAAAGTTTTTTTTTTTCTTAAGTCTCTCCCCTTAAAAACATTTCATTTAGTGATAAAATAATTGTCTGTTTTTGTAGATCTTTAAAAAATGTTTTAATCTCGGTCCAGGGCCTTTGAAATACATATCTTTAATCATCAGCCAATCCAAAAATGGGTAATGTTATGTAATTCGCTTAGTCTACTAGGGTTTTTGAAGTTGCTGAACACGAATTTGACATTAGGTTTTTCTTTTAGGGTTTTTGAGTTCGCTGAACGCGATTAGCTGATGATTGAAGATAGTTCAAAGACCCTAGACCGAAAGTTGTTAAAAATCTGCAAAAATTTGACAATTATATTATCACTAAATGAAAAGTTTTTAAGGGGTGAGGCTTCAGAAAAAAACCTTTTTCTTTTAACACACTCTAGTGTATAACCATAACGGGCCATCTAAAAAAAAATATTTTACTCAATACGAAATGACTTAAAAATGGTTACTCGAGAGTTTTTGGGGTCACTGAATCCGAATCTATATTTAAAAATCCAAAATGGCGGCTTCAAAATGGCGACCAAGAAATTTTTAGTTCAACTGATTTGTCTAAAAATACTTATTTGGGGGTTTTTTGGCTCGCTGAATCCAAATCTACCGTCAAAATTCAAAAATTGAAAATGCCGACTTTAAAATATCTACTTAAAAAAATTAATAGTTAAAGAATCTGACTAAAAACATTAATTCAATGGTTTTTGAGGTCTTTGATTATTATCTATACACATCATTTTTAGAAATATATATAAAACTTGTTTTCTACAAGTTCTGCTTCTTGGGTGTCAAATTACAAATTTTTTGGGCTGAATAAACTTATTTTATAAAGCACTTGCGTAAAATAGAATTATTGCAAATCTTTGTTTAATAAAATCTTTTTCTTAATATAAATTTAACAGTGACAGATCGATTTTTAAGGTTCTTATTACGTTGATTTTGTGTTTATCTCTACTTCTTGGAGAAAATCAAAAATTAATTTTTTTGAACATTTTTCCAATTTTTTATTCTCTTTAGGTGTCACCACTTTTTGATCAATTTTGAATTACATATTTACATTCTAATAAATTGGTTTCCAATGAAAAATATTAACCGAGAGGAGGAAAATAAAGCTATATTTATCAATAACAGACAAAAAGTGCCGTTTGAATATCTCTCAATTAAACCTGTCATCTGAAAAATTTTATATTGGTGTATGCTTTTAAATTTTAAACTATGTAGTTGAATATTAAATTTTCATTCAATTTGTTTATTTGATTTTTGTTAAACTTTACACTGTTAAACTCTATAAAAGTTTATTTTATGCAACATTAAACTCAGAATTGTAAATTTAACTTTAAATTACATTTTTATGAGACTTGTTTTTCGGAAGTAAAAATTTCAATTTGATAAAATAACTTTGTTAAACTAAACTTTATATGTGGATTATTTAATTAAATGTTTCTCTTTGGTTATGGACAACAGTTTAATTGTACCTTAATTTTACCTTAATTAAGGTAATAAATTTAAGGTAATAAAATTAAGGTAATAAAATTAAAAGATTAAAAAATTAATGAAAATTCCAATAAATGAAAATTCTTAACTTTGCATATTAATTTGTTCTATGTAACGTTTTCTAGTCACCATTTTGTAACCTAAATAATTTGCATTTTAACCGACAAATTTAAAAACAATTATGTGTCTCTATCATTAATTTCTATAGAAAATAACACTTTATAATTAAATCGTTCCGAATTTAACTTTAATTTTGCATGAAAAAGTCTGTGTATAATTTAATAAAACTGAAATAAATCACTTTGTGTAGAATTGAACATATTTAATCATATCGTATTAACAATTAATTCGTAAAGAGTTTGACGCTATAGAATTTAACAAAATACAAATAAATTGCAATGAGCAAGATTTAAGAGCGTGTAATGATTTAATCGTTTTAAACATTTATATTTCATAAAATAGATATATATATATGCTACATGCTTGAAGAATTTTATTGTATGGCCAATTTTTGGACAATGAAAATGAACAATTATTGCATTAATGATAATAAAATTTTATTTCCTAAAATACTTTTACAATTTTTTTTCCAATTTTCATAAGTAAAACATTTAACAATTATATTAATTTTTATCTATTTTTTTATAATGTATATAAATTTTAACTGGTGTAATTTTTTTTATTGATAAAGACTAATATTGATGAAATTTTTGATTGATTTTTAATTTATTGATTTTAATTTCGTTTTATTATAATCTTAATTAATCCCAAACTTGCATCTAATCACATTTTAATGTAAAGGAATACAAAAAAGTATTTTATTTACAAAGAACTTTCAAACGGTTATTTTTGTTCATAAATTCGAACGTAGTTAATCACCAGTATTCAATAATTGAATATTTTGAGCAGGCTTTTATGATTGAAATCTTACATATAAAATATAAATTATTTAACTATCATAAAATTGATTTATTTTATTTTATTTAAAAGCCTTTAATGTATTAAGTTTTAAATATGCATTTCTTCTCATTTTGAAATTTATCAATTGTTCAAGACGTTAATGTTTTTATTATTTTCTGTTGCAGTGTTTACCAAGAATGCCACCATGTGTAAAACGTCCTACAAGGATGAAGCAACATTTTGGTCATCGAGTGTTTGTCGTGCAACACGACATGAAACATTCATTTTATCTATTCATTGTAAGATACGACCCGTGTATAAATTAAGTCTTACAATTTTCTGGTCCCATTTTCATACGAAAAATGAACAAATTAGTCCATCGAAACGATATTTATTTTGACTTTGAAAAAGTCAAGAAACTTTTTATAAATTAATCGAAATCCTTCGCTTCACTAAGGGTAGTCACGTGATGTTTCAAGTTTTCATCTTGTACTTGGCGCATAGTACTTAATGCAACTCTTAAGAGTAGCAGATACGGATTTTTTAAGCCCGCGCATAGAATGCTTATATCCAATGAATCAATGAATGTATCCGTCGTTGTGCGATTCGAAAAGAAGATATTCTAGATTTTTTATTTATTTTAATAGGTACTTGCAAACGATTGCAATTACGTCTTTATTTTGTGATAATTGCCAAGGAAATTACATGCGGCAATTATATTTAAATTGACTATTTCCGACCAATTATGTGCTGAGGTACAAGACTGATTTCCTTAAGTCTTTCACGTAAAGCGATCGATATAGATGATTTCTCTTTTACTTGAGTAATTAAAGATATTATTATTTTTTTTAATTTTTGACAAATATAGAGTTTTTATTTCTAATACAAACAAGTTTAAAAGAAAACGTGAAAAATTGAATGGAAAGAGATTTAAAAAAACTATAAACAAAATAGTAGAAAACATGAAATACAAAGAATTATTTTTCTAAAAGTAGTTACTTTTTATTTAATTCAGAGAAAAGGTTCGCAATACCAGTGTTTAAAAAAGTTTCTTTTTTGCGAATTTTCTGCTGATTTTTATTTATTTTTATAGAAATTGAACGAGTACTTAAAATATTTAATTTTTGTGTCAGTGAAACTGATCATTCTTCTTTTCGTATCGTACTGAATTCATCATTTACGTTGAAACGTAATTTATATAAACGTGTACGTGATTTTTCTAGCTATGGCCAACGGGGTCCAAATGTGACGTTCAAGATTCCGAATGTTTCATAAGTAATCGAATTTAAAATCGTGCTTGTGTCGAATCGAAAGACGTTTTGTACAGTATAGTTAAATTATCGCTCAGTAAGTCATAAGGTTTAGTTAGCTTTTCGAAAATAGATTAAGTTATTCTGTAATATATTAAGTTACATTTCGAATAGTAGATATTATATTTATGAATTGAAGACTCTGCGATTAATTGTTAATTTAACTGGTGTGATTGAGAGGAATATCTGTTGCGTTTGAAAGACGAAATTATGAATGGTAATGTAAGAAAAGAGACAAGAATGACATTAATTTTAGTTTCAAGCACCGGCCAGCATTTCTAGAGTATTTCTTGAAGACTATGGTACAAAGTAGCATTTCTACTTTTACTCAGTACTATTTTATGTCTCGTTTATGTTTATATATGTAAAATGTAAATATGATACACTTACTCTTTAAGAGTAAACCAATCTTAAAAAACACTTTTAAGTATGACTTGAGTGTAATTCTTTAAATACATATGCCAGTGTGAAATAATGCCTCTGTACTGTTTAGTGTGGTTCTTAAAAATACTATTTTTTTCTCTCTCGAATTCTCAAGACAATATCCAACAAGACAAATTATTTAACGTTTATTATTTATTTTAAAAATTTAATGTGCATTTTATTTATTTTAATTTGTATTTTTTTAAAATGAGTTAAAAAAGTTGATTAATTTTTAAGAACAACACTAAAATTAATATTGACATGAAACTAGAATGACTATTGATAGTGACATAAAACACATTTTGAATTTGTTCTTTTACCGATGAATAATTTCACGAATATCAATTAGTTTCTTGCGCTTTACACTTGTGTTATTATATAGTAGCAATAGTTATTCTTCTTAACATAACCGTACCGCAATTATTACGAATTGATAATGAAAAAGTTGTTTCATACACATTATTATCCCTAACAAATGCCTCGCATTTTCAGTGCGAATACAAGTGAATTTGTTCTTAAGAATTTTCGATATTTGAAAGAATTTTTATTGATGTTTCGCGATGATAACATATTAGTATATCGGATTTAAAACCGATCTGTATGGAAAAATATATCTCAATATTATATGACATTCTTACATGTAATAATGCAAGTTTTTATCTCAAGTTTTCGAAAGAAAAAGTTAATAATAATAAACATTCCATCTTTTACACATCGCCTAGGATAAGAATGCGTAAAATGAGAAAAATGCTTATATGAACAAATGTGAGTCCTTTGTAAGGGTAAACATTTCCGTTTGATTTTAGCAAGTTTAAAAGCGCAGAATTTTTTTCAAGAAATAAAGAAAGAAAAAAGTGAGAAATAATAGCTCTTGTGCAAGCTATAATTATAAACGAAAAAGATGCTTATGTATTCGGAAACTGTAAAAACTGTATAATAACTGTACAAAATAATAACTATATCAATCATATATTTCTTGTTTTCAATATTACACCTTTCTTTTAATTTCTTATAACTAAATTTAATATAAATTTATAAACAGGATGTCTACTAATCGAGAAAACCGAGAAATAGACGGGAAATGAAATGTAATTGTGAACCTTACTATAGTTTATACTAAAAGTAGAAGTTTAAAAAGTAAAAGAATTTTTTTTTCTTAAATTTTGAAAATTAATTATTATTATTATTGTTGATTAATTAATTACATAAATAATGAAAAGATAGTATTTGTTAAATCATTTATTTATAATAAGCAATTTAATATTAAGGACCGGGAAATGACCAAGAATTTTAAGAACCAAATTTAGTAGACAACTTGATTATAAAAGACCGAATCAATTTCAAACCATGCAGGCAGTCTGATAATGCATTGAAAATTAACTTAAAATAAAAGTATGTTTTTCTGCTCGAAAAATAAAGAGACACGTATTTTTTAAAATTTTTATAAATTTATTTTTTAATTTTTACGATTTTTTAAAGATTTTAACAAAAAAAAACGAATCTTGCAATTTACACATTTTTAAAGCTTTTTAGTTACTCCTTGGCTCATTTTTATATATTTTTTATGCTTTTTAAAAATTTATCAAGAAAAGTCAAAAATATTGATAAACAAAAATAATACTTTGATTTTTTGGAAAAACAAAAACATTTTATCTCAAAAACGCCACCTTCTTTTTACTTAAAATTTTCAGGGTTTATAGCTACTTAAGTGTACTACTCACCACAAAAATTGCATTTAGTATTTTTTTTGTTTCTTGGGAGAACAAAATTATTTTCTATTTTTTCTTAAAAACCTCTTGAATCTCGCAATATTTAAGATTGATTTTATTAAAAATTTTTGAGTTTTGTAAGATTTTGTAATTTGCATGTAAACAATTTGCTATTATAATATTTCTATATTGGTATATGTATAAAATACGTTCCATAGACCTAATATTAAACAAAAATTTTATGAAAATTTAAAAAAAATACGAGTCTTTTTATTTTTTGAGCAGCAAAAGTAAAGTTAATTCTCGATGCACTATCGGACTGATTGCGTGATTTGAAATGGATTCGGTCAAAAATGTTTTGCATGATTTTTATGCTGGTGAAACTGATCAAGTGAAAAATCGCGCCTGAAATATGGCAACTTTCACCCAACATAACCCTGTTGAATATCTTTCTTGGGTACTTTAATGTCGATCGAGTTACATCCGCTTTTGTAGAAAAAAACTTTACTAATTAATTTTATCTCAAATTTTGTTAACAATATTTATTTTAAAATGAATAATAATAAAATTTCAATATTATATTTTCTTCGTCAACGAATTTGGGGGTTTATGTAGTCGCTTACGAATCTGAAATCAAATTTAAAAAATATGAAATGTCGGATCCAATATGGAAATGTTTTTTTAAATTAATACTATTAATACGTGTAGATACTACTTATTTGGGGGTTTTGAAGCTACTAATTAATCTAGTCATTATTAAAAAATTGTTAATGGCGGAAAATTGTTTTTTATTAAGACGCATGAATAAGTTCTAAAATTCATTAGTTAGAATTTCCAGTTTACTGCATTCATTGGATAGCATTTTCTTTTAACCAAATTTTTATTTTACAAAAATATGTTTTCAATCGACTGTGAATTAATTCGAATCCTTTCTTAACAAAATTTTTTCATCGAATCTATATTCAACAATTTTTTTGGCTCAAAGTAAAATTTTGATGTTGATTAATATAAAGTGATAAAATAACTATTGGAAAATAAATATTTTTAGAGTCGATTACTCCAAAAGTTGTGATAAATCAAATTGTAAGTTATAATAACTAATTATCCAGATAATATTTTCAGAGAATTAGTAAATCAAATTAATAAATAATATAAAGACAATTCATAATTTATTGGTCCAATCATAAATAAAAAATATATATATATGTATATATAAACGCAAAAGCTCCTAAGCCCACGTTATATTATCCTAATAAATATTACAACAGAATAATTAAGAGAATCTTTTTTTCCTTTTATTGAAAGACGAAAGAAGAGTAAATTTAATAGAACTGCATCAGGAAAGTAGATAATAGTGTAATCTGCAATAGATAATTATAAAGACAATCATTGGTCAAATTTTTACCAAATAGCAGTAGAGGTTGAGGCTAAACTTTTAAACCTTTTAAAATTAGTTAACTGTCGTTTGTATTGTACAATTATTTTAGGCATCAAATTTAATTTCGTTGTAAAAATATATGTACATATTTAAAAATAAATACACTGAAAAACAAGTGTCTCCAAATGTCCCATTTTAAGACGTTTGGTCCCTATATTTAAAACATTTAAAATGTCTTGTATCCACATATTTGAAGTACATAATGTAACTAATTTTGAAATTTCCATTTTCTCATTTTCCACGTTTCCAGTAACATAGAGATGCTTCTAGCGTTTTAAAATAACACGTGAAGTAAAATCAAGTGTCTTAATTTAAAACACATTTTATATCTCAACGATTCAAAACACCGTAAGTTTTGAAGTCATTTTGAGTCACTAAGAAAATACTGTTTTTGCAGTGTAATTATAAAAGAATTGTATCAGGAGAACATCTGTTACAGAGAGTATAAGCATATCATTTGAGGTAAAAAAATTACATTATATTATTTTAATACTTTAAAGATTTTATGGTATAATTATTTAACCTAATGATTTTGATAAATAATTTAGAAAAGTACATAAAAACTGGAGGTATTGCAACAGGATAATAAGTATGAAGGTTGTATAATAGATGCGATGAAAACAACCTTTGGTTAAATATTTATAAATAGCAGAACAAATAATTGAAGCTAAATACATAATTATGTGACGTGGGTTATGAAGAAAAGAACCTAAGAAGCAACAAATTTTGGGTTATGTTTGTGATTTTTGGAATTAAAATTCACAATGAAAATTAACTCTCAATACAAATCATAGATGTTGTCTTCATTCCTAAAAGCTTCTTTTGATGATTTTCTGGATGCTTCTTTTGGGGACTTCCCGAAAGCTTTCTTTAGAAACCTCGAGGAAGCTACCTTTTAAATCTGCTTGAAAACTTCCTAGATACTTTCATGAAGTTTCCATTAAAAAATGTATGTTAATTTTTATTTCCAGAAATAAGAAGAAATAATTTTCCTAATTATTGCAAGCACGTTAAGTATTAAGGGGAGGCACCGGTGAAATTTCAACATTTTATCATCGCGTTGTTTAAAGGTGACAAACTTTATCCTTAGCAACATTTTGAATTTAAAATTCTCCTATAGTGATAAAATTAAAAACAAATTTTGGGCGAGTTATAGAATTTTCAATTTTTTTTTAAATCAAATGTTTCTTAAATCAATACGTAACAGGATGACCACAAAAATCAATTTACAAATTTCCCTGACATTTTACTGACTTTTCCCTGACGTAAAATTTTTATTATAAGTAATCAACACACAGCTAATATAAAATACAATTTTGCTTTGTTCTTAAAAGCAGGGCTGACAAAAATCATGATTTAAAAAAAAGAAAAAAAAATACGGTTTTTTTATTTAAATCAAAAATTGATTTTATTTTTAATCTAATCAATATATAAAATCTCCAAATGTTTATTTGTAGGTAGTTTAATAAAGAAATGAAGAGTTTTTTTTTAAAAAACAACACAAGAATAAAACAGCGACATAAAAATATATAAAAAATAGAAACTCTTTTCAAAAATTAAACTATGTACGGACATTTTTTTTAAAATAAAAATTAATAAATAAGAAGATAATTAAAAAAAAACGTTAAAATATATTAGGTACTAAAAAGAAAAAAATTTTAAAATTAGAAAATTAGAGAATAATTTTACAAATTAAATAAAAAAAAATGAATATAATTTTGGAAAATTTTAAAAAACTTTAGAAGGAAAAGAAATTCTATGAAATAGAAGAATGATGTTAAAATGAGAATATTTAGTACAAGATTAAATTGAGGTACATAATATAAAATAAAAGAATAAAAGCTTTTAAAAAAGTAGAAAATTGAGAAATTTAAAAAGAGATAAAAGAATCCAATAAATGTTTTCTAAAATTCGTAATTAGAAAATAAAAACTAAACAATTTAATAGAAGGAAAAATGTTTCTACGAAATGGAAAAATGATGACAAAAATTAAAGAATTAATTAAAACGCAAGGAAAGAGCAAACAAATAGTGAAACATCAATAAAATTAAATAAATAGGAAAAAATGAAGAAATGTTTTTTTCTTAATCTAACAAACTGTAAAAAAATGTAGAAAGTACAAAAAATAATAAAATTTGGTTAGAATCTACTAAAAAATTAGAATTAATAAAAATAAAATAAAAAAAATGTATGTATCAAGATAAATAAAAAGTTCACAAAATAAATTTAAAAATACAGAAGATTAGGCAAATTAAACCAAAAATATTTTTATAATATTAAACTTACAAGTCCAACAATAAATTTAGAAAAATCTTAAAATGTTATGAGGGAACTAGTAAGTTTGCAAAAAATCTCGCAAAAAATAGACAATATGTGAAAACAAATTGAATAAATATACAAAAAAATAAACGTATCCCGTGTAGAAAAGTTCCCAGTAATTCCCAGTTTGTACGTGGGCGCCAGTTGGGGCTAACCTGCGCTTCCCAGTTTTTATCAAATACGTAAATTGTTACTAAATAATAGTTTCAATACTAAACTTATCGTCAATCTGGCTTTATATATTGCAATTTCACTTCATTTCAATTCAAAAATTCATGAAATTCGGTCGAAGGTCGAAGCGCTCAAAGTTTCCCATGCAAAATGCATGGGGAAAAAAACTTTTTCATAGAATTGATATAAAATCCATGAAAATTAACATTTTTCGATCGGATAAAGCTGTTTCTTCTCAGGAAAGTTTAAAGAATAAGATCCAATAATTCATTTAACAAATTTTTTACTATTAACTATTTTTTAAAGGGCCATAAAAAATCTTCATAAACGAAAAAAAAAGTGTAAGATCGTTAAAAAATATTCATTACGACTTTTTACAACATTTTCCACCAAAATTTCCTTTAATTACATAAAAATTAGTTACTAACAATTGGTGCATGTATTTTTTAATTTGTTTAAACAAATTAATATTGTTTATCTGAAATTTTTCATCTAATAGAGCTAGAGAGTTGTAACTTTTTTCTAATATTGCATCTTTTTAAGTTAAGTAAATCCTAATATTAATAAAAAACAAAAATCCACAATTATAAAAATTGTTTAAACAAATAAATATTGTTTATTTGCAATTTTTCATCTAATTGAGTTACAGGGTTGTAACTTTTTATTAATTTTGCAATTTTTCAATCTTAGTAAAGCCCAATATTAATTGTAAAGTACAATCAACAATTATAAAAATTGTTTAAACAAGTTAATATTGTTAATATCAATATTGTAATACAGTTCCCAAACTGTGTTTAAGTTGCGAATAAACAACATTAATTTATTTAAAAGAGTTTCATAATTATGGATCTTCGTTTACTATAAGTTTTGGGTGTTTATAGGCTTAAAATTTGCAAAATTAAGAAGAAGTTAAACTCTCTAGCTCAATTCGATGAATGATTGCAAATAAACAACATTAGTTTGTTTAACCAATTTTTATAATTGTGGATTTTTGTTTATTATTAATATTCAGCTTTGGTATTCTTAAAAAGTTGCAAAATTAAAAGAAAATTTGAAATCTAAAGCTCAATAAGATAAAAAGTTGCAAATAAACAATATTGATTTGTTTAAACAATTTTTATAATTTTGGATTTTCGTTTATTATTAATACTCAGCTTTTATAGCTTTGAAAAGTTGCAAAATTAAGAGAAAGTTTCAACTCTCTAGCTCAATTAGATGAAAAATTACAAATAAACAATATTAATTTGTTTAAACAATTTTTATAATTGTGGATTTTTGTTTTTTATTAATATTAAGCATTTATAGGTTTGAAAAGTTGCAAAATTAAGAGAAAGTTTCAACTCTCTAGCTCAATTAGATGAAAAGTAGCAAATAAACAATATTAATTTGTTTAAACAATTTTTATAATTGTGGATTTTCGTTTATTATTAGTATTGAGCTTTTATAGGTTTGAAAAGTTGCAAACTTAAGAAAAAGTTACAACACTCTAGCTCTATTAGATGAAAAGTTTCAAATAAACAATATTAATTTGTTTAAACAATTTTAATAATTTTATATTTTAGTTTTTTCTAATATTAGGCTTTACTTAACTTATATAGTTGCAAAATTAGAAAAAAGTAATAACTTCCTAGCTCTATTAGATGAAAAGTTTCAAATAAACAATATTGATTTGTTTAAACAAATTAAAAAATACATGCAACAATTGTTATTAACTAATTTTTATATCATTAAAGAAAATTTTGGTGAAATATATTGTTAAAAGTTGTAATGAATATTTTTTAACGATCTTACATTTTTACGATCTTTTTTAGTGAATTGGCACTAACCCAACTGGGGCCCACATGAAATTTGGGAAACCCATATGGGGACCAACTGGCGCCCACCCAACTTTTCTACACGGGATTTATTTTTAAAAACATTAAAAATATTATGAAAATTAACGGAATAAAAAGTTTAGTTATTATTATAACAATTAATTAATCTTATTATAGTAATTATAACAAAGTTGTGTAAAATAATATTAAATAATTTGCTTAAAAAAAAGAAAATTAATGAAAATCCTAGAATAAAAAGACAAATACATTAAAAATATGAAAAGTAAAAGGAGAAAAAATCTTTAATTTTTATCTTATAATTTCTTATTTTTACAAAATTTTAAGATTTTTTCTCCTTATTTTCTAGAAGTATTTTACAATACTTCTAAGAGATATTAATTTTTTGAAACTGTTTAATTTTTATCTTATAATTTCTTACTTTTACAAAATTTTAACAGTTTTAAAAAAGGAATATCTCTTAGAAGTATTGTAAAAAGTAAAAAAGTATTATTGAGAATATAGAAAATAATTAATATTATTTAATTATTGTGCATTAATTAATATGGATTTAAATTTGAAAATGTGTTAATTGAGGTTTGGAATTTATTTAAATTATAATGACTTGCAGATATAAAAATTTAAATACTATTTTTTGCTATCTTCATGCCAAAAATCTGTAAATCGTAGGTATTTTGATCATGAGTATATTAGTACGATTTTTTAAATTTCATAAAGATTCAAATATTAAAATTGAAATTTTTTAAATTTATCCATAAATTTGTGGGTTTTGTTTATGTTTTGCGATGTTTTAGATTTATTTTTATTTTTTTAGATTTTATTAGACAAGATTTTTTTTATAAACTAAAATAAATGTTAATAACTTTTAAATAGTAAAAATTGATTTTTGAGAAAGTGATTTCCAGATACTTTGATGCAAGAAACTATATAAACTTATATATTTTACACACAAATTTTGTCTAAAATATTTTTAAATGGTTCCAGTTATAACACAACAATTTTTAATTTGTAAATTAAAAAAAGTTTCACTCGTTTCTTTTGTAAAACTAATTAATTACTATTGGCCTAAAGTTCTAATACAGTTTGAGATGTTTTCTAACAATTATTCTATTGTTTAAACTATATCTTAGTTAATTATTAATTATTACTGAACATCTTAAACTTTATGATAAATCAAGGCCAAAAGTTATCAGTTAAATTTGCAAAACAAACGAAATCTAAGTAAGGAAAACTTTCAAAGTAATTTATTTGTTAACTAAGATTGTTTAAACAATTTACAATTTGTTAATAAACAACCTGAACTGTTATTTGTTAACTAAGATTGTTTAAACAATTTAAAAATTGTTAGAAATTATCCCCAACTGTATTAGAACTCTAGGCCAATAGTAATTAATTAGTTTTACAAAAGAAACGAAGTCTAAGGTAGGAAAAGTTTGGAAGTTATTTATTTGTTAACTAAGGTTGTTTAAACAAATTAAAAATTGTTGTGTTATAACTGGAACCATTTAAAAATATTTTAGACAAAATTTGTGTGTAAAATATATAAGTTTATATAGTTTCTTGCATCAAAGTATCTGGAAATCACTTTCTCAAAAATCAATTTTTTACTATTTAAAAGTTATTAACATTTATTTTAGTTTATAAAAAAAATCTTGATTTTGTAGCAGTTAAGCGTTATAGTACAAACATTCTTGAGTATTTAAAAAAAAATAATTAAAATCGGTTCATTTTTTAGTTGTCGGCTAATTTTTATCAAAAATAGTGCTTTTGGCCACAGTGTGTGCTAGTGGCAGCGAGCGTCACAGGCGTTAGGTTCTATTCAACATTTATTTTCGATGATTAGGAGTTCTCATCCAACATTTTACTCCAAAGATTTTTTATAGGAAAAAAGTAGGGCTTTCATTTAAAAAAATAAAAAAAAAATTAAAAATTGTCCTTTTTGAAGAAAAAGTCATTTTTATTTTTATTTTCCATTTTTAGGGATCAAAAAATTTTTTCTCGTAAAAAACAATATGACCGATCGAAAGAGCGTGAAAAAATCTATCGAAACTGGTATTACAAGAATTTTTTCAATTTAAATTATAAGAACAAAAATTTTATCAAAGTAAACAGTTTTTTAAAAAAATCAAAAATTTCATCCCCTCCCCCAATCTTAATATTTCTTCTATAGTCAAGATTTTTTTTTATTCATTACTATTCAATAGGACAACATTTTGTCCAAGTTTCAGCCCGATAGAATAAACTTGCTTTTCGGACCTGTGACACTTGAGAAATAATCCCCCATTTATAATATTTACATGTATTTTCAAAAGTACCTTGAGGTGTCAAAAATTTAACTGCATCATTATAAAACCATTATCTACCAGTGGACCAAATTTGATTTTAATGGTAATGTTAATTCTTTTTACGATAGAACCTCCTTAAACACTTCCAAATTTTTTATTTTTGACATTTTAAGATAATTTTAGGTGCCTAAATTAAGCTAGAAAAAAATTGACTCGTCTAGGCGTCATAAATTTAGATAAGTTAAAATTTCACAGTCGCCTCCCCTTAAAAGAAATAAAATTAATATTTTCATAAAAGGAATAATTAAAAAATTTATTCCACTTCTGCTAATAAAATGTTCTTATAAATAATAAAAGTTTTTTGTCTTATTTCTGAAAATGTCCTGTTAAATTAAAACTATCTTGAAGTCTGCAAGGCTTGCCTCAAGAAATTTTCCAAGGGACGCTTCCGGGAAGTGTCCAAAAGTTTTCTAGGAGGTGGACATTTAGATACATATATAATATCTAGGAACTAACCCTAGAAGCCTTTAGGCAACTTTCGAACTTCCCATGAGAAACTTCCTGAAGAAAAAAAAACAACAAAATTTGTAAGAAGCTTACCTGATATTGGTGATCCCAATTTATTCAAAATTGGGCACGTTCAATAATATTGTGTTATGAAAGTTTTAAATATATTAGGATAATGTAGATTATAATGTAGAATATTGTTGTCAAGCTTTTTTTTTATCTAAAATTATAAAATCTATATTTTTAATTATAAAATAAAGAAAATAAAATCTGACTACGTGCAAAATTGTACAGCAATGTCATAAATCTATTCCTCATACCACAATTTGACCTGTTTTTAGATACACTTTTTAAAATTATATTTTATATTTAAATGAGAGGATTCTTTTACACTAAAGCAATGTATTTATATTTATTAATTATTATTCATTAATTAATTATCTATGCTTGATTTTGTTTAATTTTTTATAACTATTTGTTTCTTCAAATATTTAATTTTAATTTAATTTTGATCAAGCGATTTAAGAAGTTTGTAGAAGTTCTCTTTTTTTTATTTTAGGATTTAAATCTTTGTTTAGTTCAAAGGATGATGACCGCGATGACACATCAATTACATAAGATCCTCAGCTTCTCTGCTCGATAAAATCAGATGAAGATTCTTAGTGTATAATAGAATTAAGGATAAAAATAGTAAGAAAAAAAAATAAAGTACAGAAAGAAGATTGGTTACTTTCTCGCATGGCAACTGAATTACATATAGGTATGTATAATATATTGGAAATACCGGATTTCAGAGTGAACAATTTCTAAGAAAGCCTGCCTATAATGATGAGACTAAAATTTCTAAAGATATGAGTAGAATATGCCAGTTTATAAAAATAATTTTATAAATCTTTAAGCGATAATAAAAGTAAATAAAAATTCATAAAAATTCGTATTATAGAAAACAGATTATGAACATAATCTAGATCATACCATTTATAGTTTTTCACATTTTCAAAAGTATAAAGAAAATATAAGTTGCAAATTTTACTAAACTGTTTTACAGTTTAGGGACAGAAAGAGAAATTTTTCTTATAAAATTGTAAGCTTTAGAAAAAATATTTGAAGTATTACTATAAGTAATTGCAAACTTTAATAATATAATTTATAGCAAATATATAGTTTATAATTCATTTTTTTCTGTGTACAATGAAAAATTATAAAAATAAAAATGTACAAAGACTTTCCGACCTTCTTCCAAAAATCGAAAAAAAGTTCATTTTTGATATAAACAATGTACGGAAAAATACTAATAAGTGAGAATTATGTCCATTTCATGGATATTTCGCTTCCAAGTTAGCAAAATAATTATTATTAATTATAAATCAATTGGAGAAGTTATTAAAAAAAGAAGAATTTTAAATGCAAAAAAATGTAAAAACATGAATTATTTTACGAATTCTTGACCAATTATAAACTTTATATATAGGTCAATCAATTCGCTTTGAGATGAGGAATATGATTTTTGTATTCATTAAGTTATATTTTTAGCATAAAAATTTTTTTTTTGTCAAAAAACGATTTTTTTCGATGAAAAAACGTGCTCAAAAAAATTTAGTTCGGCGTATTTTCAAAAATCCCTGTGTCCAAATTTAGATATTCATGAGCTTAATAAGTCATCCAAATTTTATTGGAATCCGTTGAAGCGTTCTTGAGATATCTTGTACACAAAAAACGATACACACACACACACACATCTGGATATTGGCTGAGGAATGAAAATTTCTGCTTTTTAGATGAAAATGAGTCGATTTAGACTATTTTTGGAAAAACGAAAATCTTAACGAACACAACTATGAGGAAGCAAAAATGTATAAAAGTCTCTTTAGAAAGAATTCGACTCCTACTCTAATTAGGAATTGATTTTTGAAATAGAAATAATAACTTTAAATATAAATTTGTTTAGACAAAATTTCATAATTAATTTAAAACAAAATAAATAATTTAAACTCCTAATTGGATAAAAATTTAAGATTTTTTACATTCAGAAAAGTTTTTAGAGAAATGTGAGAAACTATAGTTTTGTTTTTGAATGTCAAAAATCTTCAATTTTTATTAAATTATAAGTTTTAATGATTCACTTTGTTGAAATAAAATTAGATTAAAAGTTAGTTTTTTATTTCAAAAAGCAAAATAATGACTTCAATTTATCTTTAATTACATTTTTAAAAAATTACTTTCTCGAATCACTTGTCATATTACTCGTATAGAAGAGTATAATAATAAGAAAACTTTCCTATATAAGTTTTAAAGAAAACTACATTCAAGTTCATAAAAAATGTGCTTGAATGCAGTTTTAGAATGGGTAATTATTACGAATCCTTAATTCATTTCACTCTTGTTACGAAATCGAAACTGTTTGTATTTCTGTACACCTAAAGTTGATAGAACCAGTTTGTCCCTGACCGAATTCCGAATATTATTCACTTGCAAGTGATGATTTCATCCTTTTCAGGGTTACGAGGAAGAGATGTTTATTCCCTTTTACAGATTTAATAATTGACATAACGCTTATAGTTCGATTTTTTACTGCTAGCACTATTTTATTTCTCAAGTTTATCGACAATACTTATTCTTAATAAACTTGAAAAACTCGTGGGAAAAGGTAGAGAGCTTATAACTTGTAATTGTTATTTTACATTGAAAATATAAAAACTCAAAAATTGAAATTCCACGTATATAATTGAAAATATGAGAACATGTATGCAATAAAAGTCACTTGAAAAAATAGAACTAGAAAAAATAAATGTACAATTATACAAACATGCGATTGCGTATTCACAATCCACACTCTTTATTACTATTAAGGCTGATCAAACCTGTGAAGAAAAATGCTCTCACCAGATTTTTAATGTTGATGTCTCTCTGTCTTAAAAGACGAAATCTATTATAGTTAATGTTGATTTATTAGGATTAATAGAGTAGCACAAGTGGGGAAACTTCAATTTTGTTGCTATAAAAAAGAGCTAAATATTATTTTTAAAGTATTTTCGAATTTTTTAAAAATTATTAAAAAATATCATTCTTTAGACAAAATTTGAAGGATTTCATTGATACACTTAAAGACTTTAGACATTAAGTATTATAGTTTATCTATTCATTTTTTCTACAAAAATTATAAATCTGGAATAATTGTGCAATTAAAAAAATATTTCCCAGCGAAGGTAGTAAAGTTTTAATCCAGGTTTAGGAATATTTACATTTTTTTTAGAAAATTTTCCTTTCATGCATTGAAAATTTACTATCTTCGCTGGGAAAAATTTTTATTTTTCACGATTATTCTAGATTACAAACTTGATAGTAAAAATTATTTACTAAATTCTTTCAGTGTATGACTTTAGGACTGTAATGAAAGTTACTCTAAATTAATGATCTATGTTATCTAACTTTAAAAATACTGTATATATTTTATCTAATAAAAATTTGACTTTAGCTAGATTAATAAAATGCTTTTAAAACATCTTTTTGACCAAAATTAAGAAAAAATAGATCTTAGTAAGATTTCAGGGGGGAGGGAGGGGGGTTAAGAAAAATCTTACGGTGTCTTACAACGGGGTGGGAGGGGGTCAATAAATGTTAAAAAAATGGCTTACTTAATTTGTGTACGACCCCTAAGACCAAGAGACGTCAACATTGAATTCAGGTGATGAGAGCATTTTTCTGCACAGATTTGATCAGCCTTAATATCAAAAATAAAAAATTTGAAATCCAAAATCTATTTTTTAATACGCAATTTTCCAATATTGATTTAGGTATGTAGTCCTCCAGAAATGATAATTTGTTTACTACAGAAAAAGAATATAAGAAAGATTCTGAGGCGGGAAATATTAAATTTGACACTTACCTCGTGGATGTTAGTAGCTCGAGATCGTATTGGTGTTAGGAATCTTCTAGAAGAAAACACATACTAAGATCCCACCAATCATTTGAAGGCGTGATCAGGGACGTACGATTATATATAAGATTTGTATTTACATATTATTTATAAACAATTTTTAAAATATTCCTCCATCTGAAAAGAAATAAATTTCTAAATTATATTTTAAAAGAAAAATAATTTATAAAATTAAAAGAAACTTAATATTGAACATCATCAATTTTAAAAAGTACAATTCTCATTCTTATCAAATTTGAATTTTATTTCTCCACCTAATTTGAGTTTAATAATTCACCATTTTTTGTTTTTAACTTATACATTTTTAAGAAAAGTCGTTTCTACAACATTGTTGTTGAAAATACAGTTCATAATTATTATAAAAATGTGAATATAAAATTAACCTACGTTATTTACAAAACGCGTGATCAAAAGACACAGATTTTTAAAAGAAATAATGTTATCACATTCCGAAAAATTAAAAATATTAGCAAAATCCCTATATAGTAACCATATTTTGTGTGAAATCTTAGGATAACAGCATTTTGATTTTTTTTTAAATACCCAAAAAGACCATGTAAGTATCAGCAATACTATTAATATTACCTTGGAGTAATTAATAACAATTAATAAATAAACGAGTACCTAAATCTCTATACATAAACACAATTTTTTTCTATAATATAATATTTTAAATAATTTAAGTTAAATTCAAAATTTTCCCTAAAACATTATTTCACATATCCAAAGTAAACATTTCTTTTGAATCAAATATTCAAAATTTCTGACATCTTTAATAAATGATAATTTTGGACAAATAATCCTTTGATATTTAAAAAATCTATCTGATTTCCTATAACTTAGACTAAAATTTAAACAATTTATCTATTTCATTTTCAAAAAACTTTAAAAAAAACTAAATTGATTCAAGTTTGGATGAATTAAGTTTAAGATTGATTAAAATAATAATTGATTGGAAATAGGATAAATTTAAAATTTTGAAATTAAATCATGTACCGATAGAAATTTTAATTATGTAGTTAAAATTTGAATCGATTAAAGTTCAAATTATCATATACTGAGTAAATTAAAATTTAAATCAAATTGATTAATTAAAAATTAGATCATTTGAATTTAAGATTAATTAAAATCAAAACAGGTTGTAATTTAGTTCAAATTCAGTTTTTTATTTTCACTAAAATTGATCAAAACTTTTATTGAATATTGTTTTAACTAATTAAAATTCAAATAAGGGGTCATTCACAAATTGCGTCACATTCCTGAGGGACGATGGAAGTTAAGCTGTGGTAAACTTGTTAAAAAAAGGCAATTTGTATGTTACAGAACGTGACATTGGGGATATAGGTCTAAAAACAGGGTGTCTAATGGTCCTGGGAATCCTGGAATGGTCTGTCAATTCCTGGAATTTTAACTTTTATCCAGGAATTTTGAATTAAATTTCCAGTAGATACGTACCCTGAAAATGAGTCTTAAGTGTCTGATCAAACCTGTAAACAAAAATGCTCTGAACTGAATTCAATGTTGACGTTTCTTGCTCTTAAAAGATGAAATAAATTAGTTAATATGTTGATTAATTAGAAACAATATAGAATGACACAAGTGGTGGGTCGATTTTGTTACTATAAAATATAGCTCAATATTATTTTTTCATAATTTTTCTAAATTTCGAAAATATTTTAGAAATAATATTTAACCTTTTCTTATAGCAACAAAATTGAAGTTCCACTACTTGGGGTACTCTATTGTTTCTAATAAATCAACATTAACTAATTGTCGGATTCCAGGAGTCTTTTAACACAATTCGGAGTTTTTTTGAACCGTTGAAGAACGAAAGGTTTTTTTATGGCAAAAAATGTGTTAGAATAAGACGACTAAAATTGCTTATAGGCACTATTAACAAAATTTGTTCATTAACAAAATTACTTAAATAAAATAAGGTAGTTTTAAAGCGACAGTTAGAAATGCCAAATTTTATAGCTTAAAATGTTCATTGCACTCTTTTATATACTAAAGAACAAAATCGGTTCACTGTACAAATTATTTAATAATTTAAGGAAAATTCAGACTGTTTGGCAGTACTTTTGCTGTCTGCTAATCAACTGTTAGGATTGCGCGCGCAGCTTCAGATGCATGCCACCAATGAGCGCCCTTCTTTCAAACAAGCATTTCAATCATTGGTGGAAAATGTCGCGCTGTTTTTAACAGCTGTTTAGCAGACAGCAAAAGTTCTGTCAAAAAGTCTAGAGTTTCTTAATTTATTAATTAGTTTGTACAGAGAACCGATTTTGTTCTTTAGGATATAAAAGAGTGCAAATTCCATAAAATTTGAAATTTCTAACGGGCGCTTTAAAATTATCTTGTTTTACTTAAATAATTTTGTTAAGCAATTTAATAATTTTAAACGTCTTATTAACAAATTTTTTGCCATATAAAGAAAACCTTTCTGTCTTTAACGGTTCAAAAAAATATGGCCATTTAAACAATTGTAAACAAACTTTATATTTTTTAAACTGACAATTGTTTTTACATTAAACTACGCGTTTCTGAAACTTTATACCACTAAAAACAAAAATACAAAGTTTCTTTTCGATCTGCGAACCTACTCTGAATTTTTTTAAAAAACTCCGACAACTTTATTTTGTCTTTTAAAACCGAGAAACGTCAACATTTTAATCAGGTGAGAGTATTTTTGTTCAAAGATTTGATCAACCGTTTGGATATAAATTCGATTGAAATTACGAACAAATAAAAGCTTTGACAATTTGAATCCTTTTTAAAAAAAATTGAAAAATTAGCAAAATAACTGATAAAAAAATGTGACATTTTGTGATCTCTGTTATTATATCTTAAGATTTTGGAGCTAAGTGTCGAATATTTTTAAAACCTCGAATGACTGTCGAGAATGTTTACTATTTGTCGGAAAATGTCATTTACTTAATTAACGTAAAAACTATTCAAAGATTTTACCAGGTATTATTACAGTAAACTGTATTGAGTTAGGTTCGAAATGTCATTGTTATTTTCCGGGGTCCATGACACCCATTTTTTGCAATTCCTCCTACGCGCCTGATTACCATATACTACTTAATCTCACCCACCACATTCTTCTCAACCTGTGCGTACAGAATCTCAACTTCTTTGATCCCCACTCCCACTTGCTCTCGCTCTGCAGGTTTGAACACGTTTAGTGCACGCTGGTTCTCGAGATTAGTCACCACGCAAAATAGTCTGCAGGTGTACTTTGAGTGAAAAACAAGGGAGATTCACTGAAAATTGGACTCGCGAATGTCGAAGTTTCGCAGAAAAGTGATTGTCTTTTCCCTTTGGTGCCCATAATTTCTCCAGTGCCTTATTACCTATGCCAGTAAAGTGATCTCTGTGCCTTTAAACTTGGACTGAAAATGGTAAGTTGAATTTTTAGAATATGTCAAATTAAATGTGTCACAAAACTTGAACTAATAAATTGTTGCTCCAGAGTCAATAATCTTGCACAAGGTCATATAAAACTTTCGCGAATCCGATACTTTTTTCAATTGGTGGTGTGGGGAATCTGGTACCATTGCTCCCGAGACCATCGTTCGCGCTTAGTCATCCTTTCTGTCTGTGATGTCAATTCCTCTGAATTTACTAACATTGCCAAACCGCTCTCCTTTTATTCAGGCACAGTGTTATTTGTTTTCTATATTTCAATATGTGAAAAAAGTAGTCTACTCCGAAGTAAAAATTGCCTCAATTATTTCCGAGCTTTTTTGCGTGTACCAACTTGTAGCGACTTGCAGAAACGTTTATGTTTCGCGCTGTCTTCAATACCCGTTCCTGCTGTGCTTTTGTCGACCCAGGAGACTTCAGTTTCTGAAAATAACCGAATTTTTTAGTTTTCCTTCACAAAGAAAAGTCAATTATCCAAATATTTTTATAATTATTTTTGTCTATTAAATTTTATTCCAATTATTTTTTGTTTTGATTATATACTAATAACATTTACAATTATATTAATTATAAATTAACAATTAAAAAATAGTTTTTAACAAATTTAAAATGCGATTCTTGATAAAGTTTTCGGTGTTTTGAACTTGTGAGAAAATAAATCAACAACTTTTTTTATCCGACAGTTCAGTGTTGTTATTATTCGATAATATGGTAAACAAGTAATATGAATCAGAAAGCAAAAAAGGTCGATATCAAAAGAAAAGCTATTTATAAGGTCTTTTTCCTTCAATCAAAATGAAAATCTTTTGTGCGAAGATAGACATCTGCAAACTTGATATTGATGATGCAATATGAGACCAAATCTGCGTATGAAGATTATTATTAACTAACCATTTTTTATTCACATTTTTCTAAGAAATTATAAACATTAAACAGATATGAAATTAATTAAAAAAGAGATATTTCGTATCTTAATGATTATATTCAGTTATTGAAACTTGACACCCATTGTCAAACTTCAATCCTTTCTTTTGTTTGTTTAGTTTACCTTCTTTGTTCTCTTTGTTATAATAATTTTTCTCGAATTTTTCGCAATTATAATTTTTTCTAAATTAAACTTTTCATTCATAAAATTGAAAATTTGATCACTGAAATACAGTAAAAGAGCTCATCATCAAGTTTAAGTGCAGAAAGAGAAACTTTTATTTACCATTATTTAATAACAATTTCAACTAATTGAGACGTTTATTTTTAACAATAGTTATTTTTTTCTTGACTCGGAGTGATTTAGATCTTTATTATTAAAATAACACCCAGTGATAAATTCCAATCAATTTTTTACTAACAATTTTTTCCTTTTTTTGCAGGCACATATCGGATATTTTATTATCATTTTATGGATAATGGTAAGCCACATTTTATTTTGCTTTCTAATAATTTCATATATATATATAACTGTGTTTTAAAACCCGTTGATTATTTTTTACTACAACAGCTAAAGGTGGATATTTTGATAACTAATAGTTTGAAATTATATATATTTATTTAGAAAGTTATTTGCACTCAAGTCATTTAATAAAATTATTGAAATATCATTATTAAGTTAAAACGCGAGCTAATTAAAATCATTTTTCTAAAACTATTTTATTCGATTTTCAAATATTTATTTAACAAATATCAAGTAATAAAATTTAAAATATAGAAATTTATTAGGATGTCTCAGATTCTCCTGGTTTTCTATTAAACTTTAATAATTCTAATAAAACCAACTCATCATTTAAATAAAATTTTTAATTAAACCTAATTTTATTACAAAAAATTAATTATTTTACACGTTATTTGATTTTATGTAAATTTTTCGACTTTTTTCTAATTTTTTCATTTTTTTGTCCATTTTTTCGTACTTTATCAGTTTTCATAATTCTGTGAATTTTATGATTTTATAATAGTTATTTCTATTTCTTAAAAAAAAAACTTTCTCTTTCTCGAAACAGTTTAATTTTTTCTCATGATAGGTTTATTATTTTTTCTATATTTTCAGTTTCTGCAATTTTTTCATTGAAAGTTACGAAAAGTATTTTCCTTATTTCATGTATTTTTGTCTTGATAATTTTTAGTAAAATTATCCACACATTATTTGGTTTTTTAATTTTCATAGAATCAAAAAATATTTTCGTAAATCTTTTAAATTTTATTTATCGCATTTTGTAATTTTTAATAATTTTTTCTTATACCTACTTTGAATATTTAAATTTTTTTTCGTTGTTTCAAAACTTTTTCTATATTTTATTAAATTTCATAATGTTTTAAAAGAATTTCCCTAACTTTTGTATTTTTAAAACCTTTATTGCTCTTTTGTAGGCTTTTTATTAATTTTTTTATACATCTTTTAGAAAAATATAAAAAGTGCAAAGGTCCCATAAATCTGTATGAATAAATAAATACATTTTATTTTATTTATACAGAAAAAAGTACAATTTTTTGGACAGAATATTTTTGAAAAAGTTAATAAATAACAAGTATTTTTCACAACTACCAGATTAATGAAAAAGTAAATTTTTATTATGAAATTTAATGTTAGTTTCTGTTTTCTTGTTCGCAACAGGTTAATATTAAATAAACAAATGAAATAAATACGAAGATATTTTATATTTTTATTAAGGGGAATCGAAATTTTTTATTTTTTTTAGACATCCTAATGAATACATAAATTAAAAAAAAATTGATTATTGAATTAACATTAAGCATTAAAAATTCAACTAGAAAATTAAAAAATTAAATTCAAATTAGAAATCAAAACCACCTTTTACTAAATATTTTCTATGTACACGCACGTGAGTATTATTTTATCAGAAGTTGATTTCAAGGTTTAACCACATCAAAAAGTGATCCGTCGACATTTATATTATTTTCATATTTTTACCAAATATCTCAAATATAAAAATATTGCCTGTAAGTATTTTAAATATTGTTTTATATACCTGCTATTTTACAGTTCAAACACTGTTAAATATCTTCTTTAATATTGTAATTTTACTCTTTAGCGTGCTTTATTTCTGGTAGAAAATGATTTTTAAGCGATGGAAGTTAAATATCTGTATTTAAATATGTTTTAAATTAACATTCTAAATACAGGACCTTATAAAAAAAAAACATAAATTTAAATGCTTCGATCGCTTTTAAAAAACAAATTGAAATTACAGTGATGAATAAGTTACATTTTGGCCAGTTTAGAAAAGTTGTTTTTCGTGGAATGAAAGTTGTTAAAAAAAAACAATTAAAAACTGGTTGATGTTGCTTACTCATCGCAAACATATTGGGTGAAATTCTTTTAACCGGAAGGTGGAATATTTGTGCGATTTACATTAAAATGATAACCATTGCACAAGTAAAGATTGAAACACGACACGCGTGAAGAGTTTTTAAAAAATTATTATCATGTTTCAAATAATAATAATAATAATAATAAAAAATAAATGTGCTTGAAGTTCTAAAAATTCTTCTTTGTTCTAACACAAATCTGAAACAATTATTACGTTCCTATAAGATTTCATTATCGTTTAATGCAGAGTAATATACAAATAATTCAATAGAAAAAAATCAAATGAATGTTTAAAACTTCAGGAACGTTAAATATCTTACAAATATAATATCAAAAAGAAGATTAAAAATTCTTTTTCCATGTGTCGACTTTAGTCTTTGCACTACACACGGAGAAAATTCGAGATTTTGTTCATCTCAAATTTCTTTTATCTTTTCAATCATTATATTTATCCAAATTGCACCTTTGCTTTTACCACGTATGTAAAATGATATCTATCGTCACGATTTGCACATCAATTTTCTCTCAGTTGTCACAAAGACATTATATAGTTGTTTAAAATTTTTCTCCGTGATTGCATGATTAACCACAATCAGTGATGGACACATTATGTTTTTAATAACACAGTTAAAATGACATTAGCTTCTCCGTAAATTCAAACAATAATATAAATATTTTTTTAAATTAACATAGCATAATGTGTTCTTTACTGTCTTTCTGTTCATAGAAAACTTAGTCATTAAACTGATATATTTAATTTAAAATTATGGTTTATTATTTTGCACTACACTGTTACAAACCAATAACAAGTTTAAATTTTATCAGTTTTATTTCAGTTTTTTTAAATTGAAATAATTTCACGATATTAATTAAACGTTAAAATTATCTCCGTGTAAATTGATCGAAAATACGAATAAATATTTAAACTATATTATTTCTGTCATATGGTTTCCATTAACAATTATTTTAATTAAATCAATTTGAATTCATCACTCAAAGTGATTGATCAATTCATCTCATACAAAAATGATTTTAATTGTTTATTTATTTTTGATTTAAATTAAATATAAATTTAAAAAAAAACCTTAACAGTGTAATTGCATATTTTAAAAATATTTTTAAGGTGATTTTTCACTTGTATATGAAACGAATAAATTGCAAATAGAATAAATACAAATTTTTTGTAAAATAATTTTGATTTTAATTTTGATTTTAATTTGGTTTCTAATTGTAATCAATACATTTTCTTTGTTTTTGTTCGTTTTTCACAGAGAAATTAAAAACCTATCTGCATTGCGAACGTTTCATATGAAGTGTAGGGGAGACCATCCTACAGTAGATAATGTCAAACAGTAGATAATTCGAATTTTGTAAAAAATAGTTTCAAAATTTTATTTCAGCTTATTATAATAAGATTTTAGAAATAAAATAAGGTAACCTAACTGTTTTTTTGAAAAAATATATTATCAGAATTCAAGACTTAAAAAATAACATATGCCACCACGAAGTATTAGTTTTATTTATTTATAATTATTTAAGCACTTTTTATCAGTGTGAATTTCCAACAGTAGATAATCTATTATGAAACTTCCAAAAATTAAGGTTATGTTTTGATAGGTTTTTCTTGTTTTCAAAAACGTTTTAATTTAGTTTGAATACTTCTAAATAAACTATAACTAATTCCCGTTGTCTTAGTTGCTAGGTTTGGTTAGGAGTGACAAGATTTCTCGTATTTCTAATATATTTTATTTAATTATAAAAGAGTAAACAACTTTTATGTTATTGACAAATTGGTTTTATTTTGAAAAATATTTATCAAGGAAATGCATTACGGGTAAAAAGTTATTCCACAATTTATATTTTTCAAATAAAAAAGGATTATCTACTGTTGACAAGAGGTAATTTTTGAGTAAATTTTTATTGTATTATAAAAATACTTATTATAAATAAGTAGTTAATTTTAGGCCTATTTTGCTGATTGTGATAATTAATTGAATAGATTAACTTCATTTTAGTGTTAAACATTTTATTAATTACTTCAGCCTAAAATAATTACACCTGTTGGAAATTTTTACTATCTACTGTTCGGCGGTCTTCCCTATTTTAGAAAACAAAGAAAAAAACACAGTAAGAAGACGATCTATATTAGACATTTAATTTTTTTTCCAAAGATTTCAGTAAACAGAGACAATTAAATAATTAATCATTATTTACTATTTTTTCTTACATTAAATACCTACTTCGCATGTTTACAGAGATTTTTTTTAAATAAAACAAATTAAGTGACTAAAAATTTTTTTTTCAGAAAACCAGGACTATTTATTGTGAAAAATAATTAAATAATTAACCATTATTTACTATTTTTTCTTATATTTATCTACTTAGTATATTTACAAAGGTTTTTTTGAAATAAATTAAATTAAGTGACTAAAATAGACCGTTTTCTTAATGTATATAATATTATAAAAAATAATAAATCTAAAAGTACCCTTACAAAAGTAACGTCAGGAAAATAATGTTACGCATTCTTGACGTTATTTACATGATGTTATTTCGCGACGTCAGGAAACTCAAATCACAAAATAAATTTAGGAAAATTATGTTGAAGGTAAAATGTCACAACGAGAATAGTACAAGTTTGAATAATCTTTTCTTTAGTTCGAAAGTTAAAAAAAAACACATTACATTTAATCTGAATTTAATCTATATTCAAGTAATTTTGAAGAATATTGAGACTTATAATTATACTTGATGAAGTTCACAGTGCTCATCATCAAACAATTTAAAAAAAAAACATATATTTTATTGGAAAAATTATTGTAAATGTCTGTCTGGAAAATTTTTTAAAAATTTTTCAACAATTTTTAGAAAAAAAAATTTTCTTTCAATCGTTAATCATAAACGTTGTAAACCTCACCGACGTGAAATATTTCGAATTAAAAATTAAAACTTTCATCTATTTAGTCGATTAATTCAGAAATAACAGAATTTTATCTTTCCACCTTTTTTTAAAAAAAAACCATTCAATATTTACTCAAGTTTCAATTTTAAATTTTGTATCGATTTAAAATTTAATTAGTTTCAATTAATCTTAATTTAAATTAGTCGAAACTTGATTTGAGTAAAAATTTTAATCGATGTTTTAAATTCTTTCTAATTCTAACCAATTTTCAGTCAATAAACAATTTAAATAAAATAAAATAAATATAAAATAATAAACAGTATAATATGTTAAAATATTTTTTCTTTTAAATTGTTTGATGAGAACAATGTGAGCTTCACCAAGTAACATGGCTTAATATTCTTCAAATTTAATTAAATTTTAATTGTGTTTTTTTTTTAATTTTAATTCATCCAAATTTTATTTTATTAAAATTAAAATTTATTTCGATGTCAATCTGCTCTAATTTTTTTAAAACAACAAATTGCAGTTAATCCAAAACGAATAAAGATTGACCTGAATTTAAATTCTCCTGATAGTTTTTATCAAACACAGTTTAAATCGATTCAAAATTTGTAAAATTTTAATTTATCTAAATATTAATTAATTCAAATTTTAATTTTTGAATATTTTAATCAATTTAAATTTTGATTTATCAAAAATTTAACTTATCCAAATTAAAATTAATTCAAATATTAATAGATATAAATTATTAATCCTATAAAATTTTTTAATTTATTCTACCTAAAATGATTTATCACTTTTCTGTCACCTATTTTGAAGAAAAAAGGTAAGTACCATAATCCATGAAATTATAGTAACAAAAAAAATTTATATTTATTATTCTTGAAATTTACGGCTTGAAAAAAAAGTTTCCTGACGTTATTTTCGTGATTTTATGTTTCTGAAATTTTTTTCCGACATTGTTTTTCCGAAATTGCGAAATAATGCCAGGAATGCGGGACGTTATTTTTTTGGCGTTATTTTCGTAAGGGTACGCTTGAGTAAATCACTTTTTTGTGATTTTACAGAAATTGTGAGGAAAAAATCTCCAAAAATTATTTATAAATATGTTTTTTATAAATTTCTCCAATTAAAAGTTATAATTATATAAAATTGATGCAATTTTTTCTAGAATAAAAAAAAAACTTTTGAAGACATTTTTTCCTGCAACAAGCAACTTTAAAGATAGTAACTGTGAAGTTTCGAAACTCGAATCCATGCCATTTCATAACATTGTCGAATCAATGCGTGTTTAAAAAACAAATTACTAACAATTAAAATTCTCTCGGGTTAACGAGTTTTTTTACATGTAGGATAAATTAATTTTTTTTATCTTTAGGTTTTGTTTAATCCTCCCTGATGGTATTACGGTAAATCGATAGAATCGAAACTTGACATTTATAATACTTGTAGACAATATGATGTTTATAGTCAAGCGAAGGAGCACTGAAGGTGCTTATTCGAAGACGATTGATTTTTCCTCATGTTTGTCATTAAATCATCAATTTGGAAGATTTGGCGAGAGAAAAGAAGGGTAAGAAATACTTCTAAAATGGCAAATTACAAACTAACTCTGTTTTTTTGGTTTTAAATCAAATGCTTTGATTGGCAGAGATGAGCATGATTAATTGCAATTTATTTTTATTCATTTTTTTTACTCTTGTTTTTAATTTGATTTTTAACTCATTGAAAGCAATTAAATTATTGCAGGTATCACAGATTGTCGCTTAATCACTCTTTTTCACCTTTTTAAAATTTTCTCACCTATTTGATTTATTTTGATGATTTGTTACCTTTTTTTTTTTAATTTTATTGATTCTTTAAAATAGTTAACTTTTGTAACTTCTAATGAAAAGAAGCTTTAAATTAAAGTGATTCAAAAAATTTGTGGTTGTAATATTTAAAAAAAAAAAATTGAAATTACTTTGTCTTCTAAAAATGGAAATTAAAAAAAAATATATTTTCAACATTTCTGAACTTAAAGATGTTCAACCCATTAACATAACCTCAAACTAAAAAATTGTGTTTTTCATAAAATAGAAATATTGAAATCGATTTTAGCCAATTTTGAAAGATTCAGTTGGACATTTTTTAAAAAAAATTAGGTTAATACAAAATTTGTTATGAAATAATAATTATTTAACATATTGTTGGATTTTGTAAACATTTTTTCTGTTTAGAAAATATATGATAGATAATTTTTTAACAAAATCATTAAGAAAATCCAACGAACAGATTTGTAGAGAATGTTTTAATGATTAAAATGAGCTATTATTTATCAAAATTAAATGAAAATTCCAATTGTTCATAAACTTTAAAGAAAAAACACAAAATGTTAAATAATTATTATTTCATAACAAATTTTGTATGAAACTAATTTTTTTTTTAAATGTACAACTGTATCCTTTAAAAATTGGTTGAAATCAATATTAATATTTTTGTTTTATGTGAAAGATTATTTTCTATTTTTTTGAACATCCTTAATTTAAATCAAGGTTCATCAAAAGTTATCTCTTCATATTTTCTTTAAAATGTTTCAACTCATCTAAATTTCAATCAATCTTAATTTTAATTGGTCGGAAAATTCATCAATTGATCTAAATTTAAATTCATTCTAATTCTATTCAACCTTCAATTTAATCGATTCAAAATTCAATTTATTCTGATTCTAATCTATTAAAAATTTGAATTTCTCCAAATTTCAATGGATACAAATTTTATTCTATACAATTCTTTTTCGATTAAAATTTGTTTATTTAACAAAAAATTATACCCAGAATCACCAGATTGGGCTAATAAATTCAATTAAGACATATTCTAAATGATTCAAACTTCAATCTATTCAAATTTTATATTATTTAAATTTCAAATTATCCACATTTTAATCAATTTAAATACAAATTTCTCATTTTGCATGTCAATGTATTTTGTGCAGTTTCTTAAAACTTTTTATAGCTTATTTACGAAAGTTAATTCACCTTTTATCTATTTTAAGAAGAAAAAACAAAGTACTGTGATCCCTGCTATTAAAAAATTAAAGCTATAATGTACTGCTTAAATGTAATAATATGTGAAAATATTGTTTAACCCTTTGAGGTACACTTTTTCTGAACCTAGAAAAATAATTCTTTTCAAAAGAAATAAGTAAGTATCTTATGTTTAAAAACAATTAAAAACATAATTGGAATCATAATAAATTAGAGTTTAGAATCAGGAATTAATTGAAAAAAATTTAATATTTTTTCATAGAATAGAATTTCTTTTAATTATCACTCACAGAAAGCATAAAAATTTAAGTTATATCATACTCCAAGGGTTAAAACATTTATTCAAAATTTAAACCTAAATTAATGAATTTTGAAACTTGTGGAATAATAAATTAAATAATTTTTAATTAACGGCAATTTTACATTTTTAATTAGTGAAAGTTTCGATAAGTTCATCTCTGCAAGCTCTATATCAAATTAAAAGATTGTTGACAAGAAAATAATTTGCCAATTTAATAATGTAGCCCTGAGAAAGTGGTAGTTTAGACGCGTAGGTATAGAAAACTTTATACTTAAATTATTTAGAAATACATTTTCCTTTAGATTATTAATACTTTAGATTTAAAATCAGCGGCGGTGCAAAAATTTGCTGTAAACTCTAATTAATTTGTGTTTGCTTTTTAAAGTGCAGATACATCGGAAATATAATTTTCGATTACTTTTACTTTCCTCATAAATCTCTGAAATAAACAGTTAATTTCAGCCAACGTTTACCTACTAATTTATTAATTCCGATGAATTTATAATATTATCTAATTTAATTTTCTTGATTTGCTTCAACAAAGTTATGCAATGAGCGATTTTCATTTTCGACAATGCTTTTAACTTTATAAGCTAACCGGATTTATGAATTGGATTTGAATATTGATCTCATTACTAGAAAAATGGCTCAAAAATATTGTTTACCCATTTTTTTTGTAAAATTATTGTAATAAACATTCATAAATCTTTTGTTTGATTATTTCTATTGAATTATTTAAAAACTATTAGTAAACGTGTGATATTAATAAATTATTAGAATATTTGATGTTATAGTAAAATTTATTTTGATTGATATTATATACATATTAAATTAATGTAACTCAGATTTACTGACTTGGACATTCTTTTAGGCTTCAGCCAATGCAATATCAAGGTGCAATGATGACAAAGATTGTCCTGAAAAGCAATATTGTTATGATGTGTCACATCATTGCGCAAATTACACGATATGCAGTAGATATAATCGATTGGAGGGTAAAGAAAGTGCTCGACACCCTTCAAATTGCGGTCCCTGCATTCAAGGATTTAATGCAGAAATATTATCAACTGGGGAACCAGCAGATCTTTGCTCAAAAACTGTTGTTGCTCAAAATGAGAATGGTATGAATAATCTTTTTTTCAATTTAAATAATTTAATGTAACTTATAAGAGGTCATCCATAAAGAACGTTTCACTGTTAAAGGTAGGGGGAGGGGGAACGTTCGTATTTTTATGTTCTTATTCTAATATTCTTTCTCATCTTTGAGACTTTAGTTTGAAACGTCAGCAATACAAACATTTCTGAAAATTAATATATAATATATAAATTAATTTAAAAAACCATTTGAATATTACTATAAAATATATTTTCATAATCGGGTTAATTACTACTAATGATAACAACCTCTGCAAAGTTGTAACTGAAGTCGTAACGTTTGGTATTCATTTTTTGAAAACATTGCTTCCTCATAGAGATTACTACAGACATCACTAATGTCAGAGAAAATGGCAACGCCATTTTGTTTTTTCCAAAAAATCAAAATTGTGCTGAATTTTTGTTTGTGCCCAATTGTGCCGTAAAAAGTTATTCAAAAAAATGTTTGCATCAGAAACGCCATTTTTTCTAAATGAAAAAAAAAGTTGTGCTAACTTGTGCTAGATGGGTACATAATAATTGTGCCGTAAAAAATTTTAAAAATTCAATTAGAGTTTTTTATTGTATTCGCCTAGCATATTTCAAAGTAATTTTGCACAATTTTGTTTTTTCGAAAATAACGAAATTTTTTTTCACAATTAATTTTTTTTCAATATTTTCATTTTTTTTTTTTGAAAATATGTTTACGGCACAATTATGCACACATCTGGCACAATTTAGCAAAACTTTCCTTTTTTCATTTAGACAAAATGGCATTTCTGGTAATAACAATTTTTTTTCTAAAATTTTTGATCAAAATTTTTTTTTTCTTTTTGAAAATGTTTTTGGCACAATTATGCACACATCTAGCACAAGTTAGCACCACTTTTTTTTCATTTAGAAAAAATGTAATTTCTGATGCAAAATTTTTTTTTTTTCAAAAATTATTGCACAAAAAAAATTTGTTTAAAAAACTTTTTACGGCACAATTGGGCACAAACCTAGTACAATTCAGCACAATTTTGATTTTTTGGAAAAAACAATATGGCGTTGCCAACTTCTCGGACATACACCACTAAGTTTTAATTAATAGCTTGCAAAAAATATTAAATAGGCATTGATACATTTTTGAATTGTCTACAAAACAAACCTAAATCATTCAACCTAACATTTATTTAAAACGCAAAGAAAACTATAAAAAAAATTAATTTTTATAAATGTGTCAATTTTTGAAACCTTGATAACATGGAAAAGGATTACAGTAGAAGGTTCGCAAATACCTCATTCGATGTGTTTTTTAATAACCTACATAATAATAAAAATACATTGAAGCTTGTAATAAAGCTTAAAAATAAAAATATTGAAATACAAGATTTTCAAAATTTTCGGCTTTTAAAATGCTAATAACTTTCGATTAAATTGCACTAGAGGGTTCGATAATAGCTCAATCGATGCGTTTTTAATAAATAAAACGAATAAAATACTTACATTTTAACTTTTTTTTTTAAAAAAAAATATATAATTTTGCAAAAAAAGATTTTTTCAAAATTTTTAAATGCGAAAAAAAAGTAGTTAGAATTAATCAATCGGGTTCAAACGTATATCATAATTTGCCCCCTGGGGAATCTATAATTTCGTGAAGAAAACGTGAAGTTCGTGAAGTTCTGATTATTATAGTTTTCGAGATATTGGGCCAAACGTATTGTGGACATACCCACACCCATTTACATGGACACTTTTTTAAAAACTTAATTTTCGACATCCTGAGGTCGAATTATGTCGAGATATGTCAAAAAGTCACATTTGATAATTTGAGGGTAAAACAATACTTCCTCTATGAGGAAGCAATATATATGATAAATAAAAACAGTTTGATTTTATTAATGTATAAGAAAATTTTTTTTGATTTTTGGCGGGAATATATAAATAAATTTTTAACGTTCATTGGGGGGGGGGGGGGGGTCAAAAACCTCGAAAATTGGTGGAACTTTCTTTATGGATGACCCCTAAGTAGCTTGAAACATTTGAATAATACCTATTGAGAAAAAAATTCGATTTGACTACTTTTTAACTATATTCTCTATAGTTTAATAAGTCTTTAACAAGTGTTTAAATGAATTTTGAAAAATATAATAACTACAATTTTAGTCAAATTTTAGAGATTAACCATTAAGTGTTTAGCGATTAAAAAAATTGGAATATGTAAGAATTTACAGGTATTTATAGAAGCATCCCGAAAATTTTCATTTCATTTTTGTTTTTTTTAAGGATGTTCTCTCCATTGACATAGCCTCAAACTAGAAAGTCGTTCTTCACCCCAAATTTAACCAAAATTTGTTGTCAAATAATAGTTGGGAGAGACCGCCCAACAGTAAATAGTAAAAATTTCCAAAAGGTGTAGTTATTTCAGGCTGAAGTAATTAATAAAATGTTTAACACTAAAATGAAGCTAATCTATTCAATTAATTGACGCATTCAGCAAAATAAGCCTAAAATTAACCACTTATTAATTATAAGTATTTTTATAATACAATAAAAATTTACTCAAAAATTACCTTCTGACAACAGTAAATAATCGTTTCCTATTTAAAGAATATAAATTGTGAAACAGTTTTTTTTTCTGCACGGTAATTATTCATATTCTTTCAAAAGAAAACATTGTTAGATAAGGTAATCTTACTTTATTTTATTCCTCAAATCGTATTGTAATAAGCTGAATTAAAATTCTGTGGCTGAAAGGTAAAACAGCACAACTCCCATTTTATCAAATTTGAGATAACATCAGATTTCTATATATGTAAATATACTTTTTAAAGTTTCATAATTGTAAATTGATTAAAATGTTTATTTACTTAGAAAATATTAAAAAACGTAATCGCATAAATACATTAAAATCGAAAAAAATAATTGATGTCATTCTCTGGGACCTTTAAATTTCATTAAATTTGTTAAACAGATCTAAAAACTACATTAGAAAACAAGATTAAATATCAAACACCCAAAATATTTGTTCATATTTCGATTTTACAGAAATCAGAAAAAAAACAAAAACACGTTTTACTCGAAATCATGAATATGGCGCTTGTGCTGTTTTACCTTTCAGCCACAGAATTTTACAACCATTTTTTAGAAAATTCAAATTATCTATTGTTAGTCATTATCTAATGTAGGACAGTCTCTCCGCTATTACACACTTTATATTTTTTCTTTAAATCTAAGTAAACATTTGTAATTATCATCCAATTTTGACAAATAACAGCTCATTTTGCTCTTTGTAACATCATCTGCAATCTTGTTTGTCAAATTTTGTTAATAATAATTTTTTCAAAAGTTCTTAAATAAATAAAATTTAATTTTTAAACATCTTTTAAATAAATTCTGGTTCTTTAAAAAATTGATGAAATAAATTCTAATAGTATTCTTATTTGTTGTGAAAAATTACTTTCTATAGTTTGAGATTACACCGGCCAGAATTGTGAGACCACCTGATTTGAGATGAACGAAAAATTTCTTAATACATAAAAACTATAAAATCTTAAAATTTTTTTATTTTCTAAAAGTTCATAACATTTTAAGAATAATGAAACCAAGAAGTAATTTCGTTAATATTTCATTGCGAAAAACATGGAAAGTGTGATTTGCAAATGTTTCATGAAAATTCAAATTAATTCTGAAATAAAAGACATTTTTCAATGTTCTTAAGCTCATTTTAAAGGTAATGTTCTACAGAGTTGATATTATTTGTAGTCATTAACGTGTAATTTCCTTCTAATTGTGTAATTTATGTTCATGAAATCAACATATCTTTCAGTTTATAAACTAATGTTTTGTTGCTCTCCATTGTCAATAAATAAAAGAAAATTGTTGATCCGTTGGAGCCAAGTAATGTAGGTTTTTGATTTTTATTGCATTGTTGTGAAATAAAAAAACACTAAACACATCAATTATAACGTTTTTATTTTATGTTTCGTCATCATTTCGTTGACTTCTTCAGGCTGTAAATACAAAATATAAACACTTTCAGTTTATTTTTAAATATTTTAAGATTTTTTCGTTCTTTCAAAGTTTTCTTCTTTTAATTTTCTATAATTTTTTTAAAAAATAATTTCCTTAACTATTTTAATTTTAATGAATTTCCTTATTGCTTTTGTACGTCTTATTTTTAGATTTTTTATTCAAAATTCTTTTAATTTACTAATTTTTTATTTGAAAATGATAATTTTCTAGACATTGATAAAAATGATTAAAAAATATAATTTCTTTTTCTGTTTTAGAACCTCATTCAAATGAAAAAATTTACATCTGGTTATGTATCCTGGCGACAATCATAATAATAGTAACTGTTTTAATGATTGTTATGAAATCTCGTAAGTATAATACGTCATATATAAAAATTCAAGTCTCAGACTTATGTTAGTTAAAAATAGTTCAAAAAAACTTTCAGATTAATTTTGATTTAGGAAAAAATGTTTGACTAATTATTAGTCAAAGTTTTCAATAAGTTAGTAAGATTTAATAATATCAAAATAATATGTCAGACACTAATACAAGTTTGGTCAAAAATTTAAATAATTGAAATTAAAAGAATGATTTTTTTCGTTAGGAATAATCATATTCGTAGAATTGTTTACTCAATAGTAATTTTATATTATCAATTTGTACAAACTCTTCTTTTAAAAATCATCGGTATTCTTTAGCAATATTGTAATAAATTTGAAAAATTTCACAGAAAGATTAGAATTTGTTAAATTTCAAGTTATTTTTACTAATGAAAAATAAATACGTAGGTAACAATTGTTTTCAAGTTATCTGATAAAAAAAAGTAAATTAAATTTGTTGAATAGGACCAACCACATAGTATCGTAATAAATTAAAAAATAAATTTATGTTACACTCAGTTTTTCCAATTTAAAGTATTAACTTTTAGCTGCTACCGTCCAAGATAAACGACCTGAGTATTTTTCTCGTAAATTCAAAATGTTCATTTTATTAAAAGGAATTCTGTTTATCAAAGAAATTTCTTTAAACTGTAAATAAATATTTTTAATCTAAAAGAAAAATACTCTTAATTAAATGCATAATTGTTAATTATCTTTTAAAATAAAATTTCTCCACAATATCTAATTTACAATCCTTCTAATTGAATAATTTTTCTTCAGATCAATAATTATTGCAACTATTTGAGGTTTAGTTTTTTTTACACAAATAACAATCAGGTTGATCAAAATTTAGAATTTTCTTAAGGTTTCCTTGTTATGAAAAAAAAAAAATTCTCCAATATTAAAAAAAAAAAAAAAAACACGTCAGAAAAATTTCCATACAATTAATGCATTCTAATTAAAATCTAATGATATAAATTTAGAAAAATACGTTTTTCTAACTTTTTATAAATGATAGAAAAATAGAAAAAATAAATTTGTAAGAAGTTTAGAGTAGTTATTAAAAAAAGATTAATAACATTGAATTTAACTACATATTATTAATTATTTATTTATTAGAAATATCTGTGTTTTCCAAATTAAAATTAGAAAATTATATCAAAAATTAAAAATGTTAAATTCTTTGTTTTCAGGTTTTAGAAAATTATTAAACGCCCACATGAGGCAGGACAATGGTTGTAGAACATGGACAAACATGTGCAATTTTGGACCCAGTGCTCCTCCACTTGAAACCGGTAAAAAATTGTTAAAATCATAAATATTAATTCTATATTGTTTTTAATCCAAATGATTAAATTTTTTATTTTATTTAAAGGTGCCTTTATTGAAGTAGGAGATCCACAACACTATACTGCAATAACTAACAACAATCATAAATATACTGATAAAAATAAATTAGTGGCTGCAACGCCTTTCCACAGCCCAGATTGGGTGAAAAATAATCCTAGTTACAGCGTTCAGGAACATCATGAAATTCCTGAACAAGCTTCTACTCCGGAACCAATATCACCGGAAGAGGATACAAACCCGAGTTCCTGGACTCCTGAGTAAGTTTATTTAAGAATTTATTTAGTTAATTAATCTGATTAATATTTATTACATTTGAGTACACTGTCAGATCCCCTTTTAATAAATAAATAAATAATTATTTTGCACATTAATTTTAATATATAAAAATGTTTATTTATTTAAATAACAATCTCTTTTTGATTTAAATTTTTAATTTTTCATCAATTCATCAATCCTAATTTTTAACAGTCAAAACATTTATTTCAGGGATCACAGTTTCTCCCCTTTTTCATCTAATCCCCTTTTTTCCCCTTTTTTTTAGAAAAATCACCTAAAACACCTAAAATCAACATTTTTCTCTTCTTTGACCTTCTTTTTTTCAAAAAGTTTCTATTTTCCACTTTCGGAAATGCAAAAATTTATCCTTTTTTAGGGTGTCTGTACAATGATGAGAAATTAGTTATTGAATTTAAATGTTTAAAAATAATTTTTAACTTAAAATGGTTTTTTATTATTATTTATTGAATTTATTTAGATTTTAAACAGGAAACATGAAAAAAACATAATTAAAATAAAATTATTTTAAAAAGTTATATAATTTTCTTAGTACCATGTATTCTTAATTAATTAAAGCAAAGTAATTTTTTGGATAAAAAAAATGTTTATTAAATATTTTTTACTTCTTTTAAACAAATATGACTACTTTTGCATCATAAAATAAAACCATGTATTCTTGCTGAAATACATCAAATTTATTTTATTGGAGGAAAAAAAATTCTTTATGAAATATATTTACTTATTTTAAACAGAAATTAATTGTTTTGAATTAGAAAATATAAAAACACAATAAAAGAGATTAATAAAAATAATTTCAATTGATTTTGTCATATTTCGCTGAAATATTTTTAATTTAATTTCTTTAATATTATATCAGAACATTTTACATCACAGATTTTTATGTTTCCTGTTTAAAATCTAATTATTAAATAGATAAATTAAAAAACCATTTGAAGGAAAAAATTATTTTTAAAAATATTTAATTGCAACAACCATCTTCTCGTCATTGAACAGACAACCTAGTAAAAGATAAATTTTTGTATTTCCGAAAGTGCTCTTTCTTTTGAAATTTTCATAAACAAATTAAACAAAAAAAGACTAAATTAATTAATAAAACTGTTTTGAAAAAAAGAAACAATAAAATTTTGTAAAAGAAAACTTGAATTATTAATATAACTCTTTTTTCTTATTTTTCAAAATCCCCTTTTTATTAAAGAAAATCCCCTTTTTTGAAAATCGAAATCCCCTTTTTCACCTAAAATTGAACGAAGTTACCACTGTGATCCCTGTTATTTATTCATTAAAATTGTAATCAATTCTAATTTTAATTAAGTTCAAATTCAATCGATCGAAACTTTAATTATGGAGAGTAATTTATACAAAGGGATACGCGATATTTTCAGCTATACTAAATAATTGTTTTAAATGGTCAGCAAAATTATGTTTATATAGTAATTTTTTGCGAGAAATCCAATTGTTATAAAATCCGAAAGATCAACATTTTCTGGACTACTTATTAATTTTTATTTTTAGTAAAAAATTAAATACATCGAAACCCATCCGTAATTTTTTAGACAATATACTTTCTTATTCGGAAAAAATATGACAATGTAAAACATTGAAAATTATGAGATATATTCAATATTTAAGTTTTGAGATTAGTGAGATTTGAACTGTCCATTTTTTGTATTATAATTTTGGATCTAGAATTATGATACATTGTTAACAATTTTTTAAAAATTTTATAGTTTATTTTATAATTACTTTTTTCAATTTATTTATTTATTCAGATAAGTTCCCAGGGTAATTCAATTTTTAAAAATTAAAATTTTCTATTAAGTAACAAAAACTTTAAACTAGAAAAATTTCTAATAGTGTTTAATAATTTTGAGTCTTACTGTAAACTAGAAAAAATAATTGTCACTCTTAAAAAACGCGAATTTTGTTGTCTCTCCTTCAAATTAAATGTGATTCCTGATAACACATTTAGTGAAATTTTCATGTTTTTTCTTTTTGGTTTTTTTTAGTTTCGCTTATCTTTTTGTATATTTTCTTTAATTTTCTTTTGCATTCTTTCTCAAATTAATTAATTATTTCATAAAATTTAAAGTGTTTCTTGATTGAAAAAGAACGTAAACATTAAAAATGTTAAAATTATTTAAAATTTTTATTTTAAAATGTTTTTAAAAGAATAAGTTTAGAGAATTGAATTAATTAATTAATTATAAAAAAAATTATTTAAATTTAATTTAATTTTGCCATTTAATTTAGTTGATTTTCCCCGCTTATTTTGCTGGTTAATTTACTGACGTAATTTTTAATATGTTCTATTAAATATTCTTCTTGTTTTTATTCCTTTAGACTTATTGACTTCTAAATTTTTTTACTTTGTAGCTTTTTTCATTTTCTTTTAAAATAGACTTTCTAATAATTTCCTCGATCTTTTCTGTTTTAACCCTTACATGCACACATTTTTTGAAAGTGGAAAAATAATTTTTTTCGATTAAAATACGTACTTTATAATCAGAAGAAGATAAAAATATGAAAATTAGAGAATCGAAAAAAATTTGCTATTTTCAAATTTTTTTCTTGGAAACTAAAAAACATATTTTATTTGAAAACCATAGTTTGGAATCGGAAATTTACTGAGGAACCTTAAAATTGGGTCTATAAATGTAAAAAAGTGACTATCTTCCAATAATCTTTAATAATCTACGAAAAACTCAAAAAAATAGGTGGTCATTGGGACTGACCACTGTGCAGCTAAGGGTTAAAAGAAAAGAAAAAAATTGTTTAAAAAATATTTTCTGGTTTTTTCCACATTTTAATATTCATTTTTTAGTAGATATTTTAATTTAGTTTAAAATTTTTAGTAAATTGTTTCAATTCTTTACTTTGTCTTTTCTACATGTAATACTTTTTCTCTTGGATTTTAAACCCCTGTTTGGTTATAGAGATTTATAAACGGTTTTAGGTTTTCTAAAAAACCGGTTTCGCAATCAGTATTCGGTATAATAACCGTAACCGGTTATTTTAAAAAGAACCGGATAACCGGTTATTGAAAGAATTCAAATAAAACCGGTTATTGAAAAAATCCGAAAAAAAACCGGTTATTGAAAAAGAACCGAATTAACATTGAAAGTAAATTAATTTTAAAATTGAATTTAAGATTAAAATTAAATATTAAGATTGCGTTTAGAAAAATGAATGTCAAGAAGTAGGTAATTTTTAAAAACACTTTGAAACATAATGGGTTTTTTTACTACAATTTTTCTACTCAAAAGAAAAATTAACCTTTTTACTGCTTAATCTTAATACTTAATTTTAATCTTAAATTCAATTTTATAATTAATTTACTTTCAATATTAATTCTGTTCTTTTTCAATAACCAGTTTTATTCGGGTTTTTTCAATAACCGGTTATTCGGTTTTTTCAAAATAACCGGTTTAACCGGAAAGCAAAAATCTGGTTTTCCAAAAATAGCATAACCGGAAACCGGTTTTCCGTACAGGCCTAGTTTTTAATTCTCCTTTTTAAAAATTTACATCACATTTTTTATCTAAAATTTAACAGAAAAGACACTGAGATCTCTTTATATTCTAATTCAATTAAAATTTACTTCTTTTTTTTCAGACAAGCATCTGTATCAATACCAGAGAGACCATTTTCACAGTTTAATGCAGAACACAGAGACAACGCCATGAATGCAGTTTTGGTTCAACGAAATTGCCCTGCTGTCTCATCGATCTCAGAAAATAGTGATTCAACTTCCGAACCTAATGATTCTCAAAGCAATTCCGATCATATTAGAGGACCAAATATTCTGATAAGTCAAAAGATCACGATGAATGTAAATGTCCTCAATGGAGATTATTAATTATTATTTATCTCATCAAACATCGTATTAATTAATCAGTGGAAATCACACTATGCATATAAATTAAAATATTGTGATCTATTTGCATTTATATTAACTACAATTTCCATATTGGAAGATTTACATTCATTACATTTTTTTTTTTTTTTTCAAAATTTACAGTTAAATAACATTTTCATTATTTAACACACTTTTATTTATTTAAATTTATAGGCATTGTACTTTACAAATTCATGGAATCCGTTTTTGTATGTTTATAATTACATAATTTAAAATAGAATAGGCAACGAACGTGAGGAACGTTTGAAAGTCACAATAGTTTTTAAGAGTTAAGATAAATTAAAAAAAAAGTTGCCATCAATACTCGGGCATTCTACTTAAGAATTCAAACAAAACCCAAATCTATTAAAGTACTGAAGCATTTTTGTAAAACATGAAAGCTTCTGCCTGACAAAATTTAATTACATTTTCAAAGATTTTAACCTAAGGTATAAAATTGAAAATGATTGTGATTCTTGAAGTTCAAAATTTCATTTTTGAATTTTTAATAGTAGTTAATATTATAGAAAAAAAGTAGTTGATAAATTCTGTAGAAAAAAATATTGTTCGTAGTTAATACCTATTCTTTCGCTCATAAGTTTTATAACTGAATCTAGATTTAAGTTCTCTACGTGAATGTTTTCCAAGTTAAGATGAAAAATTCTTGTTGATGTTTTTTTAATTAATGTTTAACGTATACAAGAGTGTACAGTTTATAAAAAATAAAAAGTTAAAATTGAACTTACATTTCTTTTTTAATGGGTTCACTTTCATAGCTGAGAGGAATTCCACTGCGACCTTTAATTGCCGGCTTTATTTCATCCTGTCCTAATCTTTGCTCAAGACCCATCCAACTCCTTGTCTGAAGAAAATCAGCACCGGCTTTTCCTATTGCTACAGTACCATCAGATCTACAAGCTAAAGTATTCATTTCCGTTACCGATAGTTCATTGTTTTGAGATCCACGAACACCTCCCGATATCATCGAAATATCCGGTTCCGTCGAAACTTGTAAATCAACATAATTTACACCACCAGGTAAAATTTGATTAAAGTCCATGCAGTAGTTTTGTGAAAACTCCCGCGAACTATTAAAAGCTAAATCTACTTCGTAAGGTAACAACATCGGTTTTAAAAAGTCTCGTGAGTCAAATATTTCACTTTCAGGACACGCTATCACCACAAATGCATCCATCTGAAAATAAAGATTGAATTTAAGGTTAATAAAAATGTAAATAATTTTGTATATCTTGTTTCAAATTAGAACTAATTAAGGAAGTTCTCTCCATTGACATAGTCTCAAACTAAAAACATGTCTTTTCTCACCAAATAAAAATATTAAAATTAATTTCACTAAATTTTAAAAAATTCAGTTGTACTTTCTTCAGAAAAAATCAGGTTGAGCTAAAATTGGTTGTTAAATAATAATTATTTAGCATTTTATCCAATTTTAACAAAATAATAATAATAGCTCATTTTTCTCGTTGAAACATTCTCTACAATTTTATTTGTTAGATTTTGTTAAATATTATTTTATTTAAACAATACGTAAAAAATAAATTTTATTTCTTTAGTAACTTTTAAACAAAATATTCTTTAACAAAATCCAAGAAATAAAATTGTAGAGAATGTTTTAAAAAAGAAAATAAACTATTATTTGTCAAAATTGGATGGAAATTACAGATTTTAATTAGGTTTTAAGAAAAAACATAAAATTTATAATATCTTATTATTATTTGACAACAAATTTTAGCTCAACCTAATTTTTTCTGAAAATTGTACAACTGGATCTCTTAAAGTTTTGTGAAATTGATTTCAATAATATTTTTATTTGGAATGAAAAACGACTTTCTAGTTTGAGGTTATGTAAATGGAGAGAACGTCCTTAAAATGTCCTTTATATAAATAAATAAATAGAATATTTTTTTAGGACAAAATTTATAACACTTAAGAATTAAAAAAAAATTGTAAAAAATAATTTAAATTAAACAAAATATTTCCAAATTCTGCAAATTAATTGCAAAAAATAATGAAATCAATTAAAAATTAGGGAAAGTAATTTAAATTTGAGAAAAATACTTGAAAATCTTACAAATAAATTGAACAAAATTGAATAATAAAAAATTAGAAAATATAGTTAAAAATTGAAAAAAATTATTAAACATTGCAGAAAATAATTGAAAAAATTACATAATATATTTTAAATAAACGAAAACTAAAGAAAATTTCTGAAAAATACTTAAAACTTTCAGAAGTTCATTGAAAAAAAAAAGAAAATAATTAAAAATTAGAGAATATAAATGAAAAAGGATAATCATAATTTAAAATTGAAGAGAATAGGTTATTTTTAATTAAAGCGAAAAAATTAAAAACTTTGGAAATTATGAAAAAGAATGAAAGTAATTGAAAATTGAAAGAAAAAATATAAAAAATAATATAAATAGTCGAAAAATAAATAAAATAATTGGGATGTCAGATAAACAGTATACAATTTTTAAAATTATAAAACAAATGAAAAAAATTGAAAATAATTTTGGAAAATAATTGAGAAATGATTTTGGAAAATAATTGAGAAATGATTTTAAAATTTGAAACTTGAAGAAGATAATTGAAAAATAATACAAACAATGATAGGTCGTAAAAATTAAATGACATTTGAGTGAAATAATTAAAAAAATTACAAAATTTTTGTTAAATAAAAAAAAATAATTGAAATTTGAGAAAAATACATGAAGATCTTAGAAATAAATTGAAAAAATGAGAATAACTAAAGAATGGAGAAAATAATGGAAATATGCTGTAAATAATTTAAGATTGAGAAAAAAATTTAAAATATGATGAAAATAATTGAAGTATGAAAAATTATTATTATTATTATTTATTCACATACGGGATAAACCCTTTCGTACAATAGTACTCTTAATACTAAGATTGCACATTGCAATATGTTTGAATAACAAAATCTATATATATAAACACAGCGTGGCTAACAATTGTTATTTTCAAGTATAACGCGACTCAAAAGTAATTTAAATCTTTCTACATTTGGTTCAAAAAAGTCAAGGACATCAGAATACTCATTTGCCTCTCTGCTTAATCTACTTGATAACGAATAAAAATTACAAACAGTAAATTAAATTTGAGAGAAATAAATTTAAAAATCATAAAATAGGTATATGTTTAAAAAAATAAAATAATTACAAAATTACTTTAAAAATTTTAATTGAAGAGAATAATTAAAAAATTGCAGAAATAATCAAAAATTGATGAAAATAATTTAAATTTCAGCTAAATAACTGAAATTTTTGAAAATTAGGCCAAAATAATGAAAATAATTGAAAAATCGTTTAAAACGTGGAAAATTTATGACAATAATCTAAATTTGAGATAATAACTGAAAATTTAGGGAATAAATTGAAAAATAATGAAAATATTAAAAGATAGAGAAAATAATTGTAAAATAACAAAAATAAATGAAAATTGAACAAAATAATTGAAAATTCAGATATATTTTGAATAATTAAAATAATTGCAAAATGACTAAAATAATGGTAAATTGAAAAAATTTACCAGAATTTGCGATGAATAATATAAAATTTAGGAATAAATAATTAAATTGATTTATTGTCAAGGGAAAAATAATTAAAATTGAAAAAGGGATTGAAAAAACTAAACAAAATAATTGAAATTTAAGAAGGTAAATTTCAGATTTAGGGAAACAATTTAAAAATAATAAAAATTGCAGAAAATAATTGAAAAAAGATCAAAATAGTACATAATAATTGTAGTTTAAGCAATTGAAATCATAATAGAAAAGAATTATTAACAATTTAAAAAAAAAACATCTTATAACAAATGTTAGGTGTGGACAGAATGAATAAAAGAATGAATTGAACTTGCAAATCATTATATATATAAATTGGGATGCCCCATTTTCCTTTTTTTGCCCCAGGACCGTTGCCCTCCCAGTTAGGCCACTGTGTTTAAAGCTGTCAAATTTTTTTATACCAAAATTTTGGATTTAATATTATCCTACAGTGATAAAATTAAAAAATAATTTGTTGGGCGGGTTTTAGAATTTTCAATTTTTTTTTAAATCCAAAATTTTTTTAATCCATACGTAATTTTGTTCAAAATTGTAAAAAAATTAAAATTTGTAAAATATGATAGATATTTTAGATGAGAGAGAAAAAAATGTCAACTTGTTGCTGAAGGGTGCCAATTTTCTTCTGGCATAATTTTGGATTTAAAATTACAGTATATTGTTCAAAATTGAAAAATAAAGTTTTTAAACATACATTTATTTTTTTGTTTACATAAGAAAAGTTTAATATCTATGCGTAATTTCGTTCATTATTGTAAAAAAAAGCCAGTAAAAAATTGTGAAAGATAGATTTTTAAAAAATTTCGTTTTTCCGAAAATAACAATTTTAAATATTTCCAAATGTTTATTTTCTTATTTTCGACATTTTAAGATAATTTTTTATGCCCAAATTAAGCTAGAAAAAAATTGGCCTCTCTAGGCGTCATAAATTTGGATGGGTTAAAATTTCACTGGTGCCACCCATTAAACTTTATATAATTGTTTTTTTTAAAGTGGATTTTAAAAAAATTTAATTTTGCAATTGAAAAACTTGGAAAACACCTTATTTTTTTGGAGATTCGCTTGATACTTTAAAATCAAACAACCATAAAGAAAAGAAAGATATAATACCTCCGGAAAATTTGCGAGCTTTGCTGGATTTATTTTTCCAACGCATAATGTATAAGTTTTTTTGTTCACTTTCCTGAGTGTACTCTTGACGGTATTAATTATAGTTAAGTAGTTTTTTATTCCTAAGGTGGCAACAACAATCGCGACAACCTTCGCATCTTTAATTTTCTCTACTAAAAATCTTCTTCGTTTCAGCCAAGGAGTATTTAAAGCATCAAATTGTTTTATTCCTCCACCATCGGAATAATGCCAGTTTTTTGCAGGAATAGTCATCGCCAAATTGGAAAGGGTTTTTCCACTTGGGCCCAAGAAAAACATTTCATAGTCTTTATTCTGACAATCATTTTCAAGTCTGTAACTCCTTCCTATAATTATATGACTTCCATCGTCTTTTCGATCAGTATATTCAATATTTGAAGTACAGTTTAATTTCGTGAGAAGCAAGTTTTTGAATTTATCCTTAAGAGATTCGTAGATTGATTCTGAAAAATATAAAATGCAAATGATAATTCAAAATTGTTAACTTTTTGTTAACTTGTAAAAGAAAATAAGGTGTAAGCTTGAATTGAAAGAAAAGTCAACTTTTTTCTTTTAAAAGGGCGGATTTTAAAAAAACCAAGAGAAACAGTATTACGTATAGAAAAAAGAAAAAGTAATTGACAAGAAATCAACATAAAAACGAGAGAATATGTTATTTAGAACTAAAAAAGTTAACGAAATCATTTTTGAAATTAGGTTATTTTAAAAATAGGTAATCAGCTTTTAAAAAAACGAAAGAAAAAACTTGAAAAATATTATAGAATTTAAGAAAAAAGGATCACAGTTTGTCATATTTTCACCGTTTCTAATTTTGGCAACATTTTTACCTGTTTCGTTTATTTGTCACATATTTCACTTAATTTTTAACTTTTCACTGTTTTAAATCAAAATTTCAATAAATCTTAATTTTAACTTGTCAAAACATTCATTAATTAAAATTTTAACCAACTCTTAATTTAATTCATCCAAACTCTAAACAGTCAAAATTAATTAGACTCAGATTTTGAAGGATTTAAAATTTATTTTGTTCTATTTACAATCAACCTCAAATTCAATCCATTTAAATTTTAACTGATCCAAGTTTCAATAAGTTCTATTTTTTATTGGTAAAAATTTAAATTGATTCCATATAAAATTCCTCCGAATTTTAATTAAATTTCATTTTTAATTTATTATAAATTTACTCAGCCCCAAAATTATAATTTGTTTAAATTTTAATTGTTTCTCCATTTGAAACGATCGAAATTTCAGTAAATTTTCATTTTAATCAACCTCAAATTTAATTTATTCGAATTTTAATAGTTTTTGTCTGTATCTAATCAATTAAAAGTTAAAAAGATATACATTTTCAATTATTATAATTTTCATTCCCAAATTTAACAATTTTTAGTGACATAAACTTTCAAAGGTATAAATTTCAGTCTAATTCATGCAAATTTCAATTATAAGTTAAATTAAACTAAAACTTAATCTTTCTAAATTTCAATTCATACAAATATCAATAGGTAATAATTTCTTCTTCTATTGTATATATCAAATTACTTTGTGTAATATTTTTTGTCACCTTTTTGACATTTATTTTCCTAAAATTATTTACCTTTTTATCTATTTTATGTAAAAAAAAGTACTGTGATCCCTGAAAAATAATAAGAAGTTTAATTTAAAAAACAGACCAAGAAAAATTATAAATTTTATGAAAGAGCGAATAAATGTGCAAATAAATGGAAACACTGGAGAAAATCTACAAACAGATAAAGAAATCTAAAAGTCAGAAAATTGAAAAAGATATTTAATCGTCTCCATATAAAAAAGAAAAAAAAAGAGGAAACTATGCAATTCATGTGCAATAGTTAATTTTGAGATTTTAATCGTTTTTAAAATTAGTTATTTTATGACTAGTAAACGAGGCTAACTAAAAAAATACCTATAATTTTTTATGTACAGACAAAAAGTCAGAACTGAAATGTCCAGAATCAAAAAGTAAAGTCGTTGAATGGATTTTAGATTTATAAAAATTTTTTCCTAATAAATTTAACGCTTAAAATTTTAAGAATTTATCTCAAATAAAAATTAAAACTATTGTTTTTGTTGAGTTTAGTAAAATTTACTTCTTCACTAGTTCTTTTTAAACTTATAACTAAAGTTTTATTGTCAAGTGACCGAAGATTAGCAAAATCATTTTACTAAAAAATCTACTAATTTTCAGTCGCTTGCCAATTTATCGTTAATTAATTTTGCTCTTGAACTTTTTGTTTCCTTCGACTTTTTTTCTTCACTGAGAGAAATGTTTTCTATGCAAATTATCCATAGGATTGGAACTAGTATAATTATGCTTGGATCAAGAATATGTACTAAAATTAAGGCTAATTATTCTTAAGACTAGTCTTGGTCCAAGAATAAATATACCTGATCCAAGCATATAGCCCAAGCATATTTTTATCCTTGATAAAAGACATTTTTTCTCTGAATTGAAAATTTCGGTCTGGATTTTTTTAGATTAGACTTTTTGTCTTGTGATTTTTTCTTAATTAATTTTTTCTGTTGCAATTACCAATAGCATGAGCATAAGAAACATCATAAAAGAACAATAAATCTCTGCGTTGATCATCGAAGTATTGTTCGAATTTTTTACAAAATTCTTTTACATCAATTTCTGTTCTTGGCAAAATGTGGTAAATCGGTAAACGAGTCGTAGGACTTAGGCAAGCATGCCCAAAATGTATTATTCCATCGGCCCCAACATGCTCAGCTGTAACTTCATCTATGCAACAACTTCCATACGATGTATCTCCTAAAATATAAACTTTAAATCCCAATCCTTCTTCTAAATAAATTGCTATGTGAAATGAGTCTGGTAAAAGGTGATCCGGGAACTGCAAACACACCTGTAAACATTAAAAACATTCTATTAATAATTTACGAATCTTTTTATTCAATATTTTAGACACCCTTTATATGGTTTCGCTAAAAATTCTGATGTTTTTACTACCCTATAGATTCGCCGTACGTGCAAGACCGCCCAGCTTGAATGGCGGAATTTACTATCGTGTTTTTTAAGGAGTTTACGTTTCAGAAATACCCAAAAAATACGTTATTTTTCTAAAATGACAAATATTGAAATCATGCAGAAAAAGTTCAGAGAGACATTGGAAAATGTTTCTCCGAAAGAAATAACATACTCTTTCAAGTTTGTGAGTTTGAATCCAAGTAATGCATTTATCCAAATCATATTTCTCTGGCACCAGCTCTTTCGGTGTAATTTTAATATCATCCTCGACTTCAATTGTCCTTTCTAGTGTTGCGCTTTCATTGCTGCTGAACGCTAAAGATGTCATTTTAAATTTTTCTCACAATCGTTGCAAATTAGTGCTCTAAATTTTTTAAAAACCATGTGACAACTTTGCACATGTGCAATTTATGCCATAAACTATTTATCTTAACTTCTGAGTTTGAGGTTATATATCACTTTAGGAATCATTCTGTTGTCTTTAAACGGGTTGGAAACCCTGTACAATATCGAACATTAAAAAAAGTAATCAAAAAGTGCAATTTTTTTTAAATACTTTTTTTATATAATTTTATATTACCTATTTTTCTGTTAGTTTATTTAAATCAAATCATCAAATATTTACAAAATATTTAAATAGACTCTTTGAAAAACAAAATGCCTGACTTTGAAATTTACCAGGACCGTATTATTTTCTCAGATTCTTTCTTTAATCGGTATTTTTAAATTTTGTGCAAATATTTTGCGTCCTTTTGAAATGTATCAAATGACGTTAAATAAATATTTAAACAAGAAGTAAAATGTAAAAAATATTGAATGTTTTTTATATTATTTACAATGTCCGAGTTCTGTAGATAAATGGTACGGTCCTGATATTAAAAACCAGTATTTTTCCTTTGTCAAAATTAAAAAAATCTACGCAGTATTATCTGTATATAGTATGGATTATCAGTAGATTATTATTGCAAGATAAGTTTAAAGCTTTAAAGACTGCGTCGTTATGTAAAATTGTGGGGATTTCAGTATTTTATTCTTTACTCCAGTCTAGTGACATACATTTCCATGTACATACATAACCTGACGTTCACAATTGACCTACCAGACAAATACACACGTGTGTATGAGTTGTCAGTGTTTATATCGTTTAACAATACGTAATAAATTAGTACTGCACATACATATATAATAATATAATCATGGGAAGTGAAGAAAAGGATAGGCGAAAAAAATGTCCCTGCACGAATTCACAAACACTAACATGAGATTATAATTTATTCAAAATTTCAAGCATATTCTTTGTCGGGCGTGTGTCTTATTATTCCTAAAAAGTTCACTCTATTAAAACACTTTGTTTTCTTTTTTCACTGAATTTCAAATATCTGCAAAACAAATTCATTTTGCATCTTCGACTTGAACAAAGTAAGTTTTAATTCTTATTGATTTTTCGAAATTCTTTGTTTTTATTTTGTGTGTATATTAAGAAATCGTTTTTTATTAGGAAAATCTTTGAAACAAAAACATTTAAGATGTTAGTTATCGGATTATTGTGCGCAACAGAAAGATAGAAAATTGAAAGTTTTGTTTAGAAGTTGTGTGAAAAAAGATTTTTTGGAAAAAATGCCGAGTTTGAGGAAAAAAGTCGTGGGATTTATGCGTCAATTATCTATAAGTAACTTGACAGCTGCAGTTGAAAGCATCGGTCAAGGGGACCATCAAAATTTGCAGTACCCAAAATCTACTCCTCAAGAACTCTCGGGAGGTTGCTTTATTTCTCGATACTTAAATGGGTAAGTACCATTGTTCAGCAATCAGCAAAATGATTTGATTAATTCCACTTATGCTCTCGTATTGTTTTGATTTATCGTCGTTTGTCACGTACACAGTGTCCATATTTTTTATTAAGGCTAAATATATATATATATAATCTTGTAATTATTTTATGTTGCTTAAAATTTTTAATAATTATTTTATTATAATCTCAGCATTACTTTATGTAATCTTAAAATTATTTTACACAAACTTAAAATTATTTCATGTTAATTATATCTAATTTTATATATTTACATATTAAATTAATGTAATAGCATTTCACAATCTATAGAGTGATAATTGTTATTCGATCATCAAGTGCTTCTAGAGATCCAGAAAATGAAATTCAATGTTGCATTCCTTTAAACTTTGAAAAATAGAATTAGAGTATGCTCTAAAAATTTTGAGTACAAAGAAAAACAAAAAAATGTTATGACATTTTTATAACTCCAAGTCATTACAATTAAAATAAATCTCAAACTTCAATTAACTCATATTTTAAATTTTAATAATATTTGTTATTATTTTAAGGAAGTTCTATCGTAAATCAAATAATCAAACATATTTTGATAAAACTTGGTGTACTGATAGATAAAGTTTCTAAAATTTTGTAGTTAAATTTTTGAGACCTGTAGGTTCTTGTCACATATATTTTTGTACTAAAAATTATTAAATGACCAGATAGTGATCAAAGTTTGTATTGTTTAACACAGATATCTAATGAGCCGATATTGTATTTAAAAAAGGACAGTAGGTTCTTGTGAGAGTTGCAATGAATTAATTTGTAAAAATATTTCACGTTTTACACGATACAGTTCAGACATTCTGACATTTTAAAATGTTGATTTTGATCGCACATGAAAAATAGTCATAATATTTAAAAAGTAAATAAAGTTAAAAAAGTTAATAAATACAATTATTTAATTACACAGGTCTACAAAATCAAACTTTTTTTTTTTATTAGATATCGGATTGGTTTCCGATGTTTTTTTGTGCGCAGAACACGATGCCGGGTTCCAAAATAGCGCATCACGTCATGATTTTGAGAAAAGTGGGGGTAAAAACCCCCAAAAACGTGTTTTTGGGGTTTTTCAACATTTTTTTCCTCTTTAACCTGACGTGCTAGAAACGTCAATAAGGTCTTAAATTAAAGCTTGAAATGTGCACTTTAAGATCCATATTTGAAATACTAAAAAAAAATAGAGGCTTTAGAGAAAAGTGGGGGTAAATACCTCAAAAAACTCGTTTTTGGGGTTTTTTAATATTTTTTTTCTCTTTAACCTGACGTGCTAAAGACTTTAATAAGGTTTTAAATGAAAGCTTAAAATGTGCACTTTAAGCTCCATATTTGAAAGACCAAAAAAAAATAGAGGCTTTAGAGAAAAGTGGGGGTAAATATCTCAACAAAAAAAAGTCTCTATTTTTTTTTAGTTTTTCAAATATGGATTCTAAAGTGCACATTTCAAGCTTTAATTTAAGACCATATTGAAGTTTTTATCACGTCAGGTTAAAGAGGAAAAAATGTTGAAAAACCCCAAAAACACGTTTTTGGGGGTCTTTACCTCCACTTTTCTCAAAATCATGACGTGATGCGCAATTTTGGAACCCGGCATCGTGTTCAGCGCACAAAAATACATCGGAAACCACTCCAATATCTAATAAAAAAAAATCTTGTAGACCTGTGTTATTAGTAAAATTAAATTTAAACCTAGCCTCAAAATAATGGACTTTGTTTTGACTAGTATTGTCATACGATAGAACTTCCTTAAATATTCTATTATTTTAAATATTCATATTTTAAGTTATTCAAACTTTCAAATTTACAATTAATCCAAATTTTAATAGTCAAATTTTACTTTTTCGAAACTGTTTAATTTTGTCCTTATAATTTCTCATTTTATCAAAAAAAGTTGTCATTTTCTTATACTTTATCATAATTATACTTAATTTTTATAGTTTTTAAACAAATGTTTTCTTCTCTTGCTTTTGATGTTCTTTTTTTATTTTTTGAGAATTTCTCTGATGTTTTTCTTTTTACACAAATTATTATTTCATATAATTTTATGTTTATAACTTTCAATTAACTATTCTTTTCATTGATTTTCTTATTTGTTTAAAAATATTCTCGAGGATTTCCTTGTCTGTTGAACTTTTTTATTTATTTCCACAATTTAAAAAATTTAATTTATAATAAATAAATATTAATTTATTTTTTTATACAACACTTTTTTATAGATTAAAACATGGTTTTTAAACATTTTTCTCATTCTTATTGGAGGGCGGAGTAAAATATTCCCTTCAATTTTCAGATTTCTTTCATTCACAAACTTACCATTCATAAAATTGTAAGTCTCTTGATTTTTATAAAGCTATTGCTGTTAGGATTGTTTTAAAAATTTGTCTAATTTTATACAATTTTGTTCGTTTTAGTTTTTTAACATTTTTTATTTTTGAAGGTTTTTTTCATTTCTTTTGCGGTCTACTGCTTATGTTTTAGTAGATTTTTAACGAATTATATATTTTTGTAAAAAATGATTTACTCCTCATGTTACAAAATTTTCTATTATTTTTCAATTGGTGTCCTTAATTTTTTTATTATTAACTTTGACTTCTCTTTAAATTTTCTTTCTTTTTCATAAATTATTTTGTAGCTCCATAATTTTTATCGTTTTTTGAGCGTTTAATTAATTTAAAAAATGTATTATCGTGTTTCAATTACCTATATATAATGTTTTCTTTTTGAAACTGTTCAATTTTTCACCCTATAAATTAAAATTTTTAAATAATATTTTTTTGGTATTTTTTCTACAATCATAATATCTTTCCTAATATTTTATGTAAATTCAATTTTGATTTCAATTTTCTCATTTTATCATTTTATCATCATATCATTTTTCTATTTTTTAGAAATTGTTTTCTTCTTTTAAAATTGTCAGTTTTTTTCATATTTTCATATTTTCAAGTTTTCAAAAAAATTTAGGTATTGCTTTTTTCGTAATAATTTTTTTTAGAAAAAAAATTCTTAACTTTTTGATGCTTATAAATCTTTTAATAATTTTTCTGTTTTTTCTTGTTGTTCTTTTTATCAAATTTAATTTATATATTTTTGTAAAATAAAAATGATGTAAATGAAAAGTTGAAACATAGTCTTCTTAATATTTGTTTTAAACCAATTATTATTTAAGTAATTAATTAGCTAATTATTAAAAGGACAAATTCGGGAAAATTGTAGATCCGCGAAATTTGAATGTGATCATTTAAAAACTAATGATGTAAAAAATTAATGAAATTCAAATCTTATTAAATTGTATATTTAAAATATAGATTTAAAATTTTGAAAATTGAGTTCAATGTTTATTGAATATACAAAGAAAGACTAATACATAGGTAGAAAAAATAAAAATGGAATTCAAAGATAGGAGTACGTTTTTGTTGAAACTAATAAATACATTAAAAAATAATGTAGAAAATAAAAATCTTAGTTCTTTTCGTTTCAGAGATTATAAAGCTTAACAAGAATAATTATGAATTTGTCAATGTTTACCTAAGTAAAAGGAAAAATTGATAAGATTAAAATTTTCAGGTTGGAGAAGAAGGAAGAAGGCCCACCTATTATACACGGTCGAAGTCCAGAAGAACTTCCGACGAAACCTTTAGGAGATTATGATAAGGATGAGAAAGAATTCGCTGCCATAACAGGTCCTGATCGGGGCCTTACAACAGTCAATTTGAAACAAAGACATTTAAGCATCAGTGATCCAGATGTAGACTATATTGATATTTTGGACCAACCTGATCACAATGGATCAGGTAATAATATGTATTTGTTAACCAATTAGTTATTTAATGATATGATATTAATTCTTTTTTGCAAAACTGTTCTCAAATTTTAAAAATTATCCGAGTAATTATGTTGTGCAATTTACTAAAGTTAAGAACATTCATTAAAATGGTTCATCATTTCACAAATTTAGAAATTCATTTCAAAAAATTCCATTTCATAATAATTTTCGGGACGTATGATTAAGTTCTAAAATTAATTATTTTGAATATTTATTTCATAGAATTTTATTAGGAAGAATCTTCTTTTAGTCGAAATTTCACATTTTCGAATATGTTTTCAATCGAACATAAATTAATCCGAATTTTGACCTAACAGAATTTTTAGGTCACCAAATTCACATTTAACAGAATTTTCATTTTACAAAAATCCTTTTAACGAACTTTTCATTTAAAAGAATTCCAATTTAGAAGAATTTTTATTTTACAGAATTTTAGGTTAATCGAATTTTTAAATACCAGAATATTCATTTGACAGAATCTTCATTTGTCCGAAATCGTATTAGTACGAATTGACATTTGACAGAAAACTTAAAAATAAAATGCAGAATGTTCATTTGTCTTAAATTGCAAATGACCGAAAAAGTATTCGACAGAAATATTTTGGCGGGAATTTTGAAATTGACCCATCGCAATTTTCTTCATATTTTCTGATTGGTCAATTTTAATTGGCTTTTTCGGTCATTTGCAATTTTGGACAAATGAACATTCTGCATTTTAAGTTTTCTATCAAATGTCAATTCGTACTAATACAATTTCGGACAAATAAAGATTCTGTCAAATGAATATTTTGGTATTTAAAAATGCAAAAACCTAAAACTCTGTATAATTCTTATAAATTGGGATTCTTTTAAATGAAAAGTTGGGTAAAAGTGTTTCTGAAAAATAAAAATTCTATTAAGGTATTTCATTGGCTGTTATACTTGAACAAATTGATTTTTTTTATGGTTTTCTTTAAATTGTGAGAAAACGCTATTTTATATGTGCCTTCTATCTGGTTAAAATTTCAGTACAAAAAAATTTTTTTGCTAAAAATTGAGATATTCCGGTTAAAAATTTCAATTTTACATCGGAAATTATAAAAAATTGAATATTTAAACTTGAATATCTCAATTTTTAGCAAGGTAAGGGGTACTGAAATTTTAATCAGATAGAAGGCACATATAAAATAGCGTTTTCTTACAATTTAAAGAAAATCCTAAGAAAATCGATTTTTTCAAGTATAACAGTCGGTGAAATACCTTAAATATGAATTCGGTAACCAAGATTCTGTTAGGTCAAAATTCGGATTAATTTATGTTCGATTGAAAACATATTCGAAAATGTGAAATTTCGACTAAAAGAAGATTCTTCCTAATGAAATTCTATGAAATAAATATTCTAAATAATTAATTTTAGAACTTAATCATACATCCATAAATTTCATGTTATCATGGTTCATTTTAATAAATTAAAAGCTGCCTTTTAAAGTTGTTTGCAATTCTGAAAATCAAGTCTCAGGAATTGAAAGTAAAAATTACTCGCTTGAAAAATAGATAACTCAAGGGATCGAATATTTTCCATTGGCCATGATCGATGGCGAACTTTGCGGTCTCCGGACTCTTCAATGTATCCTATAGACAACAGTTGCGTGAAAATTCGAGCTGCTGGAAAGCTTTATGAGCCTGCACCAAAGCATTTACAGACAAACCTTTTAAAAAGTAAGATATACTTTAAAGAGTACAAACCAAATTCACTTGATCTGGATAGTGACTCAGATGAAAGGCATAACAATTTATTGAGCAACAATTTCGAACCGGTAGACAATCAAAAGTCAACCTTGAATACAGATGGGATGTCGAAAGAGATAGATTTTCAAAGAAACAATGTGCAATTCAATTGTGAGACGCAGGGTCAATCCTTGGAGACTGAAAGTTTGGACACTAAACTTGAGAAAAAGGTTCAAGAAACTTACAAGGATGGTTTAAATTGTAATTTGAGTGGACAAGGAGTTCATTTTGACTTACAGAACATGTCAAATGATACACTTAATAGCTCAAGTGAAGGAGATTTGGGAAGTGATATTATACCACCACCTTCTGAGTTCGCCTCGGAAATGAATCCTCTAAGAAAATCGAAAAGTGCGCCAGCTCCGTTCAAAAAATTTAATAAAGGTGCTATGATTTGATCTTCGTTTTTTGCCTCAGGATCTGCAATTACTGCGTTGTTTTCGGTTGCTATTTACTTCAAAACAAAGATGGACAGACATTTTATTTTTTCTTTTCATCTTTTGCTTTTCAAGCATTCTATTTTATAAATTTGAAAATTTATTTTACTTTTTATTTTAAAATGATTTTACTTTCTAATTTGAAAATAATTTTAGTAGAAATACTGTCCATCTATTGTATACTGTAGAGCATATATAATTTGCATCAGTGCTACTCATAAGTATTAGAACACATGTTTTATCAATACATAAAACTCTTTAATTTCCAAAATATATTAATCCTTTTCGGCATAGTGGTATATTCGGTGTGTACTACTTTGTTTCTTATAGCATTCTTGGGTACAATTCAAATGTGCTCTTTACTATTTTCATCAAGGTAAATTTATCATTAATAAATTCTCGTTTTGGAATAAATGTTCTTGTTAATTTACGAGAAAAAAGTTATAAATTATGAAATTTAGTATTTTCTATTTTTCATGTTTTTTATTTCTTTGGATTATAAATTAGAAAACATTTTTCTTGGTTCACGTATGTATTTGAGGTCAAATTTTTTCTTTGTTTTTAAAAAAAAATTGTGCCACCAAGGGATTTTTTTTATTTTTTTTATTAAAAATCTACGGTTAATGAAATTTTACCCAGAGTCCCCATTTTCGTGGCTTTGACTATTTGCAACTAAGTAATTTAAAAATTACAGCAATTTTGCTTCCTTATGAAGGAGGCTTTGTATTCGTTCAAATTTACACATGTTTTAAAATGCTTCAAATTAAATTTCATCTATCTAAAAATATATGTTATATGAGTTCCTGTTTAAATGTCCGGATGGTCCTCTAACATTGAGAACACGATAACTCGAAAACGCTTTAACGGATTTAAATTAAATTTGGTATAGTTATTTTTACTACTAAAATCTGAAATCAGACACAAAGATTTTTAAAACTAACCACCACAAAAAATTTTGTAACCTATAAATTTAATTTAATATATTAAAAAATCATATTCCTTGAATCAAAACAAATCGATTGACCTATGTACTGTTTATATTTTGTCAAAATTTTAAAAAATATTGCAATTTTCAAATTTTTAAAAAGTTACTTTATTACTTCCTTTACGAGGAAGCAAATATTTTTGCTGACGTGGAAGCAAAATGTATATGAAATGAACATAATCCTCGGTATTTGAACAAAATTACTCTAATGAGTTTTTTTTTAATTTGTTTAAAGATTTTTTTGCTTTAAATACGTAATTCTTTTTTTCTCACTTTTAGCCGCTTTTTTTTCATTCAATGTGTAGTTTAACTCTTTATTTTGTCTAATTTATCATTATCTTCATAGATTATCACTCCGTTATTTGAACCTTTCTCTTTTTTAGAAAATTTGGGGGAGGGGGGATCTTTCTCGAACTTTTTTTAAAAATATAAAATGTTTTTGTAGATTATATCCAATTTTTAAAAATATTCCTTTGCAAATTTATTTACACTTTCACAAAATTTGTAATTTTTCTTGATTATTTTTTTAAAATAATTTTTTTTATTTCCGTTATGTTTTTAAACTTTAGAATTATTCAATCTTTTACAGTTGTTATTATATTTTAAAAAAATCTCTGTTTTTTCGAAAAATTTTCTTGACTTTTTTACTTTTAAAGGATTTTCTTTTTTTTTTTTTTTGTAGGCAGTTTACCTAACTTTTTATATTTTCTTATTTTTTCATAATTTATTAGATTTTAAAAAAGATGTTCTTGACATTTTTAACTTTTTTTTCATAATTTTATGAAAATTATTTTGTAAATCTTGTTACTTTTTATAAGCATTTCTTATTTTTTTATAGATTGTTTTGCTTTTCTCTCTTTTTGTTAAATTATTTTCATTCATGCGGTGTTTGAATTTTTGTGAATTTATAGATTTTTTGGGGATTATTGCAGGGTTTTCTTTTTTTTTTTATTTTTTAGGCGGGGGAAGAGCAAAATGTTAATATTTTTTTAATTGGCTTTCTAATATTTTCAGATTTTAGAATAATTTGTCTTCTTTTCTTGAATTTTTTTTCCATTTTTTTATGCATTTTTATAATTTTTTTTTGTCATTTTCTGCCTCTTTTCTAATTTTTTCATGCATTTTCTCATTTTTTTTCTCATTTTTTTTACTGTCATTGTAATTTTCTATAAAATTAAAATAATTAATTCATAACATATCTTTATATTTGTTTCTAAAAGTTGTTAAAATACATCCTCTATGGGGAAGAAACATATTGTTCTTTAGAAAAAATTGTAAATTAAATACATATGAATGAATGATTGGAATTCTGTAGAGAATAATTCGAAAAATAAGCATTTAAAAATATTCATCAGTTCACAGGTGCACAGTAATTAAAATTTCCCAAAAATATTAAAAAATGGCACTTCTTTAAATCAATTTTATTATACAAATTCACCAAATTACTGAAGTAAAATTCAATTTTCATACAACTTTAATTTCAAGCATTTAATATAGAGAAATAAATATATTTTCTAAAGTAAAAGATATTATGCATTGATAAAGAGAAACCGATGTTGTAATATTTATGAGTAGCATTGTAATTGTGGCTATTATTTAGCTTGTGATAAATTGAATTTGATATTGTGTGTAGACAGCTTTTAAAATGTTTTGAGACAGCACGTGCATGTATAGCTCGTGAATTTCCGACAATCTGAAAGATCTGAATGGGTAAGCTGATTTTTTCAAAACTTGCAGAACTTGCACTTCTTTCTTTTCACCTATCATCTATAAGACACTTGTGTGTTGAAGCTTACAATATTGGTAGACAATATCTTGTATTTTTGGTTGTGTTATTTTGTATTGCATGGTAACGTTTCTATTTCAGACATTTGCTCAAAATAAGATTTATTGTACTCTAAATGATTCTTTTTCTTTTATTTTAAAAGTCAATTCTTAAATTAAACTATTTTTTAGGTGTGGCTTCTGGTGTAGAAATAGCAGGTGTGTCTGATTGGTTTAATCATCACGATATGGCTTATGGAATAGCGACTACTCTTTATGAAAAAAATCCGACCAATAATTGTAATAATGGGGAGCCGATAGCTGATTGCTTTGGTATGATTGCTCGACCTAATGCTGCCATTCTTGCACTAGCGGATGGAGTCAATTGGGGTAAAATAGATTATATTAATCATATTTTATGAATAACAAATTTATAAAAAAAAGAATTTATCTTCTTTATTGAACATTTATTGGATAATGAGTCCTTAAATCTTAAAAAAAATGATTTTTTTTAAGAATAATTAGTTTTTGGTTCTGGGATTTCCTTTAAAGTTTTAAACGTTTTTATTAAAAAGAAAGATCATTTTTAGAAGTATTCCTTTTTTGTTAATTTATTGTCTTTCATTTCATAAAGTAAACAGTTTCTAATATTTATCTCTAGTCAAAATATTTTGAAAATTAAATGTATTAGGAAGAAATGTTTTCAACAATATACGTTGCTTTTATTTTAAAAAAATATATTTAAAACCTCATGTACGCAAAAAGTGTTTCTTCATGATAAGAAAATATAAAAACAAAATACAAAAATGTCAAAAGATAAGAAAATAGTCTACAAAAGAAACGAGGAAATTCTTTACAATTAAAAAGTTATGGACAACGTTAAAAAAAAGAGAAAATTTTAAAAAACTATCTAAGAATGAAAAAAAAAGACCAAAAATATTTAACAAACTAGAAAATCCTTTTAAAAAATTGAAATACTTATGGACATTTTTTTAAGGGGTAAGGCCACTGTCGATGCTTCAAAAAATTATTTTTTTTTTTATTAGCTAAAAAAATTCTTTGAACTTTCTAGAACACAGGGAAACAAGTTTGGAACCTGTTTTTGTTTCAGATTAAACTTTTCAACAACTATTTTGGGTGCACGAAGCGCCTCGTGCAAAACATGCTTTAAGAGAATGTCTCCATCGCCGCCATTTTGAAATATTTTTCAATCCAAATTATTGATTTTGTTCACTTTAAGATATACCTAATAATATTCCATAATATTATTATTCTCTTAATTTTCTTTCCACAAAAAAAAAAATCTAAAAATGTGCTAACAATTTTATCCGTCTTTAGTGGTGTAACACCAACGCGTTTTTCTCAAAACACGGCTTTTCAAATTGGCAAGCAGCACAACTCAAACAATTTTCAATATTTTTAATCGGGTTTTTTTCCTACATCTTTATAATAACATTTCAAAGAGAATGACGTACGGGATTTTCGATAACTTAATTTAAACAATTGTTATAAACAATTAAGTGCGATTTTTTTTGGTCCAAAAATGGGTTTTGTTTTCAAATGCTTCCAAATTTCACAAAAATCAATATTTTTTAAAATCCGTACGTCATTCTCTAGCTATTCTCATGTAGATTAAGAAAAAAAAAATTATTTTGTTCTGGAATAAATTTTGCAGCCTGTGTGCTGCTTGCCGCGGAGCTCCTCCAAGAAAACATGTATTACAAAAATGGCTCCAGTGCCGCCATTATGAAATATTTTTTATTGAAAATTTGTCATTTTTTACTTCAATATGTAGATAAAAACTTCCCACATCATTATAATTGTATTCCCTTCCCTTCCATTAAAAAAAAATTCTTGAAAAAACGTGTTTTTTTTCGCGTTTACAGTGGCCTTACCCCTTAATAAATAAGAAAATAATTAAGAAATCGAAAAAATCTTTTTAAAAAATATAATTGAAAATTTCGAGAGTTACCTAGGAATTCATTAATCGTTCTGAAAATTTCCGGATCTTTTTACGAATTCTAAGCTATGGTTTTTATTATGCTAAAGTAAATTCTCGGTAATTTCCCGGTTGGCTAGACACCCTTCCAATCCTTTTAAAAAAACTTATTAATTTAAAAAATAAATTGCAGGATCGAAAGCTAGCATCGCAGCACGATCAGCTGTTCACGGGAGTATCGAGTACTTGAATAAAGCTCTTTTTTCTAAATCGATAGACAGTGGTGTAACAACAACCAGAGATGTTTTTATTGCTTTACTTCAATCATTCCATGCAGCACATTCCCTAATTCTTGAGGAACAAGGCATGTTGACGACTCTGACTGTTTGTGTTGTTTTACCATTGCCCAAATCAGCTTCCAGCTCAAATTCTTTAACTAAAAAGTACGTCGCCTGCACCTGTAATGTTGGAGACAGTCTTGCCTACGTTTATTCCAGGTACTGTGAAAGAAAATATAAACTCTTACGAAAATTTTTGACAAATTAAGATCAACAGCAAGTCAAGTTAATTATGTGGTAATTTTTTCGCGACTATACACAAAAAACAACAGGAAAACTTTGCAGACAAATTAGAAAATTTTACGTAAAAACATTCAAATAAATGAAATTATAAATTAATACAATAATTAATATTTTAAATGTAGAATGTTTAATGACAAAACTTACTGAAAATTTTTTTTTTTTTTCAATTCCTTATCCGAAAAAAACATTAGGGATCATTCACATATCACGTGATACAAATTTGAGCTAATTTGAACCCCCTCCCCCCTCCTCGTGATACTTTTTCTATTGTTAAAAAATTAAATTTCCATGGACCGTGATATTTTGCCGACCCCCCTCCCACCCCTGAAGATATCACGTGATATGTGGACGACCCCTTAACGAAAACATGATTTTCTTCAAACAAATAATCACTTTTAAAGGTACACTATATGCGCAATTAAAAAAAGAAAAAATTGCAAACAATAAATAATTTTTTTGAAAGCTTATAAGATGTTGTAAAATTTTAATTAATTAACTAATAATATAATTAATCCTTTTATTAACATTTTGTAAATGTATTTCGCTTCATTTCTTAGTGGTTAATTAACAAGTAAAGTTATTTAACTGTAATTTTAAAGTTGCTAAATTGATTCAAATAATTGTGTTTGTTGGAACTTGACCGTATCTTTATTTGATCGAATTTTGATTTGCACCACTTTAAATTGGTGAATTGCTGAATTCAATTCTTAAATCGCCAAGTTTCTATTTTTCCGACATAGACAAATGAAATTTCGGTCAAGGGGATATTTTGTCATTTAATAACGCGACTCATTAAAAATTTTGTTTAATGAGGATTCTGCTACATTAACATTCCGTTAAATTGAAATTTTTAAAAGTAAAAAGTAGGTTAAAAAGAAATTCTTTAAAATGAAAATTATATTAAATGTGAATTTGGTTACCAAAAAATTCTGTTCAGTAAAAATTATGCTAAAAGAAAATTCTACTTAACATAATCCAGTAAAATACAAATTTTAACTAATGACTTTTATAACTTATTCATGCGTCTTCTTTTAATCAATCCATAACTCATTTAAATTTAACCTTTTCAAGTAAAATTTATGAAATCTTAGAAATTGAAAAGCACGTTTTTGTCAAGTTTTAATAGTAAATTAATAATATCAATGAAAAGTTACAAGCCTCAAAAAATGGAAAACTGTAGCAAGTGTAGTGTATTTTAAAAAGCGATTATTTTTTAAAACACATTTTTAGGTATAGAATTATATAATTTTTATTTTTTGTAAGTTTTGACATTATTAGGCATTACTTATACATTTTTCAAATAATAACATCTTGAAATTAACAACAACTGGGACGCATGAATAAGACCCAAAACTCATTATATGGAACATTCAATTGATAGAAATTCATTAAACAGAACTTTCATGAAGTTCAATGTTTATTTTATAGAATTTGTATTCAATCGGATGTGAATTAATCGAACTTTTAACTAAGTAGAATTTTCAACTCACCGAACTCATATTAAATATAATTGTCATTTTACAGAATTTCTACTTAATCAACTTCACATTTAAAAGAATTATAATGCAGCCGAATGCTAATTCAGCAGAATTCTCATGTAACAGAATGTTAACTTAGACAAATCTTCAAGTGACAGAATGTTCATTTGACCGAATTTTCATTTATCATTTTTCTTCGCTGAATCCAAATCCTAAGTCAGAATAACTAGATTGGCTAATTTTTTTGAGATAATCTAAACAAAAAAAAATTAAAAACACATCAAAGCGTAATATTTTTTTTCTTTTTTTCTGGAATATTACGCTCATGTATTCCTACGTATTTTTCTCCACTGAATCTGAATATGAAGTCAGAATAACCAGATGGGCTAACATTTTATAGATAATCTCAAAAAATGGCTCAAAAACACGAAAAACCCATAAAAAAATTTATGTCCAGGACAATATGCTAGTGTATTCCTACGTATTTTATTATATTTTTTTAATATTTCAAATTCGCATAAAAAAATCTTTCTGGCAGATGTTTATTCGGACATTATGGAAATTCTATGTTTTAAGGATTCTGTCAAAAATGAATTCGTGTAAATAAAACTTCGAAAAAAAAAAAAATTTGTTCAAATGGACATTCTGTTACTTGAAGATTCAGCTAAGTTGACATTCTGTTACATGAGAATTCTGCTGAATTAGCATTGGGTTGCATTATAATTCTTTTAAATATGAAGTCAATTAAATAGAAATTCTGTAAAATGATATTTATATTAAATATGAGTTTGGTGAGTTTAGAATTCTACTTAGTTAGAATTTGGAATAATTCACATTCGATTGAATACATATTCTTTAAAATAAACATTCGACTTCATGAAAGTTCTGTTTAATGAATTTCTGCTAATTGAAAGTTCGATATAATGAGTTTTTAACTTTATTCATGCATTTCAACAAAAAATTAGAGGTACACTTCAAAAATAAATTCTTTTTACGTTATTTTCCCTAAAAAAGAAAAACAAAGTTTGAAAAGAAAATTAAAGACACAGTTTATTATTTCAATAATAAACAAATAGGAAAAGAAAAAATGTTTAATATTTTTGCGTTTACTTTCCTTTTTCGACTATGTCGTTTCCCTGTTGTTTTTAGTGTGTAGTCGATAAAAAACAGCATCTATTAACTCTACGTCCTGTTGTTTTTTATGTGACAACAATTTTCGTAAAGAGTTAAAATTCCTGAAATGTTTTTGAACAAAGTAAATATTTTGGATTTTTAAAATGTTCTTATTCCAAAAATAGGAAATGTGGAGTAAGAGAAATTACAAGAGGTTGCCGAGATATTCATTGCATGCGGGACATGCGAGATGCTCTTGGTGCGTTGGGTCCAGTTGCAGGATGCAATCCGGAATTAAAAAATTTGACATTAGCAATGACTGAAGTTGAGGAAGGTGATATTGTTTTTCTGACAAGTGACGGTATATCCGACAATTTTGATCCTGTAGTGGGAAAATTTGCTGTTTTGCCGAGTAATAATAGTGGCAGTTACAGTGCCGAAAGACCAGGAAGTAGACAAAAAGCACGTCGTAAATCGGTAGATCACTCTCAGAAATCTGAAGGTGAAATCAATAGTGATTTGCCAATCGTTGAAGCTTACCAGAGGCATGAATTGACATTATTGAGAATGGAGGATCTTTTAAAAAGAGGAGTTTCTGGAGAAGGACCTCCGTGCAGTAGCGCAAAACGACTGTGTGAACTTGTTTTAGACTTTTCGGTAAAATAATTTTTAAATAACAATTACTTATGTAATTAATCACATTCTTATTTTATGAAAAATTATGATAATTTTTTACTTTTCTTTTTCAAGGTTCGTATCACGGCCGCAAAACGACGGATTTTGGAAGACGTAGATTTGTATTATTCACAACAGAAGAACGGCGAGTTGGTTCCTCTCACGAAAACAGAACAGAAGATTCGTCGACGCAAAACAATAGATAAGATTTCAATGGTGCCAGGAAAATTGGATCACGCGACTGTGGTTGCATACATGGTCGGATCCCACGAATTTGACTAATCAATAGTTACGTACACCAAATATTTTCACCCAAATATTTGTTTTCTTCCATAGAAAAATCAGAAAAGTGTATCTTTACAATTTTCTACGTTTTATAAAAACCTACTAATAGCGATTTTCTTTTCTTAATTGAAAAGATAAAATCCAAAAGAGTTTTAAATTGTTAAGTTTTGTATTTTAGTTGTTATCTTTTATTGACAACGTGAATTGTTTCTTTCTTTGACGAAGCCATCGATACCACAGCCCTACAACAAAAAAACGAATTTTTTACCCGAGACACTACACTAGTGTATTTCTACGTAGTTTTCTTCACTGAGTCCAAAACTGAAGTCAGAATTGTTAGATTGGTTCTACTTTTCGAAATAACCACAGCATTTTTTTTTCACAAATCAAAGCAAAAAAATTTTTTTTTCCAAGATACTACGCTAGTGTATTCCTACGTATTTCTCTCCGCTGAATCCGAATTAAAAGTCAGAATAATCAAATTGACTAAACTTTTTAAGATAATCTCAAAAAAACTGCTCAAAAACCCCAAAAAATATTTTTTGTCCGGGATAATATGCTAGTGTATTCCTACGTATTTTTCTCTGCTGAATCCAAATTCGAAGTAAGAATTGCCAGATTGGTTCTACTTTTTGAGATAATGTGACAAAACTGTTGAAAAATATGAAATAATCGCTTTTTTGAGATTATCTAAAAAAATTTTAGCTAATCTGATCATTTTTAAATGCAATTTCAATGTTATTGAAATTTTAACTATTATTCATAAATTTATTTTAATCAATTTAAGGATCCTTCAATTTATTCATAATATAAACCCTAAATTAAAATTAATAAGATTAATAATAATAATTAATTAATAAGAATATATTTTTTATAAAATTTAATTGATTTTATTTATTTAATATTTAATATTTAATTATTCGGATTCAACGGGGAAAATACGTAGAAATACACTAGTGTAGTGTCCCGGGAAAAAGAAAATTTTGTTGTTTTTGAGCAGTTTTTTAAGATTATCTAAAAAATTTTAGCCAATCTGGTTATTCTGACTCCTGCTTCGGATTCAGTGGAGAAAAACACGTAAGAATACACTAGCGTAGTGTCCTTGTAAAAAAGAAAAAAAGTTTTTTTGTTTGATTTGTTTTTTTGAAAATTCTTTTTAGAATATCTCAAAAAGTAGAACCAATGTAGCAATTCTGACTTCGGATTCGGATTCAGCGCAGAAAAATACATAGAAATATACTTGTGTAGTGTCTTGGAAAATTTTTTTTGTGGGGCTGTGTACTCAATAGACTTTGAGTTAGAATGTTTTTTTTATCTTAAGAAATGTATTTTCGTAGATACATTTTTGACCTTATTTGTGATGGATTTTTAATCAAAGCTGGTTTTTGAAGATAGAAAAGTCTATATTTCCAATTCTTAATAGCGAATTGGATATGAAAGAAGAGTCGATATTGTGTATTTTAAATAATTCTTAAATGTAGAACCTTTGAATTCTGAAAGTTTAGGAAAGTTATAAATGCAAGCATAAAGTATTTTACAAATAAAGTAGAGGATATGGAATTAAAACATTTTCTTTCAGAAGTCGAAGGCTATTTGAGTCTATTTTAGAAAGAATAGGAATTCGTCGCTTTTCTCAGGAATAGAAAGCCAATAGGAGACCAGCCAAAAAATATAAGAAAAAGAATATATTATAGAACGAACGAGATAAATAGTAAATTCTAGACTGAAAAATAATAACTTGGATATTAAAGCAAAATTCTTCGTGGATTTGATTATACTAGATTGAGAAATGATAAAGACTTTAATTAAAAAAACAAACAATTTTAATAATACTGCCATAGTACACAATACAATTCAATTCAAGGTTTCCACTTTTAGATGAGATTGTAGAAAAATATTAAGAAAGATTTTACAAAATGTATTTTGCAAGACTTCACTCCGTCAGTCCAATATGTAGTATTATACATATAGATATTAACTTTAATTTGTTTTTAATTGTTAACAGTACTTTTAAGAATATGAACAAAAATAATTTTAATTTGTATATAGAGAACATTTAACAGAACTCTGCCTGGTGAAAAATCTGAAAAAAATATATAAAAAAACGAAGTCCAAGTTTAATAAAAATTAAAAAAATTTAAAAATGACTATTTTTTGGATAAGTTCTCTAGAAATAAAAATTGTTATTAATTTAAATAATGTAGAAGTTTTTTTTTTCATCAGGAAAGTTTGTTCACGTGCTATAATTTGTTACATTCTGTTTTTGCTAGTATTCTATACTTTTTTTGTATAAAAGATATTAGTATCAAAATATGTACTACAATGAATATATTATTTGATAAATAAACTTCAATTTATTTCAAGTTCAAATGTTTAATTTTATTTTTTTAGTCAGTGAGTTTTGTTATTCAAATTTCACGCTAAGAAAACAAGTATATAGCGTTCTGCGCATGCGCATGTTTATCCATATGTTTTTGTCACATGGTATTCTAACCTAAAAATACATGTGATCATATGTGAAAATTGTTTTACATTTTAATTTATAAGGTAAAATATTTTAATATTTAGTTCTTGTGTATAGTTCATTCACGGATTAATGAAAGAAGAAACTGACAAGATTATTCAAATGAATCATTTAAATTTGAATGATTCAACTTCGGATTTAAATTCAAAGTTATCTAAATCTTTGGTGATTATGGATTCTAATGATAGCAAGGATTCTTTGCGAAAGAAAAAAATTCGAAAATCTATTAGTTTAAATCTTGAAGCTCAACCACCAACTCCAAACTCTCTAAAATTAAATGAAAAGCCAAAAGGGATTTTAAAAAAATCTGACAGTACTGTTATTCATGAAAAAGGAGAGGATTATTGTCAAAAACTCCAACAGCGAAAGTTAGATGTAGAACCAAGACCTCATAACGTAAGCTATTACTTATATAGAATAAGTTACCAATTTAAAAACTAATTTATATTCTATTTTTCAGTTGGAAGAATTAATTAGAAATGATGGATTATCAGCTACAACGATTAAAAGTTCTTTTTATTTAGAAGACCTGAGTGACGATGACGAAATATTTTTAATGGAAATACCAAAATCGGTAAATAGTTATTATTTTATAAATAAATGAAGTATGAACTAGTAAGTCAACAATTAAATGTATTAAAAAGTGTCATTTAAATAGTATTCAATGACACATTCAATTAGATTTTATTTTTATTAATATATCTTAAAATTATTCTTAATTAACGAACAAAAATATGCATGAGTATAATTTATTTTCAATAAGTATTTGAATATTTTTAATTTTTAGTATTAAGAAACGAAAATATTTTAGGTAAACCCAGCATTACTTAATGGACAGATTTTATCTTTGACAGATAAAAGTAAATTAAAAATAGGAGAAAATCGTTATACTGCAACTCATCGAGAAGCAAGAGGAAATTTAAGTTGTATCTTTAATACAGAAAAAAATTCAACTTCATACAAAGCTGGTATTTACCTTTATAATTCAAACTTTTACTTTACATATTTTTTACATATTTTTACAAAATTAATTGTTTTACTCCCAAATTTACGATTGAGCTATTTTTTAATTAACCTCGACAAATGTCTGGGTTTGTTTGTATAAAGATTGGCCCAATGTAAATTTAATCAAGCTATTTAATTTTTTTTAAAACAAAATTGTGTCACACGAAATATATTATTTTTGCATTAAAAAATTTTGAAGTTTTTTTTTTCGCTAAATTTTTTTTATTTTAAATATAAATATTTTATTCGTTTCCTTTTTTGAAAATGCATCAATTAATCTATTATTGAATCCTCTTCCTCTAGTGCAATTTTAACCAAAGTTATTAGCATTTTAAAAATAAAACATTTTGAAAATCATATTTTCTAAGAATTTTATTTACATATTTTCTTGTAAGTTCGAATATATTTCCAATAATTTAAATTTGTAGGCACCCTAAAACTTATTGAATTCCTATTTACAAACCTTCTGGTGTCATTTTGTTGAAACTTTAAACATTTACAAATTTTTTAAAATAAAGCTTTCTATTTTGTTTTGTATTCCAGCATTTTATTGAAAATTTCTAAGAAATACTCTATATCCATATTGTAGACAATTAAAAAACGTATCGATTGACCTTTTATTAATTTTTTTATAAGATCTATATCAAACTTTAATAACTATTAAAAATCAAAAATATTTAAAAAACAATTTTCGTTTTTTGTTTTTATTTCATAGAATTCACCTGATTTCTAAATTTCAAAGGTAAAAAAATTATAAATGCACAAAATAAGTAATTTCTATGAGGAGGCAATAAGTTCATAAAATAAACTTAAAAGTTACTCAAAATGAACACTAAAGGTAGTACAACTTGTCGGTAGTTCTTATTGTTTATGCATTAAACAATAAATTAATTTTATTCAATTAAGGATTTATTCTACTTTTTTATTATATTTAAAATAGTAAAAAAGGTTTTATTTTTCAGTGAATATTAAGCCTGCCGGAATCATCCAAGTGCGACAGAAATTAATGCCTATTCCTAAAGTAAAACCAGAATGTTCAGAACAAACTAAAGTACCTTTACCTCAAAATATCAGAAACAGAGATCCATTTTTTGGAGTAGTTACTTCTGTAACTAACATTAAGGTAGAGAAACAATCTAGAAAAAAAAGTTAATACAAATCAACTCTACAATTAATGTAATATAAATATTGTATAAAAATTTCATTTTTCACTTTTTTTACTTTTATTGTACTATAAGAAACTTAATTATAATAATAAAATAATAATAAAAGATATTTTGAGCAGAAAAAACTATAAAATAAAACACTTGAACTATATTATTTATATAACCATATAATTAAGAATCCAAAGATATAATAAATTTCAGGGATATACATATAATATATTATAATATCAAAAGTTCTTTGTATTTTTGTATTCAATTGACTTAAAAATTCATGAAGTCAAACCCCATTATAAAAAGGAAGTATTGGATTCGGTACTGGAATAAGAACTGGTAGTCTTGGGCTGATAAAAAATGCTCTCACCTGATTTCAATGTTGACGTTTCTCTCTCTTAAAAGACAAAATACATTACTAAATGCGGATGCAGAAAATTCCCCAAAAACCCAAACGGCCGAATATCCAAATGTTCGAATTTCAAAAAGTCGAATCTCCAAACGGTCGAATATCCATTTTGTCAAATCTCCAAATTGTCGAACGTCCGTTTTGTCGAATTTTCAAATTGTCGGATGTCCATTTTATCGAATTTACAAATTGTCGAACATCCATTTTGTCGAATTTCCAAATGATCGAATATCCAATTTGTCGAATTTCCAAATTGGCGAAGTTCAAAATTGTCGAATATCCTAATCGTGTTCTAATATATAATTTTCCTGCAATCTTTAAGTAAAAATGCATATGTATACCAAATTTCAATACTCGAAGTCAAATAGTTTAGAAGTTAGGTTGAGGGTAAATAATGGTCCATTTTTTATGCATTTTTGCAAAAAAATATTGTTATTTCCTTGATAACGCTATGAGCATCAACTCCAATCATGTTCTCTATAATGTTCCTGTAATCTATACAAGAAAATACATTTGGGGCAAAATTCCTAAAATGTCCGAGTCCAAAAATGAAGGTTTATCAAAATTGGTCTAAACTTTACTAAAATGTTGTTATTGTTAGTGTAAGTCTAAATACCAAAAATTATTTTTTGAGTTACACAGTTTTGAAATTTTTGAAAATTCTTATTTTTAAATTATTAAATTTTGAAGTAGAATGAGAGCAAGTTAGGTTTTATATAGTGATTTTAAAAGGTCATTTAACAGGCTTTACGATAAAGCAGGGTTGCCACAGGTCAGGGAATTCAGGGAAAAGTCAGGGATTTTCATCAAAAATACTGGAAAAATGCAAAAAATCTCTAAAAAAGATGAAAAATTATATTTTTCTGAAATTTACTAAGTAGAGAAATTTACTAAACAAATTTTTGGAAGTCATATTTTAAACATACTACCTAAAAAATGAATAATGTTTGCAATCTGAAAAATAATTATATTTCACAATTTATCAACTTCTTCGATTTTTAACAATTCTTTTCTATTATGATTCCGACTAAAATTTTCAACATTTTCATTACTTTTAAATTGTTAACTTCAATTTTCAATTATTTTCATTATTTCTCAATTTCTTCGTTAAGTCTTAAATTTACTTTACGAAAATTTCAATTATCTTTTTTTTCAATTTACCATTATTTTCATCATAATGCAATTATTTTTTTCCACTGCACTTCAAATATATTTTGTATTTTTTTCAATTATTTTTTTTTAATTAAAATTATTTTCTTCGTTTTCAAATTATGTATATATCATCTTAAAATTATTTGTCTCAATTATTAATTATTTTTATTATACTTCAATTAATTTTCTCAAATTTGAATTTTTAATTAATTACCTCAACTTTGAATTGCTTTCTTCAATTTTTAATAATTATTCAAGGATTTCATTTTGCAAGTATTTATTCCAATTTTTCAACATTTTTATTATTTTTCGATTAATCTTCTAAAGTTTGAGTTGCCTATTGATTCTAATTTTAAGATCATTTTTCAATTATTTTTTGTTCAAATAATTTTTGTAATTTTTTCAATTGTTTCTCTCAAACTTTAATTACTTTCAAATGATTTTTCATTAATTTTCTTCTTATGCAATATTATTTTCTTCAACTTTTAATTAGTTTTATTTAGTTCCAATTATTTGCCCATTTTATCGGTAGTGAAAACATTTTCTCCAAATTTTCGAATTTTTTTTTTTTTTTCATTATTTATCATAATTTATAAAATTGTGGTCCAAAATTTCAATTTATTTCTATTATTCAATATGTATTCTGGAAATTCTTTTTAATTAATTTCTGAGATTTTCAATAATTTTATTGAAAACTCAATTATTTTCTTCTATTTCATAGATATTTTGTAATTATTTAAATTATTTTTGTCAAATTTATATTATGATATTTAAGTTTCTATTATTATATTTTTCAATTATTTTCCCAAACTTTTAATTATTTTCATTTTTTTCAATTAATCTCTAATAATTCCAATTATTTTCTTCAATTTTTAATTATTCTCATTTCTTCAAATAATTTATAATATTATCAAGTATTTTTCTCAACTTTCAATTAGTTTCTTCAATTTGAGAATATTTCTGTGATTTTTAAATCATTTTCCCCAATTTTTAATTGTTTCCAATTCTAAAATGTTATTCATAAATAAAACTTGGTTTACTCATATTTAAATATTATATTAAAAATATTTATAATTGACGTTAACACAAGCCTCAGAAATTAATCGCGCGCCAGCGTGCGTTGTATAATCTAGTTTCGTAAACATACGAAAAATTGGTTTTAGTAACTCAATAAAGGTCAGGGAAAAAGAAAAAAATTGGTCTGGAAATCAGGTAAAAGTCAGGGAAAATTATAATAAAATATTTGTGGCAACCCTGTAAAGTTAAACATTATTTTTTAAAAATATAATTTGACCTTGAAATTCAAGGTCAAAGTGTTAATTTGAGTATATCTCAAAATCGGATTTTTGTTTCTTTTTTTGAACTATCTAGATGGAAAGCTTGACTCATCTTTTCCTATAAGATATGTAAAAATCAGAGTGGCATATTTAATAGATTTTGAGAAATTAACCCTGAAACACCACCGCGCGCGCTCTAACTGCGCGCTACCTCGCTACGCCCCACGGCAAGTATATACTGTATTGTGCTTTTCATACATTGAAAAAACTGTACGGTTAAAATAATCAAAATTTCTTTGAAACCCTATTTAACATGATTCTCCTGTTATTTTAAAAAGAATTCTGGTTAATTTCTCCAGATCTCCGGTTAGTTTTATAGAAATTCCGGTTAAAATAACCTCCCTCACAGCACCGGATATCCCGGGATATCCTAAAAATGTCCCGTGGATATCCCTAGGATATCCCAGGGATATCCAAGGATATTTTCAGGATATCCTAAAAGCGGCGGTTTGGATATCCTAGGGATATCCTAAGGATATCCGCCGATATCCTGGGGATATCCTAGGGATATCCCATGGATATTCATAAAATGAAATTTAAGATATCCCCCGGATATCCCCAGGATATCCTCAGGACATCCTCAGGACATCCTCAGGACATGCTCAGGACATCCTCAGGACATCCTCAGGACATCCTCAGGACATCCTCAGGACATCCTCAGGACATCCTCAGGACATCCTCAGGACATCCTCAGGACATCCTTAGGACATCCTTAGGATATCCTCAGGACATCCTCAGGATATACCCAGCACAAACAGAATTACTAGCTAGTGCCGTATTGAGAGTTAGGTGACTGAGGCGCTTGCTGCTGGCGCAAACGCATGGGGGCGCCAAAATTTAACGAAATTAAAACAGAATAATAATTTTTAAATTATCAAAAAAAAAATGTTTTTGTAGTTGGGAGCCATAAAAATGAACATATCATTTGCACCAAAAGAGGAATTTTATACATTATGACTTACCTCACTTTGCGTTTCAACCCGTGTGGAAAGTTCCGAGTATTTCGCAGTGTAAGTGGGCACCAGTTGGGGGCTAGGTGGGGCCCACCTGGGCTAGGTAGGCCCCAACTGGCGCCCACTTACAAACTGGGAAATACTGGGAACTTTTCCACACGGGAACTGCAATAGTATTAATTTTAAAACAAAACAAAAGTCACATTTCGTAAAAGTCCCTGCTAAATGCTCGATAATACAAATCAATTATTTAAAAGAAATTAAAGTACATAGGGGGCATTATTTCTGAACTGCCCCAGTCAAAAATTAGAATGTCCTATAACTTTGGTAAATTTTTGCCCTACATGATAATATCAAATCCCCGCAATATTAGCTTTTTTGAAAAAAATTTGTATAAAGTAGAGGGGGTTGAAGTTTTGACTTTTTGAGTGACACCGTCATTTTCGAGTTCATATAATTACGTAACAACTTAATAGATTTTAATTTAAATATAGTGAATTTAAAAGCCTTTTTCAAGCACTTTTTAAATAAAAAATAATTTTAAAAAAAGATTGTAACCCTTCTTTTTTCAAAATTAAGTCTTATTTTTCACTTTTGAGGTTTTTCGGCGGTTTTTGGATTTTTTTTATTTTTTTCAATCGAAAGCTGAGATTTTTTCCAACGAAATATGTAAAAATGGAAATGGGCCAATAATGGGTTTTCGAGAAAATGTAAAAAATAAGCAAAAAAGTAGGTTTTTTTACATTCTCTTGAAAACCCATTATTGGCCCATTTCCAGTTTTACGTATTTCGTTGGAAAAAATCTCAGCTTTCGATTGAAAAAAATAAAAAAAATCCAAAAACCGCCGAAAGACCTCAAAAGTGAAAAATAAAACTTAATTTGGAAAAATGAAGGGTTAACATTTTTTTTTAAAATTATTCTTTATTTAAAAAGTGCATGAAAAAGCTTTAAAATTCACTATATATAAATTAAAATCTATTAAGTTGTTCCATAATTATACGAACTTGAAAATGACGGTGTCTTTCAAAAAGTCAAAACTTCAACCCTCTCTACTTCATACAAATTTTTTTCAAAAGAGCTAATATTGCAGAGATTTGATATTATCATGTAGGGCAACAATTTACTAAAGTTATAGGATATTCTCATTTTTGACTGGGGTAGTTCAGGAATAATGCCCCATAGAAAGATTTAAATAGAATTCAATTCAATTATTTATTTATTTATTTATTTCAATTTAACGGGCAATGCCCTTTCATACAAAAGTATTTAATTAAATCTAATCCTAGAACAAAACTAGGAGATAAATCGAATATAAAATTATAAATTTGTTTTAATATTAATTAATTAAAATATTAAATAAAAAATTTATTCCTTTTGAAATGTAGAATTTAATAAATAATGAAAAAATGAAATAAATACCTAGTACCTATATTTTTCTTTTAGAGAATTGAATAAAAATTTAAAATAATAATTTATGTCCCTGAAGTTCTGAACGTTCATTTAAATGAAATTTTTGTTACATGGAAATATTTTCAAGAATAACTTTTGCAACGCAAAATATAAAAGAAGAATTTAATTCTTAAAATATCAAAATCATTTTTTTGGTAAGCAAAACTTTATTTTTGGTCAAATTTGAATTTGTAAAATATTAAAATAATAATTTCGTTGATTTAAACGTTCAGAACTTAAAGGTCATATAATTTTTATTCCCTTTTATAAAGATAATTAATTTAAAATACGTAATAATTTTGAGAATCCAATTACTTAAAAAATTAACCTTTTTCAACATGTAAAATTTAAAGAAATTTACAGGGTGTCTAGCGAATTATCATTTTTATTTTCCTTGCAAATTGATAAAAATTTAGTAGCAAATTTACATTTAAAAAATAATAGATGAAATTCTGTAAAAAATTATAAAGATTAAGAAATTATGATGAACATTGGAAAACCTACAGAACATAAAAATTTTAAGCTATAAGATAAAAAGTTAAAAATATTAAATTAATTAAAAGCTTAAAGAATAAAAAATATGATGAAAGAACGAATAACTTGATAAAAATGTGAAGATATTAATTTAAAGACAATAAGTAAAAGAACTGAAAAAATGTAGGAAACTAAGAACATTTAATACAAAATGAAAATTATTTGAAAAACGGAGATATAATCTTTAAAAAATAAATGCAGCAAACTATGAAGATATGAAGAAATTACAAAACTATGTGAAAATTATGTTCATTTTTGAAGATTTCGCTTTTATGTAAAAAAAATATTTGCTTTCTCAAAAAGGAAGCTAAATTCGTTTTTCATTGTAAAACATTTTTTAAAATTTTTATAAAGGAATCATTACTTAAAAATGCCAATTAGAGTAGTTATATTAAAGACGTCAAAATTAAAATTTTATTAAAAATTAAAAATCCCCATTATTTCTTCAAATTGAGAATAAAATGTATACTTTATACATAATTAAATTGATCCATTTTTACATATAGAATATTTTGTCCAAAGGATCTATGATTATAAAATAAAAATTGGAGAAGGTGTAAAAAGAAAAAGAATTTTCAATGAAAAAAAAAATTAAAACTCATGATTTATTATTATGCGAATTTTCGGTCCATTATAGACTTTATATAGGTCAATCGATTCGTTTTGAGACAATATGATTTTTTATTTGTTAAGTTGTATTTTAAGTGTGATAAACATAAGTCGATTTAGATTATTTTTAAAACTCAAAAATTTTAACGATCACAAAGCTTCTTCAATGAGGAAGCAAAATGTTTAAAAATAAAAAAAGTGGGTGAATAAGTCTATCAATTTTTCTCTATAAAGTATAAATACATTTGCAAAAAAAAAAAAAAATTAGCAATGTAAAATTAAATCAAATAAAACCAAGGTTGCAAAATTTTTTATAAATGAGTAGGGGAGGGGGGCGAAAATTTTTAAGTTTGACTCGGGCGCCAGAAAAGTTCACTACGGGTCTGGTGTATATGCACTTAAAATAAGTGAAAATATCACTTAGGGGCCATTTAAGTATTATTTAAGCATCAATGAGGGGGAAGGGGGTTCCAAAATGCTGACTCTCCATACAAAATTATTTTTTCATCCATTGAAAAATGCTGACATGAGGGAGGGGAGGGGGCCAAAAACCTCTTAAAATATGCTCACGTAATACTTGAACAGCCCCTTATTTAGAGAGAAATGTCACTTATTTGGAAGTGTACATGTATACACTTATTAAAAAGTGTAACACTTTTGACTTCTGAATAAGTAAATATTCATTTCTTCAAATTTAGAAAGAAAAATGTTGTTTCTTAAACCAGGACATCTTTTTTGGCTTGAAATTCCGAAAAGCACAAAATTTAAATTTTATTGAAATTACATATAATTACATATTTTAATGCACTGTTTATGAAAATAATAATAAAAATATCCACTGATTAAAAATATTAAAATATTAAAAATGTCAATAATTGATTTGTACAAAAGTGGTAGTCTTTATCCCTTACAAAAAGAAGTACTGGATTTAGTTCTGGGTTAAGGACTGGGAAGAAGTACTGGGTTCAGTACTGAGACAAGTACTGGGTTCAGTACTGGAAAGTCAGTACTTTTTTCACCATGGATTGTTAATAATTTTTTCATGCTGCGCACTAAGTTTGTATGGGTGCTACGGCTGGGCAATAGTTTTTCGTTGTAAATTAAATAGAGAGGAATACATTGAACGCAAAATCACAATTGCACTAAAATTTGAGAAAAAATGTGTTATTGTGCTTAAAAAATTATATTGCGCGAAAAAGTACTGATTTTACAGTACTTAACCCAGTACTTCTTCCCAGTACTGAATACAGTACTACTTTTTTGCAAGGGATAACAATTCACAATATTGTTATATATATCTACAATATTTTGATAATTGTAATGGTGTTCATGAAAATCAATAATCTATAGATCCACAAATACTCAGATGTTTCCACAAGTTTGACACATGGAATTTAGATTACCACACGTTAGAAATTTTAAAATATCTTATACTTATGCAAATTAATAACCAAATATAATTTTTTGTACAAGGGTACCTTTGTGTTGGCGAGCTACACTATCACTGAAAGAAATTACTTGGGTAATTTTACCTATAATGTTTTTGAACCAAAAAACCCAAAGATTTTATGGATTAAAGTACACAAGATTTTCAGTAATTTTACCTAAAGCCTTTTAAACAACTACCCAATGATATTTAGATAAAAATACACAAGCTTTTTGGTAACTCACAACTACCCTCACAGGCAATTGTACGTAAATTTAACAAACGGATTGTGTATTTTTACCAAAATCTATTTAACGCTAAGAGATCTCGAACTACTCGCAACTTCTGGGCCTAAAGCCCAACGCAACGCTCCAACCACTATGCTATACGCTCGTGAACTATCATTATAAGCTACATCAGGAGGAAAAAGCAATGTCTCAAGTTATCACTATCTTCATATTAAAAACAACATTAAAAAATTATCAGATAAAAAGTTGTAATTAAAAAAATTATTGTTTAAACAAATTGTTGAAAAACTATACTAAAACCAATTAAAAGAATACTATAACCAATAGCAGGTATAATTTGTAATTTGTTGCTGTGACCAACGGGCTTTTATCACATTGCGCATGGACGTGATGAAAAGAAACGGTATGCCCCCAATACGTTACAACTTAAAACCCAGAAGAACCTCCCGGTATTCCGTAGAAACTAAATTTAAGCAAGTGGTGGGGGTATACCAATTCCCCTCAAGGCGTCTAAGAGATACCTGCACGTGACCAATAGCCATAAGTATGCAAAATGTTTTAGAGCCTAAGGAATAGCATAGTTTTTAGCCTATAAATATTCATAAAGTATTTATACGCATCATCCCTGTAAAAGCATGAATATATCCTGAGGATGTCCTGAGGATATCCTTAGGATGTTCTAACAATATCCTTAGGATGTCCTAGGGATATCCTTAGGATATCCTCAGGACATCCTAGGGATATCCTAGGGACGTTTTCAGGTTATTTTAACATTATTTCAGGATGTCCTGAGGATATCCTGAAGGATATCCGTAGGATATCCTTTGGTTTTGAGGAAGGCCACTAAACTTTACGGAAGAGTAACAAAGATTCATTGCATTTGAATAGCAAGTGCTAAGTAGCCGAGAGGTTTAAGGCTACGCGTAAGCTTGGCATCCATCATAGTTAAGTAGGTTCGATCCCCGTATCCCATAAGATTTTTCCGATGCGTTTAACCATTAAATTATTATATATAAGGAAGGACATAAAAAATTATAAATAAGTAAATTAATATCTACTTTATTATAATTTTTTTTTCAAAAATATCCTTGGGATATCCTGAGGACATCCTTGGGATATCCTAAGGATATCCTAGGGATATCCTTGGGATATCCTGGGATATCCTTTTAAACATTTCTGGGGATATCCTGAGGATGTCCTAAGGATATCCTGGGGATATCCTAGGGATATCCTGAGGATATCCTGAGAATATCCTTATTGCGGCGGCTTGGATATCCGCAGGATATCCTTTTGATATCCTGAGGATATCCTGGGGACATTTTCAGGATATCCTGACATTATTTCCGATATCCTGAGGATATCCTAGGGATATCCTTTTGTTGTGAGGGCTGAAACTCTATAGTATAAGGCCCCACTTCACATGACATTCTGGTTATTTTAACGGGACATTTCTTTCAGTGTATACGTGTAACACTAGAGGATTAAAAACAAATAATTATTATTAATTTTTATTAATTTTCTATATAGATTATTAATTCTTTATTATTTCCCATGATTTTAATGGATTTTACAACAGCTTTCTGCATATAGGTTTAGTAAATTTTGAAAAAATGAAATTTTTTAATGTTCAAATAAATTACATACTAATAAATGATGTTTTAAATATATCAAATAACATATTGTTCTAACTGTGATCCTTAAACTTGTTAAAAAAATACAGTAAATAATTATAAAAACAAAAAAAAAGTGAGCATTTCTTTTGACATTTTTTAATAAAAGGGAATATGAAATAAACGAATAATGTCAAATAAAAATTTATAATAATAGCAAAAGAAATAATAATAAGAATATTTATTAAAAATGAAACAAATGCAAAAATCTAAAAAATTACTTTAAATATATTGAATATAAGAAATGAATAATAATAATAAAAGTATCATTTTTTAAAAAGTGTTATTTATTTGTTATTCAATAATATTTTTGTATTTACTAATTAGAAATATTAATTTTTAGTAAGTAAAAAAATAATCTTTATTAAGGATTAGACCTCCCATATACAATAAAATATGATAATTTTACAAAGTAAGTTTTATTGTAAAAATTCAACCTTAAAATATATATACCTAAATAATTATTTTTTAATTTTTAGTAAATACTTATAAATGTTAACATTTAAAAAAATTCATTTCATTGTTATTTTTTCTATATATTTGATAATAAATAACTATATTTTCAAATATTTAACTTATATTATTATTCACAGGAGGTCCTTACCATATTTTAAATAAAAAGTTCTGTAACTATAAAGTTTCATCAATATCTTGAATTCGGATACTTTTCTGCGTATTTTATAACAAAATAAAAAATCTTTTATCGAACCGTTTCAGAGAAAATCGATTGTTTAGATGATTAAAACATTGAATTTTTCATTTTTTAGGGTTCCGTACACTAATTAATTTTCATAATCTGTTCATAAAAATATAGAAATGTACCAAATTTTAGCCTTCTAGCTCAAATAGTGTCAAAGTTAATTTCTCGAGAAAATCAAAAAACACCTGTCCTAAACCTTCAAAATCTTTTAAGTACAGTATAAACAATAAAAAATTATTGTTTAAACAAATTAGTCAAAAAATTTTTTTTTTTTTAGTTAAACATTTTTTTTTATTAAAATTTAATATTTTTCCTACAATTTTTGTATCAAACATTTTTTTCTAGAATCAATAGATAAGGAGATAAATAAGTTTGTCTCGTTCTCGCTCTAGTTATGTACCCAGACCGTCCAGGACACATAATTAGTGCGAGAACGAGACAAACACTGCTATGCAGTAGCACTAGCCTAACGCACAATGAATCGTAATCGCTAATCCTTAATCGTAAGAATGAGAGGAAGCAGGACAGACATATATCTCTGTCCTACTTCCTCTCATTCTTAAGATTAAGGATTAGCGATTACGATTCAATATGCGTTAGGCCACTTATGACACTGCTATGCAGTAGAATTGAGTAGAATGAGACAAAAGTAAAGTAAAGTTCCTGGAAAAGGTATGAAAAGCCTAAAGCACAACGAATCGTAATCGCTAATCCTTAATCGTAATAATGAGAGAAAGCAGGACAGAGATATATGTCTATCCTACTTCCTCTCATTCTTACGATTAAGGATTAGCGATTACGATTCATTGTGCGTTAGGCTAAACTCTCTTCATAGGATCTCTCTACGGCAACGTCGTTCCTTGTGCGAGAGCCTTGTGAAGTAGTTTACGTTCCGAACTCTGCTGCTGCACCTCAAACCGTATTTCTATCTGCTTAGGCCTTAAGTGGGAGCGTACCTTTAGGGCGCAATTACATGTCTGCGTCGAACGCTGCGTTCTTGCGTTCTATGTTGAGAGAGAAAAAGACAGAAATATAGTCACATCTTTGTCACTCTCAACATCCAACGCAAGAACGCAGCGTTTGACGCTGACATGTAATTGCGCCCTTAAAGGCCTAAGCAGATAGAAATACGGTTACGGGAGGGCATGAGATAATAAAGGACAGAGACTGTTTCTGTCCTTTTCTGTCTCATGTTCTGGTCCCGTAAACGTATTTCTATCTGCTTAGGCCTTAACCCTGACGCATCCATATGATTTCACCCTTATATGGCTATTGTGCGAGAGGCTTGTCAATAATCCGATTGCAAAAATTTTTAAGTTTAAAATATTTAGAGATCAAGAAGAATTTATTTAGATGAATAAATAATAATATAATATATTAGGAGAGGACAATAATGAACGTATTTAATTGCCTCTAAAAGGTATACATGTATACATGTATGCTTTATTATTATAAAGCATGTGTAATACATAATATATTCTGTTAAATAAGTATAGTTTTCTGCTTTTTACAACTCTAAAAGGTATATATAATAATAAAGCATGTGTAATACATAATAATATAAAAATCATTAAATAAGTATAGTTTTCTGCTTTTTACAACTGTAACTGTAACCTTAACGTGTACAATATCTCCACCATTTTCGATTATGAACATTTTACTAGAACATGCAACTAAATAATATAACCTGCTTATAAAATAAACTTTTATTTCTTTAATAAATCATTAATATTTGAAAAAAATACATGCATGAAAAGAGCCCACTTTAGCGCTATTGGACTTATCTACATAACCATATTCTTCATTAAATTTTGAATGTTTCGAGAGGTCTTGGACCTTTTTAGATGAAAAATTCACAAAGTTATAAGCATTCAAAGTAGAAGTGACAAAACCCTAGTTTTAAGAAAAACTAGTTGCCACCCTGGTTGTTGGAGTTGGAGTTGCCCATTGCCACCCATGCACTTTAAAAATTAAACATAAGATTATTTTGTGCTTTTAATGACGATAAAATTGAGATAAACGCATGATTCGATGTGGGATATTACGTAGTTTGTTCTTCAGCAATTAAAAAAAAAATCGAAAATCTGAACCTCCTTTAGAAAAATGCGAATATCTCGGAAAATAAAATCGACAAAGTGGGCCCTTTTCATGCGGACGTACACATATTATTACTTGATTTTAAATCCTTTTTAACTTCAGAGAACTTTCATTCTTAAAATATATTTATATTACTGCCTTAAAGTTTAGAGAATCTTACGAATCTTACTATTATTTAGAAAATGTTTCATAGGTTGCTTCAAAAGAAAATTAATACTTAATTTAGTTTTATCGAAATTATATTGTTTGATGGTTTTTTTATTCCGATTACTGTATTATACGTACCCAAAGATGTATTACATTTTATCGAAACATAAAAGAGAATCGCTGTTTAACAGAAATAAAAACAAAAAAATGTATATCTATAAAAGTATATTTTTTATGTACTTCGATTACCTTTTCATAAAAAAGTATTCCAAGTTCTTTAATTCTCATTCCGAATTATACATCTGATATCCTAAATTATAATACTTATTCTTTACAGGAAAACTCAATTCTTTTAAAAATAAATATTGATAAAGTATTCGATTGAAAAAAATACTAGACAAAGACTATTTTAAAATATTTTTTAGATTCAATTACTAACTGCTAATTATTTTTCATTTTAGAAATTGTTATGGGAGTTAACTTTCTTCAAAAAATATCGTTTTTGATTTCAGCAGGAATACAAAGAATAAGGAAGCAAAGAATAAGGAAATAATAAGCTTCGAAAATGGCAGTGCCTTTTTACCCTAACAAGTGTTACGTCTGTGATAAAACGTCTCCACTAAAAAGGTGCAGTCGCTGTCAGTTAATATCCTATTGTGGAGAAACTCATCAAAAATCAGATTGGGATTTGCACAAGGAATTTTGCTCAGTTATTTCCAAAATAACTAAGGCAAAACAACTCTCTCACATATATGAAGACTTACGAGGATGCAGTTTACAAGAATGGATAAATGCGAGGAACAGTGCAATGCAACACGTAGTTTTGAAATTAGGACGCCATTTGCAAAAACGTGAAACGGAAATGTTAGAATTCCCTCGATCTTGTATCACCTGTTACGACACGAAACAAGATAATTTAACCAACTGTCCTCGATGTCCATTGGTGTCCTTCTGCAAGGATCATCCAAATAGTTCCCACCACGATAAAATATGTTCTCAAATACAATCATCCTACGATTGGGAAATGAAAATTTGCAAAGATCCACTTTCCTATTCAGCGTCACTTTTCACAATCATGAATTGCTTGCCAACGAGAAATTTTAATCTGATACCAAATTCTATGGCTGAATTTGTGGACCCTCTATTCAATGGAAACAAGGAATTGAATGATTTGGCTTCAATGCTTTTTTGTGTTCCTTTAACTATTGTCAGCACTCTTCAGAAATTGAATTGCATTTCTTTGTCTAAAATGACTATTCTCATGACAGGAATAAAAGATATCAATTCTGGTTCCAGTTGGGAGATACTTTTCCATTTTTTTCCAAATCTAACTTTTTTGAAAATAGTCGTCACGGACTGTAACGCTGCATCAAGTTCGGAGCCGAAACTTTGTTCACATTGCTCTTCAAAGAGAAAAAGGTTGGTTATAACGGTTTCAGAGATTTCTTGTGAAAATTATGTTTTCCAAGATAAACATCAAACACCTAACTTGGTTGTTTTTAATGGTTTGATTCCCGTAGCTAAAAAAGATCATCGGTATCTTTTATGGAAAGAGATGTCGGATATTTGGCCTCGTCTAAATTGTCCTTTGGTTATTATGTCGGACACGGATAAAAGGGCGCAACGTTTACGCGAAACTTTTAACACGCCTTTTTGGAAACCTTTGATTTGTTTCGAAGGATCTAATAGCTTCGCCGCTACGTTTGGCATCAAGGATTGGGAGGAATACGAAATCGCAAAACTTTGTCAGTACATGATAATAACCAAAGCACCCAATGGAGTAGGAAAAAGTATGAGCGTTTCTCAATTTAATCCTAAAAAAGTGGAAGAAAATGTACCACAAGGTGAAAGAAATGTGAAGAATTCTTTCTACTCTGGTATTTGTCATGTTTGCAAGTCTTATGACGCCTTGGTACCATGCAAACGTTGTAAAATGATCTTTTATTGCGGATCTAAACACGCGCAACTTGACTGGTCTTCGCATAAGGATATTTGTAAAGTTATTGTTGGACTTTTAAATGAAAAAAGAACTACATACCTTTTTGATAATTTAAAAACTGCCACTGTACAACAACGGAAGAAAGCTAAGTATAGTTTCATGGAGAAAACTGAGAAAAAATTGAAGCGAGAATTGATGGATTTTGAAAAGCAAATGTTTCTTTTCCCCAGAACGTGCGTTGTTTGTCACGAGAGCGATTTAAGTGTGCTTAAGAATTGCAAATGTGGGGTAAGTTTTTTTTTTTGGTTTTATTAAAAATTTCATGATTATGTATTTACTACAATATTGACCACCAAAAAAGAAAGAAATTTTCACAATTGAATTAGCATTTTGGAATTGAATTCAACTTTATCTTCAGAAAAAAATGTCTCACCTCCGTGGGTAATAATTCTTTATCGACAGAAAGATATGAGTGTTTTTTTATTTCAACAAGTTAAATAAAAGTATGTAAAACAGGGCTGGTATTGATTTAAATCATGATTTAAATCTTGGGGATATTTGCATTAAAATCATAATTTAAATAAAAAAAAACTTTACAATTCTCCAAACGTCTAAAACTGCATATAAAAAATCGCAAACATTAAAGAAAACCCAGAAATTTGTGGATAAATCTTAAAAATTTAAATTTAAATATTTTATTCTTTATAAAATTTCAAAAATTGTGCTAATACTGATAATCAAAATACCTGCGAACTAAAAATTTTCGGTATGAAGATATAGCACAAAATATTATTAAATTTAAATATATCTTTAAGTCATTATAATTTAAATAAATTCCAAACGTCAATTAACTCATATTCCAATTTGTTCAAACTTTTAAATTTCAATTAATTCAAATTTAAATGCACATTAATTAATGTAAAATAATAAAATAATATTAAATATTTTTCAAATTCACAATAATCCCTTTTTTAATTCTTACAATTTTTTTTTGAGATGTAGCTTTTTCGTAACTGTTTAATTTTTTCTTATAATTTCTTATTTTTACAAAATTTTAAGATTTTTTCTCCTTTTACTTTTGATATTTTTTTTTGTATTTGTCTTTTTAATTTAGGATTTTCTTTAATTTTCTGATTTTTATACAAATTATTTAATATTATTTTACACAATTTTGTTATTATAACATTCACTAAATTTTTTATTTCGCTGGCTTTCATAATTATGTATTTTCATATTTTTAAACATAAATAGGCTTATTTTTTTGTAAATTTATTCAATTTGTTTTCACATCTTGCCTATTTTTGGCGAGATTTTTTGCAAACTTCTTTATTCCTTTATATAATTTTAGGATTTTTTTTTATTTTTTTAAATTTATTGTTGGACTTGTTTTAAGTGTAATATTATAAAAATATTTTTGGTCTAATTTGCCTAAACTTTTTTATTCTTAAAGAATTTTTTAATTTCTTTTGTGGCTTTATTATTTATCTTTATATATAGGGGAGAGTAGTCAGAGTTGGATATAGCTTTGACTTTTCTCTATAACTTACCCTGTAGGCCGAATTTTGCGATGTCTCTTATATTATTGGAAAGTTCTACTAAGATGCAATGTTTTTGCTAAACATTGCAAAAAATTTGGACCAAAAGTTTCGGAGTTATAGGCAATTAAAAAAAAAAAAGGTTGTCAGAGTTGAACATGGTAGTCAGAGTTGGGTCACTGTAGAAACTCAATGAAATATGAAGATAAATGATTGAAAATGACTATATATTTGCCTTCGCATGATAGAATGGCACTTAAATATATTTGGAAATGACAAAAGGAAACATGAAATTGAAATAAATCATATTTCCTCTTGTATATCGAAATTGATCTGAAAGTGAAAAAGTATTACCAAAAATTTGAATTTTCTTTCTTTCCAATAGAAATGAAGTTTTTGACACTTTTTTTTTTTTTTTTTTTCATTTAGCTTCATATCACACACACCATGAACGCTTTATACAAATACCAAATTACGGTCCACATGTTTGTATAACATATTAATGAACAATTTTAGTCAACTTAATTTGGCTTTGGCATATTTCTTCTACATTTAATTATCTAATTTTGAAACTACAAAAACGTTTTTGGTTGAGCGTATAACACGGACTCGCTTAATACGTCTATATAGTTCGCACACTTCACTGCAATCCATCTAAAAAGTTTGCTGGCATTGCTAACAAGTATTTACACACAACGACGTATGGATCTACTGTAATAAAACAAAATAAACGCGATGATTCAACTCTGACCACTGTCCAAGTCTGACTACTCTCCCCTACATTCTCTTATTTTATTTTTATTAATTCTAATTTTTTTGTAGATTCGAACCAAATTTTATTATTTTTTGTACTTATTACTTTTTTTACAGCTTGTTAGATTAAGGAAAAAAACATTACTCTATTTTATTTGGTTTGATAAATTTATCATTATTATATTATTATCATTATAATATTACTCCATTTTCTTCCTATTTATTTAATTTTCTTGATGTTTCATTATTTTTTTAGTCCTTTCTTGCCATTTAATTAATTTTTTAATTTTTGTCATCATTTTTCCATTTCTTAGAAACATTTTGCCTTCATTTAAATTTTTTAGTTTTTATCTTATAATTCCGAATTTTTGAAAATATTTGTTCAACGGATGCATTTATCATTTTTTAAATTTCCCAATTTTCTACTTTTTTTGATGACTTTTATTCCTCTATTTTATGTTTTGTAAATTGAAGCTTGAACCAATAATATTCTCATTTTAACATCGTTCTTCTATTTCATACAATTTTTTTTCTTTTAAAATTTTTTAAAATTTTCCAAAATTTTATTAATTCTTTTTCTCTTCAATTTGTGAAATAAGAGGTCTTTCATAAACCACGTAGCCCACTTTTTAGGAAATTTTACCTCTTCCCCCCTATGTAGCACACTTTTCCATACATTAGCGCCATTTTTTCCTCTTAGAGGAAAAAGAACTTAGAGGTTCTAGCTTGACCCCCCCTCCCCACTAAAGAGCTACGTGGTTTATGGATGACCCCTAAGTCTCTAATTTTCTTATAATTTTTAAATTTTATTCTCTTTAGTAATATATTTTAAAGTTTTTTTTAATTATCTTCTTATTTATTATTTTTAATTTAAAAAAATATTTCCGTACATAGTTCAATTTTTTGAAAAGATTTTCTACTTTTTTATATATTTTTTTATGTCACTGTTTCTGAGTGAGTTGTTACTTAATTGATAAATTGAGTGATTAAAAATTTTGATAATTATTGAGCTCCAAAATTGTATTCTTACAAAAAGTTAAAACTGTTTGATATTGTCAATCTGCTTAGAAAAATCCTATTTTCATCCCCAACTAAAAGATTTTGAATAAAAGGATAAAACTTTTTTGTTGTAATAAAGCAAAAAATTTTTTGTTCTTTACATTTACTGCGAAAGATTCTTATTTTATTTAAGGGCAACTTTATACCCGTCTATTGAAATAAATAAGTAAATAAATAAAATACTGAACTAAAATTCAAAAATTTATAAACATCTTTTATCAAGTAAAATTGAAATATATTTTTTTTTAAAGTCTCTACTAGTTGTTTTTTTGCTTTTCGATTAATTTAAATATTTTAAACAGATACAAAAAAAGAAAAATAACTAGGATAAAGAAAAATTACTAGAAAGTAAAAAAACTTACTAGAAATTTAGTTAGAATAATTTTGTTTTTGAATGATTTTCGAATTATACATATTTAATACATTATTTAATAAAATGTTTATTCGATGGAATATTCATTGAACAGAATTATTGTGTTTCTAAATGATCACTTAACTATTAAATTTAATTTTGCAGTTCGTTATATAGATATTTTAGAAAGCACAATTATTTTTATCTCATTGAAATATTGTAAAGGTAATATACTGTATTTTGAATTTAGGTTAAAAAAGAGTGTATGTAATCTTTGGTATGTATTGAGTCTTGAACTCATCTGGAACAGCTGAGAAACAAATAACAAATAATAATTTGTTTAAACAAATATTTCTTAACAGAATGTAACTTTTCTAATTAAATAATATTATGAAAGTGTATAAAAATTATTTCACAAAAATATTCGGTTGAAGAAAATTATGTTAATAGAAATTTTTGTCAATGTAAAAATTACTATAAATCAAATTTTAGGTAAAAATGCTTTTTACCGTAAAATCCAAGTATTTAAAATTATAAATTGATAAGTAATGATACAAAAAAAGTAATAATTCTATTGACTGATTATTTGATCAAAAAAAATTCTACATATTAAATTTTTAAATAGGAATTCTATAAAATAAAAATTATTATCCAAAATAAAAATTATGATTTGTGACGCGTTATGAAGAAAGTGACCTAAGAAGCAAAGAATTTGAGGTTATGTTTGTGGTTTTTGGAATTAATATACACAAAAAGGATCAATTGTCAATATTAACCATTGATATTTTAGTCTTAATTCCGTCCAAAATATTTTTAAAAAACTGATTTTAATTTTACATAATTAAAAAGGAACTTTTAATCAAGATATAAAACTATCACTGAACATAATCTAACATATAATGTTTTGTTTCCAAATTTTGGGAGATTTCGTGGTTTTCATAGAGATTAAATCAAAATGAGTTCCAGGTTTTCAAGGTCACTGCAATTTAAAACATAAAAATACATTTTAAAAAACTATTATTTGCTTTAGAAAATATTTATTCGAATCTAATATTATAAACTATATTAAATAAATGCATAAGTAGTCTCAAATAAATTGGTTTTCACTACACCATTAATTATTATTTTATTAACTGAATAAAATGCTGCCATCTTTTTGTTTTCTATTTGAAAAAGTTTTATAATTTATAACATAGAGTCTCATAAATTTTGATATCACAATCTATCTTTGGTAGTCGATATTTTGGTTTATATTTAATTTTAAAAGACGTTATTGAAAATGTATTTACTAAAAATATTTTCTTTTTAAATTAGATAAGCCTCTGCAAAATTCATAGAGATGACGCTCATCATAAAACTCTTTGCAAAGAGTACATTTTAGATATGATGATGAATGTTTATAAAGTACCGAGAGTAACTATTGCAATAATGCCTGTACTCTCAAAAGGAACAACTCTACCAGCTTCAATGGAAGTGTATATGACATCATACCTAATTTTGAACAGCGAACCTAAAAAGCTATTTGTTAAGGATTCCGATAAAGTTATGATTTCTGATTATTTTTCTGGACCTCTCACCTTTATTTATGCCATTCAGAAATTGAAATATTGCGTTCCAAAAGAAATGGTTATTCACGTGACAGGAGTCACCGAACAGGAAATTAAGATATCAATGTACTGGCAAATTGTTCCTGATTGGTTGAAAAATCTAGAGTCCTTACAAATTATTTTTATAGGCGTGCACCTTCCTGACAGGGAAGATATTATATCAAATTTGAATGGTTTAATGACGTCCCAAAAAAGATTACTTAAGTTTAAATCTATCCGACAAAGTTACGATCAGTATTTTCATAGTAAGGACTTTTTAAAACCGCATATGTTTATCGCTTACAATCTAGACGAACATAACATGAATAACCTGTCTTATACAAACTGCAGTTTTCCAAAAACCCTTTTACTTGTAAAGGAAATGAACATACCTTTTATAATGACTACAACTTCAGAAGAAAGAGGAAAGAAAAATATTAAAATGCTTACCACACTTTTAGGAAAAATTAACAATTACGAGTTTTTTGAAAAAAATCCATTTGCTGGTATATTTCCTGAAAGGGACTTTGAAACTGAATTAATAAACTATTCCAATAATTTTATAGCTGTTTATAAGAAATTTACCGAAGGAAATAGTACAAAGAAAATAAATTCTGCAAGTGACTGTGAGAACTGTGACTGTCGATCAAAGTTATCAGCAGGTGATAAAAATAAAAATTCTCTGTTAAAGAAGAACGCCCCGGAAATTAAGAAACATCAAATTAAAATCTCTGAATTTCAGTCAAAAGTTGAAAAATCTGAAACTCCAGTAAAAATCAATCCAAATAAGCAAATTAAAAACGAAACAACTGTGTTAAAGGTGAATAGTGAAAAATCAAATTTGCAAACTGATAATAGTTCAGAACCTAAAAAAGAGGCTAATTTGAAGAGTGAAATGCTGCTGAAAGAAAACTTACTTCTTCAAGAGGAAAATAAAATTCTTAAAGAAAATCTACATCTCAGAGAGGAAAATAAACTGCTGAAGAAGGAGAATTCGTTACTTAATGAAAAACTTGCGATGTTAAAAACAAAAAAGTCTTTGTCTTAAAATACATATTAAAATTGTGTTGAACTTTAAACATTTAAAAAGTTTTAGAAAGTTACATTGTTACTGGTTTCAATTTTTTTACTTTCTGTCATAAGAACTATGCAAATTCATAAAATTTAACTTGTTTCTTTTTTTTTAATCAAGATTCCCCAAGTAGGCAATTATTTATTAAAAATAATGTAATTTAAGGATTTGTAAATTTTTAAAAATAAGAATTCGTATTTTTATGTGTTTATTAAAAGAATAAAATTTTATACCTCCAAGGTTCATATGTATTTTTTTAAAAGAATACATTTTTTTCTAAACTTATATTTACTAAGTTTGGAGCAAAAAAGTCGCCCTGTGGAATTCCACATGGCAAAATTACAGACAAAAAATAAATGTCTTAATAAGAATGTGGATAAAAAAATTTACAATTCGAAGAAAATGATTAAAATTTAAAAAATAAAAATCATATTAGGTAAAAATAATTGAAAAATGACGAAAGAAGTTGAAAATAATTTAATAAACAATTTAACCTATTTGATATTAAAGAAAATAATTCAAAACTGACAAAGTTTTATTTGAAAAAATCGGGCAAGTAGGAGTTACACTCGTATCAAGTCGAAGGGTTCCGTACCTTTCTAATTTTTATTCAATTATATGAGGTAGAGATTTAAAATTTTCCACTATGATACCAGTTTTAAAAATAATTTTTATTATACACTAAATAAAACTTTATTGGCACAAATTTATAGCACTATAAGCCAAAACTTTTGCAGCTGGGTCATTTTTTAAATATGTTTAAAAAAAATAAAGAATTAACCAATCATATTTTAATTTTTTTTTTTACAAACACGAATTTTGGCTTGTAAATTCTATAAAAACGAACATTAACAAACTTCTATATATTTTCTCTATAATCTACACGTCAAACTACATATGTGTACTAAATTTTAGCATTCTAAGTCAAATAGTTTGGAAGATTAGGAAAGGGGGGACATGGTCATTTTTTCGATTTTTTTTTAAAAAATCGTACTTTTTGGCTAGTAAACATTATGGAGACCGCCTTTACAAAAGTTCTCTATAATTTTCCTGTAATCTACACGTAAATCTACATACGTGTACAAAATTTCATCATCCTAAGTCAAATAGTTTGGAATATTAGAAGGGGGGGGGGGGGTGGTCATTTTTTCAAATTTTAGGGCAAAAAAAGTGGTTTTTACTGGATTTCGGCATGTTTATGAGCTCGAATCGCGTTTTCCATATCATTTTCGTGAATGATAAAAATAGTTGACAATTGTAGCAAATAATTAAAAATAAATAAAGAAAAGAATTGATAAAAATTTAAGGAATTTTTAAATAATTTTATATTTACTATTCTCAAAGATTAAAGAAAATAATTGAAACTTGGGAAATAGAATTTAAAAATGAAGGGAAAAAGTGAAAAATAATTAAAATAAAATTGTAGAAAATTTTTGAGAAATGATAAAAATATTTGCGAATTGTAGCAAACAATTAAAATCACATAAGAAAAGAATTCTTAAAAATTTAAGAAATTTTTAAATATAATTTTAAATGTACTATTCTCAAAGAGTGAATTAATTAAATTTTTAATCAATCAAATTTCAAATTAATTCAAGTTCGAAGAATAATAACATAATTGTAATTATAGTCTTGTTTATCTCAAATATATTCTGCAATTTTTAAAATAATTTTTTAAAATTTTTTATAATTTTCTTCAATTTACAATTATTTTTTTTAATTATTTTATTATTAAATTTATTTTTCAATTATTTTTTTATTAATTTTCTAAGTTTTTTATTATTTATCTCAAATTTTAGTTCTTTTTTTCAATTTACAATTATTTTCATCATTCTGCAATTATTTTCTTTTATTACATATGTATGTTGAAATTTTTTCAATTATTTTTCACAAACTAATATTATTTTCTTCAATTTTTAATTATTTTTATTACTTTACAAATATTTTCTCCAATTTTTTATTATTTTCATTATTCTGCAATTAATTTCTTAGATTTTAAAACATTTTTTTCAAATTTTAATAATTTTCTTCAATTTTTAAATATTATTGTTGTCATTTTGCAATCAAATTCTTCAATTTTCAATTATTTATCTCATTTTTCAAACATTTTTCACAAATTTTCATTTTCTTTTATATTTTTGCAGTTATTTTCACCACCTTTTAATTAGATATATATTAATGATTTTTCAAATAATTTCCTAAATTTTTATTTATTATTTCAAATCTAAGTTACTGTATCCACGTTTCAATGTAATACCGGAAATTTTAATTATTTATCTCAAATTTCCATTATTTTCTTCAATTTAAGATTATTTCTATCATTTTTCCATTACTTTTTGTCATAATCAATAATTTTTTTATTAATTTTCAATTTTTATTTAATTTATCACAGCTTCCACATATTTTTTCAATGTACAATTATTTTTATCATTCTGCAATTATTTTCCTTCATTAGAAATATATGTTGCAATTTTTTCAATTATTTTTAAAAAAATAAAATTATTTTTTCAATTTCTAATTATTTTTATTACATTTCAAAAATTGTCTCGAATTCTTTATAATTTTCATTACTCTTTAATTAATTTTCTAGATTTTAAAATATATTTCTCAAATTTTAATAATTTTCTTCAATTTTTTATTATTAATATTATCATCTTCCAATCAATTTCTTCAATTTTTAATTATTTTTATTACTTTGCAAATATTGTCTAAATTTATATTTCTAAATTTTTAATTATTTATCTCATTTATCAATTATTTTTTCAAACTCATTTTCTTTTATCATTTTGCAATTATTTTCTCCACTTTTTAACTAGATATATTAACTATTTTTGAATTAATTTCCTAAATTTTTATTTATTATTTCAAATCTAAATTACTGCCCAAGTAGATATCGCCACAGTTTTGCCATACTTACAAACAGGGGCCATACATGGCGGTCATCGATGGGCCATCCGAGTTTTGTAACATTACGCCGCACTTTTGCCCGACATTCTAATTTCATAGAGATTACTTATCCTAGTAGTTTCTGACGTTATTCTGACGTTTATATTGCATCCTGCGTTGTCCAGGTATTGAGGAAAACATCTTTTACCTAAATATGGAAAACTCTAATCAGGGTATGTGCACCAGGTACTAAAAAACATCTTCTTCTGGTAGTTCTTGTTCGTAATCAAAGAAAGGACAACATTTATCGGGTACAAGATGTCGCCGTCATGCTAATAAATGTTTCAAGTGATCCAGGTATGGAATCAACATCTTCTCCTAGAATTTTTTGAAGAAATTAAAATTTTATATATCTTTAAATGTTTTTAAATGGATGTCGTCAACCTGATGTATTATTCTACTGCTCTAGGTGTGAAGTAAACATCTTCTTCAAGGAAAATTTAGGGAAACTAAAATTTTACATCCTTTCTTGTTTTTTTAAAAGGATGTTGTTATCCTTACAAATAATTTTATTAATCTAGGTAATAAAAAAATAATTTCCCCTGGGAATTTTTTCTGAAAAATAAAAAATATAATGCATCCATCATGAGCAAAATGTTGCCGCCGTTCTTACAAATCAATTTAGTGATCTAGGTGACAAATTAGTATTTTCTCCGAAGAATTGTTTTGGAAACCAAAAGTTCATACCTTTTTTGAAGTATTTGTGCAGGCGACATCATCCTGGCACTAAAAGCTAAATATTCTAGGCAACGGATGTTATGTGAGTCTGTTTTTGCTTCTTAGTGCATACGATTCAAATATTTTTATTCCTGCATAAGGTAAATAGAAGTAATTTTAACATTTTGCTCATGTTATTCTTGAAATTTATAATTTAAAATGATATCAAAAAAGTAAAATTAATATAACCCTAAAGATAGAAATTTGTAAACATTGAGTTGTCAAATAGGTTAAAGGGTTATGTTAATTTACATTTTCCCTTTTCTAGTTTATACAACAAAATTTGATAAAAAAACGGTTAAAATACTATTATCTATTTTCTTGTACATCATTTTCAATAAATTAATTTAGATATATGCGTCTGTTAATATAACATTTGTACCGTTTCTTAGAAGAACATTCCTATTTTGATGTTTTATTATTATCCCGAAAATAATACTTTTTATATTTTCTTAAATAACATATTTTTTCCAGTTTAGATCTCGAGAATGAACTGTGAGGATTACCTTTCTTAAATAGTAGATCTTTTATAAATGTTGATGTTTTACAGAAATTCCTGGAAGTAACCATATTTCCATTTCTATTTTTTGAGGCGTATATATCTGAAATAGTTTTAATAAAATCAATGCAAAAGAAAATAAATAATAGTATTTTAACCGTTTTTTTATCAAATTTTGTTGTATAAACTAGAAAAGGGAAAATGTAAATTAACATAACCCTTTAACCTATTTGACAACTCAATGTTTACAAATTTCTATCTTTAGGGTTATATTAATTTTACTTTTTTGATATCATTTTAAATTATAAATTTCAAGAATAACATGAGCAAAATGTTAAAATTACTTCTATTTACCTTATGCAGGAATAAAAATATTTGAATCGTATGCACTAAGAAGCAAAAACAGACTCACATAACATCCGTTGCCTAGAATATTTAGCTTTTAGTGCCAGGATGATGTCGCCTGCACAAATACTTCAAAAAAGGTATGAACTTTTGGTTTCCAAAACAATTCTTCGGAGAAAATACTAATTTGTCACCTAGATCACTAAATTGATTTGTAAGAACGGCGGCAACATTTTGCTCATGATGGATGCATTATATTTTTTATTTTTCAGAAAAAATTCCCAGGGGAAATTATTTTTTTATTACCTAGATTAATAAAATTATTTGTAAGGATAACAACATCCTTTTAAAAAAACAAGAAAGGATGTAAAATTTTAGTTTCCCTAAATTTTCCTTGAAGAAGATGTTTACTTCACACCTAGAGCAGTAGAATAATACATCAGGTTGACGACATCCATTTAAAAACATTTAAAGATATATAAAATTTTAATTTCTTCAAAAAATTCTAGGAGAAGATGTTGATTCCATACCTGGATCACTTGAAACATTTATTAGCATGACGGCGACATCTTGTACCCGATAAATGTTGTCCTTTCTTTGATTACGAACAAGAACTACCAGAAGAAGATGTTTTTTAGTACCTGGTGCACATACCCTGATTAGAGTTTTCCATATTTAGGTAAAAGATGTTTTCCTCAATACCTGGACAACGCAGGATGCAATATAAACGTCAGAATAACGTCAGAAACTACTAGGATAAGTAATCTCTATGAAATTAGAATGTCGGGCAAAAGTGCGGCGTAATGTTACAAAACTCGGATGGTCCATCGATGGCCGCCATGTATGGCCCATACATGGAACATGGCTTCCATACATGGGCCGTAGATGGATTCTAGGTTTCATTTCTACTTAGGATTCACCCCTAAATTTTAAATTTAAATTCCAGAAGTTTGAATTATTTTTTTTAATTTTTACAAATAAAACTTTCAGTTTTAACTATTTCCTTCAATATCAAATTAGTTTCATTATTTATTAATTAACTTTCAATTTCTTTTGACATTTTTTAATTAAAAAATATGGTTTTTGTTCTTTAAATTTTCAATGTTTTAATCATTTTTCAATTATTTTTCTCAAATTTCAATTAAGTTCGTCAATTTTTAATTTTTTATTTAACTTTCAATGATTTTCACAAATTTTATAGTATTTTGATTATCTGGTTATTAATTCCGAAAATATACGTTCTAATTAAGAAACTCTTTAATTTATTATTGTTTTATTTCTCCCCCCCCCCCCCCCGGACAATATTAAGTTTGCACTTTGCAGATAGCAAAAATTTACAAGTCGCCGCTCCTGTCAAAGTTATACATTTAATTACGATACACGTATGATTCGACGTGGGATATTACGTAGTTTGTTTTTTAGTAATTAAAATTATGTTAAATTAAAGTTAAGAATAATTAAATTTAAATCGAATGAAAATCAATTGATATTTGATTGAAATAAATACATAGAATAGTTAAAATTTTGGTTGATTGAAAATTGAATCAAAGTAAGTGTGGAACGTTTGAATATAAAGTTTATACATTGAAATCTGAATTGATTGTGAACATTTATAGATTTATTATACCTACACTGCAAATTAATTGAGATTTAAATCAATAAATCTAATTAAATTATAATTGATTAATAATTTGATCAACTGAATTTATTAAAAAACAAAAAGTCAAAAAAGTAGCTAAGAGTAAGAATTAGAAGAGTGACATGCTTAAAATATTAATAATTTATTTTAGGTAAAATTTTCATAATTTTTATTAATACTTAAATTAATAACAAGACAAGATTAAAGATCAAAATGATTTTTAATGTTTTGTATTTTTCTCTACAAAAAATAAACACTACAATATTCTTTTGAGTTTTGAATTTAACATTAGCGATATTATAAACAGAAGTTTAATTAACTTATGAAATATTAGACAAATAAAATTAATAATAACGTAGAAATACTTTATTTTATTTAATCCGTTTTTAGAGTATTGAAAATCGTTAATCAATTAGAAGCCACACTTGCGGTCATCAAAATCAATATCATTTTTATCGAATTTTGCTGGGTCGTAATCTTCTAAACCATATTTCTTAAGAAGCTTATTATCTTCTTCTGTGCGTAGATTTTTAGGCTCCTCTATTATTTCCAATACCATCTCGTTTGATATATCTTCTACCGGACAAGCTCTTCTGCCAGTGAGGCAGCACGGGTACTTTTTACCAGGAGTAGCAGGTAATATTTTTTCCAATTTAACTTCATGTAGCCAAGTGGCTCCCAAATCATACGTGTAGATGGCTTTACTTTTACTATTAATGAAGAAGTCCTTTATTTTCGAATTTTTTTCATCAGTAATATCAGTGTCACGAGTCTTGCAAATGGCTTCATATCTTTCAAATGGATTGTCCGATATAGTTTCCCAATCTATTTTAGGGGTTGCGCTTTTCATTGTAAAACTGTGGAGGTGGTTACCACGCCAGCCCATTGCATTAAGAATTGCAAAACTCAAATCACGAAAACTGTAGTCTTCGGGAACAAGAATTCTTCTCCAAATTTTTGGCTTCCAATATCGTAAAGCAATATTAAGTTGATAAACATGCTTCTGATCCTCCTCCATTGCTAATTATGACCTAAAAAAATAAATAAATAAACTGGGTGAAAATTATGTCCGTTTCATGGACATTTTGCTTCCAACTAAGCAAAATAATTTGATTTCTCATAGAGGAAGCAATAAATTAATAATATTAAAGTTAATTGCAGAAGTTATTACAAAAAAGAATTTTAAATGAAAAAAAAAGGAATTATTTTATGAATTTTTGTCCAATTATAAAAGTTATATAAGTCAATCGATACATTTTGAGATAAGGAATATGATTTTTGTATTCATTAAGTTGTATTTTTAGAATGAAAATTTTTTTTTTGCATAATATGATTTTTTTCGATGAAAATTTAGATATTCATGAGCTTCTTAAGTCATACAAATTTTATTGAAATCCGTTGAAACGTTCTCGAGATATCCTGGCGACAAAAAACGCTATATACATACACACGCCTGGATATTTGCTTAAAAATGAAAATAAGTCAATTTAGACTATTTTTAAAAAATCGAAAATCTGAACGTCCACAAAGCTTCTTTTATGAGAAAGCAAAAGTAAATAGAATGAAATAAATCAAAATACACTACTACAATTCTTTCAATCTTAACGAAAATCTTAATTTAAATTAGTTGAGACATCATTATAATCGATCCAAATTTCAAATGGATTTATTTAAATATTTAAAAATATAAATATTTTAAAAACTGTAATTTTTATTGGACAAAATATTCATTAATTTAAAACATTATAGTCAATTTCGAACATAATAATCCAAATCTTATATCACTTTAATTCTATAATTCTAAAAATGCCTATTAAATAATAGATTAAAATTTCAATTTCTATTTATCCGAATTTTAATCGATTTGAAATCATTTAAATTTCAATCAAACCAAAATAATAATTTTTTTTTTACAAATTACAAATGATTTTTTTACCACCTTTTTCTCACTTATGTTTGGAAAATGATACACCTTCTCAACCATTTTATATAAAAAAAAGTTCTGCTATTACTAAAAATGACAACACTGTTAATTTGATTGTTTTTAGTTTCATGAAAAAAAGCTATATTTAGTAGAAAATATAACAAACATTTAGAATCCCTCAGACTGAGGTAGATAACTGATATTTAGTTTTTAAAAATTTAATAATATAATAAGAGAAAAAATAAAATAAATACTTCTTTTATTCAGGACAATTCTAACTTATTCTTTATTTATACTTTATCTTTTAAGTTTAAATGATTAAGAACACAAAATACATTTGAATTACAAAATTAGGAAATAATCATATTTTTGTTATTTAAAAATTATTTTAAGTATTATCATTTTATGTCTGATAAAATGTTTCCTATTTCCAGATCTTTAAAATTTTTTGTTCGAAGTTCAAAAATAGGCTGCGACTATACGTCCGGCTAGCCGGATAAAATATTTTTCTTCTGCAAAAGTTTTTGTGGGGTACCTCTCGTCAGTAGGGGTCATCCATAAAGAACGTTCCACTGTGGGTGGAGGGGGGGGGGGGGTCGAAAAATGTAACCAATTGTAACAAGGGGGAGGGGGCGTAGTTGAAATTTAGAACGTTCGCATTTTTATTTTTTTATTCGGACTTTTTATAATTTTTTTTTCTCGTCTTTGAGCATTTAATTTAAAAAGTCAGCAATATATGCCACAGCAGAAAGCGTGGCCGATAAAGTTAGATATATATTAGGGTGGTCGAAAAAAAAAGTCAGAAATGTTATGCTCCTACCCCCCAAATTTCTTTTAAATTGAAAAAAAATTAATTAATTAAAAATGTACATTATTTTTTTATTTGGAAATCGGACAATATTTAGAGGTGGCTCAAAGACCATGAAGTTTCACATGTATTTTGCATGGAAAAAACGCAATTTTTCGTAAATTTGCAATAAAATCGTAAATAATCTCTTAAAACATTAAACCATGTAATCAGTTCTTTAAAAGTCTTTAAAAAGCCAGTATTCCATTATTTATTTATTAATTTGTTGATATTAACTATTATTCATTTTTTTAAATTGCATAAAAAATAGTTAATTCAGACAAATTAATATAGAAATAAAATAATGCTGTTTTTTCAACACTTTTCAAGAATTAACTCGGTGCATTAATGATTTAAGTGATTTTTTACGAGTTTATTACAAATTTACGAAAAAGTGTGTTTGCCCAAGAAAAATAGATGGGAAACTTCAGGGGCTTTGAGCCACCTCTAAATATTGTCCGATTTCAAAATAAAAAAATACAGGTAATTTTTTTTCCAATTTTAACAAATTTGGGGAATAGGAGCATAACATTTCTGACTTTTGTTTTTTTTTGGACCACTTTATACATACTTTAGACATATATACAAAACATGTATATTATCATAAGAGCCCGTTATTATGATAAAATAAAAACAATTTGATTTAATTAATAAATAAAGAAAAAATTTTGTTTTTTGAGGGGGGGGGGGTATAAATAATTTTTTTACGTTCTTTTAAGGGGGGGGGGGTTGTCATTTGTAACCAAGTGGAACAAAAGGGAGGGTGGGAGTCAAAAAACCCGAAAATTGATGGAACGTTCTTTATGGATGACCCCAGTAAAACTAGACGGATAAAATTATTTTATCCGGCTAGCCAGAAGACTAGACACTTTGTTTTAAAAGTCAAAATATTTACTTTAAACTTAACTTCTTTTCGAATGTGTCCAATTTCTCTATAATGTACACTGTTAGAAATTTATGTTGAATTTTCACCATTTACGCGACATAAAATTACAACAAGATCCTCATAGGAATTTTATTAAAATACTGTAAAGTTCATGTCTAATGTGGAAAATTACATCCAGGGTCCTGTTAATAATGATTTCAATTGACGATCGCCTGCGAATTTTCAACAAACCTGTTAAATTTCAACTGCTGGTCCTGTGACTTTAGGTTATACATTTTTATGAAAATTATCGAGACCGTCCTGTGTAATTTTATGTCAACTCACTGTCGGTCGAAAATTAAACAGATACGGTAACTTTTCGATGGACCCTCAGTGGAAAATTCATATAGTATGATAACATTACATCGAGCAGCGATGGAAATTTCCTCAAAATTGGTAAAATTTACATGACGGTCCTGACAGCAGATTTACACATCAAGGAGAAAATTCAATACAAATTTCTCACAGTGTATGAATGTTGTATATAAAACTTGAATTGTATAAAAATCTTTGTAATTTGTAAAGCAAATTTTCAATGTTTATTCGGCTATGACGGTCCAAATAAAAACTGCATGTATATTATTGGGCCCGTTGAAAGAAATGTATGTGAATAGAAAAACGGTCCGAATAATCTACTGTTCTTATTCGGCCCGTTTTTTTTTATTAATTCATTTCTTTCGACGGGACGAACAATAACAATTCTTTCCGTCAGCTGGCCAAATAGACACTCCAAATAGGTTAAAATTTTAAGATATATATTCTTTTCTTGACAAACTGATTACTTAACAATGATATAGTGATATAAGTAGTTATTTGAAGACTAAATTATTAAAATAGGTATACAACTATTATTGAATGTTCATAGCAAACTTAAATGGCTTTTGTCTCAAAAGTGCAAGGAAATTTCAAATTTGGTTATGTAGGAGCGTTATTTGTATTTATTTTATAAAACAATAAATTATATTTTTACTGTGAATAATATTGTAAAATTAAATACCTCAGAAAGTGCTAAGAAGAAAAGAAGATTGAAAAATAAGCAACCAAATTGAATAATGGTTGAACGTTGAACAAAGAATCACGGAATGCGTTAAACAAGTCGAAACAAGTTTTCCATTCCTTTGCATTCCTTGTAGGCAGAGTTGGGTTGCGATTTGCGATTGAGGGTGTAGCAGGGTTCGGAACGTAAACTATTTCACGTAATACTGTCAAGTGACAGTTCGGTAACATAAACATTCTATTAACTAAATATTCGTTAAATATACTTCTCCGGTAAATTACTAGGTAATTTACATGTAAACAACCATGTAGATTACCTCAAGTAATTTACGTTCCGATCTCTGGTGGGGAGAAATTCAAAATGGCGGCTACCTGGATGACAAGTTTGCATGAGCCTAAGGGCGCAATTACATGCCTGCGTTGAATGCTGCGTTTTTGCGTTGTGCGTTGTATCCCTAGGGACTGAGAGTTCGTGTACCGTGCTTAATGTAGTTCCCTGGAGTTCAGGTTTTATTTAGAAGTACGTATTCTAGTGTTTTGTTTGCTTATGGCCATTTACAACCTGTCAGATTTATTGTCTGCTATTTTTATTTAATAAACCGCAAATATAAATTGTATTCTAATTTGCGAAAAATGAATAAAGCTGTTGAGAAAAATGTTGAAGTAAATTATAAATTTGATCTATTAATGTAGTCAAGAAATATAACATTAGTATATTTGAATATATTGCAATGTGGAAAATTCCATTTTTCTTCAAAATTCCTTGCGTGTGAGAGCCACTCTTCTGTAGTTAAACGTGAAAATGATGTAGGTTTCAGTGCGACCCAAATAACTGTGCACGTTTCTCTAACAAATCTTTGATACCAAACTTGGACTCACGCGGAATTGATATGAAATTGAATGCATAGAATCTCCTGAAGCGAGATAACGTAAAAAAATATGCAACCGTGTACGTGCTGCTACCAGTTCCCGAATCGCAAATTGTTTTTCAATGTGTAGGTTGTACTTTCTTAAGTAATTTGTTAAACAATTTCTTATTCATTCGTAAATAATTAAAATATTTTTCTCTATCTCCTGTCTCCATTTCATAAATAAGATTCTCACTGGCACCTTGAGCACGTCGTCGATCCACTGAGAAAATTGGACGAACCCAAAACCTATTACGTACTTTAGATTCCTGTCGATCCAGTTCTAAATAGAAGATGTATAGGTGCATAATATGTTGTTGAATTTCTGCTGCTTCAGAAGGTGTCTGAACCAATGTATTGCAGTATTGCAATAACCAAAAAATATATAGAACATCCAGGGCTTTCATTGTCTTTTTCTTATTTCAATAAAGCTGAAACCGAGAATGAAAAATTATACCTTCAGATTTTATCGTTTTTATCAATTATTAGTGACAAATTATAAATCATTATTACTTCTATAAAGCTCGATTATTACGATTTAAAATCAAAACTTTGATCCCTAGCTTGCTTCGATCATAAAAAACTTACTCTAATAAACACATATATATATTTGAATTTTTTATCACAAAATTCAATTAAAACTAGGATATCTTAATAACAAATTCAGATAGAGGCTCAAATCTGATTATTTTAGTCGATAATTGGGGAAAAAATGTTTCCATTTTTTAAATGGAAAATGGAAATTCAAAAGTATTAAATGGTTTATATGCGATGAAAAAAGATTTCGCTTTTTTATAAATTATACGTATCTCTTTAATTAGTGCTTTTCCGTGTATGAAAAGGTATTGCAAAAAGTATCATAATATGTGCACTATACGTACGAAAGTGCATTTTCCGTCTTCGTGCAAATTTCTGCACTCGCTTTGCTCGAGCAGCAAACTTTGCACTCGTCGGAAAATAACAGCTTTCGATACTTGGTGCACAATGTACTGTTATGTTTTGTGGTATATATATTTAACATTTTTTTAAACCTACGATACTATTCAATCAGTTTCTATCATAATGTAAAATTAATCCGTTTCATTTCAAACCTAGAAATTGTAATTCTTTTAAATCCTACGTTATTTCATTCCGATACAATCCATTCCAATTCTAATTGGATTTTAAACGGATTAATTCGGAGTGAAGTAAAACAGGATACAATTAAAAGGATTGAAACTCATAGAATTCAAACGCATTAATTCGGAATGATTAAGAAAAGAATTAATTTTCAAATGAGAATATCATATATGAAACGCGCAGTAAAGGAGATGGGGACCTTGTTTTTTTAGATGTAAAAAACTATAGGTTATCTTTATAATCGTTTTATTTTAATTATTGGTTTCTTTTTTAATTTTAAAAATCAAATTTTATTCTTATGGTATACTTTAAACCTAATGAAAACTGAAATTTCATTAGTTTGCTTTCGAAGTTAATCCTTTTTTATTGTATTTTTCCTTTTTAAATAAAAAAACATAACCTAAAACCTTCCTTCGTTCTCGTAGATTCTATCGTTTTTGGAGCGTGTCACATATATAAATAATTAGTTACATAAATATATATGTATATTTATACATCGAGAGATAATTTATGCTAAAAATTCGATAATGTTATTAAAAAAATGTTTATGTTTACGATTGTATTTACTTCCTCCATATTAACTTTTATAAATTAACTTTTTATAAGACTATGTTTTGTAGAGTGTAGTTTATTAGCTATCGGAGGTAGTTATTTTTTTATTATATTATTAAAAAAATATATAAAACAACACTGTTAAACAAATATTTGAATTTCATTTCACGCAAACAATTGCGTTTCCTTAAATCCTATGTTTACATGCATGCGTTTTAACGTGTGTTCTGACGTACTTTATTTTTAATCGCGAATTGAATACTAGGAAATCTGCTGGTGCCGAATAAAGAACTACGTTTATTGGTTGACAAATCACGGGACTATTCTGCTTTTCCGTTAAAACGCATGCATGTAAACATAGGACTTCTATTTCCGCAAAAACTATGCGTTGCGCGGGATTATTTGAACCCGTCTAAAGACGTTTCACTTACAACATAAAACAATATCTATATAAACTGCGACTCTTCATTGTACACCTAGGTGCATAAATGCCTTACCCCGGACCTCTCTTTCTTTCTCACGTATTCTCATGGGCAGGGACAACCAGTTGGGGGTAAGGCATTAATGCACCTGGGTGTACTCTCTAAGACATTCGTGTTGAGAAATCTTTTTTAAATCTTTGATGAAAAAGCCACAATAACCACATTTTCCTTTAGCCTGCAATTAAAAAAATAAACATCAAATTTAATTTTTAAAATATAGATTTAAAAAACTTAGTTATTTATCATTTCATTGCTTTTAGGTTTACAAGTTACAATAAACAGATCCTTAAATAAATGTTGCTCTTATATATTTAAATATACTAATGTTATATTTCTTGACTACATTAATAGATCAAATTTATAATTTACTTCAACATTTTTCTCAACAGCTTTATTCATTTTTCGCAAATTAGAATACAATTTATATTTGCGGTTTATTAAATAAAAATAGCAGACAATAAATCTGACAGGTTGTAAATGGCCATAAGCAAACAAAACACTAGAATACGTACTTCTAAATAAAACCTGAACTCCAGGGAACTACATTAAGCACGGTACACGAACTCTCAGTCCCTAGGGATACAACGCACAACGCAAAAACGCAGCATTCAACGCAGGCATGTAATTGCGCCCTAACGCACATTGAATCGTAATCGCTAATCCTAATGGCCAGTTTCCACCTTCAAAAAAAAAAAATTTCGCATTGGAGGGAAGAGGACAGACTGTGTATGTGTCCTCTTTACTCTCATGCAAAAAAAATTTTTTTTCGAAGGTGTAAATAGGCCATTAATCGTAAGAATAAGAGGAAGCAGGACAGAGATATAGACAGACATATGTCTGTCTTACTTCCTCTCATTCTTACGATTAAGGATTAGCGATTACGATTCATTGTGCGGTAGGCTATAGGGACGAAATCAGCTTTTGTACAATAACTTTTAAAAAACAAATTTTTGAACCTATGTTTATTAACAAATTATTTTTCGTTTATCGAAAGCTATTTATTAAAATAATAAAAACTCATATAAAAATTGTACACAATTTTATTATTTTAAAAAATAGCTTTCGATAAATGAAACATAATTTGTTAATAAACATAGGTTCGAAAATTTGTTTTTTAAAAGTTATTGTACAAAAACTGATTTCGTCCCATTGACTGCAATGTAAACCTGTCATCCATGTAGCCGGCATTTTGAATTTCTCCCCACCCAACTTGAATATAATGCATTTCACGTCAACTGTCCAGCCAAAAAAAATTGTGTTTAATCCTTTTCCAATTTTTGTTATGAGTTGTCTTATAGGTAAGTAATTTATTAGCCAAATATTTTTGGATTATATAAAAAATTGCCCGAGAGGGAGGGGTTTAAAGTTTTGAACTTTTTGTTAAGACGCTCTCATTTGTTTATTTGTTGAGCTTAAAAAAAATGCTAAAAAAATTTTTCGGTACATGATTTTTCTAGATTTTTTCATCAGCTTTCGATTGGCGTGGTCTATTAAATTTTTTTTTTAATTTTGACTAAAATTTTTGAAAATTAAAAAAAATTCCACTTTTTTTCGTCTTTGGGCTCGTTTTATTTTTTTTATTTTATTTTTAAAAGTAAGCTGAGATGTTTTTTTTGTTCTCACTCTACCGGCCTGCTTGTTGCTGTGCGCTGTTTGCATCATTACGTGGATATTTAATTATTCTAACCCTTAATTGAACTTTTCTCTGCATTTTACAGTGCTAAGACTGACTTGAAAATGCTCTATAGTTCTTTTATTTATTTTTTTTTGTAATTTTTTGATATTGCTTTCTCATAGAGAAAGTGTTGTTTTACCTCCACAGAATCGATAGAGATTTTCTAAAATATCTTGACATATTTTGAAATTTGAACTCAGGATGTGAAAAATGATGTTTTTCAAAATGTCTTGCTTATGTGTGTATGTAGTTATATATGTTAAAATTATGTTCAGCTCTATATTTTGAAAACAATAATAGTTAAAACAATGTTTTTTTTGCGAAATTATAGGTCTTTAAGGGGGACTACATTTTATTTAAATTTAACCATTTTGAAAAATTTTTTGTTTCGAAAATGTAGATATTTTTTAAAAACAGTAAAAATCAGATTACTTTATTTTTTTTTTATCTTTTAAAAATGCATCGATTAAGCTTTTAGCGATTCCTTTAGTGCAAATTGATAAAATTTTATTAATATTCTAAAAACAAAAAATATTGAAAATTATGTTCTTTTTAACAATTTTATTTTTATATTTTGTTGCTTTTTTAATATATTTCCGACTACTTGTAGGTCACTAAAAAGTAATCGAATGAGCTCCTTGCGAACGGTCTAATGAGAAAGCAATATCAAAAAATTACCAAAAAAATTTAACATAAAAAAATAAATAAAAGAACTATAGTGCATTTTCATGTCAGTCTCAGCACTGTAAAATGCAGAGAAAAGTTCAATTAAGTGCTGGAATAATTAAATATCCACGTAATGATGCAAACAGCGCACAGCAACAAGCGGGGCGGTAGAGTGAGACTTCTCCTTGACGTGGCGCGTTAACTTCAACATTAAATTTCTCGAAAAAAAAAAAAAAAACGGTTTTTTGAAAATTACATATTTTGTAGGAAAAAATCTCAGCTTTCTTTAAAAAAAAAAAATAAAAAAAATAAAACGAGCCCGAAGACGAAAAAAAGTGAATTTTTTTTTTAATTTTCAAAAATTTTAGTCAAAATTAAAAAAAAAATTTAATAGACCACGCCAATCGAAAGCTGATGAATAAATCTAGAAAAATCATGTACCGAAAAATTTTTTTAGCATTTTTTTTAAGCTCAACAAATAAACAAATGAGAGCGTCTTAACAAAAAGTTCAAAACTTTAAACCCCTCCCTCTCGAGAAATTTTTTATATAATCCAAAAATATTTGGCTAATAAATTACTTATCTATAAGACAACTCATAACAAAAATTGGAAAAGGATTAAACACAATTTTTTTTTTGGCTGGACAGTCGACGTGAAATTCACCATATCCTTATTGCTTAAGCCCACAATGAATACGGTTACGGGAGCAGGGCATGAGATAATAAAGGACAGAGGCTGTTTCTGTCCTTTTCTGTCTCATGCTCTGGGGCCGTATTCTCGAAAGCACGCGAGAATTCTCGCATGCGTAAAATGTCGAATGGTTAATGTCGCATGCGACTTTAAAACTGTATTCTCGACGACCGTTCGAGATAGGTTGTTTGGAAATTTCCGTGTGCGACATTTAGACAGTGTTGCCGTCGTTTCGAAATACGATTATACCAATAAGAATTAGGGCGCAATTACATGTCTGCGTCGAACGTTGCGTTTTTGCGTTGAATGGTGAGAGGGAGAAAGATGTGACTATATTTCTGTCTTTCTCTCTCTTACTATTCAACGCAAAAACGCAGCGTTCGACGCAGACATGTAATTGCGCCCTTAAGGTAGAAGAGAAAAGTGATCTTATGGGAAAAAAAACAATTACGTTCTTTAATGCTTGCAGATTGCGGGCATTGAATTTGTATAAAATACCTTACTGATGTAAACAATAATTTGTAAACATTCATAAAATATGTGATTACTCTTCATTAAATCAATAAATATACAAAAATTACGTATACTTACATTTTTATAAAGAATAAAAATAATTACTCAAGGAACATATATATAATCCTTAAATGAAAAAAGCATGTACCACTAGAGTGGTCCAAAAAAAGGTGACTTTTGGAAATTTAAAAAAATTCTTGCAGTTTCATATTCTGCATACCCAATAACGGCTTAACTAATTTTTAAAAAAATTTTCAATTCGTAATTGATACTGCGCATTGCATTTTTCTCTCTTATGGGGTTTTAGAGAAATTAACACGTAAAATAAATACACTTTTTTCAATGTAACATTCAACTGCTCTGTATACATTGTAAAATAATGCTACTTTGTAAAGTCGTTGAGAAAGAATGAAATATTTTGTTGCAAAAAAGTAAAATCAGTTTTTTAAATATTTGCAGCTGTTATCTAGTGTCAAAAAGCACCATTTTGGTACTTTTCAGCGATACTTTTCTGTTATATAATATTAATTTTATTGCTTGGTCTTGAGCACAAATGAAAATTTATATTCTTAAGATCAGGGGCCGTATTCTCGAATCGATGACCCTAGATGTCGCATGCGACATGCCATGCGAGATTGAAAAAGCTATTCTCGAACGTGTGTCGCATGCGAGATTTCATGTCGTATGCGATAATTTTCGAATGGTTCGTCTCGAGTGGGTAGTGGCCACTCGAGATGCAAAGTCGAATACGAAATGCTAGTGAGAAATAAGGTTGTGTGTCATACATGTAATAAACGTATATAATGCAAAGTAGTGTTAGCGGGCATGAACTAAAGTAAAAAATTAAAAATAACCTGAATGCCGAAATTAAAAATCAAAAGCATAAGTATTGTAAATCAAAAACTTTATATAAACATTTTTTAAATTATTTTATGAAGCTATTTCAATAAGTATCAGTGAAAAAAGCTTTAAATCAAGCGATAATTTAAACATTTTAAATATATTTATGTTGTCTTGTAAAAGAATCATGTAGACAAGATAAATTCCGATTGATTAAATAATTGAAATTGGAATAAATTGGTCAAAAACATTTTTTGGAACTCAGCATTTCTTTAATCAACCAATAATTTCTTATGAAATTCGTGAATAATATATAAGTTATAATATTAGGTTAGGTTAGAGTGACAGCCAAAATAAATACATGTGTGGTACATGCTTTTTTCATTTAAGGATTATATATATGTTCCTTGAGTAATTATTTTTATTCTTTATAAAAATATAAGTATACGTAATTTTTGTACATTTATTGATTAAATGAAGAGTAATCACATATTTTATGAATGTTTAAAAATTATTGTTTACATCAGTAAGGTATTTTTATATAAATTCAATGCCCGCAATCTGCAAGCATTAAAGAACGTAATTGTTTTTTTTCCCGTAAGATCACTTTTCTCTTCTACCTTAATTCTTATTGGTATAATAGTATTTCGAAACGACGGCAACACTGTCTAAATGTCGCACACGGAAATTTCCGAACAACCTATCTCGAACGGTCGTCGAGAATACAGTTTTAAAGTCGCATGCGACATTAACCATTCGACATTTTACGCATGCGAGAATTCTCGCGTGCTTTCGAGAATACGGCCCCAGATTCTGTAAAAATTGGAAAAGTTGATAAATATTAATGGGCTCATTCGATGATTTGAAATTTGTACTTTTTGAACGAAAGTTGGTTTTACAACTATCATAAAAAGTATCCTGACGATTGCTACTGATGAAATTGAGAAGGGTTTGGAAAAGGAGTAGAAGCTGCAGAAAAAAATTTTCCTTTCCTAGGGACTTCGTACCTGCTCAGCAGGCGACCTATTGTGTTTGGTGTGCAGAAAAATATTGAAAAATTAAGCTTTAAATTCGTCACTACTTTAAACTACCAGGCCTTTGAAGGAATAATCTCCATTAAGCTTCCAGTAAAAAAAACTGGAAGAAAATACGACAATTTTTAAGATCGATGCGCAGCGTCAATTATAAATTAAAATTTTTTAAAAAATAGTTAAGCCATTTTCAGGTATGCAGAATATGAAACTGCAAGAATTTTTTTAAGTTTTCAAAAGTCACCTTTTTTTGGACCACTCTAATGTACCACACATGTATTTCTTTTGGCTGTCGCCGCTGTCACTCTAATCTAACCTAATATTATAACTTATATATTATTCACGAATTTCATAAGAAATTATTGGTTGATTAAAAAAATGCTGAGTTCCAAAAAATGTTTTTGACGAATTTATTCCAATTTCAATTATTTAATCAATCGGAATTTATCTTGTCTACATGATTCTTTTACAAGACAACATAAATATATTTAAATTGTTGAAATTATCGCTTGATTTAAAGCTTTTTTTACTGATACTTATTGAAATAGCTTCATAAAATAATTTAAAAAATGTTTATATAAAGCTTTTGATTTACAATACTTATGCTTTTGATTTTTAATTTCGGCATTCAGGATATTTTTAATTTTTTACTTTAGTTCATGCCTGCTAACACTACTTTGCATTATATACGTTTATTACATGTATGACACACAACCTTATTTCTCACTAGCATTTCGTATTCGACTTTGCATCTCGAGTGGCCAGGGGCCGTATTCTCGAATCGATGACCCTAGATGTCGCATGCGACATGCCATGCGAGATTGAAAAAGCTATTCTCGAACGTGTGTCGCATGCGAGATTTCATGTCGTATGCGATAATTTTCGAATGGTTCGTCTCGAGTGGGTACTGGCCACTCGAGATGCAAAGTCGAATACGAAATGCTATGTGAGAAATAAGGTTGTGTGTCATACATGTAATAAACGTATATACACTGAGAGAAAAAAAAGGTTACTACAACGGAGGACACAAGTAGGAATTGCCTGAGTGACTCGGGTAGTAGAACTCAAGTTAACGCAACTTGGGACTCCGGTAAATACTGCTTGGGTCTCAAGTCGACGTAATTGGGTCTCAAGTCGACGTAATTGGAGACCCAAGCAGTATTTACCGGAGTCCCAAGTTGCGTTAACTCGAGTTCTACTACCGGAGTCACTCAGGCAATTCCTACTTGTTTCCTCCGTTGTAGTAACCTTTTTTTTCTCTCAGTGTAATGCAAAGTAGTGTTAGCGGGCATGAACTAAAGTAAAAAATTAAAAATAACCTGAATGCCGAAATTAAAAATCAAAAGCATAAGTATTGTAAATCAAAAGCTTTATATAAACATTTTTTAAATTATTTTATCAAGCTATTTCAATAAGTATCAGTAAAAAAAGCTTTAAATCAAGCGATAATTTCAACAATTTAAATATATTTATGTTGTCTTGTAAAAGAATCATGTAGACAAGATAAATTCCGATTGATTAAATAATTGAAATTGGAATAAATTCGTCAAAAACATTTTTTGGAACTCAGCATTTCTTTAATCAACCAATAATTTCTTATGAAATTCGTGAATAATATATAAGTTATAATATTAGGTTAGATTAGAGTGACAGCGGCGACAGCCAAAAGAAATACATGTGTGGTACATGCTTTTTTCATTTAAGGATTATATATATGTTCCTTGAGTAATTATTTTTATTCTTTATAAAAAATAGTATACGTAATTTTTGTATATTTATTGATTTAATGAAGAGTAATCACATATTTTATGAATGTTTACAAATTATTGTTTACATCAGTAAGGTATTTTATACAAATTCAATGCCCGCAATCTGCAAGCATTAAAGAACGTATTGTTTTTTTTCCCATAAGATCACTTTTCTCTTCTACCTTAATTCTTATTGGTATAATAGTATTTCGAAACGACGGCAACACTGTCTAAATGTCGCACACGGAAATTTCCGAACAACCTATCTCGAACGGTCGTCGAGAATACAGTTTTAAAGTCGCATGCGACATTAACCATTCGACATTTTACGCATGCGAGAATTCTCGCGTGCTTTCGAGAATACGGCCCCTCGTACATTGAATTTACGAGTTTTCTGTCTTCGCAGCTTAGATTGGAAACATTATAGTCGGCACGCTTCTTACATTGTTTTCTAGGAATTAACATTTAAATTATAAAGCTATCCCTGTAATAAGAGGGTTGTTGAGCAAGCGTTTTGGCTAGTTGAGCAAGCCCTCTGCTCAATTGTCCTAACGAAATATGGACAATTGGGCTGGTTGCTGATTCACCCAATGCATTGAGTCCAATAATCCACAAGGTATTTCGAGCTTAAAACTGGAGAAAAAGCGACTTAATATTGATAAAACACTAAGAAACGTTAAATTAAGCATAAATACACAAAATTAGATAATAAAAATACGTATATTAAGAATAAATAACATTTTCGAAAAGACGTGATTTATTGACACACAGGGAGCAGAACACCTGACTAGCAAAATAGACGTAGCCAATCACAATTTAGTCTCTCGCGGTAGAAAGATTTTGATTGGCTACGTCTATTCTGCTAGTCAGGTGTTCTGCTCTCTGAGTGTCAATAAATCACGTCTTTTCGAAAATGTTATTTATTCTTAATATACGTATTTTTATTATCTAATTTTGTGTATTTATGCTTAATTTAACGTTTCTTAGTGTTTTATCAATATTAAGTCGCTTTTTCTCCAGTTTTAAGCTCGAAATACCTTGTGGATTATTGGACTCAATGCATTGGGTGAATCAGCAACCAGCCCAATTGTCCATATTTCGTTAGGACAATTGAGCAGAGGGCTTGCTCAACTAGCCAAAACGCTTGCTCAATAACCCTCTTATTACAGGGATCACTTGATTTTCGTTCTTTCGTCGGTCTTTTCCTTTTTATCTCAGAATAGATTTGACAAGTTATTATGAAATATAATATTCATATTAAATAACTATTTTTGACACGGGATAAAGAGAGAATTTCCTTGAAGTAATAAATTTCATTGTCAAGATTTAAAGACATTTAATAAATCTTTCCTTTTAACTGAGTAGAGTAATATAGTTTAAAATAAATATGAATTTTAGCTAAACAATATTTTATTACCAGATTAGTTTCCATTCTTAAATTAATCTATAAAGTATATTTTAGTTTAATTATTTTATATAGTCAAACATATATTAATAAAACAACTTGAATGAATAACTTGAATATTTCTTTCGAATAACCTTAAAATAAAATATCTTTGAACTTAAAACAAACCATAACAAAAACTTGAAATAACATAAGTTTATAAAAAGTATCTAGGTTCTAAACCAAAATTCCCTAGTCTAGTTACTTTTACGTTTTAAGGTTTCTTAAAGACGGGAACCGTCACATATAGAGTAAAAAGGTTGGGCACAAAACCCAAATTTACCTTGAAATGCATTTAGAAATAAAGTAAATAACTAATAATAACTATGGATATATTTTAAAAACGTAATAAAATATGTTAAGGGTAAAATCAGATGGATGCTTCAAGCGTCAAGTTGCAAACTAAATCATGAGTGTAAGAAGGGAAGAATATACACCACTAAAGATATGATACCACCATCTCTCTCACTCTCATGATTTGCGGCTTGCAGCTTGACGCATCTGTCTGATTTCACTCTAAAGGCTCTCGCACAAGGAACGACGTTGCCGTAAGCTGCGTGAGATAGAAAAGGACAGAGACTGTTTCTGTCTCATGCTCTGGTCCCGTAACCGTATTCGTTGTGCTTTGGGCTTAACCGTACTTTTTTGTATTATTATAAAACTCAATTTTTGTCAAAAATCCCATACACTTTAATGTAAATGTGGATTTTGTGAAAGCAATTGGAAAGCATTTTCTGATTGGTCTATTCTAATCCCTGATCCATTAATTCCTAGTATGAGACGGCATGATCCGTTGGATCATGATGAGGCGGTACCCTTGAAGGCACTTTTATACCCTGTGCGGATGCGTCAAACGTTGCGTCGTAATGAGATAGAAAGAGATAGAAACATATCTGCGTCTTTTTCTTTCTCATTGCGACGCAACGTTTGACACATTCATCTGATTTCATCCTAAAGCCCAAAGCACAACGAATACGCATGAGATAATAAAGGACAGAGACTGTTTCTCTCCTTTTCTGTCTTATGCTTTGGTCCCGTAACCGTATTTCTATCTGCTTAGGCCTTAAAACAGGTATGTTCATAGAGATATAAGAATACAGTGCGCGAGTCATACAATTTCTTGTCGCAGCTTGTCTAACTCATGCTTTATGTTAGTAAGACAAGAGGCGACAAGGGGTGCTTGGGCGCTACTGAGGGTACCGTCTCATGCTAGGGATTAATGGATCAGGGATTAGAATAGACCAATCAGAAAATGCTTTCCAATGTGACCAATTATCTGATTGGTCTATTCTAATCCCTAATCCATTAATCCCTAGCACTCAAGAATAGCAGGCCTCTTGCACCAGAGATGCCATTTGCGCAAGTCTTCGGAAAAATGATTGATTGGTCAAAATGAGCGAGGTGATTTGAAATCGTTTTATTAAAAGAGTTTCAAACCACCTCGCTCATTTCAACCAATCAAACAAATTTTCAAAGACTTGCGCAGATGCGTTTGTAGAAGATCCGTGGCATCTCTGCTTGCGCGCTTTATTCTTAGGGCGCAGTCCATGATGTTGAATAGATTTTAGCCAATCAAAATTTAGTCTCTGGCGGTAATGTAATATTTTCTGCTAGATACTAAATTTTGATTGGCAGAAATCTATTCCACTATTCTACTATTCTACATCATGGGACTTCATGAGATGCTCCAAGCATTCCTCCTTTATTTGGGCAAAAGGCCGATTTGGGAGTCTCTACATAGGATTTTATGGAGTCTTACAGCTTATGGTACCTTTTCGATCCCTTTGCAAAAACTCCTCTAACTAGAAGCCTTTGCCTTCTCAACTTTATTCTTAAAGGACCGTCGAGTCTTGTGATATAAATCCCAGGCCTGTTGGGTCCTTCGTTTCTTTGCTTTATTAAAAAGCTTTCTGACAGTTCGTCTAAGTTCTTCCAGGGATGAGTTCCACCACTTGGACTTCTTACCTGCTTCGATTATCTTCTTCTTCTTCTTCTTCTTCTTCTTCTTCTTCTTCTTCTTCTTCTTCTTTTTGTGGCCTTGGTGTGGCCAATATTCAAGCTCGCAAAGATGGATCTGTGTAGTGAATTAGATCGATTAATCCAGTGATTTATGCTGCTTGGATTAAAGCCACATTTACCGAGATTCCAGTTCATTCTCAGGAAGTGCTCCCCTGAGCAGGTGTGATTTACTCTCATCCTATTAATAAGAGATATGGTCCTTCGAGGAAGGTCCAAACCCTTAAACCAGGGACGAGGAGAAGCTTGAGTAACATTATCAAAGTATCTCCTTTGTAATTTTTCTTGTGGGAAGAAGGGCCATCCCTCCTTCAAGGTGTCAGAAAAAACCTTTCGCAGACCCCTGAGCACGTTATCGGTGGACCAATCAATATAGCTATGAAATTTTAATGATGTGGATAGTTTGGCCAGTTTATCCGCCGTTTCATTCCCCCAGATTCCTATGTGAGCGGGGATCCATATAAATCGAATTTGAAATCCCCTATCAAAAAGACTGAAGATTTTATTTATTATCTTATGGATAACCAGATAAGAGCAAAAATTACTCATCACGTCCCTAATGCTATTCAGTGCGGTAAGTGAATCTGAGCTAGTGATGCATTCGAGCCGAGAAAATCGTCTGTCTCGATCGACTGCACTCGGTTTCTTCAAATTTTTGTCAATCGACGTTTATCGTAAATCATTTGTTTTTGATCGTCTAGTCTCGTTATGTAAATACGATCTATTTTTTATTTACAAACCTCAAATTTTATGTCAAACTGAAAAATGGAAACGAACATAAATGGTGGTTCTAAGGGCGCAAAAAGAACTCAAGAAGAAACAAATAAAGTAAAAAATGTTGAGAATTTGTCACTTAAGGAAAATGAACCCTCAACAAGGTTAATAAATGTATGATTATTATTCTGAACCTGTAACTTTTAATAATATCTACAAATTTAACCTTTTCTCTTTATTACACGCGTGTGAAAAATAAGCTCGTTTAGTTATTCACTTTTAATTTTATTAATAAATTAACATTTTTTTATTATACTTTTGTAACTTACTTTCTGAAATAATTATTATTCTTTACATTTTTTTTTAAGATAGCTGGTTTGTAAATTTGTAATTTATTATTTCGGAAATACATGTTGATTATTTCTTTTTTATTGGAATCAGCCAAGGTAAAACTACATACAACGTTAAGGATGATCAAAATTTATTCAAATTCAAACGACGGAAAAATGGTAGTAAGGGGTTAGAAGAATCTTTTCAGTACTTACTTGAAAATGAATGCAAAATTGCAACTTGCAGGCTTTGTCAAATTAATAAAGAAATTAAAATAATAAGAATGACTGCGAAAGCAACACAATGGGTTTAAAACGTCATTTGAAAAGGTGTCATCCAAAAGATTTTCAAGAGACTTATCCGACAAAAGATATTTCAAATAAAGTAAGAATAAAACCATCACGTTTCTTTAATTTGCAAACTGTAAAACTATGATTTGATAAAAATGTCCGTTTTTTAAAAATAAGAGTATATTTTCTTGGAATAATTTTATTTATTTTACAAACTATATAGAAGTACAAGCAATAAATTTTTTTTCAAAAAAGGGTTATGTATTTTAATTTGAAGAGGTTCAACCCTTTGACATAATTTAAAACTAAAAAGTATCTATTAAAAGCAAGACAAGTTTTAATTAAATCGATTTTAATAAATTTTAATAAATCTAGTTGTACATTGAAAAAAATTTCCGGTTAAAATAACCGGAATTTCAGTTAAGCCCCTTTTTAACATGATTTTTTGGTTATTTTAACCGGAAAATCTAGTAAAGTTTACCGGAATATGATGAAATTAACCATAATTCTGGTTAAGATAACCGAAAAATTATGTGAAATAGTGCTTAGCCGGAATTCCGGTTACAAACCATGTGTAAGAATAATTAAAAATTCCATTTCTTAACAAGTTTTAGTAATTTAAAATTATTTTATTTGTGTTCTGTAAATTTAAATTATTGAAATTTTACCGATAAACCAGATTATCCACTGATTCAAATCAGCGAGATTTTCACTGGTTTTTAGTGAAAAACTTAGAGATTGAAATCAATGAAACTGTTTGGTTCGTTAATTTCATTCTGTGACATTTTGACTGAGAATCAGTGAAATTTAATTGCTAATTCAGTAAAATTTAGAAAGAAAAATTATAATAATAGCGAAACAATTATCGTAACAAAACAGTAGAAAATAAAAACAATAGACAATAATAATACACAACAAAATTAAAACAATAAAAAAAAGTAGAATAATAAAATAAAAATACTAATAATAACAATAATAATTAATAATAATAATAATAATAATAATAATAATAATAATAATAATATAGATTCCTGTTCAAAAGAAAAGTACTAAAGAAACAACGCATGCAAATAAGAATGATTTTGATGTGAATGCATTGTATGACTCAGATTCTGATTCAGAATCAAAATCCAATGGATCATCTCATTTTACCTCCTGGAGAAGAGAGTTGGACTCGTATTTAGCACAGAAACGAGCAGGATGAAGAACTGATATTTTAGAGTGGTGGCAAAAAAAAAAAAATCGTTTCCAAATCTTGCGAAAATGGCAAGAGATTTTTTAGGTACGCCAGCCACATCAGTACCATCAGAACGTATATTCTCCAGAAGTTCCTTAACGATTCGGAAGCACAGGAACAAATTAAATGACAAGTCTATAAGGCATTTAATGTGTCTAAATTCTTGGATACTGTGCTCTTTGACGCAGAAAATTAAAAAATATTAAGTGAAGAAGTGTCATTGAGTTAAACAGAATATTTGTTCATGACTAATTATTTATTATAATTTAAAAAATAAATTTGCGTTCCTCAAGTTATATTTGCTGTTTTATTTGTACTAATACATTTTCACAATTATAATATAAAATTAAATAGAGTCGTTTCTGAAAAATTTTAAGTCATTTTATTTTAAAGAAAAATTAAAACAATAGGTACAAAATAATATGATTGTGAACGTTTTTAGTTAAAATATAGTATTTACTGCCTTGTAAATTACAGTAAAAAAATTATATTATTACAAACCGTAATGTTTACCCGCACAAATTATCTCTGGATACATTTAAATTTACTGTGTTTGCGACTAGAAATTAAATAACAAAATTTTGAACAATTTTTAAAAATATTTCCATTAAATTTTTTGATTGTCACATATCAGTTGCGCGGGAAAAGTATTACCGATTTAAAATAGTATTATTTTTTAACTTTAATTTACAAGCAGCAAATAATAAATACTCTATTTTTAACTAAAAATTTTCACAATTATATTATTTTGTATTTTTTCTCACAATAAAATGATTTTTAAAATTACTGAAATGCCTCTCTTTTTTACTTATTTTTGAATGTAAATTACTTCACTTTATAAGTGTAGTTATGCCATTTTATTTTAAAGTAAAAAGATAAATATTTTTGAAGTCATCAACTAGTAAATTTTCTGTAAAGTTCTGACATAAATCAAAAATTTATATGCATATCTACGATCTATCATTTAAAAATTCCGATTGTTCTTTTAATAATTCATGAACAACATATTTCCTCTTTGAATCTGAATTAGTGAAAAATTATTAACTCATAACCTTTTTTGTCTAATTCGTATTCGATAATTCGTTGCCTGCAAAATAAACGGAAATTACTTTTAGTGGTGTTATTAGTCAAATACTTAATTAATAATTAAATTACTCGAAAATTTTCCTAATTCAGATTGAGAGAGTAAAATATCAAAAAGTTGACCTGTCACAGTTAGATTTTCGTCTATTAATATTCGTAATTCTTTAAACTATCTAACTTTTAAATTAAATAAATTAATAAATCAGGTCAGCATAAATGCATAAGTGTAATATAGAAGTTTTTAAAATTTTTATTCTCATTTTCGATCGTCTGAACGAGACGCAATTGTAACGAGACGATTCATGACGATCATATACGATGTCTAAACGAGATATTTTCTCGTTTTATGAAATTCTCGTATCGTCTCGCTCGAATGCATCACTAATCTGAGCATATCAAGATCCTCCGGATGTCCTGTCTTTCAGCGTATTCCAGGGCCTTCAAGTTTTCAGTTATTTCCGCAGGAAGGGGGGAGTAACAGCCTTTCAACCTAATAGCAAATCTAGCATTGTAATTGGGGCAAAAAAACGAACAGCCGAAGCGGTTATCATTCATTTGAAAAGTGCCGTCTGTATAGAAAATATTATAGCCCTGATACTGTTCGTATGTATACTGTTAGTATATAGCAGATCAAAATTTTATAAAGACTTCATTAACTTTAAAAAATTGTACTTAGTAAAGATGGTAATTACGGAATAAAAGCAAAGTTCAACCAATGCAAATGACGTTAATTGTTTATTTTTTTGTATAAGCAACGTTGTATTTGAGCGTTGTATTGAGCAACTATATTAGTGCAACGTTGCAGCAACATTACAGTGCAACTTTGTGGCAACATTGTACTGCAATGTTGTCAATGATCACTGGGGTCTCAAATATATTTTATCGCAAATACTCTGTCACTGTAAGATTCCATTCATATCTTGAATTTGGATAATTTTCTAAGTATTTTTCAAAAAATCTGATATGGGCATATCTCTGGAACATTTAACTTTTCAATAAGAAAAAATATTTTTTTTTTTTGTAGCACAGTATTGAAACTTTGTCTACATAAACTTCAAGTGCTAAGCTTTCAAATTATACAAATGGACAAATAAATCTAATTGTCTTCAAAAAATTATAAATTATTTAAAATGACAAATAATTTTTAACCTGTAACATAAAAATATTCAACAGGTGGTTGCTTTTTATGATGAAAAACAGTTGAAATGAATTGCTTGAGGGGTTATCATTTTTAAAAAACGATAAGTTTGTTTAATATTTTCAATATTTATAAGAATAGTAAAATATTAATAATACTACACTAGGAATAAAGGAATAAAGTTCCATTTTTGTGTGAAAATCAATCTCGAAATAAACATTAAAACTTAACCTTCAGGTTTTAATTAATGACAATTTCTGTTGAAAACATTAGAATCGGCAACTTCAGACTTAAAAATTTCTTTCTAAAAAATTTCGGTCGATTACGGTCGACCGTAATTGATAAATATTTTCACATTATCATTGCAATAAAGTATTTTTTCTCAAAGCACATTCACACAATGTTAAATGGTACTCGTAAAAATATATGTAAGTACTTTTTGAATACTTTTATTTCATTTTCGTGAAGTATCACTCGTATTACGATTGTTGTCAAATTTTGTACACACGTGTTTTCTGTTATTTAAATTAGAATAGTTTTTTGAAGACATGAAGCACATCAATTTAGTATGTCTCAAAATAATTCTAATTATTTAAACTTTTATTTTCCATAAACTATTTTGGTGTGCCAATAGTCTTATTCAAGAAAAATGATAAATAAGACGATTACGGTCGAAAAGGTTAAAAATGAGGGACAACTTTTAAAAACATATAACTTTCTTCACAATAAACAAAATATTAATTTTCATGCACAAATGTGTTCATCGTTTAATTAACTTTAAAATCATGTGTCATCTAACTAGTAATTTTTATTAATTACAAAGTTTCAACGTATAAACCATTCGAAAGTATGGTTAGGGACAAGTAAACATTGTTAAAAATCGGATGTTCAAATTGGAATAATTATTTATCTATTTAATAAATCAATGTGTAATCTTTTGGAAATAGTTTATCGTATCAAATGTTAATATTTCCAACAAAAACCAGGTAAAAATTGATTAAAATTATCAAAATATATGCAAGGGACATAAAAGTTAAAGGTTCCAGAGATATGCCCATATATTACATCAAACGATTTTTGAGATAATCGATTTATTTAGATCCTAGCTTCCCGCGTTCGTAGCTGTGATTAGTGTTTAAATCGAGAGACGATGTTTCCTATTTTGTATGTAAAATGCTGTCCTTTCGGTTTATTGTTCGAACAATAGATAAACAATAAACCGGAAGTTCATGTTGTTCATGTCTACGTGCATAATATCTCTTAACGTTCTGTCCATAATCTCTAAAGCATAATTTGGTGACATTGGAGCTTCATCCCAAACAAAGACATTAACATCTTTTAAATACAAGGCCTCTTTAGACTGGACTTTTAAACTTGAAGATGAATCAGCATATAATGGTACGGGTAAACCCAATACTTTATGAACTGTCCGACCCATAGGAAGTAAATTTGCAGCTATCCCTGTGAATGCCATATTACAAACAGTTTTACCTTCACTCCTTAATAAATTCCACAATATAACATACATAAATGTTTTTCCTGATCCTTCAGGACCATCGACATATTCACACCTACAAGTATTTTCATTATTATCATTCACTACATTTAATATAAAGTCAACTATATCTTTTTGTTTCACGTTCAATTTATCATACCTTTCTTTTCCTAACTCCCTTTCCTCTATAACATTTACGGAATGAGTAATTTGAAAATTTTCACCGTCATTTTCTACATCCATCAATCCAGGAAAATAATGTAAGATATAACCTTCTTTCATGTTTCTTACATGTATATATGCCATTTTTTCAGATGCAATATTATCTACATTTCTAGCATAATCTTCGGACATGTAAGCTTTAAACTGTTCCCAAAGTTCACCAGCATTTATAGGACAACAGTGAATTAAAATTCGTACAAATAATCGTCGAAGTGATTGAGGCATCATCCATAAAGTTGACTCTTCCAACGTTGCCTTCCATTTATGATCATCCTCTATGAGTCCTAATGCTAAACAAGCTGACTTAAATGTGTCATGTAATACTCCATTAACGGTCTTCAATGATTCGTATGAAATGGCTCCTTTAGTTGTAAGTAATAACAATCTAAGATGAAATAATTCTGTGTGGCATGGACTAACAGAGTAAATTCTGCCTATTACCTTGTCCTTTTGGACTCTACTGTTCAATTCACATTCTTTTTTATCCCATGAATAGTATTCAGGAATCTCAGTATAAAAATACTGAGCAGCATTTGCATCATGTTGATTTAAATTAAAGTAGTTTCATAATTTTGTATTTTTGTGCAAATTAAATGATATTTTTGGATTTGCATCTGTTTGCCGAATAAGAATATTTTGCTCATTTCGCAAATGTATTGGTAAACGATTTATACTATGACTTTTTTTGGATAAAATTTTACTTAAAATTCTCCATGCTGCTTCTACTGGACAAACATATCTATTTTCTTCATAATGATTGATTTCATTATGATAAATAGTAGCTTTTCCATTACTATTTGTGATAATAATTCATGCAGCATCATTACCTTTATAAATATATTCATACAAATATTTCACGGACTTAATACTCGATACAACTTTAGCATTTATATGACAATTAAATTTTTGCGAATGATAAGGAGAATAGGGCACAACAGAACGATTATCGACAATATATCCATTAGGTCTTGTATACGTTTTACCTGTATTTTTTCTTTTATATAATACATAACAATTGTCTTCAACAGTAGTATCTTCTTGCAGAATTTTAGGAAAATTTTTCGAGCATTTTCCATCAACGAAACACCAATCTCCACAAGGACCGTGTATAATGTTTAACATAATAATTTCATGTAATCTAGGATTAACCATCTCATCTGGTATTTCAGCTGAAATATGACGATCAACACTTTCTGGTGTTAATAATTTTGAATTAGACGTCAATATAATCAATAAATGAATGTGTGGTAATCCTCTTTTTTGAAACTCTATAACATAAACATACGACTTGACATCTCCAAAACATTTCTCCTTAACAATACATTCTATCAAATGCTTTACTTTCAAAGAAAAGACTCTCGCAACAATGTCAGGTCTATCTGCTGCTGTTTGATTCGGTAATAAATTTTCTGCTATTTCTTTCCACTGTGGATAACATGTCATTGTTATAAACAAATCCGGTTTACATGTTTGGCGACAATAGCCATTGAATCTTGATATAGTTCCGTCATATTATGAGGTAAACCAATGAATGTTGATGGTAACACAACCAGTTTCCCTAGAGGTGTATCATTCCTTTGTGCTGTATCATTAATGTGATCTATTAACCCCCTGTAACTTTCACTTCGCAATTCTGTTTGATGATTTGGTAAGGTGACCATCCGTCCCGGATTTCGCGGGACAGTCCCGGATTTGAGCCCATTGTCCCGCGGAGACTTGTGTCCTGAAAAATGTCCTGCATTAATGTTAAAACGTCTCGCATTTCCTGCAAAATACTAGGCATTTATTCTTAACCCTGTCTGTCCGTAAGTTACCTAGGAGAGGTATAAGAATTCTATAATTTCGTTAAAAATAACGATAAAATTTTTAAAAAAAATTCATTCTTCAAAAAAATATTTGTAATATTTATTTAAAAAACTAAATTTTCTTTAAATTAAAATTAGTTTTTTACTCAAATTTATTTTTAAAACTTTGTACCTTTTAATTATGGAAATAAACATTTTTAGAAAACAGTAGTATTTTGAAACGTCTGTTCTAATATAATTTAAATTTGATGCCCTTCCCCTACTCCGTTTTATTACCCCCACTACTTGCGTCCTGCATTACGTCTATGAAAATATGGTCACCTTATGATTTGCACAATACTAAAGTCGATCTTTTTCCATTTTAACATAATTGTCAACCAGCCACTGTTGAAATAATCTTCCACCGTATAAAAACTGATTAAATATATCATCTCGAATTGCTATTTTATACTTCACATAACATGCCCTTGAAATTCTATGTTTTTTTAATCTTTTATCTGTATCACTTCGAACCATATCAATACAATAACCTTTTTCTCCAAAAGGATAAAATGGAGGATATATGAAAGATTCTACACAAGGATCTAAACTACTAAGTAGTGCAATTCTCTACTTATTTTGTTGTGTACAGTGACATAAGAATCAGGTATTTCACCTTCTGAATTTGTATTAAAAATAGCAGCTACTTCATTAACTCTTTGAAAATTAAATCTCAGTGGTTCTGTTCCTTTTTTTAAAGTAAATAATAACTTCAATTCTGGAATATCTTCATTATTTTTTGTCGACAAAGCTGCTTCTAGTTCTATAACTTCATTCATCATTCTAAATGATTGACTGAACATATTATGTGTTCTCATAAACTTATCAATTTCTCCTACAATATCTCTATCCAATCTATCATTTTTATTCATCCTGTACTCAATTGCATCATCAGAATCATAAATAAACAATTGTCCATAACACGTATCATAATCGATTTCTGGATATAAAGCTTTATTCATTTGCTAATAAATTTGACCTTGGATTTTAAAACAATATGGTCCTCTTCGTCTACCATTAAAGTTAATAACATTAGCATTAAATGATGCAAAAGCAAATGAATTATTGTAACATCTTATATTCTGTTGAAATTGCCTTGATTTTTCATGTGAACCATCTAACAACACTTCTAATTGAGAAGGATAATTTAAGACGATTAATTCAACACCTCCATGACTGCAGCAATCATCGTAAAAAACATTTTTTTACCAATTTCGTTATCTTTCAAGTGTTTATCATCACAAGGCGTAATTTTTGTAACAACTTTTTCATCTTTGAAATGTTTAGCATCACAATGAGTGCAATAAAATGACATTTGACCAAGATAATCTTCTGAATAAGTTCGTGAATGCAATTTATTTAATTGCAGTTCAACTAATTCTATCTCTACTTTATCTTTCTTTATTTTTCCACGACAACGTTTCACTCTTTTCCTGTTCAAAATTTGTCTATCAAGAAATTGTTTTTCTTTTTCATTATTTTTTGACAATTTATGCTTTTCTACTTCTTTTATTGTATGTAATGTAGAAAGAGATTTGTTCACTTGAATTACAGTGTCTTGTGAATCAACAATTTGTCTTTTACTTGCTTTCCTTTTCTCACTACCCTGTAATTTTTTTTTCATGATTTACTATACTTTTTTAATAGATCAAAAGAAAGACATTCAGAAATATTGACATTATTATACGTAGTAACATCATTTACTAATCTACAACACTTTTCTTCTTCGTCATTCGAATTATTTGCTTCAATGAGTTTCAAACTTTCCATGTCATCATTTTTTAAGTCATGAAATTTTTTACTTTCTACTTCCTTCAAATGAAAAATAGATGTAGAAACAACATCCTTGATAGAATCTTCATCATTTATTTGTACATTTTGTAATTGTGAAAGTCTCTGAAAAGATGTTGATGGTATTGAATTCAAAACAAGAATTTGAGAATTCCCATTACCAGTTTCTTTCTCTAACTCTTTTGATATTTTCATTCGCATTGACTTTTGCTCTTTTACTGTTCTAATTGTTCTACTTTTTCTTCTGTAAATCTTTTCTTTTCTTCAAATTGTTTTCCTTCCGTTGAACGTGCACTATAATTTTGCATTTTTTTCTTTGCTAAACATTTAATCTCTTTTTTCTTTTCTTGTAATATTTCTGTCTTTTCTACTTCACCTATTGGATACGATATGCAGAAACATCTCTGTTTTGCATTAACAGAAGCTTCTAAATCAATAATTTCTCTTTTACTTGCTTTTCTTACTTCACTACCCGGTAATTAATTTTTTCTTGATTTGCTGTGCTTTTTTAATAGATCTGAAGAGAGACATCTAGATAAATTGACATTATTATGAGTAGTAACATCATTTACCAATCTACAACACTTTTCTCCTTCGTCATTCGAATTATTTGTTCCCATGAGTTTCAATCTTTACATTTCATCATTTTTTAAGTTATAAAATTCTTTACTTTCTACTTCCTTCAAATGAAAAATAGATGTAGAAACAACATCCTTGATAGAATCTTTATCATTTATTTGTACATTTTGTAAATGTGAAAGTGTCTGAAAGGATGTTGATGGTATTAAATTCACAACATAAATTTGATAATCTACATTACAAGTTTCTTTCTTTACCTCCTTTGATATATTCATTTGCAATGCCTTTTTCTCTTTTAAGATAGCACGATAGCGTTTCATTCTTTCTTTATGCAATGTTCGCACTTCAATTTCTCTCTGTGCACTTAAACACGTACGATGACGCATAACCCTTTCTGTGCTCACATTATGTTTTTCATTTCTTTGTTTGTCCATTTTATACAAACTTTTATTTATATAATCAAAATATATCAAATTGTAAGATTGTAAATCTAATAATGTATCAAATTTGGAATACAGAATTCAAAAATGTCCAAATTTGAAATGACCATTGAACAATTATGTTAATAGCAATTGAGACATTTGCTAATTATCTGAATATGAAATTTACAATAAAGAGTTTTTTTAAAAATACATTTTAAATCGTCACAAATTTGTAATTTACAAATTTAGAAAGAAAAATGATTGAACTTTCCTATTGTAATATTTCAAAATTTTACAAAAAAGAAATAATTCGTTTAGTAGTTTTAAAGTACAAATATACAAATGATTCATTTTTCCAATTTTTGAATTTAACAATTTTTAATTTTTCTAATTTTTAATTTATCAATTACCAATTTGATCAATGGTCCAGTTTTCCATTTTACCAATTTTCAAATTTTTTAGTTTGACAATTATCTAATTTGCCAATTATCCAATTTGCCAATTTACCAATGTTCCGTTATGACAATTTTCCACTTTGTCAATTTTCCACTTTGCTAGTTTTCCAATTTACCAAATTTCCAATGCTTGAACTTTTCAAATTAAAAGATTTTTCAATTTACCAACTTTCCAAATTACCAATATTCCAGTTTACAAATTTACTTACCGTACAGTTTCCCAATTCTGTAATAAACAATTTTTAACCTGTATAAACGTTAATCAATTTATTATACTTCATTAAAAAATTGTTAACAAAAACAAAAATTAGATTTTATGAACACTTAAATGTAAACTGAAAGTTAAAATAAAACTGTGTTGTTATATCTGCTACTACTTGTTCGGAAATAGCGATAAGCATAATGACTTGAAAATAATATTTTCAAGAAAGCATCTTTGCCTACCTGAAGCTAAAGTATCTCTCCCTTCATTTCTTCCTCTCTCTCGCCCTCAAGGCCGTAGCCAGACAAAATTTTCGGGGCGGGGTTTTGTCAACAAGCAGTCAAGACGATGACCTTTATTTTTCTTTTTTTTTTTGAAAACTTGAACAGCTGTCAAAAATATTTGAGGGGTAAGGTGTTTAGGCACCCCTAAGACCCCTCTGGCTAAAACCTTGCTCGTCCTCTTCTATTGTGTTCAGTAGAACAATTTATAACACAGACGGCATAAGAAAATAATATTTTTTTACCTATTTAGTCGTAAATGTTAAATTCATGTTAATGGGTGTTAATTATCCTATTTTTTTCTGTTTTGTAAGTAACACGCATTATCCCAAATGTGAGCTGAACTTATCCGAGAGAGCAAAATCATAATATTTATGTTGACAAATTTGATTGTCACGATATTAAAAAAATAAAAATATTAATGATTGTGTTTTACTTGACATGCATTTATCTAGTAAAAATGCATTCTCATAGAAGTAAAAAAACAATGGTCTAAAGGATGGGGGGACGATTTCAAATAAATTTCGGGGGTCTAAGTGGGGGTGGAAGGGGTCAAAAAGTAACAAATTTCAGATTCGCTGATTGCGCATTTCAAATGGGCCATTACATTTTTTAAAACAACTTTTCATTTCATTCCCCTTTAAGCATCTCCTTTTCTCTTTTTTTTCATTAAAGAATTATTATTAATTTTTCCGTCAACAATTTTCAAGATGTTTTAATGATTCAAAAAAATTATGTTTCAGTAAAAATATTACTTTCAACATATTTTAAGGATTAACTAATTTTTCTTTACTAACAGCTAACTTTAAAAAAAATTGTTTTCAACAATTTAGATTCTTAAAACAAATAGGTACAATAAATATTTAATGAACAAATTTTCTTCAATCGTTACTAAAGAACAACATTAATTTAGCAGACACTTTTTTAGTCACCACAGCTAAATATTAGCTAAGGCAGCTAATAAATTTTCTACGTCTGCTAAAAGTACGCTGTGACAGCTAACAGGTTTAAATCCGATAGCTAAACATAAATATTTGTCCTAGGGACAGCTAAACCATTTTAGTTATGGTATCTACAAATATTAGGAACCACATCAAACTTTTAGCTATCGTAGCAAATATTTTAGCTGTCTTAGCAAATATTTAGCTGTGGTGACTAAATAAATATCAACTACATTTCTAACTACGGTAGGTAACTCATTCTTTTCTGTGTATGTCCTTTCCGATACTCTATAAAGGTATCTACAAATATTAGGAACCACATCAAACTTTCAGCTGTCGTAGCAAACATTTTAGCTCTCTTAGCAAAAATATTTAGCTGTGGTGACTAAATAAATATTAACTACATTTTTACCTACGGTAGGTAACTTAATTTTTTCCGTGCAAGTCCTTTTCAATGCTCTATAAACATCATTCGAATATTTTTAAAAAGTTTAACATTCATGTAAAGTTACAAAACATTTAAAGACGGAAAAATTCGTAATATTGTTTTAATGAAGAAAAGCAAAAGCGAAATGCTTCTAAGAGAAGTTAATGATAAGTTGTTTTAAACAATTTAATCAATGACCCCAAAAACCAATCAGTAATTAATTTTAGGCGAATCTAAAGGATTTTTCAATTTTTTGTCCGCCATATTTGATCCGCCATTTTGAATTTTTAAAAATTATCACCAGATTCGTAATTAGCAACCCTAAAAACCCTCCAGTAACCAATTTAAAGCGATATTAAACACTTCTTTAAAATTTGTCTGCCATATTGAATCTGCCATTTTGAATTTTGAAAAACTAATACTGTATTCGTAATCAGCGACCCCAAAAACTACCGAGTTATCAATTTTAGGCGAATCTAAACACATCTTCAAAATTTATCCGCCATTTCTTATATTTTCGAAAATATAAGAAATATAGATTGTTGAAACAAATTAAATGTTTTTAAACAATTTATTATACACTGCGAATTATAGGGGAGAGGGCCCCAAATTGGACACCCTATGGATTTATTGCTGTAGAATCCAAACCAAATAAAATATGTTAAAATATTTTATACCGGATGAAAGTACAATTTATAAGGTAACTTATGGCCACAGGGATACATTTTTATTTTGAACATAAACTTTGTTTAAAGCATTTTTTCTAATTGGTAAAATTTTCGGTCTAAAAAAAGTGACTCCAAGATGGACACCTTCTTAAAAGTCTCTGAGAATGGTAGTAAATAAAAAAAGGACATCGTGTAACAATTCTTAAACTAATTTTTAATCATTTTACGGAATTTATCAAGAAATAAAATTTCTAAAAACTTCAATTTAATAGCTTAACAGTTAGAAGTAATAAAATGTAGAAAAATATCAATATAATAAATTCTCTAACGATAAAATCACATTTTATGGTGGAAAATAAAAAATTTTAATTAATTGGTTTTGATAAATTAATTTAATCAAAAAATTATTGAAAAAAGTGTAAAATCGAAAGTATGCAAATAAATACATTAAGATTTGAGGCCTGTCCATATTAGGGTACATGACACCATTTTTTAATCCCCAGTAAAATTATATATAGGAACACTGAATTAGTATAATCATTTTAGACTATTATTATACGATACATCAGGGGTGTCCAGAAACGGCAAGTGCGGAGTGACATTACGGTAGCGCGAGTGACACGAAATTTTTTTCGTCGATGTTCGAAAATCCGAGAAAGGGCTATTGTACGACTCACAGCAGGCAGTCCTGGGTTTTATGAGTCCCATTTTCACGCCTTTTGAACTTACCAGAACGTAATGGTCGTAATGAATAAATAAATTTATGCAATAAATAAATAAAATAAAAATCAAATATTTATATAAAATTATACTAATAATTATTTACTCAAATATTTTATTTGAACTAATTTTTTAAATTTCATTTTGTTAAATTAATTTTTATTAATTTTAAATTATTAAAAAAACATTGTTAACAATTACTATTTTAGGTTTATAAAAAAATATGTAATTAAAGATATTTTTTAATTTCAATTTTTTAAATTTCAATTTCTAAAAACTTTGAATAAACACTATTTATTTTGTAACGATTTTTCAGTACTGGTAACATTAATTAAAGATTCTATAACAAAACTGAAAGGACACTCTAGACCAGGGGCGGCGCCAGTTGTGTGGACTGTGTGGAGTAGTCCACACACCAAATTTTTTCGTGTGTGGATTTCCACACACCAAAATTTTTCAATTATTTTAAATAATTCTATCTTCAACGGTACAATTTTTAGTAGGGGAGAGGGCCCCAAGTTGGCCACCCTATCGATTTATTGCTGTAGAATCCAAACCGAATAAAATCTATTAAAATGTTTTATACCGGATGAAAGTACAATTTATAAGGTAACTTATGGCCACAGAGATAAAATTTTATTTTGAACATAAACATTTTTTAAAGCATTTTTTCTAATTGCTAAAATTTTCGGTCTAAAAAAAAGTGGCCCCAAGATGGACACCTTCTTAAAATTCTCTGAAAATTGTAGTAAATAAAAAATGAACATCGTGTAACAATTCTTGAACTAAGTTTCAATCATTTTACGGAATTTATCAAGAAATAAAATTTCTAAAAACTTCAATTTAATAGCTTAACAGTAAAAAGTAATAAAATGTCGAAAAATATCAATATAATAAATTCTCTAACGATAAAATGAAATTTTATGGTGGAAAATAAAAAATTTTAATTAATTGGCTCAAAAAATTATTGAAAAAAGTGTAAAATCGAAAATATGCAAAAAAATACATTGAGATTTTAGGCCTGTCCATCTTAGGGTACATGACACCATTTTTTGATCCCCAGTAAAAATATAGATATGAATACTGAATTAGTAAAATCATTTTAGAATATTATTATACGATAAATAAAGAATATTATAACGTTCAGTACTCATTCTAAATCATAAATTTAAATAACTTTACCAACTTGAGAAAAAACTGTTACAAAACTTTTTTAGACACAAAATTACGTGGTATGTGTAGAAGAAAAACCAACTGGTTTTTTTTCTTCAAATGTGCATCAAAATGTTCGTCTATACAAACAACAAAAATGACAGAAAGCATAAGGCGCTGTCACCTTAAACAAAAATTTTATACGAAATGTCCATCTTGGGGCCCTGTCCATCTTGGGGCCCACTCCCCTATGTATAATTCCAATAAAAACTTCGATTTTTTAAATTATTTAAAATGTCTTAAGTTTAAAATTTGCGTTTCACATATATAAAAATTTTAATTATTATATTTCAGACCTCCCCCTCCCCCCTTTAAACATAACTTAAACTCCACACATGACTCCGACCTGTTCCGCCGCCCCTGCTCTAGACCTAAGATACTCTAAAAATCCACTTACCGTCATTCCAGGAAAAGACTCTCAAATTAAATACCAGGATCTCTAAACTCCAAAGTTTGTGCTCATTCAAAAAAAATTAATTTGACCAGTTTCTCGATTTTTAATTGAATTCTTATTCTATTGATAGTCCCATGAATAAATCTCAAACAATAAGATCCAAGACAACCCATCAATAAATCTCAAACAATAAGATCCAAGACAACCCATTAACCCTTAAAAGATGTTAATCTAACACGATTTTATCTCAAATGAACCAAAGACTCTATCGTTACGTGTGCAATCTAGTTTTTAGTTAAACTTTGTCTAGGCGATCCCCGGAGGGCGCCAGACAATTCGTCGTATGAATGGAGAACTACGCCAATTCAGAGTAGTGCTGAAAACTGCGCCATTCCAGATAACAGTTGAAGAACATGCCAATTCGGATATTACAATTTTTCTCATATTTTAGCTTGAAATAAATATAATAATATAATTTAAAAAGTGAAAACTTATGCTCTAAAGTGAATTACTGAATATTCAAGTTTAACTTAAGAGAAAAATAACTGTCATTAACACACTTCTTGTTCCAATAATTTCTACTTGAAAAAAGGGAAAAAATGCGATTTCTGAAATGGCATGTTCTTCAAATGTTTGTTAGAATAGCAGAGTTTTCAGCACTAATCTGAATTGGCGTAGTTCTTTACCCAAGCGACGAATTTTTGTATCGCCGGTATTGTCAACCGGACTAAAATCTCGAAATCTCAACAAAAGGAAACTCAATAAACTAAACTAAGATCGGCTAAACAAAAGCGTTAACGACTAGATTTTAGACACGTGCCAGTGCTGCTCAGTTGTGCTGGTCGTGGAGAGAGGGAGGGGTTTTGGAATAAGAGTTCAACATTGAATAAATAGACCTTGAGTTAACTAATAGAATTCCATATATTATAAAACCATAATTAATAAAATATACAATTTTCTTTGACTAGAGCCATCCCTGCAGCTAACAGAGATAATAGATCATTTGATATTAAAACAAGTTATATTTAATACCAGAGCAGGGGGGGGGGGTGTATCCTAGAGCCTAACAGTTAATTATTTATAAAGTGAGCATTTTTCTGACCTGAATTACATTCTACTCAATCCTGAATTGAGTCAAATCATTACAATAAAAATGAGTTTATTAATATTACTCACAACTCGTTGTTAACCAATCTCAACCGGAAGTCCGGTCTCCTCGACACGTGGCTTTGCACTCAATTTCACCGGGGTTTTTGCGGTGGTTTTTATACAAAATACTGGGAAAGTACGAGTCAATTAAATAAAACTAAGGTAAAAGAAAAGTAAAAGAAAATATTAAAGTGACTAGAACGGAGAATCTAGAGCGTAGTTATGGACCTATTACTGTAGCGCGATACAGGATTGATTGTTGTTCACTCGTTGGCAGTCCAGGAGCAAGAGAGCGATTCTTTCTCAATTCGACTAATATAAAATTCTTGAATAGGTTGGTTCTAATAGATGCCACCGATGGCGCTTTTATCAAAGACTAGCAATTACCCTATGATAAGTCTGGACACGGATATCCCACCAAGTTATACCCCACACAGCACCGGAAATTCCCTGAATTTTCCCTGAATATTCGTCAACATTTCTCGAATATTCGAACTTAATATTCAGGGAAGTTTCGTGGAAGCAGTAAAATGTCCGCCTAGAATAATATTGGGCGCTAAATTTCCCTGAAAATGTATTTCCAATTTTCAGGGAATTTCTGCCTCTATAATTCCTTGAAAATTCAGGGAAAGTTCAAAAAAATTTCTAAAATTTTTTTTAATCTGGTAATTGATCAAAAAAATATGTTATATTCGACATCCGTGGGATTCTAGAAAATTAAAAACTACTGCGCAGCCGTAAGTGTCATAGAATCCAAGTTCGACCAGTGCGCATCAAGTTAAGTGAATATACGAATACTATGAATATTGGAGGAATGTTAGATGCGGAAATTCCCTGAAAATTAGAAATACATTTTCAGGGAAATTTCGCGCAAAATATTATTCTAGGCGGACATTTGACTGTTTCCACGAAACTTCCCTGAATATTTAGTTCGAATATTCGAGAAATGTAGACGAATATTCAGGGAAAATTCAGGGAATTTCCGGTGCTGTGTGGGACTTCTCCCAGAACTTGAGAAAAAACTGTTACAAAACTTTTTAAGACCCAAAATTACGTGGCATGTATAGAAGAAAAACCAACTGGTTTTTTTTCTTCAAATGTGCATCAAAATGTTCGTCTATACAAACAAAAATGACAGAAAGCATAAGGCGCTGTCACCTTAAACAAAAATTTTATACGAAATGTCCATCTTAGGGCCCACTCCCTTAAATAAAAAAGTTCTTTACGATTCTTCCATAACAATGACAACAAGCGTTATAATTTTAGCTCCATTTCATTAAAATTTGATTTTTAACCATTTTAATTGTTTCAACAATCGATTCAATTAAATCAAATAAATAACATTAATTACATTTTGTTAATTAAAAGTTGTAAGCTTTTAAAATATTTCACATAGAAAATATAAAAAAAAATTGTTTAAACAATTCAAAATTGATTTTAAAATGTTCATACATGTTCATACAAGGGTGCCTTACAATTTTTACAGCGATTAAAACCTTTTTTCTCATTCTGTGTCTCCCACACACATGTTATACATTTTCCTCTTTCTTATTTTGCACGCTATTGTTGTCTTTATCTTTCCCAGGGAACCTTATTCTCTCTTGCTTTTAGAACCACAGCTGTGAACTCCCCTTGTGTTTCGCACGCAATTGTTGCCTTACTCTATCCTACGTAGCCATTTTCTCTCTTCCTTTTAGAACCACAACTGTCAACTCCCCTTCCGTTTCGCACGCATTGGTGTCTTTATCTATCCCAGATAGTCTTATTCTCTTTTGCTTTTAGAACTACAAGCGTGAACTCTACTTGCATTTCGCACGCTATTGTTTCTTTATTTATTCCAGGTAGATTCTATACCTTTCTCTCTCTTACCTTTTGAATGCCCAGCATTACATTCTGAAAGCTAGCTGATTTCTTATATAGGATAAACCGGCTCTTCAGGGTTGTCAGTCACTCTTTTCCGGCTCGTCAACTCGACAAGTCCTGTGTCAAATAAAGTGTCTCTTAATCAAGATCTGCTTGCTTTTACTCCCACCGTAAGTACCCATCAACCACCTATCTCTCTTTTCTGTTCTCTCCGTTGCTCGTATTGCATGCCCCCTCCTTCTCTCTCACGGAGCGTAAGGCCCTGCCTACAGGCGCACCGCTGAGGGGAACTCTTTCTCTCTCTATCCCGTTAATTTCTTTCTCTCTCCCTCTCACGGAGTGCCGGCCTCGCCCGAATGCACACCACTGAGAGGACCTCTCTCTCTAACTCGTTGTTCTCTTTTCTCTCTCTCTCTCTCTCTCTCTCTTTCCCACGAAGCGTGAGGCCTTGCCCGTAGACCGCTGGGGGGAATTTCTTTCTCTCTTCCACTCACGGAGTGCATGGCCTCGCCAATGGCACACAATTGAGTGGGTCTCTCTTTCTAACTCGTTATTCTCTTTCTTTTTCTTTCCCACGGAGCGTGAGGCCTCTCTCTCTCTCTCTCTCTCTCGCATGGATTTTCTTTCTCTTTCCCTCTCACGGAGTGCACAGCGCCGTCTTTAATCACACCATTGAGTGGGTCTTTTCACTAACATGTCTCCTGTTACAGATGAACCCTGCCGCTACCAAGAAGTCCAAGACTGAGGGACAGAGGAACCGAGACCCGAAACGCGCCCAGAAGAGGACTGCTGAAAATCTAGCCTTGATCCGAGCAGCCCGAGAGTACCTACGTCAATCGGGCTCTCCTGCTGTACATTTAGCGCTCCAGTTTCCGATTCTGGAGCCGCCCCTTATACCGGTTACGGTACCGCTGCCAAGCGAACCTATCTTTACGTCGACCCCCAGACAGAGCCCTGCACGAGACTCGGCTCCCAGCACCATCGCCGACTCGGCCTTGAGACCTCCGCTCCCGTGCCCCAGTTTCCACGACGGGGAAAATTCCAACCAGGAGTTAGTAGCTCAGTTGGACGCTCTGGGGTACGAGATGCCTTCACCGCGCCTAAAGTTAACCCCCATTCGGCCGTCACTGGACCAGAATTTCCCTAGCTACTTCACTGGGACCGACGGCCCCCCAACAGCTGTACCGGACGTTCCCGCCGACACAAGTGGGCCTCACTCCCTGGAACAGGACCTGCGTATGTCGGATGACAGTCTAGAGCTTCTCCCCAACGAGACCTTCAGCCACAAGATCGAGGAGCTACCAACTGACGAAGAGAACCGCCCGGTTCTCCCCCCGCAGCTCTTACCCGGCTACGGACGGCAGCGAACACAACCTTCTCGTCCTCACGGGAAACCTCGTCAGAACAACCTGGCCTTCATTCACAGGCCTGCGCGCCCTATCGTCGCACCGAAACCGCTTCTCGACTTCAACCAGTTGAAGTATCGGCGAGTGGTCAACTGAATCCGGTCTCGACGACATTAGCTTTGTTTTCTCGCGAATTATATAAAACCGTCTGCCTTTTAATAATAAAAAGATCTCCCTCTCCTATCATCTTCACATCCTTCCTCTCCTCCCCAACCAAAACAAAAAAATAAAAACCATTCGTATTGCCCCGTATTACGCCAGTACTACGCCGGTACTTTACTTGTACTACGCCCGTACTGCACCAGTGCTACGCCAGTACCACATCGGTGCTGCACAAGTACCACGCTAAAGCTGCCCCAGTACTACGCTCGTACTACATCAGTACTACGCCATTCCTACACCGGTACTACGCTAGTACTACGCCAGTTCTCGGCCAATACTTGCCCCGTACCACGCGTTAGCCACCCACGGCACGCACTACCACAATTCAAGTAGACCTTTATCCCAGTTGTGTCTCGGATTTCCTCGGGGACGTAACAGTTTATAATAAACATTTTGAACAGAAGTGTTATTACAAAAAATCCTGTGGATTGTGTTTAAAAAGTGATTCGTATCCGACACTTCATTTAACAGTAAACGATGTTCCTGAAACATTGATAGACGAAAATATTGAGGTTGGATCACGTGCAACACAAAAAGTTTTGAATGTTTTAGAATCTTCTGAAACAAGTACAGAAGTACTAGGAAGTTCCAATTCTTATGAAGAATCTTCTTAAGCACGAACTAGCAAGTTTGAAGATGTGTAATTAAATACATGAACTAAGATTTATGCCAAATATTGAAGTTTCAAAACTTCTAAAACATGCACTAGCAAGTTTTAATTGTTATTATATTTAATATATAATATTTGTTATTAGCAAACAACGAAATTTTAAATCGCTTCAATTTATATTCAAATATATATTTAAATGTATCACTTATAAAAAACTTATTTAGCCACAACATCTGTTCAAAATATATTTTTATATTAAATGCAGTTAATTAAATTTTTACCTTATGTATTTGAAGGTATATAGAGTTATTTAATCGATAAATTTGTTATACACTTAAATGAAAAATTAAATATCGTTGATATATTTATACGTTTATATATATCTTAAACATTTTTAATGATATTTTGTCAGCAAATATATACGTTTACTATTCTCATTTATTGTATCAAATTATGTTGTATATTATAATAAATTTATTTGCATTTTCTAAATCAAAATCTCTCTCATTTTTTTAATTTTTCCACACATCTACAAAATGAAAATATTTAAAATTTAAAAATAATAAAATATCTCATGTCCTTGACAAATTAAGTATATTGTTACATCATAAATGATATAACACACAAAAATTATTTTAAATCCAATCAGTAGTTGAACAGTGAGGGTTAGGAGTAAAAGTAAGGGTAAAAATTAGTTTAAGAGTAAGGCAAAAATTAATTATAGGGAAGCTAAAACCCCCAGTCGGAAGATAATTTGCAATGTTTTCACAATTCCACTGCAGAATATATAACAAATAACGCACCAAAGAAGCTGCATTTGACTCGATTTGAACCCACTGTTGAGGAAAGAGAGGAAGGAAGCCAATCTATACTAGCTAAAAACGAGGCGAATCTACAACCAGAAAAAGGAAGAAAAAGTGCCAGACCATTTTGGGGGAATGAGACTTCAAGATAGATATCAACGAGGATCGCTGTCGGGAGCCAGTTCTGCCATTTTGAATATACTGCTCACATGATGTCACATGATCAGCAGTCAGCGCGCGGTAACGCAATCTTCAGTCAACTCAACTTAGCTGGCTGATGGCCCATAGCAACGGTGGAAAACAAAACATCGCAGCTGTCAAAGGTTCTTCAACGCAGGGGCGGCGACTTGTGTATGGAATTGCATATGGCAAAATTACATATAGACAAAAAATAAATTTCTTAATATGAATGTGATTTTAGTTTAAGGTTGACTTGAACTCTAGTGTCAGTGTTTATTCATCCCTATTTACTGTAAAATTACTAAAAAATATTAGAATATAGTTTGATTCAGTGATTTTCGGTCGAGTATACCTACCCATGCTTGAATATGCATCTGACTTCACCCTAAGGTTGTTGCGTTGAAGCGCAGTTACGCAGATACGCAAAGACATGAAAGACAGACATGCTTGTTGATTTTCCGTCCTTGTCTCTCCCATGTTTTCGCGTTCTGCGTAACTGCGTTTTGACGTAAAAACATCCCATAGGGTTAATGCCACATACATATGACTACCTTTGCCTATGATTCTCAATCAAAATGTTTTATTCGATTGTTGACAATAACGTTATCTATGCTGTTTTACATCTTATTTAAACAAATATAAATATGTCGCAATTGAAAGAGGCGCTTATTTATTTAACATAATAAGAGGAATCGTATAACTTTGGAATTCTAGTAGAATGTAATGAAAGCTTTTATTTTGTTGTCCGTGCATTAAGTATAAATATATTTTGTGTATAAAATATATTGTGTTTTAAATATATTTTGTGTTATTATAATAATTTATTGTTTTAATGGATCGCTTTATTAAAAAATTAGGAGGTAAGTTTTTAAATCCGCGTAACTAGGTCACTACGATTATAAAATGCGTCAATTCAAGTTGACATAACCTCTATTGTTGACAGTTGATTCGTTCAACCATAAATGTAAGGAGAAACACGTCGAACAAAAGGGTCAACTTGTGGAAGAATGTGCATTAAGTACGCGTTCACCCGAAAAAGAGAACCCTGGATTTGATGCTATGAAAACCAATAAGACTGATTGTGTAGAGAATATTTGTGATAATAATGAGAATAATGTAGAACGTAATATTCAATGTAAGTTTTATGATTTAATTTTTCTACACTTCCATACAGGTATTTTTACTTAAAAATCTTGTTAAATGTTTGCCTTTGTAAATCTGAGTGTTTTTTCTAGTTTATACAGTTAGACACATTTTAATCTATTCTTCACAGGTTTGGAAATGTCTAAAAATTCAAAATCGGTTGAGCGTTGGAAAAATAAGTTTTGCTGGTTAATCTTGAATGAAAATGATAAAGGTATGTGCTCTATATGTTTTGAAGCCGCAAAAAAAGAAATCCCTTTGCCGAAAAGTGGTACTGCAACTATGTCTCGTCAAGCATTTGTTGAAAAGGGATTTTCAACATGGAAAAATGCTTCTGCGTCACTTTCATCTCATGAAAAGGGTGAACTTCATCGTGCTTCAGAGATAGGTTTGGCTAATTTAAAGCAGAAGACTGTTGTTGAGCATATTTTTACAAAAAAAGAAAAAGAATTGGTTGATAATAGAATTGCTTTAAGCAAAATATTTTCGTCGATTAAATTTTTGGTTCGTCAAGGGTTGTCCCTACGAGGTCATAATGATTCTGATGAAAACTCAAATTTAACACAGTTATTGAAAATGAGAGCAGAAGATATACCGGAATTACGACTTTGGTTGAGTCGGAACAATTATAAATGGTTAAGCCACGATATAATAAATGAAATTATTGATATTTTTGCAAAAGAAATTGGGAGATTAAATCTTCTTTTAATAAAATCCTCTGTTTACTATGCGATTAGTATCGACGGCACTACTGACGTATCGAAAAAGGAACAGATCTCCTTTTCTTTCAGAATAGTGACTAATGATTTACTAATAAATGAAATTTTCATGGGATTTTACGAATCACCAAATTCCAAAGCTCATACTCTATTTCAAATAGTGGAAGATACATTTCGTCGTTTCGATTTACTCTTCAATAAACTGAGAGGACAATGTTACGATGGATCAGCCAACATGAGCGGTTGTGAAGCTGTTCTGCAAACTTTAATTAAAAAAAAAAGAACCTCGGGCCCTTTATGAACATTGTAATCCTCATAAATTAAATTTTGTAGTTCAAGATGGTCTTGAAAATATACCATGCGCTCGAAATTTCATTGGCGTTGTGAAGGATTTAATTAATTTTGTAAGAGATTCTCCTAAACGCTTGGCAATATTTAAAGATCTGCAACATGAGAACAGTTCTCAGATATCTCCATTTTGCCCAACAAGGTATTTGTAATAATTAAAACCTAACCTTGACTTATAAATTAGTATTAATTTATTTAGCAATCACAAGATCAGTTTATATTTTGTTCAAATCATTATTACCAAAAAGTATATATTTTTTATTTATATTTCTAAAATTTATTATTATATATATATATGTATATAAATTATAAATACACACATACATTCTCCTATTAAACAGGTGGTGTGTAAGTATTAAATCTTTGAAAAGCATTCATCATAAGGAAAATTACAATGCAGCTTTAAACTTTTTCGAGCATACCAGCAAGGATCGTGAAGTAGATAGCACTGTCTCTGCAAAAACAGCTGGATTTCTCAAGAAATTACAAAATTTCGAATTTTATTTTCTTTTAACTCTCCTTATTAACATTTTCGATCGCATTGAAATACTAAACGCAGAACTTCAAAAATGTGATCTTAGCGTAAATGAGGCACATAAAAAAGTTAAAGGTGTCTTAGATTCACTGTCTGAAGTGCGTGAATCAAAATTTGAATCAATATGGAGCAAATCAGTTCAGGGCGCAAAAGAGCTTAAGCTTGAGGAACCAAAATTAGGTAGATCACGAAAGATACCAAAACGATTTGAACAAAATTCTATTGACCATTCTTCTTACGTCTTTCATGATGCAAAAGATCATTACAGACGCATATATTTTAAGATTTTTGATCAAGTTCTTGTTTCGATGAATGATCGATTTCAATTACAAACAATGGAAATTTTGGACTCTTTTGAAGATTTTGTAATCGGGAAAGAGGAATCTTCTATTAATCCTATAATACAGTTTTATAATGTCGACCAGGATAAAGATTTTGATAAAGAAAAACTCCAGTTTCATCGGGATATGTTTCTAGAAATTGCAAGTCAAAGAAATATAAAATTCACCTGCTCAAGAGAGGTTGTAGAATTTCTTAAAAAAAATTCAGAAATAGCAAATATGGTGTCCGAATACAAAAAATTAATACAGATTTTGATGACAATTCCTGCATCCCCTAATAGCACCGACTAGGCCGGGAACGTTCCTGGAATGGGCTGCTGGCCCCTTGGGTACGTTCCCTTGGACCGCTCCAATATACCTGACAAATCCGTTCCGGATTTCACTAGGCTAGGAACGTTCCCGCGGAACGTTCATGGAATGTTCCGAGGAACTTTGAATACACATTCAAAAAATCGCAGAACGGGTTGCGGAAAAAGTATGCGGAAAAAGCTGAAAATTTTTTTATTAATATTATTTAATGTTTTTAATATGATTGCTTCTATAGAACAGTGGTCACTAAAATCAACTGCGCAGCTCTAGGTGCGATAGAAAACTACTGCGCAAGATTTTACACATTAATTATTTTTCAATGTGTATTTAAAGTTCCTCGGAACATTCCAGGAACGTTCCGCGGAACGTTCCTAGCCTAGTGAAATCCGGAACGTATTTGTCAGGTATATTGGAACGGTCCATGTGAACGTACCCCAGGGACCGGCGGACCATTCCAGGAACGTTCCCGGCACAGTCGGTGCTGTTAGGGTCAGCATGTACTAATGAGAGATCATTTTCTGCTTTATGACGTTTAAAAACCTATCTTAGATTTACTATGACACAAGACCGTCTAAATAGTATTGCAATGGCGCATGTTCATCAAGAACTACTTGATGAAATAGAAGTAGACAAAATTCTAAATAAATTTATTACTCGAAACCAATTAAGATTGTCAACTTTTGTGTTAAAATAATTACGTTCCCCCCCCCGGGTCAACAGTAAGTGTGCCGATGGCAAAAATTTAGAAGTCGCCGCCCCTGCTTCAACGTCGTATTGTATAGTCGAAAGTCGTATAAGTATGTTTATTGTGACGTCCTTTTCAGTTGACGAAGTTAAAAAAATAAATTTGTTCTTTTACATTTTTACAAAATAACCTAAATTCAAAATTGTGTTAACGCGAAATTGTTGATCTTTTCAAATGTCTATTTAATGTAAAGTTAAATACAGGCGCGGATTTAGCGGAGGGCGATCGCCTCTTCCCAAAGCCTTCGATTATCATATGAGAGAAAGAGAGAGATATCACTATATTCTTATCTCTTTCTATCTCATAATTCGCCCCCTCCAAAACCCTCGTCTGGATCCGCCTTTGGTTAGATACATGCCTAAGGCAAATGGAAAGATTGAATTATGACCTTGAAAACGCTTTCTTAAAAATTGTTCTACGATGATTTTTAACGAAGTCATGATATTTTACTTAAAATCATTTTTTTCCATTGCACAATAACACACCAATAATTGATGTGTTTTTAACATATGGAAAAAAGTCATATTTTAAGTAAAACATCTTAACTTCGTTAAAAATCATCGTAGAAGAATTTCTAAAAAAGCGTTTTAAAGGTAATAATTCGAGCTTTCTATTAGCCCAAGGCATATATTAAAGTTAAGTCAAGTTCAAATTCTAATGTTCAAAAAGTGTCATTTTATTAATTTTGAGGTAAGAGTCAAAACTTGATCTAATGGACCAATTCTGATGACGGATTCGGATAAGCGCATCAAAATACATAGAAAAATGTGTGTCTCTTACCCAGGTCAGGGAACTTTATTTTTTCTGTGTGGCTGTGATTATCGGATAGTTTTAACAGTGAAACTTGTAACCACAAATAACTTTAACATACAACAATAAATTAACTTTGCGCAAATATTTGGATAAATTTTAACTCGAAAGCGAAATCACAACTGATGTTCACTGTTAGGTACGAATAATTCGGTTGCTTTTTTGGTTTGTTTCAGGGCAGATGCCATTCAACAAGTTGAACTACGATATATTATTATTGTTTAATTATTGTGACTAATCGATATTTTACTGAAAAATTTTTGCAACATATTTTTTCCTTTCCTTTTAAATGAAAAGAGAAATCTCGAGTGTTAAATTATAATTTTTGTCTGATACTGACGAGCAGTTAATAAATAACAAAAGTTGTGTAAACAAAAAAAACTGTGTGTTTATACGGAAGTTGTTTATTCCATTTAATCCGGTAGTGATTCGTCTATTTTTATATAACTTTAATATTTTCTAAAATATTTTTACAGGGATTTTCTAAAAATTCAACTGGGCTGACTGGTCTTCGGGTAAGAGATAACGTCGAGTAAGATACGACCCTATTAGCAAGCAAGCCTGCTGCAAGTAGCGAAATGTCCGACCAATGTAAGCCCTATTGCAAATTCCCATATGGGATCCGATTAGGAACCCATATGGATTCATATATGGGCATCCACATGGGAATCTATATGGGATTCCATATGGGATCCTATAGGATCCTATAGGTTCCCATATAGGAACCCATGTGGGTTCCCATTTGTTATATAATTTCATATAGGAACCCATATAGGAACCTTTATGGGTTCCTATTTGTTAGGTAATTTCATATGGGAACTCATATAGGAACCTATATGATTTTGCACGTGATCTGACATAGGTTCCCATATAGGATCATATTTGTCTTTTTACATATAGGAACCCACATGGGTCCCCATGTAAGCGGTTTGCATATATCACATAGGAACCCATATAGGGTTCTATATGTAAAAAAGACTAATAGGATCCTATATGGGAACCTATGTCTTATTTAAAAATTATCATTTCCTATAAAGACGCTGGCAGACATAGGAATACACATGTGTTCCTTTCAGCAAATTCTAGAAAGAAACATATTTTTTCGAAATTATTCCCAAATAGGAATAAAATGTACTGTTAAAGTCATATATCTATATGACGCGGCGTATATTGCCATGTGAGGAGTTGTATCCTCACTAATTTTCTGGTCTACGTTGACTCCCTCTTCTTATAATCTTTATGCCTTGAGTTAACAGTGAGAGACTCGGATAATAGCACTTACGTGCGGCGAGTATGGTAACTAAACAATGGGTTCCTATATGGGATCCTTCATGACTTCCTATAAGTCATTTAGGAGGTAAAAGCGCCCTGCTGATGATGCGGTGCTGGAATTAAGTATATCTCATAAATTCTCATGTCATGTCGGCAAGGAAGAACACTTTAAGCTTTTAAATGACTTATTGGAAATCATAAAGAAACCCATTGTTTAGTCAACATACTCGCCACATGGTAGTGCTATTATCAGTGCCTCTCACTGTTAACTCAAGGCGTAACGATTTTACGAAAGGTGAGTCCACGTAGACCAAGAAATTAGTGAGGATACAACTCCTCACATGGCAATATACGCCGCGTCATATAGATATATGACTTTAACAGTATACATTTTATTCCCATTTGGGAATATTTTCGAAAAAATATGTTTCTTTCTAGAATTCGCTGAAAGGAACACATGTGTGTTACTATGTCTGTCAGCGTCTTAATAGGAAATGATAATTTTTAAATAAGACATAGGTTCCCATATAGGATCCTGTTTGTCTTTTTTACATATAGAACCACATATAGGTTCCTATGTGATATATGCAAACCGCTTACATGGGGCCCATGTAGTTTTCTATATGTAAAAAAGACAAATAGGATCCTTTAGGGGAACCTATGTCAGATCACGTGCAAAATCATATAGGTTCCTATATGGGTTCCTATGTGCAATTACATAAGAAATAGGAATTATAGGAATTATAGGAAATTATATAACAAATGGGAACCCACATGGGTTCCTATATGGGTACTCACTCCTTAACAACATATGGTTTTCTATAGGATCCCATGTGGGAATTCGCAATGGGGACCTTGCATGGCAAGCTTGCAGAAAGCTTGCGAAGCAAGTTTGAAGCAAGCTGCCATGCAAGCTTACATTGGTCGGACATTTCACTACTTGCAACAAGCTTGGTAAGTTTGCTTGCAAGTTTGCTGCAAGCTTGCGTGCTAATTGGGGAGTAACGACCAGTCAATAAAGAAACCGTTACAAAGGTTAAATAAAACGCCGCGCACTGCGCCTATAAATACGCATAATCTACAAACGGTAGATCAAAAGAAATTAGTAGTTGCTAAAACCGATCGTGAAAAAATAGAAAGGTTTTTAACGACTCTGAAGTTACAGTTGACAGCTTGGTTGTGTCAGGGGCGTCAACGGTTGATGAATGCGTCATATCGACAACGCGACCTCCGATCGAAATTCCGCAAAATAATTCCGCATCGCCAATAATCGACATGCTGAACGTAAACGGTCAAATTCAGTCATTGGTCACGCACTTACCACCATTCAATAGAAATGACCCAGATCTTTCGTTCAATCAGGTCGAGAGAATGTTTTCAAGAAATAAGTTCACTTCGGAACTTGTGGACAATTATACGCAGGTTAAAAACGGTATTTTGTGAAATTTTGGCACAAGCGATCGTCTGCGCCAACTAATCAAAGGCAAGGTGTTGAACGGAAAGCCGTTATTCATTTTAAGCCAGATGAGAAATATTGCGAACGGTCAAATTTCTGGCGGACAAAATAACAGACGAGATGCAAGTGCTTGGTAAAGCAGAACAAACTGTTGTAAATGTTGCGGCTGTTGCGAATCCAAATTCCGAATGAATTTTAAAAATTGACGCAATTAGCGCGGACTTAGCAAATTTAAAGAGAAAATTTTATAACCCGAATAGAGGTCGGAGACAAAATCGTGGAGGTAATTAAGGTAATTTTCGAAACAGATCACGTTCAAAATCACGTTCCAATTATTCTTGAAGTCGATCCCGATTTGATCGCTCACAAAACATTTGCTGGTACCATTGGAAATTCGATGACAAATGCTTATCAAATAAGTGTGCAGCAGCTTGTAACTGGTCATAAAATCAAAATTCGGGAAAATAACTGCGCCTCATCGGATTGACGCAATCTGTGATTTTAAAGTTAAAATATAGCGTTTAATCATTTAACCAAAATGATATGTTTTGACTCTATATTCAATTTTTTTTAATACCGGAACCTCTCCGTGCTGATACAAACACCAATAAAAAAAGAAAACCAAAGGGAGGCCTTGCTGAATCAAAAACGCCGCAAAACCAACGTCGAGACGAACACAACTCGTGGCAAATTTAAAATAATTACTCACCGCGCTCAGTAGCACAGACCACAAACCAACAAAATGAACCAAAAACTACACAGTGGGCTCCTGGGACTTCGTCAGAAAAGTTATGCCAATAACCGGTATTTTAAATAAACTTTATTAAGAAAAATAAACTATTCGATTACTCTCTGATTTTACAACCACTTATCGCGGAGACTGTCTCATGTCCTTTTCAGTAAACTCGGTAGCGGCAGAAACAATAATGAACGAGCACATGGCAGAAATCGAGCGGTAAAACTGATTTCCCTTGTGCGAATCCTCCTTCTTCAAGCGTCCTTCTTCCTCGCTCGTTCTCTCTCGTTCGGCCGTCGCGGACACCTCTCACCCTCGCAGTCGGACCCATGGGAAGGCGTAACCTGTAAGAAAAATTCGGATCCTTCCGCTGACCTTCGTTACTATTCGTGAACTTGACCTGCGCAAATCGCAATTTACGAATTCGACGAAGATCGACAATAATCCGCTGATCTAGAGAAAGACGAGAGATACGGATCGACCAGAAAATCAATACTCGGCACTCAGGCTCGTATCTCATAATTCAAATACGGCCCCTTTCAATAAATTATTCAAAAATTAACTAAATTAAAGATCTCTAGGGAAAGACAAAATAAATTATAAATGTTGACGATTTACATCGTCACAAAGTTTAAAAGCGTCTACAAATCTATGACAAAAAAGCTCGGCTTAATTTTTTAATTGGCATGGGAATGGGGTCGGATATCTCCATAATTCCGTGTACCAGAAGTGCAGATGTTTCCCCGTCTGAAATCATTCGCTTTGCAGTGAAAAATTCGGGCATTGCAACTTATGGTAATAAACGCTTGCAGTTAAGTTTAGAGGTTTGACGTGATTTAAGTTGTGAGTATTCCCGATTCTTCCTTGAGGATAGTAAGATTGAAAAAAAAGAATAGAAAGGTCGAGTATAATACTCCCGATCCTAGCAAAGGATTGAGAAGAAAAAAAGGTTTCATCTTCCCTGATCCTGATTTGAGTAAGAAGGATCGAGTAAGGAAGAAGAAGATTTCGTGGTCAGAACAGATAAATTTAAGTTTAACTAATAATTTATAAATAAGCACACTAGAAAACCAAACGTGAGGTGTCCGTCTTCACTGATCGGCTACTTATTTTCATGTTTTCAACTGACTACTCGCGGTCCCTTGTTCCAACCCAGCAGCTTGAGGTAGTGGAGATGAGTGATTGCTGAGAGAGCCGAGTCCCACTCGAAGAACCACGAGAGCGCACGATCGACATCACATGTAAACCAGTGGGTTGCTCCCCCCTATTTAAAAACCTTACGTAGGATCCGATGTTGGATCTTAGGTAAGATCTTAGGTAAGATCTTAGGTAAGTTCTTATGTGATTTCTTATGTAAGAAATGACGTAAGATCTTACGTATGCATTTGGCAAAAAATCTTACCCAAGTTCTTATGTAATTTCTTAGGTAAGTTCTTATGTAAGTTCATAGGTTCTGCCAAAAATAAAAAAATTTAATTTTCATATTTTTAATTTTAAAAAACTGTATATTCAAAAAATAAATTAAAGTTAAAAATCTAAATTCATTAAATTTAATTAATTAAAGTTAATTAAAATTAAATTTAAAAATAGAAGATAGAAAAATCTTTTTTTAAATTTAATTTTTAGACATTTTTCAAAATGTCTGAAAAAAAATATTTAAAAAAATTATTAATCATAAGGTCATTCATAACCATTCATAATAGTTTGACGCACTTTTATTTTTTGTTAGAGGAAAGACATCTTGTGCCTTATCCTTTTAAAATGCTTATTTCTTGATCCATATATAATACCTAAGAGTTCGGTCTCATTTGTGAGGCAGAATGATGGCAGCCCTCTGGCGGCGAACCGAAGAAACAATGTCGCGGGATTACTCAGTTTCAAACCGTTTCACCTGTAAAGTGTATAAGTCACGATAGTTTGTTTACATTGTGCAATGCTTCAAGTAAAAGGTTAAATATTGGTAAAATTAAATTTTTTTAAATAAAGTGTGGCGCATTAATAATTATAAGATATGAGGATGAGGACGAGAAATTAGTGAATATGTACGTGACAGTTATAATATTGGTAAGTTTTTATAAGATAATTGTCTTTAAACATTTTAATAAAAGTAGGGTTATTGTTTTGAAATGTATTATATTCCATTTAAATAATAATACTAATTTGTTCAAATTACATATTGTTTATAATTAATTATTAATTTATTAATATAATTTCGAAATATCTATTTTAATATTAATTTAACTAGTTTTGTCAAAGTAAAACTAAAATTTATAACAAGCTTTTTATTAAATAACAATTTTGAATATAAATGTTTAAATATATGTGTTTAAATATTTTGTTATAAAATTTTTATTAATATAATTAAATAAAGAATTAAATGATATATTTTTCAAAATGTTTTGTACAATTTAAATTTTTCTTTATTTAAACTATATAATTTTAAAATAAAATTCATAAAATATCATCACCATTACTTTAACCATTAGGCTAAATTTAAATTTAAATATAAAATAATAAAATAAATATAAATATAAAATAAAATATTTAGTGAATTTAATACTATCTTTATTAAATTTTAATTATTAAATTTAATCAAATCTATCATTATAAAACATAATGTACTTAATAGTTTTTCAATTTATTTTTAAATTATAAATGATCTTATTGTTTATTACAATAAATAACATTATAAAATAACATAATAAATATGCTTGCTATTTACCCTACCCTAATATATAAGAAATAAATATAAATAATTGATAAATAAAAGGATTTTATTGTTTTTGCTTCCTCATAGAGGAAGCTTTGTGATCGTTAAAATTTTCGATTTTCCAAAAATAGTCTAAATCGACTCATTTTTATCTAAAAAGCGAAAATTTTCATTCCTAAGCAAATGTCCAGATGTATGTGTGTGTGTGTGTGTGTGTGTGTGTGTATAGCGTTTTTTGTGTACAAGATATCTTGAGAACGCTTTAACGGATTCCAATAAAATTTGGATGACTTATTAAGCTCATGAATATCTAAATTTGGACACAAGGATTTTTGAAAATACCCAACCAAATTTTTTTGAGCACCTTTTTTCATCGAAAAAAATTGTTTTTTGCCAAAAAAATTTTTTATGCTAAAAATACAACTTAATAAATACAAAAATCATATTCCTTATCTCAAAACGAATCGATTGACTTATATAACTTTTATAATTGATCAAGAATTCGTAAAATAATTCATATTTTGACATTTTTTTGCATTAAAAATTTTTTTTAACAACTTCCCCAATTAACTTATATATTATTAATTTCTTGCTTCCTCTATGAGGAAGCAAATTATTTTGCTTACTTGGAAGCGAAATGTCCATGAAATGGACATAATTCTCACCTAGTTTAATTAATAATAGTATTTTTATTTAACAGTTACAAATATTCAGGTTTTTACATTAAGCTTTATAATACTATAAATTACAAATTGTATTTAACTTAATACTAAACAAGTCAACTGTACATAGTTGAATAATCTACAACTAGTTTTAATTTAACTATAAACTAAACAGTGTTTTATAAAACTATTTTATCACATTATTGGCGTTCCTAAAAATTTTATTGATTAATCCATTAATGCTAAAATATATTGAAATTGGAAAAAATGTAATAAATAATAATTCTTATTTTTTCCAGAAATATTGGAATACAAAAAATTTCTATTCTAAAGAAATTCCTCAACAGATGCTGTAGACTTATCAATATTTTGAAAATAAAGCTCCAAATCATGTTGATATTACCTTCGGATTTCTATGTACACCTTCGTCTGTGTTAAAAGTTATAATACTTTGAAGTAATAATTGAAAAATAAAAAACATATTTTTAAAAAGGAAAAAATGAGTATTAAAGATTAATGTAAATAATAATAATAATAACAATAATATAAGGCAACTAATATTTTTTGATTTTTTTGCAGGGAATCAACAACCAAAAAATATCCAAAGATGTTCGAATAACCAGCAGCCTTGATTTACAATTGATCCGTTATCAAGAGGCGACACCACCAGAGCAGCAAATCCAATACGAAAAAAAAATCCATGGTTTCCAAAATAACAATTTAGTTCGTGAAGATACCACACTAAAAGAAAAATGTGATTGAGTCTTCTAAATTGAAAACTTACACCTTCAAACAGGTAGTTTCGGTAATTTCTAAACACTTAACAATTATTCTCTGACCACTCAGACACAAATTGAAATTTTACTTTTAAAAACAACAAATTAATCACTTTTGTCTCTTTAAAAACATAATATTTAATCTTCTAACACAGAAATAAATGCCTTATTTTTCTCTAAGTGAAACTCTTCAATATTCCTTTGAAAAGTTATACTGGACAGTAATTAATATTAAAAACACATGCTTCAATTTAATACATTACCATACTTTTTATGTAAAAATTTATTAACAATATTTCAATTTTTAAAATTATTCTTCCCTGTAAAATTTCTCACATACAAAACACCTCACCCGCTTCTAAGAAAAATTTTATTTAGAAACCCAATTTGCAAAATTATGCTACCCAGTAATTAACTTTTTTCGTAATTGAAAACAACAAATTATTATTGACTTTTACTTCTTTAAAAAACATTTTTAAATTTCTAACACAGAAATAAGTTTCGTATTCTTCTCTAAGTAAAATTATTCAGAATTCCAATTTTGAAAAATTATACTGGACAGTAATTTATTTATTTATTTTAAACATAACTTTATTAATCATCTCTGGATATTAAAAACTCATTTTTTAATTTAATACATTGCCAAATTTTCTTAATCTTTTCGACAGTAAAAGTTTTTGAAAAATTCCAAATTACAAAATTTTTTTGCCAATTTTCTAATTTTTTCATTTCAAAAAATTACTAATGTATCATTTTTGTCTCTTAGAAATACATAACTCATATTTTTACATAATAAAATTAAGAAGAAAGATATCTCACATCCCAATTTGAAAAATATAACTGCACAGAAATTAATTCTTCCTTTCTTCGAAAATTCCCGCAAGGATCGTAATAATATTCATATTGTAATTCTATATTGTATATCTATATTCTTCTTTTAGTGAAACTCTTTAATATTTCAATTTTTTAAATTATTTCTCGTCAGTTACTATCTTTCTTGTGTTTCAAAAAAAAATAGTTTTTTTTGCTTCTTACCAACAAATTTTTCAATTTCACACTTTCAAACAAGTTTCCAATCCTTCTCTCAGTAAAAATTCATTTTTTATTCTAATTAACAAAACTAGACTTCCCAGTAATTAATTTTTTAAAATCTTATTTGAATTTCTTAAATAAAAACTACCTTATGACCCTATTCTAAGTAAAATTTAATTTGCAAAATTATAATCCCCAGTAATACATTTTTTTCGTCTTTGAAAACAACTCATTAATCATTTTGTTTTTGAAAAAACCTATTTTAGCGTCGAACATACAAAGAAGTTTCTGATTATTTTCTGAATAAGAATTTATTCAAAATTTCAATTTTACAAAATTATCCTGGACAGTAATGAATTTTTTTTTATTTTAAAAATAACTTATTAATTCATTTTTGATATTAAAAACACTTGCTTCAATATAATACATTCCCACAATTTTTATCTTTCTGACGGTAGTAATTTTTTAAAAATTCCAATTTTCAAAATTATTTGTCCCGGTATCTAATTTTTGTCGTTTTCAAAAACTCTTAAGTAATAAGTTGTTTAAATACAAACTAATTTCTTATTCTTTTCTGAATAAAAAATATCTCAGAATATATCTAGACAGTAATGAACTTTTTTCGTTTGAATAAAAACGTAAATAATTATTTTTGCGTCTTTACAACAATTTCACACTAACAAATAAGTTTTAAATTCTTGCATTAGAAAAACTTTATTTAATATTCGAATCAAAAGAATTAACCTGGCTCCTAGTTAATTTTTTAGATTTTCATAACATCTCATTAGTTATGTAAATTGTAAATTTAAATATATTTTTACTTAGGGAAGAATTACAAACTTGTTTGAAGAAGGGCAGGATTAAAAACTTGTTTGTAAGAAGAAATTGAATAACTTGTTTTTAAGTTGCAAAAAAAATTTTTTATATATTTTTAAAAACGAAAAAAGTTAACTACGGTCCAGTTAAATTTTGTAAATTGGAATGTGAGATAAATTTTTATTTAGAGAAGAAAAAGAAATTTATTTGTATGTATGAAATTGAATTATGTTTTTTTAAAAGCTTTTTTCAAAAGTCATTAATTTTTAATGTTAAAAGCGACAAACATTAGATACCTGGCTAAATAAATTTGTAAATTGAAATTTTTAAAAAATTTACACTGACGGAAAAATCATGAAAATGTGAGAATACATTTAACTGATGCGTGTGCTTTTCATATCCAAAAATAATTCATTTAGAATTTTCTTAAATAGAAAGAATTAATTACTGTCAAGTATAATTTTGTAAATTGGAATTTTAAATAAATTCTTACTAAGAGACGAATAAGTAACTGGTTTGAATGTGAGAAATTTAATTATATGTTTCTAAGAAACAAAAAATATTAATTAGGTATTTTTTAAAACAGCAAAAATAAAATACATGAACAAATAATTTTGTAAATTTGGAATTTTTAAAAATTTGCACTATCGGAAAAATAAAAAAATTAGCACCAAATTTGTTCGCTGTGGTATCAAATATATTAACTGTTTTAACAAATTTGCACAGCAAACATTAATTTACTGTTACAATATGAATATTATTACGATCCTTGCGGGAATTTTCGAAGAAAGGAAGAATTAATTTCTGTGCAGTTATATTTTTCAAATTGGGATGTGAGATATCTTTCTTCTTAATTTTATTATGTAAAAATATGAGTTATGTATTTCTAAGAGACAAAAATGATACATTAGTAATTTTTTGAAATGAAAAAATTAGAAAATTGGCAAAAAAATTTTGTAATTTGGAATTTTTCAAAAACTTTTACTGTCGAAAAGATTAAGAAAATTTGGCAATGTATTAAATTAAAAAATGAGTTTTTAATATCCAGAGATGATTAATAAAGTTATGTTTAAAATAAATAAATAAATTACTGTCCAGTATAATTTTTCAAAATTGGAATTCTGAATAATTTTACTTAGAGAAGAATACGAAACTTATTTCTGTGTTAGAAATTTAAAAATGTTTTTTAAAGAAGTAAAAGTCAATAATAATTTGTTGTTTTCAATTACGAAAAAAGTTAATTACTGGGTAGCATAATTTTGCAAATTGGGTTTCTAAATAAAATTTTTCTTAGAAGCGGGTGAGGTGTTTTGTATGTGAGAAATTTTACAGGGAAGAATAATTTTAAAAATTGAAATATTGTTAATAAATTTTTACATAAAAAGTATGGTAATGTATTAAATTGAAGCATGTGTTTTTAATATTAATTACTGTCCAGTATAACTTTTCAAAGGAATATTGAAGAGTTTCACTTAGAGAAAAATAAGGCATTTATTTCTGTGTTAGAAGATTAAATATTATGTTTTTAAAGAGACAAAAGTGATTAATTTGTTGTTTTTAAAAGTAAAATTTCAATTTGTGTCTGAGTGGTCAGAGAATAATTGTTAAGTGTTTAGAAATTACCGAAACTACCTGTTTGAAGGTGTAAGTTTTCAATTTAGAAGACTCAATCACATTTTTCTTTTAGTGTGGTATCTTCACGAACTAAATTGTTATTTTGGAAACCATGGATTTTTTTTTCGTATTGGATTTGCTGCTCTGGTGGTGTCGCCTCTTGATAACGGATCAATTGTAAATCAAGGCTGCTGGTTATTCGAACATCTTTGGATATTTTTTGGTTGTTGATTCCCTGCAAAAAAATCAAAAAATATTAGTTGCCTTATATTATTGTTATTATTATTATTATTTACATTAATCTTTAATACTCATTTTTTCCTTTTTAAAAATATGTTTTTTATTTTTCAATTATTACTTCAAAGTATTATAACTTTTAACACAGACGAAGGTGTACATAGAAATCCGAAGGTAATATCAACATGATTTGGAGCTTTATTTTCAAAATATTGATAAGTCTACAGCATCTGTTGAGGAATTTCTTTAGAATAGAAATTTTTTGTATTCCAATATTTCTGGAAAAAATAAGAATTATTATTTATTACATTTTTTCCAATTTCAATATATTTTAGCATTAATGGATTAATCAATAAAATTTTTAGGAACGCCAATAATGTGATAAAATAGTTTTATAAAACACTGTTTAGTTTATAGTTAAATTAAAACTAGTTGTAGATTATTCAACTATGTACAGTTGACTTGTTTAGTATTAAGTTAAATACAATTTGTAATTTATAGTATTATAAAGCTTAATGTAAAAACCTGAATATTTGTAACTGTTAAATAAAAATACTATTATTAATTAAACTAGGTGAGAATTATGTCCATTTCATGGACATTTCGCTTCCAAGTAAGCAAAATAATTTGCTTCCTCATAGAGGAAGCAAGAAATTAATAATATATAAGTTAATTGGGGAAGTTGTTAAAAAAAATTTTTAATGCAAAAAAATGTCAAAATATGAATTATTTTACGAATTCTTGATCAATTATAAAAGTTATATAAGTCAATCGATTCGTTTTGAGATAAGGAATATGATTTTTGTATTTATTAAGTTGTATTTTTAGCATAAAAAATTTTTTTGGCAAAAAACAATTTTTTTCGATGAAAAAAGGTGCTCAAAAAAATTTGGTTGGGTATTTTCAAAAATCCTTGTGTCCAAATTTAGATATTCATGAGCTTAATAAGTCATCCAAATTTTATTGGAATCCGTTAAAGCGTTCTCAAGATATCTTGTACACAAAAAACGCTATACACACACACACACACACACACACACACACACACATACATCTGGACATTTGCTTAGGAATGAAAATTTTCGCTTTTTAGATAAAAATGAGTCGATTTAGACTATTTTTGGAAAATCGAAAATTTTAACGATCACAAAGCTTCCTCTATGAGGAAGCAAAAACAATAAAATCCTTTTATTTATCAATTATTTATATTTATTTCTTATATATTAGGGTAGGGTAAATAGCAAGCATATTTATTATGTTATTTTATAATGTTATTTATTGTAATAAACAATAAGATCATTTATAATTTAAAAATAAATTGAAAAACTATTAAGTACATTATGTTTTATAATGATAGATTTGATTAAATTTAATAATTAAAATTTAATAAAGATAGTATTAAATTCACTAAATATTTTATTTTATATTTATATTTATTTTATTATTTTATATTTAAATTTAAATTTAGCCTAATGGTTAAAGTAATGGTGATGATATTTTATGAATTTTATTTTAAAATTATATAGTTTAAATAAAGAAAAATTTAAATTGTACAAAACATTTTGAAAAATATATCATTTAATTCTTTATTTAATTATATTAATAAAAATTTTATAACAAAATATTTAAACACATATATTTAAACATTTATATTCAAAATTGTTATTTAATAAAAAGCTTGTTATAAATTTTAGTTTTACTTTGACAAAACTAGTTAAATTAATATTAAAATAGATATTTCGAAATTATATTAATAAATTAATAATTAATTATAAACAATATGTAATTTGAACAAATTAGTATTATTATTTAAATGGAATATAATACATTTCAAAACAATAACCCTACTTTTATTAAAATGTTTAAAGACAATTATCTTATAAAAACTTACCAATATTATAACTGTCACGTACATATTCACTAATTTCTCGTCCTCATCCTCATATCTTATAATTATTAATGCGCCACACTTTATTTAAAAAAATTTAATTTTACCAATATTTAACCTTTTACTTGAAGCATTGCACAATGTAAACAAACTATCGTGACTTATACACTTTACAGGTGAAACGGTTTGAAACTGAGTAATCCCGCGACATTGTTTCTTCGGTTCGCCGCCAGAGGGCTGCCATCATTCTGCCTCACAAATGAGACCGAACTCTTAGGTATTATATATGGATCAAGAAATAAGCATTTTAAAAGGATAAGGCACAAGATGTCTTTCCTCTAACAAAAAATAAAAGTGCGTCAAACTATTATGAATGGTTATGAATGACCTTATGATTAATAATTTTTTTAAATATTTTTTTTCAGACATTTTGAAAAATGTCTAAAAATTAAATTTAAAAAAAGATTTTTCTATCTTCTATTTTTAAATTTAATTTTAATTAACTTTAATTAATTAAATTTAATGAATTTAGATTTTTAACTTTAATTTATTTTTTGAATATACAGTTTTTTAAAATTAAAAATATGAAAATTAAATTTTTTTATTTTTGGCAGAACCTATGAACTTACATAAGAACTTACCTAAGAAATTACATAAGAACTTGGGTAAGATCTTTTGCCAAATGCACACGTAAGATCTTACGTCATTTCTTACATAAGAAATCACATAAGAACTTACCTAAGATCTTAGCTAAGATCTTACCTAAGATCCAACATCAGATCCTACGTAAGGTTTTTAAATAGGGCCTCCAAGGGGCCTCGCTAAGAAATAGAAACGTTAAATAAGTATTTAATATTAGTATGTAACAAGAGAATATATTGAAAGTGCCAATAGCGCAGACAATGTACGAAGAGGAAATAGAGATCTAATTGGCTTGAGAAAAAAAGCAGCAGAAATTGTGGAGAAAAGTTAAGCATATAACAAAATGACTCGGATCGTCGAAAACCACATGAATTTGGCGAGGGTGATTATATACAATTGAGAAATTTTGACAGTATTAAAAGTGCAATAAAAAATTAATATAACAATTTACAGGTCCTTACCAAATTACAAAAAGATTACATAACGATAGATATGTGGTTTCTGACGTGGATGGGTTTCAACAGAGTCAAAAACCTTATAAAGGCGTTTGGGCGCATGAGACTATGGTTGAATGCAATTTATTTAAGTTTTATTCCTGATGACGAAAATGTAATATACTTTACTTACACAATAGGTTATTTTAATATTTTATATCTCAGCATATGGCGAATAGATGATAACAATCTATATATGTATGTGATATCAACATGATGAGTCCTGGGTCGGACTTAGGTCAGAATTAGTCGAACTGTAGAATCGTCGAAGGGCATGATAATTGACATCACAGTAATGACTTAGGCCCTGAAGAATCTTTCTGAATTTGCATTTGCTCAAATATTCAATTTCCCGAACTCGCATTTGTTGGAAAAATCAAATCCTCGAATTCTTTTTTGCCTGAACTTTCAACTCCTCTAACTCACATTTGTTAGAACAACTAAATCCTCGAATTCTCTTTTGCCTGAACTTTCAACTCCTCTAACTCGCATTTGTCCAAACTCTTAAGTCCCCAAACTCGCTTTTGGCCGAACTCTTAAGTACCCAAACTCTCATTTGGCAGAACTCTTAACTCTCCAAACTCGCATTTGTCCGACCCTCGGAAATAGCCTCTCTAAAGGAGTCTTCTGATTGTCTGGTAATGTTTCCAGGAAAGTTACCCGTCAATCAGAAGACTTCTTTAGATAGGCTACTTTCCGAGGGTCAGATAAATGCGAGTTCGGGGATTTGCGAAGTCTGTGAGTTAAGGAATTTGACAAATGATAGTTCGGAGAGTTGAATGTTCTGACAAATATGAATTCAGTGATATAAAAGTTCGTCCAAATGCGAATTTGGATAGTTAACCCTATTGAAGAAAAATGGCCACATTTGTGCCCTCATTTGTGCCCACATTTGAGGCCACAAATGTGGTAGCGGATTTGAAACAGCATATGCGCCCTCAAATGAGGCCTCAAATGTGGGCACAAATGTGGCCTCAAACGTGGGCACAAATGTGGGCGCAAATGTGGGCCCAAATGTGGGCACAAATGTGGGCACAAATGAGGCAGAGAAGTATCCACATTGAAAAAAATATAAAATAAAAAAAATATTATTAATCTTGATTTACTCTATATTATTTACAAGTAGTTGCCTTAATTAACTTTAGAAACTTAGCATTAGGAAGATAATTTTGAAAATAAATTTGGGGGTATGGGGATTCGAACCCGGGTTCGACGCACGCAAACTAACTACCAAACCACTGAGCTACATAGGCGACTGCCAATAGAAAGGATAATCTTTCTCTTGAGGTGCAAGTGATTTTATTGGCTGACAAAACGGCGAGCTTATTTAAAAACGTTTTCACTACATTTTTCAAGTATTGAAACATTTATCATCAAACATTTGCTTTTATAACAGTTAATTCTTATTTAAAAATTTATTCCTAATTTATTACGTTATTATTTGAGGTTTCTTTGATTAATTCACTATTTTTTTACCTATTCTGTTGTAAAATACACATATTAAGTCTGTAAGTGGGAAAAATTGGAACGAAGTTCCTTGATACTTTGTTATAAATTATAAACTTCTGTTATTTTATGATTTTAAATTTTTACCAAAGATTATTTTGAAGCCAATTATGAAATATTTCGAAAATCCTTATAGCATTTTTTGAACTTGCGAAAATTACATTTTCTCTGGAAGAAAAAATGAAAATTAGTAATTTTATTAATTTTTGAGTTTAGATACTTGACAAAAATTTAAAAAAAACGTGAAAATTATTTTGAAAATTTAATTAATATTTTGTAATTTTTCAACTATTATTCAAAGTTTCGAACATTTAATACCTTCTGTGACAGAAAATATCAATTAAAGTTGCTTAAAATTTTGTTAGTTAACGATTTTAAATACTTCTCAATTGCAGTAGGGACAATTTGGTTTTTGAATCTTTAAATAAGAGTAGGAGAATTACAAAGTATTAAAGAATTTATTTTTAAAGTCAATCCAATTTCATAATTAAAAATTTCACAAATTAATTATTATTTTTAATCATAAATTAACAAACTTGTAAACTTTAAAATTCTTATTTTAAATTTTAATACATTTTTAAAAATCACAAGTTTTGTTCTTTCGTGATTTTAAATGTTTAAAAAAAGCTTAAGGAAAATGGATTTTATGGATTTTAAAAACAGATTTTCGAATAAATAAATTATTGGAAATTTCAGTTAGCTAGTGCTAGTAAAAATCAGGATTTTTTTTAAAGAAATCAAAAAAATCAGATTTTTTTATTTAAATAAAAAATGGTTGTTTTAATTGCAATCAGTATATAAAATGTCTGCAAATGTTTATTTTCAGTAGTTTATTTTTAAAACTGAAAACATTTAAGGTATTAGTCGCGTAAAACTCCCGCAAAATATAAAGAACAATAAATAAACTTTTATATCAATTCACTTGCATCCTTGTGATCTCTTCTAATGTAATATAAATCATTTTCATGATTTTGAGTCATGTACTATAAGTTATCGTGATGTATTGCTGACACGTTTACGACATTTTTCAATGAAACCACGTGAAAATTAAAATTTTTGAATTTTTAAATTATTGTATTTTTTATTCAGCGTGGTCAATAAAGTTAATTTTCTTTTAAAGGATTTATTTTATCTCAATGTGTAACTTAGTAGTTTTATTTGAAAATCTGACGAATTGTTTTAATATAAATGGATATAAGAGACATTTTTTACATGCATTTAGTGTTGTTGCGTATAACAGGTATGAACTTTGAATTTTTATTGTGAAGCTCAGAAGTGGTCAAGATTGATAGGATAGATCTCATTTCATAGATAAATACCTCATGAATACAGATACAAAGTCTTAAAAAAATCTGACGAAAATCATTTTGCGCGACTAATACCTTAATAAGAAATAATGAATAATAAAACATTTAATCAAAATCAAAAAAATTATGTCAAATAAATAAGAAAATTTCAAAAAAAATTTCTTCAAATTCATATGATCATAAAATTAAGAAAATTAGGTAAAAGCAACGAAAAAATAATAAATTAAAGAAAAAGCAAGAACGTAAAAAGATAAGAAAACAATCTATTAAAATAATGATAAAATTCTTTTAAATAAAAAATGTCATGCTTATTATTAAAGAAATGAAGAAAAATTAAAAAAAACAACTCAGTAATGAAACAGTAACATAAAAATATGTGTATAAAAAAGTAGGAACACTTTTCAAAATTTTAAACTATTTGCGTACGTTTTTTTAATTAAAAAAATAAATAAGAAGATAATTTAAAAATTATTAAAATACATTACTAAAAAGGAAATAAATTTATAAATATATGATTCTTCTCCGGTTGTCTAATTCCTTATGTAAATAATCGCAAGCTATAAAAAAGCGACAAGCTTTTAGATATATAAACCTTTTAATTTAATATTTTATTCAATATAAAATTTTAAAAATTGTGCTAATACCGATTATCATAATAACTTAGATATAAAAATTTTTGGTATTAAGATAGCCAAAAATAGTATTACATTTTTATATCCTTAAGTTCTTATAAATTAAATAAATTCCAATCGTCAATTAACTTATATTTCAATTTGATTAAACTTTTAAATTTGAATTAATTGAAACTTAAATTCACATTAATTAATGCAAAATAATTCAATAATGTTAATTATTTTTCATATTCACAATAATCTTAATTTTAATTCTTACAATTTTTCTAAGAAATTTCACTTTTTTAAAACTGTTTAATTTTTTATTTTTACAAAATTCTAAGATTTTGTCTCTGTTTACTTTTGATTTTTTTTGTACATGTGTCTTTTTATTTTTGGATTTTTTGTAATTATCTTCTTCTTATATGTAAATTATTTAATATTATTTTACACAATTTTGTTATTATAATATTCACTAAACTTTATATTCCGTTGATTTTCATAATTATGTATTTCTATATTTTTAAAAATAAATACGATCATCTGTTTGTAAATTTGTTTAATTTGTTTTTACATCTTGTGATTTGCCGATTTTTTGCCAGCTTTTACGTGAACTTATTTATTCTTTCTTAAAATTTTTAGATTTTTTTATTCTTTATATTTATTATTGGACTTGATTTAAGTGTAATATTATAAAAAAAAATTTGGGTTTAATTTACCTAAACTTTTTTATTTTTAAAAGATTATTAAATTTCTTTTTTGCCCTTTTTATTTATCTTTCCATTTTGTATTCTATTTTTATTAATTCTAATTCTTCAGTAGATTATTCCTAAATTTTATTACTTTTTTTTACTTTCTATATTTTTTACAGTCTTTTCGGTTTTCCAAAAATACTCTAAATCGACTCTTTTTTATCTAAAAAGCGTAAATTTTCATTTTTAAGCAAATGTCATAGCGTTTTTTGTCACGAGTATATCTTGAGAAACCTTCAACGGATTTCAATAAAATTTGGATGACTTATTAAGCTTATGAATATCTAAATTTGGTCAGAGGGATTTTTTAAAATATGTACCTATTCAAATTTTCTTTAGCACCTTTTTCTATTAAAAAATTTTGTTTTTTGACAAAATTTTTTTTATGCTCAAAATACAACTTAAGCAATACAAAAATCATATTCCTTATCTCAAAACAAATCGATTGACCTATATAAGTTTTATAATTAATCAAAAGTTCGTAAAATAATTTATGTTTATATATTTTTTTTGCATTTAAAATTATTTTTTAAATAAATTCTCCAATTATATTTTATATTATTTATTTATTGCTTCCTCTATGAGGAGGAAAATTATTTTGCTTACTTGGAAGTGAAATGTCCATGAAATGGACATAATTTTCACCTACTATTGATGTAATATTATTTTTTTAGTCCTTTCTTGCGTTTTAATTAATTCTTTAGACTTTTTGCCATCATTTTTCTTATAAAAATATTGATCCGTTATTTAAATTTTTCAGTTTTATTTTGTAATTAAAAATTATTGAAAATATTTGTTCGATTCATTAATCATTTTAAAAATTTTTAAATTTTCTTCTTTTTGGCAGCCTTGTAATCTTTCATTTTATATTTTGTAAATTTAAGCTTAGACTAAATATTTTCATATTAACATCGTTCTTCTATGTTATAGAATTTTCTACTTCTAAAATTTTTTCCAATTAACAAAATTTTATTAATTTTATTTTGTGAACCAATTTCTCAAATTAAAAATTTTTTTCCTCTTTAGTAATGTATTTTAATATTTTTTAAACTATCTTCTTATTTATTTTTTTAATTAAAAAAACGTCCGCAAATAGTTTAAAATTTTGAAAAGTGTTCCTACTTTTTTATACACATATTTTTATGTTACTGTTTCATTACTGAGTTGTTTTTAGGGTTCCGTACACAAAGTGTCCAAACGGAACCCTTATGTTTTCACTCGTTTGTCCGTCGCCCAAAACCATTACCCCCCCCCCCCCCCTAGCGGCCAAACTATTTGAGATAGAGTATTGAAATTTGGTACACATATGTATTTTCGCGAGTAGATTACAGGAAAAATATAGCGAACATGATTGAACGTGATGTTCATAGCGTTGTCAAGGAAATAACAAGATTTTTTTCAAAAAATGCATTAAAATGCCTATTTAACCCCCCCCCCCCCTTATCTCCTAAACTATTTGACCTAGAGTATTGAAATTTGGTACACATATGTATTTTCGCGAGTAGAGTTCAGGAAAAATATAGAGAACATGATTGGAGGTGATGGTCATAGCGTTGTCAAGGAAAAACTTTTTTTTTTTTAAAAAAAAACGTGTCCCCCTCCCTTATCTTCCAAACCATTTGACCTAGAGGTTTGAAATTTGGTATACCTAGGTATTTTTACGTGTAGTTTACAGGAAAAATATAGCGAACGTTGCTGGACTTAATTTTCAAAAGTTATTAATGAAAAGTTGAAAAATGACAAAAAACCCCTATGCTAGCGCTCAGCGTATTTATCCTGAAAGGTTAAAAATGTGTAATTTTATGCAGAATTTTTTATAAAACCATAAAAATTGTGGTTTAAATTTATTATCATAACATTTTTTCCAAGAAACTGAAATTTTACAAAAAAAAAATTTTTTTCTTCTAAGCAGCTACAATATTTTATAGTTTCAGATTATTTTTTTGTACAAAATGTTTATGTTTATGTTTAAATTACTTTAAAAGTTAAAATATAAAAAAAATTAAAAAAAAAAAATTTTTTGGCTTTAAAATTTAAAATTATATAAAAAAGCTTAGTCTATTTAATAGGAAATTTTTAATCTTATAAAAATCAATAAGTTTATACTTAAATTTCTTTAAAAATAAAATAAATTATTTTAATTTATCATTATTTAAATTATTATTCAAATAATCTCTGACTCATATAATTGAAAAAAATTAGAGTGGTACGGAACCCTTCGACTTGGTACGAGTGTAACTCGTACTTGCCCGATATTTTTTTAATTTTTCTTCATTTCTTTAATAATAAGCATGACATTTTTTATTTAAAAGAATTTTATCATTATTTTAATAGATTGTTTTCTTATCTTTTTACGTTCTTGCTTTTTCTTTAATTTATTATTTTTTCGTTGCTTTTACCTAATTTTCTTAATTTTATGATCATATGAATTTGAAGAAATTTTTTTGAAATTTTCTTATTTATTTGACATAATTTATTTGATTTTGATTAAATGTTTTATTATTCATTATTTCTTATTAAATGTTTTCAGTTTTAAAAATAAACTACTGAAAATAAACATTTGCAGAGATTTTATATACTGATTGCAATTAAAACAACCATTTTTTATTTAAATAAAAAAATCTAATTTTTTTGATTTCTTTAAAAAAAATCCTGATTTTTACTAGCACTAGCTAACTGAAATTTCCAATAATTTATTTATTCGAAAATCTGTTTTTAAAATCCATAAAATCCATTTTCCTTAAGCTTTTTTTAAACATTTAAAATCACGAAAGAACAAAACATGTGATTTTTAAAAATGTATTAAAATTTAAAATAAGAATTTTAAAGTTTACAAGTTTGTTAATTTATGATTAAAAATAATAATTAACTTGTGAAATTTTTAATTATGAAATTGGATTGACTTTAAAAATAAATTCTTTAATACTTTGTAATTCTCCTACTCTTATTTAAAGATTCAAAAACCAAATTGTCCCTACTGCAATTGAGAAGTATTTAAAATCGTTAACTAACAAAATTTTAAGCAACTTTAATTGATATTTTCTGTCACAGTAGGTATTAAATGTTCGAAACTTTGAATAATAGTTGAAAAATTACAAAATATTAATTAAATTTTCAAAATAATTTTCACGTTTTTTTTAAATTTTTGTCAAGTATCTAAACTCAAAAATTAATAAAATTACTAATTTTCATTTTTTCTTCCAGAGAAAATGTAATTTTCGCAAGTTCAAAAAATGCTATAAGGATTTTCGAAATATTTCATAATTGGCTTCAAAATAATCTTTGGTAAAAATTTAAAATCATAAAATAACAGAAGTTTATAATTTATAACAAAGTATCAAGGAACTTCGTTCCAATTTTTCCCACTTACAGACTTAATATGTGTATTTTACAACAGAATAGGTAAAAAAATAGTGAATTAATCAAAGAAACCTCAAATAATAACGTAATAAATTAGGAATAAATTTTTAAATAAGAATTAACTGTTATAAAAGCAAATGTTTGATGATAAATGTTTCAATACTTGAAAAATGTGGTGAAAACGTTTTTAAATAAACCCGCCGTTTTGTCAGCCAATAAAATCACTTGCATCTCAAGAGAAAGATTATCCTTTCTATTGGCAGTCGCCTATGTAGCTCAGTGGTTCGGTAGTTAGTTTGCGTGCGTCGAACCCGGGTTCGAATCCCCATACCCCCAAATTTATTTTCAAAATTATCTTCCTAATGCTAAGTTTCTAAAGTTAATTAAGGCAACTACTTGTAAATAATATAGTGTAAATCAAGATTAATAATATTTTTTTTATTTTATATTTTTTTCAATGTGGATACTTCTCTGCCTCATTTGTGCCCACATTTGCGCCCACATTTGTGCCCACATTTGAGGTCACATTTGTGCCCACATTTGAGGCCTTATTTGAGGGCGCATATGCTGTTTCAAATCCGCTACCACATTTGTGGCCTCAAATGTGGCCTCAAATGTGGCCTCAAATGTGGGCAAAAATGTGGGCACAAATGTGGCCATTTTTTTTCAATAGGGAAGAGTTCAGCCAAATGCGAGTTTGGGTACCTACTTAAGAGATTGGACAAATGTGAGTTAGAGGAATTGAAAGTTTAGACAAATGCGAAATTGAGATTTCGGAAAAATGCAAGTTGAGGGAGTTAAAAGATTCGAGAGATACAAGTTTAAGGAGTTTAAAGTTCAGACAAACTCGAGTTCGGGGAGTTGTAAGTTCTAACAAATGCAAAATCTGGTATATAAAAGTTCGACAGAATGTGAGCTCGGAGATTTGAATGTTTTGACAATTGCAAGTTCGGGTTTTCGAAAGTTCGGACAAATGCAAATTTGTGTAGCTGGAGTTTTTGACAAATGCAAATTCGGGGGATATAAAGTTTAGACAAATGCGATGTCAAGAATTTAACGTTTCGACAATTGTGAGTTCGAGTAGTTTAAACTTTTGACAAATGTGAGATCGAGGAGTTAAAAGTTCGGATAAATGCTAGTTCACTTACTTGGAAGTTTGGACAAATACGAGTTCGAGGAATTGAAAGTTCGGACAAATGCTAGTTCAGTTACTTGGAAGTTTAGACAAATTTGAGTTCGGGCAAATGGATGTTCGGACAATTGCGAGTTTGGGGAGTTGAGATTTCGAACACTTGAATTTCGGTTAATTACGAGTTTGGCCATTTGAGTTTTGGAGGATTAAATATTAAAATAATTAATTTGTAGTTTGTTTTTTCCGGACATAACAGTATATTCGAAATCGACTATCGAGTTATAAAATAAATCTGGATTAAGATACAAAGAATATATGTATATGGATATATGTATATGGTTGAAAAGATAAAGAAACAAGGTTTAAGCGCATACGAACATCAAGGTGTAAGAACAACCGTTAAGGTTATATTATTAAAAACTATTTTTGTTTATTTGACATGCATTCAAAATTTCAATTCTGAAAAACGAGTCGACTTCTTAGGATTCCCTAACTTAATTCGTTTCGTTTAGAAACTTAATCAAAGCATGATCAAAAAGCTGGTTTTGTTATCTTCAAAATCATGTATTATGTTTTTATCCGAATCAAAAGTACTTTTATAATGCGTGTCCAAATGTAGTCAGCTGAGTCTTTTCGGGCAGGATAGGTGCTTGGAAGTTCTTTCACTAAGCTCCCTCATAACGAGAAAGTGACATCACGAAAGAGATTAGAAGAATTTATTTCAAAAAAGGAATGAAAATTCAATTACCTGGACCTAAAATATTTTTCTTTTTTACAAATAAAGAAATCTTGAACCATTTGTCAAAGTTTAGCCATCATTTTAACATCTTGAAAATTAGAATAAATAGCATCAGATATTTGTAACTAAGATTCCGTGGGCATGATATTTAAACTAGCAAGATAATATTCTTCCTTTTTCCATGGAGAAGTAAAAAAATAATTCCTTAATGAGAATTTTCAAACTTTATTAAAGTGTTATATTTATTTTAAAAATCACAGTTTTTATTGTTAATAATTTGATCACACCATTCTTGCAGTTTATTTAGTATAAAAAGTATGTTGATATGAAAATATAATCCCATCTGTTTAAAAACATTTTGTTTCATGTTGTCTGCACCACTCAGGTGCAATAGCTTCAGGGGCAATATTTCTGCTTTCTAGTCTTTCTCTCTGAGACATTAGTCTGTGTTCAACATCAGCAGTCCTTAAAGTCAAAGAGTTAGTCCACAATCTTTCAGCAACTGCAGCTGTTCTTGGCCAAACACGAGAATCCAAAGAACCACTGACTACATATTCTCCCCATATGCAGGCTTCACCTCCGAGAACTCCTGGCTGTAAATTATTTCAATATTGTTATAAAATCTGGTATTACTTATTTTATTCTTTTTATATAATGTACAGAATATTAAAAATGATTAAAATTGATAAATAATGAAGTTTCTAATTAGAGATCAAGTTACCGTATTTGGTATTGTATTTTTATAAACATCTCTCCACGTATGATAATTTGTTTTACCCCAAACGCCGTGATCTAAGTACCATGTATTTTTGGTAGAAATTATTAAATTATACCCAAGATCTAATAATTCACTATTAAGATCAGTTTCTGCTTCTACCCAAGTTTGAATGACGAATTTATTTTTGTCCAAGTTATCTTGAATTACTGTGGGTGAAGTCAAATGAGAACTCCAAATTATTGCTTTTGTATTTTCGTTTCCTGTTAATTCTCTTAAAATATTTACTTGTGACTCGTGAAAATTACCCCAAAGTTTGAGAAAATCTTCACTCTGAAGTCCCATACCTTCTTCTATCATCTTTTCAGTAATTTCTGAGGTACTATTCCAACAGTTTATAAAAAGCTAAAATAAAATTACCATTGTCATATTATTGTATTTACTTTCTTTATAACGGAGGAAAAGGATCTGAAGAAAGTGAACTAAATAAACGAAATATTTCTCTAAACTTTTTATAAAGAATAATTATAGGGTCAAGGAGCACAAAAAATAGAAATTTTTTTTCCGAAGCTTTTTTCGATTACCCTAATGCCCAATGCATTAATATAGTAAACATAAAATATGACCGAACAAACATTTGGCCGAATTTTGTTGTTGAATTTGTGTTCAATATAAGTTTCATTCTTTAGAAATTAAATTTAATACAGCTTTCTGCAGAACTCTTATTTGAGAGACAAAAACCAGAAAAAAAATTTTCAGGTAACAACATAAAATATTGTCGCAAAGTTGAGAAATGTAGTGGAAAATTTTAATAATATTTTTATGCCATCACTGAATAATAAAATGAAACTTATAAATTTAAAAATGTTTGATCAGATGCGGAGGAATAAATTGTTAATTCATGCGGGAGGACAGATAAAAAAGCTTAGCACGCAATGACCTATTAAAATGTCGTGTTATGATTTTTTATCTTTATTACCGCAAATAAACAATTTATTCTTTCATATCTTTCAGATATCATTAAAATTATATGTTTTAATATAATAATTACTTTTATAGATTTATTTTACCAAGAAAAAAGACTAAAATTGTAGAAAATTGAAAATTATAAATTTTTATGAATTTAGTAATTATAAGAATTTGTCATTTGGTAAAGAAATTCACACTCCTATTTCAGGCTGTAAGATTTATTAAAGTTTCGAAATATTTAAGTTGTGACTCCTTTATTTTAAATGAAATTGATAATAATTAAAAAGATTGGAATACTAAACTTAAAATGGAATTAAAAATAATTAAAAAATTATCGAAATATAAAATATCGAATTAAAAATAATTTAATAGTTATCGAAATATTAAAAGAGTATTCACAGTGATTTATTTTTCCATGAAACTCTATCACAGCAAATATTGCAAAAGAATAGTCAAGAAATGGAATTTAAAAAGATTGAATCCAATTCTTACTGTGACATTGACGCGCTACAATTTTTCCATTTTTTTCAATTTTGGCCTTCGTGTCGGGTAGTTTTGGATTCATTATGAAATTTAAATTTGGGGTCAATGAACCTTTTTAATTTATTACAAATTTAGTTTATATGATAAAATGAGTCGACAAAAGTCTATTATGCCCACACAACATATCATCTTGCAACGTCCTTAAGATCCTTTCCCCCAGATAGTTTTTGAATATTTTGTAAATTAGAAAGATGAAGATAAGAACCTCGTCACCACCAAGATGTAATATGGTGTCAGTGCCCCAAATATCTAAAATATCTTTATACATTGTTTTCAAAGTACTTAAAGTATTTGTATTAACAGGATTAAGTTGCCCACACGGTGGCTGAACACAATATTCTCTCCAGGGCTGACGATTAATACAAACTGCAAGATTTCCAAGTCCATATTCAGGTCCCCATTCCCATCCAGCTCCAGCATGTGATGGTGAATCTAATTCCAAAATTACACGAACTCCGTTAACTTTAGCATATTTGATCACCTTTGCCATATCAAATACACTATAAACTTTTTCAGGACTGTAAGCTCCGTACCTAAAATTTTAAACATATTACGATACAAACAAACACAACTTTAGCATACCCTTAAACACACTGCCGTTTGGTCGCATTATCACAAATATAACACAAACCTACAAAAAAAAGTGTCATATACTTTAGACTGAAACACCCTACTCCATCTATTTTGATGCCCTCGAACACGCATTTAAAATCCGTTTTGCTCCATGAAACTTTTCCTACCAAGTTAAAAATTTCGTGTGTGTTCCCACGTGTGTTCCCTTATAGTTTCCTGTATGGGATCCCTTAAAGGTTCCTATATGGGTTCCCATATGGGATCCTGTGTGCCAGGGAACTTTGGCACGAACCCTTGAGGGAACACTGTATATATAGGATCCCATGTTTATGTGTTCCCTTACAGGATCCTTAATCTATTAAACAATTTAAATGAATCTACGAAAAGATTATTGTTAAGAAAATAATTCATTTGTCAGTAATTGTTGCACACCATATTTACAAGAACAAAAAAATCTACTGTGCAACCGTAAGTGCTATAGAAAACTACTGCGCAGCATGTTAAGTTTTCAAAAGTTGATTTGAAATTCTATGTACAGTGTTCCCTCGAGGGTTCGGGACAAAGTTCCCTGGTACACAGGATCTTATATGGAAACCCATGTAGGAACTTTTAAGGGTTCCAAGAATCTAGGAATATATGGATCTGTCCTCTAAGTCATGACCTTTTTTTTGCGTGCCTGCGTTATTTATAATTTATTCGAACTTTGTTTTCATATATGTAAAATTAAAATTGGCTTCCGTTTCCGGTACCGTTCGCGTGTAGTTGGAAAATTTTTAGCTGTGATTCTTTGGTTGATATTTAAAAGTGAAAAGTGTGGAGTTAATAAGGCTTTTGGTAAAAAGGTAGGTGTGATTGTTAGGGAGCGAGTGTTGTTAAAGAACAAAAGGAAAGTTGTTGAGGTGTGTGGCTGAGGGTAGAGAAAAGTGTGGCTAGTGGGTTTTAGGTTAGGAAAAATTTAGAGAAACGGGGGGGTTAGGCGGGAAAACCTTAAAATGAATGTAGTAAGATCGCCGCCGAAAGGCGAGAGAGGGCAGCAGGAGGGTGAAAAGGGAATAGAAGTTGAGTCCGACAAGCTAGAGGCGGGCGCGAGGACGGGGGAAGGCGGTGAGAGTGAGACGGCAGTAGGTGATAAGTGGGAGGGAGGCGACAGCGATGAGTCGTGCGAGTCACTAGATACTACGCTGGTAGGCAGTCAGGCTTTGAGTAAGGCAGTGCGAGGCAGACGGAGCAATAGAGATAGGCTGCGCGGAGCAGGTGGTGTGAATCCTGCTGGATTAAAAACCTGGCTAAATGTCAGCTATGATTCCTCAGGAAGTGAGAGTCGGAATTCGAGTAGAGACGAGGTGGAGGAGAGGAAAGAGAAAAAGAGGAAGAGGGGGGAATCAGAGGAAAGTTCGGATGGCATAGTAGAGTTGTTAAGGGAAATAAGGAAAGAAACCAAAGATAAGTTGGAGAAGATTTGCAGGGATATGGAGGAGGGTAAGGCTAGGGAAGAGAAAAGGGACAGTAATTATAGGGAGGTAAAAGAGGAGATTAAGGGAATTAAGAGTTTGTGGATAGACATGGAGAATAGATGGAAGCAGGAAAAAGAAGAGGTGGTTAAGAAGGTCGCGGAAATGGAGTTAACGCAGAAAGAAAGGGAAGAGGGGGTTAGGGAACAGTTAAGAGTAATGTCAGCAAGGATAGAGAAGGTAGAATCGAATAAAGGGGATAAGGATATGTGCGGTGAGAGAGGGAGTGGAGAGAAGACACTGGAGGAGAGAATAAAGGAGATGGAGAGGTGGAGAGAGGGTGAAGAAAAGCGAAAAAAGAGGAATAATATAGCGATTAGGGGGTTAAATGTGGAAAGGGAAAGGGGAAGAGAGGAGATAGAAAAGTTGCTGAAGGAGTTGGAAGTGGGGGTAGAGATCAAAGACCTAAGAGGGTTTGGTGGTCGGGAAGGAGATAGACCAAGTGTGTGGGTAGTAGAACTGGGAAGTGAAAGGGAAAAAAGGCAGGTTTTAGAGAAGAAAAAGATGTTGAAAGGAAGGAGAATTTGGATTGACATGGATAGGACGGAGAAGGAAAGAAAAATGAGCAGGCAGTTAGAACAGATCGCGTGGGAGGAGTACAGGAAGGGGAAGCAGATAAGGATGGGCAGAGATGGCTTCTGGATGGACGGAGAAAAATGGATGGTAGAGGAAGAAGGGGGGGAGGTAGTTAAGGTTTCGGATGTCATCAGGAGAAGATTGAACAGGGAAAGGGGTAGCGAGGGAGGAGAGCAGGGGTTTGGAGCTGGCGAACGGAGGGAGGTAACGGAGGTAGAATAGGAGAAGAGAGAAGAGGAGGAGTAAAGATAGTGTTTTGGAACGTGGCAGGGTTGAAAGGGAAGGATACAGGGTTTTGGAAAACTTTGGAGAAATGGGATATCATTGTGATGAGTGAGACATGGATAGGAGAAAAGGATTGGATAGGAATAAAGAAAAAACTGCCGAAGGGTTTCAGATGGGAGATACAGGGAGCGAAGAAAGAAAAGAAAGTGGGTAGGTGGTCAGGAGGAATGATATCGGGAGTGAGGAAAGAGATTAAGGAAGTAGGGGAGATAGATGAGAATAAAGGGAAAGAGGGCTGCATGGTGCGTTCGGTAGTACTAGGAAAACAGAGAATGTACGTAGTAGGGGTGTATAGGAGAAGAGGAGAGGAAGAAGGCTGGTCGGTGTTGGAGGAATGGATGGAAAGAGGGAGAGAAGACTTGGTGGTAATAGGAGGGGATTTGAACGCTTGGACAGGACAGTTAGGAGGCGCAGTTTGGGATGAGGAGAGGGAGGAGTTTAGTAGAAGGTCGAGGCATACGGAAATAGATGAAGAAGGCAAGAAGCTACTGAGGTTGTTAGGAGACAATGGATGGTCAATTTGTAATGGGTGCACGAAAGGTGACGAGGAGGGAGAGTTCACGTTCGTGAAGAAAGGTGAGACGGTGATTGATTATGTGATAACGGAAGAAAGAAGTAGGAATAAGATAAGAGGATTGAAAGTAGGTAGAGAGGTGGGTTCGGATCACTTCCCGTTAATAGTAGAGATGGAGGCAGAAAAAGAGAGAAGGTTCGGAAGAAGTGGAAATAAAAAGAGGAGTGACAGGGTAATGAAGATGGGGAAATGGGATTTGAATATACTAAGAGAGTATGAAGAGAGAATGCAGGAAGTCGAAAAGGAGGAGGAAACCGAGGTTGGAGTAGACAAGCTTTTAGGGAATCTAAAGGAGAGAATTAATAAGGGTAAACGGGAAGTTAGAGAAAAGATAAAGGGGACAGCAGTATATACAGGCTGGTGGGACGAGGAATGTGAGCGGAGTAGAAGAAGGTTAAGGGACAGTATTAGAGAGTGGAGACATGGAAGAATAGAGAAGAGAGAGTATAATACGAGGCATAGGGAGCACGAAGGGCTGTTGAGGATGAAGAGGGAGTTAGAAAGAGTGAGATACGAACAGGAGGTGGAAGTAGCGGTCAGAGAAGGGAGAGAATGGGAGATAATTAACAGGGAAAGAGGCAGGAGGCAAGAAATTAATGAGAATATAAAAATGGAGGAGTGGACAAGGTTCTTTAGAGAGCTGAGTGGAGGTGTGAAAGGAAGGGTAAGAGGCGAGAGTAGAAAGATAAGGGAGCAAGGAAAAGGAGAAGAGATAAGTAAGGAGGAAGTAAATAAAGCGATTGATAGACTAAAAAGGAATAAAGCGGCAGGAAATGATGGGATCGAGAATGAGAGCCTGAAATTTGGAGGGGAGAGTGTAAAAGAGGAAATGTGGAGAATTGTGAATAAGGTATGGAAGGGGGAAGGGTGGCCGGAGGAGTGAAAGACGGGATGGATAGTACCGATAAGGAAAAAGGGACAGGGAAAAAAGTTGGAGGATTATAGAGGGATTACACTAATGCCCGTTGGATATAAGGTTTACACGGAAATATTAAGGAAAAGGTTGGAAACAATGGTAGAAAGTCTGGGGTCTGTGCCACATAATCAAACGGGTTTTAGGAGAGGGATGGGAACTATGGATAATATTTATGTAGTAAACTTTATTGCGAACAAAAGGCGAGCGGAAAAAGGTAAATGTGTGGCGCTGTTTGTCGATTTTAAGGCAGCGTTTCCCTCGGTGAATAGAGGCATTTTGTGGAGAGTCATGAAGGAGAGGGGGATAGAGAGAGGGTTGATAGAGAGGATAAAGGAAATTTATACGGACACAAGAGTGAGAGTTAAAATAGGAGAAAGGCTTGGAGAAGAGTTCTGGGTGGGAAGGGGTCTACTACAGGGCTGCCCGTTGAGTCCTCTGCTTTTTAATTTAATGCTTGCGGACTTAGAGGAAAGGTTAGAGAAAAAGGGAAAAGGAGGAGTGGTGTTAGGCAGAAGTAGGCTTTACTCACTGGCGTATGCGGATGACGTGGTCTTATTAGCGGAGGACGAGAAAGGAATGAGGCTAATGATAAAGGAGTTCGAAAAGTATGTGTGTGAAAGAGATTTGTGTATAAATGTTGAGAAGACGAAAGTGATGAGATTTAGAGGGAGAAGGGAAGGTAGGGAAGAGGAGTTTAGAGTGAACGGCAGAGTGGTGGAGGAGGTGGACGAGTTCTGTTACCTGGGATACTGGTTTAGTTATAATGGAAGAGGGGAGCTGAATGTGAGCAAAAGAATTGAGAGAGCAGGCAAGATCATGGGACAGGTATGGGGGATTGGTAAGAGAAGATTTAGGAATGACTGGTGGAGAAGATTGTGGCTGTTTGATATGTTGGTTTGGTCGGTAATGTGTTACGGGGTAGAGATCTGGGGCTGGGCGGAGAGGAAAAGAGTGGAAAGTATGCAGGAAAGGTTCCTGAGGTGGACCATGGGGGTGAGTAATAGATGTCCAGGATATATATTAAGAGAGGAAGTTGGAAGGGAAAAGATGATAGTTAGGCAAAGGAAGAGAGCGTGGGGGTTGGAGGAGAAGCTTGAATGGGGAGAGGGAAGCAGAATAGCGCAAAGATGTTGGAGGATGATAAAAGATAGAGAAGAAAGAGGTAGTAAGGAAATGTCAAGGTGGGAAGTAGAGAGGAAAGAGGCAAGGAAGGAGATGACGGGAGAAGGTTTGCAGACTTGGGGGGAAATAGAAAGGGCGATGATAGAGAAGGATAGAGAAGACAGGTGGAAAAAGATAGTGGAGTCAAGATACAATAAATGGTATCAGAGAATAAAAGAGGAGGGGGAGCCAAGTTATTTAAGGAATCTGAGGAAGGAGAAGAAATGGGGAAGAGTGTTAAAGTTTAGAATGGGGGAAGGAGTGATGGAGAGTAGGTATTGGATGGAGGAGGATCAAAAGCTATGTAGGGTATGTGGTTATGAGTTGGAAGACTGGGAACACGTGTTGGACAGATGTGAAGGAAATGATGAGGAAGGGAAGAGTGTATGGGAGAGAGTTATGTGGATTCTAGATGGAAATGGGCAAGGAGTGAAGTGGATGAACAGGGTGGAAAAAAGAAGAGAGAGAGTGTGTGCGGAGGGAGAGAGGGAAAAGAATCACGGGAGAGTCAAAGACAGCTAATTTAATGTAAATGTAAAGTCGTAATAGATGAGAAAGAGAGGTAAGAGGAAACGGAAGCCCGGCACTGGCGAGGTTTAGATAGTAGAAATTGTAAATATGTAAATAGTAGATATAAGTGTAATAGTTGTAATTAAGATTAAGTGCGTTGTAAGTAGGTTAAGAAAGAATGTAAGTCTCGAACCTGTAAAAAGGAGAGTAAATAAATGTAAATGTATGTAAAATTAAAATTCTTACAAAGTCATCAAAGGAAGACTTTTGATCTCGATGGGGAAGCTTTGACTGTCAGTGGCATGCCAATGTAATACGTTCAACTTTGAGGCAGCAAGTCCATCTATGGTCCTCAAAATATCTTCTACTGGTAAAAAATTTCTGGCTGTATCAATCAAAAGTCCTCGATGGCGAAAAGCCGGTTTATCCTTTATCATTGCATAATCCACAAGGACTAACTTTTGTTCGTCAGAACTTGTCAAAGTAGGTGCTATTAATTGTGATAAAGTTTCCAGTCCATGACGGGCTCCATAAACTGTGTTCGCCGTTATTAATACCTTCTTATTATTATTACCTGCATAAAAATACATATTATTTTTTCATAAAAGAGTTATTTATACTTTAATTTGGATTATGAAATGTGCAAATAAATAGTACTATTAAGAGCATTGTTGTACCTCCTTTGGGTATATCAAGACTATATTTTTCATTAGTGTTCCAATTGATATTGAGGTTTTCAGATTTAATTTTGAAGTATATTGTGATATTTAAGTGATGGATAATCTTGCAATCATTTTTACATAGTGACCATACATTTTTCATAAATATTTCAGTCATTTCATTCAAAAGTGAAGTTACTGCAGGTGGCACTTCCATTGTGTCAAAGAAAATATTACGAGGGTCGATGTAAAAATACTAGAAATGAATTTTGGCAACTATTATGAATTTCCATATATTATTTGAAATTGAGCAGTCGTATGTAGAAACCAACTCTGCGCTCAAAACTCTTCTACTTCAAACTAGCCCATCATTTCGAGCGCAAAGGTTGCTTCTTCACGTGACAGTTGTAAAAAGGTTTAACCTCAAAAAACCATTAAAATTTTTTTATCTCTTTGATCTTAGTAAAATTTACTCTTCTAAAAAAAATGTAAGTTTTTCACAATTGTAATAAATAATAAATGTACATTTTTTGCCATGTCCAAAATTCTAGTTGGAAGAGGCCAAAGACTCCCGCTTTCTCCACATACTAAACGACATGACGCTAATGTTGTGTGTTGACCAGAAGATTTTAAACGTTCTGGATCTATAGTTGTTACAGGTCGTGCTGTTCTTTGGCAGTGATCATTTATGCACTCATAGGTTCTAAAGAATCTAAAATAATTTTAAGAATTTGAAGTCATCACAAGCGTTGCTGGATAATATTAAAAAAACTTTTTTATTGACTAAAAAATTTATATTTTAATTTAAAAATAATAATAATTTTTTATACGATTCCTAAAGGTTTTATTTCGTGACCGAATTGATTAAAATTAACATAAAAAAACAAAAAATGAAAAATACATTCTTTTTTAATTTGAAAAAATAATAAATCATTTTTAAAAAAATATCATTTTCAATTTTTTTCAAAATAATACTTATTTTTAATGTTTACTCTAATCAAAAATATACTTAAAATCAGGAAGAATACAAAAATTTTCTTTTTAGTTTTGGGCTTGATACAAAAGTACAAAACAAAAGTAAGGATGTAAAGAAAACTTGGCTCCCACAAAGCTACCAAAAGACTAACAAAAGGCTACCAAAAGGCTACCTCAAGGCTACTTCAAGGCTACCCCAAGGCTACCTCATGACTACCTCATGGCTACCTCATGGCTACCTTAAGGCTACCTCACGGCTACCTTATGGCTACCTCAAGGCTCGCTCATGGCTCAAGTCTCGCACATGGCTCAAGGCACTCTCAAGGCACATTAACATACACACTAGGTTTCTCAAGCCAAAATACATGCTCACTAATTTTCTATCGCCCAAATACATGCTCACTAGTTTTCTATCGTCTCAATACATTTGCACTAGTGTCCCAGCCTACAAACATATGCGCACTAGATTTCTAGTGCTCAAATACATGTGCACTAGTTTTAAAACCCACAAATACATGCGCACTACAGTCCTAGCCTACAAATATATGCACACTATATTTCTAGTGCCCAAATACATGCGCAGTAGTTATAAGCGCACACCTATATGAGCACCAGTTTTCTGTCACCCAAATCGAGTTAGCACATTTGTTTTGTTGGTAAATTAATTTAATGGAGGAAAGTGTTCTCACTTTTAAGAGAATGTGCGTGCTCTTAGCCATCTAAAATGTCTGCCCGGTTCAGCCTCGTGGTAATTTAATTATGAGAGTCTAAGTTTGCGTATTTGCTAACCGTATTTTTTTAAAGTAAAAAATATAGTGAATTTTGCCGAAAAATCATGTTGCGTATTAACGCATTTGTTTTAACTTCTCTTTAAATTTGAATTAGTTAAAAATAACTAATAATTAGTCAAATCGTGCCTGAGTTTTTATTTCAGCAATTAATTAAAAATAACTAATTATTAGTAAAAAATGACTAATTGTTAGTAAAAACATAACTAAAAGATAGTTAAAATTTGACTAATTGAATTAGTAAACAGAATTTTACTAAAATATTAGTTATTTTGACATAACCTAAAAATTAATTTGACTAATAATTAGTTATTTTTCACTAAATGCTTAGTAGAAATATAACTATTTGAATTAGTGACTGAGTTTCTGCTTTCAAATTAGTTATTTTTAACTAATTCAGATTTAGAGAGTTTAGTGTCTTGCCGAAAATATTATCGCGTCGCGTTTGATGAACATTTTTGAATGTTAAATTTTTAAAAGAAGTACGAGTCACAAAATTAGTAGTGAACTGAAGTGTCAAATTCTTTAAATATGCCCCTTTTTAAAATATGTAAAAGTACAATTTAGAGAATTACATTATTCGAGTTAAGCGTTGCGTTTTTGCCATGTGGATTGTGAACATTTTTTCCGGTTAGTATATTTTGATTTTTTTTAGTGCGTTCTTATGAATAACTATTGTTAATGTAAATTTTTTAAGTTTATTTCTTTTTTTCAACATTCAAAATTTAAGTTATGTCGCACTTATGTTGGAATGAGGAGTTTAGTTTCTAAAATTTTATTTTGCGTATCTTGCTATTTAACGTAGTTAACGTAAAATGATGAAAAGTGGAGTGGAATTAAAATATATTATTTTTGTATTTTTATTAAAAAATTAGCAATTTATACTATTGGACGCAAGTTTATTTATTTTCTTATTTAGCTGTGATTTTCAAAATTATATTGTGGATTAATCCAGATTGTTAAGCTTGCTGAAATTTTTTAATTAATGTCGATTTGACTTGTAGCGTTTAATTTTTTTTATTATCTCTCAAACAATGTCGCGGTTATTATTTTTTTTGTAGATTATTATTATTATCATAGGGTTCAACATTTTCTCCTTGTAAATTAGAGTAGGATAAAGATTTCAGAAAATATTTTGTTATTTTTGGTTCTTGAAATTTTTGGTGTTGAAATTAATTATGAACACTCTCAACAAAAACCCTGCCCTGATCCCCAACACCCTTGAGTTGACGACGTTTGAATCAGGTACACTGGTCTCGTGTAGTTTGGCTTAATTTGTGTAAATAATGATTAATGGACTTTTGAGATTTAGATTTTGTTAATGTTGTGGAAAATTTTTGATGAGAGTTTTGATGAAGTTTTGATGAAGTTTTGTAGTTATTTTTGAACTTTAAAAAATTTTACGAGAGTCTATTTTTGTCGTTTTCGAAATAGGTCTCTCTAGTTTGATTTTGTTGTTGCTGCTGACGTGGCTCATCAGTGAGCCTGGCGCTCAACATTTTGCGTTTTGATTTGAGTTTAAATTTAAATGGTTCAATAAAAATTTACTTTAATTTTGCTGACAAAATTTTGTTGCGACCAAGATCAGTGCCGAAGGTGATTGCGCCATATTTCTCAATGGCAGAGAAATAGCAATTAATTTTGAAATATCCCTCTCTCAAGTAAGGAGATTTAGCCTTAGCTTCACCTACATGTGATTTAAAAACGCATACAAAGAGAGTAACTTAAAACATAAGAGAATATAGATCTTAAAACTTGTATTATATTGTACTATAACTTACGAAATTTCTACTCCGTGGCGCGTCCGTTTTCTAAATTATATGAGCTGTTCGCTCGAAAAACCACTTGTATTTTTCATACATTTTGCAGAAGGTTAAATTTAATATACATTTTTAATTTATAAATCATTCTATGAATTATTACTTACATATAAAGGATTCGTTAATGTTAAAATTTCATAAAAAATAATAGTTTAAATGATAATTCATACGATGGTATGCGTCTTTTGAAAAACGAATTAAATAGACTTATGTGGTTTTTCGAGAAAACGGCTCATATACTGTCATTCATTAATTTTTGCTGAAAATATTTTGTAACATAAATTGTCTGTATATATGAACAATTTGTGTTTCTATTACATTAAACAACGCGTTTTACATAATTATAAACTGTATGAATATTTTTTCTAAAATTCACGATATTGAGGCATTTGCTTAAAATATCGTATCGTCTTGATATTGTGAAGCTTTAGTCAAAAGAATCTTACAATTTTTAATTATGTAAAACGCGTTGTTAAATGTAATATAAACACAAATTGTTCATAAATACAGACAATTTATGTTAAGAAATATTTTCAATGAAAATTATTGAATAAAAGTATGTAGTTTAGAAAACGCGCCACGGAGTGCAAACTTCAGTAGTCATAATTAGGCCTGTGCGGTTCACCGGTTATGGAATTTTTAAACAAACAGTTAACCGTTTTTCGGTTATCCGATTATTTGGGATTAACCAGTTATTTCGAATTAACCGGTTATTATTTAGGAATAACTGGTTATTTCCGTTAAACGGAAATTTAGTTACGATCGGTTTTGACTTTACCAGTTATTCGGTTAAAACTGGTTAAAACAGTAACCTATTAAACGGGATTATAACCGGTTATTTCAATACTCACTAAATTTAAAACAGCAAAAATTTGCTTTTTCAACAGTGCAAACTATACAGCTGTTTAAAAACAGCGTATATACGCTGATGAATTAGTGATTTTCTCAGTGTATACTGTTTGGGTTATTAAAATTAAATTAAAACCATTCAGAAAACGTACTAACTATCAATTATTTATAAAAATTTTGAAGGCATGTACTTGCACACTAGAAAATTATTGCGCATATATATATGTATGGGGGAAAACTAGTACGCATATACTTGTGGGCAAGCACAATAATGCGCATGTGTTTGTGTGCAAGAAATATCTTTAGGCGGAAGGGCACTAATGCGTATGTATTTAGGTGATAAAAAACTAGTGCGCAAGAATGTGTGTGCTTGAAAATTGGTGCGCGTGTATTTAGGCAATAGAAAACTAGTGCGCTTAATAACCAGTGTGCATGTATTTGTACACTAGAAATCTAGTGAACATGTATTTGTAGGTTAGGCCTCTAGTGCACATGTATTTGTGCTTTAGAAAACTTGGGCGCATGTATTTAGGCACTAGAAATCTAGTACGCAAATATTTTTAGGCTAGGACACTAGTGCGCATGTATTTGGACAACAGAAAACTGGTGCCCATATAGGTGTGCGCTTGTAAACTACTAGAAATATAGTGCGCATATATTTGTAGGCCAGGACTGTAGTGCGTATGTATTTTTGCGCTAGAAAACAAGTGCGCATGTATTGGGGCAATAAAAAACTAGTGGGCATGTATTTGGGCGATAGAGAACTAGTGAGCATGTATTTTGGCTCGAGAAACATATTGTGTATGTGAATGTGCCTTGAGAGTGCCTTGAGCCATGTATGCGAGACTTGAGCCATGAGCGAGCCTTGAGGTAGCCATAAGGTAGCCGTGAGGTAGCCTTAAGGTAGCCATGAGGTAGCCATGAGGTAGCCATGAGGTAGCCATGAGGTAGCCATGAGGTAGCCATGAGGTAGCCATGAGGTAGCCATGAGGTAGCCATGAGGTAGCCATGAGGTAGCCATGAGGTAGCCATGAGGTAGCCATGAGGTAGCCATGAGGTAGCCATGAGGTAGCCTTTTGGTAGCCTTTTGTTAGTCTTTTTGTAGCTTTGTGGGAGCCAAGTTTTCTTTACGCGGGGAGGCCTTATTTAGCTTCGAATAAAATAAAAGTTGCAGACTTATTTTAGTTTTAAACAACACTGAAACAAAAGTGAGAGCCGTAATTTAGTTTCAGACCACATAGAAAGTAAGAGACCTAATTAAATTAAATTAATCACATTAAAAATAATCTTTCAGAAATGTAATTATTTATTGACAAACTATATCTAGAGATAGGAACTTCGTACTCAAGCATAAAAGCATAATTTCAGAAAACTTTAGTATTTTAAAACGAAGACTAACGTCAAGGAATATAAAATATAGAGATTAGGGTGGTCCTTAAAATGGAAAGTTGCGAATTTGACAGGTCTCACCCCCTGATTTTGTTACTTATCGAAAAATAAGAGATACGTATTTTTTTATTTTTTTTTATTTTAATATTTGATGGTGCCTCATCGACCTTGAAATTTCCCATGCATTTTGCATGGGGAAAAAACTTTTTTTCGTAGATTTGCAATAAAATCATGAAAAATCAACATTTTTTAACCGGATTACTCTATTTCTCTTGGGAAATGTTCAAACAATGACATCCAATAATTTATTTAAGAATTTTTTATTATTAACTATTTTTTACAGGGTCGTGAAAAAACCCGATAAATTGCAAAATTATGGAAAAATCGTTAAAAAATATTTATTACTATTATTTCTGGTATTTATTGCTAAAATTTTTATTTACAACTAAAACAAATATTATTAATAATATTTTCAGGTAATTCGCAATTTGTTTAAACAATTTGTTGTTGTTATTGTTAAATTATTTTTAAATACATGTAGAAAAGTATGGTTTTTTGTATTATTTTACAATTGACTTTGACATTAATCATACAAAATAATGATTAATTGTTAAAAATTATAAAAATAATTGTTTAAACAATTTATTGTTGCTATTTGAAAAATAATCTTTAAATATATCTACGGAGTTGCAGTTTTTTCTTAATTTTGCAAGTAGTTGTGCTGTAAGGGACTGTAAAAAAGAATTAAATATGAAACATAATTTTCAACAATTGTTTAAACAATTAATTGTTGCTATTTGGAAGTTTGTCTTTGAATGTATTTACAAACTTGCAGTTTTTCCTTAATTTTTTAAGTAGTCCTACTGTAAGGAACTGTTAACGAGTATTAAATATAAAACATAATTTCAACAATTGTTTAAACAAATTATTGTTGCTATTTAAAAATTTGTCTTTAAATACATCCACAATCTGGCAGGTTTTCCTTTATTTTTCAAGTAGCCCTGCGTATATTTGACTCGGGGTGATCCATATATTTTAGAAAGTTTGAAAAACATTAAGTTTATAGAATAATTATAAATAAGATTAACTATGAAATATAATGTTAATAATCATTTGAAGATTTTATTTGGTTTACAAATTTACTAGTGTTGATGTTTGTTAAGAGCTATTAAGTGTCTTATAATGTTATAAGACATACGCGTGTTTTTTCGCGCTATGACAAGTTTATACGCGTTACGCATGTATGACCGCGTCTGTACAATGGTTCATATATTTTGCAAAGTTTGAAAAATATATGAACCATTGTACAGACGCGGTCATACATGCGTAACGCGTATAAACTTGTCATAGCGCGAAAAAACACGCGTATGTCTTATAACATTATAAGACACTTAATAGCTCTTAATAAACATCAACACTAGTAAATTTGTAAACCAAATAAAATCTTCAAATGATTATTAACATTATATTTCATAGTTAATCTTATTTATAATAATTCTATAAACTTAATGTTTTTCAAACTTTCTAAAATATATGGATCACCCCGAGTCAAATATACGCAGGGCTACTTGAAAAATAAAGGAAAACCTGCCAGATTGTGGATGTATTTAAAGACAAATTTTTAAATAGCAACAATAATTTGTTTAAACAATTGTTGAAATTATGTTTTATATTTAATACTCGTTAACAGTTCCTTACAGTAGGACTACTTAAAAAATTAAGGAAAAACTGCAAGTTTGTAAATACATTCAAAGACAAACTTCCAAATAGCAATAATTAATTGTTTAAACAATTGTTGAAAATTATGTTTCATATTTAATTCTTTTTTACAGTCCCTTACAGCACAACTACTTGCAAAATTAAGAAAAAACTGCAACTCCGTAGATATATTTAAAGATTATTTTTCAAATAGCAACAATAAATTGTTTAAACAATTATTTTTATAATTTTTAACAATTAATCATTATTTTGTATGATTAATGTCAAAGTCAATTGTAAAATAATACAAAAAACCATACTTTTCTACATGTATTTAAAAATAATTTAACAATAACAACAACAAATTGTTTAAACAAATTGCGAATTACCTGAAAATATTATTAATAATATTTGTTTTAGTTGTAAATAAAAATTTTAGCAATAAATACCAGAAATAATAGTAATAAATATTTTTTAACGATTTTTCCATAATTTTGCAATTTATCGGGTTTTTTCACGACCCTGTAAAAAATAGTTAATAATAAAAAATTCTTAAATAAATTATTGGATGTCATTGTTTGAACATTTCCCAAGAGAAATAGAGTAATCCGGTTAAAAAATGTTGATTTTTCATGATTTTATTGCAAATCTACGAAAAAAAGTTTTTTCCCCATGCAAAATGCATGGGAAATTTCAAGGTCGATGAGGCACCATCAAATATTAAAATAAAAAAAAATAAAAAAATACGTATCTCTTATTTTTCGATAAGTAACAAAATCAGGGGGTGAGACCTTTCAAATTCGCAACTTTCCATTTTAAGGACCACCCTAATAGAGATACTTGTTTTTCCTCAAACCCGATTGATCGACTATTTTTAATTATAATCTTTATTACCAATTCTTGTGTAGGATCAGAAGGCCGATCTTTTTTTCCTCTGAAAAAAAGTTGTAGCTTTTTTAGTATTCTTAATAAATAAAAAAAATCGGGCAAGTACGAGTTACACCCGTACCAAAATCTAGGGTTCCGTACATTTATGAAACAAAGATATACCTTATTAACAAACAGAGAGCTCTAATTTAGTACACATATGTATTTTCACGTGTAGATTACAGGAAAATTATTGGGAACATTATCTGGATTGACAGTTAAAACGTTGTCAAAAAAAGAAAAACTGCAAATTTTCAAAAAAAAAGTTTTTTCCTCATAACTTTGAAACTATTTGAGCTAGAGGGCTAAAATTTGATACATTTTTATATTTTTATGTACAGATTATGAAAATCAATTATAACGTACAAATTATGAAAATACTTCTACCTTCAAGTACATAAAACTTTTGCTTAAGGGTACAGGCTTGTATTTCATATAAATAACATAAAAATCAAGATTTTTTTTTAGGAGAGGCCCTAAAATTTATATAGGGTTTTAGGGCTTATAACAGTCTTGATTATAGGTCATATGACAGCCTTGATCAAGCCTTGTATAAGATTAAACAAATTTTTTTGTTTTTTTTTTCATAATTTTTCAATTATTTTGAAAAAAAGTGATAACAATTTTCAATCGCGTTTTATATCGTTTTTTTAAATTCTGAGTACACAAATAAAAATGTTATTGGTTTGAGGGGTACTGTAGGACAAATTAGGGTGAGCTGTAGAATAAGGGTCTAAACCTCTTTTTGGTCATTTTTTGAATTTTTTTTTGTGACCTCATAATATTCAATTTTATTTCCAAACATAATTTTTCCATAATCTGCATGCAAAAATACACGAGTGTACCAAATTTTAGCTTTCTAGCTCAAATAATGGCAAAGTTAGAGAAAAAAAACTTTTTTTTCAAAAATTTGCAGTTTCTGCTTGACAACGTTATGGCCATCAATCCAGATCCTCTACCTCTACCTCTAGGTCAAATAGTTTAAAAGTAAGGGGGGGGGGGGAATGGTCCATTTTAATGCATTTTTGCTAAAAAAAAGTTGTTATTTCCTTGACAACGCTATGAACATCACCTTGAATCATGTTCTCTATATTTTTCGTGCAATCTACACGTGAAAATACATAAGTGTACCAAATTTCAGACCTCTAGGTCAAATAGTTTAGAAGTAAGGGGGGGGGGGAATGGTTTTTGGCTACGGGCGCACGAGTCTCGCTATAAGTGTTCCGCCGAACACCGAAGGTGTACGGAACCCTAAAAACTGAGATTTCGAAAAGAGAAAAATTTTAACATTATTATTAAGAATATTAAAAAAGCTACAACTTTTTTTCAGAGGAAAAAAGATCGGCCTTCTGATTCCACACAAGGATTGTTAATTAAGATTATAATTAAAAATAGTCGATCAATCGGGTTTGAGGACAATACTTTTCAGGCAGAATTCGCGTGTAACACCTTATGAAAATTCGGCCTCTTAATTTTATGTGCCTAAATTAAGCTAGAAAAAAATTAGCACCTCTAGGCGTCATAAATTTGGATGAGTTAAAATTTCACCGGTGCCTCCCCTTAATTACGATAAAGTTATAATAAACGCATGATTCGACATGGGAAATTTAGGTAGTTTGTTTTTGTTAGCAATAAACAAAAAATTTGAAAACCTGAATCTTTAAGATTTTTATTTTTGAAAAAATCAAAATTCTTAAAAATCTATCTTCTTTGTAACGTCGTGAGTCACTCCGTTTTTTTTTATCTTTTTAAACATCTTCGTTTCTCATATTCTTGAAACGAAAAACATAATTTGACCATCTCTTGAAAAGGGAGGAACAGCATAGCCTGTCGAGTTTTCCCAGAGTTCGGACACATTTGAAAAAACAAGACTTTATAGTTAACAGATGTCTTGCTATCGACTCGATTTTCTAAACAGTCCCTAAAAACTCTGAGATTAGGGGTCGCGCTGAGACAAACTCTGTTATAGGCGATGCTGGCCCTCAGTTTGGACAAGTGTTCACTTCCGCCCTTGAGTGCAGGCCCACACTGTGTTTCCAAGAAAATGATGATAATGTATAAAACAGACATCCGTCGAAATGACCCCATGTATAAGAAAAAAATAGTTACGATTTCAACAAAAAAATAATATTTACAGAATATTCTAATTGAATACTTAAAATGCATAAAAATTCATTACAACCTTTTTTATTAACTCTTTTACACTGAAACATATTTGTGTGTGTGTGTGTGTGTGTGTGTGTGTGTGTGTGTGTGTGTGTGTGAGCACAATAGCATTTAAAAATAATAATAACTAAAAATAATTATAAAACGCTTTAAATTAATTAGCTAAATGATGTAAATTATAACTACTTAATATTTTCAATTAAACTTTTAAAGATTTAAGGTTATGTACGAAAAATACGCGAAAAACAAAAGAAAAGGGTTATGTCAATTGATTAAGATCAATTCTAAGATTAATAGTACTAAATTTGAATTCATATAAGAATTGTTAATCAACTTTTATAAAATAAACGTATCTCGAGGTAACATAACCTCAAAAATGTAAAAATTAAGGAAATAACAAAAACATAATTAAAAACATTCTTAAAATTAATAGAACAAGTCTAATGTCAATTTTAAGGTTAAATAAATATGTCAATCATTCAATAATGAAATTTTCACTCAAACATAACCTTAAAATTTAGAAATTATGAAAAATAAATTAAATAATAACATTTCAGTATCAATGGATTTAGTTAATATTTATTCTTTATTGAATGATTGTGCATTGAATATTATACTGAATATGTTTGTCAAATTAATTATTCATTAATTAAAAGGTATTATAACATAACCTAAAAATTGAAAAACATGGAAACATAAAATTTATTGAATGTACATATAAAATTTGATAGTTCTCATTTAAATTCAGTTAAATTGAAAGACATTAAACGAATACTCGACATTCACTCTATGAGAAACATAACCTAGAAATGGAAAATCTAGGAAAATTAAATATTGCATTAATCAATATACATTAATCTTTTTCTTTTAAAATAATAAAACATAATTAATATTTAGGCAAAATCAAACCTATATTCATCTGAAATTGTTAAAATACTAATATTATAAACAAATTTGAATTTAAAAATTGTATTACTTATATTTTCAACATTATTCATTGTTAACATTCAATTTTATATTTGAAATTATGTAAGAAATCTGTCTTGAATTATTTGTAACTAGGATCCTTGGAAGTGGTACAGAGGGCAGCATCAACAAGAACTACTGTGCTTTAGGGCGGATTTTCTCCACCCACTGACTTTTGAGACACATTTCAGGACCAAATCAAAATTAGGAAAATAGTTGACTTCTTAGCTTTTCTAATGAATTCTCTACTCCCACGCAAGCATGCAAGTCCCAATAGCCACCCCTCATTATCGGTTTTCTCTCTCTTCGCCGTTCTTCTTCGTCGTTCTCTTTCTACCCTCAACACACGCCTACACGCTGAAGCGTTTAGAGCCTTTCTTCATTGGTGTTTTCTAAGACTCCCCTAGTTTCTCCCTTTTTTATCTTCCCACTTTTTCTTCTCTCAGAAGCTAAGGGAAGGAAATACATGAAAAGTTGAAACACTCTCCAAAAAACTTCCATCGAGAATGGAGTGTCAGAAAACTCCGAAAAACTGTCATCGAGAATGGAGAGTCGGAAATCATTCTTTCAATCTTAAACTATTTCAAATGTAAATTCAAGTCAAGTTAAGTTCATTTCCCACAATTTTCATGTGTGCTACAAGTTCTAATATTCGATTTTGTTATTCTTTAAAATCAGTGTTGGATATTTTATTCCATATTAAGACTGTTCCTGTGTCTGTGAATTTTATCACTATTTGTAATTTTATGCAAATATTTTTGGATTTCCCGCTTCAACAACAGCGTCAGTGCCGTACCACTTTCTAAGGATTCCTGGATTCTATTTTGTTCATCAAATACGACCAATCAAAGTAAGTTAAATAAACAAAAACTCAACATTTAAGTAACTCTCTATTTTCATTTTTTTCACTCTTCTTTTCCTTTCCTTAATTTTATTCATTTTTTCAGGGTAGAATCCCAATCCCGGGCCCGTTTAGTTACTGGGGCTAGGATTGGTCCTTTAATATTTTTTTTTTCTCGTTCTTTTCTTTTTGTAGGGTACCCCTATTTTAAAGGGCGATACTCCAAAATTGTTTTTTTCGCGTTATAGTTTCCCTCCTTGTTAGGAAACTTATGAAATTTTAATTAATAACAAAAAAAAGGGAAACCAGAACAAAGCACCAGAAAGGTAATCGATGTCCCGAGCTATTGCGATTAACTTCGTAGGCTCGAATAAATTTTAAAATTAATATAAATAGATTAATGTTATTTTCGGAATTTTCCGACGTGACATTATATCTTTTTAAATTTTTGGAGGCCCCGGAGGGATAGATGCCTTTTTGTGCTTTTTTCTTGTTTTCTTCTTTGACAGTGTTCTCTTTTTATCTATTCTCTTATATTCTTTTCTATTCTTTTCTATATCTTTGGTAAAAAAAAAGTGTTATTTTCTATCGTTTTCTTTTATAAACGAAATAAAATCATTTTTCAAAGATTTTTTTTTTTAATAATTTTTAAATATATTAAAGCAAATTCTCTTTGAGTTTTAAACTCTTTATCGAAATTTCAATTAAAATAATGAATTTTTCTAAAAATAAAGTTTTTATAAATTTTTCTGTTTTTGAATTTTTAATGGGAAAAACCTGTTTGAAATGTAGTTTCTTAGAAAGTATGTATTAAGAATAATTTTTCGCAAAATATGAAAAATATTGTTTAAAAAAAAAAATACGATGAACCAATTATGTTTATTAAAAAGCAAATTCTTAAAAATTCTTAATAAATATTGCTCTCTTTAAAAAAAATTTGAATAAAAATGTGTAAATTGATATTAAATCGACTCGTTCTACAAGTGACGCGTTCTTTATAAAAAATTTAAATGAAATTTGGATAATACTCCAAAGCGACTCTTTCTAAAAATGTCAACAAAAAATTTATATTATATTCTAAATCGACTTGTTCTAAAATTGACTCATTTTTACAATATTAGATTCAAAGAAATCTAAATTGACTCTTTCTTGAATTATGTATTTTGACTCGTTCTTAAAAATTTGAATAAAATAAATTATTATTGACTAGTTCTTAAAATTCAAATTATTTTAAAAATATAAAAAATATTTGAATCGTTATGAAATTAAAACTAAAAGAAAAAGCATTAACTCTTTCTAAAAAAATGAAAATAAAATTGATTTGTTCCATAAATCAATAAAAATGAAAAAATGTGATTATTTGACTCATTCGGGAAAATAAGAGTTTGAAGTATATATGACTCAGTCTTTAATTATTTTTAAAAAAAAATGAAAATTGGAAAAAAATGCAAAATTAAACAAGATTTATAAGTAAATAAAACTATTAAATAAAAATTGTTATTAACAAATTAATAAAATTTAAAAAGTTCTTGTGTGTAAAGTCCGATTCAAATTTAAAGTTATTCCAATGACAAGGAATGACAATATTATAGAAGATCTTTCGAACTTAGTGGGAGCTTGCCACGCAAACCACCGGTAAATCTGAATGATTACATTGATTACCAAAAGGAAAGGGGTGAGACCGCGCTCTGATTGGCTGTTTCTTCTGATATTGTTTTTGCGGCAAATTTGAATTTGAATTTGACACCTTAAGTATTTTTTGTGTGGAAGTATAAATAATCGGTCTGACTATATCATAAATCTATAGTTTCTATGAAATAATTATTTAAACAAAATTCGCATTATTTCCATTGTTTATAAAATTTTGAATTTTGATAAGCTGTTTATTCTTGCATTTCTTAAAAAAAAAAAAAAAAAATAATTAAATTTATATCATGAATTTTCTTTGAAAAAATAATTGTACAAGATTCTATTTACATAACCTTAAAAAAATAATTATTTATTGATGTGAAAATTATAAAAGTTATAAAAAGTTAACAAATTAAAAAATTAATAACTATTTGCAATTAAAAAATAAATTTATTACAAATATTTTCTTTTAATTAACAAAAGAGAATTTTTAATTAATAAACAAGCAACAAATTAAACAATTAAATATTGAATAAATAAATAAACATTCAATTAACAATAATAAACACAAGAAAATAGTTAATTAACAAAGAAACATTAAATAAACAATCGAGAATTGTTAATAAACAATAAATAAATAAAGAGGATTGTTGATAAATAAACAATTGAATTTTTATAATTAAAAACAAATAAAATTTAAACAATTAACAAATCATGCAATTAAATTTTGAATAAATACATAAACAATAAATAAACAATTAATAAACAAAAGAAAATGGTTAATTAACATAGAAACATTAAATAAACAATCGAGAATTGTTAATAAACAATAAATAAATAAAGAGTATTGTTAATAAATAAACAATTGAATTTTTATAATTAAAAACAAATAAAATTTAAACAATTAACAAATTAAACAATTAAATATTGAATAAATAAATAAACAGTCAATAAACAGTTAATAAACAAAAGAAAATTGTTAATTTACCAATAAACATTAAATAAACAAAAGAGAATTGTTAATAAACAAAAAATAAATAATTAAATATTGAATAAATAAATAAACAGCCAATAAACAATTAATAAACAAAAGAAAATTGTTAATTAATAAATAAACATTAAATAAACAAAAGAGAATTGTTAATAAACAATAAATAAATAATTAATAAACAAACAATAAATAAACAATTGATAAATAAATAAAAAGTAAATATACAATAAGTAAACAATAAATTAATAAACAATAAATAAAGAAAAGAGGATTATTAATAAATAAACAATTGAATTTTTTATAATTAAAAACAAATAAAATTTAAACAATCAACAAATCATGCAATTGAATATTGAAAAATAAATAAATAAACAAATACTTAACAAAATAAAAAAATATGTGCTATTTTTAAACAAAGAAAAAATCATAAATAATTAAAAAAACAGATTTTTATAAATCTAATTAATGAACTTGTATAACAGAAATAATAATATTTCTTGAAAATAAAATTTCGAAAATATTTGCAACTTTGGTTTCATTTGTCAAAATAAAATTGAAAATCAATTCACGAATTTCTAATACTGAAAATCAAGGCATAGCAGAGTCGGCGGGATGCGCTCATTGTATCCGTCGCCTAGCTAGTCATAGTTGAATGGCAGATGTTGCCTACTGTCAAGTCGCAGGCATGCTGGATGCACGTGTGGATTTTAAAGACTCGGATTCTTACAGAATATTATGCATTGCTCTAAGTTTTGAAATGAGTGACCATCGAAATCACATGAACGTGGAAATAATATTTGACTCTATTTGATGTTAAAAGTATAAATAAAAATGGTACTAAAATTTTAATATTTTACAACTTACATGAATAAATAAATAATAATTAATAATAAATGAAAATTAATGTTTAAACAAATTAACAATAAAAGTAAAAACAATTAATTGTTTAGTAAATAATAAAATTCGATTAAACAAATTATCTTTCTTTTATGATTTAAACAATTCATATAAATAAATAATGTTTATTACAAAGAAATTATTAAAATAATAATATCAAGCAACAAATAGAAAATAAATAAAATTTTAAGGAAAAATAAACAAATGAAAATTTTTTATGAATAAATGAAATGTTAAACAATTAATTAATTAATGAAATAAAAATGAATGTTTAAATAAAATTCTTAAACAAAAGAAAATTAATAAATTGTTATTATAGACACAAATAAACAAAGAATATATAAATAAATAAAACAAATAAATAAACAAACCAAGATAAATAAATAATGTTTAATACAAAGAAATTATTTAAACAATAATATCAACAAGCAAATAGAAAATAAATAAAATTTTAAGGAAAAATAAACGATTGAAAATTTTTTATGAATAAATGAAATGTTAAACAATTAATTAATGAAATAAAAATGAATGTTTAAATAAAGTTCTTAAACAAAAGAAAATAAATAAATTGTTATTAAAAAAACAAATAAATAAACAAAGAATTAATAAATAAATGAAAAAGAAATAAATAATCAAATAAAGAAACAAAGAATAAATAAGTAAACGAAATTTAATAAAAAATTAAAGAACAAACAAATTATTAAAAACAATCTATTGTTTAAATAAATGAGAATAATAAAATACGTTAGTGGAAAAATAAATAAATAAATAAAACTTTTAAATAATGAATTAAATATTAAATAAACAAACAAGTAAATTAAAGAAGTAAATTAATAAATTAAAATAAAATGGGACGTGAAATAATAAATGATCGTTGAAATCATAATTAAAATCAAATAATGGAAAAAGTTTTGAAGCAAACTTTAAATGAAATAAGTTATTCTTTCTAAAGAAAGCCGATATTGGGACTATTCTGAAACTGCAGAGGGGCGCGGTGGTATCTTGACGCGTCTGCTCCGTCAAGTCCCTAAACACACGGCTAGACTGTATGTCTGCCGGTCATTGTGGAAAATAAGCTGAAAATTACAGTGTACAGTGCTTTAAAAAAAAAATGTCTTTTTATAATTATCAAAGATTTTTAATAAACTATACTTTTGAATATAAACAAATACAACATAAAGCAAATCAGTAAACAATTAACTTGATTAAAATATAAATAAACAAAACAAATAAATAAATACAATTTGAAAGATTTATAAACAAACAAGCAAATGAGCAAACATTAAATAAATAAATGATAAAAAAATTATCATTCAAACGTTTGAAATTTTTTTTCAATAAAGAAAAAAAATTATGTAATTAATTAAGAGTCATAAACAAAGAAAATCAAATAAACTAATAAAGCAAAGAATAAACAAATATATGAATGTATTAAAAGAATAAATTATTGAATTAAATAATAAATTAGTAAATAAACAAAATAATAAATCTAATAAATAAATAAAGTAATCAATTCACGAATGAAGGAGTAATAAATAATTTATAAGCAAAAAAATGAAGAAAAATCCTATAAATAAGCAAATTCTTAAATCCAGAGACAAAAAGAAGCTCTGAGATCCTGTGTAAAATTAAACAAATTTTGAATCCAGAGGAAAAATGAAACCCTGTGATCAATGATATGTAAACAAATTCTTAAATCTAGAGACTAAAACAAGCTCTGAGATCCTGTGTAAAATTAAAAAAAATTTTAATCCAGAGGTAAAATAAAACCCTGAGATTAGTTTATAAATAAACAAAGTTTTAAAATCTAGTGGTAAAATGAAACCCTGAGATCCATGATAAATAAAAAAATTCTTAAATCGAGAGACAAAAAGAAGCTCTGAGATCCTGTGTATAATTAAACAAATTTTGAATTCAGAGGTAAAATAAAACCCTGTGATCAATTTATAAATAAACAAAGTTGTAAACTCAGAGATAAAATGAAAACCTGAGTTAATTTACAAATCTTTACGAATTTGGGTAGTGTAAAAAAATATAAATTTTAGAAGTCAGGAGATTTACAGTTACTAAATCTTGTAAGAGTATGGGTAATTTGCACAATACTAATTCGGGTAGGTTGCTGATTACGATTTTGGTCAGTTACGAGAATTTCAATTTATAAATCTTAGCCGAATTCGGGTAGTGGTAAGAATACTCATTCGGGTAATTAGGGTAAGACTAATTCGGGTAAGTTGAAAGAATACCAATTTCTGAACCTTTTATAAATTCGGGTAGTTTGCAGAATACTAGATCAGGTACTTAGATAGGAGTACAAATACGGGCAGATAGGAGTACAAATTCGTGTAAAGTCGGAAGTACAAATGTGGTAGAGTGTGGAGTACAAATTCGTGTAGAGATAGGAGTACAAATGCGGGCAGATAGGGAGTACAAATTCGTGTAGAGTGAGGAGTACAAATACGGGCAGATAGGAGTACAAATGCGGGCAGATAGGGAGTACAAATTCGTGTAGAGTGAGGAGTACAAATACGGGCAGATAGGAGTACAAATGCGGGCAGATAGGAGTACAAATTCGTGTAGAGTGAGGAGTACAAATACGGGCAGATAGGAGTACAAATTCGTGTAAAGTTGGGAATACAAATGTGCTAGAGTCGGGAGTACGAATTCGTGTAAAGAGTGGAGTACAAATGCTAATGCAAACGGTTATAAATTTATTGTAGTTTAAAGAATACGAAGCCAGTTATATGTAAGAATACTAATTTGGGTAGATAGGAGAATATTAAATTCTTAATTTTAATGATTTTGAATACTTAGAAGAATACTAATTTAGGTAGTTTGAAAAATACGAATGCGGGCAGTTAAGAGAAATTAATTGCTAAATCTTATACGTAGTTTACATAATATGAAATAAGATAGTTTGGAGAACAAAAATTTGAGTTTGAGTGAATAATAAATTTTTGAATAGTTTAGAGAGTAAAAATTTGGATAGTTTGGAGAATCTGAATTTAAAATATTAAGTTTGGAAAAATTTTGTGTCGAAAAATTTTTTAGTTCGAATCTTCTACGAATTTTAAAAAATACTGAATTTAAAAAGATTTAAATTTTAATTAGTTAAACATTTTTTTTTTTGATATCTGACTTTCTGTAAAATTTAATTTTCAATTTTGAATTCTTGAAAAATCGAATATTTGAAAATATGAGTTTTTATTGAATAAAAAAGCATTATTTACTTTTCTTTCTTTTCTGAAAGCCTAATTTTTTTTTAATTTAAAATATTTTAAATTATTGATTACGTATATTTTCGAAAAAAAAAATTGAATTTATTTTAAATAAAATGATGTTAATAAATTTACAAAAAATAGAATTAAATCGTAACGTGTAATCGTAATTTGAAACATTAGAATTGAATTATTGCAATTAAAATTTTTGTTATGTGCATTTATCACAAGGTATAAATTTGAAAATTTGAAATTTCCCGCTATTTTGGTGAATTGCTTTTTACGCATTATTTTAAATATGAAAAATTGGTTTCTTGAATTCTTAAAAACAAAGGAAATCGTTTCTAATAAAAACCAAGATTTTATCAAACATAATTGAATTGCTTTTATATAACCTAAAAATAAATTTTTTATTTTAAAAAAAAAAGAAAATTTCAAATTAAGAAACATCTGATTTGAAATTTGCATGAAATCTTACATTGGTACTGACATATACCGAGAGAATTCGGCAGTGACCACTGACATTGTGAAAATAAGAATTTTATTCTTTTGTGAAAGAATACTTTCAGTTAATGAAAAGAAAACAATTAAAATAAATTATAATTATCTACGATTAAAGAATTTATTCAATTAATTGATAGCAAATAAAGTAAATGAAGACATAAAAGAATTGAAGTATATCAGAACACATACTTTTCAATAGGTCAATAACTATTTACAAGTAAAATTAATCATAATTAAATAAATTTAATTAATTACCCCCCTAAGAATATTAGTTAATAAATAGCAAATTAATACCAATAAAATAAATAATTGAAGTATCAAAAATAAAGATTTAGATTTAATTATATACTTAAGCAAGTTAAAATCTTAAATTTAAATAAAAAATTATATAAAAAGAAACTATTACAAAAAAAAAGTTATTAACATTTAATAATAAAAAAAACTAACACTTACTTAAGTAAACTTTAGTTAATTTTATATCCTACTAAATAAATAAATAAATAAAATAAAATGAAAAATAGTTTCCAACCTACATGTAAGCTATTATTTGGAGCAATACTGGTTTGGTATACAGCCAACGTTGGGCCAATAATGAGCATATGTCTAAGTTAGTATATTAGTGCGTATTGTATAATAAGTTATTGCTACCATTACTAGGGCATGATTTGACTCTATTAATGACATTAGACATATTTAATATGTTTTGTTTAAACAAATTGTCCAAATAATAATAATATCGAACTTAACAAAAATGATGTGAAATTTGAAAATAAGAAAATTCTATATCTTTTCCTAAGGAAAATTAAAAATGCTTTGGAATTTCTGATTAAGAAAATTATGATTTTGGAAATAAAATTGAAATAAAGCAGATAAATTAAAATCTCTTGTAATGAATAAATAACGTATTGAATATGAGATTTCTCTATTTGCAAGCCCGTAGAAGCTTGGCGCATTTGTGAAATAAAACTTGTGTAGGCATGTTTGAGCCAGTATTGGACAATCTAATACTTGATTAACGCGACCTCGCAAAATACCTAATTAAGGGTGTGTATATTTACAAAATGAGATGTTTCTAGGGAATATTCTTTTTCTTTCAAAAAAACGCGCGTTTTTGAGATAAAATTTTTGTTCTGAAATTACTCATTGAAATTTCTTTTGACAACAAGAGAGGAGAGCTAAATATCAGATGTGAAAAATACCATCTTTTCTTGATCCGTACCGATCAAACCTAATGTGTTTATCTTGTTTATTCATAAATTAAGGTTCGTTTCCTTTATCCTACGAGGTAAATTTTGCATAGATAATTCTTTAGTACTTATTTTTATTCCTTTGCTTGATTAAATTTCAGATTAAAGGTTTTATAAGTTTTCTTTAAATGATTATCTACTTTTGGAATAATAGTCATGTTTTCCAATTCAAAAACCCTGAAACAAAAATGTTCGTAAATATTCAGTAACTACTACTGAATTTTACAAGTTCTGAAAAAAATCAGTACTAAAATAGGCCTTAATAATAGTACAATACAAGTAAATAAGCTGATAATAATAATAGTAATAATAATAATAATAAGATATAGCATTTAAAAAAAAATAATAATAATTTTTATTGATAATTTAAATAATGAATCAATAAGTAATTAAGAATAAATAAATAATAACAATAATAATGATAATTATAATAATAAATATATCAACAAAAAAAACAAACAAATACTTTAAAAACCTAATACTACACTAGTTACCGATTGTTACGTAACTAAGAAGTTGCATTCAAACTTTTTTTTTCTTTATTATTAATTCTACTGAAAAGGGTAATCATTACTAAAATATAAACAGAAAAATGATTTATTATAACGAATATATTACAGTTAATCGATATTATAGTGAACAATCGAAAAATCGATAACAATCCTTTCTGGATTGACGTCACATGTCCTTCTCTTTCTTTCTAACTATCTACTATCTACTATCTACTATTTCTCTCTTTTCATTACTGGCGGTGGTTTATCTCCCCTAACTCTTAATTACACTATTTCAGAAGCCAGTTTGAGTAATAACCTTGTAGATCATATTGTAAATCGGTCTAATTTAAACATGGCGGAAGAAGCTGTACCTGCCACACACCCACAAGCTGTTTCCATACGGGATGCTGTACTGGTTGTTCCCGAATTCGATGGAACAGGTAGTTGTAGCCATTTTATAGAAGGATGTAATGAAGCTAAAGCTATGATCGAAGCTGATTCAGAAAGATTCTTGGTCAAACTTATACGTAGCAAGGTCCATGGTGAGGCTCGTCAAATCACTAGTGGCATGACGTTCAACACAGTGGATGAGCTAACATCCTATATTAAAACTATTTTCGCTCCTACCAAAACTATAACGCAATTGTTCGGAGAATTAGGCGCAGAATACCAACGTGAAAATGAATTCGTGATCACTTTTGCAATTCGAATTAGAAAAATAGGTGAATTAATTTTTGATACAAAACGCGTTGAAACAGGTGTAGCTGTATTACCAGATTTTAGAAATTCTACAAACACTGCTATCATAGAATCATTTAAAAAGGGATTAAAATTAGAAATCGAACAACGGTTAACTGAAAATGTAGATGTTAATGAAGTAATAAAGAATGCTATTGTAGTAGAAAAACAGCTATTGTCGAGACAAGCTCTTAGGAAATTGTCCACCCCTTCTCAAGAAAACAAAGCTATTGACTACTCTAAAGTACTAACTTGCCATCTGTGTCAGGAGCCAGGATATAATGTTAGAGAATCTCGGTCACGAAAGCGATATTTGCTTTGTAACAGTAATGATCACACATCTGACACATGTAATTTTAGGGTAAATACCATAAATGTTACACTAGTGTGTCAAATTTGCTACCAAACAGGTCATTCTGCAAAAGCTTGCAACCAAATTGCTGAGTGCAAAGTCTGTCATAAAAAAGGGCATTCTGCCGAATCATGCCAAATGACTAAAACTAATTTTCAGGTATGCCAGAACTGTAATAAGTCAGGACATACTTTAGATAAATGCTTCATGCTTGGTAATAAACTAAATCAATCACTTAATATTATTAAATGCAATAAATGTAACAAAATAGGTCACTTAGAAGCCACTTGTCGTCTTGATGTAGTTTGCAGTTATTGTAAAAACTTAGGTCATATCCTTAAAGACTGTCGTAAGCGCATATATAGTCAGCGTAACTCGGGAAACACTCAAATTCCATATTTACCGGTCAATATTGAGGAAAATATCTGAACCTGTACGAAATCTCTAAATTAGCTCAGAACATTCAAAACGAATTTTTAAAGGTCAAAGATTGTGCCTTCAATGGAAACAACAGAATCAATTCATTCAGACCCATCATAGCGTTAGCTAAACGTTTAACAATTTCCCTATTGCGTATCGATAGATTGAGATTCAGAAGTAAATTTCATTAAAAGTATAAGATCCCAAACTGCTGCGTGTTTACTTTATATATTTTTCTAATTATTCTAATTTTCTACTCAACAGCTACTAATATAGCTATCTTCTCTATTTCTCTTCTTATATATCTATCTTTTCACTTCTTTCTTTTTAAAAATAATTTCAATATTATCATATATTTTACTTTAATTCAAGTTATCTGTTACAGAATATTATTAAATCACCGAATCAATAACAATTTTTATACTAAATAGCCACAAAAGTTTCATAGGTTATGATTCCAACTTCAGGTATATCATGGTAAAAATATTATCCTTCTTAAAGTAAGGGAAATGTAACATTCTTTACACACAGGTAAATACAACTACTAAAATCACTCAATTGCTTCAGATCAATTAATACTCCGATTTTATGTGATAAACTCATGTAAATTTGAAATTCATCGAAACATTAATCTTTGCCGAAAATTTTCTTTTGTATACTTAGTTTAAATGTCAAAAATGAATATTTGTTAAAATTTGGTAACTGCTTAGGCTTAGTTTGATGTTAAATAAAAGAAAAATAAACATAAATGCTAATCATTCTATGTATAGCGTCAAAATAAACAAAACTTTATTTTTCTAAGTAGTTAAAAAAATCAAAGGAGAACAAATGCAAGAATGTAAGTTGGGTCGATTCTTTAGTTTTTTTAAATAACGCGATAATCCGCAGTAAAATTAACATTACCATTACAGAATAATTGGTTCTCGACAAACTAGACTTCAATAAAAAAAAAAAATTTTGCTTATGTTCCTAAACCATTTGTCCTCTTTATGATAAATTATGCATCATTCAGGAGGAAGGTTATATCTTTTGAAATTCACTGTGCGATAGACTATTTTAAAATATTTGCATATAAACTTTTAGATCATAACATAATCAAAATGTTTACTTTCTATAGTCACAATTTAACCTTCGCCTTGATCAATGAAAAGAAGGAATTTTTATGCAATTACGAATAAGATAGAACATTCGAGATCATCTTCGAGATTTTTAGAAGGAAATGTTTATCATTAATAAAGAAAAGATTGTATCAAAAACTTTAGCATTTTAGGTCACTAATTTTTAAATTTGTATGCGAAAAAATACCAAACCTCCGATAACATGGATTGTATATAACTCAGAAAATGTAACTTATATAACGAATTGTTGAAAATTTCTTAGCAATAGCTACTCAAATACCAAATGAATTTTGAAGGTCTAAACAGAAGTAGTATACTAATTAAAATGTAATCCTGTTGAAGTAATGATTGAGCATGGAATTTCTTCATTAGCTGAACTTCAGGTCATATAAAACAACACACATTCTTCCTTACACTAAGTCAATAATATAAGGATACAATTTACTTGCAACCAATTTTGCCACCAGCAACCTACTTCATGGCGGACCGGAAATTGAATATTTTCTTTCACTACAAGGTTACCGTAGATGACACAAAAATTTGTTTACTATATGACAAATCTAGTTGTCATATGTTAATCTGACAGAGCTAGCAGCAAATAGCACCAGTAGCCAAGTAGAGATCAACAAACCTCGGCAACAAATCATCTATCCAGTAGGAAGATCACCAGTATCTAATAACTTTGCTAGATACAACAACAAATAGTCTACCTAGATACATTGGCAACATGCTTCAACTTATTCAATGAGGATGTATTGAAGAAGACCTTCAGTTCTACATAGAACGAATTGGTGAACCTGTTTTTATTACCTTCTGTACTTCCAGAGTTGGTATCATCGCACGGTTCAGAAAATGTCCATCTGTTTAAAGCGACAATCAGAATCAGTAAACGCCTACGATATCATTCAGTCTATGCAAAGATGTTTCATCCTTTGGGACCCATTTGAAGATCATTCAGAAACCAAATACAGCATCTAGCCAAGAAGAAATCAACCAACCCTGATGTTAAACTTAAAAAAAATGAGGAATCAGAAGCAGCTAAACCTTCTACGAGTCAATCCATTGAAGGAAGTATTCTTGAACCACATCACCTCAGTCCTAGCTAAACAGGCTACATTTGAAAAGTAGAAACTTCAAACTTGTACTTTCAGTCATTATTTCAATTTGGAATTTGAGAGCAATTATAGGAAGTTGTATGTTATTTTAGAGCACATTCAAAATTGTAAATATTATGACAACTCAGAGTTATGTTTGCTATTCATTCTTAACTTTCTAGCAACCATTTTACAGTGGGGGTGTAACGTCGTGAGTCACTCCGTTTTTTTTTATCTTTTTAAACATCTTCGTTTCTCATATTCTTGAAACGAAAAACATAATTTGACCATCTCTTGAAAAGGGAGGAACAGCATAGCCTGTCGAGTTTTCCCAGAGTTCGGACACATTTGAAAAAACAAGACTTTATAGTTAACAGATGTCTTGCTATCGACTCGATTTTCTAAACAGTCCCTAAAAACTCTGAGATTAGGGGTCGCGCTGAGACAAACTCTGTTATAGGCGATGCTGGCCCTCAGTTTGGACAAGTGTTCACTTCCGCCCTTGAGTGCAGGCCCACACTGTGTTTCCAAGAAAATGATGATAATGTATAAAACAGACATCCGTCGAAATGACCCCATGTATAAGAAAAAAATAGTTACGATTTCAACAAAAAAATAATATTTACAGAATATTCTAATTGAATACTTAAAATGCATAAAAATTCATTACAACCTTTTTTATTAACTCTTTTACACTGAAACATATTTGTGTGTGTGTGTGTGTGTGTGTGTGTGTGTGAGCACAATAGCATTTAAAAATAATAATAACTAAAAATAATTATAAAACGCTTTAAATTAATTAGCTAAATGATGTAAATTATAACTACTTAATATTTTCAATTAAACTTTTAAAGATTTAAGGTTATGTACGAAAAATACGCGAAAAACAAAAGAAAAGGGTTATGTCAATTGATTAAGATCAATTCTAAGATTAATAGTACTAAATTTGAATTCATATAAGAATTGTTAATCAACTTTTATAAAATAAACGTATCTCGAGGTAACATAACCTCAAAAATGTAAAAATTAAGGAAATAACAAAAACATAATTAAAAACATTCTTAAAATTAATAGAACAAGTCTAATGTCAATTTTAAGGTTAAATAAATATGTCAATCATTCAATAATGAAATTTTCACTCAAACATAACCTTAAAATTTAGAAATTATGAAAAATAAATTAAATAATAACATTTCAGTATCAATGGATTTAGTTAATATTTATTCTTTATTGAATGATTGTGCATTGAATATTATACTGAATATGTTTGTCAAATTAATTATTCATTAATTAAAAGGTATTATAACATAACCTAAAAATTGAAAAACATGGAAACATAAAATTTATTGAATGTACATATAAAATTTGATAGTTCTCATTTAAATTCAGTTAAATTGAAAGACATTAAACGAATACTCGACATTCACTCTATGAGAAACATAACCTAGAAATGGAAAATCTAGGAAAATTAAATATTGCATTAATCAATATACATTAATCTTTTTCTTTTAAAATAATAAAACATAATTAATATTTAGGCAAAATCAAACCTATATTCATCTGAAATTGTTAAAATACTAATATTATAAACAAATTTGAATTTAAAAATTGTATTACTTATATTTTCAACATTATTCATTGTTAACATTCAATTTTATATTTGAAATTATGTAAGAAATCTGTCTTGAATTATTTGTAACTAGGATCCTTGGAAGTGGTACAGAGGGCAGCATCAACAAGAACTACTGTGCTTTAGGGCGGATTTTCTCCACCCACTGACTTTTGAGACACATTTCAGGACCAAATCAAAATTAGGAAAATAGTTGACTTCTTAGCTTTTCTAATGAATTCTCTACTCCCACGCAAGCATGCAAGTCCCAATAGCCACCCCTCATTATCGGTTTTCTCTCTCTTCGCCGTTCTTCTTCGTCGTTCTCTTTCTACCCTCAACACACGCCTACACGCTGAAGCGTTTAGGGCCTTTCTTCATTGGTGTTTTCTAAGACTCCCCTAGTTTCTCCCTTTTTTATCTTCCCACTTTTTCTTCTCTCAGAAGCTAAGGGAAGGAAATACATGAAAAGTTGAAACACTCTCCAAAAAACTTCCATCGAGAATGGAGTGTCAGAAAACTCCGAAAAACTGTCATCGAGAATGGAGAGTCGGAAATCATTCTTTCAATCTTAAACTATTTCAAATGTAAATTCAAGTCAAGTTAAGTTCATTTCCCACAATTTTCATGTGTGCTACAAGTTCTAATATTCGATTTTGTTATTCTTTAAAATCAGTGTTGGATATTTTATTCCATATTAAGACTGTTCCTGTGTCTGTGAATTTTATCACTATTTGTAATTTTATGCAAATATTTTTGGATTTCCCGCTTCAACAACAGCGTCAGTGCCGTACCACTTTCTAAGGATTCCTGGATTCTATTTTGTTCATCAAATACGACCAATCAAAGTAAGTTAAATAAACAAAAACTCAACATTTAAGTAACTCTCTATTTTCATTTTTTTTCACTCTTCTTTTCCTTTCCTTAATTTTATTCATTTTTTCAGGGTAGAATCCCAATCCCGGGCCCGTTTAGTTACTGGGGCTAGGATTGGTCCTTTAATATTTTTTTTTTCTCGTTCTTTTCTTTTTGTAGGGTACCCCTATTTTAAAGGGCGATACTCCAAAATTGTTTTTTTCGCGTTATAGTTTCCCTCCTTGTTAGGAAACTTATGAAATTTTAATTAATAACAAAAAAAAGGGAAACCAGAACAAAGCACCAGAAAGGTAATCGATGTCCCGAGCTATTGCGATTAACTTCGTAGGCTCGAATAAATTTTAAAATTAATATAAATAGATTAATGTTATTTTCGGAATTTTCCGACGTGACATCTTCCACAATTTTTATTATTTTCTATCGTTAGTTTTTTGAAAAGCAGTTTGTACAATTCTGAACAAAATCATGCATGGATATTAAAAAACTCTTATTTTTCAAAACAAAAAAATTTTTTATGGCAAAAAGATTTTTTTCCAATTTTTAACAATATACTGCAATTCTAGATCAAAAATTATGCCAGGAAAAAAATTAACACCCTTCAGTAACAAATTAAAATTTTTATATATTTGACTCAGTGAAATCGATAATATCTTTTCAATAAATTAAAATTTTGTTTTCTCTCATTCAAAATATTATCTTCTTCTGCAATTTTCAATTTTTTTACGGGCCTCTTTACAATTTTGAATAATTTTGCCATTTTTTTGCTCTCCAATGGCCTAAAGACCAACTTTTTAAAACCAACCCCTATATATAAACAGCAAACCCCATATGAAAAAAAAATCCAAATGGCAAAAATCGACATAAATTAATATAAAAAACTAATTCAGAGCAATAAAAGTATAAAGCTGGAATAAATACAAACGAGTTTCTACAAAACCGCCCTTATATTTCCAGAAACAACCCTCTCCAATTAATGCTTCCCACGATACCGATACTATTGAGCCACGAGACCTAGATTCTCGACGAGACTTTTATAGAATTCTCTAAATCTGGATCAGTTAAAAGTTACTGAGTCAATAGTAAGAAGCCAGAAACTGGATAAATCAGTAACATTTTTACTGATCATTCAGAAAAAAAACTGAGTATCAGTTAAAAATAATTGAATCTTTAGTGAATTTCCAGTTAACTCATTCAATCATTCAAATTTGACAGTTACTTCAGTTATATTTTACTAATAATCGGTTATATTTTGATTAAAAACCAGTTATTTTTTACTAATCGCTGCAACAAAAAGTCAGCCAAAATTTAACTGACAATCAGTTACTTTTATCTAATTCAAATTAAGCGAGAAAACTCTGGTCAGGTCTACACAATTATTTTCTGTATTTTGTTTGCGTTAATTTTTATTTAATTTCTATTAATGTTTAGTCATTTCTCCATCTATTAAAATCATTAGAGGATTATTACTAAGAGGTCAGTAAATAAATTACTGTATTGTAATTTTCACTAATTTTTAATAAAATTTCTCTATTTTATCTATATTTTAATATTTAATTATTAACTGAAATTTTAGTAAATCCTTAATCGTTACCGACATAAATTTTATTGTAAATAAAAAATTCTAAAGAATTTTAGAATAATGTAACATAATTTGAATGTTCCATTGCTGTTCAGTGTAAGAATTGGTAGCTTTTCAAAATTAGATTGTAATAATTATTTAATGAATTATTAATCTCAATTATTTTTTAGCAAAATATTACGAATTAAAAAAAAAAATTAAAAATTTTCTTAAAAATCACACACAAAATTAAGCAAATTTTGTGTACAAAATTTTTGATATGACGCGAACCTAAAAAGATATGAATTTTTGAAGTTTTACGGGTTTTTTTTAGAATTTTGCGAAAAGCGCCCATGAGAACTTTTTTGTTTATAAAAAAAATATATCTTGAAGGTTAACAAAAAATATTTAAATATTGTAGAATTTAAATTCGATCCATGGAAGGGATAGGGGAGAATCGAGTAAGTTCGGATAGTGGCTATGTTCGTTTTTGTTAATAATTTTGTTTAAAACAAATAATTCAATAAAATTATTTTTAATAATGAAGCGTTATAATATTACAATGATTTACACAAAATTTTGTATCAATTGGTTTTATATTAATAGAAATATTAAATAGGTGTCAAATTCATGCTTCCAAACCATAATTTTATGAATTTCGGAAAACATATACTTATCTTTTATAGATATGAATAAATCTTTTTGTATTACAATTCTTAAACACTGCATTTCGTAAAAAACATGATTTAAATATCAAAAGCACGGTTATAAGTTAAAAAAATATTTGTTTTTATTAGCAATACGTGCGGGTTACGTCCTACGTAATTCAACTTATCCGCACCTCCGACGAATTCGTCAGTTTTGACATCGCTACTTTAATTATAATTTATTTAATGTTTTCATTAATAAATATTTCCAATAATTATCTCATTTTATTCTTAAAGGTTGATTCTTTACTGTGATACGGTTAGTATATTTAAAACCTATCAATAAATGATATTTTTTTGCTCTAAACTTTTTTTAGCCGAACTTACCCGACTTTCTACTACAGGAAAAATTAAAACACAGTCATATTTTTCGTGCATACCTTCCATAGATCGAATTTAAATTCTACAATATACAGATTCGGAAGAGAATTTTCTTCACTACTTAACAAATATTTAAGTTTTAGTCGTTAAAAAGTTAAAAAAAAATTCTGAAGCTAATATTTTGTTGATGCAATAATTATTTTCTTATGTTATAAGCCCTTATGTAATATAAGCTTTCAGTTATGCATATGGAAAGTTTTAAAGTAAAAGATTAACAATATAATATTAATTTATAAAAAATCGTATTAAATGAATTTCTCATAAAGCTGAACATTTTTCTACTTTTAATAATTTTTTATAAGAATTGTTAACTTTATTGGGATTACTGAGTTCTTAATTATTTATTACTTTATTTATTATTTACATATAGGGGCATGTATAACTACTTACTCTGGCTGGTGCGACTCACATGATACGATAAATAGGACGGTTGACACAGCAAAAATGATCGCTAATTGCTTCATTATGCCTGTAAAATTTCAAAATAATTTTTATTATCTATAAATAATAAAATTTTTTATTTTAATTTTTAATAAAATAAAGGCGAGGGAATAACAACTCAGAATTTTGGTGTACACCTACTTTAATACTTCAAATAATTAAAGATAATTCGTGTACTTCAAAGTACTTCATATATTTTAATATAATTCAAGATACCTGAGAATAATGCAAAATACTTTAAGATACTTCAGAGTAATTCATCAAACTTCAGAGTTATTCACGATACTTCAGATAATTCAAGATAATTCAGGTACTTAAGATACTTCAAGATACTTCGGATTATTCAAGACACTTCAAAGTAACTCAAAATACTTTAGAGTAATTCATGATACTTCAGAGTAATTCACAATATTACAGATACTTCAAGATACTTCTGATAATTGAAGATATTTCAAAAAATTCAGAATTTTTCACAGTAATTCAAGATACTTCAGAGTAATTCATGATTCTTCAGGGTAAATAAAATACTTCAAATAATTCAGGATACTTCAGATACTTCAAGATACTTCAGATAATTTAAGATACTTCACAGTAATTCAAGATATTTCAGATAATTCAGAATACTTTACAGTAATTCAAGATTCTTTAGAGTAACTCGGATACTTCTGAGTAATTCACGATACTTCAGATAAATCAAGATACTGCAGATAATTCTGAATATTTCACAGTAATTCAAGATACTTCAGAGTAATTCATGATACTTCAGGGTAAATAACAACACTTCAGATAATTCAGGATACTTCAGATGATTCAAGGTACTTCAGATAGTTCCAGATATTTCACAGTAATTCAAGACACATTAGAGTAATTTTAATACTTCATGGTAATCCATGGGACTTCAGATAATTGAAAATAATTCAAGATACTGCACATTAATTTAACACAAGTGTACACCATGCTTCACGAGTTGTAGATGCCTCGAATGTAGGAATAGTATTAAATACTAATTTATTATTAGACATTTCGATTTATTGAATTCTTTAAAAATGAATTTTCAAATTTTACTTAAGACCTACTACTTAATCTATGGATTTTTAAATGTGTTTTTACACGTGAAAATAATTTCTGTAGATATACTATAAAATAGTAAAAAAATACCGACTTTTTCAAATTGACTAATTTCTTTTCTTGTTTAGAAACAATAATCTTATTTCTTATATCTCTGACAAGATTTAGAAAAAATAAAATTCCTGAAAAGTTGATTAGATTTCGCAAAAAGTCAATTTAAAAAAAATATTTAATATTTGTTGGGTAATTTCGTTCATGAATACAATCAAAATACAATATATCATTCAATTGTTTATCAAGTATCTAAGGTTATTTCTCATTTCAAAATTCTAAATTTTAACTAATTATAAAACACAAAATGTGATTAAATATTTATTCTGATGACTGTAAATGTTATTTAAATAATAATTTTTTTTTCTAATGATTTTATAAAGTGATTATAGCTTGTAAACTAACATATTTTTGTTGTTAAAAATTAAAGTAATTAAAGTTGAGTAATTAAAGTTGAATTACACATTGAGGTGTAATTTCGCTCACAGTAAAAAGGTATATTAAATAGGTTTACGCAATATATTGTAAATTTTTTATTTTGTGAAATTAAAGAGGAAGAGTCAGAGATTATATATTTTCAGTGTCAAAATTAATTATTAACTTTTTCCTATTCTTTTTGAAAAAAAAAACATGAAACTTTGAGCGAAATTAGCCTTTTTTGCGGTAATTTGTTACTAAAGTTTTAATGATAAAAATACTAATTTCCCAGAATTTTTGACGTCAAGGATTTCCTGTTTCAAAAATATAATAATTATTGGTCCAAGAATCATTATTCCTGATCCAAGAATAATTATTCTTCATCCAAGAATAATTATTCTTCATCCAAGAATCGTTATTCTTCATCCAATAATCGTTATTCTCCATTCAGGAATTGTTATTCTTCGTCAAGGAATCATCATTCTTGATCAGTTATTGAGAAAAAATATTTCTCTTACCTAGCATAAAAATATGGTTAGATGAAGAATGGTGATCCTTTTATGTAAATTGACAGAATGATGATTCATAAAAAAGAGCCATGGCTCATTTTTATCCGTTTTAGTACAGGTTCCAAATAAATCCGTCAAGTTCATTTTTAATTCCAGATTTTTTAATGCAAAATAGAAAAAATAGGTCTTTGAAAAATGCATCGAAATTAATGCGCTTAAGAAAAAAGAAAAAAAAATGAAACACGCAATGATTGAAACTTAATTACATGAATATAGTACACGCTCATTACGTCAGTTTTGTGCAAAAGACCATTCCAAACAATCGTTTTGTGATTTTTATTTTCCAGTAATCAACACAAAATTTATCAACTTTATGTAATAGAATGAAAATAAGAGTGCCAAATGTAAAACTTTACAATTTGAAAAAAGTATTATTATAATTTCAGAAATATACATATATTCTTATTATAAAAATTCATAAATTGTTAGATTATCTAAAAAAATATTTAAATTCTGCATATTTAAAATAGGAATAATAACAAATTTGAATAATGTTGTTTTAAATATGATTAAAATATATAAATTACAATTTAATAAATTATCAATATTTATTTATCAATTTTTTTTAATAACACTGAGACTTTTTTATACGTACATCAGAAAAAGACATAATATAATTATTTTAATGATTAATTTAAAAATAATGAATATTTTGTTCAATAGTGGACGTAAATTACAACTTTTATATTTATTTGAAACAACCATTTGAAAGTTTTAAAAAATATCTCATTATTTTTTATCAAATCAGAATTAGAGAAAATGTCAACTCAAGTTTTTTAACACAAATAAAAACGTATCTAATATTGATTAAGTATATCTGGTAAAGAACGGAATGTGTGTAAAATATACATTCTTACAGCGTGAAAATCGAAGTGGTCAGCCGTTTTATAGAATATGAATTATTAAAATTTAAAATTATTTATATCATTATTTTATTTTTAAAAAATTGAGATCAAAACCATTAGTCTTATCATAAATAATCATAATCTTTTATTTATCAAAATATATATGCATAAAAACGTGGCTTTTTAACTTTCGAAAATAAACTTACCTTTTAAAAAACAAAAGTATTGTAATTAAAACATCACAAAACATTACAATATGACTAAAAATTTGTATTAAATACAAAATAACACCGATATAATAAAGAATTCTTAAAAATCTAGGTATAAACTTGAGAAAATAAAAATTAACATTTGATTAAGTAATACATAAACAGATCTGTTTGTTTCCCGGTAAACTGTTTTGTCAGAACATGAATTTAAGAAATAAAAAATAATTCTGACACCTCGTCATTTTTTAAAATGTTATTGTGTCATGGATTTGGTTAATGTACGTCAAACAATGTTTAGCGCTGTTTTTATAGATTTATTCACGCAGTGTTTTGCTTCAAGCAATGAAGAATAACCTAGCAACACCCAGCAAGGCTGCCTGCCCTGCAACAACTGATCTGAACTGATCCAAGTTCTACAAAGTTATTTACTGAAGTGCTGGACGCGACCTCTATTGCTTTTTAGCACTACATTACCCGCAAAGAAACTGATTAGCGAATACAACATATTATTATAATGAATTCATAAATATTTTAGATACTATTTGAATGATATTGCACAAGACTTTCAGGTTAGACAATTGTTTTACGGATTATTAATATCTTCATATTTATTAACATGTTAATAAGTAATTAGTTAATAGTTTTAACACTATTATACTATTTAATTAACAAGTTAACTAAACTTATTAATATTTTATTTTATTAATTCCATTAATATATAATTAATATAAATACATTTTAGAGTAATTCGAACAAGCTTCAAATTTAAATTTTTTGATCCTATATTTCTCGAATTTAATCGAACCAATTTCCTTTAAAAATCGATTTTTTATTGCATTTTTTGAAAGCTATACATGTGTAGAATATGTAAGTTTTCCGAAAAAATAATATGAAATAATAAATAATATAATATAATTATATATAATATTTATATATAATATATTTTATTATTTTTTTCCGAAAAATATTTTCATTTCCTTAGCGCCTTGAACTCATTCGTGTCCCGAGCGCTGACTGACGCTGAAGTAGTAAGAACATTGCGCGGTCTCTGATTGCTTTTATGCATAGTAGTCCAGTCAAATTGTCGTTCAAAAAGCCTCAATAAAACAATAATTCCGATATGGCCAATTTTTTTTGGATTCGATAGGGGCATGTTTGCTGAGCTTAAATCCAAGTTTGTGACCTCTGGGGGAGGTAACTTTGTCCGCCATCTTGAAAAAAGGGGTGAAAATTTGTTTTCAAAATATTCCAAAATCTATGCGATTAACGAAAAAAAACTAAGAATACAAATTCATAGTAAATAAAATTGCCTATCACTTTTGTTTAGAACATTTTTTCTAAGACTTTTATTTCTCGCTAAATATTGCAAAAAGTGAAAAAATAAGAGTTTAAAAAATTAAATTTTGCATTTTTATCGACTATTGTTCAATTTGTTGTAAAAAAACTTATTATAAAAGATGAAGATAACTTAAAATTGAACAACTTTCGATTAAACTTTTTTTAAATAAAATTAATAGTTAAGGCTGGAGAGTGCAGCAAAGAGCGCAAATGCCTAAATTGCAATGCATAACCGTCTTACCAAGTGGATCTTTCAATCTCATTTTTGCACGGAATGCATTATTTTAGATCACAATTTTATTTTTTTATTCGATAGGGGGATGTTTATTGGGCTTAAATCCAAGTTTGTGACCTCTGGGGGAGGTAACTTTGTCCGCCATCTTGAAAAAAGGGGTGAAAATTTGTTTTCAAAATAATCCAAAATCTATGCGATTAACGAAAAAAAACTAAGAATACAAATTCATAGTAAATAAAATTGCCTATCACTTTTGTTCAGAACATTTTTTTCCAAGACTTTTATTTGTCGCTAAATATTGCAAAAAGTGAAAAAATAAGAGTTTAAAAAATTAAATTTTGCATTTTTATCGACTATTGTTCAATTTGTTGTAAAAAAACTTATTATAAAAGATGAAGATAACTTAAAATTGAACAACTTTCGATTGAACTTTTTTTAAATAAAATTAATAGTTAAGGCTGGAGAGCGCAGCAAAGAGCGCAAATGCCTAAATTGCAATGCATAACCGTCTTACCAAGTGGATCTTTCAATCTCATTTTTGAACAGAATGCATTATTTTAGATCACAATTTTATTTTTTTATTCGATAGGGGGATGTTTACTGAGCTTAAATCCAAGTTTGTGACCTCTGGGGGAGGTAACTTCCCACACAGCACCAGAAATTCCCTGAATTTCCCCTGAATATTGGTCCACATTTCCCGAATATTCGAACCTAATATTCAGGGAAGTTTCGTGGAAGCATCAAAATGTCCGCCATAAAGAATATTGAACGCTAAATTTCCCTGAAAATGTATTTCTAATTTTCAGGGAATTTCCGCATCTAATATTCCTAGAATATTCAGGGAAAGTTAAAAAAAATTTCCAAAATTTTTTTGATCTGGTAATTGATAAAAATTCTATGTCATATTTGGCACCCGTAGGATTCTAGAACATTAAAAACTACTGCGCAGCCGTAAGTGTCACAGAAACCAAGTTCGACCATTGCGCATCATGTACAGAAGATTTACGAATACTGTGAATATTGAAGGGATATTAGATGCGGAAATTCCCTGAAAATTAGAAATACATTTTCAGGGAAATTTAGCGTTCAATATTCTTTATGGCGGACATTTTGATGCTTCCACGAAACTTCCCTGAATATTAGGATCGAATATTCGGGAAATGTGGACCAATATTCAGGGGAAATTCAGGGAATTTCTGGTGCTGTGTGGGTTTGTCCGCCATCTTGAAGAAAGGGGTGAAAATTTGTTTTCATAGTAATACAAAATCTATGCCATTAACGAAAAAAAAGTAAGAATACGAATTCATATTAAATAAAATTGCCTATCACTTTTGTTCAAAACTTTTTTTTCTAAGACTTTTATTTTTCGCTAATTATTGCAAAAAGTGAAAAAATAAGAGTTTCAAAAGTTAAATTTTTCATTTTTATCGACTATTGTTCAATTTGTTGTAAAGAATCCTTTTATTAAAATGAACTTAACCTTAGAATAAACAACTTTGAATCAAAAAAATTTTTTAATAACATAGACAGTTATGACTGGAGAGCTCTCCTAACTGTGGAAATACTATACCCACAAACGCAAATACAATTGCAATGTTTTTCGACTTATTAGAAAAAAATTTCGCCCCTTTCTTTAATATGTCGGAACAGTTAGCACCCCTCGAGGCCACAATCTTGGATTTAAGCTCAGCAAACAGCTCTCAAGCCTTAACTATTAATTTTATCTAAAAAAAGTTAAATCGAAAGTTGTTCAATTTTAAGTTATCTTCATCTTTTATAATAAGTTTTTTTACAACAAATTGAACAATAGTCGATAAAAATGCAAAATTTAATTTTTTAAACTCTTATTTTTTCACTTTTTGCAATATTTAGCGAGAAATAAAAGTCTTAGAAAAAAATGTTCTAAACAAAAGTGATAGGCAATTTTATTTACTATGAATTTGTATTCTTAGTTTTTTTTCGTTAATCGCATAGATTTTGGATTATTTTGAAAACAAATTTTCACCCCTTTTTTCAAGATGGCGGAAAAAGTTACCTCCCCCAGAGGTCACAAACTTGGATTTAAGCTCAGCAAACATGCCCCTATCGAATCCAAAAAAAATTGGCCATATCGGAATTATTGTTTTGTTGAATGTGTAATTTGACTGGACTATAGGTAGTGATGCATGTCGAGCAAACGATCTGATCGATTTTGAAATCGATCGTCAGTTGTTTGCTTGGATCGTCTCGATTCTAATTTATAATTAATGAATATTATAATTAATTATAAGTATATATAATCAAATTATACTTATAACTTTACTTTTTAGTTAACTTTGAATAATTATCATCATTTTTTAAAATATCTTTAAATATAAGGTTTTTTCTTTTTGTTGGCATATTTTATTTAGTACGCATTTATACTGAACTGTCATATGAGTAATTTTTTTAATTAATAAATATAGACTTAAATAAAACTTTTCTTTAAAAAAGAATGTTAATAAATATATTCTAAAGATTTGTTTGTAGTAATTTATTTTGTATATAAAGCACAATTATAGTAAGTAAAATGAATTGAAGATTGATTTAAAAATAGACAATTTTTGGCATATTTGACAGCATATTTTTTTAAAACTATTTAATAAGAAAGTTGGATACTTACGAAAATTTAATTTAATCTAAAATTAGTTTGTACATTTACTTTGTTTATCCAGAAATAATAATTATCATAAATAACATTAATTTGCAAGTAATTATAAGAAAATAAATGTTACACCTTTAAATAAAATCTATTACACCTTTTAAATGAATATTAATTACGATATTTAATTTAAATAAAATCGATTCAAGTAATTTTTTGCCAAACCAACCAATTTTGAAGGACTTCTAAATTTGTAATATATTTCTTACTCAAATATTTAAGAAATTAAGCAAAATATCTTAGTAAAATTTTAATACAAACTGTTTGTACAAATTTAAATGTGCGTAAAGTTTGAACTTCTTAAAAGCTTTCAGAAAAAAGATATGATGTGTTTAAATATGTCATTTGTTTAAATATAGAATTATGAAATTCAGTTTTGTAATAATTGAATTACTGTTCTTAAGCAATTGTGTCTGGATAAGCAAAAGAAATATACTAATTCTGAGTCCTCATAATAAAAAAATATGCTGTTCAATATGACAAAAAATCGTCAATTTCTAGATCAATCTTAAATCGATTTTACTTATTATAATTATGCTTTATATAAAATAAATTACTACAAACAAATCTTTAGAATACACATATATTAACATTCTTTTTTAAAGAAAAGTTTTATTTAAGCCTGTATAATTAATTATAAAATTAATTAATTATATAAAATAAAATCGAGACGATCCAAGCAAACAACTGACGATCGATATCAAAATCGATCAGATCGTTTGCTCGACATGCATCACTATGCATAGGTAAAAATTATTATCGATATTTTTATCAACAGGTGACTTACTACGGAAGTTTAAATATATAAAACAATAGTTGTGCATAGATTTTAACTTAAATAAACTTACAATTTTATAATTTAGTATTTTTAGTTTATTCTAGTTTATAAAAAGGCGTCAATTTTAAAGTAATTATAATTATTAAATTATTTTTTATTGATTATTTTATTACTTTATTTTATTACATATAATATATTGTATATAATAATAATATAATATGAGGGTCATTCCACGTCAACTGAACCACCCCTCTGCCCAGAAGATATTTTAATTAAAATTTTTTTCTATGGGTAGAAATTTTATATTGATAAGATACTTTTTGAATGCCGTGTGCCAAACATTAAAATTAAAAATGGCGGATCCAATATGTTTGGACAATTTACAGAAAATTATTATACCAACGAGTACCTAAAAATTTGAAAAGTTGATTTAAGCTCACAAAATTTACTACTCGGAAACTGAAATTTACTGTTCACGGCCACCTACAAATCGTAATTCTTTATCAATTTAAAAATTTTTTTTTTATCCGACAAATAGTATTAATACTAGCATCAAAAAACTGATTTTTGTTACTTTCCTCTTCGGTCTCTCCTACACTAATTTATAGAAAAATAATGACTGATATTTTAAAAATACTCAATTTTGCAACTTTGTTTGTTTAAATATTTAGTAATTGAACGTTTAATTAAGAAACCGGTTTCCTTACGTTTGTTGAAAATTTAATGCTGAGTATTTAAAAAAAAAATTTAAATCGATAACTTGTATAGGTGGCCGTGAACAGTAAATTTCATTTTCCGACCACTGTGCGGGGTTCGATTCCCGACCGATTTAGTATATCCTGGGGACGTTTTTGGGACGTCTTGGGGATGATCTGGGAACGTACTTGGGGCAGACAGAACGTTTTTGGAACATTCTGGGGACGTTTTTAAGATGACTTTAAGACAAATCATCAATGTCTCAGAAATCTTCGGGAACAAAAAATGACGTCCTAAGGACGTCTAATATACGTTCCGGTGACAAATGGGTTTGTTTTTTAGAACAAATATCCTTATTAACGTTACCCCGGTATCTGAGGTAATGATAATTTGTATATATACTCTTTTATAAATTATATTTTTATTTAATCAAGACTTTACTTAAATACACAATGATTATGGAGAAATGTTGAGTGATAATTAAAGTTTCATAATAATAAAATGTCTGGTTATATTTTTATAAACCAAAATATATGTAGAGTGTTCTGAGAAAAGGTACCTTACAGCAATTACCTTAAGACAGATTTTCTGTGGTGCGACACGAAGAAAGCTTCTTTGCGGTATAAGCCCTAAGATCACGTCACATATAAAGGTTTCCCTACATAACAGGACAAAGATCTGTTTTCAACTTGATTATGTCAGGTGTGAAATTTTTAGTTGAGACAAAATTCATATTATTTTGGGCAAGTTTCGGATTCGTTTTTTTGGACCGGAAATTTATATTATATTAGGTTAAGTTTTTGCACATTATGAATTTATTTATCTTTGCGTTGAGTACAAAAATAAATAAATATGTAATATAAATATCGTTATTTTGTCAGGTATTTTTAATTGTAATTTTCAGTTGGGATTTCTCGGGGATTATTTCAAGTAGTAAATTTTAATCTTTATAAGATTAAATTAAACTAATTTAAATAAGTTGTTATTTTTACAAGTAATATATATATACTTTCTCACCTATCTACTAATCGAATTGTAAATGGAACTATTGTTCGGTAGTACAACAACCGAATATTTTGAGGGCTTGTGTAGAACTGGTATTAATCCGTCTTTAAGTTTCACAGTATTGACATAAAAATATCACATTTACATTTTTTTCACCTGGTTCTTTTATGCTTTTGTAACCAACCATACATTTCATCATTTTTGTTGATAAACTGGAAATAGGTTATAATTGTATCACAAATTTCTTTTGAAATTATTTAAAACAGAGAGTTATCAGTAAACTTTTTGATATAGAGATATGCAAATAAATGCATGCGACTTAAACGTGTATCGTTCAGAATGCTAAACAACGCGAAGTTACTGTTTCCGGATGATAAATATAAACGATTGTCTGTTTTTGCTTTCAAACGACAATACTTATGTCTAAAAAGGAAAAAAAATTGAAATTTTGTTTGTATTAATAAAATTACTAGAACTACAAAAGTGCGCGCTTTGCGCGCCAAAGTAAGTGACACAGATCTAAAAGATGACAATGATAAAGAAATTTATGAAAAAATATTTAACGATTTATCCAATATATAAATTTTCCAATGTAAAGTCCCAAGGCATGTTTAGTACTTACGATAAAATTTAACTAAATGATGATGATGATGTGACAATAAAAAATTAAGATAAAAACTTGAAATTAAAAAATGAGTGAAGCTTCTAAAATGCGAATTGAAAAGAATATATTAACAACTGTACTATCTTTTACATTAGAAATTGATTGTATTAGTTCATTAGTAAAAAAAAATTGTCCGTATTTTTGAAGATTCGTTTAACATCTATTGCTCCTTTCATAATCCTACAAAAAATCATACAAAAGAGAAGGTATTAAGACATAAAGAAAATGGAATATCGAAATAATTGAAAGGCCATTATTCGACTCAATTAATACACTCAATGCACCCCAATATACACGATAAAGACAAGTGTCTTAAGGGTGTCTTCTTTTAAAACATAAGACATTTAGACAGTGTCTTACATTAATTTCATTTGTGTCGTGATTATTCATCATTTCAAGCTATTTGATTCGATAATCTAACGTAGCGTACGTCGGATCGTGTCGTGAGTGCACACCGTCTCAAGCTTGGCCCTTTGGTTACTGTAAATTTTTAAAGATCCTAACTCTTGCATTTACGAACAGTATAAGTCTACTGGTTGTCCCAAATTCGGACTAGTATTCTCATCACCAGACTTATAAGCTGATCTAATAAATTAAAAATTCAGTAATAGTCGTATTTAAGTGTAATCCCATAATAACCCTTACAAAAAAGAAGTACTGGATTCAGTACTGGTTTCAGTACTGGCAAGAAGTACTGGGTTCAGTACTGGGATAAGTACTGGGTTCAGTACTGGGTTCAGTATTGGAAAACCAGTACTTTTTTCGCCAAGCACACTGTTGAAAATTTGTTCACGTTGCGCACTAAGTTTCTATGGGTCCTACGGCTGCGCTGTAGTTTTTTGTTGTAAATTAAATAGGGAGGAATACATTGAATGCAAAATCACAGTTTCAATAAAATTTTTAAAAAAATTGTTATTTTGCTTAAAAAATTATATTGCGCGAAAAAAGTACTAGTTTCCCAGTACTTAACCCAGTACTGACCCCAGTACTTCTTCCCAGTACTGAATCCAGTACTACTTTTTTGTAAGGGAAGAATTTGCAAACGTGACAAGTGCGCATTTTCGGGATTAAGAACTTATTAAACTTATAAATTTTTACACACATCGTACTATAGTAAATGTTAGTAACAATAAGCATTTGTAAAAAAAAGAAATAACTCAAAACTTGTAGCATTTGATCACTCTAACTTTCAATAAATTATAATCACATACATAGCAAATCACATTTTTTATTTATTTAATAAAAAAGGCAATTGTATAAATAAATCAGTTAAAATATTCAAAGATAGACGACCCCCGTAAGATCGATAGAAAACAACGTACCCACAACAAAAATAAATATTAAATTAGCCTAGCTTCTTCCAAAAATACTAGCATTAATTAAATATTATTTCAATCTAGCCTTCGCTCAGGATGTAACATATCATTATTTTACGAAATAATAATTTGAAAAATTAAAAAACCATGTTTATAAAGTTACAAAAAACGTTCTCTTTGTTCCACCTTAAAAGTAAAACTAGTATTCGTATAGGCTTATTACTTGAACATTTTACTGTAAAAACATCTATCTTACGGGGGACTTATTTGAAGAAACAAAGACATTTATAGAAAGCGTCTTACAGTGCTATTTCAAACTGTTTCATTGGTTAATAACACAGCCACACACAAAAAATAAAGTTCCCTGGCCTGGGTATGAGACCGATATTTTCCTACGTATTTTGATGCGCTGAATCCGAATCCGACATCAGAATTGGTCCAGCGGATCTGATTTTGGACATAACCTCAAAATCAATAAAATATACTTTTTGTTCGATAGAATCTGAACCCGACCTAAAATTTATACATGCCTAGGATTAATAGAAAGCTTGATTTATGACCTTTAAAACGCTTTTTTAAAAATTGTTCTACGATGAATTTTAACGAAGATATGATGTTTTACATAAATTAATTTTTTTTCATAAGTTACTATATTCACGCATTTTTAACATTTTAAAAAATCATATGTTAAGTATGATCGTATCGTATCGTAGAACAATTTTTAAAAAAGCGTTTTAAAAGCCATAAATCAAGCTTTCTATTGGCCCTAGGCATGTATCAAAGTTAAATCGGGTTCAGATTCTAATGAACAAAAAGTGTTATTTTATTAATTTTTAGGTTAGGTCGAAAATCAGACCCGCTGGATCAATTCTGATGGCGGATTCGGATTCAGCGCATCAAAATATATAGGAAAATATCAGTCTCATACCCAGGCCAGGGAACATTATATTTTTTGTGTGGTTGTGCAATTTTAAAAGAAGATCTCTCATTGGTGTAAATTAAGACACCTAAAAACAGTGTCAGAGACAAGGTTTCTGGAGGGGGTATTACATAAGAGAGACAGAGATGGCACTATTATGTTATCTCTTCCCTCTCACACAAACATAAGGCTTTTGGGAGGGAAACACCCGTAGCTCCCCCCTCATTGGATCCGCCAATGCCTAAAAAATAACCACCTAAGTGTCTAAAATAAGACACCTGCTTTTGCAGTGTTATTGTTAAAAAAAATTAGATTTCACTGCCTATACCTAACCCTGTGGTTTTATTACAGCTTTTTTTCGATTGTTGTCAAAATATTCAAGCTTTGATACTTTTAAATTTCAAGATACATTCATCAAATTTGTTTCTAGCTCTTTACTATGAGTTATTTTGTGTCGTTAATTATAGGGATATTGTAAAAGATTTTTAAAATTCAAAATAGCGAATCCAATATGCCGGATAAACATTAAAGAATTGATCAAATTTGCTTGAAACTCGTATTCAGAGGTTTCTGGATTACAAATATGTTTTCAGATTTATTATATATTTAAAAATGGCGGATCGAATATGTCAGAAGAATTTTGAAAAATTGACCGGGTTCGCTTGAAACTCGTTACGCAGAAGTTTTTGGAGTCTTTGATAACGAATCTGTCGTAAGTTTTTGAAATGAAAAATAAAGAAACAAATAAAAAGAGGACTTTCTTGAAAATTTATCAGATTTTTAGATTTCAGAGTCGCTGGTCAAGAATTTCACATTTAATTCGCAATCAGTAAAGCACAAAAATTCTTAGATACCAATTTTCAAAAAATCTAATCAATTATTAAAAAATAGTCCATCATATTGGATCCTCCATTCTGAATTTTGAAAAATTTACTTTGAATTTGTAATCAGCGATTTGAAGAACCCTGAGATACCATTTTTAATGAAAAAAAAAAATATTTTGTTCTTTGTAACATTTGCCATATTAAATTCGCCATTTTAAATTATAAATTTTTTACACTGGATTTGTAATCAGCGACCCCAAAAACCCCTTCATACCAAGTTTCATAAATATCTAGTAAGCTTTTAAAATATCAATCACCATTTGGAACCGCCATTTTGAATTTTTAAAAAGTGACTTCATATTTGTAATCAGTGATCACAAAAACCGACCTATACCAAATTTCATAAATGACGAGTAATTTTTTAAAATATTGTCCGCCATATTGGAAACATCATTTTGAATTTTGAAACAGTGACTTCATGTTCTCAATCAGCGACCCCGAAAAACTCTCCTGTATATAGTTTTATAAATATCCAGTAATTTTTTAAAAATATTGACCGCCATTTTGGAACCACCATTTTGAATTTTAAAAAACTGACATCAGATGCGTAATCAGCGACAACAAAAACCCCCCATGCCAAGTGTCTTTGAAAGCAAACGAAGGTTTAATATTTTCGCCACTTTTAATTGCCTTCTAAACCACTGTGACTTTATTTACATCCATGGCTGAATATTATGAAAACTGCAATTTTCAAAGGATTCTCATTATAAATTTGAAATTATTAGTAGATGTCACCATGAGCTGAGTGACCAACAATTGAAGGAAAAGGAAGACGAAATCAAGCACTACTCCACTCTTAATTTGTAAACAAAATTTAAATTAACATTACAGACAATAAAATCAAGTTAATCATAAAAATATGTAAAAATCGAAATTTCAACATTTTTACTGAAATGATTGTAACTTTGACATTTTCTAACCGAATTTATTAAATAACCTCTCATTTTCATCGTTTTAGATCAGACATCAAGTGTCAATAATAATGAATAGGGTTTTAAAAAATTTTATTTTTGCGCAATAAATAATAGAATACAGCCTTTATTCCAAATTTTTGTAAAATTTTTGATATAATCATGAATAGCTTTTAAAGCGATGATTGGATTGAAAAATATTGTATTGATGGTAGACTGGAAATTTAATTACCTTTAATTTGTAAAAAAGAAAATTAAAATCCGTTTATTGGAACCAAAGATATTTACATTTTAGTAAAGAACAATTTTTTCGTAACGAAGAATAAAAAAATCAAGAATATCTTAGAAACTGTTCTACTTTCTTAATTTTGGGTTTCATTTTCGGATTCAGCGGATCATTTTACATAGAAAATGGGAGTGAAATGTTGTGGATCAAAAAATTTTGGAAAATTTGTAAACTAGTGTAATCAGCGTGTAACGATCGACTTCGGTACTTATTATTATATCTATTGTTTTTTCTTCAATTGTTATAACTATAGTAAAGTTGATTTCTATTTCAATATGTACTTAATTTAAATTTTATAACAAAAATCAAAGGATTATAGAGAATGTTATATTTTTTCAAAGTATTGTTTGGATTGGAAGAATAAATCTTTGTTTTTGACCTACATCCTTTGATTTTTGTTTCTTTTTATGGAAAGACTTTTAAATTAAAGATTGGACAATATGCGTATTGTAAAATACATTGATTGTAAAGTACATTGATTAAATGAGTTGTTTTTTAATATGGTTTTGTACAATGGGTCTTCAAGATTAAATATCTTAACGGGAGATTCTTTAACAATATTCTTTATTATTCAATAATATATTACGTATTCTTCATAACATATATATTTTGTCAGTAATTGTGACGAACTCTGAAGAAAGGGACCTTAGAGGCAAATCGGTAATTTTACAGGAGAGCGAAAAGAAGAGACGAGCGCGCATGGTGTTCTATGCAAATCGATGATGTTTAAATTGTCATAACTTGAAAAATAATTAATAAAAACATTTTCTGACTTCAAATAATGAAAAAGGAACTTTTATTGAAGTTAAATCAACCATAAACCGAAAATCGATTTTTTGCCTCTAAGGTCCCTTTCTTCAGAGCGCGTCACAATTACATGATTTCGGGTAAACGTTATTTAATTTAAACGAGTTAAAATGACAACCTAATTGCCTAATTAATTTTCACCTGTAAAATGAGTATTTCAGACATTATGTAATATGTATGTTTTCAATGTCATTTAGCAATATTTCAAGTAGTATTAAATGTTAGTTACTCGGAACTGAAAAAGAGGAAATGAAATCTTCTTTGTAAGAAGATGTACACTTTAGACTTATTGCCTTATAGGCTATACCATGTTCTTCGATGGGCTCATTAGCTCTATGAACTTTGTATTTTAATAAATAAATAAACAAACATGATTTATACTTGTTGTTGTAAGTAAGATTTCAATGGATTGTGAGAGTATAAAAAGACACTTCCAGATGAAATCGAGGTCTTTTTGGATCTGGCCGTTTGGAAGTGGGCTTTCTGTTGAGACCTCCAAGACTAAGAGGTCCTTTTGTGAGATAACGAAGTTTTGACCAAAGTATTTGGTCCAGTAGTTTGTTGTGATGAAGAATCTTGTCGTCAGATATTGAGTTTAGAGTTTGTTTATTAAACAAGTATATTATATTACTATTTGTGAATGAGTTTAATTTCTGTATTTTATTAAATGAGAATGATTATTAAGAAATAATTATTGAAATAAAGAACAGAAATGAATGTTGTAAATGTTATAGAAATGATTATATAGATTATCCTAAATAGAAAATTAAAAGAATATTGTTTGTGTTTACTTCAAATAATCCTTCTAGGAAGTAATCCTATTTCCTGCTATTTGAATTGCCTTGTTTTAGAATACAATATTTGATTTATTCAATAATAGTAAATTTGAGAAAAATCTACTACCTTTATAATTTTTATTGTCCTAAGGGCAATGTTAGTTAGAGCGGTTAAAGTGATTTGTTTTCAGATATACTTTATTATTGATTTATAAAGAGTTTATTAAGCTAAAACATCAATTCAATATTGATACAGTTAAATTCTCATTAATTTAATAATTTGTCTTTAATACAGCGACCTCAAAACCCCTGAGTAGAAAGTTTTAAGCGAATACAATTAATTTTTAAAAAGCATGTCTGCCATATGAGAGATTCCTTATAAAGTGCACTGAGAAAATAAACCTTTAGCCAATTTCTAGGTTGAGGGACTCTGAACAAAACACACAAGATACCGGCGATCACAAACAAACTTCAAGGTTAACAGTAGCATTTAATCTGCTAATAATCGAGCTAATAATAAACAAAGAGATTTGCAGGTGCTATATCAACAACCTCTCTCTGCTAAATTTAATTAATAAATGCACTGAGAAAAATCTGTTGCGATTATTGCTTGAAATCATTTTTGCATTTTTTCCATAATTCTATTGATGCTATATTTCTAACAGAACGTATAGTTATTGCTCGGACTTGGCCTGAAAACTAGGCGGAGCGGCCTAATAATTAGGTGGATTCTTGCAATTTTTGTATAGTTAGTGTCTATGCTATATTCATATCATTTGCTCATGCGATAATCGCAACAGATTTTTCTCAGTGTGGTTATGTTTAGTTAACTTATTTTCTCAGTGTGATCAAGGTAAAAAAAATTGTTTCCCAATTATGCTTAAATTCGAAGTATTTATGGTGCATATTGTAGATGGTAATTTTTGGAAATATTTTTTTTGTCCAATATTTTCCGAATGGGAGGGGGGAATTTTTTTGAGTTTTACGGTACAACGCAAATTTCAGTATTTTTTTTCTAGTTAACAATTAGATAAAAAAATTTTGCTACTATCAGTTTCGATAGAGTTTTTCATGGCCTTTCAATTGATGATATGTATTTAAAAAAAAAATTTTCTTTTGACCAAAAAAAATGAAAGTCAAAAGTAAATTTGAGTTTTTTTCGGTGAAGGACACGATTTTTTTATTTTTTTAATCGAAAGCTGAGGTTTGAAAATTAGAGTTTTAGATCGCTGATGCCTCTAGGTCGCGTTGAGTCTGCAGCGCTCCGCTCTAAAACTCTAATTTTCATGGTTTAAACATTCAAGGCCTAACTTTTCATTTACATACCCTTATAGGAAAAACCTCAGCTTTCGATTAAAAAAAAAAAAAAAATCGTGTTCTTCACAAAAAAAAAACTCAAATTTATTTTTGACTTTCATTTTTTTTGGTCAAAAAAATTTTTTTTCTTTAATACATATCATCAATCGAAAGGCCATGAAAAACTCTATCGAAACTGATAGTAGCAAAATTTTTTTATCTAATTGTTAACTAGAAAAAATCGTGCAAGTACGAGTTACACTCGTACCAAGTCGAAGGGTTCCGTACCAGTCTAATTTTTTTCAACTATATGAGCCAGAGATTAAAAATTTTCCACCAGGAAACCATTTTTAAAAATATTTTTTATTATTCACTAAATAAAACTTTATTGGTACAAATTTTTAGCACTATAAGCCAAAAATTTTGCAGCTGAAGGGTCAGGGCCGCTTTTAGGGTTTCGTGGTTCGGGACCGAAACCCTTATAGAGTAAGACGCTGAAGTGCGCAACGAACGACTTAATGAAACGCATACAACACGAGACTTAACGAGCATTGACAATGTATTTTCTAATATAGAATCTGTCGAAGTGGGTACAATAGATACCTTTTTTAGTCACCACAAATAACTATGGGTGAGATTAAAATCAATAGACTTCCAAACCTTATAGTAAAAATAAAAACGTGTCAATATTAATCATATGAGAATAAATAATCTTTCAAATCCATAAATCTAAAAAATAGAACTATAGTAGTAAAGCTAAACGATAAAGGATATAATATTTGTCAAACCAAAAAAACGTAAAAATGAACCGAACGCAAATAGATTGATGAGACAGGATAAACATTGCGATTGAATTAAAATTATCATAAAATTATAGTAAAAATTAAGTAACTATTATAATTAAAAAATATGTTATTTTTTTTTATACTAACCTGTAAATGAAAGTAAATAAACATTATAAATTATATATAATTTTCTTATTATTTATGTTTTTTTTTTATAAAATAATAAAATGGATTGAAATTTTTTTTTTAATTATTTATTTTTAACGATTTATTTTAATTATTTATTAGAAATTTATTATTTGGATTATTTGAATAATAATTTGTGACGCGTTCTGAAGAAAGGGACCTAAGAAGGAAATTGGTTATTTTACAGGAGAGCGAAAACAAAAGTCGAGCGCGCATGGGAATCTGTACAAATCGAGAGATTTAAATTGTTATAACTTAAAAAATATCCAATAAAAGCCTTTTCTGACTTCAGATAAGAAAAAAAAACCTTTAATAAAATTAAAACAACCGAAAAACGATTTTTGGCTTCTTAGGTCCCTTTCTTCAGAACGCGTCACATTTAAATAATGATAAATTAAAATAATTTTTTTTATTTTTAAAGAAATTGAAGTATAAACTTAATGATTTTTATAAGATTAAAAATTTCCAATTAAATAGACTAAGCTTTTTTATATAATTTTGAATTTTAAAGCCAAAAAAATTTTGTTTTTTAATCTTTTTTAAATTTTTTAACTTTTAAAGGAATTTAAACATAAACATAAACATTTTGTACAAAAAAATAATCTGAAACTATAAAATATTGTAGCTGTTTAGAAGAAAAAAAATTTTTTTTCGTAAAATTTCAGTTTTTTGGAAAAAATGTTATGATAATAAATTTAAACCACAATTTTTATGGTTTTAGAAAAAATTCTGCATAAAATTACACATTTTTAACCAATTCCCAACCTTTCAGGATAAATACGCTGAGCTCTAGCATAGGGTTTTTTGTCATTTTTCAACTTTTCATTAATAACTTTTGAAAATTAAGTCCAGCAACGTTCGCTATATTTTTCCTGTAATCTACACGTAAAAATACCAAGGTATACCAAATTTCAAACGTCAAATGGTTTGGAAGATAAGGGGGACACGTTTTTTTTTAAAAAAAAGTTTTTCCTTGACAACGCTATGACCATCACCTCCAATCATGTTCTCTATATTTTTCCTGAACTCTACACGTGAAAATACATAAGTGTACCAAATTTTAATTCTCTATCTCAAATAGTTTGGCCGCTAGGGGGGGGGGGGGGGGTAATGGTTTTGGGCGACGGACAAACGAGTGAAAACATAAGGGTTCCGTTTGGACACTTTGTGTACGGAACCCTAAATTAATACTGAAATTTGCGTTGTACCGTAAAACCCAAAGAAATTCCCCCCCCCCCTCCCACTAGGAAAATATTGGAAAAAAATATTTCCAAAAATTACCACATATCTGCACCATAAATACCTGGAATTTAAGCATAATTGGCAAATAATTTTTTTTACCTTGATCACTTCATATGGAATCTCTCATATATAAGACCCGCATTCTGAATTGTAAAAATCTTACTTTAGACTTGTTATCATCGACCACGAAAAACTTCAAAGAAAAAAATCCATGCAAATCCTTTTGATTTTTAAAAAACTAACCCGCAATTTTAACTCAGTTATTTTGAATTTAATTCATAAAAATTGAAAATTAACTAAACATATTAAATTAAAACACTAAAATAAATTAATCACTGTGTAACAAAAAAAAAGTTGCCTGCACTTTTATAGAGACCTAGTACAAGTTGTAGGTCTTGTAAAACTATAAAAAATGGTATATGTGACTATTTCTGGTGAAAGGGACCTAACGCAACAATAACATAAAGCTCAGTATTCCATGCGCAGTACACGACAAGTGAGTCTAATGTATTTGCTGCGTAAGGTCCCTTTCACCAGAAATCGTCACATATGAGAAATTTCCCAAACACCCCCAAAATTTCATTTTAGGGTCAAAAAACAGTTTTATGTGAATTTATGTGAAGAATTACTCGTAACTTCCTTAATTTTTAACGGATTTTCAAAATTTTTTTTTGTTTAAAAAGGGAAAAGCATATCTTTTTTACTGTGGATTGCTTGTTTACTCTAAATAAAAATTGACGAGACCGCACTTGAAAATAATTGTGATTTTTCGATTTTTACCCATTTTTTTTAATTTAACGAGATTTTTAGAATGCTATTTTACCTTAACGATTTTTTTAAAATAATTTCTTGAAAGTACATTTAATTCCGTATAAAATGAGCATTTTTTGAAAAAGTTTAAATAAAAATTGACGGAGTTACGTGAATTTTAAGATTTTAGAAAATTTTCACTAAATTTGCAAATACTTCAAATTTGATGGGGAATTTTCATCAAGGCGCTTTTTAATTTTTTTTCATTAAATTCAATTGATTAACTCGAAAAGCAAGTATCTCACACTGACTTTTTGATAGATTTAATATTGCGTGTCGTTCCCTTGTTCTTGATGCAGAGGGAAGATATTCATCAATTTCATAATTATCATCTTCACTATCATCATCTTTAGAATTATCATCTTCAACATCATTTGTTTCATGACAATCAACGAGCTGAACCTTCTGTGACTCACGAATTGCAATTGAATTTTCCACCTCATTCAGGATTTTTGGTTTCGTTACTTTTAAAATCAGCATACTTTATGTTTTTTCGTGTTTAGTACTGATGACAGATTACATTTGTTGTTCGGAAATAGCATTTCTTTGGCCTATGATAAGGTTGATGATACCATATCATTGGAGAAGATAGTGAAATTCGAACTTTCTGGGCACTTTTCGATTTCCATTTTTTGAATTTTGAAGATCATTCAACACATGCGAATTCTAGTTCATACCAGCGATCACAGGTGGTATAATTAGGTTTAAAAAAATTGTTGTAGCCATCAAAAAATCACATATGAAACAAAACTTATTTCTATTGTTACACATATAATCTTAAAGAAAGAATGAGCACTGAAACTGTTTTTTTCCAACATGCTGTTGAAGTGTGCTGAAAGACAAACTGTAACAAATACAATGTATTTGATGAGTCTTCCTTATTTTTTCCTTTTTACTTTTTTGTAACGATACTAACAATTTTTTCTCAAATATCGTTGCAAATAAATCAGACGAAAAAGGAAAGAATAACGATAAGTCCTTAAAGGGCTAAAACAATTTTTTTTTAAACTTAATTATATCACCTCTGATCGCTGATATGAACCACAATTTGCGTGAGCGTTGTTTGTTCTTTAAAATTTATGAAATGGAAATTCAAGATGATCAGAGTATTTGAATTTCATTATTTTCTCCAATAATATGGCATTATCATCCTTACAAACAACCAAAACATTGCCACTTTTGCATTGAATAAACCTAATAGAGCATATATTTCACTTGGATCAAGATCAAGGGAACGACACGCAACATTAAATATAAATATACAAAAAATATTAAATCTATTAAAAATGCAGTGTGAGATACTTGCTTTTCAAGTTAATCAATTGAATTTAATGAAAAAAAATTAAAAAGCGCCTTGTTGAAAAATCCCCATCAAATTTGAAGTATTTGCAAATTTAGTGAAAATTTTCTAAAATCTTAAAATTCACGTAACTCTGTCAATTTTTATTTAAACTTTTTCAGAAAATGCTCATTTTACACGGAATTAAGTGACCTTTCAAGAAATTATTATAAAAAAATCGTTTAAGTAAAATAGCATTCTAAAAACCTCGTCAAATTAAAAAAAAATGGGAAAAAATCGAAGAATCGCAATTATTTTCAAGTGCGGTCTCGTCAATTTTTATTTAGAGTAAACAAGCAATCCACAGTTAAAAAAGTATGCTTTTCCCCTTTCAAACAAAAAAAAAAAAATTTGAAAATCCGTTAAAAATTGAGGAAGTTATGAGTAATTCTTCACATAAATTCACAAAAAACGGTTTTTTGACCCTAAAATGAAATTTTGGGGGTGTTTGGGAAATTTCTCATATACCATTTTTCATAGTTTTACTAGACCTACAACTTGTACTAGGTCTCTATAAAAGTGCAGGCAACTTTTTTTTTGTTACACAGTGTATAATTAAACCATCAAACATTGAATCAGAAGACTATTTACAGTCTACAAACAAAGTAGGTTAAGAAAATTTTTCATTATAAAAATAAAACGAACACTTAAAATATTGTAAAATTTATGAAAATAAATATCAACATCTCCGACCAGGCCACCAAATCAGTTTCTACAAACTTGAGTTTGAGTAGAAACTTACTCCAGCATAATTTTCGTGGTTTTATGAGAGCACCGGATATTGGCAACAAGGCTTCCGGATTAGGCACACAACACATGTTAACCGGCGATCCATCGTAGGAAAGTCCTGGCATATAAAATGCATGATATTCCGGTTTCGCAACAATGTTAGGGCGTGAAACCGATCGTTCGTTGTTGGATTTGTTTACTATCTGTCAAATTGGAAGGCGGTTATTTTGAACCAGTTGCATTCAGGCGTACCCACACCGTTAAACCAAGGTTCGGCAGCAAGCACGGCTGTGACTTACGCCAAGTAGCGTTCGATACGTCGAGTAGCGGTCTTTACGCGGCATATATTTTGTAATTAGCGACGCTGGTGTCGCCGCACCTGTGAAAATTGACGAGGTGACATTAGTCACCTCATTTACTGTTTGATGTTGTTTATAGATTGACCGGTACTTAACGGTGTGTTAAAGAAATAATTAAGATCTACAAAAATATGTGCTCGAGGGGTGTAATTCGGGGCCGACTGTCCATAACAGGTGCGTGCCTCGAAACTAAATGTTTTGCGAGTGTCGGAGTCGATTCTCCATAACTCAGAAATTGTTGTATGTTGACGAAACTCAGTGCCCTGGCTGATTTATAATGTGGAAATCGTCGGATTGATATTAATAATAAAAGCCGTAAGTTCTAATTGTTCTATTTTTTTCTTTATTTAAAAATTGTTAAGTGCTGTTCCTTACCACCCCACTCTTCGTGGCTAGCGGGCAAATACTTTAAGTAATATCAATAAGTTTTTTTTTCAAATTTGTAATATACTAGTGCAAATTAAAAGATAACTTGGTGCCTCACGCCCAAGAATTATTTTTTGTTACCTAAATTAAATATAATTGTTTCTATGAAAAATAATTAAAATTATAAAAATGAAAATTAAAGTAAACTCAAAATTAAGTAAAAATAAGTTACAGTACATTTTTTTCATGCAGTCTTGGACATAAACACACCCTTTGCTCTAAAGGTGCATGTCACCAACCCATTTGAAATAAAACTCATTTGGTATAAATTTTACATTATAAATTATGCCAAATGAGATTTAAGCTAAATGGGTTTTATGTAAAATGATGCACTTTTTTATTTCTGCTTAGAACCTGCTACGAGAGATTTCAGATTTCGGGGGTTCAGGATGTCGTGGAGAAGTAGTGTAAGGTGTATTTTAAATCACTCAGACTTCGCGAAGTCTGACTGTTAACGCTAGTAGAAACATCGATGTTATGGCATCTTTCTCTCTCCTCCCTTTCTCTGCGCTTCGAGAACTCTCAGACCAAATTTTTATCTATAAACCTTCTTCTGACAAGATCTTCTAAATAATAGTTTAATTATAATAGGGGAGTGGGCCACAAGATGGACAGGGCCCCAAGATGGACATTTCGTAACAAATTTTGGTTTAAGGTGACAGCGCCTTATGCTTTTTGTCATTTTTGTTGTTTATATAGACGAAGATCTTGATGCACATTTGAAGAAAAAAAAACCAGTTTGTTTTTCTTCTACACATATCACGTGATTTTGGTAAAAGTAAATTTGTAAAGTTATTTAAATTTGTGATATAGAATTAATACTTAACGTTATAATATTATTTATTTATCGTATAATAATATTCTAAAATGATGTTACTAATATTCTGTTTGTAAACAAATTTTTACTGGGGAATAAAAAATGGTGTCATGTATACAATTAAAATTTTTGTGTAAAAAATGGTCCACACAATCTTTGTGTTAAGTTTAACATAAAGATTAGGTTAATTTAAAAAGAAGTTTGTTATGTTAGTTTAACACAAAAGTAACACAAATTTTTAGTGTACCGTTTGGGACATTTAATTTGTGTTAAATTTACACAAAATTTTTATACCCTAAGATAGACAGGCCTCAAATCTCAATGTATTTATTTTCATATTTTCAATATTACACTTTTTTCAATAATTTTTTGAGCCATCTAATTAAAATTTTTTATTTTTTCCATAAAATGTGATGTTATTGTTAGAGAATTTAATATATCGATGTTTTTCGTTATCTTATTACTTTTTACTGTTAAGCTATTAAATTGAAGTTTTTGGAAATATTATTTCTTGATAAATACAGCAGTAAAATGATTAAAAATTAGTTTAATAATATAAACTTCTATTTTGCACTATTGTGTGTAACATATTATTAAATTTTTAAAATGGATGAATGGTAAAAATTGTATTTTATTTGAATGAAGAAATTTATTAGCATTATACGTATTTTCTCACACAGCATTTAATCATGTAATTACAGTTCGATTTATACTTTTTGTCTTTTATTCCGAACATGACTAGTTCTAAATAACACATATTACATAAATGCACTGCACAATTGGTATTTACAAAATTGCCCTCTACAAACAAGTTGGTTCTTAGATGAATATAAATAATGGATTAATTGCTTTATCTTATACAATTGCGCAGTTTTTACCATCACAAATGCCTTGCCAATAAAAAATTAAATTCACTTCACTATAAGATTAATTCAAATAAAGAATATTTTTAAATAAATAAACATTTTATTTTTATTGTTGTCTTTTAACTATTGCACTAAAAGTTTCTTAAAAAATGTTTACTATGTTTTTAAAAATGCAGTTGAATATTTGTTATTGTATCACGTTTTGAAGTCTTTCATTCTTACATTTTTTTTGCTTTCTAAAGTCGAAATTTAGTTTGAAAAAATGAAGTAACAGCGTTAAATTAACATATAAATACAGAATTAATGATAAATTCTGATAATAAAAAGACATTGTTTTCTAAAATAAAACAAAATTAATATATAAATTTTAAATATTAAATCATGAAATTATTTTTATTAAAATATTTAAGTTTATAATCAATCTTTTACTTTAAATCAGCTAAATTTTTCTGCTCCAGATCAAGAAAAAAATAAATATAAGTTAAATCTAAAAATTTTTTAGAAACATTTTTTCAATCTTTTTTTTCCTGGTATAATAATGTATAATATAGCATCCTAGCTGAAAAAATATTTACAAAATTAAAAATATTATTTGGTTATATTTATTCTATGTTTTATTGGTTACAGTAATTTTATTTTTTCAGTTAACAAGCCTACTTAATTGTCAACTTGTTATAATTGAAATAAATAATCCCAACAAATGAAAATAACAGTAACCAATTAATAATAATTTTAACATTCAAATTATAAATTTGCACTTATTAATCAGCGTCATGATGGTTATTTGCCTGCGACAGTCAGGATCTACCAGAAATTAACAATAATGATATGATAACGCTTTTTAAACTAAACTTTGACTAAAATACTGTGGAAAATGAAAGATCAGATAAGCAGCAAAATTTTTGAGCCCAAAATCATTCAGCAGTTTATCTACCTCAGTCCAACCAACATTTTTTTTTATATCGCACTACAAACTTTTTAGCCTGAACTCTTATTGACAGATTTGTCAAAAAAAAAAAAAAACGTAAGTAATATAATTTTATTCTTGTCAGATTAGAAATCAAAAACTGAATAAAAAAACAATTTTTATCTAGTCACAATATAGCGACGTTTCGTCTGCCAAGTTTGCTGACCTCTTCAGAATATAATTTATTTAAAAAAACATTTTGTTATTACACCAACAATCAAAGTTCACAACATTTAAAATTAATTGACAAATAAATAAATAAATAAAAGTTAAGTTTTTTAAAATTTTTGACTTTAAAGAAGTCAAAGTAAGCAATATTAGGTAGTGGAAGATTCTTAATTATGTCAATTTTCCATATTTAAAGAAAACATCGACTGGCCTATTTTCGAAACTTTTTCAAAAAATACATATATATGTATTTCATATATAGTAGTTCATATATAGATATATAGTATATTCAAAATGCAAAAGTTTCAATACTTTTAGGTTTTTTTTAGTTTAGAACAATGTTTTTACTGAAATTCACATTTTGTCAAAAAATTTTTAATAATAATTTTATTAGAACAAGAGTTTGGTATTCTCAAGTTTATTTTCGTTGAGTGAGATTAGTTCCTCAAATTTCAGTGTGTGTTTAACAGCCGTTTTTGTTTAAATTGAACTTCAAAACTGTATTTAGATCGACTACTATTACTAAATATTTACGTAAAAATATTAAAAATTACGTTAGTAATTTCCAGGTTATCTAATCTTTCACTTTGAACCGAATGAAAACTTTTGTTTTTCTTATATCTGTTATATTTAAGCTAAATTGATTGCAACACATATGTATAAATAATTTGTAAAGATTTGTAAAGAAAATTAATGAATTGTTTCCATTTATAGCATTAACTTTTGAAAGAGACTGTTGCGGGCAAAGTATCTTAATTGCATTTAAATTTCTCAAGCATCCATTCTTAGTTCTTCTTATGATACTATACTAATAATAGAATATTTTTGTTTATGTTAAAAATTTTCTTTGAACCACGAGGTGGCGCAATCCTCCACTTTTGTATAATATTAAATAATTTCCTCACGTTAAATTTAATTGTTTTTATTGCTAGTAAGAGTGACGTCAAGTGGTTCGTCGATAGATTGAGGAGACGGGCTAAGATCTGGTTGAGTGGTCGTGGATAGATGATGAAAGAGAGATATTATTGGAGGGTGCCGTGGAGGATGAGGTCCTTTAATCGTTAGGTCCATCTCAGATTCTTGCGGTCTTTCTCTCATGATTAGTCCGGGTGTATTACTTTCGGAAGGACTACTAGAAGACCTTGGTGGAGAACCACATCCACATTTAACTCTTTCTGGAGACTTGTCACAGGACATTGCGTAACTGTAAATGTTATTATTTCTTTAATATTATCTGAAAATCAATGTAATTATACGCATGTGATTAAAACATCATTTGACGTTTTGCAAATTTTAGTAGGTTAAACTGAACATTTCTTGTTACAAGGAATTAATTGACTTTCAAACAAATATCTCTTTCTATCTCATTTAATAATCCCCTATACTAAAACTTTGTCTCCTCTTGCGAGTTCGAAAAAGACAAACCATGAAGTAGTATAAGGAGGCCCCACTGCTATGTCTATAATCTTAAAAAAGTAGAAGCTGGTTTCGTTGTTTCTTTTACAATTAGCGAAAGTAGAGAACCTAGTGGAAAAGCTTAGAACTAACAGCCACACAATGTCGTCTTTGTCTATATGCAATCATCACTAACACACGTAAAATTCTTTTTGCAAATGGCTGCCTACAAACAGCTGAGTGATCACGTGGGTCACGAGACTAGCTTAGCAGACGAAAATCCATTGTAGCAGACGAAATTTCAAAGTTCCAAATTTTCTCGCTTGGTTCTCAACTTTCGCTAATTTGTAAGAGAAACGGGGAAATCGGCTTCAACTTTTCAAGAGAGTGGGGTCTTCTTTTACTAGGTACTTTATAGCCAACACCTTTGTCAGCGTTTATCTATTTTCAACTCGCCACCTTGGAGAGAAAATTTTTATAAACCTCCACTGACCGTCGTGCCGCGTGCAGAAACTCAGATTTGTTCTGACAGCACCGGATGTTCCAGCAATATTGTCAATGTTGAGACAAAGGTTCCGAACATTTTTGCAATATAACCCTCATAACAAAAGGATATCAACTTATAATAATTGATTTCGGACGATGTTGTAGGTTATTCTGAAAATTTTCTCAGAACATTCTGGAATATCCTTAGGATATCCATTGAATATTAAAATTTCCGCTCTCTCGGATATCCTGGGAACGATATTTTCTGGAAATTTGAAATTCGAAATGAACATCCTGAACTTATCCCGAGCATGTTTTGTGGAATCTTGCTCTGCTTAAAATTTCGGAAAAATTTGTTCGAATAAATCCGAAATCGGACCAAAAAAATCTCTAATTTGTCCGAAGAAATTCGAAATACAAATTTTCGAGCAAAGACAAAACGGAAATTTGTATGGTACAATCTGAGAACAGTCCGTCGAACAATTAAAGTCTGGAGTTTGTTCGCAATAATTAGAAGTTAGTTTGAAGTCAAAATCATAGCTAAGAAAAAACGAAAATTTGTACTCTGTAATCTAAAAATAATCCGGCAGTAAATAATAATCCAAAATTTGTCCGAATTAATCAGAATCAGTCCTAAGTAAAAGTTATATGTGATGCTCCGCGAGAGAAGGGATCTATCTCTGAGAGAGCAAACTTTAAAGAATGGACGGGCAAAGAGGAGGAAGAAAAATCGAGACGCTTAACATGCCCATGTTTAAAGCTTCATAACAAAAAAAAAACAATTGCAGGAATCAAATTTTGATTTTTGAAACTCAAAAAGCAACTCAAAAACTATCAATTACCATGAAAAAATCTAATTAATTAATTGTAAATTTCACGGGACGGTCGTTCAAAGAAAAATCAAAAAATGCGATATACTTATTATGTCTTTAGGTTTGAAGCATTATAACAAAAAGTGTAATTACAAAAAAGAATTTTTGAAACATGGAACTGAAAGAACAACTCAAAAATTATCTTTTAGCATAAAAAAATGAAAATTGATTTTTTCGGCGATAGGTCCCTTCTTTCGCGGAGCGTCACATATATATAAGTAAAGAAGGAAATTTGTCTTGTGGGATCCTAAAGTAGTCAATGAGTAAACATTAATTCTTAATTTGTCCGAAATTATCTGTCAGACTATTTTTGGATTCCATCGGACAAATTTCCGTTTTTTCTTTCATATGATTTTTACGTCCGATTGATTTTGGATTACCCCGGAACAAAAAAAAAAAAATAATAATCTCGAGGGCAAAGACTGACACATGCTAAGGTTTCTTCGTTGTGATGTATCTAAAGACCTCCGAATAGCCCGACCTCGAGATTAGCTCTTGATTTCATTTTACAGGGTTGGTGGGGGGTTGACGTTATAAAAATTAATTTGTATACATTTCCGGGCTAAAACTGAATTTTTGCTTCTTCTCACCCTTGATTTAAAATCAGTAGCTCAAAGTACATTAAAATTGACTATATTAAAAAATTAAGAGTGGCAGATCCAACATGGCGGGTCGAAAATGGTGGATGTTTTTCAAAATAGTTTGGATTTGCTTGAAATTCGTTATTAGGGGTTTTTTGGGGTCGCTTAAAGGGAATCTGATGTCAGATTTTAAAAATTTTAAATGGCGGATCCAATATGGAGGACTATTTCAAATTTTTTTTCGGTTTTTCAAAAACTTATAACTTGCATGGCACTTCCCAAATCATCAACAAAATATGGTCAATTTACCCAAAATTATGACAGTTTCTCGGAAATATTTTTTTCATTGTGGAATTGAAAAGTATCGATTCGGAATGGAATTACAAGATTCAAAAGAATTTAACTTTAGCTTCGAAATGTAACAGATTAATTAGGAATGATTCGGAAGAATACTTATCAAATTAAACTGATTGAACATAAATCCGTAACTTTCGCCATTAGAATATACTACTTGACTATCTCGTGACCAATTTCGAGCGCAGTGTCTGTTTCTGCACGCGGCGGCTCAAAGTAAATCTTAATTGTTTCTTTAAAAAAAAATGATTGCTACTTTGATAATAATATATTATATTAAAATTATTATATACACCCATGAGGGTTTTTGATCAATTTTAAAAAGTATATAAAAATGATTGTACCCATGAGGTGGAGGTAGAATTCGATAGTCTCGACAGGCTGGCACAGTTATAGGTCCATTTTCGGTTAGTTTCTCAGTAGCTGTGGGCGGCGAAATTTGTGATGTCATTATAGGCGATGGGGGTGGTGGGGACGTGTCAGGACGATCCACCCCCGGAGGCGGAGGCCTCAGAAGAAGTGGCGCAGCACTTCCTAACCCCAAACATCGCATCCTCCATGCGTCCTGCAATAATTGTAAACGTGCTTGCTTCCTCCATTTTGCTCTTCTGTTCTGAAACCAAACCTTTAACAACACTGTTTTATACACATTTATTTATTCTTTAATCTCAATAATAAATTCGTTAAAATGATGCGATGATTTGATTGTGAAAAAAATTTTATTACCTGTACTCGGGCTTCTGAAAGAGAGATTCGAAGTGCTACTTCCTCTCGCAGAAATACGTCAGGATAATGAGTCTTTTGAAAGAGGGATTCTAACTCTTGCAATTGTTGTGGTGTAAAAGTTGTCCGATTGCGTCTCTGGATCAATTACATAAAATTTTCTCGTAAATTATTTATTCATTAATGTTGTAAAGTACAAAATATAAATTTACTTGGCAAAATATTTTATAGCTGGGAATGAATTTTTGATCCTGAAGTGTTTTTCCTATGAAGCATTAAGAAAAAAAATGTTGGATCAATTAATTAAATTTGAAGAATTTAAATTTAATTTGCAATTCTCCCCATATATGCAGACAAAATCTGTAGCGCATGTTGCTATTAATATCTAGCATAATAGAGTCTTTTAGTTATTGTTAAACAAATTTTTCTGTAAGTACTACAGATTAATTACTGCTCTAAAAGTTTAAAGCAACTTGAAAACAAACTTAAAATATGAATTTTAAAATTAAAATTAACGGATTCGATATGCAAACGAAGTTAGAAAAAAGTATTGAATTGTCATATAAGGGTATATTTAAGTACTTTTAGGGTTGCTCGTTGCACATTTTAAATCATAATTATAAAATTTAAAACGAAAGATTCAATATAGTGGAAGAATAAAGAAACAAATTATTGGATTTTCATATAACTTTAATCCTTCATTTCAATTTCGGAATTAAAGTCATTTATTAAAAAAGAATCTAGATATTAAAATATCGATTTTGAAAGAAATGAAAAAGTGTAAAATTATATTATTTACAAACAGTGGTCTGAAAACGTTTTAACGTGGGGTTAAAAAAATGTATGTATTTATTTTCCGGATTTTTTAGTTCTTGGCAATAAAAAAATTTTAGAAACCCTTCGTTCCAACACTTTTTTATTTTATTTCAGAAGGTTTCAAACCAATTATTTTTTGAAGCCTAGTGAAACTATTAATATACCATAAAACGTTAATTAAAGAAATTATTGAAAATTCACTATTTGATGAAAAGTTTTTTTAAAAAAATTGTTTATAAATTTTTTGCTGATGACATCTTTTATTTATATTGTCTTATGCTTTTCTAGTTACTGAGAAATAAGAAATGTTAAATGTTTTTTCTACAAATTCATCTAGTTTTCTAGAAGATATTGCATTTTAAAAGTTGTGGAAAGACAATTTTAATCCCTCCCCAAATCTATACTTTTAGAGGAGGTTTGAAAAATCTGCTACAATTTCTTTATTAAAATAAATTATTATTTATTAATCATTTATTTATTCGATCTAATCTAGATTTAGGTTTATTAATCTAATGATTTGTTTATTTTAATAAATTAATATCGGTAAACAAAGAAACAACTTTAATTTTTTAGGTATTATGTGGTTTGATACTAACAGCAGGAGTCGCACAACTAATTTTTGTCAGGGCCGGCGCGAACTGTGTGGATGGTGTGGAGTACTCCACACCCCAAAATATTCGGGGTGTGGAATTCCACACCCCGAATCGTCCAAAGTACTTACAAGTATTTGTTAATATTTTGGTCTCACCTCCCCCCTCCCCAATCTTTTTGACAATTCCACACCCCGAAAAAATTTGTTCCGCCGGCCCTGATTTTTGTAATTAAGAAGGAAAGTCAAATATAAATCAAATAAAATTATCAATGTGGTAAATCAACAAATCTGAATTTGTGAAAAATGGGTTACTAATTAAAATCTGCGAGTAAAATTTCAATATATTTAGTCAAAATAAACTAAAAACAAGTAGTAATTGTTTTGACTAAAAGTTTGATTAGTCAAAATTGAATTGTCAAAATTTAAAATATACTAAATCAAATAGTAAATTTTACTGAACATTAATGGAACATTTGTTAAAGTAAATTAGTTACCCTCTTTTTACTAATTTAGAATTAAAGAAATTGTATTCTTTTAAGTATTTACATAATCTTAGTTATGTAAAAGCAGAACATTTTCTGAAATATTACATCACTTTGTGCTACTTTTTGACAGAAAGTCGTATATTTAATATAAATTGTAATTTATTGCATAACAAAAACCACAATTCTTCATAAATTCTTAAAAATTTAATAAAGCTTTCCAAAATTGTTCTTCTGAACCTGAACTCTTTTTTATAGAATTTCATATAAATATTTTCTCTGTGTAAAATTGGTTTTAATTTTCCGAGTCCATTAAAAACTTTCTTCTTTTGTTCGCAAATTAATATTGACATTAATAAATTATTGTATTTTATATTAAGGATACGTGCTGAAGAATGACGTCACTGGTGTAGGTAAAAATTGTCAGCAAACTGTATCTTAAAATACTAAATACATTTTTACAAAACTTTGTAGAATTATCTAAAACAGTATTAGGAATATCTAACTGATCCGAATTTGTTGAACTTACTTAGATTCTGTCTCAAAATGAACTTTTTTGTAAATTTTTCAAAAAACATCAAATTTTTCGTAAATTAATTTTAAGTAAAAATCCAAACAAACTGGGACCAGACAGACTTTTATACTGATATTTTAGGTAACGCTGTAAAGTTTCATGATAAAATATTCAGTATTTTAAGAGAAATGTTGTGTCAAATTTTGCCTACACCAATAACGTCATATTATGAGTAGTCACTGGTATAAAGGCAAAATTTTCCAGTAAGCTTTCTCATAAAGTACTGAATGTATTTTGTCAAGAAACTTTGTAGATTTATATAAAATATCAGTATTTAGGTATGTTTGATCCGAGTTTGTTGGAATTTTGTCCTAGAATTAATTTTTTTTAAATATGCAGATTTTTGGAAAATTAAAAATATTTATTTAAAGCCAAAATCCAAACAAATTCGAGTCAGGTAGACCTTTCTAATGATATTGTAAGTGAATATACAAAGTTTCTCTACAAAATATTCAGTATTTTATGAGAAAGTATACAGACATTATTTTGTCTGTGCCAATGACGTCATACTCCATCACATGCCCTTAAGAAACAGCACTTAGTTTATATGAGATTTATAGACGTAAAAAAATGCTAGCTATTTTTTTCTCTTTTAAATGTAAATTGATTACAATTTAAATTTAATTGACTACATCGACAACAAAGAACTTATGTAATTGTGCAATAAATCAATGAGTTTTTTTAATGTTTTCAATTTCATTAAATATTTATTTGAATTTAATTATAGTACAATAAGATTTATGTCAATTGTTAAAAGCAACTATGTATAAAAGAATAGTAAACGTTGATTCTAAATTACTGAAAAACCGTTTGCTGATTTAAAGTAATGAAAATAGTTACTAATTCTTAGTAATTTTGTACTAAAACTTTAGTTAAAAAAATATAAATTACTAATTCAAATAGTGCAATTTTACTACGAAATATTGTAAATATTTACTAATTTAAGTTAGCAGCCCATTTTTCACTAATTCAAATTTAGAGCTAATATATTATATTTCAGAAGAAAATGTCAAATAAGGAAATTTTCATTTGACGAATTCTAAATTTTAGAAAATTGAACATTTTTGATATGTTTCTAAATAAATAAGTAAAAACTCCAATTTGTAATAAATTTTATATAAATTTTTGTAAAGTTTCACATTTCGAATATTAAAATTTCGTTTTTTGGCACTTTTTACCAAAATCGTAAAATACTTTAGTAAAATTTGTTAAATATTTTCTTTCAGTGATATGCATCATTTAATATACATTAATAACCTTAATATAAATATATCCTATATTAATTTTAATTTGCAGGTTGTGGATATTTGCTTTCTATATACCGTAAATATAGTATATACGTTTCAAATGAATGACTAAATTGATTCTGACAAATAATCTCTATATTCAATGAAAATTTACTGATTCGTAGGCACACAAAAAATAACGAAAAATTTTTCCCTCGATATTAGGGAAAACTGAAAAAAATTTAGCCGAGAATTTCAATTACCATTGAGTAGTTGAGCAGAAATTATAATTACTTTTTTGTTTATCCAACTCTCTTTGTCTAGTTAATTTTACTATTTTTGATGTAGTTAAAAATTAATAGTACAGTTTAATAAAATAAATAGTTAAATTTTAAATCTACAAAAAATCTTATTTTACCAACTACTTTCTTAGTTCTTTCAACCACTTTTTCATAATCAATACACTTTTTTAAATTTAGTTGAAGACAAGTAAAATTTTTTCTACATCTTAAAAAATTCTGTTCATCTACAGTTTCAGTTTTATGTTTTGTTAGATAAATAACTACTAACTTCTTTATATTTTTTAATCTGTAAATCATATTATTATTTTTTTTATTATAAATTTTAACATACAGAATCAAAACACAAATTTTTATGTATAATGAGCAATGAAAAATGAAGAATCACCCTTTTAACAAGTCTTATAGTTTCAATAAATACAATTCTCGAATTCCGATTCGTAAAAGTTATCATCAGTCAAAGTTTCGAAAAAATCAAATACAAAAAAGTATATTTCTCCTTTTAATTTAAACTTAATTGTATGTAACTTTTTTATTTAATTCATTTATGAAAACAGAATCTTTAAAACTAAAAAATTTTAATATTTTGTTTATTAAAAGGTTCAGTGTAACAAGACACTTTCAGTATGTAGTTAATCACTATGATTTTGAAAATAATTGTCACCATCAAAATTTCACTGATTCATATAAAAGTTAGAAAATTTATTATTATTTTTATACAAGTATTTTTCCTTTCTATTTTGTATTTTGAATGTGTAGAGAAATTTTTTCGATTTCGGGATTGATTCAGAATAAAAAACTAGAAGAAACTTCTTTTTTTTCCATTGGTAACGTTTCATTGACTAAATTTGGCAACCTTATCAGGTTTTGAAAAACTACAAAAAATACAATTTTTTAGTTGAATTTAATACACACATTGAAAATTAAAATTCAACAATTATAAACATTTTTTCATATGAAAATCAATTTCTTCAGTAGTCTCGAAACTGTTGAAGAACCGTGCACATCTCCTTAGGAGATTTTATATATTTATTGTAAAATATTTGTTTTTTATTATGTTGTATCCTTATTTAAAAAAATTTGACGATTTGTTAAATATCAAGATATTATCAAATATTGTTGACAAAACTATATAGGTAATAACAAAAATATTTTCATATAAAAACAATGTTTATAATTGTTGAATTTTAACTTTAATGGATTCCAATGTGTGTGTTAATTTCAACTAAATACTTATATTTTTTGTGGTTTTTCAATAAACAGTGCCTGATGAGGTTGGCAAATTTATTCAATTAAACGTTGCCAATGCAAAAAATAATTAGTTTCTTCTGCACATTCAAAATTTATTATTATTGTTATTATATCACTAGAATTTTTTCTCAGAATTTCAGTCGTTTTTGAAAATTGCATTCTCACCAAGAGAAAGGGTTAAACTAATTTAAAAGTTGGAACCTACACTGACCTGACGACGTCGACCGAACATATATTCCGTTAGTAGGTCTGCTTGAGGTCCTAGGGGTGAAAGATACGGTCCTGCCATTTTTCTGGGAACTTTCTTTCACTTTTGAAAGTTAACACAGGGGAATCCCTTCTAAAGAAGTTGAGGACTTTTTCAGCGCAAGAGATCTCTCGACAAGAACTCAACCTTTACCTTTATTTCCAAAAACGTTTGCAATTACTCGCCTGATGGCGAGAAACTGAAGCCAGATTTGTGGGAATAACGAGGAACGACCCTCAGCATCCAAGAATGGTGCAGGGGTTGTTAGGGGTTGTTGCTCGCTGATTGGCGCCCTCCATCGTAGAGGCGGAGACTCGTTATTGGGGGTGTAAACACCCACTGTCACGAAAATTTTCTAAACCGCCACGAATAAATCTGATCTAAAATACTAGTCTATCACTGAAAAATATATTCGATCGTTTTCGATCGTTTGGATTGCTTCACAACAGATGTGTTCCAGGTTCTGATCCTACAAATCCTCACAATCTTTTCCTCAATTTTGAATCACATCAAAATCCAATCAAATTATTATTTTTTCAAACTGTAGGAAAAAAAGAGTAAATGGCCATTCTTTAAATGACTGTCCAAAAAATATTATAAAAAAAGTATTTTTCCACAAAACCTTCAAGTTCCAATTCACTGAGAAAAATATTTTCTTGATTTAAATAGGGGAGAGGGCCCCAAGTTGGACACCCTTTCGTCTTATTGATGTAGAATCCAAACCAAATAAAATATAGGGGAGGGCGGGGTTGAAAGTGCCGGGGGTAAAAAGTGCCGATGCTTATATTTCGGAAATGAAACGAGATAAAAATAAAGTTGAAGTGAGAAAAGTAATATTTAATGAATGCGACTCGCTGTCAGTCATTTTGATTTCATTTGCTACGTAAAATAGTTAGCTGTTAGTGTTTTTGTGAATTTTCACTTTTTATGTCACATTTGAAAATATTTTCACCGTTATACATTTTGGTCTATTTAATACATTTTTAAAGCTTTCGATGCAAATTTTTTACTGAAATGATCCAAATTTATTTAAGAATTGAATAATATATTAACAATTCCGATTTAATTAACTGGTTATTTTATATTTTATAAAAAGTAGATGTTAGTATAACGGGGCGTAAAGTGCCTCTGGCTTGGGGTTGAAAGTGCCGCGGTTAGGAGATACACACACATGCACCTAAATTTGTAAATGACGTAAAAAGTATTAAGTATATATATTTTTTTATAAAAATTCCAAATAATTCTTAAAAAATATATATATTATGTGCTATTTACTTTATATATAATAATATTTACATAATTTACTATATAGGAGCACCATTATAGTTTTAACACTGTAAGCTAACAATAGGAAATGATTATTGGGAAAACTAATTCAAAAGTATATACTTTTAGATTAATATAAAAATTAAAAAATATAAATATTAATATATTATAACATGTTATATGTATATATAATATTATAATATATATATATATATATATATATATATAATACAATATATACTATATATTATATGCGTTATAATTACAATTATATTAAGTATGAGTAAAACAGGGATTTAAAATTATTTATTCAAAAGAATAAATAAATATAATTATTTATTGATATATTAAATAAATTATTTCCATGGTTTTGGCTGAAACGTTATTGATTCAATAGCATATTTTTCTCGTGTATAATTGTCGGCTCAATGAAACCTTTAAATGTTTATATTACTTGAATAATAAATTCAGCCATTATAAATGATAAGTAATTTATTATTTTCATTTTTAAAATCATTTGTTTCTTTAACAATTACATAACAAAAGTGATCGGCACTTTCGACCCCATGTGCGGCACAACCCGCCACGCTGTGTGGCGTGTTGTGCCGCATCCTCTTTTTGCAAAGAATTAAGGTTTTATTATAAACTATTAAAACTAATCAAAAATGATAAGTGAATTTAAAAACTACATTAAATTACGCATTAAATAGTGTATAAGCCAAAACAATTAGCTTTTATTTTACCTGTTTTATTTTGCATTTTATCAAAATCGGCACTTTCAACCCCGCTCTCCCCTATTAAAATATTTTATACCGGATGAAAGTACAATTTATAAGGTAACTTATGGCCACAGAGATAAAATTTTATTTTAAACATAAACATTTTTTAAAGCGTTTTTTCTAATGGTTAAAATTTTCGGTCTAAAAAAAAGTGGCCCCAAGATGGACACCTTCTTAAAAGTCTCTGAAAATTGTAGTAAATAAAAAATTAACATCCTGTAAGAATTCTTAAACTAATTTTTAATCATTTTACGGAATTTATCAGGAAATAACATTTCCTAAAACTTCAATCTAATAGCTTAACAGTAAAAAGTAATAAAATATCGAAAAATATAGATATATCAAATTCTCTAACGATAACATCACATTTTATGGTGGAAAATAAAAAATTTTAATTAATTTTCTCAAAAAATTATGAAAAAAAGTGTAAAATCGAAAATATGCAAATAAATACATTGAGATTTGAGGCCTGTCCATCTTAGGGTACATGGCACCATTTTTTAATCCCCAGTAAAAATATATATACGAACACTGAATTAGTAAAATTATTTTAGGATATTATTATACGATAAATAAAGAATATTATAACGTTAAGTACTCATTCTAAATCATAAATTTAAATAACTTTACCAACTTAAGAAAAAACTGTTACAAAACTTTTTTAGACCCAAAATTACGTGGCATGTATAGAAGAAAAACCAACTGGTTTCTTTTCTTCAAATGTGCATCAAAATCTTCGTCTAGACAAACAACAAAAATGACAAAAAGCATAAGGCGCTGCCACCATAAACAAAAATTTTATACGAAATGTCCATCTTGGAGCCCTGTCCATCTTGAGGCCCACTCCCCTATAAGTATTTGTTTGAATATGCGATTTTGATTAAATGAATAATGGTTTTAAGTTTAGTTTCAATGTATCAGAAAACATCTAAAGTTTTGATTGAATTTGAAAAGAATCTGAAGTGATTGAAACTTTTGTGCACTAAATGAGTTTATTAAAAATATTGTCTTTTATAGATTTTTCTGGTAAATTTGACTAATTCAAAGTCCCACATTTCCACAATTGTGTACAATTAATGAAATGTCCTGGAATATATTTTGTGTTTAAAATGAAAAAAATAATATGATAATAAAGATAAAAATTTTTTTTTATTTAAAGTAAAATTTACTATGTTTAAAATAAAAAAAAATTTTCTTATATTAAATGAAATAAACAAATTTTTTTCTCAGTGTAGATATAAGATTTTTCAATGGTAAGTTTTAATAATATAATGTCATAATTTAAAACTTTTCTTATTCTATTTTTTTACTTTACTAACAGTTTCCACAAAAATTTTTGACATTATTCCTCAAAATATTTTCTATCTGTTTTCTCCAATGTTTTACTTGAAAATTATCACCTGATAAAGATCAAAATAGTTCGGAACATGTTGTGTTTTCTCAAATGATTAACATCTTACAATTACCGTTAAAAAAACCTGTAAAATTTTACCTTATCATCCTATCCTAATAAGAACGAACGTGTACCTTTTTCGGATCTTCTATTTGTTAGTACATATCAAGACTCATTATCAATATTTTTCACTTTCAATTTTCTGTTTTTTGCAAGAATTGTAATATATTTATATGAAATTGTAATTTTAAATTCACTTTATAAGAATTTTTATTATTTATGCAATCTGAAATGATAGTAATCCTTTTACTATATTAAAATGTAACCAGTTGTCCGTTCATTTTTTCGTTAGTTTGTCCATTTTATTAAATTAACCTACTTTTTCCTATTGGTATATTAAAAAATAGTGAGTCCTTTATGTAGTGAAGCATTTTTATACGCAGTTGCATATGCAAAATCGTGCATTAATACATAAAAATGATGTTGACTTTCGAAAATCTGAAAATTTTTTCGTTCGTTCTTTCGTTCTTTCGTTCGTTCGTTCGTTTATCACTTCTATTAAGTCTACTCGCTTATTCTGATAAAAATACATTTTTATGTGCAGTAACACATGCGCAGTAGTTCACATTAAGCGCTACATGTCCGAGATAGTTCATCGTGGGGGCCACATGTGCGCAGTAGTCATACGTTACTTCTGCACATGCGCAGTAGTTAATTAGGTCAATTTCACATGCGCAGTAGTGAAAATTGAATGCTACATAGATGCGCAGTAGTGAATCGTGAATGCTACACATGCGCTGTATTGCACTAGGAGAGTACTGTTGGTTTTAAAGGTGCTTTTTAATCGCTACAATTCTTTCGAATTTTCCGTTTTTTTTTCTTAAGTCCAACAAAAATCAAATATTCATCTCTTGTTATATGTAAAATAATTTAGACTCTATTTACTTTTAAAAAATGCATATTGTACCCAATGTGTCTGAAATTTCTGTTTACATGTTTATTGAGCTTTACATGAATGAAAAATTTTCTTAACAAAATTTTTTTTGAAGTGTTTGTTACTGCGCATATTTAGCTATACAGGGATCCTTCTACGCATGAGTTTTGATTTTTATTTTAAAATCTTGTTAGTGATTTTGGTTATAATTGTTTAGTTTTGTTTAAGAAACTTTTATTTTTATTTTATCATTATTTTTTGAAAATTATTATAAGAAATAACACTAACTTTAGAAAAATTATTATTGAAATTAATTAATTGTATATATGTTTAACCCTCCAATGTTAGCCGTTGCTTATTTATTTATTGTACACTGATCGCCAGATATGCTTTAACATATTTCCATATGACCTAGGTGTTAAAATGTTAAAACATATCTGGCGATAGCTGTACAATAAATAATGAGTAATGATTAGCAACAATAAGAAAGTTAAATAACAAATTATAGAAGTACGCAAAAGGTATGCAATTAATTACGGTGCGTTACGTAGAGGGACGGAAAGATCATAATAGCTTTATAAAAGCGTTACGTATTTTTTAACCAAACACTTATAACAACTAATTTTTTTTACTTAATATTATAATATTTAAAAAATAAAAAATAAAATAAAATATATTTTGCCGCTATTTTCTACTTAGAAAAATGAACTATTTATAATTTAAAATTTTTTTAATAAGATAATCGTTCTTGAGTTATCAAAAATTCAAAAATAATTACTAATTTTTTAATTTTGAATAAAAATATTTTATAAAATTGAAAAAAATGAATTTAAAATTTGATAAAATTGGCTATGAAATGATATAAGTGTAATTTAAGCATGATAATCTCTTAGAAAACAATATTATTTAAAAAATAAAGAAAAAAACATTACTTTTATCAAAATATTAATTATAAACATTAACAGTATATTTTTTTAGATTTTGTTTTTTATAATATTAATGATCTAGAACTAATATTAAATTGAGACATTTTTAAGCTTCGTAACATAAATAATAAACTAAATACGAAACGTTTTTTAAAACCTTTAATAGCTTAAAAGTGGGCAAAAGTTATTCGACTTGATTGTATGAGTACAAAAAGTACAAGAAAATTTAGAACCAATGTTTACTGCAATGTTTAATGCAAAGCTGAAAGCAGCAAAAAATAATTAAAATTTGTTAACATTATTTATGTATATAAATATGAATATTATAATAAATATATATACAGAAAATAAATAAACATTTTTAAATTAATAATTCTCTACCTTCGAAGAATACAGTCAAGGTTCTTGAAGGCATTACATGATGGAGAAAAAGATAAGATATTATAGTGTTATCATTTTATCTCTTAAATGATTATAAGGCTTTAAGAAGGGGGCAATTGCCCATAACCATTCTGAATCTCATAATTTTTACAATTAAAGAAAAAAATTAATTATGATGTTTAAATAATGAAAATATAAAATAAGAGAAAAAAAATTAATATAGCAAACAAATAATAAATCAATGAAAAATATTTTGTTTTATTTATTAAGGGCATGTGATGGAGAATGACGTCACTGGTACAGGCAAAATTTGTCCGTATGCTTTCTCTTAATATAATAAATATTTTGACACCAAACTTTGTAAAATTACACAAAATATCATTGGAAAGGTCTCTCTGACCCAATTTTGTTTAAATTTTGCCTTAACATAATTTTTTTTATTTTACGAAAATCAAATAAGTTTTTAAAAAATTAACTGTAAGGCAAAAATTTTAAACAAAATTGGGTTTGAGAGACCTTCTTAATGTCATTTTAGGAAATTCCACAAACTTTGGTGTCAAAATATTTATTATTTTAAGAGAAAGCTTACGGACAAATTTTGCCTATACCAGTGACGTCATTTTCCATCACATGCCCTTAATATGTAAATTTTAATATTAAATGACAGAGTTATAAAATAATTATTTATATAAATGATATTAATTTTAATTTTATTTAATTTTAAAAAATTTATATTATATAATTAATAAAATATTATTTCTTTTTAAAAAATCAGTTATTATTACTTATTTTTAGATAATTATCAAAGGATACAAGGTGGCAAAAAATACAATAAAATCAATATCTATTAACAAAAAATGCAAAAAATTTTTTGAAATAATTTATGTATATGTATAGAAATGAATGTTATATTAATTATATATACATATAATAAATTAACATTATAAAATTAATAACTCCTTAACTTTTGATGGATACAGCTAACGTTTTTAGAGTGGATAATACATGATAAAAAAAAATTGTATTAAGAAACGTTAATCATTAGCATACTATATAAAATTCAAAATAGATTGAAAAGAATTAAGATGTCCTTTGTAATCATTAAATTAATATAATTTTTAAATTGATTAATTATAACAATATAAATTATTAAAATATAAAAACTGTTTAAAAAATTAATAAAAGTTCAATGACAAATAAGTTCACTAATTTTGTATAATATGTTCACATCAATAAGCAATTAAAAAATAATAATTATCAAGCGAGCGAGCGTTAGCGAGCGAGGTTAATATCGCTAGTTTTAATTAACATGATAAATATTTAAAAATTACTGTTGACCTAGACTTCACTATATACGAGAAAAGTTTAGACTCGGTATTTTTTAGTATTTTCAGTATTTTTCATTTTATTTAAAATTCCTATTTATTGAATTGTATAAAATAATTGTGATTAGTATATATAGGTATAAAATTAACAGGTAAACCATCAGAAGACATGTTAAGAAAGTCAATGATGAAATTAAAAAAAATAATGAAAAAGAATGATTATTGTAATAAAAAAATAATTGTTTAAATTAATTAGAAGATAAAACTTAAATCACACCGAGTGAATAACAAAAACTGTTGTTTTATTTTTACGTTTCGGCAACTATGATGTCCTCATCAGAAACATAAAAAAGAAAAAAACAACATTTTCTGAGTGACTTTCAAAAGATTTCTTCAAAAACTTTTTATTTATTTGGCTGATTCCAGAAAAAAGTCGAAAATGGCTTTACCGAGATCATCAATTTTTTTTTTTACTGATGATTGAATTTTTTTTTTCTCAAGCCGTATTTTATGGCTTATTTGATTAAAATATTATAATGGTACCCAACTGTTTTGAGTTTGATATTTTTCAATGGAATATGAAGGTAAAATTTAGTGAGGGAATGACGAATCGAAACAAAATGACCATAACCTCAGAAACATAACCTTACTTCCCTATGCACTGTGAACAATGCGATATAAATACTGGAAACATATGCAAATACACTATGATTAGTAAATTAAAATGTGTTTACCTATTTATAAATCAACATGAGGAAATGACGTGAAGAAATGTATTTTTTAAAAATCTCATTGATAAATTAGTTTTAATAAAATATCCTTTCTACAAACGTTCGCTGCAGTATAGGTTGTTAATAACAATGTTGCCAACTTTCAAAAAAATTAAGGCGGGACTTAGTAGGCATTTAAATTTTGCTCCAGTCACACTGTTTCAAAGCGGTGAGGGAATGATAAGTTTTTCAAGGACAAATTTTGAAGTATATTTAAAAATATTTCCATTCGCTGTTTTTAAATTATAAACTCGTGTAGTTGCAGTCAATACTATCTTATATAAATTAAAAATAAAGTAACAAACAATTACTAAGGAATTTTACGTTTTGAGTTAACGATTCTCTTCGAATTCAGCAGTTGGGACATAGTGAGGGAATGATTTTCTGGGTACTCTCTTGGACATATCTTGTTTGTTTATCATATAAGAAATAAATTTGTTTCATAAATTCGTATCTGATTTGAATAGAGTCGCCGATTGGTGTATTCAAAATGGTATGTCATTAAATATCAAGTTATGACTTATTCTCGAAAAAAATTACAAATTAGTAGTGATTATGCAATTGATGGTATCACAATTGGTCGTACAGATTTCGTAAAGGATCTTGGTGTTTTTTTTGTAAAGATTTAAATTTCAATTTACATATTTCTGAAACAGTCAGTAAGGCTCTTCGCTCTCTTGGTTTCATTAAGCGCAATGCTACTGGGTTTAAAAATTTGACAACTCTTAGAGTTTTATATTTCTCCTTTGTCCGCTCGATTCTTGAGTTTGGATCTGTGGTATGGTGTCCATACTACAGTCTTCATACACTCAGACTCGAGTGCGTACAAAATCGGTTTTTGCGATTTGCTGCATCTCAATTAAATATTGACTTTGATTATTTTACGCATGACTATTTTGATTTGAGATGTAGATTAGATATTCCCAGTGTGCAATCCAGATTACTTTATGCTGACATGTTATTTTTTTATAAAATCATTCACAATTATATTGATTCTCCAAATTTATTATATGCTATTAACTTTCACCCACCGCAAAAATCCTTGCGTAACATTTCACCGTTTTATGAATTGTCTAGCAAGGCGAATTTTAGCAGAAATGCAACCATCAGCAGAATGTTGAAGTGTGCTAACTCAATGAGTGATGATATTGATTTTTTAATAATAATTTAAATTTGTTCATCGCATCGCTGAAAATTGTAACATTTAGAACAAGGCCTCACAATTTTTTGCATTAGTTTTAAGTCACTGTCTTATCTTTTATTATTTTATGTATTGGGTTTTTTACCCGTTTATTCTTTCTAAATAAAATAAATAAAAAATCTAGTATAGTAGTATTTTTAAAAAAATAACTTTTCATAATCAACAATCCTGATTTTCAAAAATCATTAAGGACATCAATTTCGATTTTTTTCTGGAATCAGCCATTTATATTTTGTTATAACTTATATTTTATTATTTGTAATATCCTCTTGATGATTTTTATGTCTCTGATGAGGACAGCATAGTTGTCTAAATGTAAAAATAAAAAAACAGTATTTTTATTGTTATTATTCTAATTAATAAACTTCACCGAGTAATAAATCCATTTTACTTAATTAATTATTTAAATTGTTTATATTGCTTCCTCATAGAGGAAATATTGTTTTAACCTCAAATTATCGATTGCGATTTTTTGACATATCTCGACATATTTCGACCTCAGGATGTCGAAAATGAAGTTTTTAAAAAATGCCCGTGTGTGTGTATATGTATGTGTATGTCCACATTACGTTTGGCCCAATATCTCAAAAACTATAATACTTAGAACTATGTTTTTTTACGAAATTATAGGTCCCTCAGGGGGACAAATTATGATATACGCGTTTGAACCCGATCGATTAATTCTAACTATTTTTTTCGTATTAAAAATTTAAGAAAAAATCTTTTTCTGCAAAATTGTATATTTAAAAAAAAAGTTCAAATTTAAGTATTTTATTCGTTTTATTTTTTGAAAACGCATCAATTGAGCTACTAGCGAACCCTCTAGTACAATTTAATCCAAAGTTATTAGCATATTAAAAATCAAAAATTTTGAAAATCTTGTTTTTTAATAATTTTATTTTTATGCTTTATTACAAGCTTTAATATATTGTCATTATTATGTAGGTGAACCTTCTACTGTAATCCTGTTCTGAGTTATCAAGGTTTCAAAAAGGTTTAATAAAAATTAATTTTTTTATGTTTTTTTGCTTTTTATATAAGTTTTATGAAGAATAATTTTTGCTCGTTTTGTAGGCAATTCAAAAATGCATCAATTGGCCTATTCAATATTTTTTGCGAGCTATTAATTAAAACTTATTGATGTTTGTAGTAATCTCTATGAGGAAGCAATGCTTTCAAAAAATGAATGCCACAAATTACTCGCACCAAATACATACTTGAGGCACAACTTGTCAGCGGTTTTTATTTATTCTACATATCCGACCTAAATTAATCAATCATTTCCGTGATATTTGGTAACGGAGATTAACAGTTATTACAAAATATTTGTTTCTTGTTAGTGTTTATAATACTTTTACTGAGAATAAAGTGTCTGTTTTCATGGTAGTTTTCCTGGAATTAACGCTTCTTTTTCATTAAATACACTGAAAAATAATGGTATTTTATTAATATTATTTTTACGTTTTAATTATAAAATTAAAGTCTAAAGTCTTTGAACTTTAGACCACCGGAAAGCCTAAAATATTGGCTCTATATGTGTGATTGGAACTTTGTATAGTTTTGTATAGTATATACAGTATAGACTTTGTATAGTCCTTTCTCGAGAATGACAAATTTGGGATCAGATTTTTTTCTCCGGAGCTGAGTATGTACACAAAAATGTCAAAACTGCAGCGCGACATTGAAAAAAATTGAATTATGACGTTAATGTTTCTAAAAATCTTAAAAAACCCTAAAAAAAACTCTATAAACCCAATCTGCTTATATAATCACTTTAAAGTATGTGCTTTTAGCTATCTTTTCTGAAAATTTGAGGAAAATCGAAAATCATTATTTTTAGATAGAACGTTTTCTGGACAAAACAGTTTTTTGAATTTACTCCGCATGCATCAACAGCTAGTTCAAAAATATTATCGCCATTGTATCCCTTGGAAAATTTCTTATCGATATACACTTTTCTAATTATAGATTTCTTAACGTAGAAGGATTGATTTTACTTCATTTAATGATAAAATGTATTATAAATATTTAATGTGATAAAACTTGATAAGTAAGACGTAAAGAAGCGCTCTATTAAAAAAAAAGCGAATGGAAAAAACCACAATCATATTGTTAAATAACTTAAAATTATATATTTCAATGCGTTTTACAAAATTTCATGTTGATCATTTTATTATTGAAACAATTATACTTCCTAGAAGCTAAATTATTTGTTATGAGCATTAAGATTTTTAAAAAATAAATAATTTTACTTTAAATAAAGTACCGTTTTTCGAAATTTTGAGTTGTTACAATTTTTAATAATTAAATAGAATGGCAATAGAGTGTTTAATATATAAAAGGTTAAAAAGATTGTTGATTTAAAAAGAAATAAAACTATTTTAAACTATTTTCTCTCGTAGTACATTAAAATGCCTTTTTATTAAAGAGAAAAATTTGCCGGAAAAGAGATATAAAAAAGAAAGTAAGGTGGCTTTTCTTAGATAAAAGGGTGAGACGGAAGGGATGGTAAAAGAAGAGACGTGATGGAAAATAAGAAGGACGAAGAATACGCAATCTTTTTAATTATGAAAACAGGGCTTTGTGTTTCATTTTGTTTTGTTGTCAGTGCGCTATTCTATTCGGGTTTTTATATTATAACGCGGCGCGGGAGGCTGATGGGTCAGGGGTGGAGGGAAGCTGCCGAGGGGGTCCAAGGGGTGCCAGGGTGAGATTGCTTTAGTAATGAATTACATGGCCTGGAGCTATGTGCCTCTGTCTGATGCTGCCCGACTGCTACCCACCATTTCCACTAGTTTCTGGGCCCAGCAAAAAACTAACTCTTCTACATCATTACAATTAACAAAATTATCGACATCATATTTCACCTGTAGACTTTATCGTCAATTCAAGCTCTTGACTATATTTAAGAAGTCCTTTGTCATTCTCATTCTTATACGAGTGCAAAAATAGTATACCAAATTCAAAAATTTTCTTGTAATTGTGTTTGAAAAAATAATTTAAAATATTGTTTTTTCGCAAAATAAGTCAATCATCAAGTCTCATCAAAATATAAAGTAAAAAATCCCCTACTAAGTTGTGCCTCAAGTATTTAATTTGAATGAATAATTTGTGTTCATTTTTTGAACGAACTAGGGATCTATAACCCAAAGAAATATTCGATTATCGACTATTTGAATAGTCGAAACTACACGGAAAAAAAAAGTTTTTCGAATTCTACAAAATTATTTCAGTAGTCTTGGATAAATCGCTTTACAAAACAAAGTTTCGTATTGTTTACTAAATTTTCTGCTCTTAATGTCAAACTTTTTTAAACTATTTACGAAACTTTCTGTACATTTTATAAAACAGGCCTGTAAAAAAAACTTCTGTAATTCATATAAAACTAATTCAGCAAAAGTTATCAAATTATTTTGTGGAAAGTACAAAATAGATTTATTTTCTTTGGAAAATCTAATTTGATAAATTATTTTAACACAATTTCAAATATATACTTTTCATTTATTCTAAACTTGCCCGTTCTAAATATTAAAATGTCCATTTGTACGAGTTACGAATGAGTTTCGTAAAATATTTGACTGCGCTCGCGCGCGCAGTTAACAGTGTGCCGTGTGTCTATCACAGTTGAATTTCAAAGGATTTCTATGTTTCAATGCAACATAGAAAATGTTATTGTTATTAGTATCTGTTACAACAAACTTTTAGCAACTGTTTAAAACTAATAGAAAAAGGGAAATACTTTAAATTTTTGTATTCATAATATAAATTATGATTTGTTTATACTTCCAATACAAACAATTTTTAATCCAATGTCTTCTTTAATTATTTTGTTTTTTAATGTTTAATATTCTAGTTTTAGTTTAAATAAAAAGTAATTTTCATAGAATGTCTGAAAAAAAATTACGGAAAAACAGAAAATGAAACTTTACAATATCTTTAATTTTTTAAAAGTCACTTGCTTTTGATAAACAGGTAATGTTGGTTAATATTGGTTTATTGGTTGGATTTTTTAAAATATTTTATTCAAAAGTTATTGGATAAATAAGATTTGATTTAGATATATTTTTAAAGACAATGTTATTCAACAAAAGCCAACAAATAACGTTTTAAAGAGAAAAATGAGCTATTATTTGTCAAGATTGGATAAAAATTACATATTTCCACTAGATTCAAAGAAAAAACATAAAATGTTAAATAATTATTATTTGACAACAAATTTTGACACAACATAATTTTTTCTAAGAAATGTGAAACTTGATAATTCAAAATTTGGTGAAATTAACTTTAATAATATTTTTATTCAGCTAAAACCATTTCTTAACTTGAATTTTTAACGAAAGGAGTTAAAAAAATATGTAAAAAATTCAATTAAAATAAAAATTAGATACGTTTAAGATATAAACGTTTCTGATAAATTACACGTTTTCTAAAATTATTTGCTTACTTTCACCCAAAAACACTGGAAAGTTTTCTAAAAATTAGCTTTTTATCGAGTTTTAACGGAATTTGTTGAAAAAACGAGAAATATAGAAAAATATCAAGAGCAACTTTTTTTACATCTTTTGAAGAGGAGCAACTAACAACTATTTCAGGCCGATCCTGAAAAAAAAAAGATATCCAAATTATTTAAAAAGTTATTACACTTAAAAGGTTTTTTCTTAAATTTCAAGTAAACGAGAGTTTCAAAAATTAAAATCTTTATAACTTCATGAAAATTTTTTTTTCAGACAAACAAAAAAATACATGTAGTCTAAAATTATTTGAAAAACAACTTTTTGGAGATACTTAACTTATTTAATTATTTTATTAATAATTTGCTAATAACTATTGTTATACTAAATTTAACTAGACTAAACTTTTGTCAATTTTTACCAGAAATAAGTTATTACTGTTTCACATGATTGAAATGAGATGTTAAACTTAAATAATAGAAATGTTTTTAGTTCTTATTATTTCATAATTTTACAAAGATTAGATGAAAACTAAAAATTCCTCTTGAATTCAAATATTATTTCACTTCAATTTTGATATTTATTTTGATTATTTTTATAAGATTCTACAATATTATTTTTCTAAAAAATATCTTTATCTCTAAAATAAGTAATTAACAAAAGATACTCAAAAGGAATTGCCATTTCCTCGTTTGGTGAAAATTTATTTAAATGGCACATGCCAGAACTAGAGGTCACCGAGTACTTGGAAATCCAAATCATTAGCCTAATGTAACCGAATTAAAGCCGATAACAGACATGATTATTCGAATTTCGACTACGGTATTCGACTTTTAAAAACAATCTTTAAGCACATACTAAATATACTTAATAAACTGTTTTAACTAAAAAATGACATAAAAAGTGTTTAATAACGGTATATCTTAATTTATTTATCATATTGTCGATATTAGCAATCTTTTGCTCAATTTTTTATTATTTTAAAAACCCAAAAATTCGAAAATTGTCAAAAAAATAAAAAATTTAGTTAACATAAATAAATTAATTAATAAATACCGATTTCTAAATAGGTAATTTTAAAAAACTGACCCAGTTCATTATTGATTTAGTTGATTTTTTACAATTCTGTATTGCAAAATTTAAGAAAAATTGCTTTTTCCTGTAGAAAATACATTCAAAATTTTATGAGCTTTTTGATAAAAAAATTGGAGTTGTTTTTTTAATTTGAAACATATTTTGAATTTAGGGAGGATATAACGTTTTTTTCGACTTTCTCTTTTGGAGCAACTTTCTTTTATTTATAGTATAACTAAACTCGGTCAAAACTGTATTTATTAAATATTATTAAGTCTACAAAAAAACAATTTTCAATATTTTCGAATATTCGATAAGAATATTCGGTTATTCGAAATAATCGAAATCTTGTATTCGACTACACAATTTTCAACTATTCGAAGTTGATATTCGATTTTAGTCGATATTCGAAACCGGTTTCGCAATCCCTATTTTGAACACTTTGCTTCCTCTTAAGAAGAAGAAGAAGAAGATAACTTATATTGTGTATTTATATCATTAAAATGTCTGCTGATTATTTTAAGACCAAAACGAAAATAATCGGTGGAAGAAAACTTAAATTATCTTAATTTTTTTTTTCATTGGTTATTTTATGTAATTTCTTCAGAAAAAGTTTTTTAAAATTTGTTTTTATACAAAAGTTGCATTTCAGTTTCAGTAAAGAATCTTTATAATAGTTAATAACTTGAAAAAAAATTAACTATTAAATTTGTTAATGATTAATGGAAAAATCTGGTTTTCTTTGATTTTTTAAACTTAAGGAGGTTTGTCCAAAAAACCATTTTCTACAGATTCTTCTAAAATTTTAATGACATATTAAATACATTACTTTACATGTACTGTTACAATTTTATTGAATTTTACCGTTTTGTTTTTAAGATATAAATTTATAAAGTTAGGACTTTTACATAGAAACAGTAACAAAACGGGCAAAATGACTATATTTCAATTGATTAAAAAAACATGGTTCTACAAATTTTTTTAAAAAACTAATATATTTTAAACTGTAATATAATACAACTTTTACAACAATATTTAATTAATTTACCGTAACGTTGTTAAGAAAATGTTATTTAAGGGTAGTAATACTTCACTTTTTTGAAATAGTCAGAAAGAAAGAATTTTAATAGCATGAAATTTTCAAAGAAAAAATTTTTTTTAATAAAATTTGTTTGTGTAATGATTTTAACTACATAATACTATTTAGAAACCAAATTATAAGAAGAAATTAAATTAAAAAAATATTGGCTATCATGGTCCGATAGAATGAGAACCGCTTGAGGGTATAAACGTTCTTAACTTGTCTTGTAATTACTTTGCATTAAAATTGTCAGAAGATAAATAAAAGTACATAAAATTAACTGTAAAACTAAAAAAATAGACTCCTTTTACGTTTTACCATTCCTTAAATGTGACACGCTAAAGTTGCCATTTAATGGAAATTTTGAACATAGGAGCCCATTATTTAATAAATTCTTTTGTTCAATGTCCTAATATAAAAATTATAATAAAATGTATACAAGGGTACCTTTTTTTTGAATAATTTCAGACAGATAAAAATATTTTATCTTCAAAGGTATCAGTGGCGGATCCAGACTTCTTTTCTGGAGGGGGTCATACATGAGAGAGAAAGAGACAACACTATAGTGAAAGAGACAACACTATAGTGTTGTCTCTCTGTCTCTCTCTCCAATGCAAATCTAAGTTAGCTCTAGGGGGGTCCCCGTGGATCCGCCACTGAATGGTATGAAAGTTACTGAATTATGAATCTTTGAATATTGCCTATTTGCATGTTAACAAATAATTAACTATTTTAAGTTTTGTTATTTGTCATGCCAGTGAACCAAAGTTTTTGCGATAACTGTTTTTATCACTTAAAATGACAAAAGCAGAAAAACAATGAAAACTAGTCAAAAGTTTGTTTATTGTGTTCTGGTTCAAATTTTCGAATTTTTTTTATTGCTGAAAAATAAACTACATAATGTTCCATATCGAATTATTCATTTATCATAACTTTATCATAATTACCTTTTAATAAAATTTTGATATAAAGATACTGTACAGAATTATTTCAATACATTATATATATTGAATTATTATTTTTTTTTTTTGTCAGATATAGTCTGATCTGATATTATACATGGGCGATTCTTACATAACTGCCCTACTTGGCGGCGTTGAAAAAATACACCTAAATTAAAAATATATTCTGAATTGTATTAGTGAATTTTAAAGGTATATATGAGAGTAACTGAAAACCAAATATACATAAATATATATATTATAACTTCTATTATATTGCACTATAACTGCTGAAATTTCAGCTCCGTGGCGTGTCACTTTTGCAAAATGTTAACTTTAATTTAATAATTTTCGGTGAAAATATCATTATTATAACTCAGCCTTTTTCAAGCATAAAGTGTCTATATTTATGAACAATTAAGGTTTATATTGCACTTCATAATACCATTTTCATAGTTAAAAATCTGTAAAAATATTTTGTCCCTCAATTTTTCCAATTTTTGAACGCAATCTGTAGACTTTTAATTAAGGTGTTATGTGTTTTGTTATTACGCCTACTAATCAGTTAAATCTTAATTTTGATCCATTAGCACTAAATCACATGTAAAAAATTTTTAAAAAAGAAAAATTTTTACTTAAAAAAAATTATTTTTGTGAAAATCGCATGTGTACAAAAAAAGCGTTCAGTTTCATGTCATTACTATTATATTACTGTAACAACTATTTGATAGTATTGTTACCATTTTCTTTAAGGGGTTAGACCACTGTGAACCTTTCAAGAAATCGAACAATTTTTTTTTAGCTAGAAAGGTGCCATAGGGTCTTAAAAATGAGAAACAATAAACATTAGAGAAAGAAAACACTTTAAAAAGCTAAAATTTTTAATCCGCGGGAAACCCTACTGTGCGTAGTGCATAAGAAACATCTATGTTCTTATACTTTGAACGCGTTTTTCCCAAAACAACATTTTTCAAACTGGCCGGTAACTTTTCTCTCACAATTTTTGACCGATTTACTTATAAATTGGTATGCAGCTACATGATAACATTCTTCATGGAAGTACGTAGGGGTTTTTCTCTACTAAAAAAAAAAAAAAAGTTATTAACAATTTTCTATCGATTTTTTACCGAAAAACTTGAAATTTTGATTCAAATGCGTGCCATTTTCACAAAAAACGTTTTATTCAAAATCCCCTACGTACTTCTCTAGCTTTTGAGTTGCAAATTCATAAAAAATTTGGGTTTTGGTTCTAGATCAAAAATTGAAAAAGATTTTCTACCGGCCGTAGACCTCTACTTAAAAAAATGAATTTTTTAAATCGACCACCTAGGCCGCCATTTTAATTTTTTCAACATAACAAAATATTTTTTTTATACTTCAATAGTACCTAATAATAATAAATCAACCGGATTTTAATTCATCTTATTTTACGCTTCCATAAATAAATCTTAAAATTAGGTCTAATTTAAGTGTTTTACAGTAGTCTTACCCCTTAAGTTTTCATGCGAAAAAAGCGATCTGCAGAAGGAATAGATTTATTTTGCAATATTGTAGAAGTGAGGTTAGAATAAATGTCAAATTTCAGCTCCATGGTATCACGTAAAATTTCAGCTCCATGGCATATATGAAGTGTTCAGTGTGCTTCATGCAGAGAAACTTTTTTATCTGTGGTGGTTATTTTAAAATATTATTCTATAAAGTAGTTTAGCAATGCCAGATTACACTCCTCGATCTCGATTTGAAATTATCCAAAAAATAAAACGAAATATTCATTATTAAATATTGTATTTGCTGTTCTTTTATAAAATTTTATATATCTTACCTAATATCTAAAATACTGTTAGAATATTAAATAATTTATGAATTTATTATTTATTTTCGTTTTAGCAAAATATCAAAAAGAAATTTTTATTTTGTACAATATATTTGCAATAAAAGGATGCGGATCAGCTCCACATGGCAGCCAATTTTCAAAAATTTGCTATTATTTTCGTATAAATATAGTTGTAGTAAAATTGTTTAAAATATACTTATATTACACCCTAATAAGAAAAATAAGTGCAGAGAAACATTAAATAAAAAAAATTTTTTTTTTACCAAAACTTATCTGGAAATCGGGCAGTTACGCAAGAATCGACCATATATGATTATATCTGTTAACAAAATGATTAGATTTGGCTTCATATCTGAAAATATCTAATTAGATATAGAAAGATTTAATATCAGATCTGACTATATTAAAAAAAAACTGGTTAGATATATATGTCTAACTCAATCTAGGCTAAATTTTCACTCTTCGTGGAGTGAAAACTCACTTCCAGAAATGTAGGGAGACTATAGTTCTAAATAAAAAAATTTCTAATCTGCATACCTTTTTTTTAAAAAATCGAAAAATAATTTGCAAAAATGTGTTTTGAGAGTATACGATACCATTTAGGAAAATGAAAAAGAAAATTTGGTAAGCCACAAAAAATTCACAAAAATTGCCAAATTGGTAATTTTTTGTCTTTTTAAGCTAGTATTACATTCCATTTTTTTGTAATAGACGTGAACGAAATTTTGCAGGCCTGTGTAGTTATATTTTCTATGGAGAGAAAATTTAGATCACCTACTAGTGAAAGATAAACTGTATTGTATACCTATAAAATGTATTCGGAAAACAGGTAGTCTCATTTTTCTTACCGGTATAGTAGTGTAGATATGTAAGATCCATGAACTAATCAATGTACCGGTCGATAGCCCATGACTTTTGAAAAATCACATTTATCTAGAGAGTTATTTTGCGTATTGAAATGCCGAACGGTAGATGTCATTCAAGCGATGAGGTTTTTGTATTTGATGGTCATTACCTAAACTGTCGACTGCTGTGTTTAGTTAACAGTTTTGAACGCGAAACTTTCGTAAAATTTCATTCACAAGTAAAGTTTTCATATACACGTGTTCATCTCGCATTGGCAAGTTATCCTTTGCTGCTAACAGGTAGGAAGCTGATGGTTAATCTCCCAGACTATAAGAAGTAAACTCAAAATTTTAATTAACATTCTCACGCGTTAAATATTTAACGTAATTTTTTTTAAAAAATTACTACATAACTCTTTTTTTTAATTCAATTATCAATAATACTGAAATGATCTTTTTTTGGCAATGAATTTATTTTCTGATACCGACTTATTCTAGTAGTTAAAATCAGTTAAAAAGATGAATGAACTCAATCTAAAATCGGATCATGAATAAAGTAAATAAAGCGTGGGGGAATGTCATGAACATTTCATGCACATGACCATGATTATATAAGAAATAAGAGAAATCACATTTATCATTTATTCTTTAATACAAATTTTATTTAACTTGACAGAGATCTGGGATGATTAAAAAATTAATAAAACTAAGACCTTAATTTTTTACGAGAAGAATATCTGGACAAGAGAAAGAGATAAAAAATGATTCAAAATAAGGGAAATCAGTTGAAGCAGTTTCTTGCTGGTATTGGTGGTGAGTTCCATGAATCATATTTTCAAGAAGATATAATCCGGATTTAATAATAATAAATAATTAACGAAAATTTTACATTAATTAAAAAAGTTATAATTATTAATCTGGTAACATTTCATTAAAGATAAACCTTCAAATATTCTCAATTAAATTGGCAAAAATTTTTAAATAATTTATATAATAATAATAATAATTATTATTAATCTAATAAACTTTTTATTGTACGGAAAAGATTTGTTTGTGAGATTTTACCGAAAGCTCAGTAAACCTAGAATATCTGTGAACAAAAATTCTCTTACCTGATTTTAATGTTGACGTTTCTCGTTCTTAAAAGACAAAATAAATTAGTAAATGTTGATTTATTAGAAATAATAGAGAGGCACTGGTGGCGCAACTTCAATTTTTTTGCTACACGGAAACAATGTTTTAGGTAAAGTTCACCATATTCATGATAGACCTCATTAAAATCACATATGTATATTAACAATTAGTTATTTTTTATTGAAAACGCAAATATCAGATCACTTTAAATTTTTATCTGTATCAAAATTGCACATTTGTTTTTTCTATGTAGGTATTTTAAAAACATGTAAAAATTTTTTATTTATTTTTTGTTTGTATTTATAAAAAACAATTTTTGGACTGTGTTTTTCTTTTACTTTTTTTCTTTTGACAATACAAAAAGTTGTTCTAAATGTTTTAACGAAAACAATTTTATCGATGAATCATCACTAAAACTGGCAATTGGAGAATCGATATAAAAAAAATTAAAATTAATATTTCCTAAAAAATAGAAAATCTCAATTATTTCTACAACCTTGTAAAGTGAACCTTTAAGAAGCAAAAAGTTATAAATAATAAATTTATTTTTAAAATACATTTTTTAGTTTTTCAACGTGAGAATAATTATGAATAATATCTAGCTATAATAAAGTTTTTTTTAAAAATTTTAGTCTGGAGATATTTTTTGTTTTCTAGAACACAATGATCAAAATTTGCTGCCCATTCACGTACTTTGAAATAACTCAAAATAAGAAGTAGAATTACTTTCTGATATTAATTTCAAATAAAATAAATTTTAAAATGATTGCAAACTAATGAGGGTTGTTCGTCTCTAGAGAATGACTATTTAATACGAGTGCTCTTTAAATTTGATAAAATGAATATTCACTTATTTGTGTGTCATAAATAATTACTGGGTACTTAAGTATTGTAATTAAATATAGATTTAATTAATTATCTGAACAGATTACTTCATTTTTAAAATTCACTTAGTGTATAAAATTCTCAGTTTAATTTGGTAGACTTAATATACTCATAATTATCTGAAACTGGACCGGGGAATTTTTAAGTATACTTAATCAATTGAACCACAGCGTGCAAGAACCGATACTGAAGGAGGAGTCTCAATTTTACTTTTTACTTTTGAGCACCTTTTTTACCGAAAAACTTTTTCATGTTGAGAACAGTGATTTTCCATTTCTTACCAAATTATCATTTTAATTTTTTTGCTGGAAGTTTTTCAATTGTTATTTTTAAATCATGATTCTTTTGGAATTATGTTTATTATTTTATTATGTTAAGGAATATTTATCAAAAATGTGACATAGGTTTCTCATAAAACAAAATAATGTGCATCTTCTAACAGCATCTATCATTCATCTAATTGTTTTTCTTCAATGTTACTTTCTGACGGATCAGGATCCCAATAAAAATAGACTTAATTTTTTGCATTTATTACGCTAGAAAAAAGATTATAGCATACCAGCTTATAAAAAAAACACTTTACAGCACACGCTCAGAATTATGATCATTAATCATTTCAGAAACACCTTAAGCAAAAAAATTTGTTTCATCATAGAGAATCATTTTCTTTGCAGGACATGAGTTAACAGTGGTTTAAATAGTCAATTAATAATTAAAGCTCTTAATAATAATACTTTTTAAAAAAGATTCATTTCTTTAAAGGTCTGTAATTTCGTAAATTTAGTTCAAGAAAGGTTTTAAAATATAAAATATGACAAGCAACTATAAATCTAAATGTGTTTTTTTAGAAGATCTGTGGATTGGTTACAATATATTTTATTAGAACTTAGATGAAAATTGATTACCAAAAATCCATGAAAATTCGTTTTTCAAAAATATTTTTTTAAATATTAATAACCTTGGATATATAAAATGGTCCTTAACACAAATTTGAACCAAAGGTGCACATAGTAGAATTTCTAAAAAACCTGGCCAAAAGTAAAAAAATGTTAATACTTGTATTTCTTTCAAGGCAGTCAATGTAAACATATTTTTATCACTGGCAAAAGAAATCTTTTCTCTGAGTGCTAGATTAATAGCTTTTATGGTACAAATTAATGGATAAACTATAATACTTAATATATAAAATCTTTGCTTGTAAGAGTTTGAAAGATACAAATTTTCAACACTTTAAAGTGTATAATAGAAAAGTTTAAATATTTTTTCAACGTGATATAAAATAGAGGGAAAGGGGTCAAGAAAATGTGACGTAGTTTATGGACCCGGACTAATGAAGTCCGGGAGAGATAGAACATCTTTTTTAAAATCACTGCAATATCTATTAAGGAATTTAACATGAAATTCTAATTCTTATACAATAATTTAATATTACCCTTTGTATATTTGCACGTGAAACGGTTTACAATATTTAATTTTTTTTTAATTTATAAAAACATATGTAAAAAAGCAACGATTCCGGAAAAAATGAAATTGTCCAGGTGAGATGGAATACGGTGTTATTATTTTTTTAAATGCCTTTATGATTTATGACAGAAAATTGAATAGTAGAAACATAATAAATAAACTACCGTTTCTGTATGTTATTTTAGAACATTTTATAATGAATATCTTTGGATTTTTACAATCTTTTATCTTTCATTTTTAAATATTCTCGGGACTCGGTTTTACAAACGATGAAACATAATTTTGTTTATAATTTTTCTTGCAAGAAATTACCATTTTATATTTTGTTTATGGACTATGTGACGCTTATGTATGATATTAAAATTTTATTTGATGATTAATTTTCCGAGCTAGAGCAAGTGTATCATTTCTCCCGGTGTTCCAACTTTCCCGGACTTACCCTACACAAAACTTTTGAAAATAATGACATGTTAACAATACCGACTTTATACACATTTTTAATAAATAATAAAGAGCTTTGGCTCTTTCTAATTTTGCAACTATTCAAGTCTAGTAAAGCTCAGTATTAGAAGAAATCTAAAAATAAAAATTATAAAAATTGTTTAAACAAGTTAATATTGTTTTTTTTTTTAACTTTTCATCTACTAGAACTAGAGAGTTGTAAGTTTTTTCTAATTTTGCAACTATTCAAGTCTAGTATAGCACAATATTAAAAAAAAACTATGATATAAAATATTAACAATTTTTTAAACAAATTAAGATTGTTGATTTGCAATTTTTCATCTGATAGAACTAGACAGTTGTAACTTTTTCTTTATTTTGCAACTTTTTAAGCCTATAAAAGCTCAATATTTGTTAAAAACTAAAATATAAAATTATATAATTGTTTAAATAAATTAATATTGTTTATTTGCAACTTTTCATCTGATAGAGCTAGAGAGTTAAAACTTTTTTCTAATTTTGCAACTACTCAAGTCCAATATAGGCCAATGTTAGAAAAAATATAAAATTTAAAATTATAAAAACTGTTTAAACAAATTAATATTGTTTATTAGAAACTTTTCATCTAATTGAGCTATAGAGTTGTAACTTTTTTTAATTTTGCAACTTTTCATGCCTAGTAAAGCCTAGTACTACCGGTGAAGTGAAATCAACAACGTGTAAAAACTGTTTAAACAAATTAATATTGTTTAACTATCTTTCATGCTTTTTTCGTTTTATGAGTGTTTTTTAGGGCCCTTTAAGAAACAGTTAATAATAAAAATTTTACGAAACAGTTTTTTCCCATGCATTTTGTATGGCAACTTTGGGCGCTTTGTCCGAATTTCATGAATTGTTAAATTGAAATGAAGAAAAAATGCAATAAGTAAAACCAGGTTGACGGTAAATTCAGTATTGAAACTATTATTTAGTAATAATTTACATTTTTGAAAAATCTGGGAAGCCCAGGTGGCCCCTAACTGGCGCCCACATACAAACTGGGAAATACTGGGAACTTTTCACACGGGTATTGACATTGGCGTGTATGTTTAAAATCCCTAAACGTTTTAATTATCCGTAAACATATTACTTAAAAATTTTCTGCAATATCTCACAAACAATTTTCTCCATGTGTATTAACTGATATATAGGTATAATTTAATATATTCAAAAATTTTAATTATTATTTAAACTTATTACTTTAAATATGGTCGAGTCCATACCAAGTGATCACACCAATTTCAGTCATATTGAGTAATATTTACGAAATTGATATTTTGGGTTCCTTTAGGAGTAAAAAAAATAAATTTTAATTATTTTTAAAAAATTCAAAATATTTTCGAAAATATTCAAATTCAAAATTTTGAGTACTATTTTTTTTGTTTTATCATAACTTCTGTAATTTTGAAGCAATTGAGATCATTTTTTTTTAAATTACTAGTATTTAAATACTCTTTCAAGAAAAATTATAATAATTAAGAAATTGTTTATAATTAAATTTTTATTAAAAAAATTAAATTATTTATTTGAACAAAATCTAAAGTATATCATCGATCTTTTTCAAAAAATTCATAAACATAGCCTATAATGTGCTTAAAAATTTAAGCCAAAGAAAAAGATGGTATGTATTATAGTTTTTGAGAAAAAAATTATTAAGTTATGCTAGCGCGGCGCAGACCGGTGTCACCGCTACTCAACGCGTAGTTCCGTAGTAACCGAAATGTATGTATATTATTACATAATATAAATACAGTTAATCGTCATGTTTATTTTTTTATTTTACAAATTGTGCTGTGCACAGAATTTGAAAAAATTTTTGTTTCAATTTTATTCTCAAGGGGTACGAAGGAATGAAATTTTTGTGTACCTTTAATGGTCAATCTGTCAACACCTGCGAAGTTTGTCAGTACTTCGCAGTACTGACAAATTTTATGTTTCATACTTTATGTTTCAAATTTTTAATCATTTTTCTCCTTATAAAATTTTGTCATCTTTTAAATTTATTATAGTTTTCATTTCTTTCAACTATTTTCAAACTATTTTTATCATTCTTTAAGGGGAGAGATAGGTGAAATTTTAACTCAACAAAATTTTTGATGCTCAGAGGTGTCATTTTTTTTCTTATACATCAATTAAGATGTAGAATTATGGTATTACATAAAAATTAAAAAACAATATTTTTTTGGTCATTTTCGAAATTTTATTTTTCAAAATCCATACGATGGATTGTAGAAAATCATTTAAAAATCCCACAAAAAAATTGTCGATGGAAAAAATGAAAATTGTGAAAGAGGTTTAATTTTTAAAATTTAAGTTTTTCTTAGAATAAATTTCTCAAACTCCGCAAATTATTTGTTTCTCTATTTTTGACATTACCCCATAATTTTAGGTCTAAAATTGCATAAGAAAAAAAATTAACACCCCTGAACCTCGCGAATTTTGATAATTTTACCAGTCCATTATTTTTCTTTCTTCAGTTTTAAATTATTTTAATTATTCACTTATTTTCACTTATTTTTACCAGTTTTTAATTATATTAATTATTTTTCAATTGATTTAACAAATTTTCAATTATTATTCTTAAATTTTAATAATTTTCCCAATTTTTAGTTATTTTTATTATTTTTCTATAAATTACCAATTTTTTAATTACTTTTTTTTACTTTAATTATTTTCTCCGATTTTTTTAATTCTAAAGTTTGATGTCCATGTACTATGAAAAGATCAGTGTGACTTTCTGAAGCTTATAATTTAAATATAATACACTAACTATATTTACATTATGTAAAAATATACATACATTTCGGTTACTACAGAACTACGCGTTGAGTAGCGGTGACACCGGTCCGCGCCGCGCTAGCATAACTTAATAATTTTTTTCTCAAAAACTATAATACATACCATCTTTTTCTTTGGCTTAAATTTTTAAGCACATTATAGGCTATGTTTATGAATTTTTTGAAAAAGATCGATGATATACTTTAGATTTTGTTTAAATAAATAATTTAATTTTTTTAATAAAAATTTAATTATAAACAATTTCTTAATTATTATAATTTTTCTTGAAAGAGTATTTAAATACGAGTAATTTAAAAAAAAATGATCTCAATTGCTTCAAAATTACAGAAGTTATGATAACACAAAAAAAATAGTACATAAAATTTCGAATTTGAATATTTTCGAAAATATTTTGAATTTTTTAAAAATAATTAAAATTTATTTTTTTTACTCCTAAAGGAACCCAAAATATCAATTTCGTAAATATTACTCAATATGACTGAAATTGGTGTGATCACTTGGTATGGACTCGACCATATACGAATTTTCATATTTAACTAAAAAAAAAATAATTTAATAAATTTTAATGCATGTAATACCGAATTCGGCAGCTTGCAACTTGATGGTAGCATGTGGAGTTTACCAGGCTTGGTCATCACCTTCAGTACCCCACTTGACCAGCAAGGAGTCACCATTTCCCGTAACAGATGACGAAGGTACTTGGATCGTGTCTTTATTTCTCATCGGCGACTTTCTTGGCAGCTTATTCAACCCTCTCTTAATCGACCGAGTAGGCCGCAAGTACACTCTGCTGATTTCTGCCCTTCTGCTCTTAATTGGCTGGTTTCTGATAATCTTGGCACAGAACTACATCTGGTTATACGTAGCAAGATTCATTGGTGGCCTTGGTCAAGGCAGTATCTTTAACTCTTTAGTAATTTACTTAGCAGAGATATCAGAAAAGCACATAAGAGGCATTCTGATTAACATCATGAGGGTAGGAAAGTACATCGGTATCTTTATCTCCTCCTCCATCGCAGCCTATCTACCTTACAACGTTCTAAACTTATCCTCGATTGGGTTTACCAGCATTTTTGTAATTATAGTTATTTTCTTACCCGAAACACCGTATTATTATTTAATGAAAGGTCAAGACGAGGAGGCGATAAAGAATATGATGTTTCTACGCGGTCTCTCCACTCCGGAAAGTTTGTTTTCGGAAATTAAGAATATGAAAATAACAATAGTGGAAGACCAAAAAAATAACAGATCGGGGTTTCAAGAATTGATTGCAAAAAGCTATAACCGGAAAGGTTTAATTATATTGATTTGCTTGAAAATGACGCAGCTGCTGACAGGGTATGGTGCCATTATCTATTATGCTCAAGAGATACTTAGCCTTAGTGGTTCAACTATTGACGCTGGAGTAGGTGTAATGATTGTGACCGGAATCCAGTTATTAGCCAGTTTAGCGGCTATTGTTGTGATTGACCGAGTCGATAGAAGAAAGTTACTTTTGACTTCAGGTTTAGTAGATGCTGTATCTTTGGCTGCTGTAGGCCTTTTCTTTTTTGCACAGACCTATAAGGAAGAATACGCTTCTTACATTACCTGGTTGCCACTTTTGGGTTTAATTCTGTACCAAGTAGCTTTTGCATTAGGCATTGGCATCGTACCCTACATTCTGTTAGGTGAATTATTCTCTATAAATGTTAAAGGAGCAGCAGTTGCTGCTGCTTTGGTCATTGGATCCGTTTTCAACTTTGCAACGTCAGCTGGATTCAAGATTTTAAACAATTCGATTGGAATCTATTCCACGTTTTGGTTATTTGCCGCTATTGCTTTGTTTGGATCAATTCTTACCTTTTGTATCACTCCGGAAACTAGAGGATTAACGTTAGAGGAAATTCAAGCAATGCAAAATCCAAAGATAAAGGAGAAATTGGATGGTATTAAAAAAAATGATTTATTAATATAGGTATACAAATTTTTAGTTTAAATATATTTAGCGAACAAATAAAATATTTTGTAAAATATTATAAATATATGTAAATATTTAATCAAGTGGTGCATAATAATATTTTTATAATACTCGAAATGAATACAGTGCAAATCGTGTTTTAATGAAAATCAGTAACATTGTACCTACTAGACAAAGGCAATCACTAGTACAGTTACATTTTAGAAATTATTTTTCCTGTGCTAAAAAATCATCGCAGTTTTTGTAAAATTCGTTGTTTTTTGTGAAAGAAGTATAGTGATAACTAATTTTTAGAATTTGTGTTCTATACTTAGCTTAACTACTTTACACCGTTTTACGATATCGAACAATATTATTTTCAGTTATTTTATATCACAGCTGTTATATCAACTGATTAATTTTTCGATTCATTTATAGACAAAAAATAGTATTTTATTCTAATTGATCGAAAAGTTAATTCAATATATTTATTGAATATGTATAAAGGTATATTATTCTAAACAAATTGTGATAAAATAAAACAATATATTATTTAAGTATAGTAATTCTTAACTATTTCGGATTAATGTTTGAATTTTGTATATAATATACATAACAATATAAATTTCTAACTTTTCTGGATTAATGTTTGTATTATGTTTCTGCTAAATTGTATTGTTCTCCATTCATGACTCTTTCAGTTACGCAGTTAATTTATTATATGTATGTTATAAGTTGAGCGTTAGTATTAAGTAATGTATGTTGTATTCATAAAAATGTTATAAAACAATGTCAATAATAAATAACAAATCTTCTTGATACTAAACAAATACAAAAATCCACACTACTGACAACTACCCACACAGGTAGTTGAAAGTAAATTTACCAAAAAGACTGTTTATTTTTATAAAAAAAAAAGAAAATAAACCAATCTCGTTAATTAACTTGATTGGCTAAAATTTTTTAGATAATCTCAAAAAACTGCTAAAAATGAAAAAAAACTCAAAAAATGGTTTTTGGTCATTCTAACTTCAGATTCAAATGCACTAGCATAGTGTCCCGAACGAAAAACTTTTTTTTTCGTATTTTTAAGCAGTTTTTTGAGGTTATCTAAAAAGTTTAGCCAATCTGATCATTTTGACTTCGGATTCAAATTCATCAAAGAAAAATAAAGGAATACACCAGTATAGTGTCCTAGACAAAAAAAATTGTTTCTGTTTTAATTTGTGTTTTTTAATATTTTTTAGATTATCTCAAAAAGTTGAACCAATCTAGCAATGCTAACTTTGAATTCAGATTCAGCAAAGAATGTGAAGCTGTGTAATCGGAAATTTTCATTCACTTGTAACACTCTAATGACAGTATGCAAAAAAAATATCGAAATCAGTTATAGTTTGCTTTCAAGACAAAACGGCTTATCTGTGGAGTCAATCAGACCTTGGATTGCAATAATGAAATCAAAAACGCCATTCATCCGATACAATGTAACCGCCCTGAACCGCCCCACGGACACGAAGCGTCTCTTATTAATTTATCCCTCAGTTGATATCTACCCCATGACAGAAACCTTCATAAGGGTGGCGTTTGTGCACGTGTAATCTGTAACTCGCCACGCCCATCCTCTATATTCGTTTCTCACCTTCCCCAAAAAAATTTAAGTCAATCAAATCTGATTTGACTATCATTGACTTATTGAGACTAACCACACAGGCCGACAAAATTTCATTAACTGCATGTTGCCTGAAATGTCACAGCCGATTCTTATAGGATTTTGTCCGTAGAATACGAATTTAGCCTTGAAAATATTGGATTGGCTCTAGTTTTCGAGCAATTTAGGTTTTAATATGCAAAAAAACGCCTTTTCGGCATTATTTGAATGTCTGTAAAACAATAAACCACAACAGTAAATCTTCCTGCATAGGACCAAATGCAAGCTTAAACATTGCTCTTTGAGACCCAAAAACAAAAAAATTTAAGTATTGCATAGTTTAACAGCATGTGATGGTGAATGACGTCACTGGTATAGGCAAAATTTGTTCGCAAACTTCCTCTTAATCAAAAACATACAACATATTTTCATACAGAACAATTTTTTTTTAATCGAATGTATTCAATAGTTTTTGAGGTCGCTGATTACGAATTCGACATCAGATTTAAAAAATTCAAAATGGCGGATCCAATATGGCGGACAAAAATTATAAATCTGCCGGATTTAATTGAAACATGTTACCTTGGTGGTTTTCGGGGTTGATGAATACGAATCTGATATTAGATTTTTAAAATTCAAAATGGCGGATCCAATATGTCGGACAAAAATTTAAAATCTGCCGTATTTAATTGAAACATGTTAATTGGGGGTTTTGTGGTCGTTGAATACGAATCTGACATCAGATTTTTAAAATTCAAAATGGCGGATCCAATATGGCGGACAAAGAATTAAAAATCTGCCGGGTTTAATTGTAACATGTTACTGGGGGGTTTTCGGGGTTGATGAATACGAATCTGACATTAGATTTTTGAAATTCAAAATGGCGAATCCAATATGTCGGACAAAAATTTAAAATCTGACGGATTTAATTGAAACATGTTAATTGGAGGTTTTTGTGGTCGTTGAATGCGAATTTGACAATAAATTTTTAAAATTAAAAATAGCGGATCTAATATGTCGGACAAAAAATTAAAAATCTGTCAGATCCAGTAGGAACATGTTACTTGTGGGTTTTTGGGGTCGCTGAATACGAATCTGACAGATTTATAAAATTCAAAATGCAGGATCCAATATGTCGGACTGAAAATAAAAAATCTGCCATATTTACTTGAAACACATTACTCCTGAGTTTTCGAGGTCGCTAAATGCGAATCTGACATTAGTTTTTTAAAATTCAAAATGGCGGATCCAATATGGCTGACAAAGGATTAAAAATCTGCCGGATTTAATTGAAACATGTTACTTGGCGTACTTTACTGGACGGGTGAACGACATATTGTATCTGCCATTTTGAATTTTGAAAACCTGATCACACATTCGTAATCTGTATTCGCAAAACCTCCAAATACAAAGTTTCATTAAGATGTGAATTTTTTTAAAAAAATTTTCCGCCATATTAGGTGCGCCATTTGGGTTTTGAAAATCTTAGAACAGATTTACAATCAGCGGTCTCAAAAACCTCAATATACCATGTTTTATAAAAATGTAAATTTAAAAAGAAATTGTCGCCCATTTTGGAAGCTGCCATTTTGAATTTAAAAATTTTGATAACCGATTTGTAAGCAGCGACCCTAGAAATCCCCAGATACAAATTTTTACGTAAATTGGTTTACATGATCAAAAGTTATGTTGTTTTAATCACTTTTCTGGGACTAGGTACATCACATTGGATATTAAAGGTTATGTATAATACTTAGGTTTTTGTTTTTGGGTCTAAAAGGGTAATGTTTGAGCCAACATTCTGTCCAATGCTGACAGATTTATTGTTTTGCTTTATTGTTTTACGTACACTCAAAAAATACCAAAAATGCGTGTTTTTACACATTTAAACCAAAATTGCTTGAAAACTAGAGCCAATCCAAAAATTTCAAGGTCAAATTTGGATTCTACGGACAAAATCCTATAAGAATTAGCTTCCATTGATTGGGCAACAAAATTTTGTCGGCCTGTGCCATCAAAAGTATCTCTCTAAATCTGAATTCGAGATTTTCTACTAATGGATTAGAAAAAAATGGGCTACAATTAAACAATAAAAAACTTTACTAATTTTAAGTAGAAAACTACTAATTTTAAAGTTAAATATTCTTTATTATATTAAGGTTCTAAGTTTAATCGTTTGTTCGTTATTCGTCACTTTTCTGGGTCAACATATTTTCACAATAATTTGGTGTGAGAGGAGTGCATTTTTAAAATCTACTAATACAATTTTTTTTAAGTCCAACAAAAAATGAAAATTCTTTTCATTATGCAAAGTTTTGATTGTCTCAGGTTTTGTGTGTATTTAATTATTATTGGTTGTTTCAATCATCAACCAAAATTTGCCCATGATAACCTAAATAGCATAAGAAAACAGTTTTGTTGTCAGCAATTAATAAAAATGTTCAATACGTCACACTCAGATGATAAAAACTTTTGATTATCGATCTCCCTACATACAAAAATTTAAAATATATGTGTACGTCCGCATGAAAAGGGTCCACTTCGTCGATTTTATTTTTCGAGATATTCGCATTTTTCTAAAGGGGATTCAAGTTTTCGAGTTTTTTTTATTACTAAAAAAGAAATTACATAATGCCCCAAATCGAATCATGCGTTTATCATAACTTTATCGGAATTTAAAACACAAAATAATCTTATTTCTAATGTATAAAGTGGATGAGCGTTAATGGTAATCTTGAACTACACTTATATCTTTGAATGCTTGTAACTTTGTGAATTTTTCATTTAAAAGGGTCCCAGACGAACTCTTAAAATGTTCGAAATTTAATGAAGAATATGGTCTTATAGATAAGTCCAATAGTGCCAAAGTGTGCCCTTTTCATGAGGTCGTACACATACATATAATAGTTTTTGGTACTAAAATTAACAAATAAAAAATTCTATATTGTACTTTCGTTAAAGTTTAACATATGACTGGGTATATATAGCTCAAGTCGATAAGGATATGAAAGAAACATGACATGAAGACAAGGTCAACCGGAAACAAGTCGCAATAATTTTAAGCGACAGTAGGTCATTACAGAAAATTAAAATTAATTTACATGATTTAAATTTTTTAATAGATTTTTTCATATTGTTTTTTATTGAAGAAGTTTATACAATATTTCAATAAGAATTATTGTTGAGTTAATTCACTAATATTTTGTTGTGTTACTTTCGTTAAAATGTAAAAAAATACTTGTATTAATGAGGAAATTAAAAATTCCTGTAATCTTCATTTTTTAGCGATTTGACATTTGAATCGCGACAAATTGCAATTGAAAAACACGAAGTAATGCAAAAACAATAAATGTTTTCAAACAAGAATCTTATTCAGATTTATACCGAGTGGCTTTAAAGAAATAAGAATATTAAAGAATCCAAATTAAATAAGAAGAACATAATAAAAACATAATCTGAAATTAATTATTTTAAAATTAATTAATTAAATCACAACAAATCAAAAGGTTAACTTCGAAAGATTTGATTTAACTGAGTTTATTTTATTATTTTATCCTTGCTTAAGATATTAAACGAACAAAAATTGACAATTGAATATATTACGACTACTTTAATACACTGAAAAAAATTTAGTCGAGAGATTCAACTACCATGGGATAGTTGAGTGCGAAACAGTTAAAGTAATGACTTTTTTTGTTAATCTAACTGTGTTCGGGTTTTTAATTTTACTACTTTTCCTGTAGTTAAACATTAGTAGTTCAACTTACTACTTTAAGTAGTTAAATTTCAAAGACAACTACAAAATCTCATTATACCAACTACTTTCTAAGTAGAAACAACTACTTTCGTAGTTATTTTAACTTCTTTTTCAAAGTCAATATAATTTTTTAAATTCAATTGAGGACCTATTGAACTACTCCGCGTAGTTAAAAAGTAGTCAAGTTTACTACTTTTTTTTTTGAGTGTAGTGTAATATATTGTGATTTAAAATAAATTAGTTTATTAGTAAACAAGGGTACCATTTAAATTAACAACCAACTTTTAGTTTTATTTAAATAAAGGACAAAAGGAAATTTATTAATTTGAACTAGAATATAATCAAAGGGAGCGTTAAGTGTCAATTGGATGGAGAAGAAAACGTTAAATACATTCTTCCGGAATGTCAATGGCTAGTTGCGATTTCTGAAAAATCGCAGTGAAAAGAAGCAGAGGAGGCAGTTTGTCGCTTATATTTTATTGGGAAAGATTATATTAAAAAAAATCACTCAATTTGAATAGTTTTTTGCAGTAAAAAAAAACTTAAAATTATTTTTAAATTATTTTCGAAATTTGGAAACATTATTTTTTATCAATAATATTTAGCTCTTTTTTTTTAGCAAAATAATGATAATAGCTAGTGTATTATTTTTAATAGAAAGCTTGATAATAATATAGAAACAAAAATTAAAAATCCTCCTTTATATATTCAGTTTCTCGAAATAAACGTTACCTGAAATCTAAAATATAAATAATTACATGTCAATTATTTTTAAATTTATGATTCTAAAAGATAAACATTTTCCAAATTTCGTGGTGAAATAATTGAATGATGATTTGGATAATAGGGGAGGTGGGGGCAAGACGGGGTACCTGCCTTAATTAAGAAACTAATTAACCAATCATGGTCATTTTTTGCATAACGTAGCACCGTTACAATAGTATTTGATTGGCCAAGTCACTGATTAATGAAACCGAGTGTTTTATTTGTTACATGAAAAAACTGTTTTTGACGATTTTCTTGTCATTTCTGCATTTTCTTTAGAACGTGTTTGTTATGTTAATAACAACATTTTATATACTATATAATTTTATTCATGTTCAACAATGTTTACACTTTTAGTTAAGCACCTGTTTTTTTCCGTTTCGAAACTTAATTTTTAGAAATTAGTTTTTTAATGAAATTCCGTATATGGAAGCAATACGGGATATAGGAAAGTCAGGGCAGAATAAGGTACTGAAAAGCAATCATTTTTTTATTTTATGGAAAAAACTGTTTAGTGATTTGACACACTATTTATAACGTTTTTTTTTTATTTAAATAATACAATTCAAATATAAGAGCACGTACCCAAGCAGCACGTAATATTACATGAATATCACAGTGACATCATATTGTAATATTGATAATATTACGGGGTGATATTACAGTGATATTGACGTGATATTGAAATGTCCGTCTCAAGGTAATATTACAAGTAATATTATAGTAATATTACAAATATTTATTTATTTATTTAAATATTTATTTTACATTAAATAAAATATTTTAAAAAAACCCGGCTCACACGGGGTTCGAACACGCAACGTTCGACACGACGTGAATACGCCTTGTACCTCTCGGCCATCTAGATCTTGGAATGTATTTCAGAAAGTGTTCTTCATGTAGTACCTTAAATTCTCTTTGGTACAATATGAAGAACACATTCTGAACTATATTCCAAGAACTAGATGTCCGAGAGGTACAAGGCGTATTCACGTCGGGTCGAACGTTGCATGTTCGAACCCCGTGTGAGCCTGATTTTTTTAAAATATTTTATTTAATGTAAAATAAATATTGAAATAAATAAATCTTTGTAATATTACCGTAATATTACTTGTAATATTACCTTGAGGCGGACATTTCAATATCACGTCAATATCACAGTAATATCACCCCGTAATATTACGAATATTACAATATGATGTCACTGTGATATTCATGTAATATTACGTGCTGCTTGGGTAACCACTTGTCTATTTCTGTTATAAAAGTTATTGTTTTTTGTGGTTAGTTTTGTAATTTAATTTTACACGAGAGAATTAAAATTATGCATTAAACTGATTTTTTAGTTTATTTTATAAAATGAATAAAAGTAAATAAATTTTTACAATTTGTTTGAAACAAAGAAATGATGCATTTTTTAAGCAAAAATCACGATTTTCAGTTCAAAGTATTATAACAAATTTTTAAAAATTGTTTTTTCAAATGTGCTTTGCTCAAGTAAAGAAACTAATTTACTAATGACATATTCTTGATATCTTGATTTCGGATGATTCTGTCAAGACTTATCATGTCCACCGGTAGAAGACTTTCTTTGTAGAAACCACACAAAATTCGTTATAACACTTATAAAAATTTTGATTCCTTATCAACAAAAAAATTTCGAAATGTTCTTTCAATGTAGATTACCATTATACAAAAAATGTTCTAAAAAAAAAATTCATGTTGCTAATTTGAAAAAAATCAATAATATATTAAAAATGAATGATTATCCTTTGGACTTTATTAAAAAACATATTAATATTCGTTTATAAAAAAATAAGGTTTTCTTATATTACTAACTCTCAAAATATTAAATCTGATATATACAGTCAAATTCAGAAAATTTCCTTGACAAATTCTGATACGGAATCTAATAGAGATGTGCGAATCAGGATTTTTAGACCTCGAATCGAATCGAAACTAATAACAATTTCTCAAACATAAATTGTATTGTCCAACTTTCCATAAATAATAGGGGAGAGGGTCCCAAGATAGACAGGGACCCAAGATAAAAATTTCGTATAAATTTTTTGTATACAATGACAGCACCTTATGTATTTTTTAATATTTGTTGTTTCGACGTCTCCCGTTCATAAAACTATAACATTATCCTCAATGCGAAATAATTTTAAGTTAAAAACAAGTGCAATATTAATTTAACAAAAACAAGCGTGCAAGAGAATTTTATCCTCATATTCAGTGCAAGACAATTATAAGATAAAGTTGCGTGCAATTTAATAATATTATGTGAAGCAGGGTGCAAAATGATTTTATAAAAAACTTCAATGCAAGACAATTTTAACTTTTAATTCAATGGAAAACAATTATTATCTAAATCTAAAAACAAAATTACAACGATTTTTTATAGCGGTTATGTCCAATATCAATTAAAAAAGTTTGATTCATATTAAAATTATGAGCCCATTTACGCGACATTACTTCAGTATTATATTTTTAATCTCATATATTTAAATTTGTTAAAATATTACATATTGGATGCTTTACTTATATTTTTAATCATCGTTTAAAACAATATAAGTATTATTAAAAAATTAATTAAAATAGTACTAATTATTACTATTTATTAAACTACTATTGAGTAATTATTTCTACATAAATATACATATGTCTTAATTAAAATAATTAATTGATTATTTATTTATGAGTAAAATTGTAAAGTTAGGAAAAATGGTAATCTTTTATTTATTACCTTTTTAATCTCATTTTTTATTAAACTATCTTTTAATAACCAATTATCAAACTCAATTATATAGAATTTTAAAAAATATATGAAAATTATTGAACTAAAAACTATAATTCGCTTTCATGTTGTGACATTTATTTATAAAAAAAATGTAATAAATGTGTTTTTAACACAAAAATTCGTTTTTCGGTTTAAAAAATCAGGAGGGTTGGTTTTCGTGGAAACTTATGATTGAAATGTTTTCTTTTCGTAACACAATACAAAATTTTCTAACAGTAATAGGTACATTATCTTTTGCATTTATCAATTAGTTTGATTCAAAAATAAATAATTAAATAATTTTAATAAGTTATTTTTTTAATTATCAATAATACTTATATTATTTTAAAAAATAATTAAAACTTATAAGTAAAGCATTCAATATGTTATATTCTAACAAATAGGAATATATAAGATTAAAAATTCATTACTAAAATAATGTGACATAAATGGGCTCATAATTTTAATATGAATCAAACTTTTTTAATTGATATTGGACATAACCGCTATAAAAAATCGTTGTAATTTTGTTTTTAGATTTAGATAATAATTGTTTTCCATTGAATTAAAAGTTAAAATTGTCTTGCATTGAAGTTTTTTATAAAATCATTTTGCACCCTGCTTCACATAATATTATTAAATTGCACGCAACTTTATCTTATAATTGTCTTGCACTGAATATGAGGATAAAATTCTCTTGCACGCTTGTTTTTGTTAAATTGATATTGCACTTGTTTTTAACTTAAAATTATTTCGCATTGAGGATAATGTTATAGTTTTATGAACGGGAGGCGTCGGTTTGTATAGATGAAGCTTTTTGTGCATATTTGAAGAGAAAAAATTAGTTAATTTTCTTTTGTGCACATCACGTGAATTTTGTGCCTCAAAAAGTTTTTTTTCAGTTTTTTCATAATCTGTTAAAGGTATTTAAATTTTTTATTTTGAATAAGTTTTCTTGTTATAACACAATTTATTTATCGTATTCTATTCTATTTATTCGTATTCATTTATCATATTCTAAAATGATTTTATTAACATTGTGTTTGTATATATAAATTTTTACTGGGGCTCAAAAAATAGTATTAATTTTTATGTTTTCGATTAAATACCTCAGTAATAATTTTGTGAGCCTCAGAACTGAAATTTTTTATTTTTCCGCTATGAAATTTAGTATAATTAATAGAGAATTGGATATATAAGTTATTAAATTCAAGTTAAATATTTTTTATTACTTTGTTACTGTTATGTTATTAAATTAAATTTCTTAAAAATGTTACTCCTTATAATAAATATAACGAAGTGGTAAAAATTTAGCTTAAAAATTGTTGCGTGATGTTAAATTTAAATTTACCATATTTTTTAATGATTTTTAAAAATGTGTTATTATTCTCCCTTATATTGTCAGCTTAAGATAAGCTTACACCTGAAAGTAATATAAAAAGTATTGTTTTTAATCTCATTGAATTACTTTCAGAAAATTACATTTTTTTAGAATTTTTTTTTACTGTACCTTCCATTCCGCGGACAGCAATTTGATGTGTCCGCGAAAGAGAAGGTCATTAAAATGCTATTAGTTAGTAAACGTTCAGAGATGTAACAACCATTTTAAATCATAGGATCTCTAAATATGCACTGTTAAAAAAAAGAAACGCACTTTACACCAAAAAGTGCGAAGAAAATGCAATGCATCCTTAAAAGTGTTGATTTTTTGTAAGTTACACTTTTAAATTGCAACGCCAGTGTTACGGTGCGAAGTTGTTATGACACATGAGACATCAACACTGATTGGTGCGAGTGCCACTCGCGATTACACATAACCTACAATCACATCCATAAAAACACAAATTCTAAACTATCAATACACATTTTTACTCAAAAGTCATACACTCAAGTTAATATTTAAAATTGTCAAGAGCACAAATGATATTACACACAGCTAAACAACAAAGCCACAAACGTTTTAATGGTTATGCTCAACAGAATTGACAACGCAAACATAACATATGACCATATGACATACCAATTTTTTGTAAAAGAGAATATATTTTTCAAATTCTAATCTATGTGGCACTTAAACATCCTAAGTATTTTTTAAATTCTTGAACATATGTTCAAATAAAAACAAAATTTAAGAAGAAATTAACAAAAATATATTCATAATTTATGGAAACAAAAACGGTTTTAAGACTAGAGCCAACATATCAATTTTTGTAAATAAAGCACAATATTTACTTGAAATTCTATTCAACATGGCACATAAAGTTGCTAAATATTTTTTAAACATTCTTTAAGATATTCTAATTTTCTAAATTCAAAACTCTATTTAATGATATTCTTATAAATTATAGGAACACAATCGGGTTTTAGAATACAGACCAAATAAAAATTTTTGTAGAATTGAATATTTTTTAAACATTCTATGGCAAATAAATTTTCCAAATATTATTTTAGAATCTTTAAGAAAATCCAAATTTGGAATTGTATTTAAAAAAAAATAGATGATATTTTTATAATTTATGAGAACAAAATCAGGTTTTAGACCAGAGACCAAATGTCAATTTTTGTAGAATCGAATATTTTTTACACATTCAATGGCAAATAAATTTCCCAAATATTATTTTATAATCTTTAAGAAAATCCAAATTCAGAACAATAATTAAACAAAATTGCTGATATTTTTATTATTTATGAGAAGAAAATCAGTTTTTAGACCAGAGAGCAAATAACAATTTTTGTAGAATCGAATATTTTTTACACATTCTATGGAACAAAAATTTCCCAAATATTATTTTATAATCTTTAAGAAAATCTAAATTTAGAATTAAATTTATCAAAAAAAAAAAGATGACATTTTTATAATTTATGAGAACAAAATCAGGTTTTAGACCAGACAACCAAATATCAATTTTTGTTGAATCGAATATTTTTTACACATTCTATGGCAAATAAATTTCCCAAATATAATTTTAGAATCTTTAAGAAAATCCAAATTCAGAATTGAATTTAAAAAAAAATAGCTCATATTTTTATTATTTATGAGAAGAAAATCAGGTTTTAGACCAGAGACCAAATGTCAATTTTTGTAGAATCGAATATTTTTTACACATTCAATGGCAAATAAATTTCCCAAATATTATTTTATAATCTTTAAGAAAATCCAAATTCAGAACAATAATTAAACAAAATTGCTGATATTTTTATTATTTATGAGAAGAAAATCAGTTTTTAGACCAGAGAGCAAATAACAATTTTTGTAGAATCGAATATTTTTTACACATTCTATGGAACAAAAATTTCCCAAATATTATTTTATAATCTTTAAGAAAATCTAAATTTAGAATTAAATTTATAAAAAAAAAAGATGACATTTTTATAATTTATGAGAACAAAATCAGGTTTTAGACCAGACAACCAAATATCAATTTTTGTTGAATCGAATATTTTTTACACATTCTATGGCAAATAAATTTCCCAAATATAATTTTAGAATCTTTAAGAAAATCCAAATTCAGAATTGAATTTAAAAAAAAATAGCTCATATTTTTATTATTTATGAGAAGAAAATCAGGTTTTAGACCAGAGACCAAATGTCAATTTTTGTAGAATCAAATATTTTGTACACATTCTATGGCAAATAAATTTCCCAAATATTATTTTAGAATCTTTAAGAAAATCCAAATTCAGAATTAAATTAAAAAAAAATAGCTGATACTTTTATTATTTATGAGAAGAAAATCAGGTTTTAGACCAGAGACCAAATGTCAATTTTTGTAGAATCGAATATTTTGTACACATTCTATGGCAAATAAATTTCCCAAATATTATTTTAGAATCTTTAAAAAAATCCAAATTCAGAATTAAATTTAAAAAAAATAGCTGATATTTTTATTATTTATGAGAAGAAAATCAGGTTTTAGAGTGGAGAGGAAATGTCAATTTTTGTAGAATCGAATACTTTTTACACATTCGATGGCAAATAAATTTCCCAAATATTATTTTGTAATCTTTAAGAAAATCTAAATTTAGAATTGAATTTAAAAAAAATAGCTGATATTTTTATAATTTATGAGAACGAAATCAGGTTTTAGACCTGAGACCAAATATCAATTTTTGTAGAATCAAATATTTTTTACACATTCTATGGAAATGAAATTTCCTTAGTATTATTTTATTATCTTTAAGAAAATTTAAATTCAGAACAATATCTATAAAAAATAGATGAGATTTTTATAATTTATGAGAACAAAATCAGGTTTTAGACCAGGGACCAAATATCAATTTTTGTTGAATCGAATATTTTTTACACATTCTATGGCAAATAAATTTCCTAAATATAATTTTAGAATCTTTAAGAAAATCGGAATTCAGAAAAAAAAATAGCTGATATTTTTATTGTTTATTAGAAGAAAATCAGGTTTTAGACTGGAGAGCAAATGTCAATTTTTGTAGAATCGAATATTTTTTACCGATTCTATGGCTAATAAATTTACCAAATATTATTTTAGAATCTTTAAGAAAATTGGAATTCAGAATTGTATTTAAAAAAAATATATATGATATTTTTACAATTTATGGGAACAAAATCAGGTTGTATACTAGAGGCCAAATATCAATTTTTGTATGACTGAATATCTTTTCTAATTTCTATTCTATGTGTCATATAAATTTCCCAAATTTTAATTGTTATTTTTTAAGATATTTAATTTTTAATACTGTATTTAAAAAAAATTATATGTTATTTCTATTATTTTATGGAATCAAAAACAGGTTTTAGAATAGAGACAAAATATTAATTTTGGTCAAACTGAATATTTTTTCGAATTCTATTCTATGTAGCACATAAATTTCCTAAATATTATTTTAGATTCTTTAAGATATTTTAAATTCAGAAATGTATTATATAAATTATAAAATTATCATTTAATTTTTTTAAATACAATTTTAAATTTAAAATATCTTTAAGAATCTAAAAAAATAATTGGGAAATTTGTGACACATAGATTAAAATTTAGAAAAAATATTCTGTTTTACAAAAATTGATATTTTGTCTCTATTCTAAAACCTGTTTTTGTTTTAATAAATTATAGAAATATCATCCAATTTTTTTTTAATACAGTTTTGAGTTTGGAATATCTTAAAAAAACTAAAACAATATTTTGGATATTTATTTGCCACATAGAATACATTTTTTAAAAAACATTCGATTCTAAAACAATTGATATTTTTCTCTATTATAAAACCTGTTCCTGTTTTTCTAAATTATAAAAATAAATTCCAATTGTTTTTAAATACAATTCTGAGTTTAAAATATCTTAAAGAAGCTGAAATAATATTCGGGAAATTTATATGCCACATAGAATAGACTAGAGAATTGAATAAATTGATATGACATTATATTCAATACTTTTTTTAGTTTATGTCGTCGAGTAATCTTTTTTTGTTTTTATTTACTTCTGTGTTTTATTGTTTTTCACTTTATATATTAAGTTACATTAGGTATATTATGTTTTTGATAAACTGGATTTATCATATTTAAATATTTAGTAATCATTTAGTTTACTAATAATGGGCTGTTTCAATTTTGAACGTGGGAAAAACATGTCGCACGTTCGCGCATCGGAAACTTCTAGTCATGTCATATATATAGTTGTCTGCTAGTGGATTCAGTGAAAACGAAAATTAGAAGAAAACGTAAAAATGGCTATTCTCATATGTTGACAAAGGGGGCGAAGAGAGGGACAGTTAGAGAAAGAAACTGACAATCGCACTTTTTGGTGCGATTTGATAGTCCGTTTACAGCGCTTGGTTGTAAATGCCAATTTGTTTTAAGTTTACACTCGGCCGGTATAGTGCACGGCCAAAATCGCACCGATTTCTTAACACCGGTGTAAAGTTGTAAGCGCATATACCATTTTTTTAACAGTGAAATGGGAATTATAATAATTATTAAATATAATATTTTATTTATTAATTTGGGCTGCAATAACAAATAAAAATGTATATAAAAATTTGCTCAAGTCAGACTTTCATCGTTTAAAACCACATGTTTGAAACGAAAAATCTGTAATTTTACAAATATTAACTTTAAAATTACATATACACTACCTTTGAAATTTGTCGGACTAACCGACTGATGGAGTGGATCGAATAATATAACACAATTAAAATTATTGGCTGATTCCAGAAAAAAATCGAAAATGGCTTCACCAAGTTAATCAATTTTTTTTTTTACTCATTATTGAATTTTTTTTTCTCAAGCCGTATTTTATGGCTTATTTGATTAAAATATTATAATGGTCCCCAACTGTTTTGAGTTTGATATTTTTCAATGGAATATAAAGGTAAAATTTAGTGAGGGAATGATGATGAGGGAATGACGAATCGAAACAAAATGACCATAACCTCAGAAATATAACCTTACTTTCCTATGCACTGTGAACAATGCGATATAAACACTGAAAACATGTGCAAATACACTATGATTAGTAAATTAAAATGTGTTTACCTATTTATAAATCAACATGAGGGAATGACGTGAAGAAATGTATTTTTTAAAAATCTCATTAATAAATTAGTTTTAACAAAATATCCTTTCTACAAACGTTCGCTGCAGTATAGGTTGTTAATAACAATGTTGCCAACTTTCAAAAAAATTAAGGCGGGACTTAGTAGGCATTTAAGTTTTTCTCCAGTCACACTGTTTCAAAGCGGTGAGGGAATGATAAGTTTTTCAAGGACAAATTTTGAAGTATATTTAAAAATACTTCCATTTGCTGTTTTTAAATTATAAACTCGTGTAGATACAGTTAATACTATCTTATATGAATAAAAAATAAAATAACAAACAATTAGTAAGGAATTTTACGTTTTAAGTTAATGATTCTCTTCGAATTCAGCAGTTGGGACATAGTGAGGGAATGATTTTCAGGGTACTCTCTTGGACATATCTTCTTTGTTTATCATATGAGAAATAAATTTGTTTCATAAATTCGTACATCTAGTATAGTAGTATTATTAAAAAAAATAACTTTTCATAACCAAGAATCCTGATTTTCAGAAATCATTAAGGACATCAATTTCGATTTTTTTCTGGAATCAGCCTATTATATCTTGTTAAAAAATTAAAATAAAGACTCGAGGGTTAAAAATTTGAAATGCTTATAAATTTTGCTTCAGATGACCTACTATTAAAAGCTTTTTTTTTAATATTTCAAAGCGATTATATAAGTTAATAAGTATATTTTTAATAGACCTTTTCATTTAATTTGTCTGTACCTGATATCAAAGCCCATTTTTAAATTAGGTTAATTTTTGGTGTAAAATTATATATTATGTAAATAAATGAAATAATTTATTTTAAAATTATATTATGAATCTTGTGACAAATTTGTAAATAATTAAATTCCTAATTGATCAATAGATTTTATATTTATTAAAAGTAAAAAATATTTTTACTAGTTGATTCGAATTTCTAACTATGCTGATTCGAAATCTTCGAATAGTTCGAATTCGAACCTTTGTGATTCGGATCCGAATCGAATTCGCATCATTCGTACATCTCTAGAATCTAATTGGAAAAAAAGAAGGGTTTCTGAAATAATTCGTATTAGATCGTATCCAGGGACGATTAATAATAAGAGGATGTTTTTTCTTTGAGTCTTCTTTTTAGGTAAAGAGCAATTTTTTTTGTTTATTTTTTTTTTGTTGGTATATTTTGTTTAGATTTCCCGTGTTGATTATAATAGTGTTTTGTTAAAAAATTAAAGCTGGGTCAAAATAAGTGAAATGGGTCACTTCAAAAATTTTTGTTTCCGATTTTCAAGTTATCTATGCTATTTGATAGATATATAAACATATTTTTTCCCGCTAAAATATTTTTCAAAAAATTTATTTATTTTGGAAATAAACAGGGGTTGAACTTTTGGGTAATGAATTTTTCTTTTAATCATTACTCGGAAACGGATAAAGATAATTGAGCTTTCTTTTTTTTTTTAAATTGGAGGTTGAAATTTGTACTTTAAACTGTAATTAAAATGATTGTTGTAAAAATAAAATTTATAATTGTTATTAACAATTTTTTTAAACAATTGTAATTTAAAACATGTTCTCAATGTGATCTAAGCATTATATACTATGCTCATTCGACGCGCAATATTCTAACGAGTAAATTAAAATAAAAGTTTAGTAACCTCCGACATTACAGTAGTTATGCATATTTTTCTATCGACGCACAGCGAGCAAGCAACACCTAATTTGCGAACGCGCGGGAATACGTTCACCACTGACTGTCGCACTTCGAAAAGTTTACTTAATATTTAATAATAAGAAAGAATATGAACAATAATATTAATAATTCAAGTATTAATTCGATGCTTAGTAATTTATTCGGATTTTTACCATTGAAGTAACCAGTGGCGGATCCAGACAATGGTTTTGGAGGGGGTATTATATGAGACAGAAAGAAATAGCATTATACATTTATAGTGTAAACTTTTTCTCTCTTACATAAATATAATAAGACTTTTAGGGGTAAGGCAAGCACCTGTGCCCCCCCTTGGATCCGCCAATGGGAAGATCGTCGAAGAAAATATCAATTTCTTTTATATAAACGTCAAATTTTTCGGGTTTTTAAAAATTAAAAAATATATTGTACATCGTTGTAGGTTTTTATCTACAGGTATAAACGAATTTCAGTCTAACTTTTTGTTAAATATTAAAAACTGGTATAGAAATCAACAGTAATTAAAAATACATTTCTTAAATCTGAATAATTAACATTTTACGTATGTACTTTGTTGCTCTTTCATTGAATAAGTGTATACCTATGCACTTAAAATAAGTGAAAGTCATAAGTGCAATCTTATGGATAGAACGTCCAACGTCCTTCCAGCAGGATAAAAAATCCTTCCGCGAATACGTACTAAATCGCGTTATAAAATGAATATAAATTAAGATAAAAACAAAGTAAATTACACACGGAAAAAAATTAATATCAAAATTTGGCATGTAATATGAGATTCAAGCATAAATTATCTCTAAAATCAAAAGTAAGATGTAATTAATTCTTTAAAATAAAAATAAAGATTTATATCTGTTTAAAATATTAATAATATAAAGAACACATATTCTTATGCCAAAAAACGATATTAGAAATCTCTAATTCTGTTATATATGGAAAAAAACAGCAAATGACTGATCCAGCCAACGTATCGCAGCAACATTCACAACTATTATGATTATCATGTTCCTGCAGTTTCGAAATCACCGAAACTTTTTTGCAGGGAAATATTTTGAAAAATAACTTTTGCTACACAAAATATATAAAAAATATAATTCTTAAAATATTGCAATTAATTAATTCATATTTATAAACATAATTTTTTATTAAGTTTGAATCTAAAAAATGTCAAAATAATAATTTCGATCATTTAAACGTTCATTTTAAGTTTATACAATTATCTATTTTTTCAATCCTTTGTAGAAAATTTTTAATATTATTAGAATAAGAAATAATATTTTAATGATACACATTGTATAATTCAACATTCTATAATAGCAAATGATAAATAAAATTTAATTTATTATTGAAATTTATAGAGCAAAAATGAATTAATTAGAATGTATGTGTTTTGAAATTTAAAAGAAATGGTAAAACGTTTTGTTTACAAGTAATCGACAAAAATAATTATTAATGGGAAACAAATTATTAATGAAAAAAAGAAATCGATTTAAATTTAGTCAAATCTTCTTTAAATTCCACAAAATGAATATTTTTAAATATTATATTTCCGAATAATAGAATATGTTTTAGCATAACCTTTATATAGGTTTATACATGTATAGGTTGTTAAATGAACATATCTTTAAATTAGAGATTTCATTAAAATGTCATTTTCTGATATAACGTTTTGCAAAATGAAGCATAACTTATTATAAAAAGTTTATAATGATTAAGATTATAATGCTTAAATTATATATATTTTTAACTCTCTGCAATTAAGAATTAAACTTATTTCAAGTTTTGTGATTAATTTTTTTCCGTGCATGGTTAGGAAGGTAAAGAAAAAAGCTATTAACGCATGCAAAGTTCAAATTTCTAAATTCAAATGACGTGGGACTTGCAATGGAAGTCGATCGTTGAGCTATCCTGACGGAAGATTCGCTCTTGGACGTTCTATTATTATATGTGCACTTATTAGACGGGAGAGCGACTTATAATGTAAAATGAGTGGAATTTTACTTATTCTGATTTATAGAGAATATTAACTTGAAACTGAACTTTCTTTTATCATTTACTAGAATTATATTATTCCTACTTTTTTAAATTAGAATATCTTACTTTTTTCATTGTGAATGGAAAATGTAGGAAAATGTAGAAAAATATCTTGCATCTTCCATTCTCTATGAAAAAACTCTTTTAAACCCCTTACAAGTTTGATAAAACTTGGTAATAGAGGGTCTTTTGGATCGCTGAGTACGAATTTGAAATCAAATTTCCAAATTTCAAAAATTCAAAATGGTGGATTCAACATGGCCGCCAAAATTTTTGAAATTTTTAAGATGTCAACAAAATTTTGAGATACTTGCTACTAAGGGGTTTCTGGGGTCGGTGAATACGAATCTGATATCAAAGTTTAACAATTCAGAATGGCGGGTCTAATATGGGCGCCAGAAAATTTAAAAAAATTCAAATGCGTCCATATTAGATCCGCCATTTTGAATTTTAGAAATTTGGCTTTAAATTCATACTAAGCGACCCGAAAAACCTCCTAGTACCAAGTTTAATAAAAATTCGTTAAGTTATTCTCTTGTTTTTATCATGACGTGTATACACGTCATCCACAGTCAAGGGGTTAACTAAAAAAATCAGAAACACACTTAATTTTGTTCCTAATTAAAACTTTTTCATAATAATGATTATTATAAAATATATGTGACTTGGAAAGTTAAAAGGGACCTTAAGTCAAAAAATTGATTTTTTTTTACTGATAGGTGATTCTGAAAGAGAAAAGTTCACTCTTTTGAATGAACTAAACAGCAAAAAATCGATTTTTTTGACGTAAGGTCCCTTTTAACTTTCCAAGTCACATATTAAGTTTTAATTACTGTTAATTTCTTTTCTTGTTTTTAATAGTTAACAAACAGTAAGGCTGAAAATCGTTTCCCTACAATTATATTTTAATTTATAAATTGTATGAAGTTAAGGTTACCTATACTCGATCAGTACCTATAGTCGATCAGTGATGATTTAATTGGATAAAATTAATTAATAGTTTAATAATATTGATGCCACATACTACTTTGAATATAACAAGATTCATTTTTACCAATGTAATAAAACTATCAATTAGTTTTGGCTAATTAAATCATCACTGATTGATTATAGGTACTAACCGAGTATTGGTACAGTTACCTTACTTCAATAGTAAAAATCCGAATAAATTAATAAGCATTAAATTAATACTTAAATTATTATTATTATTGTTCATATTCTTTCTTATTATTAAATATTAAGTAAACTTTTCGAAGCGCGACAGTCAGTAGTGAACGTATTCCCGCGCGTTCGCAAGTTAGATGTTACTTGCTCGCTGCGCGTCGATAGAAAAATAAGCATAACTTCTGTAATGTCGGAGGTTACTAAACTTTTTTTTTAATTTACTCGTTAGAATATTGTGCGTCGAATGAGCATAGTATATAATGCTTAGATCACATTGAGAACATGTTTTAAATTACAATTGTTTTAAAAAATTGTTAATTGTTTTGGTCTTTTTTGTAACTATTTTAATGCATTTTAATTAACCATTTTTTGCTTACAATTAGTTTATCTAGGAGAAGTTGTGCTTCATATAAGTTAATATTTTTATCTTTAAATGTACTATAGAGTTTCTTTTACCAAATGAGAAAATATTCTTTTAATAAGTCACTTAAATTGTTTTATTATTCAAAATACTCTTTAAAGTACCCGTGTAGAAAAGTTGGGTGGGCGCCAGTTGGGCCCCAGTTGGGTCTTCCCACTGGGAAATTAGTGGGCTTGTAATGCTCAACCCGGTTAGTGACAATTCACTAAAAAAGATCGTAAAAATGTAAGATCGTTAAAAAATATTCATTACAACTTTTAACAATATTTTCCACCAAAATTTTTTTTAATGATATAAAAATTAGTTAATAACAATTGTTACATGTATTTTTTAATTTGTTTAAACAAATCAATATTGTTTATTTGAAACTTTTCATCTAATAGAGCTAGAGTGTTGTAACTTTTTCTTAACTTTGCAACTTTTCAAACCTATAAAAGCCCAATACTAATAATAAACAAAAGTCCACAATTATGAAAATTGTTTAAAAAAATTAATATTGTTTATTTGCAACTTTTCATCTAATTAAGCTAGAGAGCTGAAACTTTCTCTTAATTTTGCAATTTTTCAAGCTTATGAAAGCTTAATACTAATAAAAAACAAAAATCCACAATTATAAAAATGGTTTAAACAAATTAATATTGTTTATTTGTAATTTTTCATCTAATTGAGCTAGAGAGTTGAAATTTTCTCTTAATTTTGCAACTTTTCAAACCTATAAAAGCTTAATATTAATAATAAACGAAAATTCACAATCACAAATATTGTTTAAACAAATCAATATTGTTTATTTGCAACTTTTTATCTTATTGAGCTTTAGATTTAAAATTTTCTTTTAAGGTATTAGTCGCGTAAAATGATTTTCGTCAGATTTTTTTAAAACTTTGTATCTGTATTCATGAAGTATTTATCTATGAAATGAGATCTATCCTATTAATTTTTACCACTTCTGAGCTTCAAAATATTAATTCAAAGTTTAGACCTTTTACATGCAATAGCACAAAATGCATGTAAAAAATGTCTCTTATATTCAATTACAAAAAAACAAGTCGTCAGTTTTTCAAATAAAACTACTGAGTTACACATTGAGATAAAATAAATCCTTTAAAAAAAAATTAATTTTATTTACCACGCCGTATAAAAAATACAATAATTAAAAATTCATAATTTTTCATTTTCACGTGGTTTCATTGAAAAATGTTGAAAACGTGTAAGCAATACATCACGATAACTTATAGTACCTGACTCAAAATCGTGAAAATTACATATATTATATTAGAAGAGGTCACAAGGAAGCAAGTGAGTTGATATAAAAGTTTATTTTTTGTTCTTTTTATTTTGCGGGAGTTTTGCGGGAGCATTTAGGCGACTAATACCTTAATTTTGCAACTTTTTAAGAATACCAAAGCTGAATATTAATAATAAACGAAAATCCACATTTATAAAAATTGGTTAAACAAACTAATGTTGTTTATTTGCAATCATTCGTCGAATTGAGCTAGAGAGTTTAACTTTTTCTTAATTTTGCAAAATTTTAAGCCTATAAACACCCAAAACTTATAGTAAACGAAGATCCATAATTATGAAATTTTTTGTTTAAACCCTGTGACTCAATTAGATGAAAAATTGCAAATAAACAATATTAATTTGTTTAAACAATTTATATATTTTTATATTTTAGTTTTTTTCTAATATTAGGATTTACTTAACTTAAATAGATGCAATATTAGAAAAAAGTTACAACTCTCTAGCTCTATTAGATGGAAAGTTTCAGATAAACAATATTAATTTGTTTAAACAAATTAAAAAATACATGGACCAATTGTTAGTAACTAATTTTTATGTAATTAAAGGAAATTTTGGTAGAAGATGTTGTAAAAATCGTAATGAATATTTTTTAACGATCTTACACTTTTTTTTCGTTTATGAAGATTTTTTATGGCCCTTTAAAAAATAGTTAATAATAAAAAGTTTGTTAAATAAATTATTGGATCTTATGCTTTAAATTTTCCTGAGGAGAAACAGCTTTATCCGATCGAAAAATGTTAATTTTCATGGAATTTTTATCAATTCTATGAAAAAGTTTTTTTCCCTATGCATTTTGAATGGGAAACTTTGAGCGCTTTGACCGAATTTCATGAATTTTTAAATTGAAATGAAGGGAAATCGCAATATATAAAGCCAGATTGACGATAAGTTTAGTATTAAAACTATTATTTAGTAACAATTTACGTATTTGATAAAAATTGGGAAGCCCAGGTTGGCCCCAACTGGCGCCCACATACAAACTGGGAATTACTGGGAACTTTTCTACACGGGTATTTAGTAATTATGCTTAAATTGAAAAGCAAAAAAAAAAAAAGAAAACATGTATTAAACCTCACGAGAAAGTATGGTAGCGCCTATACTAATATTGAAACCACAAGTCCTTAGTGCCAATTGAATGGCTAGCATTGTTTGAAGAAATACTTGGGTTTCAGAACCTAAACACAATAACTTATAGAAATAATAAATTACATACATTTACAATATTTTACATCTATTTTAAAAGAAAGTCATGTTTATATACGTCATCCTATTATCCTAGTAATGTATTATAATATATGATAATTCTCTTTTCACAGAAATTTCCAGCTCTATTGTTGAATATATTGACTAAAATATGTACAACATTGTCGATAGTAACATCATTTCTAAATATATATATATTATTTGAAACAAGGCGAATTTGACTTGAACGTCTGTGAAAAGTAAAGTAATATAGGGATTTGATGAAATGAAATTGATGAAGTTGGTTGAATGAATAGTATAATTAAGAGATATTATTGTTTTGATAGAAGAAATTCGTTCTTGTTCTGAATCAATCATACCGTCGAGAAAACAATAACTGGTGTACGTGCCTCTTCGCGTCTCCTTCCTCTGCACCCAGTAGTTCAGTGAAACCAGCCCCTATTTGCGGCGAATCAATGCTGTATGTATGTACAACAGCGGGTAGCTGTACCCAGCAGCATTTGTGATTGCGCTAAACCTAAACAATGGTCTACCCATCGACTATCCTCATCCGCTGAGCCTGCCACCATCTCCGTTCCACCAACCACCCCACGCTTCTGTTCCAATTCATTCATCCTTCAGGACTAATTGACTTCTTACTGTTTATCTACAATCAAATAGATAAAGGTAAAATAGAATTGAGGATTCATTTTCATTAGTTTAAATTCATCACTTTTTTTCTATAATATAAGAACATGTTTTCTTAATTTCAGGATTTTTATGCGGCCTCTTATACCCTTCCTCTAAATTTCTTTTATTCTTCTTATCATTAAATTTTAATTAATTAAGGGGTTACATTCATCCAGCAGCGACAATAAAACGCAAAAACTGTTTTTAGAAGGGACAGCAATAGAAAATAATAAAAATGACTTTTTAGACATAAAAAAAAGTATTTTGTACAAAATATTGGTTGAGATGACGGAGTGGGATTTTCATGCCTCTTGATAAAGAACGGTTGGTAGGGGAGACCAAGGAGGAAAGTAACAAAAATCAGTTTTTTGATGCTAGCATTAACATTATTTGTCGGATAAGTTCTGTAAACATATTAATCGAAAGCTTTGAGTTTCACCTATTAAATAAAATTGAAATTAACCATTAATAATAATTTGATAGTTCACTGCAGGACTTTTAAATCAGCTCTTTATTTGTTACTTTCCTCCTCACCCCTGAGGTGGAATGTAACAGCACGAAGGAGGAAAGTAACACTTTAAAATTAAGGCTAGCATTTTAAATATAAAACTGTTAATAGTTTCAATCATTTTTATTACGAACATATAAAAATACAAAGTGATATTAACTACATTTTGTACATAATTGCCAAATATTTTGCACTTTTTTGAAATCAAATTTTTTTTATCTATTTAGTATTCGTTGAATAGCAATGACATTAAAAAAGGATCGTTTCGTAAAAATTCAAATCAAAAGTCGAATATTTAATCTTTAAAGTATAAAATAAACATATAAAATCACATAGTTATAAAAAAGGAGCAGGTTTATAAAAATAAAGCATTAGATGAGGAGGAAAGTAACAACGTGTTACTTTCCACCTCACCCCTCTTTTCCTTGGATTTCAAAAAACAAGTTTAAATTACACAAAAGTATTTCGCATTTTTTAATTATGCACTAGCACGATTTAAAGATAAATAAAAAAGCTTCAAAAAAACCAAAAGCATATTTAAAATATCTATAAAATCAAAAAAATATGATATTTTGAAAATTTAGGCAAAAACTTACTTTTGACGTAATTTTTGCACAAAATGTCTGTATCAGATATATAGCTTCCGGTAGACCCCTAACATAATTTGGGGGAGTTAGAAGGAGCAAAACAGACTAAAAATTATTTAAGGACTATGTCTGTCCGCTCATTGGTTTAGAAGTTATAAGCGTTGTTACTTTCCACCTCTGTTACTTTCCTCCTCGGTGTCCCCTACTTCTTTCACTTGTTATTAGTTCGTAACTCCCGAAAGCGTACACATCGCGTTTGCAATTTCGTTTTAAAGAGTTACTCTAAATACGACGATTAAACTGATTTTAATTTTATGACCGGCTCTCAAATCTATCGATAGTATTATCATCTCGTGTTTTGAGCAACGAGTAGCTTATTCTGTTTTTTAGGGGGCCTCCAAATTGCAAAGTCAAAAATTAAATAAAAATATATAATTTTAAAGATAACAGAAGATCTTCAATTTTTCTTATTATTTTTATAAACTGTGTCAATCTATAGACTCTCTAATACGAGTATTATCTAAAAATGTGTTATAAGAGTTGGGTCAGGCCATACTCAACCATCCAGTTTGGATAAAAGAAACGGAATTTCGTTTATTAAAACCAAACCTTTTTTTCCGTGTATATATGAGTGTACAGATTCATAAAAATATTTTACTTTAGTTCATGGTTTCTATACCTTACAACTAAATTTAAAATTTTAAAACAAAATCAGAAATAGTTCTATTAATTGAGAATAAGTCAGTGGCAATGACAATAATATTTATAACCTTGGTTTATAATATATAAATTACCAATATTGTAGATGCGTTAAATCCAATATTGGATTTTATTTGAATCTTATTTAGAATTTAGCTTTTTTTTCTTTTTGTTGTATCTTGCTATCGTATCAAAAAACGAGACGATACCGAGACAATATCAAGACTGGTATTGGTCTCGTACGCACACTCCAAAAACTGCTGTCTTCTAAGTGTCTTATTTTAAGATACAAGACATTAAGAAAGCGTCTTACGGTTATTTCAAGCTATTTCATTGGTTAATAATTTTGAAAGATGCTTCCTTATTGGTTTAAAATTAAGACACCCTAAAACGTCTTAAAAGTGAGGACAAAAATGTCTTAAAATAATACACATGTTTTTACAATGCAGCTCTAATTTTATTGTAACTTAATTATTAAATTGTAAAATTCTATTTATAAAAATTATTGCTGCCATTAACCAAGCTTTTTTGTTATAATTTTAGTAAATTACATACACACCTTAGCAGTGAGACAACGAATACCAAAATTAAATTTAACAAGCATTCGTAATAGTTTAAAAAACAAGACTATATACACGTTCAGATAGAGTCCCTTAGTCTTTGGTTCAAGAACATGCTCTAAGATAGCGGAATTTTCGCTTCTATTTTTGCAACCCACGGCATGAAGCATGACTATGTTTGCTGCCAAAATTGGTGGTGTAAGTATAGACACAACAAAAAAATAGTCAGATATAGTCTTTTTCAGTTAAAAAAGTTTTCTAAATTTTATGATTGCAATATTATTAAAAAACTGTATGAAGTAAAAATTTTCTCAGGAATTAGTAGGATTAAGGGATAGTTTTTTATTTTAAACGAAATTGAAAATTTCCTTTTTTACATGGAAGCAATACTGAAAAAAATAAGTTTGATTCTAGTCCAAATGAGACCCGCATCAAAATCTTTGTAAATACAATATTTCATACATATTTCTCATATCTTTTCATATATTATATATCATTCAGAGAGCACAAGAGTCAAATTGGTTTAACTTTTATTTTTAAGTCGTTATATTGACTTCAGCCGGTTTCAGACATAAAAAAACTAGTTTCAAGCCTATCATGAAAACAAGACAATTCTATAGATATCAGATTTTTTTCTGTGGAAGTTTTCATAAAATAAACATAATTTTCAGCTTTTTGTTAATTGTCAAGGTTAATATTTTTAAAACAAAAATATTTCACAAATTTTAACGGCACATAAGTCCCGTTCAAAACATAAAAGTCCTGCAATTTTACTTTTCATTTTTGACAAATTTCTTTTTTAAAAATGTTATTAGACAATTCTTTAAGGAAATTTCAATTGAAATGGTAAATTCTGACACTTAGGGATTCCGAATCATCAACGTACTTATATGGGATACTTTAAAATACATTTTTGGGTTTTTAAATGTATCGGAACGGATTTTTGGATTTAATCCCTTAATTGTAAAAACAATCCTCATCCCTCCTTCTCAAAAATTACTGTACTAAAACACGTTATTTCTTCTCAATTTTTGATAACATATTTTAAATATATTTTTCAGATTTAAAAATGAATTCGTGTGTATTTTATTGATCTTATTGATGTTCTCATTTGCAGAATTTTTTACCGTAACAAGTCTGGTGTCTTACTTTTTAATACATCAAACATTAAATACTTTAGTATTAAAATACCATATGGTACGAAAAGTGACAATCCAATCCTAAAAATTTCAATTTTAGCATAAATTTGATCTTATCAAATGCTTATCTTATCTTGAATGGGTTAAGCACTTTCAACGCATCTGTTACTTGTTGAATCCTCTTTTAGATTCTTATCTCAAGTGGTCACAAGTATATCATTGTGTTTTGAAACAAGAATGTTAAGTAAATTGATATGCTATATTTTTTAATCATCTTTTAGATCAGCTTTTATACTCTTTTTTGAATTAATGGATTTTCTTCAATTTCACATAAACTGGCTAAAAGTTTTGATTCAGTTGTGCACTTCCGGAAGAGCAGACAATCTCATTTCTCATCAAAATAATCATCTTTTGTCACGAAAGGGCTTAAAACTCGTGTTTTTCCTGGCTCAGCGACTTATTCCGCGAATTCGGTGCTGTCGTCGTTAAAAAAAAGGGAAAATAGCGAGCAGAAGAGAGGAGATAAAACGAAAAGAAGACGCGAAGAATATTTCATTTCCGCTTCTTCTCCCTTCCGCCCGGCGAACAATTGTCCCGACTTCGCTTATTTATGCATTTTATAAAAATGAGACCGGGCTCGCATTATATTTGATTCTGTGCCCGTCTGAGTACAAATGGGTGGTACATGGGGGATGTGCGGGGAGAGTTGTATAAATGAATGGAACCCAGGGACGTAGTAGATGATGCTACAGGAGGGAGAGTGAGTTTATAAAAAAGCTTTGTGTTTCTTCACTTGAAATTGGATGAGACCCTGCAGACCAGTTTCTTTTCATTAACGGATCCTCAAATTGGTTAAAAATTATTTATACTGTCAAATAACTTAAACTTCACACATATCACACCTCTGCGCAAAAGACACCTTAATTGTCAGAAAACAAAAATTATAATTGAATGATAACAATAAATGGAATATATTAATTAATAGACTTTTTAATGACAATTAAAATTTTTAATTTAAATAAAATTAATTAATTAATTAATTTTAATTAATAAACATGAAAATTTAAATAATTTAGTGTGTATTATGAAAATTTATGTCAGGAAATTAATTGCAGGTATGACATTTTTGTTCAGGCATAATTTTCGCATGAAATGAAAAAATTATAACATTATTTTTAGGTACAGTTAACAATAAATAATTAATGTTTTATTGAACTTATTTCTCTTCAAGGTAGATTTGTTGCAAAAGAAAGGAGAAAGGTAGAAAAAATAAATTGCATTATAAATCGTTTAAAAACACTAACCTTCGATGAAACATTCAGAGTTGTATCTACAATTTTCTGCATCTGCACAATGAGACAAAATCTGAAAATTTTAACTGAAATGTACACTGCAAAAACATGGTGTCTTAAATTGGACAAAAATGTCTTAAATTAAGATACTTTTGGTGTCTAAGACACGAAAAATGTCTTAATTTAAGATATTTTTGAACAATTTAAGACACCTGTTTTTGCAGTGTAAAAAATATTTGTTTTGTTTCTGCATATATGTATGTATTTCTCATGTTGTTACAAAATTGTACGGAGCATATATATAATTTCAAAAACTAAATTGTGAAGCAGAAACAATTTTGTTCCAGGGAACTTTCACGTAACTTTGAAAGGAAGACGAAAAAGCAAGTTCGATTTTCAAATTGTTTGTGAAATGTCAGTTTGTCTTTGTGATCATTGTGATCATTAGTTATATTTTTAAATTATCAAGATAATGTTTGAGGTTAGTAGGATTTTAAAAATTTAATAAATTTATAAATTAAGTAAAAATAAATGATTAAATTATAGTGCAAAAAACTCAAAAACAAAGACTAACAGTGCAGTGTAGTGACAGAAGAAAGAAGAATTTCCGACGAGTGACTACGGGAATAAATCGATTCACGTTAAACTTAGTAATTTCACATCTTCGTACACGTTGTAATATTTTTGTTGAATGTGATTTCTCATCGTAAAAATATGGATTTTCTCGTTTACACTGAGAAAAATGGATGTTTACCCTTAACATCTGGATGTTAACGGTTAACATATTTATCACTTAACATAGGGACAGCTATCTAGATGTTCAGGGTTAACATATACATATTAAACTTTAATATCTAGATGTTAAAATTTAATATCTTAGATGTTAACCTTTAATATTTTGAGGTTAAGCGTTACTATCTTGTTTTAAACATCTAATTCTAAACATCCATTTTTCTCAGTGTAGAAGTGGAAATTTTCATTGAAGTGTATTTTTTTAAGTTGAATATATTTTTGACAACAAAAATTTTTTTACAGTGTATACGCCATAGTCGTTAGAAGACATTAGGTTACTTTACTCTCAGCAAAAGTCAGAGGAAAAATAATGTTCAAAAACTTACCTAATGTTGAAAGAAAATAAATAATACTTTCTGTCACAACCGAGTTGTGATACATAAAATGTAAACCAACCTTGCATGTACGTTTACAAACTTTGTAATTAATCAAAATCATCCTTTTTGTAAGGCCACGTTAAAAATAATTAGGTCAATTAAAATTTGAAAAATCAAATAAGACTTAGGCTAAGTGAGAATTAGATAGGCCAAATAAAAACTAGGTTAAATAAGAATTAGGCTAAATAAGAATTATGCTGAATAAGAATTCGGTCATATAAGAACTAGGCCAAATAATATTTATGTCAAATAAGAGTTAGGCTAAATAAGATATATGTTAAATAAGATTTAGGCCAAATAAGATCTAGGTAAAATAAGATTTAGGCTAAATAGAAATTAGAATAAATAAGAATTAGGACACATAAGATTTAGGCTAAATAAGATTTAAACCAGAGAAGATTTAACCTGAATGAATTTCAGTCAAAAGAGAACTATGGGTTACTTGGTATTTGGGTAATAATATATTCATGCACCTACGCGACAGAAGGGACCTTATCTCCCAAACGTGAACTTCACAAGGGAGGCATTTAAAAGTTGCAGCAATTCATTGCAATTAAATATCTGCTTACGTTTCTTTCCTAATAACACAAAACATACTTTAAAATAACAATTTCTAATTATCGAAAATGAAAAAGCACTTAAAAATCTCTTGATTGTCAATAAAAATTCAAAATTTGTTTTTTGGTACTCGTAGGAAAAAACTATCTGACAGCTATAGTTTAAATAATTATTGTTTAAAATTATTTATTGTAAAAAATTGTTATTAAAAATCTTAGAAGCTCTAGAAAATGAAAGAATATACTTTTAATAAACAGTTTAGCAAAGGACTTTACGTATTAGTTTAAAAATCGTAAGCTTCGAGCTCAAATGTATAAAATGAGATAGAACTACTATAGGGTAAAATCATTTGTGTGTTTCTTCTATCAAAAATGTGATTAAACTTGATCGTTGGTTACGAAATAAGAACTACACATTTGCATTCTTTGCATTTACCTGTGTTTTTCCAACAAAAATTGAGTCAAAGGATTATGTAATTGCAATTAGACAATACCCAAAATGAGACTTTACACTATAAAAAGAAAATCTTCAATTAAGACGTGTCTTAAATTCAGCAAACCTTGCTGTATAAATGTTTATGTAAAAAATACGGTCTTAATAAAGAAGAATTTACAATAATTACAAATTTATCTTTTTAGATTGATTATAGTACTTCACGTTTTCATGCAAATTTGAAGTTTAAAATTTCTTTTGGCACAGTTTAAAGAAAAAAAATCCTCTCACCTGATTTATATGATGACGTTTCTCGCTCTTCAATAACAAAATAAATGAGTTAATGTTGATTTATTAGAAATAATAGAGTGGTACAAGTGGTGAAACTTCAATTTTGTTGTTATAAAAAAAAGCTAAATATTATTTTTAAAGTATTTTCGAAATTTGATAAAATTATCAAGAAATAGTATTTTGCTCTTTTTTATAGCAACAAAATTCAAGTTCCACCACTTATGTCACTCAATTATTTCTAATAAATCAGCATTAATTCATTTATTTTGTCTTTTAAGAGGGCGAAACGTCAACATTAAAATCGGGTGAGAGAATTTTTTTTCACAGATTTTCAATAAAAATATAATTATTACACAGGCCTGAGAGGGTCAGTTTCTAAAATCGGTGGGGGTTATTCTTGTACAATCCAGGCAAGGTATGCTTTAACACTTTTTTATACAAGTTGCATAGAAAAATGTTAGAATTGTATAGAAAAAAGTTAAAGCATACCTTGCCAGGACTATATATTTCTTCGCGCTGAACACGAATCTATTGTTCAAAATTGTCCATCACGTCAAGATTTTGAGTAATTCTATGTCAAATGTCCCAAAAATGACTATTTTTGCCATTTTTGGGAATTTTTTTCTGGAAGACCAAAATTTTTTCTTTAATTTTCTATATTAGCTTTATGTAGTATGTATTGTCAGCATTAAAACCTATTTTTAAAAATTAATTTACGATCATTTTTAAAGAAAAAAATCTGAAGTCAGAATTACAAAATTCAAAATGGCGGATCCAATATGGCTGTCAATTTTTTAAAAAAATGTTGGATTTTAATAAAACTTTGTATTTTTAGGGGTTTTTTGTGTCTCAGGTTGCGAAACTGAAGTCAGAATTCCAAAATTGAAAATGTCGGATTCAATATGGCAGCCAATTTTTTTAAAAATTGAGAAATCGATGGATTTTTATGAAAAAACCAAGTTTTATTAAAATCCAAGAATTTTTTAAAGATTTGTCTGACATATTGGATCTGCCATTTTGAATTTTGTAATTCTGACTTCAGATTCGTAATCAGCGACTCCGAAAACCCCAAGGTACTAGTGATGCATGTCGAGCAAACGATCTGATCGATTTTGAAATCGATCGTCAGTTGTTTGCTTGGATCGTCTCGATTCTAATTTATAATTAATGAATATTATAATTAATTATAAGTATATATAATCAAATTATACTTATAACTTTACTTTTTAGTTAACTTTGAATAATTATCATCATTTTTTAAAATATCTTTAAATATAAGGTTTTTTTCTTTTTGTTGGCATATTTTATTCAGTACGCATTTATACTGAACTGTCATATGAGTAATTTTTTTAATTAATAAATATAGACTTAAATAAAACTTTTCTTTAAAAAAGAATGTTAATAAATATATTCTAAAGATTTGTTTGTAGTAATTTATTTTGTATATAAAGCACAATTATAGTAAGTAAAATGAATTGAAGATTGATTTAAAAATAGACAATTTTTGGCATATTTGACAGCATATTTTTTTAAAACTATTTAATAAGAAAGTTGGATACTTACGAAAATTTAATTTAATCTAAAATTAGTTTGTACATTTACTTTGTTTATCCAGAAATAATAATTATCATAAATAACATTAATTTGCAAGTAATTATAAGAAAATAAATGTTACACCTTTAAATAAAATCTATTACACCTTTTAAATGAATATTAATTACGATATTTAATTTAAATAAAATCGATTCAAGTAATTTTTTGCCAAACCAACCAATTTTGAAGGACTTCTAAATTTGTAATATATTTCTTACTCAAATATTTAAGAAATTAAGCAAAATATCTTAGTAAAATTTTAATACAAACTGTTTGTACAAATTTAAATGTGCGTAAAGTTTGAACTTATTAAAAGCTTTCAGAAAAAAGATATGATGTGTTTAAATATGTCATTTGTTTAAATATAGAATTATGAAATTCAGTTTTGTAATAATTAAATTACTGTTCTTAAGCAATTGTGTCTGGATAAGCAAAAGAAATATACTAATTCTGAGTCCTCATAATAAAAAAATATGCTGTTCAATATGACAAAAAATCGTCAATTTCTAGATCAATCTTAAATCGATTTTACTTATTATAATTATGCTTTATATAAAATAAATTACTACAAACAAATCTTTAGAATACACATATATTAACATTCTTTTTTAAAGAAAAGTTTTATTTAAGCCTGTATAATTAATTATAAAATTAATTAATTATATAAAATAAAATCGAGACGATCCAAGCAAACAACTGACGATCGATATCAAAATCGATCAGATCGTTTGCTCGACATGCATCACTACAAGGTACCAAGTTATATGAAAAATCACCAATCTGAAAAATGTATGCATTTGGAAACGAATTTTTAGGTAGAAACTTGTGCGCAGGAGGGTTAGTGTTGTTAACGTAGTTGTTTCAAAAATCGAAATCATAGAGAACGCAATAAAACTTTCAGCAAAAAAAGTTTAATGTTCAATACGTATTTCTATAAAATATAAAATTAATTTACGGCTTATCTTCTGAGATATGATTATTTAAAAGTCACTATTTTTACACAGGTATAGGTTAAAATACATCTTTTTGGTGACAATTTTTTTAATATCCAATAGATAAATCATAGGCATCAAGTTGAAAAACTAGATTTCAATAATTAAAAGTTTGTAGATTACATAAATTTAAATTTTAACTTATTTCACCGCAAGATAAGAAAGTAAAATTAAATAAATAATTAAAATTTTCAAGTTTTATTTCTGTTTTATCGAAAGTTTATACATATGGCAACATAGCTTTTTTAATGATTCAGAAATTATTTTAAAATTTTCATTTTTAACCTCTTTGTTTGACATTTGTAAACAATTACTGTTTACTATTAGTACAAAACAATTGAATGTAATTTTGAAGTTAACCTATTTAAAAAAGCAACGTTGTCACTATAAACTATATGAAAATTACATCTGTAATCAAATTAGGTTTATTTTTTAAACTTATTTTTATTTAAGTAGTTTTTCATGTTGAAAGTTTATCATTCAAATTTAAAAGATGTTTTTAATATTTATTGACTAAATCTAAATGTAGTTCTGATTACCTTTTCATCCAAAAAATCAATTTGACGAGCAACGTTGGCTTATAACTACGTTAAATCACATAAATTCAAATATTCATAACTTCTTTAAAAATCATCGTAAATTAATTTTTAAAAATGGGTTTTAATGCTGACGATGCATACTATTTGAAGCTAATATAGAAAATTGAAGAAAAAATTTGGCTCTTCCAGAAAACATTCCCATAAATGGAAAAAATATCCATTTTTGGGACATTTGGCCTAAAAGTACTCAAAATTCTGACGTGATGAACTATTTTGAACAACAGATTTCGCAGGCCTGTGTTATTAATAGTAAAAATAGTTTTGTGTTATTTACTTCTGTCATTTCCTGTCGTAGCAAAACAATATTAGGAAAAAAATTACAATAAAAAAATTTTCAAAAGGGTGTATATGTATATGGTATTAAAATTTAATAACCGATTTTAATGTAAATGAAGAATTTCTCGGTACATATTTTTGCTTTTATTAATTTATAAAAAAATTTTAATATTTTAAAACTGAAAACAGTATTTTTCATTGCATTCCTTGCATTGGTGTTCCAATGCAGTTTTATACTCAGACCTCATAAGCAAACGTAACGAGGTTATTTTAATCAACGACCTTCTGGCGGTTGGGATAGAAGAGTAAGAGTGATTGTGGGAGGTTGTGGATGGGGTTGGAGAATGCGGAAGGGTATAGACAGCTGAGTAATACAGGAAAGAGTATAATATTTTATGTATCTCATTGTTGCACTTTAATTATTTTTTATCAAATGGATTATTCAGATTATAAAAGGAAAGAAATACATAGGTATATTAATACACGAAAAAAATAATTGTTAAATCCTTACAATGTTTCAAGTAAAGCCGAGATGACATTTAAGAACTACTTATATATAACAAGTAAATAACATATAGACAAACGAAAAAAACCTTTCTTAACCGAGTTATAACACTAGTTTGTCAATACGTATTTTTCTCTTCTGAATTCGAATCCGAAGTCAGAATCGCTAGATTGGCTAAATTTTAAAAAATAATCTTAAGAAAAAATATCAAATATTTTCAAAAACACCAATTAAAACAAAAAAATGTTTTTTCTGACCAGGACACTACGCTGCGCTAGAGCATTCATACGCAAGTCTGATTTCGGATTCAGCGGAGAAAATCTCGTAGGAATCCACTGGGTAGTGTCCCGAAAAAAAAAAGTTTTTTTTTCGTGTGATCTGTGTAATAATTAAGAATATATTTCTAAAGTTTTTCGGAAATATAATTACTTGTAGTACCACAACTTGTTGCCAGATGTCACCACATTTCATAGATAAAGCAAAAAAACTACTATGGAAGGCAGAGTGCCTTAAGTTGCGCGAGGAAGAGAGAGCTATCTTTCTAAAGATGGAGACCGTACTAAACCAGATGCCCGCAAAACTGACGGTTCAGAAGAACGACGCGGCCGACATCCAGAGTGGCTTGAAGAAACTTAAGTTCTGGTTACCGGCACTAATAACTAAGCACGCAGAAGCCGATAAGGCAGACAACAGGTTTTATAAAGGTCTGCCAGATACGGAGGACGGACGGCAGTATAAGCGGAAAGTTAGGGAACGTTTCAAGGCCAAGCCGGCGAGAAGCCTGGTCCTGGAATGCGAGAGACAAAAGCGGGTTGCAGAGGAGCGTTCTCCTCAGCATCAGGAGCCCAAGAAAAAAAACCGTAGGGGCCTTTGGCCGAGAAGGCGAAGGTCTCAAAGATTAAGAAGCCAAAACAGGCAAAGGAGGTTGTGCCGAGAGTCACCATCGAGTCTGCAAGGCCAACAAAAGAAAGGAACATCCTTCTAGAACTAGGAGGGGGTCCAGACGGGAAGGCCTTCTCGGCCAAGGTCTCTGAGGTCGTAGCAGGGTTGAGAACCGTCAGGGCGGCGGAGGACCAGAGGGTGACTCTGGAAATCTGTGACCTTGACGGTTTAACGGTAAAGGAAGAGGTTGAAGCTGCTCTGGGAAATGTCTTAGGAACTTCCCCTGAGAAAAGGCAGGTGAAGGTTCTAGGACCTAATAGGAGAGGCGGAAAAGTGTCCATCGTGGTCGCAAACCACGATGAAGCAGCGAGATTAGAGCACGTAGGAAGAGTAAATGTTGTGTTCCTTAGCTGCCCAATAAGAAGGCGTATAATGGTCACCAGGTGCCATATGTGTCTGGACTATGGCCATAAAAAGAACGAGTGCAGGAGAGTAGACAGATCCACTGCATGCTATAAGTGCGGAGAGTCTGGCCACACTCTTGCACAGTGCACAAACGAGGCGTTTTGTTTCCTGTGCGAGCTTCAGAATAGCACAGCAGGCATTACGTCTCACATAGCTCCGGTAGTTGCGCCTGTTTTAGAAAAATTCTGGAACAGGCCAAAATGGTAGAAGCACGAAGGCGCAAACGGCCGGGATTGACGTGAGTCGCGGGCATACAGAGCGTAGGCAAGGAAGAAATCCACATAGCACCACTTCGAAGTCCGCCGTTGATCAATGGGGGTTCTTACCCCCATTGATTTGTTGGCTAATGGAGATCTGATGCTGGGCTGAGGGATCTATGGGTATGGGTGGAGTTGGCACTCGGCGATGTTGGCTGCTGAGTTCAATTGTCCCGCTGAGCGTTAAATACTCCTATAAAGCGAGGAAGGTTTAGTGGGTATTACCCAAAAACATATTTAGGGGGGAATATTTATATTCCCAAGTAAACTATTCTCTGGACTCGAGTCCCACACACGGGAAACACCCTCTTTAAATGATGCTTGCATAATTCATTGTAAGGTGTTCTTTATGGTGTGTAAATGCATTTACCAAACCTCGTATTAAAAAAAAATACTACTATGGATACGGCTTTAACTCCATTCTTCCTCTCTTACTTTTCTATATTTGCTACTCATTCCCATCTAACATTTTTCATTTTTTGGCATAAGTGGGGGGTCACAACCATCGACACAGCTTCTATTATTGCACAGTCTCTCTTTGGCTCTAATCAAGTAACTTGCACGTAGGGTCTACCAAATGTTCTAATCCCGGCGGAGAGCTAGCACCAAATATTTGACTCTTTACCCCCGTCTTCTAATCACATTTTCTGTGGGGACTTGAACGCCCATCATACTTGCTGGAGTGATGCTGCAACGGATGCAGGAAGTGATTCGTTGTTGTCATTAGCTATCAACAACAAACTATTTTCCATTAACAATAATTTTCCGACGAAACCTAGAGGTTTTGAGGGAGAGCGTGGTAATCTTGACCATGCTTTTTGCTCGACGGCTATTCTTCAGGTCTCTACATACGATTTAGAAGGTAACACTCACACCTGAAACCAGTTTCCTGCTATCATTCGGGCCGATATCTCACCAGATATAATAACTAACTCGGGCAGATTATGCACGAAGGACTTTGATTGGGCGAAGTTTCGAGCTCGAATTGACCAGGAATCACTGGACCTGGCAGTCCACCTGGCAATTGAGCTTACTCCGGCTGAAATCTATCAAAAATTTGTAGAGGTCATCGAGCACACTCTACTTGACTGTGGAGCGTACATACCACGCAGCTCAATTACGAAAGCCTTCACAAAGTCTCTCTGGTGGAACGAAACATGCAACAACGCCCTTGAATCAAGACGAGAGAACTACACGTGGTACCAATCGAACCAATCGGAGGAAAATATAGGGAAATTTAAAAGAACGGACGCATATATAAAGTGAACCCTGAGAAAAGCAGAAAATATTGGGGTTTAAGTACTTTTGTCAAACTTTGTCCCCAACAACCGACTGTTTATCTATGTGGCGCACCATCAGGGCTCTAACATTTCGCTCGGTTAGGCTTTCTACGAATGTGCCCACTGGCCTGGCTTCCCCCTTGATGTATGCTCTCAAACATGACATTATACGAGAGGATGTCTCCCTGAGTGACATCCTCTTCCTAGTCACATCGGGCGCGTAGGATGAGAAGGTCTTTCCTTTATTCAACCTTAACGTATACTTAGAACAGCCCTGTCCTCGTGTAAAACTAAATCTGCCCTTGGTCTGGATGGTATCACGAGAGAGATATTGCGTGGCATTGGCCCGGTAGCTTTGGAGTTCCTTCTGCTATTGTTTGATCCAATGTTATAACTAAGGAATGGAGGGAGTCCATAAATCCGTTATAGATGTCCGTCACTAGAGCCGCGACGCAATCTATCAAGGATCGCTGTTTGGTATCGCTTATGGTATATCGTAACCTGATTTGTGAGATTCTTGACTGGGGTTCACCGCTGTTTGCGGATTCTGCCAATACTATCCTCAGAATGCTGGACAGAGGCCAGGCTATTGCCTTGAGAAACGCTTTGGGATGCATGTGCACTACTCCGATATCTGTTCTGCTCTCCGAGTCTGGAGTGTCATCCATATCCTTTATAAGGACATTCCTGTCTAATTCCTTCATTATGCACAACTATAGATGGACAAAAAACCCACTAATCCCTAAGTTCCAACTCCTGGATGAGAAATATATCCGATGCTCAAGGAAGCCGAAGCGAGTTAAACGGTCCCTTTTTCATACATACTGCCGTACAATCCCTATAGTGTAATTGACCCATCGATCAACTGAACCGACCTACTTTGATTGGCTTTGGTCCCCCTTACTAAAAGCCTTCGATGTGACCTTGAGTTGATGCTGAATATTAAATCACATGCTGATACAGCAGTACGTTTCGTGAAGCAGTTAGACACTCTGTACCCAGACTATAAGGCGATTTACACTGACGATACTCTAAATATTGGCTCAGGCCTCCATTGTTTAATTCGGCTAGATTGGGATTTTATAACTTCCTGCTTAGGAGATTTCCGGGCCGTCACCCAAGAATGGCACAAGTAAACGACCTAATATTTACGCCCAATGAGGAGGCTGTTATAGAGTTAGGGGGATTTTTCTGTCAGGGGGACAATTTATATGACTTTAGTTTATTTATGGGGCCGCTGGTACTCGGTACAGACACCCATGGTCCAATAATTCTTTTCCGTCCCGTCCCTAAGACGATACGAGATACTTATGTCTGGAACTCGCCTCACAGACTGCTCTATGGACTTTTAAATTCGCGACTTTAACACCCTGGAAAATTGTCAACCTCATTCTTGGACATTTCAGTGAGTCTTTCAGGAGTTAATTCAGAAGTTTGGAAATCCCACTATTAACTTAGTTGTTAGCAGAGGAAATAAGAAATGCGATAGATACTGTTCTTGGAAAAGAGACTTTCTCTTGATTTGATAAATACTAAAAAAGGTTTGTCAAAAAAGTTACACCGTAATTTTAATAGGACCTTGCTGGTCAGAACAACATTGGTTTTCGGAATTTAAGGGACTGTTAGTTTCTAATTTAATTGAATGACAACCTTCAATTAAGATAAGGTTTGATTTTATAGCTGAGGGTACTGTTTTGTTTCTCATATATTGTGCTTTAAACACTGTTTTTTCTGAGCAATTTCGGACCACTCCACTTGAGTAATATCGGACCACTCCGGTTGAGGGTACTGTAAAGCAATATAACTTTACTTTAAAATATTGGTGATCATTTTGTTTGAATACTTCAGAAGATCCTGTTACCACCAGTGACAAAGCTAAAATGTTTGACAAGCTAAAATGTTTATCCACAAGATTTGCAGAGGGTACAAATTATGAAACAATAAATTCGGTAAGATCAGCTATTGCTTTAATAAAGAGCCTGGATACATCGGAAAGTCCTTTAATCTCTCGTTTCTTTAAATGAGTTCATAATCTCCGCCCAACAATTCCTAAATATCAATCTACGATAGACGTTGATATAATGCTGAGAAAATTAAAGAATTGGAGCCCAAATGAATCCTTAGATTTACCTAACTTGACAATCAAACTTATGATGTTAGATCTCGGGTCTTCGAGACCAGGATTATACCATTCACAAGTTTTCTTTCCATTCTTTAGTCATATGAACCTTTGCGTTCCAAGTCCACTTTTATCTTATATAGAGGCCACGAAGATAATTAGAGAATAAAAATAAGGACTATTCTTGTTTTTTAAGAGACCTCATAAGGAGGTAGGTTCGCAGATAAAAAGTAGGTGGTTGAGAATGGTTATGAAAGAAGCTGGAATTATTGAAAATCTCAATGCACATAGCACCAGGCATGCGTCTTCCTCGAAAGCTTCGACAAAGGGTATTGAAATTAAATTCATTAAAAGAGCAGCAGGATGGTCAGAGAGATCGAATACCATCTACAAATTTTATAAGAGACCGATTAAGGGTTTCGACGGAATTTTTACTAGGACAGTATTACCTCAGGACCTTCATGGGAATGTACTTTCTCACGTTCGAACCAGATGGGAGGGAAATATTATGGAATAAAATACAATTTGTAATTGGGGAAACGGAAACCAGACCCTTTATTATGGAATATTTTCATTTTGTTCCCGATACCTGATGAGGAAGCTTCCCTCTCTCAACTATAACCCCTCAAACCGTTTACTATCAGATGACGCACAGTGGGATGAATCTGGGATTTACTGTTCAAAAATGTCCAGAGCCTCTAATTCTTGACCAAATTTAAAGTTCTTTTTTTTAAATTAAAGCTTAATAAATTTCTGAAAACATTGTCGGAGCCAATTTTTGAAAAAAAATTTGTTAACTTTTTTATTATTGTTTAAATGTAATAAAAGAGCTAATTATTAACATTCCACACGTTTAATCTACGTCACTTAGTGATATTTGAGCAAAAAAAAATTAATAACTTTACTTTCAGGAAAGTAAAATTTTATTTAATATTATGTGATCAGATAGAAAAAAACCTTACTCATGGCCTTTAATCTTAATAAATACTGAATATATTGCCTCAATTGCAATAATTTGTTTATAACAATCAGGAAAATTGTGAAAGTTTATTTATTAAATAAAATTTAACTTTCCTAAAATTAAAGTTATTAATTTTTTTTTGCTCAAGTATCACTAAGTGACGTAGATTAAACGTGTGGAATGTTAATAATTAGCTCTTTTATTACATTTAAACAATAATAAAAAAGTTAACAAATTTTTTTTCAAAAATTGGCTCCGACAATGTTTTCAGAAATTTATTAAGCTTTAATTTAAAAAAAAGAACTTTAAATTTGGTCAAGAATTAGAGGCTCTGGACATTTTTGAACAGTAAATTCCAGATTCATCCCACTGTGTGACGTACAGAAAATTGCCACTTAATTTATTTTTATAAAAATCACTCTTCCCCGGGTATCTTTTGGTAAAAAACCACTGTAAGTGGCACAAAAACTCCTCTGTACCCAGTAAAAAAGCAGCGTTTAAGGGGTAGTGTTGCAAAGTGGGGGAAGCTTCCTCAGGTACAGGGAACGAACTAAATACATTTTTGCTTAAGGGCATGTGATGGATTATGACGTCACTGGTATACGGAAAATTTGTCCGTAACTTTTCTCTTAAAATATTGAATATTTTGTCATGAAACTTGGTAGAATTACTTAAAATGTCATTAGGAAGGTCTCTCAGACCCAAGTTTGTTTGAATTTTCGCTCAAAAGTGATTTTTAAAAAATATTGCATTTTTTCAAAAAGTTCCCAAAATTAATTTTGGGCCAAAATTCAAACAAACTTGGGTCTCAGAGACCTTTCTAATGTCATTTTAAGTAATTTTACCAAGTTTCATGACAAAATATTTAATATTTTAAGAGAAAAGTTACGGACAAATTTTGCCTATACCAGTGACGTCATAATCCATCACATGCCCTTAATTTAGCACGTTTTCAATTTTTGCAATTTACGGCTTTTTCTTTAAGGATGTTTTGGGATGGGGCACATCTGTTTACCATAAAACCCCGATGATCGTTTTCTTGACCCTGGTTATAAAAAAAGATGTCTCGTTCCCGCTTTTCTTCCATTTTTTGATAAAAGATCCGGACCAGGTAATGTTTTCCTCTATTGTAAATGAAAAGAGAGTCTCATCATAAGACTCTCCTTAAATGCTAACCTGGGGTTTTTCTCTGCGATTAAAAGATTTCAAGCCGGGTGTTAGTATTGTATACCATTTAATACTTCGAAGATATACATCCCGAATCGAATGATAATTAATCGGCAGTACTCAGCAGAGGTTTTTTGTAGTTTTTCCCTACTCTGATCAGAGAGGGTCTGGTAAATGTGAGTACTTCTAATAAAATACATCTACGGGGCGCGCTTGGTGGGGTAGTAATGTTGAAATCAAATTTTGATAACTCTGACATAGAACCCTAAGAATGTACTCGTGGAAGAAATAACAATGCAAAAATAATAATAAATTAGAAATATAAAAATGTAGGAAATACAGTGAAAGGTGTATTAACGCACAATAAAATTTAGTTTTAATCAGTGCCAAATTTTTAATGATTGAACAATATGAAATTTTTGTATACAATTAAATATGTGAATCTAATTATTAAACGTAATTAAAAGAATTTATCATAACTGCAAAAATTTGAGAAAGAGTGGTGGCATAAAAGTCATGTGGCAGAAGGATGAGGGTGTTTGGTGTGGAGAAGGAACCAAGCGAGGAAGGTCGAGGATGAGAAAACATTAATCTAGGCATGTTTTGCAATCTCCCACAACAGTCTATCTACCTACATATAATGAAACTCTGTTATTGCTACGTTATAACGTGTACACAATGAACAATCTTTCGATGTCGTTGCTCCCTTCCTCGTAACATGCGTACACAAGGAAACACGTTGAGATTAATATTTCGTGCATAACGAAGTAATACATTCTGGCTGCACATGTCTCGTCTCTACAACGTCACCTTGAATTCATTTCAATTTGTTTTTCATTCCCTTCACATATTTGGTAAAAAGTATTTGTGTTTAATAGTAAAATTTATTTTATTGTGCAATTATTACTTCTCTATTCTACTACAAAATTAATAGTTAACTTGCCTCTTATGTAATTATAAAGGTATTTGTGACGTAATTGTCAATGAAAAAAGTTTATACTAGAAAATTAAATGTTTCAGATAATAAATAACAACGTTTTACTTACTATGTCTATGTTATTTAATATTCCTAATTGTCATAAAAACCATACCTACCGTCAACTGGGGTAATTGTACCCAAAAAACCGCTCTTTTTTTACTAAACACTTCATTAAAAATCAGAATTTCAAAATAAAAAGTTTTTAACTATTGGGTGTTGTGTTCTGGACATCCTTCTAAAGGATTCCTATAAGTTAGGAGTAAAAAAAATTTTTTGTTGAAATTATAGAGGCTTCAAATTGTGGGTATAATTTCCCCGGGGTTGGGGCAATTATACCCATCAAAGTTTGTTTATTTATAAAATAGCCTAAAAAGAAGTTTTGATCGTTTTAATTATATGAAATCTTTTCTGTAGATGATCTAGAGTCTAATAAAAAAAGAAAGAACTAAAAAAAATCTTTTTTGTAGAAATTATTCAACTAATTCGTGAGTGAAACACTGAAATTTTACTGAAACCTATATATTTACTCAAAAATCATTACGTATTATGAAATTTACAATATTTAAATGTATAGAAAGATATGCACATTTCTCGATACCTATTCTTAATATAATAATATCCATTTTTCTCAGTGCAAGTACATGTAATTCATAAAGATAAAAGAAACAAGATATTGACATAGGAACGACATAATAGAAACTTATAATTAAAATATAAGTATAATAAGGTTTATAATGAAATTAATTTTTAACTATTAGAAATCTATAGTCAATTAGTATTATTGAACAAATTTTAGAAAAGTTATTGGTTTTAAATAATGAAAAGAGAGATTGTAAATAGAAACCATTATTATTATGCCTTTCATTATCTGAAATATATAGAGTATATCTAAGATCAGTAATGGTCGAAAAATAAATTTCCAATAATTATATTTGTATCTTAAAATTTAATTTACTTATATATATTTTTCATTAAATTACATTTCATTAAATGTAAAGAAATTTCATTACAATAGAAATTGGTTCTAAATTCAACCTCGATTACATTAATTGGATAAGAAAAACATCTCTCTAAATTTCATGGAGTGAGTTTTTACTCCACGAAGAGTGAAAATTGAGCCATTCCAGACAGATAGAGATCTCACTCTTATAGAGTGAACTTTTACTTCAATTCGAGTGGAAATTTACTTCAAAATTAGAGTGAGTTTAGTTGTTTGAAGTAAATTCTTACTTGAATTAGAGTAAAAATTCACTTTATAAGAGTGAGATCTCAGTCTGTCTGGAATGATTTAATTTTTACTCTTCGTGGAGTAAAAACTCACTTCATGAAATTTAGAAAAATTATATAATTCTTTTTATTAAACATTTTTCAAAGATAATACAAGTTTGCCGCATCTAAAATAAAATCATACAAATTTTGAGTTCTTTTACATACCTAATATTATTTCCTCATTGAGAAAAAATTGTTTTACCTCCATAATTTGAATTGCAATTTCTTGACATTTCCATGGCAAAAATGATATTTTTGAAGAATGTCCTCATATATGTAACTTTTTTTAGCATTTAGAAATTTTAAAAAAATGTTTTTCCAAATTGTATAATTAAAAAGAAGTAAAATGTAAATACTTTATTCAAAGTTATTAACATTTTAAAAATAATTTTTTTTAACAATTTAATTTTTGTATTTTTATTTTAAGTTACAATATATTTTCGTATTAATTTGTAGATGTCTTAAAAACAAACAAATAAACCAAAGATTTAAACAATTTTGTTTGAATAAAATAAATTTCATTTATATATTGGCTTCATAGAGAGACAGATTGTATTATTAATTAATATGACGTTTGAAAATAGGGATAGTATTACAAATTTTTAAATACTGGATATATTTGTTTCGAAATTTGAAATAGGAACTTTGGAATTTTATATAATGTGTGCGAAAGACCATAATACTATACCAATCTTTCGCACGAAGAATATCAATTTTCATTTCCCTTATTTCAAATTTCGATAGGCAGATGCCAAATTTCAATACAAAGATACTTATTTATTAAAATTTATCATACTCTTCCTATTTTCAAACGTCATTATATTATTTAATAATACAATCTGTCTCTCAGTGTTGGTCTATGTAAGCCAAGTATGAACAGCTTTTTATTTTTTTGTCATTATATCTACATAATTATAATGAAGTGAATAATATTATGCATAGAAATGGTAAAAAATACGTTGTAATAATATTTTTCATTAATTTAAAGAGTGGAAGAAGGCATTGAAGGTAGAAAAGATAGAGAGAAATTAGGAAAGAGAGCACCTACCCTCGTAATCAATGAATGGACCTAGCGGACAATTCCTGTATGACAAAAGACCGACATTTTTTGGCTTTTCAGTCTCATTATCATAATAATACGAATGAAAGAGAATTCCCGGTTTCAGACAGACTCGTGCTTCGCGTTGAAATTCGTCAGCGGGAAGCTGCTGAAGTGGGTTGAAGTTTTAATGTACCACGCGAATACGAGTAGCACGCTTCATTTGATGCTAAAAAGTTTTCAAGGCTTTAAGAATAAAAAGCTTTTATTGAAACGTATAATTAATTATTATATACTATATAGTTTATTATAATTCAAAAATTGTACGGTTGGAATTTAGGATTTGTAATGTAATACTGATCACTGCAAAAACCGATGTCTTATTTTAAGACATTTATGTGGTCATTTTTAAGACATTTTTTGGTATCTTATATATAGCAAGATGGCTTATAGTTTAAAACACTATAAGCGTCTTAAATAAAATTTAGTATATCAAAATAACACTGAAAGATTTATGTTAATTTAGCATATGATTTAGGTGAAAATTTTAATGCAACACAGTCAGCCACATATGTAAATTTATAACATCAAAATAGTGTGACATTTAACAATGACCTAGAGTTACTGCCGTGCTTAGGAAAAAAAGTCTCTAACTGACATTTTTTATAAAAAATGAGTTTTTTATACCATCAGATTCGTAAAAATGTTCGGCATCTAGTATACAGTTGATAAATGTATAAAATATTAAAAATTAAGAGCCTTAATCAAACAACAATTTGTATAATACACAAAAATGGGAAAGAGCTGATATAAAATACAAGTAAAAAAAGTATTATAAGTCTTTAAGCCTTTTTCTTTAAGTAAAATCATCCGAGAAAGCATCGTGTTACAATAAAATACAAAAATGTACTATTAGGGTTTTCTTTCATAGTAAAAGTTATGAGCGAAGTTCATATAAACAAACAAAAAATCATTAATAACTGAAATTTTATATTTCGATTCGAGATATCGATGTATAGATTATGTCAAATGTCAAAATATTTTTACTTATACTACTGTTACAGAAAGGTCTGTTTTAGTGAGTTTTACCTATGATATAAAAAAGAAAATATAAATAATAGATTTCAACTAAATTTTACAAGCATTCAAAGTTAGAACTATCAAAACCCTACTTTTGAGAACAACGAGTTTAAAGTACAAGATTGCCATTAGCGTCCATGTGCTTTGAACATTAAAAATAAGATTATTTTGTGTTTTTAATTATGATAAAGTTATGATAAACGCATGATTCTACGCGGGATATTATACGTAGTTTGTTTTAAGCTAGAAAAACAAATTTTTAAATCAAAACCTTCTTTAAAAAAATACGAATAACTCGGAAAATAAAATCGGCAAAGTGGGCCCTTTTCATTTGGACGTATGTATACATATATAGTAATACATAGTGGAATTAGGACTTTTTCTTTAAACGATGCAAACAAACGCCCTGTCAATGTTACAAAGTAAAAAAGCATTAAGTAATATTAACTACCTTTTCTCTTGTATTTAGTAAACGAAAAGAATTATCTTCAATTTTCTAAAAGGTAATATTTAAAAATCGAATTTTTTATTCCATAACTAAAAAGAGCATGTCCTATTTAGTAATAAAATGTATTTACTTCATAAATTATATGATTGTATTTTTGGATAAATTTTATAGTCACTAGATCACAAAATCGCGCGCAAAGCGCGCGTGTAGATTTCCGATTGTTGGAAAGCAGAGACAATTTTTATTACAGTATAGAATACAAAAGACGAAGATTCTTGATTGATCAGAAGTTCCTAAAAAATTCTCTAAATTCAGCGAAAGTTGGCTTTTATATATACTTTATGAAAAACTCCCTAAATTTCACGTGCACAGTTCAGAAAATATCTAAACTGATTTTTTACCTACGATTTTGCTCTTAATGATTAAAGTATTATCTTTTTGATTAAGACAATACAGTTTTGTTACTCTGAGATTTTTAGTTATAATTTGGATCTTTTAGACAACTTTAAAAAATTGTAATTATTGTTTTATGGATATTTGTTTCTTTTTTAAAACTGTTCTTTTTATACTTATAGTATATACTAAAAAAATACACCGAAAAAATTAATTCAGTCATTTTTACATAACTATTTAGGACTGGCGGATACAGCCATCTATACAAAAATTGGTTATGTACTTGAAAAAAATTAATTCAGTGGATTTTACATAACTGTTCTAGAATAGCGCATGCACAACCTTTTACGCAACATGAGTTCTGTAAAACTTGGCAAACATTTAGGACAAACTCTAGAAAAGTCGTAGAATTTATCGTATAATATTCACCACATTTTACTGAACTAAGTTGCGTAAAAGGCTGCGCATGCGCTATTCTAGAACAGTTATGTAAAATCCACTGAATTCATTTTTTTCATGTACATAACCAATTTCTGTACAGATGGCGTATCCGCCAGTCCTAAATAGTTATGTAAAAATGACTGAATTAATTTTTTCAATGCAGTCATAATTTAAAATTTTTTTGCAGGAGCGTGTTCAAGGAGGGGTGGGGGTCAAGGGGGTCATAACCCCCCCTAGATGAGTTAAATTTATATGAGAGTGAGAGAGATAGCGATATAGTGTTATCTCTTTCTCTATCATATATAACCTCCCCCAAAAACCTTGTCTGGACACGCGCCTGTTTCTTTGTTACTTTTTTATGAATTATTAATTACCAACTGATTTCTTGTAACTTGTATGTTTTTGTTATTCATTCTTTGCTCTTTTCAATATAAAATATATTAATGTATTTGATTGGCACTTTGATTAATAATTAAATACTTATACTCTGTAAATCCAAATTAGTGATTTTCAACTAATGAATTAGAGAAACATCGGTTACTTATTGAAGCAGTGTAGTGAGGATTAGACTGATCTTAAATTAATTCTGGTTTTTAAAAAAATGTATTTCAAAGATTTTAAATGAATTTAAAAATACCTTGTACCATTTGTTATAAAATGACATTCAGAACGTTCTTTTTTTAAAATAAATTAAATAGTTATGACGTCTTGAGAAGAAAGGGACCTAAAAAAACGAAAAATTTTATGTTAGGTTTGTAATTTTTGAAATTAACATACACAAAAAGAAACAACTCTCAATAGAAATAATTGATTTTTAGGTCTTCATTCCATCAAAAATATTTAAAAAAACCTAATTTTGATTTTACATAAAACAAATAAAAAGGAAATCAAGATAAAACTATTACTAATTATAACCTAAAATTTGTTACTTCGTAGGTCCCTTTCATCATGACGCATCACAATTTGTTTAAGAAAATAAAAAATTGAGAAAATGAAAGTTTATACTCCTATGCTATAGATTAATTGTATACTCAAAATTTAAAAAATATAGCAAACATAACTAAATTTTATTATATTTGTCAAGAATAATACATAATTGAAAAGCCTCAAAAATAATTTTCTTTCGCTAAAGCGTAAATATTGAACAGAACGCGTAAAATCTTTATAGCTTGAGTCGGACTATATTCCGGTCTCTCGTACAGAACCCTAGGAGTATAACTCTCATTTGACTGATTTTTTAATTTTTGCTGAAACCATCACATATATTTAGATAGATATCTTATTTATTTTATAAAAAACAATGTTTCTTATGCTATTTTATAAAATAACGCAATTATCATTTTATAACATATCCAAAATCTTTAAAATATACATATTTCTATAAAAATTAAAAGATATTTAATTATATATATGAATCTGAAATGTTAAATGATCTACAAACAATGTACATATATTAATTTTATTTTTATTTAAAATCAGTAAGCAACACATGGTTCAGTCAATTCTTTTTGGGCCCTTTTACAAGAATTTTCACCTTATAATGTTGAAATAAATTGTTTTATTAAAAAAATTTAGAAATAAGGTTATCCCTTTTTTCTTAAAAAATAAAAATAAATAAATAAAAATTTGATTAGAAATGAAAATAAATTGTAATACCTTTTTCTTTGTTTGTATTCAAACCTTATAATTTGATAATAATTCAATAACCTCGGGTTGTCTTTTTAAAAATAATAAGAAAATATTGCATTTTGAAATAAAAGTTGAAATTAAAGAGTGAACACTTTTTTTAAATATAATTTTTTACTTTTATTAACATATTATCTATGTGTTTTTATGTTGATACAATTATGAGTATTATTTAATAAGTTGAATAATTTTTTCCTCAGAATATTTGATGAAATTAAATATTAAAAATAGTTCATTGAAAATGGAAACCTAATACTGAAAATTAATCAATAACATAAACATGTTACGAACTATATTTGCAGATATATCGTCCTCTAAATCTGAATTAAAGTGAAAAATCGATCACTCATTTTAATTAGTTCACACAAAACCTAAGGAGCTCAAAACATTGCATAATTTCGATTTATTTTACAAATTGAGCTAAAAAATGGCATCATTATGCAACGTTTTGAGCACTTCAGGTTTTGTGTGTTTAAGTTTCTACTAATTTTTAGTCAATTTTCACATTTGAATTAGTAGATTTCAGTTTTTTACTAAAGCTTTAGTGACAAGTGGAGGGCCGGTGCGAACTGTGTTGATGGTGTGGAGTACTCCACAGCCCAAAATATTCGAGGTGTAGAATTCCACACCCCGAATCGTCCAAAATACTTACAAATATTTGTTAATATTTTGGTCTCACCTCCCCCTCCCCAATCTTTTTGACAATTCCACACCCCGAAAAAAAATTAGTGGCAAATTTTCCACTAATTCAGATTAACAGAGACTATAGTAATTTTCTAATTTTATAGTCTGGATTGATCCGTGATCTTTAAATGATAATAAAATTATATCAACTCAAATATTTTTCTTGGATTCAATTTGGGAACTCAAAAATAGTGTGCAAAATAATTTTTAGTGACATATGTCCAAACACTTCATGAAAAAATGATTTTTCGGTCTAAAAGAATAAAATACGGATTTTATAAAATTATTTGTAATAAATAGGTATTATTTCTATTGATTCATTAACCCTTATAAAAATGTTCCAAAATATAGTATTTACTTCTGATTTTGATTTTTAATTAAGCATCAAAACGTTATTACTCTTAATAATTATTAAGAGTATAATTATAATTATTTCCTACATTCTTCAAATAAAACCTATAAATTGATTATTTCTAATAATATTATTTATTATATCTTTTATTATAACTATTCAATTAATTTATTTTAATTTTTTAACTGAAAATTAAATTTATTAATAATAAATAATTTAAAAATTAATCCAAAAATAAATTTATTTAAATTTAAATGATAACAAATTTATTTTTTATTTTTGATGCAATAACAAATTATTTAATAGCTTTAAATTGATTAAGAATACTAATTTTGTTAATATTTATAGTGAAAGTGGTTTTTAGATCATTTCTCATAATTGCTAAAAAAAAAAAGAATTATTGTGCAACGTTTTAACAGTTTCCGATTATATTAGTATAAAACTACGGTTTGTCGTAAGTTAATTCAAGTTAATAATATACTGTTAACAACATAATAAAAGGAAATCATATAAGTAATAATAATTAATTGATAATATCTAAATAATATCATACCCAGTTAAAAATTCCTTTACAGGAACTTCTAAGGATCGTGTCATGAACCTTTAAGGAACATTAAATGTTCCTTTAAGGATCCGGACAGGACCTTTAAGGATCTTCAAAGGTCCTACAATAATTCCTTGGAGGATCCTGACACGATCCCTTGACGGAATTTGGGACAACGATCCTTCACAGGTTCCCGCGTGTACCTGTACTGGATCCCAAGCTGTATTATGGTCCTACGAGGGACTCGTTAAGGGAACATATGTAAGCTCCTATGTAGGAACATGTGCAGTTTTTAAAAGAACGGAATACATGATGCGCACTGGTCGAACTTGGTTTCTATGATACTTACGGCTGCGCAGTAGTTTTTAATTTTCTAGAATCCTACGTCAAATATAACATATAATTTTGATCAATTACCAGATCAAAAAAAAAAAATTATTCAAAAAATTTTTATTAAAGGATCCTGCGCGGGAACCTGCATGAGAACATGTACATTATGCGTTCCTTCGCGGGAACCTGTGAAGGATCGTTGTTCCAAATTCCGTCAAGGGATCGTGTCAGGATCCTCTAAGGAATTATTGCAGGACCTTTGAGGATCCTTAAAGGATCCTTAAAGGACCTGTCCGGATCCTTAAAGGAACATTTAATGTTCCTTAAAGGTTCATGACACGATCCTTAGAAGTTCCTGTAAAGGAATTTTTAACTGGGTATACTGTAAATCATCTACTTTCGATTTTTTCTTCTGCATACCAAGAAAAAATTTGATTAATTTGATCCAAACACAATGTGGTCAAATTATTTTAAAGAAGACTAAAAGTAAGTAAAAACGTTTTTCTAATAAATATCTTTTACGTTAATTGAATTAATATATTTGTTTTTTTAAGCTTTTGTATAGCGCTCACAGTTTTAAATATTTTATCCTAATAATGTTATAAATATTATTTAAATAGTCAATAATTTTAATACATTAATAAATTAGAAGATTTAAATAATTCATAAATTTTATTATTATTAAAATAAAATATTAATATTATTAATAATAATATTTCTAATAATAGTTAATTAAATTTAAAAATTGTGCTTCTAGGTTTAAATTACACTACTATTAAATTTTGCCTTTTTGTATTTACTTTTCTTTTTTTTTAATTAACCTCAAGATGTCGAAAATGAAGTTTTTCAAAAATGTCCGTGTTTGTGTATATGTGCATGTCTACATTTCGTTTGGCCCAATATCTCAAAAGCTACAATACTTAGAACTATGTTTTTTTAACGAAATTATAGGTTCCTCAGGGGGACAAATTATGATATACGTTTGAACCCGATCGATCAATTCTAATTTTTTTTTCGCATTTAAAACTTTTGAAAAAATCGTTTATTTGCAAAATTGTATATTTTTTTAAAAAAAGTTAAAACATAAGTACACGGAAAAAATGAAATGTCTGCAGTGGGTAACTAATATTTGCTGTTGATTTTAACAAAATTAGTAACCACAGCAAATTATTTGCTATGACAATGAACAAAGTTTGCTGTGATAAACAATATTAGACAAATTTTTTAAAATTTACTCTCACAGCAAACTTTTTTACTCTCACAGCTTTGTTCGCTGTCCCTATATTTGCAAACTTATTTTGACGTGGCAGCGAATAATTTACTGCCACAGGAAACTTCTTCTATGCGTGTATTTTATTCGTTTTACTTTTTAAAAACGCATCGATTGAGCTTTTAGCGAACCCTCTAGTGCAATTTAATCCAAAGTTATTAGAATTTTAAAAATCAAAAATTTTAAAAATCTTGTTTTTTAATAATTTTATTTTCATACTTTATTACAAGATTCAATATATTTTTTATATTATGTAGGTGATTAAAAAACACATCGAATGAGCTATTTGCGTACCTTATTTTCTAATCCTGTTTTGAGTTATCAAGGTTCCAAAAATTGAAAATTTTTATAAAAATTAATTTTTTTATGCTTTTTTTCTTTTATGAAGAATAATTTTTGTTCGTTTTGTAGATAATTGAAAAATGCACCAATTGACCTATATAATATTTTTTGCGAGCTATTAATTAAAACTTTATATTTATTTATTTTTGTAATGTTTAATACATTTCTATAAAATTTGGATCAACTTTTGTAATTTTTTATGTATATTTGCAGTTTTTTCTAGAATTTTTGATTAATTATTGAAATTTTGTGTACTTTTATTTTTTGTTTATTGAATTTTTAATAATTTTTAATATCGAAATTTTTTGCTTTCGTTTTTTTGTGCATACTTTCTGAATATTTTATTAAACATTCAATAAGAAAAAGAAAGTAATAAAAATAAAAGAGTTAAATAATAAAAACTAAAAAAACAATTTTCATAATGAATATATATTTCATATAAAATGGAATAATTCACTATTTCGAATTTTGATTTCAATAAGCAATACTTTCAACGTTAAACAGAATAAAATAATAATTTAAGGAGCAAGGAAAACACGAAAATAAACAATTAAGATAAGCAAAACTAATAAAAACGATAAAAACTTCAATAAATAATCGTAACCTGCGAAAATTATAAACTGCAAAATTAGAAAGTTGCACAATTAAAATAAATTACAAATGGCAATAAAAAATTGATAAATATAAATTTAAAAATAGCAAAATATAAAAAATATAATTTAACTGAAAAATATAATAATACCAATTATTTATAAGGAAAAATTATTTGAAACTGTTAACGGTACACAAAAGGTTAAATTGATTACAATTATATTAATTCACTTTACGGATAAGATATGTATATATATATATATATTATAATATAGGTATTTATTAGAAAAACGTTTTTACTTACTTTTTGTTTTCCTTCAGTCTATTATGTAGTAAAATAATGTATTAAAAATACATTGAAGGTTCAAAGGTTTGCTGTCATTTTGCATACATATAACAAAAGTAAACAAACCACATTCAGAGTTTCTAAAAAAAGCTCACGTCATTAACAACCAATCAGGTTTTCGACAACAATGTGCTCGATATCTCGTTAGTACTACTTTTTAGGATAGGAATTTCGTTAAGCTTATGAATTCCATTCACCAGAAAACTACATGCAGCAAAAATCTCAAATAGTTTTTTCTGTATAAAGACATTTTTCCCGTCTGCATTAAATGTTTGAGAATCTAAGACCGAAAAAATATCTTATTTGTTTTTAGGACGCAAATAGTGTCTTAAAATTTAAGACATTTCGAGTTTAGGACATTTTTGATTTTTAAAGACATAAGACTGACATAAGAAGTTTGGAAATGTCTTAATGTCTTACCATAAGACATTAACAAAGACACCTGTTTTTTCAATGCACAACATAAAACACATTTATTACTATATAAAGAAAATATTTTCAATTTATAAAAGAAATCTTTTAATTTTTTTCAAATCTGTATAAGTAAGTATCACTTTGACACAAAACTTACCATGAAGATTGTTATATTGTACAAACATATAGGTAAATGTTATTTTGTACAACTGCTAAAATTTAGGTTCAAATTATTAAATATTTGATTTTTATAATTTAATTAAAGTGTTTATTACTTGTACAATAAATTAATTTTTAATTAGTTAATGTTAAAACCTTTAATTTCATATGTTGTACAAAATAACATTACTTATATGTTCATACAAAATAACAATTTTTAAAGTAAGTTTTGTGTCAAAATGATACTTACTCATCTGTATGAACTTAAAAGTTAAAAAAAACTGCAACATCCAGCTAGCAAACCAGAAAAAGTCTTAAAAAAGAATTCCCCCCGTTTTTCTAGTTTCCCTTTATTTGCTTCGCAGATTTTTCACTTTGCCCATTGTTTTTCTCTGTTTTGAATGAATATTTCAAATGCCCTCTTTCTATTCGGAAACAACAATGACGAGCTGAGAAGTGACGTAACTTGAGATAGGCTTTTCTCTTTTTTTACGTCAGTAAAAAATTATTCTCTCCTTGTCTCTTCTTCTTTGTCCTTTTAGCTGGTAGTGTCTTCTGCTCATCGGGGCAGCCTTGCCGACGATTCACTTCGTCTCCGTCAGAGGTGCGAAGCGTAAGTGCATGCAACGACACCTTCGAGTGTCCTGCCACTCACGAATCAGAAAAATGAGAAAAAAAACCCGGGCATTCCTCATTATCATTATTACATGGCGTACCGGATACCCGTCGTCATTGTCATATAGTCGAGGTGAAAAAGTAGGAATGTTGGGATGCGGAAAATGGTAAACGGGGCTGAAACATCCAGACATACACTTTATATCAGCTCAACCACTTCACTTACAAACATCTTTGCAAAAATATCCACTTTACTTCCACACACCGACATGTTCACCCATAATGATTAAAATCTTTTTTTCTTTTAATATTTAAATTTATTACATATGGAATTATAAAATATGCTACACAATGAACGGTTGTTCAACATATATTGTCAAATTTAGAAAGTCATATATAACATTTGTTTCAGTTTTCAGAAGTATTAGATTATTGTTCAGAAATAATACAACTATAGACTCTTTCCATCTTCCTTCACACTTTTCTGTATTTTTTAAAAAATTATTGACTGTTAGTAAAAAATATATATACAACTTAAAATATGTATTTTCATAAAATCTACAGATTTTGTCTAAAATCTTTTTTACAATTTCAAATATTTTATGAGATAATAGCGAAAAGTCGTGAATAATTATAATAGTTTTTTATCGATTTTACTATAATAACCAAAGTTGCGCTAAAGGAACATTTTAAAAATGTTTCAAACAACATTTTTCACGTTAGGCAATATAAGGCCCAATTTTAATTTTAGACCAAAAAATCAATTGCGACTTAATCATTTACGTGTTTTTTGATTTGTTATAATTTGTAAACAGAATTGTGTCGAATTGATTTTCTATTTTGGGTCTTATAAGGCCCCTTTTAACGGAGGTAAAGAAGGCATTGATATTCCATAATGAGTTGGGTTTATTTAACAGGGGTACCAGTGTGTTGGGGTGCTATAATAAACTGAATTTTTTTTTAATCTAATATAAAGGGTAATTTGGGTGTCATAAAGAATAAAAACTATTTAAATAAAAATTGATAGGTAGACTATTCATGTCGGCTATTTTCATCGTCGTTGAAACGTTTTTGTATTTTTTTTAGAAAAGTATTAACTTTTGGTAAAAAATACATACAACACAAAACGCCTATTTTTATTCGATCTACAACATTTGTCTAAAACTTTGTTGTTGAAATTTTGAATATTTTATGAGATAATATTAAAAAAAAACATGAATAACAGTACCGGCCGAATTTGTCAGTCCATCCATTTTTAAGAATTGAAAAACTTCTTTAAGCGAACAAAGTATAATTATTAGAATTTTGTTATTTTTATTTCCTAAAAGTAGATAAAATTCTGAAGAAAATAAGACCTGAGTGAAGTGATTTAGTCCATTTTTCATTGAAATATATTTAAAAAAGTGGAATTTTTACTGTTTCACAAAAATTCAAATTTCTGACGAACTAACGATCGTTTTTTGAAGCTCCTATGCTTGTTTTCAAGATAATTTTCTAAGGAATAAAACTTTTATACAAGCATTAAAATGCAATTTTTATCTTAGAATATGCAGGGCTGAGAATGTGGACAAAATAATTTATAAAAATTTGAAGACATTATATTGACATTAAAATAATTTTTAAAATTCTAATAAATATATTATATTATTTTTTTCCGATATTTTTTAAAAACTACAACTTTGTTGTATTTTATATAGCTGTATTTTACATCAAGACGTTAATTATAATTTTTCTATCTTTTTTGGTCCAATATTAGAATAATATTCTAAGATAAAAATTGCACTTTAATGCTTATATAATAGTTTTATTCCTTAGAAAATTATCTTGAAAACAAGCATAGCAACTTCAAAAATCCATCGTTAGTTCGTCAGAAATTTGAATTTTTGTGAAACAGTAAAAATTCCGCATTTTTAAATATATTTCAATGAAAAATTGACTAAATGGCTTCACTCAGGTCTTATTTTTTTTTAAATTTCATCTACTTTTAGGAAATAAAAATAATTTTTTTTTTATAATTATACTTTGTACGCTTAAAGAAGTTTTTTAATTCTCAAAAAATGGGTGGACTGACAAATTCGGCCGGTACTGTATTATGGCAATTTTTTTTAATGGTTTTTATTATAAACATCAAATTTGCGCTGATTTTCACTATTATTTTTTTAATTAGCGCATCAAGATACATAAGCGTATCAAGTTTCATAAAATCCTAGGCACGTCATCGTTTTCAGATGTACACCTTTTACTTCTTTTCTAACATTTTTTAATTTTGTAGTACATATAATTGTGCAGAAATGAATTTTTTATTTTGAACCCTATAATGTCCAATTTTTATTTAGAGACAAAAATGAACAGCTATATTAGTATTTACAATTACAAAATTACAAAATTTCTTATAGTTTAAAAGATCTTCAAGTCTGAAGTGTACAAAACTACATTTTTTATTTTGGGTCTTATAAGGCCCAATCTTTACTTCATTTTCAAATGTAATTTGATGTACTATTTTATGATATTGAAAAAAACTTTACACTTACAATACAGGAGAATTTTGTATTTTAAGTCCTATAAGGCCCAGTTTGTAATTTAGGCCCAAAAATCAACAGTTGTATTATTAGTTACAAAATTTCTTATGTTTTAAAAGATTTTCAGGTCAGAAGTGTACAAAACTACATTTTTTATTTTGGGTCTTATACGGTCCACTTTTTATTTTGGGCCCAAAAATGAATTTCAATATTAATCAACTACAATAATACGGAAGTAAATTGGAAATTCTTAGTTTGACTAAAAGACAAATGCACACCAAATTTCTCTTCATTCGGTCGAGTTGTTCACGCGTGATGCCCGAACAAAGTTTTGGTGCAGACAGATAGACAGACAGACAGACAGACAAACATTTTTTTAATGTCATTTTTGGAGTTTTTGCAACTTGAAATGAAAAATTAAACATGAATTTTTAAATTCGAAGCAATGTACAGACAAAACTTGGATTTTATAGATGTAGATAGATTAAAAGATCATATAAAAAATACGAATAATAACTAAACAGAAAAGAGAAGACAATCGACTAATTAAACTAATCAAATTATTTTAAAATTCAAATTAAACTACGCCTAACACAGAAATTTACTGATAATGGGGATAAGAAGCATAAAATAACCACGATTTTTAAATTAGAATACAAATTAACATATTTATTCGAAATATCCAATTTAAGAATAATTCACAAAATGTTAAATAACCGGCCGCATAGCGCGGACATTTTCCAAAGGTTACGCGCACTGAACACTGACTCGAAATTTACAAAAATCGACGGAAATCCGACTCCATCAATAAAATAAACAAAAATTAGTCTTATTTAATTAAATTTTTATAAATTTTTACACTTTTAAAAAAAATATAACCAAAGGGTCGAAGACGCCAGTTCAGAAGCACGAGAGCGAGAGCGCTTCGTCAAGAGTTTACAATGCGGTAAAACATGCGCCGCGGTGCGTTAAAAAAGCGTTGAAAATCTTAATACAGTAAAACCTCGAAAACTCGAACCTCGTTAAGTCGAATTCCTCAGTAAGTCGTAAAAAATAGCATTCCCCTCCTGTTGACGCCTTAAATACTCAATATCTCGAATTATTTTCAATTTTTAACTCGAAGAAAATATCATTCCCCTTGAGGTACTAATAGCATGATCCAACAATAATAGTGCATTTTTATACTCTATAACTCGAAGTTCGAAAAGCTGACTCTGTAAGTCGAATTTTCTTTACAAGAACAGATTTTTTAAAAATTTTTTCTTTTATTATTATATTTTTATTAAGTTTATTTTTCTAACTTAAATTATTATTAATTCGACATTTAAGTCGATTTTATATTTTATATTACTCTACAAGGCGAAAATATACATTATAATTATGCCTCTGTAAGTCGAAGTTGTGATCAATAAAACCTTTATATCTCGAAATCCTCGTTAAGTTGAAAACTCATTAAATCGAAGTTTTAGCGTTCCCCTTGAAATTCGAGTTATTGAGGTTCTACTGTATAACAAAATCTTAAATTCAACTAAATAAAAACACATATAAATCAAAATAACTTTTGACTTTAAATAATCTTTAGAATTTAAGAATGTTAACTCAAAATAATAAAGGCACAAGTCGCCGAGTTTACATTTGTCTGAACAATAGCCTGAAAATGATTCCAGACTGGTGTGTAATAATTTAGTTAAACAAGTAGTATATTATTATTATATTATCAATTATTATACACTGAGAAAAAATTTTTGTGAAAATTCCTGTGCCTTTACTATAAAAGCGTCATAATTGACTGTCCCCGAAATTTTACCGTGCTGTCTTACAATTTCGGTTTCTGTCAATTATGACGCTTTTATAGTGAACAGCACAGGAATTTTTACCAAAAATTTTTCTCAGTGTACGATATAATATTATTATAACTATATTTTTAAATTTATTTAAAAATATTATGCGAGGCAAATTTTTATCTCCTCACAGTACATATACCGAAAACTGTACGTGACTTTGGAAATTAAATCGCCAAAGTGTGAAATTTGAAAGATGCTTCTTTGTTCGAGTTTATTATAGCCTATACCTCAATCAAGTCGATAAGTCAAACCTTAATCATAACGAAACAATGGAGTATTTCGTCCGAACACGTGCCATTTGCCCCTTTCCTGTACATAAAGTGTACCTCAAAAGTACACGTATAAGGGGGATTCACCCTCTTTTGACGATTATAACTTGTTGATTGGTTTACTTACTTAACGACCGAATCATTGTCCTCAAATTAGCACATACATTCAACAGGGTCCCACAGCAAGTTAGTACATACAATCGTACTTTCACTTAATTAATTGACTCAAAAAAATTGCTTGTCAAGAAATACAGACAAGCAATCTCTTTTTTTCCGTATTTTGATTCATAGACTCAGAAATTATTTTTATTTTATGAAATCAATATTACAAAATCCACGCAAATGGAAATAATAGCAAAAAATACGTTGAATTTGAAAAATTTGTGTATTTCATTATATTAACCGTTAATTTAATGCTTCTTTAATAGTTTATTTTTAAGAATGTTCCATTTAATGAATTAGTTCACGGACCAAAAGAGATTGTTGGATTTACAAATCGTATTGGTAATATAGAACTATAGATTATTTAAAAAATTTGTTTATATGGTTATATTAAAAGTAGTAGTTTATAAACGCATGTAAATCAATTTCCATTTATTCTTGCCTTAATTCATCAGAATACCGGGAAAAAAACATGTGCAGAGTATGAGATTAGTTTTCATTGATAGTGATTTTTTATAGGGTTGTACGCTTTAGAGTACTATGTACCCTGATTGTTCCGCAAGGGGATCAAAAACCCCATGCAGTCAACTCCATTATGTGTATTTACTTTCAAAAGGGAATGTCTCGCCCATCAAATAATCGGTCTATATGAATTTCAAGAGTTGAAACGAATTAATTTTTCTATGATTATTTCTCTCTCTGTCTCTTCCTCGATTAATCTCTTTTAGTTCCAATAAAAAGTTTTATCAATAATGCTACACACTTACTATTTGCAACTTTTTTTCTAAAATTAAAAAAATCTGACAGTAAAATTAACATTAAAAAAGAACGTAACTTAAATAGAGAAACTAAATGTGATTAAAAACATTTTTAATCAAATTAGAATTAAATTAACATTTTAATATTATACAATTTATAAATGAAGACATAAAACTTCTCTAATTTTAAACTCTCTTTCCCGCTCAGTATTTTCATCAACCTTCTACTTTAATTACAATTTTAAAGAAAAAAAAAAAAATTCGGATCTTATTTTTTAAATTATTTAACAGATTCACTAATTAATAACCAGAGACGTAAATCCATAATTGAGTTCCCGAGACAATTTTCTCCTCAAGAGCTTTGTAATTTGAGTAACATTCAATCAGTCAAATGGGTAATTTAAATCACCTTTTGTTGGTTAATTCGCGCTGAAATGATTTCTTGTTTAAAGAAAACTCTCGAGACGTTTTACTGTAGATATTGACAAGAATACAAAATTAAATGTATAATGTGTTGTGAATCATTGTAATTAGTCTCATTTATGAAGCACAACCACACAAATCCCCAGCGACCGAATTAAAAGAAACAGGGCCGTCAGTTCACAATTTTCTCAATGAAATATCACTGTCCATGAGCATACTTGCAAAATTATTTTAATGAATATGTTTATATTAAAATTAACTACTTAAATAATTTTAAATAATTTTTATTAATTAAGGACATGTTCAAGATCATGGGACCAAACTGTAAAGAATACTATACCTTAACCCCCATATTTCATTTGTTGACAATGTAATTGTTTTTCAAAATTATTAATAAACCAAAGATTCGTGACACATATTATAATTTTTTAAATCAATTTCCAAAACTCCAAATTGGTATCTTCATTGGTTTAGGACTAAATATGTTTAAAAAAAATAAATAAAATTCACCGACTTTTAACGAAAAATTGGTATCTTGGTATATCTTAAACAATTATTATAAAATAAAAATGTACACTAAAGATTAAGCAGATACATTAATTATTTCTTAACTTATCCAATCCCAAAATTCTGTCTACCGACAGACCAGCAGACAGTCAGACAGACACTTTCGCGAAACTTATTTTTTCCGTATCAGTGGGTCTCAAAACATCGAGAAAGAGGTCGTGTATAAATTGTATAAGGTTAATTTTGAAATTTTGTCCTCCTTTCCCCTCTTTTTACGTAAGGTGTAACAAATAAAAGTCAAAACTTAAAGTTGCTTATATTTTATGCCTGATGAATTTGTTTAATATTTATATTAATTTAGAACAAAGTAGATATTATTCAAGCAAATAGACATTTCACTGCAAAAACAGGTGTCTTAAACTAAGACGCTTTTGGTGTCTAAGTCGCGAAAAGTATCTTAAAACAAAACATCTTTGCCGTCTAAGACACCAAAAGTGTCTTAATTTGAGACACCTGTTTTTGCAGTGTTGTTTTTGTCAAAGCTGCCCTCGATTTTCAAAATGTTCAAAATAAATCTTTACGTTAGAAATTCTTGCAACTTGCCTTCCCCCCTCCCTCCGTAAAAATAGAAATTATAAAAAGATCAAAATCGCATAATACTTTTTCATTTTGAGTTGAGAATGTAATCATAAAGAACACCATTTGATACCTCTAATATTTTTTTTATATGTATATAAAATTTTGGTTTATAAAAACTAAAAATAATCAATTTCAACTATTGTTAACTAAAATATTGTTGATATTACAAAAAATAATATATTCAAAACCAATAACAGAATTGTCAATGAAATTAATAACTTTGAATTAACAAAAGTTGATGTAATGAAATGAATGTTAGAGTCGTGTTTTTTAAATTGTAAGTTTTTAATAAAGGTAAACGAAATGCGGCCCTGCTTTTCAGAATCTCACTCTACTTGCGCTGAAGGGTGGTTTTAATTACCCCTTCCATTACTGCGAAACCAACTCCGTTAGTGGATTCATTTAGTCACATTACCATCTACTCCCCTTTATCCTCGCCGAACTCACCTCGTTAGATATAAAGTACATACATACCAGCATATCCTACCCACTCTCAATACTATCAACTATATGTAAAAGTGTGTGCATGTTAATTTGAAATATGTGAAAGTGGAAGTACCTGATACAATCTGCTAGACATTTACCCAGTTAACTTTCGATAATTAACTCTTTAGGGTTTGCTAAATCAATTACTTCCGTTATAGAAACTGTTATACATACCTATATGTTATATTCACCCAATTCTTCAATTTATCGAAAATTTGTAATTACTTTTCACTCACAAGTACGAAAAATAAAGTCAAATAAACAAAATGTTCAAATTTTTTTAATGAAAATCTACTCACTAACATTAATTAAACTAATGATTATTATATAATATATAACCTAAAATATCATTTTCATTTCGTAAGTTTCTTCATATCGCTAAAAAAAAGTTTTAGCTATAGCAACAAAAGTTTGGTTGTTTTAGCCAAGATATAAATGTGTAATATACCACTACTACTTTTGGTTAAAAATTTTATTCCTGAAAGTTATATTTAATATTCTGCACTATATTTTTGATAACATAAAACTCGTATTACCGACTCATCAATTTGTAAAATTTTTATTTATTTAAAGTACAAATTGACTTCACTTTTATTCAGATATCTGTATTAAGTTTTGTTATAATTTATATTTTTCCAAAAATCAACTATAGGTTCTCATAATCCAAATTAGCATTTATCATAATTTTTACTTATCCGAATAGATGTGCGTCATATAACTTCTGTTTTTGATAATTTACAACTGTTTTAACTTTTATTAGTTTTAATTTAAATTGATCTCAAATTTTATTCATATGAATTACTTTTTTCATAACCTTTATTTAATAAATGCAATTTTTTGTGGATATACTAAAAAAATATTAAGTTTTAGGCCATTCATTCCACATTCATATATTAATTTTTACTTTTAAAAGATACAAAAACGACGTTTCGGCAGCTGCCGCTACCTTCATCAAGTTTTTAAAAAAATGATTTTTTAAAATTATAAAAGCTACCATATAAAAAAGATTTTTTTTTCTTTTTTTTTATAAACTAGAATATATTAAATCAATTAAAATTTTACACATGATGATGAATTAAAGAAGTTACGTCTCATTATCTTCATCATATAATTTATAGATTAGTTCACTCGATTTTAAACTAAATTGGATTGAATTTCCACCCCTTCCTTTTTCTGTTATACTTTTTATATGATAAAAAAAATTAACAAAAGATATCACCTTTTCTATCACAGGAAAAATCTAGACTAATTTTTCTTGCAGCATACATTTAAAATTATTTAAATTTTTAAAATGACCCGTGTAGAAAAGTTCCCAGTATTTCCCAGTTTGTAAGTGGGTGCCAGTTGGGGCCAACCTGGGCTTCCCAGTTTTTTTAAATAAGTAAATTGTTACTAAATAATAGTTTCAATACTAAACTTATCGTCAACCTGGCTTTATTTATTGCCAATTCCCTTCATTTCAATTTAAAAATTCATGAAATTCGGTCAAAGCGCTCAAAGTTTCCCATGCAAAATGCATGAAAAAAAAAAACTTTTCCATGGAATTTATTTATTTATTTATTTATTTATTTAGAAAGAATAAACGGGTAAAAACCCCAATACATAAAATAATGAAAAATAAGACAGTGACTTAAAACTAATGCAAAAAATTGTGAGGCCTTGTTCTAAATGTTACAATTTTCAGTGGAATTGATATAAAATCCATAAAAATTAACATTTTTCGATCGGATAAAGCTGTTTCTCCTCAGAAAAGTTTAAAGAATAAGATCTAATAATTTATTTGACAAATTTTTTATTATTTACTATTTTTTAAAGGTCCATAAAAAATTTTCATAAACGAAAAAAACGTGTAAGATCGTTAAAAAATATTCATTACGACATTTTACACCATTTTTCACCAAACTTTCCTTTAATTACATAAAAATTAGTTACTAACAATTGTTGCATGTATTTTTTAATTTGTTTAAACAAATTAATATTGTTTATTTGCAATTTTTTATCTAATTGAGTTACAGAGTTGTAACTTTTTATTAATTTTGCAATTTTTCAATCCTAATGAAGCCCAGTATTAATCGTAAAGTAAAATCAGCAATTATAAAAACTGTTTAAACAAATTAGTATTGTTAATATTAATATTGTAATAAAGTTCCCATACTGTATTAAAGTTGTGAATAAACAATATTAATTTGTTTAAAAGAGTTTCATAATTATGAATTTTCGTTTACTATAAGTTTTGGGCGTTTTTAGGCTTAAAAATAGCAAAATTAAGAGAAAGTTACAACTCTCTAGCTCAATTCGATGAATAATTGCAAATAAACAATATTAGTTTGTTTAAACAATTTTTATAATTGTTGATTTTCGTTTATTATTAATATTTAGCTTTTATATTCTTGAAGAATTGCAAAATTAAATGAAAGTTTTAACTCTAAAGCTCAATAAGATAAAAGGTTGCAAATAAACAATATTAATTTGTTTAAAGATTTAGTGTAATTGTGGATTTTTGTTTATTATTAATATAAGGCTTTCATAGGTTTGAAAAGTTGCAAAATTAAGAGAAAGTTTCAACTCTCTAGGTCAATTAGATGAAAAGCTGCAAATAAACAATATTAATTTGTTTAAACAATTTTTATAATTGTGGATATTCGTTTATTATTAATATTAAGCTTTCATCAGCTTGAAAAGTTGCAAAATTAGGAGAAAATTTCAACTCTCTAGCTTAATTAGATGAAAAGTTGCAAATAAACATTATTAATTTGTTTAAACAATTTCCATAATTGTGGGTTTTCGTTTCTTATTAATATTAAGCTTTCATAAGCTTGAAAAGTTGCAAAATTAGGAGAAAATTTCAACTCTGCAGCTCAATTAGATGAATAGTTGCAAATAAACAATATTAATTTGTTTAAACAATTTTTATAATTTTATATTTTATTTTTTTCTAATATTAGGCTTAGTTATTTTATATAGTTGCTAAATTAGAAAAAAGTTACAACTCTCTAGCTCTATTAGATGAAAAGTTTCAAATAAACAATATTAGTTTATTTAAAAAAATTAAAAATTACATGCAACAGTTGTTATTAACTAATTTTTATCTCATTAAAGAAAATTTTGATGGAAAATATTGTAAAAAGTTGTACTGAATATTTTTTAACGATCTTACATTTTTATGATCTTTTTTAGTGAATTGGCACTAACAGGGTTGAGCATTACAAGCCCACTAATTTCCCAGTGGGAAGACCCAACTGGGGCCCACCTTAAATCTGGGAAACCCATATGGGGCCCAACTGGCGCCCACCCAACTTTTCTACACGGGGACCTGGTTTTATTTATATTTTTATATGCATTTTAGCACATAATGACATTCACTCAAATTGAATCGAACTTAATTACACAGTGCAACATTTTTAAGGTCATTGATTCTGAACCGATTTTTGAGAATCGCCGCTGAAAGTACTTGCAAAAAGTAGAAATTCTGCATCATTACATTTGCCAAATTGGTTCGGGTTTGGATTTTATGCTATCATTCATTTTTTAGCTCAAAGTGGATTTTGACAACTTTTTAGATATTTTGATACGGCTATATCTCGTAAACCAAGAGACATATTTTTTTTGTGTTTTCAGCAAAGTTGTAGGTATCGAATGGGAGAAAAAAATGCTAAACAAACTTACCCGAAAAAATTGTATCTGGTGCCTCAAAATCGCGAAAATGACCATTTTTTAACCACTTTTTTTACAATTTTCTACCATTTTTTATCAATAGCTCGACCACACATCCACAAATATGTCGGTGTTCTTTTTTGCTTTATTTCGAATGAAACAAGTGTTTTTTAATTCATTTTATGACTATGATTACATAAAAAATATGAGTTTATGGTTGTATAAAAAAAATGTGGTGAAAACTTTTCAACAGATGACATTAGTACTAGTGTGTTTGTGGCAACTTGAGCTAGGGATGTGCGATCTCGATTTGATCTTTTGAGAATCGATCTTTTCGTTCCGATGAAACAAAAAAACAATTTTGGTCGAGCTATTGGCCGAAAATGTTAGAAAGTTGTAGAAAATGGTTATTTTGGCAATTTTAAGGCACCAGATGCAATTTTTTCTGGTAAGTTTGTTCTGCATTTTTTCTTCCATTCGATACCTACAACTTTTCTAAAGACACAAAAAAACAATTTCTCTCGGTTTACGAGATATAGCCGTATCAAAATATCGAAATAGTTGTCAAAATCCGGTTTGAGTAAAAAAATAGATAATAACATAAAATCCAAACCCGAACCAATTTGGCAAAAGTAATGATGCAGAATTTCTAGTTTTTGCAAGTACTTTCAGCGGCGATTCTCAAAAATCGGTTGAGAATTTTAATGTTGCACAGTGTTATTAATCCTTCTCAAATTCAGTACACCCAGACTGGTATATTTGTCTCAAAGATAAGTTATTTGTGCCAAATAAAAATATATTTGTCTCAGAATATACTAAATTTTTTATTTGTTTTAAATAAAAAAGTTATTTGACACAAATAAAAATTTATTAGATACAAATAAAAAAGCTAGTTGAGCTTAGAAAAAAGCTCTTAGAATGGGGGAAGATCTATAGATCCCTCCACCCTAAAGCGCGACGCAAAGTAAGTTGTGGGTGAAGCCATAACAGGATGGTCACAACACACATTTTATAAATTTTCTCAACATTTCTCTGACTTTTTCCTGACAAAAAAGTTTTATTAAAAGTAACAAACCAATAGCTCAAATAAGACAAAATTTAACTTTATTTTTACATAATCTTAAAAAATTACAAAATATTGCTCTTCAGTGAATCTTCTCGTTCTTAAAATAAAAAACTACCAACAATTGGCTCAAGTTTTTAAATTTCCCTGACAAGTTTGTATTTTCCCTGACTTCCCTAACACTTTGGTCACCCTGCATATAAGTTTTAGGATAAATAAAAATTATGAAACATAATTATGTGGATAAATAAAACTTTTGCCAATAAATTGCTGTTTTCGATAAATGAAAATTATGACAAAACCTAATTCAAGTAAATAAAAATTATAACAGTTGGCAGTTTGTCTAAAAAATAATTTTTTTACAAAAGTTACTAATTTTCAGAAATGTTTAAAACCTAATTTTAAAAGGCAAAATTCAAATAAACTTGAGTCAGACAGACCTTCCTAATGATATATGAAGTAATTCTACAAAGTTTGGTGTCAAAATATTAATTATTTTTAAAGAAAGTTTACTTAAAGCAATTTTAAAAATTCGTAAATTTGAAAGAGTATAAAGCTTTCTCCATGAGGAGGCAAAAATTAAAACTTTTATTAAAGTAAAATTCTATATACAGATTTTTCAAAAGTTTGTTCTATAATTAACACTATTAGAATTTCAACATAACTTAATTGGTAAAATTATAGTGATAATATTAAACTGGTGGTTCTGTTCTTTGCCAATGATTCTTCCTGCTCAATCATCCTGTCATTGAATATCGAACACGGACATACACAAACATAAGCAGTAATTACGGTTAAGCTACGACTGATAGCGTCGATCGTTTTGCTGGACATTTCGCTTGGGTCGCAGCTGCGTCACGTTAATGAATCCATTTTGCCCTGGTCCTGGGATTTGTCGTATCGACGAACCCATTTTCGACTCGTGCCTCCGCCCTCGACCCCATGCTGCCTGGCCGACCCGCCGCCACAACCCCTTCGCTCGGTAATGAATCCAGTTTGCAGATCCGCCTTTCCCCCCGCCGCGGACGTACATCCCCCACCCATAGATTCACCCCTTACACCCTTGGCACTCCATCCCTACAGTCTGTAGCCACACTGTGTAAACCACTGTGCTTTTCGGTGCACTGACTCTCAACCAACCCCTCCTTCCACCCGCGAATGAAGCTACCCTCTCTTTCTCAATTCACCCCCTTAGTCATTCTGGAGAAACTACGCGAGGTTGGAGATTCTAATTAATCAGCTAGCCACCACGCGCGAATCGTCCCGTCCACAGCAAGAGTGTCTTATATGTATAGGTGTAACTTTCATACAGAGGTTATAAATGTAACACTTTGTCATGTTTAACACCAGCTCTAAATTTATATATGTCGTAGGCAGTTTGCAGAATCCGGTAGTATGCAAACTACCTAGGCAGTTTGTAAACCGCGGGCAGTTTGTAAAATGCCTGGATAAAAACAGGCAATAAGCAAATTGCCTAGGCAGTTTACATACTGCCAAAGACGTTTCAGGCAGTTTGAAAAATGTATTTGTAGTCACAAATTTTTTTAATTACAACTTATTAAGCGTGTTTCGTTTTCAGAGGACGCAGATGCAAAAATTTGGTTGCATGATCTTGATAATTGAGAAGCCATTTATATTCGCCGTCAGGACACGATTGAAAATCTATGAGATCAACCTGACCGCGAGTATTAAATCCGTTACTTACTATGGGTTTAACTACAACATTCTTTTTCGGGACGGACCTCTTTCGATCGCAAGTTCGACAACAAGTTAAGAACATTTCACAAGCCAGTCTTGCAATTCTATATTTGTTTTTTAAATAATACAACTTTTTATCCCTGCCTCCGTGACCAGTCTTCAGATGTGCTTCTAGCAGCTTCAAATAATAATCTTCTGTTGGAATTACGTATATAAAATGGTCAGATTCGTTTTTTCGTTTTGATATTAAATGGCATTCACCGCCCACTTTTAAAAGTTCATATGTTTTGGAGTAATTGTAAAAAGCTGTCGAATTTACAGAATCTTGTAAGATTTTGTTAACACTTTCTAATCGGGCCCTGTCCCACATTGCTCTAGCTCCACTTTGCTGTTTAAAAGCTAATATTAATTTTTCTTGAAACTGCATTTCGTTCACTACACTTTCATCCATTTAAAAAAAAATAGTTTTTAAAAATAAACTAAATTGAAATTTTAAAAATGATCTGAAATCTCAGACCGAAACTTGATGACTAAATAGAGCCCAAATATTTCAGTAATATATAAATTGAAGAAATAATAATATTATTATTTCCATATTTCAAATATTGATCATTGTAACTATAAATACATTTTTCAAACTGCCTGAAACGTCTTTGGCAGTATGTAAACTGCCTAGGCAATTTTCTTATTGCCTGTTTTTATCCAGGCATTTTACAAACTGCCCGCGGTTTACAAACTGCCTAGGTAGTTTGCATACTACCGGATTCTGCAAACTGCCTATGACATATACATGTTCAATTGTTCATCTATTTGTTTACAGTCATTGACCATGTGCTATGACGCATTTTTATTATTTTATGCTTAAATTTTAATTAAACTAATTTTAAACTGAATAAACTAAACAAATAAATAAACAACAAAGTATCGCCAAGTTATTTTATTGTTGAATAACTAAACAAAAATATAAAAATAATAGACTAATCAAACTAAATAATTATAATAAAAATAATGACATGACTAACACAATAAATTCCGGAAAGTACTGTGACGCGGTAAAAAGTTACCGCGCACAATATTTTTAAATTAATTTTAAAAATAAATTATTACACACCAGTCTCGAATAAATTCCAGGCTATTGTTTAGCCTTAATGTAAACTTAGCGATTTGTGCCTGTTATTATTTTGAGTTTACATTATTTAATTTTATTAAATATTTCAAATTCACTTTAACTTATATTTATTTTGATTATTGTAAAATTTAAGATTTATTTCTATTTTGATTTTGTATTTAATTAATTAAATTGATTAGATAATATTATTATTTGAACTTCTGGTTTTTACCTGCCAAACTTGTCTCACCGGACAAATGTTGTTTTGTGCGATAAACATTAAAGGTTCGCACTTTTATTTTACACGCACGAACACTGATTGCTCCGGCATCATAATGAATCGTCGAAGAGGTGGTCCTGGTGGTCCTCATCGTCGTGGTTGGCATTCCTGATCGTCGTGGGATTGTCCTGGCACATGGGTTCTGATGTGAGTCCCGTTCTCTCAAGAGTGCCAGGACCAGAAGATGAGCCACTACACCTGATTTACGTTTCTCGGTCGATTGCCGCTCGATTTTAAAATGTGATTCGCGAGAGCGGCACCGCGGCGCATGTATCGCAGCATACTGACTTGACGAAGATGTGTTCTCGCTGTCGTCGGCATTCTAAACTGGTGGGTTCGACCGTTTAGTCATATATTGTTTAATACTTAGTTGGAAACTTTTTTTGTAAAGATGTAAAAAAATAAGTTCCGGGGCTCTATTCGTCGCCGTTGTGCCCTATCAGGTGAACTCCATTATTAACTTTTTTATTTTATTTGATAGAGTCGATTCTCAAACTAATTTGTTAAAAATAGAGTCAGTGTTCAGTGCGCGTCTTTTGTAAAGGCCGTGCCATATGGCTGATTATTTGGATTTCCTTTCGATATATTATCTTAAATTAATAAATGTCAATTTATAGTGTATCTTTAAAATTCATATTTGCACTGCCCCTTACACCCCACTCTCCGGCAATTTGGTTAATCGTGGCTTGTTAGTTTTAATTTAATTTTAATAAATAGAGTAATTTGATTTAATTCATTAGTCTATTGTTTTTGTTATTTTGTTTACTTATTTTTCGTTAAAATAACTTGGCGTTCGGGTTTTGTTTTTGTATTGTTTATTTGTTTTTACTAAATATTATAATTTAAAATATTAAACATCAAACATAAGCTGGAAGAATGCGTCATAGTACACAAAGAGAAAAATATGCTACGGGGTAACATCTAGATAGTACCAGGTACAATATTTAGTGTTAAGTATACGGACAGCAATCTAGATTGTACGGGGTTATAGTCCAGTCAAATTAAACATTTTACCTAACAAAAATTCCAATATGGCCAATTTTTTTTAATTCGATAGGGGGATGTTTGCTGAGCTTAAAACCAAAAATGCGACCTCCAGGGGTGGTAACTTTGTCCGCCATATTGAAAAAAGGGGTGAATTTTTGTTTTTAAAATATCTTACGATCTATGGCGTTTACAAAAAAATGAAGAATATAAATTCATAGGAAATGAAATTACCTATCATTTTTACTCAAAGCATTTTTACGTGAAACTCATATTTTTTGCGGTATATTGCAAAAAGTGAAAAAGTAAGAGGGATGAAAATCGATTTTTGCATTTTTAGCAACTTTATTGAAATTTTTTGAAAAAATGTGTCTTATAAAAGACGAAGCATACTTAAAACTAAACAACTTTTACTTAAACATTTTTTAATGATGTACATATTTAAGACTGGAAAGCGCAGTAAAGTGCTGAAATACGTAAATTGCAATGTGTAACAGCCTGAGCAAGGAGTTCTTTTAATTAAAGTTTTGAAAGATATTCTTTACTTTAGATCACTAACTTGTTTTTTACTCAATAGGGGGCTATTCACTGAGCTTAAATCCAAATTTGCGACCTCCAGAGATTTTTACTTTGTCCGCCATATTGGAATGATGGGTGATTTTTTGTTTTTCAAATATCTAAAAATCCATGGTATTAAAGTAAAAAACTGCAGAATACAAATTTTTAGGAAATAAAATTACCTATCATTTTTACTCGGAACATTTTGTTCTAACACTTATATTTTCCTTAATATATTGCAAAAAGTGAGAAAGTAGCAGGATAAAGAATCGATTTTTGGATTTTTAGCAATTATAGTGCAATTTTTTGGAAAAATTTGTCTTATAAAAAAAGAAGCAAACTTTAAAATACACTATTTTTCATTAGACTTATTTTGAATAAAATCAATAGTTAAGGCTGGAGAGCGCACTGAAAGGCGCAAATATCGAGACTTCTGATATATGTATTGTATATGTTGCAAGTAGTATTGTATATGGTCGCATCCACTTTAGTTCCTTTACTGCAGCAATTTAGAAAATCATCTAAAAGTCGATATCTTTTCAAACCATGTATTTATTTTAAATAATATTGCCTATTCCATTTAATTTAAATTTGTAAAATTTATATTAACTGTGAAATATTATTGTAATAAAGCATTAAGAACAAATATACAACAAAATTATTTATTTTACTTTTTTGTACAATAATCTACAATACATAAATACAACTTTTATAAAACGCCTCCTTTTGTGGAGGCGGTTGTATACACTCTGATCGTCCCATTGCTTTACCCCTCCGCGACAGTTATACTTGGCGATCACAGATATGTTAACACTTTGAAGCGATCCCTTGTCTCTCCTACTTTGTTTACAAAAAATTGTTTTTAAAAAAAGTTGTTTATTTTAAAGTTTGCTTCCTTTTTTATAAGACAAATTTTTCCAAAAAATTGCACTATAATTGCTAAAAATCCAAAAATCGATTCTTTATCCTGCTACTTTCTCACTTTTTGCAATATATTAAGGAAAATATAAGTGTTAGAACAAAATGTTCCGAGTAAAAATGATAGGTAATTTTATTTCCTAAAAATTTGTATTCTGCAGTTTTTTACTTTAATACCATGGATTTTTAGATATTTGAAAAAAAAAATTACCCATCATTCCAATATGGCGGACAAAGTAAAAATCTCTGGAGGTCGCAAACTTGGATTTATGCTCAGTGAATAGCCCCCTATTGAGTAAAAAACAAGTTAGTGATCTAAAGTAAAGAATATCTTTCAAAACTTTAATTAAAAGAACTCCTTGCTCAGGCTGTTACACATTGCAATTTACGTATTTCAGCACTTTACTGCGCTTTCCAGTCTTAAATATGTACTTCATGTAAAAAATGTTTAAGTAAAAGTTGTTTAGTTTTAAGTATGCTTCGTCTTTTATAAGACTCATTTTTTCAAAAAATTTCAATAAAGTTGCTAAAAATGCAAAAATCGATTTTCATCCCTCTTACTTTTTCACTTTTTGCAATATACCGCAAAAAATATGAGTTTCACGTAAAAATGCTTTCAGTAAAAATGATAGGTAATTTTATTTCCTATGAATTTATATTCTTCATTTTTTTTGTAAACGCCATAGATCGTAAGATATTTTAAAAACAAAAATTCACCCCTTTTTTCAATATGGCGGACAAAGTTACCACCCCTGGAGGTCGCATTTTTGGTTTTAAGCTCAGCAAACATCCCCCTATCAAATTAAAAAAAAATTGGCCATATTGGAATTATTGTTTTATTGAGGCTTTTTGAACGACAATTTGACTGGACTATTAGTGATGCCGGTCGAGACGAGGAAAAATGAGATTTTCTCACTTTTTCTCGTTGATTCCTCATAGGTTCCTCGGTTTAACCTTTCACTTTTCTCAATATTTCTCAAATTTTTTCATCTCTTCTCGGGCCGCCTCTTCCCGATCTCATCTCGGGTTTTTGAGGAACTTTTGCCAGATGCTTGGCTCAGTGGTTCTCTCACGGAACGAACTGTCAAAAGAAAAGGATCCTAATCTACTAAATCTGGCGACCGTATAAAAATTTTGGGCTCCACTGAGTAACTAACACAAAGAGATGAAGCCTGTCCGCTAACGCACACTTGTACTATAGATGAACTTCTAACAGCTTAAGAGTAACATCTGGCTAGAATTCCTCAAAAAGTCGAGGTGAGCACGGGAAGAGAAAGTTTGAGACGAAGAGTTTGAGATGAAATGAGAAGAGACAGTTTGAGACGAGGATTTTTGAGAAATTCGGACCGCCTCATTCTCATCTCGTCTCCTTCCTCGATTTCCTCACTCAACGGCATCACTATACGGGGTAACCTCTGATTTTAAGGGATAAAACATGGATTGTAGGAGGTAACATCTGGATTGTATCGTTTTAGCATCTGTGATGGTACCGTGTAACATAACTTTCTACCATCAAAGATAGTAAAATTATTACTATCTATTTCTCTCAGTGTAGGGATTAAGAAGTAGCAACGAACCACGATTTAATTTTAATCACAAGTTAACATATTTTTTTTTAAAACAACCGTGAAGAGGCAAACGAAGCCAACAAGCCAAAGGCGAGTAGCGAAAGTCGAAGCTTGGATCAACTAGTGCTAAATTGTTAAAAGTGAATGAATACACATCCGCAGATTATGAATAAGTCCAATTTTGCGTACAGTACTCAAAAATAGTGTTTTAAGTACTACGCACATGGCACGGCCCTTTTACAAAGAAATAAGTGCACCGAACACTGACTCGAAAATGACCAAAATAGCCAGAAATCCGACTCCATCAAATAATAACAAATAGTCAATTAATGGAGCTCACCCTTGGAGGGCACGACGCCAAGCACAGTACCTCAGCTATTTTTGTTTAACATAAAAATTTAATTCACAATCTTGCATAAGTAATCAATCAATAATTGAATATATAAAATCAATTGAACAATTTTTTATCAATAAAATGATGTTAACAAAAAAAAAACACTGGCATAGTAATAACTTTTTAAACAAAAAATTCTATGATATCCAAACATATTATTTATCAATAGGTACAACTTTTTACTACTTTATCGAGTGCATAAAAAATTCTAAATCATATATAAAAATAACATAGAATTAATAAAAAAATTAAATAACATTCAAATCATACAAGGACATATATTAATTAGTTTATAGATGTCACTTATCTTTACACAAATATCAGTAAAAATTTATTTAAACGCAACATCGAAAAAAGATATGATTCATTTTCTGGAAAAAAGGCACCCCGAAAATAATTTTTTTCGTTAATGATACATGTTATAGTATACATAAAATCAAATATAAAAAATAGGGTTTTTTGTCTATGTAATGCATGGTTGACATATTATCTGGAGTTAAATTTTATTGCAGCCTAATTTTCAACTGCCAATAACTTTTTCCTAATCACTGAATTAAAAATTTTTATTGTTGTTTTTTATGTAGAATTTTTCAAACTTTTAAATTATACAACTACAAATTTTCAAAAATTTAGTTTTGAACAGAGAAAATATTTTTAATAGAATTTTCTACCCCTCCCCTCCACTAGGATTTCTTTGTAAATTATCCAAAAATGTTTCATATTTATTAAGATTTTTTACCTCTCAAATGAAATTTTGGGAAAGCAAGGTGTATACGAGTTACAATTGAATTTTCACTTGACACAACCCACAAATTCGAATCTAATGTTCGTCAGAAGTCGCAATAACGGTTGGAAATCGTTCTAAAATAATTCTGGTACATTTCTAAACAATACTGGAATTATTATAGGTCGTACGAGAACATAAGTAGCAAATTAGTGATTTGTTATGTAGTAAATATTCGATTGTAGATCGTATACACCTTGCTGTCCCAAAATGCCATTTAAGGAGTAAAAAATTTATTAAATAAGGAACATTTCTAGATTATATTCCGAGTTTCGTTTTCGAGATAAACTTTGTAGTACCGCTAGTCCGCCCAGGTGTCGCCACGATCTTCAGATAAAAAAGGAACAATTCGGTCCATCACCTATGTATTCCTTATCTCGTCATAACGTTTTTTCGTGCAGCAGAAGCCACATCGTCAGTATTCTTAAACCCGTATAAAATATATAGTGTACGAAATATGGGTAAGGATTCAAGAAAAAGAAAGCGCAGATCGAGATCGTCTTCAAGATCAAGCGAAATTTCAAAACTCAAAAAGGATATGGAGTCTTTAAAAAAAGAAATGAGACGTAGCCATCGTTATGACTACTATAGTGATTCGGAAGTGTCCGATTACGCGCCCATAGGCAGAAGATATTATGATTCTGAATTCCAAAGGCGAGAAAAATCTCGTAAGTATATCTTAAAAAAAATAAAAAATAGAACGGTAGGCTCATACATGGTATGAGATGTACCGTGTCATATTTTGGCGGTGGGACCTCACTTGGGGAGGAACATACCGCGCAAACATGGCGACAGGCCCTTTGCTTGGGGGATAAGTCGTGCAATTCAATCGGTAATGCAGGAATTGATTGAACCAACAAGCGGATGCACTTTTTTGCTTACAGGTACGCGCTCCTCGGAGAGGTCGCTACGGTCGGATTGTACATCGCAAAATGGCGGCGTAAAAAGTGACACTGAGGAACACGAGGATGTTTTGAAAACAAATCTTTTAGATGAAGGGACTCTGGAACTTCTCGGAGCAAAAGCTTCGTCCTCAGAAAATAACGATTTATTTTTGCATCCAGAGATAGGAGATCGGTGGCAAATTTGGTCGCAGGATGGTTTAAAAAAAGAAGAGAAGCTCGAGTTGTTAAAACAGCACGCTCGCAAAGGAAACTACAATTTTGAGGCACCAGAATTGAATCCGGAAGTAGAAGCATCAGTTAATGACTCTGTAAAAAAGAGAGACAAGTTTTTCGTGGCAGACCAAAATGTGTTAGGTTCGGCTATCTCTGCGTTGGGTACAGGTGTGTCCATTTTGCTTAATAATAAAAGTGATGAGTCTAATAGATCGGAGGCATTGAAATGCTTGCTTGACGCGGGTAAATTAATGTCTGATTCGTTTCATAGAATCTCAAAAACTAGAAAGGCTTTTGTGTATCCAAGTCTAGACAAAAAAACCAAAGATCTTTTGGAACGAGAAAAAACTGACACTTTTTTATTCGGAAAAGACTTGTCAACAAGATTGAAAACAGCGAAATCCATGGAATAAGTCGGGCTTTCCTTGAAGACCCAGCAGCAAGTTGGCAAAAAATTGCCACTCAACAATAAACCATCATCGTCGTCGGGAAACTGGAAGGCCCCGCCTGTAAGAGACCGAGGATACTCTCAGGCGGGATACAAACCGAGGAATTATTACCATCGGGAATCGTTTCGTGGCAGGCAACATCCAGAGAGATATCAAAATCGGAATTACCCCCCCAGAGTCAAATACGACCTCGGGAAAACCATCAGCAGCAGTCGCAGAAACAGTAACGGTAAGACATTTTGCAGGCCGATTGAAAAACTTTAGAAGCGCCTGGTCTAATATAACAAGTGATAAATTTATTTTAAATTCTATAAAAGGCTATGAAATCCCATTCGATAATCTTCCAATTCAGCATTGTTTGCCTCATGAACCTGTCATAAGTAGTTCTGAGGAATTATTATATATTGAAGCGATTGATCAATTAGTAAATCTAAAGGCTGTCAGAAAATGTTCTCCATGCCTAGGTCAATTCTTATCGTCATACTTTTTAGTGGACAGGTCAAATGGTACAAAAAGATTTGTTTTGAATTTAAAAAATTTAAATAAATTTATTTCCACAGAACACTTTAAAATGGAGGACATTAGAACGGCTATAAAATTAGTTTCTAAAGGTTCGTATATGGCAAATATCGACCTCCGGGATGCATATCATCTAGTACCAGTTAGATCTTGTGACAGGAAATTTTTACGATTCTCTTGGAAAGGTCAATTATTCGAGTTTACCTGCTTGCCGTTCGGCTTATGCACGGCACCATGGGTATTCACAAAAATGTTAAAGCCTGTTACAAACTGTTTAAGATCGGCAGGTTTTCTATCAACAGTTTACCTCGATGACTGGCTGTGTGTTGACACAGATTTCGAATCTTGTTTGATAAACATCCAAAATACTAAACAAACTTTAGAGAAATTAGGTTTTGTTTTGAATCTTAATAAAAGTATTCTTGTGCCCAGTCAGAGATGTCAGTTTTTAGGTTTTGTTTTAGATTCTTCCAAAATGACGCTCGAACTTCCAGACAGGAAAAAGGAAAAAATATTAGAGAGGCTACAAGAGTTTCGAAATAAAAACGAGTGCCGCGTAAGAAAATTCGCGCAATTAGTAGGGACCTTAACATCTTCGTGTCCAGTAGTCGAGTATGGCTGGTTACATACTAAAGCTTTTGAACGTTGCAGATATCTTGCTCTACTGAGAAGTCGTGGTGATTACGATGCAAAATTAATATTAAAAGCAGAGTTAAAAACGGAATTCGATTGGTGGTTAAATACCATTCCAAGCGCAGTAAATCCGATCAGGTCTGGAAATTATAAATTGGAGATCTTCTCGGACGCATCTAAAACAGGCTGGGGAGCCTATTGTGGAAATGAACTCACATACGGTTTTTGGACAGAAACAGAGAAGTGTCATCACATTAATTACCTTGAGTTATTGGCAGCGTTTTTTGGACTCAAATGTTTCGCAAAAAACTTAGTAGGGTGCGAAATCCTACTAAGAATAGATAATACAACCGCGGTTTCGTATATAAATCATATGGGTGGTATACAATTCCCAAAACTTACTCAAGTAACCCAAAACATTTGGTCTTGGTGCGAAGAAAAGAAATTATGGTTGTTTGCTTCATATATTGCATCAGAAGATAACATTGAAGCCGACAAGGGCTCACGTATCAAAAACCCTGATACTGAATGGGAGCTCTCTGACGCAGCATATTTGCGAATAACACAGGCGTTTGGAATTCCAACTATAGATCTTTTTGCATCAAGATCTAATGCTAAATGCAACGATTACTGCTCTTGGCAACGAGACCCAGAGGCAAAAACGGTGGACGCATTTACGCTAAATTGGAAGGATCTCAATTTTTATGCCTTTCCTCCCTTTGCAATGCTACTAAAGGTGATTCGAAAAATTATATCAGACCAGGCGCAAGGAATATTAGTATTCCCTAAATGGTGTACACAACCGTGGTACCCCCTTCTTGTATCTCTCCTCGTAGAACCTCCTATAATTTTTGAACCGTCCCTTGATATACTTTTGTCTCCGTGCAGGTCCCGTCAACATCCTTTAGCCAGGTCATTGGTTTTGATGGCAGGAAGACTCTCAGGGAAGCATTCCGCAGAAAAAATATTCCCGAAGCATCAATAAATATAATGATAGCATCTCTAGCAGAGTCTACAATGAAGCAATATTCAGTTGCTATTAAGCAATGGCTCTCTTTCTGTACTAAGTCTGAAATTGATCCATATGACGCAGATGAAAATCAAGCTCTGAGCTGGTTAACGGAACGCTTTAAAGCTGATGCATCCTACGGAACTATCAACAACTGCAGAGCAGTATTGGGACTGATATTAGGTGAAAGTGTCTCACAGGGAGCGACAATCACGCGATTCCTTCGTGGGGTTTTTCGGCTCAGGCCAACCAAACCAAGGTATGAAGAAACCTGGGACGTGGCTCCAGTGTTAGAGACAGTGGCTGCGTTGTTCCCACTGAAATCACTCTCGCTAGCTCAACTTACCTCGCGATTAGTCGTACTTCTTGCCCTTGCTACAGCGCAAAGGATGCAAACTGTCGCCGCAATTAAATGGGAAAACATAGTCGAGAAAGATGAGGGTTTTATTGTAAAAATCGACAGTCTAATAAAAACGTCACGCCCTGGGCGCTGTCAGCCCCTTCTTTACTTACCAAAGTTCACTGAGAAACCCGAATTATGCGTGGCAAGTACCCTACGGGAATATTTGAAAGTGACAATGCCACTCCGGGGTAAAGTGAACACTTTGATATTAACAACGAGACAGCCTATAAACCAGCTACTACACAATCTATGTCAAGATGGATTCGGTCGTTTTTAGTTAGCAGTGGTATCAGTAATTCATTTAAGGCACACAGTACGAGGCACGCTGTGACGTCAGCAGCATTAAAAATGGGCGTCGATTTGAGCATAATAAAAAATACAGCTGGCTGGTCGAAAAACTCGCAAACGTTTGCGAAATTTTACAATCGACCAATCGTTGAAGCAAAGAATTCATTTGCAAAGACAGTTTTGTTAAATAACTAAAATTTTATAAAAATGTTCTGGAATTAAATAACGTGTTTTTATGTTATAATCATAGCTGAGCTTTAAGCCTCCATGTATAACTTAGTATCTTTTTACTCATTCAATGTTTTTTGTGTTCATGATTGTAAAAAAAAAAAAAAAAAAAAAAACAGATTAAATAAATCAGATATTAGAATCTATATGGCTCTAAACATCTACAAAGTTTATCTCGAAAACGAAACTCGGAATATAATTGGCCGATTAAACGAACTTACCTGTTGTGAAGTTCAATCGTAATTATATGAAGAGTTTCGTTGAGAGATATTCCCACCCTTAAAAATTCTTAAAATTGTAAATAATTAACCCACCCAAAAAATTTATGTGATCAATTCTTTAAACTATATGACGAGACAAGGAATACATAGGTGATGGACCGAATTGTTCCTTTTTTATCTGAAGATCGTGGCGACACCTGGGCGGACTAGCGGTACTACAAAGTTTATCTCTCAACGAAACTCTTCATATAATTACGATTGAACTTCACAACAGGTAAGTTCGTTTAATCGGCCAATAATATGTGAGAATAATTCTCTTTTTTTTGGTCTGAACGGCTTTTTTCAGAAATTATTTTTTATAAAAAACTAAAAATTTCCAACATGTGACAATAAAAATTGAAAACTTGTTATTATTAAATATAATATAATAACAAGTTTTCAAATAAAACTATAAAGGTGTTTTTTTAAATTTTAAAACGGGGAATTTTTTGAAAAAATTAAAATTTTTTTAAAAAATCCAAAAGATTTGAAATTTTAAGACAAGATATTTTCGTAGTTAAATTTAGGTTAGGAATTCAGAAAATTATATTTTTTATTAAGATAAACTTGTAAAATAATTTTTGATTTTCAAATTGACTCTCAGTGGAAACCAGAAAATGACTGGATAATTTAAAAATTGACGATTTAAACGTTCTGATGAGGATGTGATATATTAATCGAAACGCGTCAATAAAATAATAATGAAAAAAATATTATTGACTTTTTAGTTTTTTATAAAACATAGTTTTTTATAAAAAATAATTTCTGAAAAAATCTATTCAGGCCAAAAAAAGAGAATTATTCTCACATATAATATAAACGGCTTGAAAACTTTAAGGTTAAACCTTTTCAAACAAATTTCTAGATAATGTTTTAAAAAATCTTAGGAGGGAGGAGTGGTAAAAAATGTCATTAAAAAACAATTTTTACATTTTTCTTGTAAAAACTAAAATTTTTGAAAATTGGCAGTTGTATAATTTAGAAGTTTGGAAAATTTTACATAAAAAACACCAAAGAGATTTTTAAATTCAAAGAATAGGAAAACAATTATTAGTATTTAAAAATTATGCTACCTGAAAATTTAACCCCCAATAATATTTTATTTGTTTTTACGTATACTATAAGATGTATCATTTGTAAAAAAGATTTTGAGGCGGCTTTTTTTCCAGAGAATGCCTCATAAACCGACATTTTTAGATAATCCAATATTCCATTAAATGACTTATTAGACGTTTCGGATTTTCTCATAGATAACACTTCTTTTTAAATTCAATGACCAATATTACCAGCAATTGTTTGGCACTCCAATGAGTTCTCCCATCTCGGGATGATTTTCGGATATCGTCATTTATGATTTGGAGAGGGATTGTCTAAAAAAACTCAGTTTCAAACCACCTTTTATCAACGGTACGTCGATGAAATAAACACTGCATTCTAATGGATAAAATAGATGAAATTATTAAAATTTTTAAATTCATACGATCGATATTTACAATTCACTTTTGAAAATGAACAAAAGAAAAAATAAACTATCTTGATATATCACTAAGGAACGACAATAATAAATTAATCACAAACTAATACACTGAACTGACAGACACATATAATTTTTTAAAAAAATCTTTTCACAAGGTTACTTACAACAAATTTTTTTTTCTTGTGAACATTATTAATACAGTTCTTTATAAAGTTTCTTATAAAATATCCGTTTTTAAATAACTTTTTAGAGTTCTGATAAGAATAGCATTGTCTGTCTAAACGTTAAAAAAGTTATTTTTTAACCTTTGCTTTCAAAATTTAACTGACTCGGAAATTTAACTCCGCTAATTTTATATTAATATAAAATTAGCGGAGTTAAAATAATGTGGTTTCATTGCTGTGCATAATTTGACATTTAACATGTCCGATCATCTTCCTGGCGTTCTCAAGTCTGCTTTTCCTGACTCATTGATTGTGAAATCAATAAAACTAGTAAGGACCAAAGTGACTAGCATTATAAATAATGTAATTGGTGCTTGATATACGAAAGATTTGGCCTCCATTTTACTCCATTTTAATTTATATCAAAATTTAGTGAATGTTTTTGGAAAGTAGTGAACGTCTTCAATGGCAATGATCCTGATATAGCTGCTGAAGGAGTTAGCTCAAAACGATTTTTTTATTGTTTTACAGATTTGAAACAAATAACTGGTTCTGCCAGTGATGGCTGCTCCCACATGGAAAAAATCGTTCTATGTAATTCACAGAATTTTTTTTGCCATCTACAAATGGAGATAATGGTTTCCAAAAATTGCTCAGTTTGTGAAATACACAAATAAATTTGTAAACTTTACAAATAAGTTTGTGGAATACACAAATAAGTTTGTGACTGACACAATTGTACGTATACTTGTGTTATCCACAAAATGGATTTTGTGGACTCTACAGGACCATTTTTTCCGTGCAAGTACCCTGTATCCCGTACCACAGGGTTATGCCGGGTGGCAACTTGCCGACCCGCTAAAAACACACCCTTCTTTGGGGACCTTAAACCCACTCCCGGCTAGCACTTTCCGCACCTAAAGCCATCAGGAGTGGTCTTATATCCCATCGCTGCTGCCTAGGCGGCTTTCTCTCTTCAATTTGGAACCGACTTTCGTTAGCGGTTATCTGGATCATTGCACAGCACAAGACTGCTCAAGGACCCATGAACGCTTCCAGAAGAAGTAAACTACCCCTATCCGTGTTTACTTGCTGTGCTACCTAGGTGACCCTACTTTGAGAGCGCCTAAGCGCCTTTTCTTTCTTCGCCTGTTCCAGGACTCTCCTGAAACAGGCGCATTTTTCTGAGCTTGCTACATGGGACGTTTCTAATCCTGTGCTGGGCTCGCCCATGCACTGGAAGCAGAAGGTCTCGTTCTGGCATTCTGCCAAGGTGTGGCCAGATTCTCCGCACTTATAACATGCACAGGATCTGTCGATACCTCTGCATTGTGCTTTTTTGAGGTCATAGTCTAGGCATTTATGACACCTGGACACTATCAACCTTCTGTGAATCGGACAGCTTAAAGGCCGACCTTCACACGCCCAACTGCCTTGAGCTTCTCAGCTTCCTCCCGGCTTGCGACCACGATCACCAACTTAGCCTTTTGACTATTCGGCCCCAGGACCGGCACCTGTCTCTTCTCACCCGGAGTCTTTAGTAGCTCTTCGAGAGCAGCAATAACGTCATCTTTCTCTGTGAGACTGTCAAGGTCTCGGATTTCTAGAGTTACCCTCTGGTCACTCGGCGCCGTGACGGTTTTCATCCCTTTTACCGCCTCGGCCACCCTTGCCACAAACGCCTTTCTATCTGATTCTCCTCTGAAGCGTAGAAGAGTCAATCTGCTTTTTGAGTTTGCCAAGGACAGAAACATACGTCTGTCCATGACAAACTTGAACTAGCAACGTTGAAACACTGAGGCTATAAGCAGTAGCATCGCTAAGTGCGCTGATGCAACTGTCGACACTAGCCGCTCTTCCTCTCCTCGACCTCGGAAGGTCTTCTGCAGTCAAAGACGATAGTCCTGCACCAACGTCACTCTTGCTAGCATATTACTTCATGTCGTAAGGGTAATTTGGGTTTAATAAGAAGAGGAAGTACTGCGAGTGTCAACAGCTGTGATAGAGATGGACAGGATGCTATAGATCAGCTAAAGGTCCAAAAGCACGTTGCAATTGACACTGAAACTGGTCTGAAGCGTTTCAGCAATTAGTTAACCGCCTTAAAGGGTAAGCATGAGAAAGCTAACAAGGCGGATAGCCGATTCTACAGGGGCCTCCAAGATGTTAAGAAAGTCAAGTAAAATAAAAAAAATGTTCGCAAAAACTTCCAGGCCAATGAAAAGTCCTATCCTGGAATGCAAAAAGCGAAAGTGGGACCCGAAAGAGAGTTATCTCCAAAGCTGAAGACAAACAAGTTAAAACAGGGGCATACCTTAACCGGAAAAGTAAAGGCTCAAAAAAAAATAAAATAAAACAGAGAGGTTGGGAGAGAGCCAACACCAGGAATCATCGTCGAATCTGGGAGACTTAGGAACCAGAAGCAAAGCTCCTAGGTCGAGTTCGTCATGAACTCAGGAAGGAGGTGGATCCTGGCTCTTGCGAGTCTACGGTGATGTGTGTAAAAAGGGAGCCCTCTTTTAGAGTTGAAAAGGGGTTCGGTAGAGAAAGCTTTTACGGCTGAGGTCTCAGAGGCCCTGCCAGAGTTAGGCCCTAGAGCCAAACAGAAAAGAGGTCAAGTTAGCTACGATAATAGCTGATTGCGAGAAGACAGCTAATAGGTCTAGAAGGTATAGGAAGTAGAAATTTGGGACTTTCTCAGTTTTCCAGGAAGCGATTGATGGTCACCAAGAGTCTTACGTACCTGGAATATGTGCATAAGGTGAGCAAGAGCAAGAGGGTGGACCGATCCATCACATGTTATAAGTGCAGAGAGTCTGGCCACATTCTTGCACAGTGTAAGAACTTTAAACTTTGCTGAGACATCGATTATGAATAAGCAATGTAACTTTTACAGAAGTTTCATATAAATATACTTCAAAAGTAGAATTACAGAAAATTGTTAACAAAAAATTGAAAAAATGTATCTAACCTAAAATTAACTTTCAACATTTGTTGAATTTCCAACTGGAAACGCGATTTTTAGAAAGTTTAATCCATTAGAAGTAGATGGAAATTCTGATAAGTTTATAAAGATAAAAATAAATTATTCTGCTCTTTGAAGTAATATTTGTTTAATTGAAATGTAAATATCCTCTTTTTGTGAAATTTTGTCTCTCAAAGTTACTTATACAAATAGTATAATTTCACTATTTGAGGGTAAACGAGTTTTTTCCTTTTTAATTAGTGAAAAATAGTCATTTTTTACCTTTTCAGATTTAGAGAGTAACTCGAACAAAATTAATATTCTCTCTACAGTAAAAAATATTAATTCTCAGTGAAAATCAATGATATTTAAGTCTTCCTTATATTTCTAACTTTCAGAGAATTTCTGCTTCTAATATTCCCAGAATATTCAGGGAAAGTTAAAAAAAAATTTCAAAAATTTTTTTTAATCTGATAATTGATCAAAATTATAAGTATTATTTGACATCAGTTGTAGGATTCTAGAAAATTAAAAACTACTGCGCAGCTGCAAGTGTCACAGAAACCAAGTTCGACAAGTGCGCATCATGTACAGTGAATATACGAATCAGGGACGGCGGAGCCGGGGGGGGGGGCACAGGGAGCAATGTATGGGCTTGCCCCCCTCTGAAAATTGACTTATAATTTTAATTTTTAAATAAATATGTTAACAACTTTTTAAAAAAGTACAATCTTCTTAGTTTTAAGTTCAATAACATTTTATACAATAATTAATGTAATTATCAGGGTTGCTATGACTTTCTTAGAACAAAATTCCATGACTTTTCCAGGTTTTGCAGACCTTTAATGTGCATTTTTTGGTCAAGGTCTTTAAATTATTTCAAAAATTTTAACCAATCTGATTATTCAGTGAAAAAAAGTAAGTAGAAATACATTACTGTAGTGTCTGAGACAAACTTTTGTTTGTGAGGCTGTGTTATCGTTCTTCGAGACTGTTTTTAATCAAATTTTAATAAATCTGGATTTGTACTTAACAGAATTTTAAATTTTAAGTTTAGCGAATTTATATTTAACATAATTTTTGTTTTACAAAATTTTGTTAACACAAACTTCTTATTTAAAGAATTTCTATTTAACCAAATTTTAATTCAGCAGAATTTTCTTTTCATAAAAGTTTGAGGGTCTTTACATGTCAAAAAAAAGTAAATCTTCAAGTGGTCCTTCAATTTTAGTTATTTTCAGCAAAATTATAGTTCTATACTAGAAGTAATTCGACCCCAAAGAATTTTTCAAAATATTGAAAATTGTGAGAGTTATAGCAGTTTGAACTTTGATGGTACTTATTTTTCATTTATCTATAACTTCATTATTATTAAACCGATTTTAATAACTCCAACGCCAATTATCAGGGAATACTGTGTATTTTATGTTAATTGTAGACCCAAAATTTAATTTTTTTAATTTGGACCAGAAAAAAGTGAAACTAAAAATTTATTTGCCTTTTTGATCAATTTTGACCCTTTTTACTTTATTTATTAAAACACAATATTATTCCTTATTCTTTCATCTTTAGTTTCAAAAAAGAAAAATCTTGGAGACTTGATTAGATCTTGAGATATCAGCATTTTTAGAAAATTAAATTCCTCTAATTCATAGAGAAACAGTGTTGAAGTTTGCATCACATTCATTTGTTTTTTATTGAAATATTTTTTGACTCTTTATTCATGAGATTATAAGGTAAAATCATATAAAGAGAACAACATCTCAAGGCCTAATAAAGTCTCCAAATTTTTTTTTTTAATTAAAGTTGGAAAAGTAAGGAATTATATTGTGTTTTAAAAAACAAATAAAACAAAGATGAAATTGATTAAAACGTAAATAAATTTTTTTTTTTTTTTCATATTAAAAAATTTAATTTTTGGTCTACAATTGACATAAAATATACAGTATTCATTATAATAATTTAAGTTTGATTATTAAGTTAAGTTTAATAATAGTCAAGTTATCGACAAATTAAAAAATAAGTACCATCAAATTTTCGATTTCTATAACTATCACAATTTTTAAAATTTTAAAACATCTTTTGGAGTCGAATTACCTCTAGTATAAAAGTATAATTTTTCTGAACAGCATTTAATTTTAATCGAAAGACCAGTTGCAGAGGTCTTTACACGTAAAAAAAGTAAATGCAAGTGGTCCTTCTTTTCTAGTGTTATTCAGCAAAATGATTAAAAAATTATTAATAATAAAAAACAAGGTTTTTATATGCTTTATTTTACTCCCCCCCCCCCCCTAATTTAAAGACTTTATTAGGTCTTGAGATATTGTTCTCTTTATATGATTTTACCATATAATCTCATGAATAAAGAGTCAAAAAATATTTCAATAAAAAACAAATGAATGTGATGCAAACTTCAACACTGTTTCTCTATGAATTAGAGGAATTTAATTTTCTAAAAATGCTGATATCTCAGGATGTAATCAAGTCTCCAAGATTTTTCTTTTTTAAAACTAAAGATGAAAGAATAAGGAATAATATTGTGTTTTAATAAATAAAGTAAAAAGGGTCAAAATTGATCAAAAAGGCAAATAAATTTTTAGTTTCACTTTTTTCTGGTTCAAATTAAAAAATTTAATTTTGGGTCTACCATTAACATAAAATACACAGTATTCCCTGATAATTGGCGTTGGATTTATTAAAATCGGTTTAATAATAATGAAGTTATAGATAAATGAAAAATAAGTACCATCAAAGTTCAAACTGCTATAACTCTCACAATTTTCAATATTTTGAAAAATCCTTTGAGGTCGAATTACTTCTAGTATAGAACTATAATTTTGCTGGAAAGAACTAAAATTGAAGGACCACTTGAAGATTTACTTTTTTTTGACATGTAAAGACCCTTGAGTAAGACGAAATATTAAATAGTTCAGGGTATTCGACAAAAATGGTTTAGCGTTTTATTAATTATATTAAATAACAATTAATGCAACTAAAATATCGGATAAATAATGAAGATTCGGTGAAATGGATATTCTAAAATTAAAAAATTCGTCGTATTAAAAATTCTGCTCAATAACAATTCTGTTAAATAAAAATTTGGTTTAATTTCACCGCAAAAAAAAAGCTACACTGAAAACTTTTATGTATTAAAATAATCTGCAGCGCGATTCTTTAAGCCAATTTCAGATTATTTAAATTCCATTTGGTATAAAAAAAAGAGCGTTGCAGATTAATTTAATCTGAAACAATTTTCTGTGTATCCAAATAGGAGCTAACTCATTTTTCTCAGTGTAAGACAGTGAAGAAACGCTAAGATATAGTAATTTACGAAAAAGTGGATAATTTTTTTTAAAAAAATACTATTAACCAGGATTATTTTGTGCATAAAACATGCTTCATTCAATTTCAAATTTTTTAAAAGTAAGCATTTTTAATAGTAATTCCAGAAAGCGTAGCAACCCTGATTATATATATGTGTGTATATATGTATGTCTGTGTAGGTATATATATATATATATATGCATTGCCCCCCCCCCCCCCCCCCTAGAAAAAATACCTTCCGCCGGCCCTGATACGAATACTACGAAAATTCGGGAAATGTCGACCAATATTTAGGGAAAATTCAGGGAATTTCCAGTGCTGTGTGGGTAGGAAGATCTTATAAATCTTATAGACACTTATTTTGGGAGGAGGAAGGAATTACAGATCTAAAAATTAATACTTGGAAAACTTAAATCAATAAATAAATTTTGAGCTTAAGGTTGGATATTTGTACACCTAAATATATTTTTTATAGCAAAAAAAAGCTTAGCTGCAAAAATTATAAGATAAAAAATGATTGGAGAAGAATGTCATGTAAACCAAGTCCGTTTCTGGGCCAACACAAAAAATAACTTTTATTATTAAATAAATTTTGAGCATATTCATCATTTACTTTGGCAAATTTAACGCAACAAGACTTCATTCACAAAGAATAATTTTTCACCCTCGATACTATAAGCAAGAAAAAGGTTGAGGTACAGATGATGGGAAGGTGGAAATGAGTAGATTGAGAAAACGGTGGTCGAGTAAAAATATAGGAGAACGGGTAAGAGTCCTTGTGGCATTTTCTAAGAAGATCGCTCTCGACGAACTTGCCTTCTCTCTTGGCTGATGAACTTTGCTCGTTTAGGTATCCGAACGGATATTGAGGGCAGGATTAGCCGACTAATTAACGATATTTCACTGGTAATTAAACACATCCAATCTCGAGGCGAAGCAAAGGGTGTAACGGAAGTAGCTCTTCTAAGACGTTCTCTTCGACCGCATTTTCTATGCTCACAGAGCCGACTAACTGCTATACATTGAGGGTTCAAGGGGGAGGAAAAACCGCTATTGGCTCGCCCTCCTTTTCGCTTTTCAACCCATCCTTCAATCCTCAAACCTCCAATTCATTTAAGGGATATTTCCAATCTGAATTTATAGCATTTATACCTATTTAGTACTGCAAAAAGTAAAATATTTTACATGATATTAATAGGTAGCATATTTCGTATTACTAGAAAGATAGGTTTAGTTATTAAAAAACTAAGAAAAGTTTAATTATTATTGGTTAGTGGTACAGTGAGTGCTGTTTTCTACCCTGGGCCGTAGATTATTATTATTAAAACATCGTGTCGTACAATGGTTTGATTTAAAGTCGGTGGTGCACGAGGAATCGTTATTTCCATCTCAATTAATATTTTAATCAAGCCTCTATATACCACGTTGTTCCATTTACGGACTTCTGAACATTAACTCGACTCCACCCGCTCTTCTGTATAACGTCATCCCCACCCTATTTCACAAACCAATACAACTGTTATATTCAATACTTGCTGATCTTCACTTCTTTTTTTCCTTAGTTTTCAAAGTTCTTTCATAAAATAAATCTGTCAGCATTGACTTTTGTTTTTATATAGCTGATTTTCTTAAAGACTATCTTATCTTCTTCTTCATTTTGTTATATGATTCTTAATTAGACATCGCTAATCATCAAGAGCACCTAATTCCAGAAGAAAAGTAATTTTATGATCACTCACGTAAGCAAAGGCGTATAATAGGCAGCGGTATAGGTGGCCACAACAATGGTCCATTGTAGAGAGCACTGTCCGGTCGAACAGAGGGATGTAGTAACGCCGGCAGCATAAAAAAGGATGACAAATAGAAAGAGAGACGCAACGAAGATAGAGGAAGAAGTATAAAAAAGACAGGAATCTGAAACTCGGAGAACAGATTCATTCCAAACTGGCAAAAACAAACCGTTACTGGTCGACTGACTCGCGGAAAGTTAAAGAAAAGGTGGACGAGTGAAAATGATGTGCTGGACAATAGCCATTGTTCACCAACGGCCAAGTACCGTCCACTGGACCACGGATTAATGAACGTCTGTATAATAAAAGGATACTTCCGGAATCGATAGTTCGAATGCATATGCATCGATGCTCAAAAATCAAGATTCGACTTTTTAGTATAAGCAGAGTTGTTTAAGAATGTCTGCGTCTGCAATATATGAATTTTATTCCCATATAATGAGTTGCATTTTTTACCATAAAAGGGTAGAGGTGCCACTTATCAGACAACAATATTCATTTTTTTTTTTTTATAAAAAATGAATGTTGTTGATAATTAATAAGTCACATTATTCTAAAAATAAAAATATAGGGGAGACAGAGGAGGAAAGTATCAGAGGTAAAAAGTAACAACACTTATAACTTCTAAACCAACCAGCGGACAGACATCGTCCTAAAGTAATTTTTAGTCAGTTTTACCCACTCTGTCCCGTGATGTTCTGTCCATTCAAGCAACATCGGTTGCTTCAGAAAGATTTTTTTTGCGCAGTTTGTTAATTATTAAAAAAAAACATCGGAACAGATTAAATAACGAATCTGCTAGACACCTGATGTGTTTGAATTCTTGGGTTTCTTGCTCACTTTCTTGTAAAATGCGATCATTTTTACAATGAAAACTTGTATTTTGAATGTTCAGTTATTAAAACTTTGAAAAACTTATTAGTAATATTTTTTTCTTCCATTATATTTATAAGAAAAGCACTTTTTTTCGATTATTGGAAGATGAGGAAAAAATAGGAAAAAAACACTATTTTTCACAATACGACGACGTTTCGGTGGCTTGGTTAGCCACCATCATCAGGTCACTAGTTAAAAAATTGTTAATCACATCGAAAAATTGTCAAGAAAGGTAAAATAACTTTTTTCCTTAGAATTAAAAGTAAAAGAGACAAAAAGTTTTTTAAATAATAATCCTAACCTAATAGTCACTAGAGTTGATAAAGGTAAAATTATAGCTAAACAACAAAAAAATGATTATATAACTCTCTAAAATTGAATAAGTGAAAATTCACTTATTAGATATCAAAAGTCTTCCACTCTTTCAAAAAGTGCATATGCACTTACAATAAGTGTATACGCACTTATGATAAGTGAAATTTTCACTTATTTAAATTTAGAGAGAACAAAAGTCAACAATATGCTTAATGATCAAAATGTATATGAAAAAATTAGAAATCCTATTATAAAACTACAAAATAACCTTAATTCATTACTCAATGAATGGGTTTTAAGAAATTTAATTCCAGATTCTGTTGCTAATTCTTTAGAATGTCATAATGGATTACCACCTTTATTTTATGGTTTACCTAAGATACGTAAGGATGGTGTACCATTAAGACCAGTTATTTCATTTATAAATTCACCACTTTATAATTTCTCATATTTTATTAAAAATATTATAAAAAAAGAAGTGTCAAATTCAGAATCAACTTTAAAAGATAGTTGGCAATTTGTAGATAAAGTTAAAAATATTAAAATTCCAGACGATTAACACTTGATGCTATATCTATGTTTACAAATATAAATTCTGACTTAGTTTGTGATATAATTATTTCTAATTGGTCAAATTTTAAAAAACATACTAATTTACCTTGTTCCGAATTTATTAATGGATTAAAACTCTGCCTTGATAATGCTTTTTTTAAATTTCAAGATCAAATTTATAGACAAAAATTTGGACTTCCTATGGGTAGCCCTATTTCACCAGTAGTTTCTGAACTAGTAATGCAATTTTATGAAAAACAAATTTTTAATGAAATCAAAAATTTTATTAAATTTTATTACAGATACGTAGATGGCGGTATTTGTTGTTTACCAGCTAATACATTACAAGATTTTTTAAACAGATTTAATTCCAAAGATAATCATTTAAAATTTACAATGCAACTTTCTAAAAAAAAAAATTAATTATCTTGATGTTTCTTTGTATTTTAATAATGGATTTATCGAGACAAATTGGTATCAAAAGGAAACTTGGTCGGGTAATTACTTAAATTATTACTCAAATCATCATATTAATATAAAAATAGGCTCTCTAAATCTGAATTAGTGGTTTTCTACTAATGAATTAGCGAAAAGTGAGCTACTATTAAAATAGTAAGAATTTTACTAATTCTTAGTAAAAAACTACTAATTCTTAGTAGAAAACTACTAATTAAATTAGTAAAAAAATCTACTTTTTAAAAAAGTAAAGTTTCACTATTTCAATTAGTAGTTTTCTACTAAGAATTAGTAGTTTTTTACTAAGAATTAGTAGTTTTCTACTTAGAATTAGTAGTTTTCTACTATATGAATTAGAGAAAAATGAGCCATGAATTTGACTAATTCATAGTAGAAAACTACTAATTCTTTGTAGAAAACTACTAATTCAGATTTAGAGAGGGTATTGTCTATTCATTAATTGATAAAGCTATAAAATTATCTGAACCGAAATTTCATATTGACAACATAAATTTAGTATTTAATACTTTAATCGAGAATGGATATCCTACTAAATTTTTAAATAAATATATAAATAAAAGAATCGAAAATTATAATAATACTATTAATTTGAGAATAATTTGATTAAACTGTCTAAAGATCAGTATCCAAAATTTGAAAAAATTAACATAATATATAGAATTAATTGTAAATATTGCAATTCATGTTACATATAGGTCAAACTTCACAACATTTAAAAAGTAGAGTATATCAACATAAATATCAAGAATCAATTAAAAGTACATTAACCGCTCTTTGCAAACATTCAACTGAATCAAATCATTCTTTTAATTTTTCATGTAGAGATGTTAAAATTCTACACACAGAAAATAACCTTTATAAAAGATGCATTTTCGAAATGTATTACATTTTAAAAGAGAAAACCTCTATTAATCTAAGAACTAATCACGGTGGGGCTCGACGAAGTTCAACCCAAAGGTCTTATCACTAAAAGTTTTTTTACAAAAATTTGTTCAGTGATGAAATTAGAAGATTTCAAGCCTATAATGAAAATAATCTGTCAAAAAACGTGTTTTTTGGTGATTTTTGTGTTGTTTCTTAAAACAAATGAAGAAAAATGGTTTTCTAATCAAAAGTGTTTTAAAGCAGGTACTTTTACCTTCAAAATAAAAAAAAATTATTAAATTTGCTGCAACTGTTCTAAAGTTACAGCATTTTTAAGCAGCAAAAACAAGGAATCAAAGGTGTTTCGAGGAGAACAAGTAATGTAGGTACTTAAATACGCTACAGGGTGTAAATATTTTGATATATTGGAAAAGTTCATTACAAATAAAGTAAAATAAAAAAAAATTCTTTCAGAAATCTGTTACTGTCTCACAGATATTCTTAAATGTATGTAAGTTTCCGCAAGTTTCTATTTACGAAATAATCTTTTGATTGTTTTTATAATTGGTAAATTATATATATTGAAAGAGCAAACTTTTTTATATTTAAATCAAATTGTAACAAAACATATAACATTTAGAACGGAAATGTTATTGTTTTACAGACATTAAAACGAATGCAAACCGTTGAACTCATAAAGAGCTCGTAGAAGTCTTTGTGGATAATCGGGGTGGTTTTTCTGCACATTGTATTTTTTCCAGGTATTTTGGAAGTCAGAATGTACAGATTCCGATGCCTGTTTGATTTAAATATAAAAAAGTTTGCTCTTTCAGTAAATATAACTTACAGATTATAAAAACAATCAAAAGATTATTTCGTAAATAGAAACTTGCGGAAACTTACATGCATTCAAGAATATCTCTGAGACAGTAACAGATTTCTGAAAGAATTTTTTTTTTTATTTTACTTTATATGTAATGAACTTTTCCAATATATCAAAATATTTACACCCCGTAGCGTATTTAAGTACCTACATGTACTTGTTCTCCTCGAAACACCTTTGACTCCTTGTTTTTGCTGTTTAAAAATGCTGTAACTTTAGAACAGTTGCAGCAAATTTAATAATTTTTTTTTATTTTGAAGGTAAAAGTACGTGCTTTAAAACACTTTTGATTAGAAAACCATTTTTCTTCATTTGTTTTAAGAAACAACACAAAAATCACCAAAAAACACGTTTTTTGGTGATTTTTCTTAAGTTTAACGCCGATTAAAAACAAACAAAAGTCTTTAACTAAAGAAAATTGCTCACGGGACGTGGAAGAAGAGATCTAAAAAAAGAAAATTTAAATACCTCAATTTTTATTGAAGTAAGAGTGGTTAACCTTTAAAAAATCGACAAAAATCGATTTCATTTTAAAAACTCTCGACAGATTATTTTCATTATAGGCTTGAAATCTTCTAACTTCATCACTGAACAAATTTTTGTAAAAAAACTTTTAGTGATAAGACCTTTGGGTTGAACTTCGTCGAGCCCCACCGTGTAATGTAGAAAAATTAAGTCTTATTTACCTGAATTTAATGTCTTGATTTTTACAATAATTTTTTTATAAACTAATCTTCACATAATAACTTTGTCTTTTACAATCCAACCTTCTTAAAACGTTTGGAACACGTGTCTTGAACATGTGCTTCAAAAATGTACATTTTAAGAATTTTAAGAATTTTAAAAGGTTAAAAAACCTATGCTGTCAAAGCATGATTTTTATTAATATAATGTGTAATTAAAATTAAAGGTAACATCTCTTTAAATTTTAAAACTTATAGTTTATGTCAATTAATAGCTGACTTTCAAAAAAATTTTCTTAATTTGCAGTTATGTATTTAAATTTTAAAAAACTTTTTTTCAATTACGTATTTTAAATTGGAATAGCTTCAAGATATTGATCTTTAAAAAAATACTGAATTAACTTTTTATACAATTTGTAATATTATGTAATATAATTATGTAATCTATTTACAGTTTATCTGATGAGGATACAGAATTCTGTATCGAAACGCGTCACGCGTATTAATTAGTATTATGAATAAAGCCATTAGGCAAAAAAAAATGAAAATATATGTGTATTTTCTATAAAATAAATGTTTTAAATTATCTACTTCAATTTTTTTGTTACAAAAAAATACAAAAATGTACTACTAGGGTTTTCTTTCATAATAAAAGTTACGAGCGAAGTTCATATATACAAACAGAAAAGCATTATTAACTGAAATTTTATATTTCGATTCGAGATATCGATGTGTAGATTATGTAAAATGTCAAAATCTTTTGACTTTTATACTACTGTTAGAGAAACGTCTGTTTTAGTAAGTTTTACCTATGATATAACAAAGAAAATATAAATAATGGATTTGAATTAAAAATTATTTATAAGAAAAATAAAAAATTGCTTGAAATTGATGCAATGAAACTTTTATAAATTTACAATAATTGTTGTAACAATTTTAACCTAATATATATTAATAATTATAATATTAATATAATAATATTATAATATATAATAATAATAATTTCCAATAAAAATTAGATTTTATTTTAATAATTTACTTTATTTCCTCACAAGTAACATGTTTCTACCTATTTAAATATATAAAAACCGCTACCTAGTGGAATTTTTCAATTTCAATTTCATCAATGTTTTTTCATAAAAATGTCAGTTTGAGACTTTTTTCTTAGCATTCTACTTGGAATATAACGTAGTTTGTTTTTCAGCTAGAAAAAAATGTGTAAATCTAAACCTCCTTTAGAAAAATGCAAACATCTCGGAAAATAAAATCGGCAAAAGCCCTTTTCATGTGGACGTACACATTAGGGTGGTTCTTAATTGGGCGATGTTTTCAAATCTTCGGCCTCTACCCGGAAAATTGATCAAGGTACCAAAAAAAAATGTTCCTTTAAGTTTGAGTCAAATCAAGCAATACTAACACTTGCTTCTGGACAAACGAATTTTCCGATGTATTTTTACATAGAAAAAAATTGATTTTTCGTAAGTTTACTATAAAATCATTAAAAATTAATATTTTTCAATGTACAAACGATTTTTCTCTTAAAAACATCTAAAAAAATTAAATTCTGATTCTTATTTATTACAGAAACTGTATGAACTATTTTTTGCAGGATCGCAAAAAATCCCCAAAATTGCAAAAAAGTTGTTATCTGGTGTCCAAGTAAAAAATACAATTTTTTTAATGAATAATTATGCAATAAAGTTACATTCTTTGAACATTTCTGATGAAAAATATAGTTTGTGCATTGAAAAACATTCATTTTTAACGATTTTATAGCAAATTTCCGATAAAGCGATTTTTTTCTATGTAAAAATACATGGGAAGATTCGGTTGTCTAGAGGCACGTGTTAATATTGCTTGATTTGGCTCAAACTTGCAGGAAAAATTTTTTTTTGTACCTATATCAATTTTCCGGTTATAGACCAAAGATTTGAAAATATCACCCAATTAGGGACCACCCTAGTACACATAATATATACCTCATATGTAGGTAATATATAGTGGAATTAAGACTTTTTCTTTAAACGATGCAAACAAACGCCCTGTCAATGTTACAAAGTAAAAAAGCATTAAGTGATATTAACTACATTTTCTCTTGTATTTAATAAACGAAAATCATTATCTTCAATTTTCTAAGATCTAATTTTTAAAAATCGAATTCTTTATTGCATAACTTAGAGATCCTCAAGGGAGAGTTGAGACAAGTTTCCCCTTCTACTAACTTTGCGGGTTTCCGGAAACGGAAGTGACGATATTGCAAATTGTATCATTGGTCGAAAAGAGCGGACTAATTTTAAAAATGTTTGTTTTAAACGCATTTCAAAATGGAATCGCCATTTTGAACCAATGAAACTAACTTTTTATGAACATCCGTTTCCGGAAGTCAACATGTCTCAACTCTCCCTTGAGGATCTCTAGCATAACTAAAAAAAGCATGTCCAATTTAGTAATAAAATGTATTTACTTTATAAATTATATGATTGTATATTTGGATAAATTTTATAGTCAGTTTTCAATGAATATCTCATTTTCATTAACCATGGAGTTAGAGACTTTTTTCTTTAGCACGGCATTTGTCGTAATTTTTGCACAACAATATGGGGGAGGTAGAGGTGTAATATTGACTAAAAATTACTTTAGAACTATGCCTCTCCGCTGATTGGTTTAGGAGCTAAAAGCGTTGTTACTTTCCTCCTCGGTCTCCCCTATAAAATTTCGTGCAAATCATGCCTTTCCTCTTATGTCGGCACTTCGAAAAGATCGCTTAAGCAAAGAATAAAAAGACACAAAGCTGATGTTTATGAAACATGAAATAAAAAAACTCCTCTTACAAAACATTCCTGGTTTGAGGACCATACATTCGATTTTGATAAAGTACAAATTTTAGACAACGGACCCAACAGCAGTTAACAATCGTACTGCCACTAACAATTTATTTGCTTTTTACGAAGCAGTTTTATAATATTAATCTCATCAATATTTCCGTTCATATTTTCATTTCACAGTGCCACAAATATAGTTTCCGAGGTCTCTAAAATCTTGACCCGTTCAATAATCCAGCAATACAAACATTTTTTTTTTACTTTTCTGATCCTTTTACGACTTTTAACATGTACTTCATTTCAACTGTCACTTTTCCTGTAAAATGCCTCAGTGTTACTCACAGTGTCGTATAAATTTAAGGTAGGGTAGAGTGGGTCAAAACCACCAATTTTTAACATTTCTAACTTTAACTCTAATACAATAGTGGTTACAGAGAAAACCTAAATGCTGTTTCAAAGATTGATCTTTTGGTTACATTTTATTCTAAATACACAATTATCTATTACTTCTAGATTCCGAGCTACAACCATTCTACATGACCCAATACTTGGGGTTTACCCCAAGTATTGGGGTAAAACCACTAATACCATTCTTCCACAAAAAAAAACATAAAAATAAATAAATTATAATTACGCAACAACTATTAGTACAAATGAATGATGGTACACTTGCATGAATAAAATACAATGATCTTTCATTTTAAACTATGAATTTAATTATTTTAGAATCATATTTTGATCAAACAGTAGAAACTTAAACATTATGATCCAATTTCAATGTTAACGCTGTATTGCGGCAGCTATTTTCTCTATCGTATTAAAACTAAATACTGCCATAACTATCATTCACTATAAATGTTGAGTTTGTAAGACTAACAACACGAAAATAAAAGGCAATTTGTGGTTTTGCCCCATTTTACTCTATATACTTTTTTTTAAAGTTTAGACCAATAATTGTTAATAATAGTAAATTAAAATGTCAATATATACAACATATTCGATATGCTGTTATTTGTAAATTACTTCTATAGGAAATAAGTTTTAAGTTTTTTAAGAACACACTTTCAATTTTTGTAGTTCGTCTTTTATGATTTATACATATTTTATACATTATTATCTCCTACAATGTTTCTAAAAAATTTTATAGTTAAAAAAAATCTGCCACTGAAGAAGGCCTACATCTCAGGCCGAAACGTTCGACTTTATGAAAAGAAACAAACAAGATTTTTACTTCTTTCATTGAACCTTAAAGCCAAAATAAGACACCAAACAAGAATTTTACAAATCAAGGGTTAAAATAATTCTAATAACGATGTTTCGAATTTCATATTAATGAAGCATTTTTATTATGTGCGTTATATTACCCTCTTTTCCCTTAATAAAATAAAAAATTGTTTTTACTTTGTGTTGAAATTGTCAAAAGTTATCAAATCACAGTCATTGTTAATGTTATAAGCTTTAGAAGATGTGTCCGACCACTCACCTGCTTTTACTCCATATCCTTTTCATACGAAGAAGAAAATATTCAATAATACAATTTCTACACTAATACAGATTTCCCCTAAAGGAATATTGTATGAATATTACTGTTTCTATCGAATCGTTTCACATAGGTTTCTTTTTGATTTATGGACTTGATCAATCGTTACCCTGGTTGTCAGCAATTTTGCTGATGAAGCCTTTAGTTGAAACGGGAAAACAATGCAATATGAACTGAGATAAAGGTACTTTCTTCGCAAATAACTCATCGACAATTCGCTAAACAAACGATTCTTTTATTCCCCTTTTTTTCTTCAATACGAAGGACCGATTTGCCTTCTCTTTTTTGACATTACTATCCTTAAAGCACGCAATGTTCACCAATGTGCAGAATAACGCGGACGACATGCTTTCATATGAGCCTATAATGAACCATGCGAGTGTACTGTACACCCTATTTTTCTGTTCCCAATTCCGATATTGTGCATGATACTGTGTCGAGATTCGTTGACATTTTACAAATGTAAACGGGTGACGTTTAAAATGATGATTTTCATTTAAATATTGAAGATACCCTATAAAAAGTTCCATAAGTGTTTTCTGGTTTGTAATTATTTGGATTAATTTTTAATTAATTTTTCTATGTTTATCTCTGAAATTAACAGTAAATCCTATAATGTTTTACACATAAAACTTTCTTCAGACAATGATAATTTTTCCAAGGATGTGAAAAATTTTACTTTTATTACATTTAATATTTTCCCTATTCTAATACAAATTTTCATTGATCGAGGTAGATTTTTTTGGTACATAGATTTTTAATCGAGCTGATAATATTCAAAGAAATTATTATCCCTTTCCTCTTAAACATTTTTAACTGAAATGTTTGCCTTACTGACAACGAATTTGTAAAACTAATAATGAAATCGAGATATTGCCAAAATGGTACGTATAAAATGTTTAATACAACACCCGGTACGTACCGGAAGGATACAGTCACGCAATGAGGGTAGGAATGTGAATAGTATAGAATAGGCGTTGGTTGGTTTAATGCCAATGGGTGCTTGGACTGAGTTGAGGCAGGTTGGGGTAGGTATTTCGTTTCTATTATATAGCTAACTTGTATCACTATGTCTCTCTGATGTGAACGCAGCCTCAGGCTTATTATATACGTATGTATTTGAATATCTCAGCGTATGTCAAAATTATGATTACACGCTATTCTGGTGTCGCGAACACGATCACAAGTAGGTACTAGATACATCACATAAATATATATGTATGAATTCTACACCTATTCGAAATCCTCCTGATGCTAACTTTGCCGCGTTTCACGGCCTCAAGCTAATTTTGCAGTATTAATATCTACCATATGTGTATATTACATACGATCTTGTTCACCAGTTTGCCATTGGCAATCTATTTCACAGAAATATAAGAATCGGAATTTGAATTAAACAAGTCTACTGACTTCAGGACTAATTTTCAAAAACCTTTTTATATAAAGCAAGTCAAGTTTTATTAAAAATTATGTTTGTGTTGCTCTAAATTGTATTGCACTAGACGTCTCAACCATTGCTTTTTTTTTTGCAATTAATGCAGTTTGTAAAAGCAGCTGTGGCCATAACTTGTAACTTGTACTGTTTGTGCCCTCTAAACAAGAGGACATGCGCCTGATGTTGGTAACATGATTTAAAAAACGCCTATTATGACAAAAACTTTGTAATTTAGTTCCTGAGCACTTAGTATTGGTAACATAATAAACAAAACGTATGTTACATTCTGCCATAAAATAATTTTGTAATTTGTTCTTTGAGTACTTAGCATTTTGTTGTGTAGGTTGTTGAAATTCAACGATATTTACTTCACTGAAAAAAATAGCTTTAGAATGAGAGGATTCCGCTTATTTTTTGAGAGGAATCTACATGAAAGTGAGAGGGATCCTCTTATTCTAAAACTATTGTTTTTTCGGTGTTTTACTTTTAACTACTCTCTAAATCTGAATCAGTGAAATTGTTACTGATTTAATCAGTCACGAGTACTTTCACTGGTAAATCAGTGGTTTTTAACATGTTGAATGAAAAAATCAGTAAAATCTTTCACTGAAGTGAATCAGTAATAAAAAATGACTGATTTGACCAGTTAACATATTTTTCACCGTTTTCCACTGAACAACTACGTACTTTTACTCTTATTTTTAAGTGATGAATATATTGTTTTTTGTAATTATTTTTTTATTTCCTTCAAGTGATTTGCCTAAAAAAGAAGTGAGTTTTTATAGTTAATGATTAAATTATGTTGGAAGAATCAAAAGAAAATTGTAATATGTGACAAAATTATGGATTGACTATAGTGAGAATTCTAGTGATCAAGTGCGTCATTTCCAGAAATAAACATTTATAGTTAAAGGTAAGACATTATTCCTATACATAAAAATCTAGTCAGTTTTTTGAACTTAAAATGAAATTTGGTATTCTATAAGAACAATAAGTGAGAAATAACGCTTGTTGTACAATATTATTAAACCACACATAACCTCACTCTTTGATGACTGTGTCACTTTGAATCTTTTTGGATACATTTTAAATATTGAACTTGTACTTATTGGTGGTGCTGAACCTGATTGAAAATTTTCAATACTCTTGTCAATTCTTGTTGGTTATCTATTTTTTATTTATGATCTAGCATCGAAAGATTTGGTATCAACATACAATCTCAGATGCGACTTCGAAAACACTCGCGTCAAACGTTCTGCTGCAAATAATTATGTTATTTGTTATTCAATAGTGTAGACTCAGATGACAATTGTATAAACTTAGCATGTTTTATCATTGTTTCTTTAATATACACTTTGGGATTGTCAGGTAAAATATTTTTTTAGCTATTAACTCATAATAATTTAAAAAAAAGCATTTTACATCAAAAACGTCAACAATGACGACAATGACAACATAACATCTCACCATAATTTATAAAAGTTATAGAGTATTTTAATGTGACGTCACAAATCAAGAAGGTTAGGTCATTTTGTCAGGAAGGTTAGGCGCAGACCCAAATTTACATTGAGCTATAAAGAGATTGCTAATATAAAAGGTATTTTAGACTAATTTATTTAAAAATTGCATAAATTGTTGCTATTAGAAGATGGAATATGTTTTTTTACATTTTTATAATGTATTCATATTCCTTGTCAATTAATTAAATTTGTATTTAGAAGCCAAAAAAACAATCATACTGACAGAACTTTCTAACCTATTTTGAATTTTTCACTATTTTTTTTTTTGCATTTAAAAATAAATCAGATAACCGATATGAAGTATGATTATACTACAAAAACGTAAAAAATATGTTTTATCTTTTGCCTTTAATAATTTTAAAAGTTTTTTATTGAACTGTCATAAAAATAACTTTTTATTAAAAATCCCATTATAACGTAATGTAAATTTGGGTCCGAGCCTAACCTTCTTGACAAAATGACCAAACCTTTTTGACTAGTGACGTCACATTAAAATACTCTATAAGGCAGATGTAACACGAAATTTTAATCGCAAATCTTTAAGGTAAAGTCGTATGTAAACATAAAGTAAAGTAGAAAATAAAAGAGTGAGAGAATGCACCCTAAGAATGAGATAGAAGTGATACTCTTGTCCTTGTTTTTATTTTTATTTTTAAAACTAGCAATGAACGACTTTAAATTTTTACTCCTCCTACGGTCATATATAATAAAGCTTTCGTATTTGGTTGGTTTGTGGCATTAAGATCCATTTGTCAATTATTATCAAATCTCTAAAAGGGGTTAATTCTATCGCTTTATTAAATTTGCCGCGATACAAGATGGCTACCTTCAAGAAAGGATCTGATTGGTTGACTTTTTGTTTGAAGTGCGTGGTGAGAGTGAGACGCTGAAACGCCATAGTTTATTTTCATTACGATTGATTGCAATGGTTCATGGCTGTTCATTAATAATAATTGTTGTTTGCTGAAAATAGTGAAAAATAGCTTAAAGCATTGTTTGATTTTGCTATAAAAAGTTCCATTTTTTATCGTTTTGCAGGAAGCAATTCATGTAACGGTGAAATACTTACGAAAAAGAACATTTTCGCTTGGAAGGACATCAGTTTAGAAAATTACGGAAACGCAGAACACAAATCAAACGAATCGAAGTGTTTTTTACCGTTTTAATGAAAAAATCTTATTTTTAATAACTATAGGTTAGTATATTATTGAATATATTGGCATGATTTGGTTAATGTAACGAAAATTGAATATTGTAAAGTAACATAACCTTACTTAAAAAGGCTGTTATCGTTGTTATTACACTAAAAAGAAATCTAGAAATTTTTTTATTAGTAAAGTTACATTGCAAATATTTTTTAATATAATTTCATTTGAAACAGCAGTCATCCACATAAAGTTAAGACTTTTAAAAAATTTGATGTAAAAGTCCCAGTTTTAGATAAATTTACTTTGATGGAATCGATGTAACTAGTAACATAGCCTAACAATAAAAAAATTTGTCTTTAAAATTCGGTAATAATAGATCCTTTTTTTAAAGTGGTAAATTCACTTTACTTTATAATTTCAATAAATAATTTAAAATATATCATTTTAACAAAAAATTTTATAAATTCTTAATATTCAAAATAGAATAATTGTTTTAAAATATGTATTAGTTGAAAACACTGAAAACTTTTATGTATTAAAATAATCTGCAGCGCAATTGTTTTAAGCCAATTTCAGATTATTTAAATTCTATTTGGTTTAAAAAAAGGGCGTTGCAGATTAATTTAATCCAAAACAGTTTTCTGTGAAACGGTTCCTTGGAAATTAGTCAATAATTGACTCTTTTAAAGTGGAAAAATTACAGAAAAACTTGTTTCAGAGATAGTTTCAGTAAAATATGGCGGAAAAATTAAAATCAAAAAATACGAATGATCTTCTGGAATATTTAAAATCAATTGGATTTGATGAAGATACTCTTTCGAAACTGAGAGGTACGTTTTCAAATATTGTTATAAATCGAAATTATATTTATCAGTATAAGATAAAAAAAATAAAAACTATCAGTCAGTTCATCCTAATTTACAAACTTTCATTTTATATTGTTTCCCAAATAACATTTTCATATTATTAAATGTTTATTAAGAAGACAGGTGATTTCATTTCAATGCAAGTTGTATTGGATCATTATTAAAAAAATTAACAATTGAAAGTTATTCTATGTTCCTGAAGTACAAAATAAAAAGAATTATGTTAAAGTTTTTTTATTTGCTTTATAGTTACACGGAAAAAAAAGTTATCCGCTGCTGCTAACCAAATTTAGCAGTCAATTTTTTAGTCACCACAGCTAAATATTAGCTAAGACAGCTAAAAGTTAGCTGTGGAAGCTAACAGAAGAGGATCCCACAGCTAAAAATAGTTATTTGTCATAGGGACAGCTAAACCTTTTTAGCTATGATATCTAGAAATATTAGGAACCACAGCTAACTTTTAGCTGTCGTAGCAAACGTTTTAGCTATCTTAGCTAATATTTAGCTGTGGTGACTAAATAAGTATCAGATAATTTTTTTAGCTGCTGTAACTAATTCATTTTTTTCCGTGTACATCTCTGTTAAAGACAAATAAACAAATTGCATTCTCCGGATTCTTCAATCAAAGCTACATCTACCTTAAAATTTTCGCGATGATTCCGAATCTATTTAAAGTTTAAAATGATCACGGAAAATCATCTTATTAACATTTTGAAGAAATACAGTTTTATAACTTGAAATTTAACAATATTTAAACTATATTACGTCAAAAACTGAATACGCGCCAAACGTGAATCTTTTAATGAGTAGATCTAGGTTTGATTTGAATAAGCTAAAAGTGCCATAGCCCACATTTTTCTATTTTTTTTAAATTGAGATATTAGATTGTCCTTTGCGAAACTGATGAAAGTGTTTATTTTGAATTTAATTTCTTATAGATTAAAGAGAAAATTTAAAAAATGCTAAGAAAATTTCAAATTGAGTTTAATTATATTATATTGGGAATGTTAAAAGTTGTATTAATAATTCACCTTTTGGTAAATAAATATTTAAAATCACAATCACACTTTAAAGTCATCTTTTTAATTGATCTGCAGTAATTTAAGTCGAAATAAAGTGGAATAACGCGTTTTTTATTTTATTCTAAACAGATTATTAAAGATTATTGGAATATGGACAGAATTAAATGTTTTGGATGTCGATGTTCTGTACAAGGGTTTAATGAATATGTAAATCATTTGCAATACAAACACGGATTTACTCTTAACAGAGGCGGTGGAGAACTTGGTTTTCCATGTGCACAAGATGGTTGCAAAAGGCGATTTGCACTTTTTAATTCATTGCGCAATCATATAAGAAAAATCCATTTTGGAAGAAATATCGCTGAACCACTTGATGTAAGAGACGCTGCTGGTGTTGAAGAAACATTTAATCAGAATAATGATGCTGATCTTGTTGTTGCTGACCCTATCATTAATAACAATCCAGATGTTGCTGAAAATATTAACAATGAGGGTGCTGAAAACGTTGACAATGAGGAAGTTGCTGAGAACACCGATAATCAAGATCAACCTGAATTTAGTTTACGGGTTTCCATTGTCAGAATGATAAGTAGACTTCAATCAAAACCTGCAATGACAGGCAGTACTTTAACAGATGTACTGGATGAATTCGAGTTAATGTTATCTGGTTACACTGAATTTCTAAAGAAAAAAACCGAGCTTATTCTTCAAAATAATAATATACTTCAAAATCCCGATTGTCAAGAATTAATGAATAATTTTCAATCACCAAATACTGCTTTTAATGGTTTGAGAACATTGAAAGAACAAATAAATTCTCTTAAGAATTATTGTAATTATATAGACGGCATAGAAGTACCTTTGGGCGACAGAATTGACAATGTTTTGGATACTGATTCTGCAATGACTGTGCCTAAGTTAGTAAAAGAGACTTATCAGTATGTTTCTATTATTGAAGTTCTGACTTTAATTATGTCAAACTCTGAAGTTCGAGATGCAATTTTGTCTGAGAGACGCTCAGAAAACGTCCTCTCATCATTTATAGATGGAGAACATTTTCAGCAAAATAATTTTTTTCAAAGATTTAAACACGCCTTGAGAATAATCCTTTATTACGATGACTTGGAAATAGTTAATCCTCTAGGATCCAAAACAGGACCCCATAAATTGGGAGCATTTTATTACATTATTGATAACTTGCCAATGCATATGAGATCCAAGCTTGGAAATATTCATGTCGCTTGCTTGTGCTATTCTGAAGATGTAAAAAAGTATGGATTTCAACTAATCTTACGGGAATTTATGCGTGATTTGAAAAAATTAGAATCTGACGAGGGCGTTACTGTTAAAATAAAAAATGAAGATTTTATTTTAAGAGCTTCTCTTGCAGGATTTTGTGGAGACTCCTTAGCTGTTCACGAAGTATTTGGACTTCTAGGACCATCTGCCAACAAGTTCTGCCGAATGTGTCTTATTTCTCGAGAACAACTACATTCAGGAATTTTAACACCAGCTGAAAAAAGGACCGAAGAATTGTTTTTTAATCAAATTCATCGTATACAAAACGCTGCTACTGAAGGCGAACAAAAAACAATCGCAACAGAAACTGGTGTTTCGAAAGACTGCCCTTTGAATGCATCTAAATATTTTCATATTTCACGCAACAAAGTATTTGATGTCATGCACGATTTTCTCTGTGGAATCATACCTATGATACTAAAATTAGTGATAAATCACTACGTACACGTGGCTCGTATTTTTAATGTCACATTTTTAAATGGAAGAATCGCATCATTTCAGTATGGTTTTACTGAGAAAAAGAACAAGCCTTCACCTAATTTCACTGATGCGAATATTCGTAACATTAACAGTCACAGCATTAGTCAAAAAGCTATGCAGACTTGGTGCTTAATCCGTGTTTTTCCATTTCTAGTGTCAGATAAAGTTCCTAAAGATGACAAGCATATGGAGTTGATTATTTTGTGTCTTCGCATTATGGAAATAGTATTTGCTCCCAAGATTAATAAGAGTATTCTTTCATATTTATCTCATTTAATTAAAGATCTTTTTGAAGTATTTAAAAAACTTTTCCCTGACATTAATTTCATCAACAAATTTCATCATCTGACACACTATGTCGAATGTATTAAATGGTCGGGTCCTTTGATTCTTTTTTGGTGCATGAGATTCGAAGCGAAACATGGACAAATAAAAGAAAGAGGTCAAGTTGTGCATAACTTCCGAAATTCCCCTAAGACACTTCTTCGAATATGCCAATGCACTCAAAGTGCAGAATGGGGTGGGCAAGATATGGAATTAAATACTGTCCTCGCTTATGGAGGTCAAACTATTGAGGTTCAAGATACTCTTAGCAGGCAAGAATTGCTAAATTTGGGATACATTGATACCGATAGAGTATTTTGTACCAATTCAGTAAATGTCAATGGAACTGAATATAGAAATGAGGTTCTCGTTTGTGTAGCTGCTACCATTTCCAACGATAGTAGTATCCCAATGTTTGGAGTAATAAAGGAAATCGTTATTTTGGAACCAAATTCTGTTTATATTAAACTCTCACTCTGCGAAACTTTAAATTTTGATGTGGATTTCAACGCCTATTCTATCCAGCTTGGAGTTTTAAATGGTCCAACATCGTTCACTTTAGTGGAAAATCTTGCATATTATAAACCTTTATCTATATGGACTGAACCAACATCAAATCAATTGTTTGTTAGCTTGCGTCACATTATTATATAATTATTTATGTTGAAGTACATATGAAACTTCCATTTTTTAACATTTTTAATTTTGATTCAGGTTTTGACGCTTATTCTGTTCAACTTAAATTCTAAGACCTTCTAATTCTTTTATTTTAGTAGAAAATCTTGCACATTTTAAACATTTATCTAAATGTACCGAACCAAAATATCAGGGTGTGCACAAAATTCATTTTATAATTTTCCCTGACTTATCTCTGACAGAAAAGATTTATTAAAAGTAATAATTGAGGAGCTAAAATAAAACAGAATTACACTTCATTTTTTACCAAATAAAAAATTGCAAGATATAGTTTTTTTTGTGAATCTTTTCGTTTTTAAAATAAGTAAATATCAATAATTAGCTCAAGATTTTAAATTTCCCTAACAAGTTTGTGTTTTCCCAGACTTCCCTGTCACTGTGGCCACCCTGAACATCTGATCAGTTGTTAGCTTGCATCATAGAATTAATTATATAATTTATGCTAAAATAGAAGATACTTTTAGTAGTCAGGAATTACTGAATTTTAGATACAATGACACCGATAAAGTATTTTATATCACTTCAATAAATTTAAATGGAACTTAATGCAGAAAAGGAGTACTTGTTTGTGTAATTGTCTGGCTTGAAATCTCCCTTAGTGTATATTGCAATTAATATATAATATATAATTTATGTATTTTATTTAGATGAGCAAATAGATGGCGAAAGTTTTCTTGACCTGACAGAAAACGATTTGCGACAAGTTGTACATATACCACTAGGTCCATCAAAAAAACTAATGAAAATCATTCAACAAAACAAGGAAGGCGAAAAAAGCTGCCAAGACAATGTAAGTATTTTCATTAATTTATAGAAATTATTTTAAACACCTTTAAAAATTAAAAATAATTTTCTTCCAAAATTTTTAAAAATTTGTTTAAAAAATATTACTTATAAGTTTGTCAATATTTATTTATTAAACAACTGAATTTATTAGTATTTTTTTTTAAATATACAAGCATTAAAAATTAAAAATTGTCACTATTTGCAGGCAAATAACTTAAATTTGGATGACATTGAAACAAATGTTAGAAAGGAACAAACAAAGAAGAAGGAAGATTTTGTAGTTGATAACTTAAGCATTAACTATGCATATTCAGTAAGTATCAATATCTCAAAACCATATTTATAATTACAATATTAAATTTATTTATTTATTTTCTGTTGTCGTTTTGTAAATAAGACAGTTAATGTAACAAACTTTTTAATTTTAATTTTAGAATTCACAGACAGTTATCTGTTTATCTTTTTTAAATTTCATCACCTATTTTATTCATTCTTATCTTTTTGACTTTTTTTTTTAATTCAATGCAGTTGATCAAAGACTTGAATTTAATTAAAATTTTATTTGATTTAAAATTTAATAAATCGAAATTTTAATCAATCTTATTTTGTAATTGCAAACATTTTTATTAGTGTATATTTGAATCAAGTGTAAATTTCTTTATTCAAATTTGAATATTGACTTTAATTTTAAATGCAAACAATTAAATTTCACTGGAGTAATCCAGTAACCAAGTTTCACTGGTTTCAAATTATTCTAATTCAACCGATTCAAATCTCAGTTTCATGGATCCGATTTTTAAAAAATTCATATTTTAAGTTATCAGAAATTAACCGTTTCAAGTTTTAAATTATTTAAATTTTAGTTACTTGAAATTTCAGTAGATAAAACATCTAATCCCATTTGAATTTAAAAGGATTTAAAGTGTGATTATTAATGTAATTTTCTACTAAGAGAAATTTCGATAGATGCAAATCAACTAATTTCTGATTTTACAACAATTTATAACAACTAATTTTACACGTTAATTTTTTTTTTTTAATTTTGTAATTTTTTTGTCACCTATTTCAGTATATAATATACCTTTTCACCTAGTTTTAGAAAAGAAATTACCGCCATTAAATTAATTTATACATATGTTACAGACATTTCCAAACTTGACATGTGCTCTGAAAAGTCACCCACAAGGCGGCGATCTCTTAAATGCTATGCAGAATGGAAATTTCGGAGAAGACGAAAGGAAATGTTTTGTACGAATCTTAGTAGCTGATTTAATTAAGGCTCAAAATAATAATCAGTAAGTATTTTTGCTCAAATATTATTCTCTAGAAAATGTTTTTTTCACAATAAGCAATGTTTAATAAAATTTTGTTATTTTCAATAGTTACCCTTCAAAAGAAGTCAAATGGGCGTTAGCAAAACATATTGTCAGAGAATTCCCTTGTCTTAGAGATACTGAGACTATAGCTGGATGTGTAAGTTTTTATTATAGACTATACAGTAGTTCTAATTTACTGTTAAATACTACTTAAAAAGGTCGTTTAATTAATATAAATGTTTTAAAGAATAATTTTCATTTGCCATTTTAGTAGTTATGGACAATATTATTTACCCCATTAGATTCTTATTAAAAACTTTATTTATATTTAGGAACAATTTTTTGACTTCAACTCCAAAAAGGGCTTTATTGAGACTAGGCTTTGGACTTGTCGAAGACCTTTACCTTTGGACCAAAAGAGATATGTTACTGCCAAGATGAAAAAAAATATTGATAAAAGTCAGTCTGAAGTCAACGACGATGATCTACTAAATGAAGAGGACTTGGATGAACATGTATGTAAATATATTTATTTATTGTTTGACTGATTAGGGTGTCCCGCACTGAGGGAAATCAGAAAATAGTCAGAGAATTTAACTGAATGTCAGTGAACTTTTTAATAGTTGTGCTAATATTCCTTAAAAAATAGGAGAAAATAGGTCATGGAGAAGTCAGGGAAAAGACAGGGAATTTTTGTAGACTAGCTGGACACCCAGCTGATAAAATTAATAATCTAATACATTTCTTGATTTATTTAATTTCCAGATAACCTGGATGCAACTCACAATGCCTAGGGATGATAAAAAAAAGGAAATTGAAGAAACTCTAAAAATAACGTTCAAAAACAGACGCCAGTGGATAAAGGAGAATAATCCAAGTATTGAAGAAATTGCAGATAAATATCCACGATTATTGGACTTTAACGGCTATATGGTAAAATTAATTAATTATTATTTTGATCAATTTTGTAAACATTAAGCCTACTTTGTATAATTATACTACCGTCCACCAGCATGTTACTAAAATTTTGAGTATTTCAAATGTTTTGTGTTCCTAATGTTAAAATTCAATTTTGTCTCTTTAATAAACATTTCAACTTTCGAAACTCTAAATAAAATTAGCGCAGGATGTATTTAGTTTCTAAGTTTTTAAGACAATTATAATAAGGATAGTTAAATTTTCAATTGTTTCTTAAAATTTAAATAACTCTTCAAATAATAAATAGTTTTTGTATCCTTTGTCTCATTTATAAACGATTTCCCTTAAAATTTAATTAATTATTTAGTCTTGTTACACAATTTCTTTTTAACATTTTGGTAATCGATTCAAAAATACTGTTATTTCAATGCAAAATAAAACCAGAACTGAAAAATAATATTCGTTCTTTCTTATCAGGTTGACAAGGAATATGAAATGATGTCGGACGCTGAAGTAAATGCCAATAGTAAAAATTTTTTAGGAAAATTTCAATCTTGGTATGTTCCTAGGATTCTAAAGTATGCCGCTGAAAGAAGACCAGAAGTTTTCAACAAAGCGATGTCATTAATAGCAGACGGTAAATTATCTCAATGAATCAACTGAATATTTGTATACAAACTTTATATTTTTACAGATAATCTGAGAGCTCTTGTTCTTTTACCAATGCTTTTACCTGCAGCAAATTTTATTTTCAAACGAAAGAATAATGATAGCAGTGAAGGGACAAGCAAAAGTAAACGAATGAAATCGTCTAAAGGACAGCAATCTGCATTCACTGAAATTGAGATCAACAATTTATTTGGATCATCTGGACCATCTGGACCATCAACACCAAGAAGTTTTTCTTCATCAACTTTCCCAAATCCTGAATTAATAAGAATTGTCAAGGTAAAACCAGCTACTAATGATAATTTACAAAATTATTTTTTTAACACTTACCTACATTACACGGAAAGAAGATTGATTCAATTCAAATTAATAAAAGTTCTTTGATTTTACAGGAAGGAACAGATATTAAGTCGACAGTTTCCCAAGCAAGAATTGATTCAGTAGGAACATTACAACCATATTTTCTGGCTGTTAACGGTTTAAAACTTAATAAATATTTTATTATTGGAGATGGCAAAATGATTGAAATTCATAAAAATGAAAAGCCGCTTGGGGGATTTGATCTTTTGTTTAAATTTCATTACGTAACTAACGTAGAATTCGCAAAATCTTTATCATTTTTCTACAATTTTATAGAAAATTATTTTTATAAGACGAACAAATCCGTGATGAGTTCAGTTCAATCTCTCCACACGTCATTAAAGAATATTAAAATTGATGTAAACGTTTCAAAAACCAAAACCAATCCAAGCAGCTCCGAAAATACAGAAAATGGCAGTTAAAATTTGAGATTTGCGAAGTAAAAAGTGATAAACTGATTTGATGATTAAAATTAAATTGAATTTAAAAATTAATTATAACTAACAATAATCAAAATGATAATTCTGATAATTCTGTGATTTAATTTAATCTGATGTTTTAACTTTACTAATGTTAATTAATTACTATTAGTATAACATGCGTTGATTCTAATACTGTTTGGATGATGAATCCATTCAATTACCAGTTTTTTTTTATTAATGTTTATTTAAAATTTATAAATTAATTTATTATAAGTGTAATATTAAATTAAAATTTATAATAAATAATATAACGATAACAAATATTGATTTTTAATTTATTAACTTCTACATTCTTGATAAATTACAATTAAATGCACATCTATGAATTTGATTTACATATATATCTACTGATTTACTCACTTAAACAAGTTAACTGATTGAATCAGTTGAACAAGTTTACTGATTCAATCAGTTGAAAAAGTTCACTGATTCAATCTGCACACTTTCACTGATTCTCAGTGACTCACTTCTCGTGGTTTCAATCAGTCAATTTTGACTGAGAATCAGTGGAATCTCACTGATTCAGTTTTAGAGAGATACATAGAAAACCACAGGTACAGACAAAACTTTATGATTGTGGTGATCCAAAAAGGTCTACGGAAAGACGAAGGACTAGATGACTTCAGTTCCGCTTGAGCTTAACCAATGTACAGATTCCAAAGAGTTGTCTATTTAGACTTATTTAAAGTGTTCTCAGCTATTTCACTTAAGTATTTTGTGTTAAATTTCCATTGACATTTTTTTGAAATTTTGTTTTTGTGTCATTTTGATTTGACTAGAATTACTTTTTGTGTACTCGGCTTGAAAAGGTTGATTAAAATGAATTAAAATGGTTACCAAAAAGACCAAAAACGACATTGCTTTGAATAGAAAGCAATATTAACATTGATCATATTTCTAAATATTTTAATTCGTTATAATTCCTTTTGATTAAAGTGAATTAAACTGTTAACAATGTTTACCTTGTTAACGTAATTCAAACTGGTTCCACATTTCTTAGGGATAAAACAGGATAAAGATTGGATTGAAAATATTCGAAATTCCACAACATTCGGAATCGTTTTTATTCACTTTAATCAACCTCATCTTGTCGGGTGTGTTATTAATCAAGAATCCCTACATAAATAATATATTTATTCAATATCCAAAAATTTCACCTCGCTTTACACAAGAAGAACAAGAAAAACAATTATTTATACATGAACAAGTTAGAAAATAATTTTAATGCAGCATTTCTTTATCATTTGATATTTTAACGATGATTAGATGGAGAGTAGATGGAGTATATAGTCCATAATAGAGCTTATATGACAGTAAATTGATATGCATATTTTCAGGGAAGCCACCTTTTTCACCACCTCCACTTTAGTACCCCCTTTCCTCTGTTTCTATCTACATCTAACATTTCGCTATATAGCTTGACAATGGAGAGCGGCGTAGTGGGAAACAATGAACTGAGAGCTGTATGCGATTGTGGGCAGGCAGATTTGTATAATATACTATGTTGTTCCACCCCCACTGAACAGAACCGCGTTCGTCCTTCGCGTTCAGTCCCCATCTCCTTGGAGGCGCAGCTTCGGTCGAAATCGCACAATATGGATCCTGCTTTGTCGAAATTAGCTGCGATGGTAATGGACGAGATCCTCGCGATTCACTTCGAATCCCCTTCTACTTTTTTCATTCTTTTATCGCGAAATACCTCCCACTGATTGACAAGAGTCCTAGAAAGAGGAATTATTAAAAGTCGCCTTCTGGGTATCAAATTTTTCTATACATCGAAATTTGCAAGCTTTCATCTTTCGTTGCATTGATGCTTGAAAAATTTTAATAGTTAAAAGTGTAGTTTGTAACTGAAAGTTTTTAGAACAGAAAATATTTTCAATTATGATATATAAAATTAAAATTTAGTGCACTCTAAATTGTTCTTTAACTTTGGGTTCTTAATATAAACAATGTTTGTATTACAAAACCTAAAGAACTTATTTTTTAAGCATTAGTCTATAATAAGAATAATGACTTTATCACTCTGTCATTTTATGTTAAAATAAGATGATACTCGGAGTAATCGATATCATCTTATTTTAATTAGTCTTTAATGTTGCAAATGTCAATGAATAAATTATTGCCAAAAACTTCGTAAAATAGAAAATAACAATTAACTGTTGCTAAAAATAAATTTTGTTTTTGCTTAATTTTGAACTCCAAACCATTTTTTTGATTGTTTCTAAAAGTACCTACATACTTTTGGAGTATTATGTGATTGCTGGCTAACCAATTATTTAAGTTTAAGTTAAGTATATTTATATAAATAAATATATGTCATTTAGATTATTATTAAAAAAAAGTTGCATTTGTACAGAAATTGTTGGAATAAATATAAATTATTTTCAAAATAATAAATATTGTAGATTCATGCAGTAAGTAGATGATTTTAGATGTTTCACTTCCTTCAGGCACTATTTTTTTAATCTTCTTTATTTTTATTTTTGTTTACTATTACAAACAATGCAACTTATTTATTAATTTTTCTTGTAAAGATTTAAATGATCATGGAAAGGTGACGTGAATAAAAATTCAGAAGTTAATTGTCATCAAGCAATGTTTCCTCGGACAATATTTGCCGATCTCATCAGGCTATATTTATTAAAAACAAACATCATTTAGTTATAAAAAATCACAAACACTATAAAGAATTAATCACAGTAACAAACACGAGAAAACTCGTTTTTACCTGATTAGTTAAAATTATGAACTTATTTTAAAAAGTCAAATTTAAAAAGAAACCAATTTCATAAATGAGGCATTCTCTGAGCAAAAAGCCACCCTAAAAAAAATTGCCTAATGTTTTGGTCAATGATATGTAGACAAAAAACAAAAATTTTAAGTAGGTTCTTAGGTCTGTGTAATGCGTGGTTGCCATGTTATCAGGGGCCCAATTTTATTGCAGCGTAATTTTCAACTGCCAATAACTTTTAACCGGATAAATGGTTAACCCCTAGGAACTTTTTCATATCTACCTAGAAATGATCTTTATTTTATAAGCTTTTTAACCCCCTAAATGCCATTTTGGGAGAGCAAGATTCGTAGAAGCTATAGGTGAATGTGTGCTACAGTACACCTTACAAATCGTTCTTTTTGTTGTAGAAAAAAAAAATATATACTATTTTTTTACTTTTTTGTTCAAGTATAGAAAGTTGGTAACATTAAAATCATTTAAGACTGTATAAAAGAAAACTGGATCAAATGTTTAAAGTCGTTTTAATTAAAATTTGTATTGTTTTTTCTTAATTTTGTAAAAAACTAAGTTTTCTAAATGAATCTTTTATGAAAAAATAAAGAACTTCTGCGGTATCCCTTAATATTATTTGATCAGAAAAAATGATCTGGGAGATACATTCAATTTTTAAAATTAACTTCTTTGAACCACTTTGATTTAAGCTAAAATAGTTATTATTTAATTTATTAAAAACAAACTTAACGTCCGTTACAAATATTAAAGAAATAAATTACGACCAATTCGCGGGCGAAAGTTTAGAAAAAATTAATACAGTCGAACCTGGATAAGCGAGAGTTGCAGGGACCGACTATTTTCTCTTGCTTATAGAGGTTTCTCACTAATCCAGTTTCTCACTTATAGAGATTTATGAATTTGTAATCCATTATTGCATGTTTTGGAAGATTTATTACTCTTATTATTTTATTATATTTTAATTATATTTTAACAAATATTTATATATAAACATATTAATTTATAATTGGTTTGATATTAATGTATTTAATTAAAAATGAAATATCCTTCTTAAAAGAAGAAAAACATACATTACATTTAGAGAGTTTTTGCTTAAAAAAAACTCTGTCATCTTTCTTAATTTTGTTGTTTTAATAATCTCAACTTGTTTTTCAAAAAAGTAAATTTTACCTAAGTTAAATTATAATTTTAAGTTTGTCGCTTAATGAAAGCACATTAATTTTTTGTTTTGACATTATTTAACTTTTTAAAATTTAATTCAATTTATTAAGAAGAAAATTATTTTCGGTGTTTTAACTGCGCAAGTAACTGCGGTGATACTTCATTATCTTTATTTTCATTTACGAAAAGTAAAAAGATATCAATAGAACTAGAAACAAAAGATATTTCGAACAAAATTTTAGACAAGATTCTCTCGCTTATAGAGGTCCGAGAGCGACTTTTCTCACTTATAGAGGTCCGGGCGAGAAAATTCTCTCGCTTACAGAATCTCGCTTATAGAGATTTTTACATGTAAAAACGAAGGGACCGACAAATTTCTCTCGCTTATAGAGGTTTCTCGCTTATCCAGTTCTCGCTTATCCAGGTTCGACTGTATTTAATTTATGTTTTTTACCAGGGATAGGGTACGAAAATTTTATTATTAATATCATTTTGAACTTTGACCTACACTGAGAAAAAATTTAAGTAAAAATTCCTGTGCCTTCACTATAAAAGTGTCATAATTGACAGTCCCTGAAATTTTACCGAGCTGACTTACAATTTTTACCGTACTTTCTGGTAAAAATGTGGGAAATCTGGTAAAAATTGTAAGACAGCATGATAGAATTTCGGGGACTGTCAATTATGACGCTTTTATAATAAACAGCACAGGAATTTTTACCAAAAATTATTCTCAGTGTACGAGTATTGAAGTAATTGAAGTTTGCTGCCTTCACGTCTAATATTCGTTCGGAATCAGATGAATTAGAAAGCATTTTTATAAATGACTGTCAGTGAATTTCATACAGAAAATAATTTTAAACAGATATATAAATTTGTTGGATGTTTTAAATTGCGAAAATTATTATATTAAGATCAAATGATATTTAACTTAGTTTCATGAATTAAACTCTTATTATGTTTTATTAATTAGAGAAATTTGGAACACAATCAGTGAAGTTCCACAATTAAACTATATGATTTTTTAATGTTTATCTTTTTTTGTACTTTTTTACTATCCTGAGATTAAAATTAATAACTTTAAAGGAAAGCCAAAGCAAGATGAGATACGAGGGCTAATGCAATTTAAAGATGAATGAATATATTTTAGTTTACTTTCTCTGATTGCACGTATTAAAGTTTAGTTTATACGAATATGCACGCGAAAAATGACTTTGTACTTGTGTGAGAATTCGCAAGCTTTGAAGCACTTCGCAAACTGCCGACAAAGGAGCAGAATAATAAGCTAATCGTACTTGCAGTCGGGACAGAGGATGTGAAATAGAGTGTGTGCTTCTTCTTTCTTTTACAAATCCCTTAAAATGCAAGAGAATATGTATCTCGGCGGCAACCATTATTAATGGATGCTTAATTTTCAAAACATATACATTCAAATATTTTTTGTAAGCAATTTGACACAATCTGAAGATTAGTCATTCGAACTAGCATCTGTTATCTTAACGATAATTCAGTTTATTTCACCTTCTTGATGTTTAGTTCAAAATTTATAAAACAGTATATATGAAAGATTCCATATGAAGTGATCAAGGTAAAGAAAAGTGTTTGCCAATTATGCTTAAATTCGAAGTATTTATGGTGCACATAGATAGTAATTTTTGGAAATTTTTTTTTGTCCAATATTTTCCGAGTGGGAGGGGGGGGGGATTTTTTTTAACTTTACGGTACAACGCAAATTTCAGTATTTTTTTTCTAGTTAACAATTAGATAAAAAAATTTCGCTACTATCAGTTTCGATAGAGTTTTTTATGGCCTTTCGATTGATGATATGTATTTAAATAAAAAAAATTTTTTGACCAAAAAAAATGAAAGTCAAAAATAAATTTGAGTTTTTTTTGGTGAAGGACACGATCTTTTTTTTTTTTTAATCGAAAGCTGAGGTTTTTTCCTATAAAGGTATGTACATGAAAAACTTGGCCTAGAATATTTAAGCCATGAAAATTAGAGTTTTAGATCGCTGATGTCTCTGGTCGCGTTGAGTCTGCAGCGCTCCGCTCTAAAACTTTAATTTTTATGGCTTAAACATTTTAGGCCAACTTTTTCATGGCAACAAAATTTTTTTTTAAAATACATATCATCAATTGAAAGGCCATGAAAAACTATCGAAACTGATAGTAGCAAAATTTTTTTATCTTTTTGTTAACTAGAAAAAAAATACTGAAATTTGCGTTGTACCGTAAAACCCAAAAAAATTCCCCCCCTCCCACTCGGAAAATATTGGACAAAAAAAAATTCCAAAAATTACTATCTATATGCACCATAAATATTTCGAATTTAAGCATAATTGGCAAACAATTTTTTTTACCTTGATCACTTCATATGGAATCTCTCATACGCGAAATGTGGAATATGCCGTGCAAATTATAAAAACGCAATGAAGTATTGATTTTTTTCAAACACATCTCTCTATATTATAAAAAGATATCATCGACGCCTCCACCTCTGAATTTGAAATTTTATTTCTGACAGGCCAGAGCCAGGCTAGAACCAGGACAGAGTCAGACTAGGGCCAGACCAGGACAAGGCTAGGGCTAGTCTTGATCCAAAGCTAGGGTCAGTCAAGGGCTAGAGCCAGGCCAAATCACAGTCAGGCAATAATACACAGCCTATGGCCTGACTGTGACTGTACAGGGAAAACTTTTTTATATAAAACTTTAATTCATTATTCTCTTCAAACAAAAAAAAGTTTTATCTATGGCATGGACAAGAATTGCATCAATTTTGTTACCTGGTGGTATGACAAGTCATAGAACTTTTCAATTACCATTAGCTTTAACAAATATTCAAACATTTTTAAAATTAAAATCTGATAAATGGGTCATTTTCTGAAAAAAAGCCACCCAAAAAATTTTTTGTTTGTTAATGATACATGTCGTAATATACATAAAAACAAATATAAAAAGTAGAGTTTTAGGTCAGTGTAATGCGTGGTTGCCATATTATCAAGGGTTAAATTTTAAGGTGGCGTCATTTTAATCTGCCAATAACTTTTTTCCTGATCATTGAATTTGAAAATCTTATGGATGTTTTTTTGTGTAGAATTTTCCAAATTTTAAAATTATATAACCACCAATTTTGAAAAATTTAGTTTTGACAAGAAAAATGCAAAAAATATTTTTTAATGCAATTTTTAACCCTCGTACCCCCCTAGGATTTTTTCTAGCATTATTTAAAAGTGTTCCTTATATAATAAGCTTTTTACCCCATAAATGTCATTTTAGGACAGCAAGGTGTATACGAGCTACAATTAAATATTGTGATGTGACAATTTTTGACACGTCACACTGATGTAGAAATAATGTTTTTTTTTAATATAGACGCAAATAGTCTTGGAAATTTCCTGTTAGGATATTGCTCCACTACTGGCCTTTGAATATCGTATTATTTTTTTTTAATGTTTTTGTACTGCCGAATTTTTGTTTCTTTTTTATGTAAACTTGTGAGCGTTTTTTGGACATCAAGAACCTGGTTGGAACCTTTTAGGAAAAGGAGGATACAACATCATCTTCAAGAAGAGGAAGTTTGAATAGAATGCAACCAGAAGCTGCCCCATTGTTATCTCCAGGATCCAAAACAGCTGTCATGACTTTTTTTTAATAAGACCAGAATCTTTATTCTATTTTTTAGGAATTGTTGTCGAGATGTTTCTCGGCAAAACCCGTATTTTCGGGATTGTCGTCGGAATGTTTATCGGCAAAATCTGTATGTTGTTCTTCGGGATTGTTTTCGAGATGTGTCTCAGCAAAATCCGTTTTTTCGGGATTGTTGTCGGAATGTTTTCCGGCAAAATCCGTATGTTGTTCTTCGGAATTGTTGTCGAGATGTTTTTCGACAAAACCTGTATTTTGAATCTTTTCGGGATTGTTATCGAGATGTTTCTTGATAAACTCCGTACTTTGTTTTGACGTCGTAACGGGATAGAATTTAGATCTTGTCTCCGTATAGAGATTTCAAACCCCGTCATGGATCTGCGTAGCTGGAAGTAGATGGATCGGTCCCTTACACCGTAAATCTATGATAACGGCTGCGGACTTTTGTTTTCTTAGAGCATTGGGCAATATTGTTCTTCGTTTAGCCTGTAAGAAACTGAATTTTGATTGTTGGTCGTCACTCACCTCTGGAAGAATCGAACTTAACTAGGATTTCGAGACAATAAAAAGGCTAGCTGACAGAAATTAAGTTCCTACCACGCACGCGCGGTGCTCTAGAAGCTGAAATAGGTTTGACAAAAATGACGACAGAAACGACCCACGGGGCTTGATTTGTACTTATTTATAGCTTCAAAATCTGTTTTAAATGAAATCTTACCTGTTCCCTTTCTCAAGATATGCGTAAAAATCTTTTCATTTTTGTAAAAAGTAAAGTTCCAAAGGCACCAGAGCATCAATCTTCTTTAAACTGCGTGGATTTACGTATTTCAGTTCGCTGACTACTAAATTGATAGAAAAAATTGGCGGCTAGTTAATTTTTACGATAAGAACAATAAAAAACCCCAAAAAATTAACTTTTTTTACATTTATCACAAGTAAAAACGTCCGGTAGAAAATCTTTGTCAATTTTTTATGTAGAACCAAAACCCAAAATTTTTATGAATTTGCAACTCAAAAGCTAGAGAAGTACGTAGGGGATTTTAAAAAAAAAAGGTTGTTGTGAAAATGGCACACATTTGAATCAAAATTTTTAGTTTTTCGGTAAAAAAATCGATAGGAAGTTGTTAATAAATTTTTTTTTCTAGAGCAAAACCCCTACGTAATTCCATAAAAAATATTATCATGTAGCTACATACCAATTTTTAAGTAAATCGGTCGAAAATTGTGCAAGAAAAGTTACCGGCCAGTTTGAAAAATGTGGTTTCGAGAAAAGCGCGTTTAAAGTTTAAGAGCATAGACAATTCTAATGCACTGCGTACAGTACGACTTCGCGCGGATTTAAAATTTAACTTTTAAAGGTGTTTTCTTCCTATAATGTTTATTGTTTCTTATTTTTAAGACCCTATGACACCTTCCTAACTTAAAAAAAAAAATTTAATTTTTTGGAAAGTTCACAGTGGTCTAACCCCTTAAGCAGCAATTGCTTTGCTCGAAAGGGTTGTATTGTATTTTACAATATTAGTAGGGGAATGTCTTAATGAGTGGGCCACCTTTTGATAGAAGTACATAAAATTTGTTTAAAAAAGAGTCAAAAGAATCTATATACTATGTTATTTATCTGAAGGTGTTATCTAACTACTATACGTGGTTAGAGCTTTTTATAACTTCACTGGAAAAACTTATGGTCGACTTTCGAAAACATTTTTTAACCCCAAAAAATCTTGTATCAATGCGTGGACAACTTGAAAAAACCCATAAAATGTAGAAAAAAATGCAAGCACAGTTTTTTAATCCGGTTGCAAAAAAAATTAAATGTTTTCGCTTACCATTAGCAGTGAAACATGCGAAGTAAATTGATGGACAATGATTTGTTAACACATTATCGGTTACATTCGAAATATTCGGCATTGTGTTATCAATTTCTCAATTAATCTTGATAAACTTGTTCTCGGTATCCCATAATTCTTTGCAGTAGCTCTAATTCCTTTTTCTTTTAATTGAATTTCTTTTACAGCTTCTAAAACTTTATCTATATTAATATCACTCATTTTGGGGTTACGACATTTGTAAACAAAACAAAATTGTAGCCAAAAAATTATTATTAATTAATTAATTATTGTCAATTGATTATTTTTCATGGATAACAAAAAATCCGCCAATATCCTGAAAAATCCACCTTTTTGAACCTTCAACTTTAATTATTGCTTTTTTCTTAAAACTCGATTTTTGAAGATGGTGGACACGATTTCTTGGGAACTAATGCACCGATCTTCTTGTAATTTAGTACACTTCTTGTCAATAGTATTGACTTGTGCCTGAACGAAGGATTTTTTTTCTTTTTAATCACAACCAATTTTATAAAGATATATACAGTCAAAAATTCAAAATTTTTTTAATCCTTCGTTCCAGCACTAGCCAGACTCACCTACTAACAGAAAATCGTTCGTGTTTTGATTTCGGATAAAGCTATATGGAATTATCATATCTACCGCAAAAACCTTTTTTTCCAGTGGTGTTAAAACGTCAGTCCTCGATGGCTCAATTTTTATAATTTTTTAATGAAATTTATAAAACTTATTCTTCAAATATTGTACTTTTATGTGATAAAAGGGCTCAATAAATTAATTCGTTCATTACATAAAAAAAATTATTAAAAAAATGCTTTTTTTACCTTTAAAACCCATGTAACCCCTTAACATCGAAATACTTGTCTGTTCCTTTTGTATGATAAATATTAATGTCTGAAGTTAATGGTACAATAAAAACCACTTAAAAAGTCGACTGTTAACCATCCTTTTTTAATTTTTTAAAATTCTACAAAAAAACTATTTCGATTGTTTACAAGTTCTTTATTTTCTATTCGCCCACCTGACAATATAAAAGGAAGTTTGTTCTCAAGAATGTTACTAAAACCTGTTTCGTGATAATACCAATCTGTCAAAAGCAACATTTTACCATTTCGGTTTTAATATTAAAGAAATACCCATTCATTAAGATGGCCTGCCCTTTAAGACATTCCCCTATATTAAAACACCATGTGTTTCTCAAGCTACCGGCATGACATTGAAGCAATATTGAACGTATTGAATTGAAAGCGATCCTGTTACTTTGAACTGCCCATTTGCCCGAAACGTTGTTAAAATGGAAAATGGAATTTCAAATGCAAAATAGGTTCCAAATCTATTTGAAATGGAAAACTGAAAATGGTTTTCTGTTCCCTATTTGAAATCGAAAATGTAAAAAGGCATTTTGCATTTTAAATACGTATTTGAAATAGATTCATTTCAAATATTTACCCAGCTCTGATAAAGTATGCTGTCACCATACGATCATGTACTGCAGTTAGAATAGTTTTCTCGGATAAAAATACTCAATTAATCCTGACATCTAGTGCCCATTGCATCAAATAATAGTAGGCATTATTAAAGGGATCACACAAACTTGAATAAATTACTTGTCTCAAATTTCAAGTTTAGAGTTTGGTCAGCAAAGTACAATTTTAATGCATCCCAATGTTCAACAATACGTTTTACAACTGCACTCAACGATAGCTAACGTGTTTGTCTCAGATGAAGGATCTTGATAATTTCAAAATCAAAAAATGCTTGGACCTGCTTAAACTACGCTTGACGTTAACTGCTAAAGCCAAAATGATTAAAAATAAGGCGGAAAGATCCTAAGAAATACAGTGTAGTAATTTGCCTGAACCAAAAGAACATACGTGCAAATAAACATGCGTGCTGTCAAAATTAAAAATATGTTGACTTTTAGTTTTGCAGTGAGAGATTCTTTCTCAGTGACTTGAGTAGCATTAAAGATATTGCATTTCGTCTTTGTACTCTTCAAGTTTATAGACGTAGCTATTTGCGAATCAAAGAATACGTTCTTGAAAACTTAAACTAGATTATCCATTTTAAAAACGCCTTATTGTGAGCTGCTACGTATCCGGCTAATTTAATGTCGGCATACTTCAGACTGTTTTGAAAAAATTTTGACAATATTTCTCTGGTTTTGTGAGTTCACTGCTGCTATTTTTAAAGCTTTTTGTTTGAAGCATGTCTCTTAATGAGTGGATACATACACCGTCCGATTTCATGCTGGTTTCAAGTTGAAGTCGAACCAAGGTTTAGCATGAGTTAGAAGATAGATTATAAACTTAGTGTTATTAACTGTTACATTTTAGCGGCTAGGCTGCTAGGGTAAATGTGGGTATTATCGCCGAATTTCATGTAAGTCCAACTTTCAAGTGGTCTAGAAAATGTTAGTGAATAGATACCGCGATGTTTTTTGTTTTCAATAAAAATTTAACATTAGGGGAAAGTCGGGCAGCCCCGGCCCTTTAAGCTTTTTGGTCAGTTAATTGTGTAAATATTTCAAGAACAATAATTAAATTGTTTCATGGTGAAGACAAACTATTTATCAACACTTAAAATGCTTCCAATAATAAAATAAACATATTAATTAAGAGATACATAAGGACAAATATGAGGAGTAAAATACTAACCCTCAAAAGTTCATCGGGTAAGTCCGGCCACAGTAAAAGAAACTTTTTATTTTAATTATATAACTCAATAAAGTAACAACAAATTATGTCTTAAATAATCGTCAGAGAATCATTTATGGATATCAATTGAAAAATAAATTCAATAGTGTCAGAAATTACAAATATAATATTATTTTTATATGACGTTCAATGCGACACTCATTTCTTAAATTGTCCGAACACTTTAAGGTTAAATTTACAGAATAGTAGTTCTTTATCAAAAAGAAATGAAATAATGGAGTCACTATACTAAAAAAATAAGTTGAATTAAATGATACACCATTTCTAATTTGTTTCAATGATAAAAATATGGTATTATACATAAAATAAACAGTGGCCGCAGCTATCCGATGGCCGGTGCTACCCGACTTTTCCCTATTTATCTTTATAAAAAAGTTGGCAATGTTTTATATAAGAATTTTAATCTTGAAATAAACGATTTAAAAAAATGTTCAAGTGCATATAATATTGCGGATGTCAGTAAGACTTAAAGGTATTATCGCTCATCAAATATCGTGGTTGAGGGTATTTTCGTGCATCAAATATCGCGTATAATTTATTTATATTATATTTAATTGTAATAATGAATTGATGAAATATTGCAATTGATTGAAAATATGCTAAACGAATGATATTAATAATTTTCACAAGAAAAATTAATTTATTTAACTTTATAGATTCACATAATACGAGATTATTTTAACTAATTAAAAACTATTTAAAAAGCACTTATTATCACTAGAATGTATTTAATTTGAATTAAATATTTAATGGAATTATTTCATAATCTTATCTGAACACTTTTCCATTTCCCTCGTTCTTGTATAGTCTATTCTGGCATTTAATATTTCTTTGGCAATTCGGAGCATTCGGAGATACATTTCCCTTGTTGCTCTTCTTTTGCAGCTGATATCAGAGTTTCTCTTGTATGTAATGATCCTATAATTCTTTTTTTTAACTTTATTTTTCATTTCTCGTTTCAATTTTCTCATTATCTTTGCTTTTAATTTTTTTATATCAAAAGAAAACTGTTTTGTTATGATCTGCCAAACTTAGGTTAAATAGATTTGAGCAGGTTATAATAACAAGGCTTCAAGTGAAAATAGCCGCGAGAATATGAGCACATTAGAAAAAAGGTGTATCCAATATCGCGGAGGTAAATTTAATATGAAAATTAATTTATTTCTTACTAAATTGATGTTATTTATCAAAAACTATTATATATCTGACAGAATAAACAAAAAAAAATTATTTTTGAACCGATAACAATAAATATACAACGATCAATAAAGACCACTACTGAGCTGAATGTCGAACCAAAATGAAACATTTCTAGCTTACAACAGATAACAAATTTTTAAACTTTTTTAATGAATTAAATATTTAAGAGAGATTCGATGTATATTGCAAAATATATTCCTTGGATATTAGATTTATTCAGTGATTTTTTAGAGGCTCAGATATGTGTACTTATTCAAGAACATGGAAAAATACAAATTATTGCGATAATACCCACACCCGCGATAATAACCTTCACTTACCCTATACTCAGTCACACCAGGCTTCTGACAATTTTAGGTTTGACAAAAATGAACGCGAAATCTGTAAGTGGGGTGTCAATTGTGTTCGTTAAGAGTGTTAAAATCCGTTGAAAACAAAATCCTAGCTGATCGGGTTCCCCAGATATTCAGGTTTAACCACTTGAGCGCAACGTAAAGTATACTTTTCAATATATTGGGCAGACTATTCTGCAAATAAATAAATAAATATATATATATACATGTAAAATATATATACACATACACACACGTATATATATATCTATATATATAATATATATTATAATATAATATATTAATGTATATATCACAGAATTTCAACTGTATTCTTTGCAAATGCTTGAATTGTAATAATTTACTATAACAATCCGTTTAAAACAAAATCCTAGCTAATCAGGTTTTTCAGTATAGTTTTAACCTTATTTTTTGTGACATAAATGAAAAACTTTTGAAACTTGAATGTAAATTGCAGAAAAAGTTTTATTTAGATATTAAATTACCAACATTACTGGTAAATATAATATATGGTACTTTTCTATGTTTTTAGTTTTTTGTTATACATGAATAATAATTAAATATCTATATATAAATTACTAAACCACCCTTTACTTACATTTCTTACAGTGGATTCTTAGAAAATATGTGTTAAGCTGAAAGTAAAAATATCGTATGTGTTTTACATACAACGAGTCAAGTAGGATTTTACAACTGTAATGAAACTTAGTATCAACTGTGAATCTTTCATATATGATGTTCAACAATTGATCAACAATTAGAGGTTGTGGAATGTTTTGAACATCAATCTTTCATATATGAAAGATTCACAGTTGATACTAAGTTTCATTACAGTTGTAAAATCCTACTTGAATCGTTGTATGTAAAACTCATACGATATTTTTACTTTTAGCTTAACACATATTTTCTAAGAATCCACTGTAAGAAATGTAAGTAAAGGGTGGTTTAGTAATTTATATATAGATATTTAATTATTATTCATGTATAACAAAAAACTAAAAACATAGAAAAGTACCATATATTATACTTACCAGTAATGTTGGTAATTTAATATCTAAATAAAACTTTTTCTGCAATTCACATTCAAGTTTCAAAAGTTAAAACTATACTGAAAAACCTGATTAGCTAGGATTTTGTTTTAAACGGATTGTTATAGTAAATTATCACAATTCAAGCATTTGCAAAGAATACAGTTGAACTTCTGTGATATATACATTAATATATTGTATTATAATATATATATATACGTGTGTGTATGTGTATATATGTTTTACATGCATATATATTTTTATTTTTTTATTTGCAGAATAGTCTGCCCAATATATTGACAAGTTAACTTTACGTTGAGCTCAAGTGGTTAAACCTGAATATCTAGCGAAGCCGATCAGCTAGGATTTTGTTCTCAACGGATTTTAACACTCTAAACGAACACAATTGACACCCCACTTACAAATTTTGCGTTCATTTTTGTCAAACCTAAAATCGTCAGAAGCCTGGTGTGCAGTATAATGAATACTCAAAAAATGTAAAGATAATTTTTTCGTTTTTGTTTTTATATCAATAGTAAGTAAACTCAATTCAATCTTTGGCTTGGCTTCAGCCTGAAACTAGCTTGAGATTGGAAGGTGTTTATCCATTCCAACCCTAATGTCACACTTATTCCACGGATATCGAGAGGTTAATATCTCCAACCTAGTGGATATTAAAAGGGTTGTTTGGTGTTATCCATTTCCAAACACCTTGAAGATACTGGACCCGCTCGGTTCAGTTCTTAAATGACCATTGCAGAACATAGTGTAGGTATTTGATCGAGTTGGTTGGAGTCCCGCCACAAAATTGGGCGCCTTCTCAGGTACAGGGTAGAAAAAGGTCTCTCAGGTATAAAACGTTCTAAGAAAATTAAAATATCCAGGTCAAGCTAAAATCAGATAGGGGTGGACACTAGGGTGTGAAAGGATTCGATATTTACGACGAAAATAATTTAATTTGAAATTTACAAATATGACAAGTCTCTTTATTGCCTGGGCGCCAGAAGGTTTTAAGGGCGTGGGGACTGACGAGGGGAGGGAGAAATTTTGATTAGAATATAGTTTCTTCCGCGTCCATCGTCCTCACAATCCTTTATCGGCTATCTATCGGAAATCGTCACGGCTTTGTGTGTCGCCGGCAGCAAGAAGGTGCATATTTTATTTTAATAGATTATTTATTTGGTGTTTTCTGCTTCGTGCAATTTTTGTTAATTATTTATTTTTTATCTTTTTGAAGTGTGGCGATTTTTAATTATGTGACGGTTTCCCAATGAAGAGGACGATGGTGTTGATACAATTTAGGAGATCAACATTGCCACAATTTAATTAATGTTGACAGGATTAGGAGCAAATCAGTGGTCCACTATAAAAATGGAAATAATGTGCAATTATAATGATTCTGCTCGTCAATCTCCATGCTGCTCATTAATAATCGTCCCAGTCCTGAAAGAAATTGAAAATAGAAGATGCCGAATCGATGAGTTTTATATATATTTTATTGTCTTTGTCTAATTGTCTTTCTCGTACATTTTATTTATTTCAATTATTAATATATGTACATTTGAAATCCACGTGGTTCAAGTTCGAATTATCTGTTTATTTATTTTTATAAATAATTTTAGACAATCGTGTATGTATAAGTATGTGTGTGTCGGGTATTTATTCTTTAGTTTATTAATTTTACGACGAATTTTGATTTATAATTTTAATTTTGACGAAATATAATTTTTATATAATTTACTATAAATTCCGACTTTTATTTTCTTTTAATTTACTATTTTTGTGTTATAAATTTATTAAATTTTATGATTTTTATTTATATTCATTTTTAATTTTAATATCATTTAAATGTGCGATTTTAAGAATTAAATAGAAATAGTTTTTAATCGTTACAGGTGGATCGTTTCCGAACTTTTTTCGATTCGAGATTTCTAATAGTGCGGATAAGTTGCCTTAGTACTTTCTGATTCCAATGCAATTTTTCGTTTTGAGATTGGACTGCATCTGCAACCTTAACTCCGGCATTGAAATTTCGGAAACTTGCCTAAAATCGCCAGAGGCTTATTTTCTCAGTGTGTACTAAACTTTGGCAGTTGTTGCCTGGATTTTAGTGTAGGGCGTATAAAACCATCACCAGACTGGGAGCCAATAACTTTAGAAGATGCCTCTATTACTATTACTATTACTATTACTATTACTATTACTATTACTATTACTATTCACTAAATTTCCATATCTCTGCAGTGTCTCATGACAATCCTTTTATACGCTCTTCGTTAGAAACTGAACGAAGAACTGGTGGAATAGTCAAGGTAATAGTCTTCCAGTTAATCATATCGTAATAATTATTAGCTTTGAAATCCATATTTGACACTTTATTACATCTAACCCATACATGTACAGTCTCAGTCTCTGCTTCTCTGGCTGCCAGTAGACGGTCAAGGGTCAACTTTCTGACTCCTACCCGTTCGTCAGTCATCATACTAAGGAGAAAGTTTTCTGATAGAGCAAAGAAAACATATTGTTATTGAGAACCACAAAGGTGAGTAAAAAGGAAAGGTTTTCGATTCATCCATTCAATAAAATACTTTCTTTGCTCTTCCAGAAAACATTCTTCTTAGTATTTATTACCATATGATTTTTTTGTCTTTTTTTTGCGTAGGATGTGAAAACCTGCTCTTAGGTACCCTGTAGCCCGTACTACAGGGTTATGCGGGGGTGGCGACATGCCGACCCGCTAAAAACACACCCTTATCTGGGGACCTTAAAACCACTCCCGGCTAGCCAATTTCAGACGTATCGCCATCAGGAGTGGTCCTATATCCCCTATTCTGTCACTGACGCGATTTCCTACCTAATCCTACGGGACATCCATTCTTTGGCGACCATCGAAATCTTTGACCCTCATAACATAATGTATGAAGTTCTCGATGGTTCGCCAATACTCGATAGAGCGAGTCATGAGCGTGATCATGTTCTCCGGTGCAACTTTACAGTTTACACCGGCGAACATCATCTGCCTCTCCGCGTCCCAACGCTTACAGCTGAAGAGTGTGTGTTCTGGATCGTCTACTGGGAACCCGCAGTACACACACTCTGAGCTTTCAATCTTCTTGAATCGCTCAAGATATGCGCCGAAACATCCATGCTCTGTGAGAGCCTGGGTTAAGTAGTAGGAAACTACTCCGTGTTTCCTACTTATCCAGGTGGCGAGTGTTGGTATCAGCCGATACGTCCATCGGCCTGTCTCCTCCCCGCTCCATCTTTCTTGCCATCTGTCGACGAGTCTGCTTCTCGCATCTCGGCGAATTTGGTCCTTGCTGGGTCTATTGTCATCCGTATAACGGGTGGACATACTATCTTTGAAAATGAGGAAAACTTCCTCCCTTTCTCGTGCCGAAAGATCTGCCGGCGGGACGCTGGCAAGGATCTGAGCAGCACACGTCGGTACTGTCCGATATGCCGAAATGATACGTTTAGTAACAGTTCTTTGCGCGGACAGTACCCTTTTACATATTTACTAACAACACCAGACCTTTGTTCAGTTTCTAACGAAGAGGTTATAAAAAGATTGTCGGGAGACACCGCAGAGATGTACAAATTTAGTGAATTTTCCTCAAACACCGTGTCAGTCGAGAAAATCTTCTAATGTCATCTTCTAAAGTGATCGGCCACCAGCCTTGTGATCGTTTTATATGCTCTACACTGAAATTTGGGCAACAACTGACAAAGTTTAGTACAAAATCTGATTTTATGAATAGTTGATACAGATTCATACTAAAACAAGCCTGTCATATGGTTGGTTGATTGGGTTGGACTTGGGAGGAACCCGAAGTGCAGCCATCTATACTTGGTGGGTTCTGGTTAACCAACACATCTTAGCTGAGATCTGCAATAAATTTCACATTGCGCTGCGGCGCGCCGCTTATTCGTTCGTATCTCGGAAACGGTTCGTCCTACGGCCATGATTATACATACCATTTTGGTAGCTAATGACGCGACAAACAACTTTTGTTTTATACATTTTGCCATGAGAGGCGTATTTCAGGCACTAGGTAGTCAGTTTACGGTTTTAGGCAAGTTTCCGAAATTTCAATGCCGGAGTTAAGGTTGAAGATGCAGTCCAATCTCAAAACGAAAAATTGCATTGGAATCAGAAAGTACTAAGGCAACTTATCCGCACTATTAGAAATCTCGAATCGAAAAAAAGTCGGAAACGATCAACCCTAGTGTCCACCCCTATCTGATTTTGGCCCGACCTGGATATTTTAATTTTCTCAGAACGTTCCATACCTGAGAGATCTGTTTCTATCCTGTACCTGAGAAGACCCCCAATTCTGTGGTGAGACTCCAACCAACTCGATCAAATAACTTCACTATGTTCTGCAAATTTTCATTTAAGAACTGAACCGAGCGGGCCCAGTATATTCAAGGTGTTTGGAAATGGATGCCCCCAAACAACCCCAACAAGTGGTGCGATGGCTAAGAATTTTTATTATTATCTTTTTTTATTATTTTTTTAACGACTTTAGGAGAGAAAATAATGCATTTACGCACTTGTTTGTTTCGGACTTGACCACGTTCTGTGGTAATACCTCACTAACACAACCTTTCTCTTTCATGCTTTACTTACTTATATCCGGTTTGGCTCCGTCTGTTCTGGAAGATAAGCAAAAGCGTGATTCATTTGCTAAAGGCATTATTTTTGTATTTTGAACTGATGTTCTTATCCAAAACAGTTGATTTTATTAAGAGGTGGACTTGTAAGTCCCCAAAGGATCGGTATAGCTTATAAAACGATATCGGATTTCTCTTTCCACCTGGGTATTCTCGAATCACAGCACTCTTCCCCGGATTATCGCGGGCAACCAATCAGCGAAAGGCAGTCGCGCACCGTTGTTTCTGTTGCGTCTACGCCTTTCCAGACCGACTTATATATCTCTGCCATTTTCTATCGCATGCAAGACAGCCTGTCAAGTCAGGGCTGCGCCAGTGTTCGCCAGTGCTCGAGTGTGGAATCAGCAAAAGAGTAAAGGGGGTTTCAGACGACAACGACTTGCCTGCAACGTCTTGTTTGTGCAAACAATACGGAACACCTGCGTCCAAACGACGCAGGTAAGACGTTGCAAACCGTCGTGCGAGGGCCAGTCCCTCAGTCGATTTTAGAACGTGAAAGTAGTAACATAGCAATTATATCTTCTACTAAATGACAATTGTCTTCAGCAATGATGCATGCGTAAAGCAATATCTCCTCATGAAAGATGAAATGCAACCTTAAGATTTTTGGCGATTGGAAGGCCATACAAAGATTTGGGAGCACAACACAATTCCTTGTCTGAAGTTTGAGAAAAGTTGGAAAACTTGACCTAACCAACAAAATATCCGCTTGTGCAGAAAGCTTGACAGGACAACTTGCGGCAAGTATAACCTTGTTGGTAATTAAGAACTTTTTTCTCAAGTTTCAGGATAGGTTCTAGAAAAGTTCGAATTAAAGATAAATAAAATTTTTTTTTGTGGATTGAATGAATTTGTAACACATTATCGTGACCCCTGTAGGAGGTAGCTATCATAGAAATCAACTGCGCAAGGCCTAACGTTGGAATTTGCCGTGAAAGTTTCCAGCAAGTTTCAAACGTCAAACTTTCTGCACAAGCGGACATTTTGTTAGTTAGGGCAAGTTGTCATAAATATCAAATGCAAACTTGCGAAGTTTGCAGTGCCAACTTAAGGCAAAACTTAAGGCAAGAAATTGTTCTGTGTGGGCAATTATTCCTGAAACGTGCAAGGCTATTTTTAAAGTTTTAAAAAATGAATACATGAAGGTAAATATTTATATATAAACATTTATTTATTACAAATAATTACAAAATATTTTTATTTTTAACAATTGTTTTAATGATGTTTAGTGCGAATAGGGGTTAAAATTATTTGAGTAATTAGTAACTTGGTCCTCATTATTCGTTGACAAATCTAAATTAGAAGTAGAACGCGGTATAAAATTTTAAGTGTAATTTGATAAAGAAGAGAAGGCACAGAAGGTTGGTTGAGAATTTTGTGGGAAATTTGGGTAGGGTTTGAATTTATTGGAGCATAACTTGTGGCAGTATATACGATGGAATTTCGCGTACAATTTCCCAAATCTGCCTCAAATATCACGTCACTTGTAGTCCAAGCGGTGACCGCTAAAAACAGAGCTCATAAGGGAAATAATGTGAAAGACAATTTTAAGATAGTTTTTTTGTGAGTAGATTACAAATCTGCATGATTGCATAGGCAAAGCGTTGCAATAGACAAAGGGCAGGTTATTAAACATGTAAATTTTTTCGAGTCACTTACCTCAGAAGGGAAATTCTGCACGATGGTGCCAATTTATTCAGTTTAAGCCACTGATTACAAAAAAAATTGGTTGTCAGATCTCAGATGTGTATAACACTAGGCAACCTATTTTTTCATAATTAACTTTTTTGAGTTACTTACCTAATAAGGAAAATTCTGCACGACAGTGCCAATTTATTCGGTTTGAGCTACTGATTAAAAATAAACAGTACAAAAAGCAGGCGCAATGCGCCTACAATTGAGGGTTTCGTGGCTTTTTTTAACAGTCATATTGGCTAAATACTAATGACATACATTGGTAAAAATAATAAATTTTTAATTTATGTCTCCATGTATGAAGGTTTGAAACGGTCTTAAGGAACAACAAAACAAATGACAAGGATCAGTGTGTGAAATATCAATGTCTCAAACTATCACTTCAATTTAAAATTCGTCTCCAAGTGGTAATAATCAAAGAAAAAAACGTTAACGGTTTCAAAGATATTTTGGTCTCAAATTCAATAAAAAATCTAAGGTATTAATGTATTAAATAAGATTGTTTCCAGAACCAATCGAGTAATTCCGTAACCTTTCGGGTGTTTTTTGGAACTATTCGGGTGTTTCCGTAACCATTCGGGTGTATTCGGAATCTTTCGGGTGTTTTCGAAACCATTCGGGTGTTTCAGGAATCACTCGAGTGTTTCCGTTACCATTAGGGTGTTTCCGGAAACTTTCGGTAGTTTTCGGAACCATTCGGGTGTTTCCGTAACCATTCGGGAGCTTCCATAACCTTTCAGGTGTATTCGGAACCATTCGGGTGTTTCCGTAACCACTCGAGTGTTTCCATTAACATTCGGGTGTTTCCGAACCTTTTGGGTGTTTTCGGAACCATTCGGGTGTTTTTCGTAATCATTCGGGTGTTTCCGTTACCTTTCGGGTGTATCCGTAACCATTCAGTGTGTGAAATATCGTCTTAAACTATGAATTCAATTTAAAATACGTCTCAAAGCAGCAATAATTAAAGAAAAAAACGTTAATGTTTTCAAAGATATTTTGGTCTCAGATTCAATAAAAAATCTAAGGTATATCTACCTAACCGACATCAGCATTAAAAACCACCCTTTAGAATCATCCCTTTAACATTAATTAAAAAGAAAAGGAAAATTTTTATTAAAATACAAAAATTTTAAACGAATTCGCCGGGTTTAAAAATCGCATAAAATATATTCCTATTTACCTTACCCCCTTTAGCACCAAAAACCACCCTTTAAAATTGCCCCTTAATCATTAATTATGTGTTGAACTCCCTCTAGCACATACCCTAAAATTGACAGCTATTGGTTTGCGTGTTTTCGTTTTTGTCTCTCACTATCACCCTCTCTGTCGCACATAACCTAAAATTCACAACTATTGGTTAGTCTGTTTTTGTCTCTGTCTCTTACTATCACCCTCTCTCTTGCACACAACCTAAAATTGACAGCTATTGGTTCGTGTGTTTTCGTCTCTGTCTCTCACTATCAGAGTCTCGTCAATATCATTAGCAGGTGGTGTGCTAGTGAGGGACTCGAGATCTCGAAGACGAAGACCGAAATGATAATGCTCAAGAGTCAGGTGAATAATGGCAAAAACACCACCAAGAACTGTGCTGGCAAAACGACTGGATCTCTCAAAAAGACCGGCAAAGGTGGACTCAGAGGTCCAATAATTAGCTGAACGTGTCACGGTAACAAAGCAATAACGATTAAAATTTTTTTTTTACATTTCTTATTGTTTATTTATAACAATTGTGAACACATATACGCTGACTATAAAACACACCAAGAGTCTTTTTCTTTGTATATTGTAAAAGAAAGTTTAAATCATTAGGGTTGAACATTGTATTTGTTTACTAAAGGTTAATAATGTATTTTACTATTGTTACGAACAATTTTTCAATTGTTTAAATAAATTTATAGAAATTCACTTTTCTCTATATTAGTTTTGTCATTGTTACAATCTCGCAATAATACATTGTTTAAACAAATGAAAGATTTATTATAACATTAATGAATGACATTGATAGGCAATATAAAACAAATATGTTAAAAAATTTCCAAGATTTCAAGTTTTTTTTAATATACAAATAGAAAATCTTTACAGGGTAAAAAATACCCTACCTTACGCTCCGTGTTACGAAGTTTCACCTTACGCTCGCCGGGTTAAGCAACAAAGTGACTAAAAATCTTAAACGATTAGCTTGTATCTGTCCCATATACATGGCGTAGGGATCCTGGGAGAGGCGAGCTTTTGCAGACCTATTAAGTCTATTAAGTCTTTTAATGTGTCTAAGGAGTAGCGGTACCCAGTGCTATGCTGGGACCCTACTCACAACTCGAATTAATGGAATTCTAAGAAACGTTGCAAACTTGCACCAGTATAAATACAATATCAATCTTGGATAGACCGTCTGGTACACAGGGCCATCCTGGCTCAGTTAGAGTCTTTAGCCTTATGTAAGTGAAAATAAGGTTGGGAAACCCAGTGTTGCTGGCCCCCACTGCAGATGGAGAGAAACCAAAACTGGTAATGAGCAAGAAATATCGCTAGTCTTAGTAATTCAGTCTTTGCACGAGACCTGTTCTGTGCAAGGACGTTTGGTGGAGGAACTCTCTTTGTTGTCCGTCCTGATCTATAACGTGGTACTTTGTGCCAAGAACGCATCTTATAAGTAAAGTGCATGCTCATCAAACTGACCATGGATCAACTATGATCCAAAATTAAGTGTACTGATACACCACAATGGCTAACACGATAAACTGGCATTGCGAAGTTCCTGAGCAGGTGAAAACCAAAGTATATTCGCCTCCTGTACAACAATAGTCTAAATGCAACATTGGGTTCAACGTGTCTTCTTGCGGCTCGACCTGCACGATGGTCCCCGCTGGTAACGGTTGACGCGCCTGTTCAGTCTAAATAACTGAGCGGACGGTTCGACCGGCTAACCGAGCCGAGTCCGGATATCCTTCGGTCCCTGTACCGCTCTCTTTTGAGTGACTCAGGTGAGACGGGGGAAATCCGAACGAAATAAGCGTACCCGTCACCGCAACTGTGTGACGGGAATTTTTCCAAATCACGTCTTGGCTGACTTTCGCCTGAAGGTAGATTTTTCGGTATGTGGGTATGAGCTTGAGCTCGTGGTACCACGACGCAAATAACACCTAGCGTCCACTGTACACTCTCTGACAACATGAGAAGTTATTAGATGTAGTTAATATCAGCACCCCAGCAGATTGCTTTTACCGGTTACCTGTTTACAGTTGGCGATCGCGACATCGAGGCAAACGACTGAACATACGGATTAAGGTTGCTTCGGTGATCTGACATGTCGGTTTTCTCGCTTATGAGTAGGCCAGCGCGCTTGCTTCGGTAAGTCACTAGTAAGCTCAAAATTTCTGCCTCCATGCTGCGATCGCCCCCTCGTTAGATCGATCTATAAAGCAATACGCATGAGGCACTTACAATAAATTATTGTCGTATTCTTTTAAAATCAATACGCACGGAGAACTTGAAAGTTTACCTAGCACAAGTGCAGTGGTTTCGGCTCCCAGACCCAAGTAGACTGGAACGCGTCGCATATGGCAGATCGCGAGTCCTAGACCAGTGGGTGAAGTGAAAATGGCCATTAGAAAATTACTTTGTAAGTTAATAAAAACAAGCTCTCGCGGACCATAAGGGTTTTGGCGAATCCCAAAGCAGAATTATTTCAATGTGAAGAAATTAAATTGTAATGGATAATGGTTCGCCCGGAAGTTTTGGTGGATCAAAGATAGGGCCCTAAAGGTGGGCGCTGATTTGCCTGAAGCTTGGCGGCCCTATGTTGAGGCGAGGGTACAGCTTAAAAACTAGAAGGGGCGTCCTAGGCTACCGTACAGAGGCCACTCTGGTGGACTTCTGGTTGAGTCCGGTCTGTCTACTAAGCAAGGTTCCTTGAGGTCCCAAATACCAAGAAAAGAATTAGACTTGCCCACAGAGGCGAATGAGTATGCGCAAAACTGTGTAGCAAGCCTGGAGGAACTCACTGAGCTCTGGGACAAGACGGATAAAGTTCGTAAACATGTCCAAGATTTAAGCCGTATCTGCTAGCTCCAAAGAGACCAACTCATTGAAGCCCTGAATGAACTAGCTAACTCCGCTACCCTAATAGCTGCAAAAAATATTGCACAACAAGGCTACTGTTAATGCCCAGAGAAACCGAACCCTGCAAAAGTTTCTCCAGTATCAGGAGTGAGCCGTAAAATTGCTCCCCTCCCGAGGTCGTTCTAATTGCGCCACCCTCTGAGATCAAGGCCCCTGTTGAGGTGGCAACACAGGAAGACATCACTAAAATCATGACGAACAAGAACCTGTTTGACGCAGGTCTCGTAGTCTCTAAACCTGTCTCTTTGGACCCAAGGTTTATCGTCATTGATACTCCTAAGGATCTCACACCCGAGGAGTTCACCTCGGCCGTGTTTGATCAAAACGAAGTCTGCCTAAATGGTTCACCAAAGAAGGAGCTTAAGAAAGGCTTCCTGCCGAAATTCAAATTAGGCACAAGTGACAAGACCCAAGTCAACTGGGTTATTCAGGTCAACCTAACAATAAAGAACCTTATTCGGCAAATGGAAAAAGGCTTTACATAGGCTGGTACTCTTGCAGAGTACAATATTTCAGAGGAGTGTCGCGGTGCTTTAAGTGCCAGACCTTCGGACATATCTCGAAAAATTGTAGGGGGACGCAACAAACGTGCTTTTTCTGTGCCGAAATAGGACACTCCATCAATAAGTGCCAAGCCAAAAACGAGGGCAAACCGCCAACCTGTGCGGTTTGCAAACAGGCTAAGCGAAGGTCCGATCATGAGGCAACCGACAAGCATTGTTCCTCATATAGGGCCGCCGTTGATCGTGTCATACAAAGGATTGACTACGGAGCTCGAGAATAACAGTCAACATTTGCGGATTTGCCAAATAAGCTTGACTCGATAAAGAGCAGCCTGTGATGAGACTCTAATCATGGCTAAGCAACGCAGGATCCCTATTCTTCTCGTCCAGGAACCCTTATTCCTATCGGAGTGAGGTTGTTGGGCTTGGAACATTCTCTAACCAGATTATGACGTGAAAAAAACCTGATGAGAAACCATGGTCATGTATAGTGATTGTCGATAAGGATTACTCGAGCACTGAGCTTCGAGATTTTAGCTCTACCCACTGTGTCTGTGCATATATTTCAGAACAAACTAGCTGATTCTATGCAATCTCGGCGTACCTCCAGCACTCGCTGGAGGCTGCGCCGATATTGGAGCAAATAAATAGTACCATTCGCAAGATAGGCAGGTCGAAAAGAATCATCATCGGAATGGACGCGAATGCTGTCTCACTGATGTGGTCTTGGCGTTGTAGTGACAAGGATAAGAAGATCCTTGCCACGGCCCGCTCTGTAGAGAGACTTCTGACACAGTGGGACCTAAACGTCGCGTCGCTAACGAGAGATGCCAACCCTGTACCTGCAAGTACGGAAACAGGTACATCGACATTACCTTACTGAGCTCAGCTTTCATTCAGCTGGAGGGTCATGGACGACCCTGTGTCTAGTAATCACAAAGCCTTTATTACCACCTTTGGCAGCTTACCAAAACCACCTTGGATAGCTCGGACCAAATTCAATGTCAAGTACGCTGACTGGTCCTTATTTGACCGAAGTCTGGACCTCCCGATAAATGACTTGAAACTTAAAGAGTTTCAAGCTGACTCGGCCGAGAACATCGAGAAATTTTTGTAGCTACTAATAAAAAATATTACGAAATATTCCGTTCAATATTTTAAATTTTGTTCTAGATCAACATATTTTTTTTTGTAAAGTTTTTTGTTCTTCCTGTAAATTTTTCTTATTGTGAGTTAGCAGGTTTTCACTCTGAACCGTCGATATCGAAAAACACGGAAAAAAATTAATATCTCAATTTGACATTTAATGTGAGATTCAAGAATAAATTATATCTAAAAACAGAAATAAGATATAATTAATTCTTTAAAATTAAAATATAGCTTTATATTTTATTAAAATATTAGTAATATGATGAACTCATATTCTTCTGTGCCTAAAAACGATATTAGAAATTCCTTATTCTGTGATATCTGGAAAATATACACTATCTGTCATTTTCAAATAAAAAAGTTTTGCAAAATTAGGGGAAAGTCGGGCAGCCCCGGCCCTTAAGCTTTTTGGTCTATAAATTGTGTAAATATTTTAAGAACAATAATTAAATTGTTTCATGGTGAAGACAAACTATTTGTCAACACTTAAAATGCTTTCAATAATAAAATAAACATATTAATTAAGAGATACATAAGGACAAATATGAGGAGTAAAATACTAACCCTCAAAAGTTCATCGGGTAAGTCCGGCCACAGTAAAAGAAACTTTTTATTTTAATTATATAACTCAGTAAAGTAACAACAAATTATGTCTTAATTAATCGTCAGAGAATCATTTACACTGAGAAAAAAATACTATTGAATCAATGACATCTGTCTTTGGTTCATTCAATAGTGTCATTGCGGGCTGCCATTAGCATATGCTATTAAATCTAAAGCACTGCTTTTATGATTCTAAAGTGTCGCTTCTATTGAATCAAACCATGATTAGTTGCATTATCAGCAAATTGTTTTGAAATATATGTATATGCTGTAGATTTAATAAAATAAGTTCTATTGTATCAATAAGTCATTCCTACAGAAGAATAGTATATAATGTTACCCCTAAAGTAGCAGTTTGTTACATTATATACAAATGCTTTCAATTTGATAGCATGGTGCTATCAAATCGAAAGTATCTGACTTTGAAGCAACAACACCATACTTTTGGGAGATAAATATAATGAGTCAAAATAAATATTAATTCTCATTAACTGGTAACATCCTATCAGTTGTACGGAATCTTTGTATTTATTTATTATATTTTATATTTATTATTTTTACTATTTTATAACATTTTTACATTATTTTTATACATATAACATATACATCTTAATTCTAACGCACAACTTATAAATTAAAATATTTGACGCTGAGAGGTCTCGAACGCGCGACCCCTGGGCCTAAAGCCCGACGCTCTAACCACTATGCCATACGCTCGCTGGTAGCCGTTTCACGAACCTCCCATATAAGCTACAATCCAAGAGGTGGGGGAAGAACATTGCCAAGACCTACGCGCAAATGGGCCGAATACAGTGCCTAAGGATTCAATAACATCTGCTATTGGCAGTCCGCAAATACACCGTTTATTCGAAACGAAAGCATATGCTATCAAATCTAAAGCAGGGTGTTTACAATTCTACAGTTTCTTATATGATTCAAATACTCAAATATTTTTTTCAAAAATACCATGACAACATTTTAAGAGAACTATGTTAAATAAATATTAAAATATGCTATTGATTTAAGTAAATTAACAATTGAGTAGATAGCAGCGATTTGATAGCACCATGCTATTATTTCAAAAACTTCAGACTTTTGCTTTAAAGGTTTATGCTTATGAACTAATAAATCTGTCAATGAAGTAATGACATGGAATTCAATAGCATGAATGTATTTGATTCAATAGCATTTTTTTCTCAGTGTATGGATATCAATTGAAAAATAAATTCAATAGTGTCAGAAATTGCAAATATAATATCATTTTTATATGACGTTCAATGCGACACTCATTTCTTAAATTGTCCGAACACTTTAAGGTTATATTTACAGAATAGAAGTTTTTTATAAAAAAGAAATGAAATAATGGAGTCACTATACTAGAAAAATAAGTTGAATTAAATGATACGCTATTTTTAATTTGTTTCAATGATAAAAATACGGTATTATACATAAAATAAAGAGTGGCCGCGGCTACCCGACGGCCGGTGCTACCCGACTTTCCCCTAAGCATAATTTATTCTAAAAAGTCTGATTATAATGCTTAATTTAGATATATTTTTAATTCTCTGCAATGAATTATATAACTTATTTTTGTGATTAATTATTTTCTGTTAAATGTTCAGTCAATGGTATTAAAATAATGTGAACATTCGTCTCTTGTCATTTTTGCATTACTGGAAATTGCTCTATACCGTCGTTTCTGCAGATCCACAAGATCAGAATTACTTGTACATAGATCTTGAGATAGTGTACCCTGAATAGTATCTTTATAATCCAAACTTTCACTTAAGGTATAACTTGAAGAATATTTTCTTTTTAAAAAATTATGAAGCGCACAAGCTGCCATGACAACACTGATTATGTTATCAATTTTCATGTTAATACTTGAGTGAAAAATTCTAAATCTAGCGGCTAATATGCCAAATGCATTTTCCGCAACTCTCCTAGCTTTTGACAATCGATAGTTATGAATTCTTTTTTCGTCTGGCACTTCTTTTTGGCTAAAGGGTTTTAAAAAATTTGGACCTAAGGCAACTGCTTCATCTCGCATAAAAGCAAAGTTCAGAGTCCTGAAAAAATTGTTTACTTCTTCTGGATCTGGTATACTCAAAAGAGATTTCTTTAAGTTTTTTGTCAAAAGTTGTGACTTCAAGTACACCTCCTTCGGAAATTCTTCCGTTAACACCGAATTCAGATAATCAATTCATAATTAGCATTCACAACGGCCATTACATTACATTACGGCCTAAACAATGTGGAAAATTCCATTTTTCTTCAAATTCTTCAGCCATCTTTTTCCAATCTTCTGGTGTCTGTGGAATCTAGAAGTAAATAATTAAAAATATGGTTAGCAAAACAATGCATATGATAAATTGTAGTTTGGTAATCATGTTTCTTTAAAAAATGTGTAAGAAATGAAACTCGATGGTTTATTTATTACAAGATGTTCTGTTTTTTTAAAGAAAAATCCACATTTATTAACAAAGAGTGTGTGTTAAGCTTTTCGTTCATCTACGATGAACCTCTTCAGACATTTAGTTATGAAACAGAGTGGAATTTTCTAACTTCACATTTATATATTAATATTTTAAAATTAGGATTTTTTTAAAAATTGTGATATACACAAAAAAGAAAAACATGGTTTTTTTTGCTTAAAGTGGTTTAAAATCCTGGAACCACATTATTGTTAATAATATTAATATATATATTTTGTTTTTTTTAAATGATTACCTTTCGTGTACATAGGATACAGAGGAGGAACTGTCTTGTTCTTCTAAAGATCCAACAAAATTATCTCCCAGAAATCAGTAGCTTGCAAGAAAGAAAAAGAACGATCCAGTTGAAGAAGCATTATGCTCAAGAGCAAACGCTTATGCAAGAAAACAACTGATGATTTTAATGTTTTCGGCAAAAGAGTGTCTGGCAAGTTAACCCATTAAGGACCAAATGTACAAAATTTGTCCATGAAGTTTGACACGTTATGTAGAAGGTAAAAGGTAGAGGGTCGAGTCCATACCAAGTGATCACACCAATTTCAGTCATATTGAGTAATATTTACGAAATTGATATTTTGGGTTCCTTTAGGAGTAAAAAAAATAAATTTTAATTATTTTTAAAAAATTCAAAATATTTTCGAAAATATTCAAATTCGAAATTTTATGTACTATTTTTTTTGTGTTATCATAACTTCTGTAATTTTGAAGCAATTGAGATCATTTTTTTTTTTAAATTACTCGTATTTAAATACTCTTTCAAGAAAAATTATAATAATTAAGAAATTGTTTATAATTAAATTTTTATTAAAATAATTAAATTATTTATTTAAACAAAATCTAAAGTATATCATCGTTCTTTTTCAAAAAATTCATAAACATAGCCTATAATGTGCTTAAAAATTTAAGCCAAAGAAAAAGATGGTATGTATTATAGTTTTTGAGAAAAAAATTATTAAGTTATGCTAGCGCGGCGCGGACCGGTGTCAGCGCTACTTAACGCGTAGTTCCGTAGTAACCGAAATGTATGTATATTTTTACATAATGTAAATATAGTTAGTGTATTATATTTAAATTATAAGCTTCAGAAAGTCACACTGATCTTTTCATAGTACATGGACATCAAACTTTAGAATTAAAAAAATCGGAGAAAATAATTAAAGTAAAAAAAAGTAATTAAAAAATTGGTAATTTATAGAAAAATAATAAAAATAACTAAAAATTGGGAAAATTATTAAAATTTAAGAATAATAATTGAAAATTTGTTAAATCAATTGAAAAATAATTAATATAATTAAAAACTGGTAAAAATAAGTGAAAATAAGTGAATAATTAAAATGATTTAAAACTGAAGAAAGAAAAATAATGGACTGGTAAAATTATCAAAATTCGCGATGTTCAGGGATGTTAATTTTTTTTCTTATGCAATTTTAGACCTAAAATTATGGGGTAATGTCAAAAATAGGGAAACAAATAATTTGCGGAGTTTGAGAAATTTATTCTAAGAAAAACTTAAATTTTAAAAATTAAACCTCTTTCACAATTTTCATTTTTTCCATCGACAATTTTTTTGTGGGATTTTTAAATGATTTTCTACAATCCATCGTATGGATTTTGAAAAATAAAATTTCGAAAATGACCAAAAAAATATTGTTTTTTAATTTTTATGTAATACCATAATTCTACATCTTAATTGATGTAAGAAAAAAAATGACACCTCTGAGCATCAAAAATTTTGTTGAGTTAAAATTTCACCTATCTCTCCCCTTAAAGAATGATAAAAATAGTTTGAAAATAGTTGAAAGAAGCAAGTTTACAACGACCATTAAACAATCAAATTGTTACTCCTCTTGACTTATACGAGTGGGCAAAATCCAGTTTAGAGAAAATTAATGTAGAATTTTGTAATTACGCAGAATATGAAGCTGAAAAACAATTGTTAAGTGAAAGATTTAATCAAGCTATGACCATTAAAGGTACACAAAAATTTCATTCCTTCGTACCCCTTGAGAATAAAATTGAAACAAAAATTTTTTCAAATTCTGTGCACAGCACAATTTGTAAAATAAAAAAATAAACATGACGATTAACTGTATTTATATTATGTAAATTATTACATAATATAAATACAGTTAATCGTCATATTTATTTCGGTTACTACGGAACTACGCGTTGAGTAGCGGTGACACCGGTCTGCGCCGCGCTAGCATAACTTAATAATTTTTTTCTCAAAAACTATAATACATACCATCTTTTTCTTTGGCTTAAATTTTTAAGCACATTATAGGCTATGTGTATGAATTTTTTGAAAAAGATCGATTATATACTTTAGATTTTGTTTAAATAAATAATTTAATTTTTTTAATAAAAATTTAATTATAAACAATTTCTTAATTATTATAATTTTTCATGAAAGAGTATTTAAATACGAGTAATTTAAAAAAAAATGATCTCAATTGCTTCAAAATTACAGAAGTTATGATAAAACAAAAAAAATAGTACTCAAAATTTTGAATTTGAATATTTTCGAAAATATTTTGAATTTTTTAAAAATAATTAAAATTTATTTTTTTTACTCCTAAAGGAACCCAAAATATCAATTTCGTAAATATTACTCAATATGACTGAAATTGGTGTGATCACTTGGTATGGACTCGACCAGAGAGAAAAATTTTACAATAGTAATTTTTTATAGTTTAAGAACCGCTGTTTCAAATTGAGGCACTTTTTCAATAAAAAACACGATTTTTTGTGTTTTTTTCTTCAATTATGAATTTTTTTTTATCCTTTATCGTAGAGAAAGATCTTTAAGTGCTACATATAGCGTGACAAAAATGTCCAAGCTCTATGATAGGGGTATTGACGAGTATAAATTTAAAGATGGCTGACCAAAATGGCGACTGAATTGGATTTTTCTTTACGAATTCATGGTAGGTTGTACGCAATTCTGGAATCGTGAAGGCTTTTCATAACATTGACTATATAGGGGTTTTCAAGGTTGCTGATAACAAATTTGAAGTCGAATTTCAAAAATTCAAAATGGCGGATCCAATATGGCGGACGATTTTTTTAAAAATGATCCAATTGGCTTGAAAGTTGTTACTTAGGGGTTTTTGGGGTCGTTGATTATGAATCTGATATTCATTTTTCAAAATTCAAAATGGCGGATCCAATATGGCGGACGATTTTTTAAAAATTATCCAATTGGCTTGAACATTGTTACTCAGGGGTTTTTGGGGTCGCTGATTATGTATCTGATATTAATTTTTCAAAATTCAAAATGGCGGATCCAATATGGCGGACTATTTTTTTAAATGATCATATTGGCTTGAAACTTGTTACTCAGGGGTTTTTGGGGTCGCTGATTATGAATCTGATATCAATTTTTCAAAATTCAAAATGGCGGATCCAATATGGCGGGTTATTTTTTTTAAAATGATCATATTGGCCTGAAACTTGTTACTCAGGGGTAATTTGAGTAAGTCAGTCTTTCAACATATATTTAATCCTTGTTTTTTAAACTGTAAACTTTTAACCATCTTAAAATGGTTTTTCTAAAAAAATTTATTAAAAATTTTTTTGTTTCAAGAGGTTCTTGAGAGTATGGAAAAATTTCGTCTATAGAAAAAAAAAGTTTCTAATTGTTCTAAGAGGGTCTTGAAATTATAGAAAACTCTCATTTACAGTAAGAAAAAGCAGTTTTTCCTTGCTCAATAACTGAAATTCAAATAAATCTTTTAGATCTTTTGCAAACGAATGGGCTCTGCGACTAGAAATAAAGCTCTTAAGTTGGTTTAACTCTAAAATATTTCGTAAAAATTTTCTTGTTTTAAGAGGTTTTTGAAAATATTAAAAATACTCATTTATAGTAAAAAAAAAAAAAACGGTATTTTCTTGCTGAACGACTCAAATTCGAATAAATCGTTTGGATCTTTTGCAACCAAGTGTCCCTTGCCACTAGAAATAAAGCACATTGGTTGGCTTAAGTCTAAAAACTTTATTAAATATTTTCTTGTTCTAAGAGGGTCTTGAAAATATTAAAAAATCTTATTAACAGTAAGAAAAATCAGCTTTTCCTTGCTCAATGACTCAAATTCAAATAAATCTTTTAGATCTTTTAGATCTTTTGCAAACGAGTGTGCTTTGCGACTAGAAATAAAGCTCTTAAGTTGGTTTAACTATAAAATATTTAGTAAAAGTTTTCTTGTTTTAAGAGGTTCTTGAAAATTATGAAAATACTCATTTATCGTAAAAAAACGGTATTTCCTTGCTGTACGACTGAAATTCGAATAAATCGTTTGGATCTTTTGCAACCAAGTGTCCCTTGCGACTAGAAATAAAGCACATTGGTTGGCTTAAGTCTAAAAAATTTATTAAATATTTTCTTGTTCTAAGAGGGTCTTGAAAATATTGAAAAATCTTATTTACAGTAAGAAAAATCAGCTTTTCCTTGCTCAATGACTCAAATTCAAATAAATCTTTTAGATCTTTTAGATCTTTTGCAAACGAGTGTGCTTTGCGACTAGAAATAAAGCTCTTAAGTTGGTTTAACGATAAAATATTTAGTAAAAGTTTTCTTGTTTTAAGAGGTTCTTGAAAATTATGAAAATACTCATTTATCGTAAAAAAAACGGTATTTCCTTGCTGTACGACTGAAATTCGAATAAATCGTTTTGATCTTTTGCAACCAAGTGTCCTTTGCGACTAGAAATAAAGCATTTAAGTTGGTTTTAATCTCAAATATTTCGAATAGATCGTTTGGATCTTTTGCAAACAAGTGTTTGTTGCGACATAGAAATAAAGCACATTAGTTGGTTAAACTCTAAAAAATTTATTATACATTTTCTTGTTCTAAGAGGGTCTTGAAAATATTTAAAAATCTCATTTCCAGTAAGAAAAATCAGTTTTTCCTTGCTCAATGACTCAAATTCAAATAAATCTTTTAGATCTTTTGCAAACGAGTGTGCTTTGCGACCAGAAATAAAGCTCTTAAGTTGGTTTAACTCTAAAATATTTAGTAAAAATTTTCTTGTTTTAAGAGGTTCTTGAAAATTATGAAAATACTCATTTATATTAAAAAAAAAAAACGGTATTTCCTTGCTGAATGACTCAAATTCGAATAAATCGTTTGGATCTTTTGCAAATAAGTGTCCCTTGCGACTAGAAATAATGCACATTGGTTGGTTTTAATACAATGTATTTAAGGAATTCTAATAATGTAACATAAAGTAATTAATTAAAATTATTATTGTTTAAAGCAGGCGGTGAGTACGGAGAAGGTCGAAGTAATGCATGACGAAGGCATCGCAGTTCTGAAGGAAATCCGAGATACCTTAGCAAACATTTTGGACGTTTTAATCAAGACACATGCTCTCTTAAAAACCGTCGACAATAATGGAGAATAGCCTAATATTTTATTTTCATTTTATTATTGTCATTATTATAATTCTAATTTAAAGATTATTATTATTAATATATATAATATATATAATATTAATTATATATTTAATTATAATACTATATTATTATTATTTAATTATCCATTATTATTCTAATAATTGATTTATTCTTTATAATTTGGAAAATAAAGTAATTTAACAAATCATATAATATAATATTATGTTATTATTATTTAATTATTCATTATTATTCTAATCATTGATTTGATTTTTATAATTTGGAAAATAAAGTGATTTAACAAAAACGTTATTTTTTTACTTTAAATAATTTAAAAATTAATTTGATTTTTCAAAAAATGAATGAAATAATTAAATCAAATTGAAATTAAATTAAAAATATTTAATTGCAAAATGTCAAAAAATTAAGAAAATATTATTTTGGTTAATTTACAATTTCAGTGTTTACTAATAATTGTAACTTATTTCAATGAAAAGTGTATTCACTGGTGTCTCTTTACGTCTTTACTCAATGGCACAGTAATCATATTCTGAATTAATTTTTTTATTTGTTTCATATATATATTTATGCTAAGAACCTCTTTTGAAATAGCTTTTTTCTTTAAATTTTTCCACAAAAAAATTCTACCAACCTAAACACATTAGCGATAAAATCTTTAGCCTGAATATAGCTGAAAGCGCTAAGCTCAGAATCCATACCCAGATGTGTATAACACTAGGCAATCTATTTTTTTATAATTAATTTCTTTCGAGTTACTTACCTCATAAGGGAAATTCTGCACGATAGTGCCAATTTATTTAGTTTGAGCCACTGATTAAAACAAAATTGGTTGCCTGGTTTCAGATGTGTATAACACTAGGCAACCTACTTTTTAAATAAATTTAACGCTGCACGCCGAAAGAGACCTTACCGCAAGAGCAGCTAAGGTCCCTTTCACCATGCAGCGGCGCAAGCAGTAGCACGGACTGGATTGCGCGGAGTCTATAAAAGTTTTATTTTTACATTTTTTTATTGGATAGCATAAAAATTATAAATAATTAATTTAAAAAATAGTAACACTTTTTATAAATTATTTATACAAAAGTTTATAAAGAACTCAATTAAAGAATTTCAAAGCTACATTTCATTCAAGATGATCGCAGTTATTAGTTATCATAAATTTGTTATAAATTTTAAGTGTTCAGTATTTTTTGAGTTTATATTAATTCAATAAGGGAAATCTTCATACTTATTTTAATCTCGACACCATAGGCAAATTATCAATTTTACCGGGATTTCTTCGCGCCAAGAATTACTCACAATCTCGAATTTTTCTTTGTATTCGGGCGACGCTAACTAACACTCTCAAAATTTACACTCTCGACAAGCACACACACCACACTCACCGGCAACACATACACAGTAGTATCACAAGAGACGGCTCACCGCATGGTCGGACTCAACACGCGCTAAGCGAAAGTTTGAATTTTGTACGGCTCTTTTATTCAATTACAATTCGGCGTTCTCAATTAATTATCAAAAACGGTAGTGCTCATTATTTTACTGAATTTAGTGTAAAAACCTTTATTATCTGATCACAGTGTTGTAACATTCGTGTTTGGCTTTACGCCACGGCGTGGTAACGCCATTTTTTCAGTGTGAGATTCACTTAAAATTAATTTTAAAATAAAGCCAATTAAAGTGTACCTAATTGTGTTTTTTTTCTTTACTTTTCGCCTATTCGCTACTTCTCAATCGGATAATTCTCAAACATTAAGCAATAGGAAGTCTGCATAAATAAATGACTTTCATAAACAAATTATCTATATATACCTATATATATTTTTTTTATTATAGGTACTATGAATTTTTCACAAATATTGGTTTTTACTCTTAAAAACTTGAGATGGGAGTCATGAGTAGTGGATTCCTATTGTATTGTTTAAAAAATTAGATAATATGTTTATAATTTCGTTTACGTAAATTTTTTATTTACAGAAAGCAGCCTTCATTAAAATTTTTAATATTTTATAACATCGGACGATCGAATGCATTCAAAAGTACATGTTTCATTAACATTTTTTCCATTAAATTCTTTACAAACTTATTTATAAATAATTAACAAAAAATATTGCTTAATTAATTACTTGCATTTCTTATTTATAATTCTTAAATTGAACAAACATCATTCGTATATCTGAAAAAATTCATAGTATTTTTGACTACTTTTTAACTAAAGTTCTTATTTCAATAAGTCCCCAATTATTGGTTTATAATTACGTTAAATATGAAATCTTAGTTAAATAAACTAAGAAAACCATTAACGGTACTATTCTTTGTCATTGATTTCAGTACTTTCACCAATTAACTGTTGTATTGTAGTTAATTCTACTACTTTTTGCAATTGTTTTAATGATATTTTTACAACTAAGAAAAAGTAGTTCATTTTAGTAAATTAAAATGTTTTACTTTACTACAAAAGTAGTTCAATTAATTGATTTTAATTCTACTAAGGAAAAGTAGTTGGATATTTCACAAAAAAAATTTTCAATAAGAAATGCGTTGTATACCGTTGACAGTATACTTGAAGGAGACTGCGAAATACCAGAACAGTTCGAATTTATGTGTAATTTGGTTCAGGGTCCGGACATCCGCAGGAAAAATTCTACTGATGACTTTGTAAAAATTAAATCTTTGTGCGAATACATTATTTTTATTCTCACCAAAGAAAGGGTCAAACCCGGCAAACAGCAGTCTCTGGGAATAGCCATGATGTCTTCAACTAGTAGTAGAAAAATATTGACCATGTTTAACAAACTTGGCCATACAGTTAGTTATACTTTAGTTGAAGAGCTAGAAACAGAGATGACGTTTGCTGTGGTTAATAAAAATAAGCAAATTCCTCCAGGAATTTGTGCCGAAAATGGGCGCTGTTCAAATTTTCCGTTTGACAATTATGATCGATTTGTTGATACTTTTCGGGGAAAGACACCTTACATGACACTGTTGGAATTATTTATCACTTTGTTTCACTTGATAATAGTAAAAGTAGTGTGTTTCCGTCAAGACCGGATTTAAGTAATGAAACACCATCTAACACTGTGGCAATAGATTCTTTTTCACTTGCATATCTTTGGCAAACGGATTCCACAGATAATGGAACATCTGTATCTTGCAATGATGCTAGTGCAGATATTTCCACAATATCTTGTTCAGATCTTCCTGTTATGGCTATTTCATTGCCTTCTCAAAATTTAAATACCGTGCCGATTTTAAGTGAAGAAATATCTTCTTCTAACTCCTTCTCAGAAGATCCTTCTTTACTTTCTGATCTATTGCAATTAGGTTTAGCTGATAATCAAACATCTGCTTCGTACAGTAATGCTAATGCAGATATTTCCTCATTGTCTGCTTTAGATTGTACAACTGACGGTTTTTTATCATCTCCTCCCAATACAAATATGTCTAACAGTCGTACTACCTCTAACCGCAACAATGAAATATCTGTACCAAGAAAAAGACGAAAATTTGATCAAATTTCCTGTGATATGCAGCCCTACTTAACCAAACCCAAAGCCAAAACAACTTTGATCTCCGCACAATACAATAGCAGAATTACTATTAATAGTAGTTTGATGCAAACTATTGATTATTTGACTCAGATAAATGAATCCCCAACGTCTTATAGAATTGTACATGAGACTATGATACGAGCACAAAAAATAGCTGAAGCTTGTAATCAAAATTACATTGTCGTAAGCTGCGACTTAGCTATTGCAAAAATGAGTATGCAAATACAGTTAGCAGATCAACCAAAGTTTAATAATATATTTATAAACATGGGGGCAATTCATATAGAAATGGCAATTTTTAAAGCGCTTGGAAAGTATATAGATGCATCTGGTATTTGTGATGTTCTAGTTCAATCCGAAGCTCTCGCGGCAGGTTCCTTCAATGGTTTTGTTGATGGAAAGCATTTTAATCGTTGTAAACGTCTGCATCCTTTGTTAGCAGCTTAACTGAAAACTATGCACATTAAAAACTTTCTTTCCAAATACGATGTTCATCTCGAAGTATTATCTTACGATTTGAGCCATGTTGAAAAGAATCCTCCTGCAGCTGACGACTTAAGTAATATACATTCATCTTAAAATACAATTTTAAATGACTATTTCTGTTACATGGAGGAGACTTTAAGTGGTTTGCATGTCAAAACAGCTCAATATTATATGCAGGATTTACAGATTATTAACATTTTTTTCTCCCTTTTGAGCAGTATTAGAAGCAGTAACTTCGAGCTGTACGTAAGATCTCTTTTTGACATGGCAGATTTATTTTTTGCACTCAATCAACCAAACTATTCAAGATGGATAATGCTTTACTTAACAAATTTAATAAAGTTGACAGAAAATAACTCTAATCTACTTGACGAATTTCGAAAAGGCTCTTTTGGAGTTAAACAAACTTCAACGCAGTCATCTCGAAAACCTGTTGATTTAACATTAGAGTAGACCATCAATGCAGATGCAGCTAATACCTTGACTGGAATTAGTCACTTTAGTAGCTCCCTTTCAGCAAAGCAAAGGTGGGCCCTAAGTCATAGTTTATGAACAAAAGTCATTTCTAAATTACTGCTAAAGCTGGAAGTAACGAGGCCCGATGACATTGTCCATGAATTGCAGCCTAGTAGAGTAAAGAAAGATAAAGTTTCCCTACAGAATATAATTCAGTGCATTAACGAAAATATCAACCCTTTTGGTGACAATGTTGATAAACAATATTTATTTAATATAGTAACAGGTAAAAAAGCATCACAGGAAACATTAGATTTCCTATTAAGCATTACTGATATTGGCTCTTCTAAAAAGTTTCAGTTTTTATACGAATGCAATGAAGATCCTGATAGGTTTAAAAAACCAATAAAAAAACAGTAATTAAAAATTTTGCGTCAGAATGTTTCAAAAAACAATTAACTTCAACCGATGGAAAGTAGATGGTGATAAAAATGGAACGCGATATTTTTGGCCGACTTTTGGCAGTAGCTCTGGAGAAAAAAATAGATCTTGAATACTGCTTATCTTTTCCGTTGGCTCCAATTCCACCTGCTTTGTGCTATATTACTCGGGAGATGATTAAAACACAAAAATCATCTTTGGTGCACAAATTGCGTTCTTTTGTTGAACCCTGCTCACCACCTGCAGTAAATGTTGATATTATTGATGGCATTTATTTACTACACCACTTTGGTCCAATTTTACCGTTGACATTTCATAAAATTGCGGAACTAGTCTTGAAAAAAGTATGTAATACTACTTCAGGAAGTATTCACATAGTTTTTGATAGATATGTAAAACCTTCAATAAAAGACTGAGAACGCGAAAACCAGTTGAAGTATAATGTGCCTTACACAATAAAGGGTCCAGCACAGACGCGTCCTAACGATTTTACAAAAAACTTGCGAAATTATAGATTTAAGGAAGCACTTGTCTCCTTTTTTGGAGAATATTTTACAAACTCCAATGTCATTCGGTTTTTATCAAATAAGAAAATTTATTTGATGGTTGGAGTTGAGTGTTTTTCATACACAGTTGATCAGAACAAAATTCTGAAAGTTAATGAAGCTCGTTTCAAATACTTCCACGAAGAAACTGATACACGGATCATGTATCACGTGAGCAAAATGATAAGTTTTCCCAAAGTCATGATAAAATGTTCTGATACAGATGTTTTAATTATTTTATTTGGGTCCATTCATAAATTCGAAGCTTTAGAAATTTACATAACAGTATTTGGCTCCAAACTTAACACTGTCAATTGCTTGAATTGCACACTTTTAGCTGAAAATTTAGGTGATCGCTTATGTCGATCATTGCCAGGCTTTCATGCTTTCACTGGCTGTTATTACACTTCATCCTTTTATAAAAAAGGCAAAAACAGACCGTTTGAAATTCTTAGAAAAAACGAGCATATTCAGAATACATTCACCTCTTTGCTTGACCCAAGCGATATCACAAACTTTGAGAAAGTAGAAGCGAAACAAGAATTTACATCTACTTTCTACGGAGTTAAAAAATGTAAAAGTGTAAATTTTGCGCGATTGTTTTTATTCCAAAAATATTATTCCACAAAAAGCAGTAATGAAAAATTTTTGAAAAATATAAAAAGTTTTACCTCGAACATGATACCGCCATCTTGGAGATCATTGAAGCAGAAAGTACTCCGTACTGTTTATGTAAATTCAATGTGGCAAAATTGTACAGAGTCCGTTTGCATGAAATTAGATGCTCATAAATGTGTATGGGTAGAAGAAAATGATAAACTTTTAACTACGTGGTTTGAAGGAGATTCAACGCCCTTGACAATTGCTAATATTGTCAGCAAAGAAGACAGTTGTGAATCAGAGGACTCAGATCATTAGAGTGATGATTCGGTAAATTCTCTAACCGAATAGTATCTTGTTAGATACTATTTGACATTGGTGCTTGGCCCCCCCCCCCCCAAAAGCCTCATATTTAACAATGAGAGTGAGAGAGATAGCACTATAGTGCTATCTCTTTCTCTCTCATGTAATACACCCTCCAAAAACCTTGTCTGGATCCGCCACTGCTATTTGACGGATTTGTGAATGCCACAAATTATTTTTTCCGTACGGCATAGAGTTACTGAGTAATCTAAGTTAAGAAAATTTTGGAAGTAATGGGTTTGTTTAATATAATTGTATAAACAATTCAAAACTTGTTCATAAACATTTCAAACTGTATTATAACTCAGGGCCAATAAGAGTAAATAATTAATTTCACAAAAGAAACGAAATGTAAGTAAAGAAAACTCTTTAAGTTTTTTATTTGTTAACTAAGATTGTAAGATAAAAAAAATTAAAATCGCTTCATGTTTGACTTGTCGGCAGAGTAAGTGACTTTAGCCATACTTTTCGCAGCGCCTAGCCTAAACGCGGTTGTTCTCGTTCACTTAAGATCTTCATTAAATCATAAATACGGTTTGCCAACTTGAAAAACTACACAAAATTATACATAAGTTGTAAAATGTATTGATTACAAAATTTGAAAAAACACCTAAGTCGACTGAGGCGCATGAATATTCCCTACACCCCAATGTACATAATTCCCAATGGACATAATTCCAATGGACATAATTTCCAATGTACATAATTCACAATGTACATAATTCCCAATGTACATAATTACCAATGTACATAATTCCCAAAGTGCATAATTCCTAATGTACATAAATTCCAATGAACATAATTTCCAATGTGCACAATTGCCAATGTACACTGATCGAAAGATATGCTTTAACATATTTCCATAGAACCTACGGCTTAAAATGTTAAAGCATATCTTGCGATAGCTGTACATAATTCCCAATGTACCTAATTCACTAATGTACATAATTCCCAATGGACATAATTCTCAATGGACATAATTCTCATTTGACATAAAAATTTGTTTGGGGTAAAAAAAATTTTCTTTAAGAAAGGGAAAATTTTATGTCATTTGGGAAATATGTACATTGGGAATTATGCACATTGGTAATTATGTACATTGGGAATTATGCACTTTGGGAATTATGTACTTTGGGAATTATGTTTATTGGGAATTATGCACATTGGGAATTATGCACATTGGAAATTATGCACATTGTGATTTATGACCATTGAGAATTATGCACATTGGGAATTATGTACATTGGGAATTATGTTTATTGGGAATTATGTACATTGGGAATTATGTACATTGGGAATTATGTACATTGGTAATTATGTACATTGGAAATTATGTACATTAGGAATTATGAACATTGGGAATTATGTCCATTGGAATTATGTCCATTGGGAATTATGTACATTGGGATTTAGGGTATATTTATGCACCTTAAGTGTACAGTTCTATGTAAATTAAATTATAACTGAAGAAATTAAAACCAAATGTAAATAGTATCAAAAGCACAAAGCATGTTCAGGTACGAAACAATTGGGATAAACGAATGTATATGGCTCAGTCCAGCTGAACCGTGTCAACAAAATTCCATTGATTTTCTGAAATGTTAAAACTTTCATGAAAATCTGTAGTTCACAACATAACAAAAAAACACTTTTAACCGTTTTTTTAAATTCCATATCTTTGTTGGTTTTTTTTGCATTAACAAATTTTAGCAACATTTTAAACAAATATTAATAACTCAACAGTGGTTTGCAATAAATTAATGAAACTTATGTGGATAATCTAAAAATGTTCACTCTTTTTAACGAAAATAATTGCAAAATTTTAATATAAAAAATTACATATTTTTAATAACAATTTTATAAACAATTTGAAATATTTAAGTGTTCTACCCCTACGGTTAAGATGAAACTCATAGAAAATGTACACAGAGATGTCTTCTTTAAGTTTCTAAAAAAAAAAATTGGTATTTTCAATAAGAAGTGTAGATCATATATTTATTTTCTCTTCGCGCGCCAACCGTTACGCTGCGAGAAGCTCCGGTGCACTGTGGTCAGAATCTGCAATTTACTGTTCAAAAAAGGCTACAGCCTCCAAATTTTAACGAAATTGGTTGACTCTTGATTTAAAACACTCAGGAATAAATTCTTAACAACTTTAAGGAAGCAGTTTTTTAAATTTATGTTTTTATTATTATTATTTTAATGTTAATAACAAAATAATGACAAAGTTTTTAGTATATCTTCATTTTATCAAATAAAAGTCGTCTTTATGCTGAATATCATTTAAATCGGCTAAAATAAATGCAAAAAAAAACTAATTTATTTCAACCATAAAACCAACAAAGATATGGAATTTAAAAAAACGGTTAAAAGTGTTTTTTTGTTATGTTGTGAACTACAGATTTTCATGAAAGTTTTAACATTTCAGAAAATCAATGGAATTTTGTTGACACGGTTCAGCTGGACTGAGCCATATATATATATATATATCTGCCCGAGCGAAAGTATCAGATTGAATTCCAATAATTTTCAATAAGTTTTAATCAGTATTCTTCCGGGGCATTACGAAATTTGTTTCCGAGCTAATCAGTTTTTTTTCGAATCTAAAAATGGATGTAACTTGACGAAAAATTCTTTCCGAATTATTCCGAAATAATCCATTTATTCCAAAGCTAACTCTCTAAATCCGAATTAGTGGTTTTCTACTAATTCTTACTAGAAAACTACTAATTAAATTAGTAAAAAAATCTACTTATTTTGAAAGTAAAATTTCACTATTTTAATTAGTAGTTTTCTACTATATGAAATAGAGAAAAGTGAGCCATGAATTTGACTAATTCATAGTAGAAAACTACTTATTCAGATTTAGAGAAAAATTTTAATCCATTTGAATCCCGTTATTTCATTCCGAGTGAATCCAATCCGTTCTACTGCTTGCGCCGGTGCATGGTGAAAAGGACCTTAGATGCCTTTGCGGTAAGGTCTCTTTCGGCGTGCAGCGTTAAATTTATTTTTAACAGTAGGTTGCCTAGTGTTATACACATCTGAGACCAGGCAACCTATTTTTTAGGGTTTCGTGGTTCGGGACCGAAACCCTTAAGCTGGCTCTACATGCAAAGCTAACTTTGATCCGACACGACTTGTCGGACCCGACTTGCACGAGATAGAAAAGGACAGAGACTCTCTCCGTCCTTTTCTATCTCATGCACGACGTGCGTGCGGAGCAGTGTTAGGTTCACATGTGGAGCCAGCTTTATAGTGAGACTTTGTCGTCCGTCCGTCCGTCCGTCCGTCCGTCCGTCCGTCCGTCGTTCACAGCCAATAGCTGTTAATTTTAGGTTGTGCGCGAGAGAGAGGGTGATAGTGAGAGACAGAGACGGAAACACACAAACCAATAGCTGTCAATTTTAGGTTGTGTGCGAGAGAGAGGGTGATAGTGAGAGACAGAGACGAAAACACACGAACCAATAGCTGTCAATTTTAGGTTGTGTGCGAGAGAGAGGGTGATAGTATATAAGTATAATGTCGTCTGCATAGGCGACCACATTGGCCCCGGCTCGTTGGAGGGCGCCAAGGAGTCCGTGCATACAGACGTTCCAGAAATCTGGACCTAGGATTGATCCTTGCGGACATCCCTTATACAACTTTCGAGTCACGCTTTCATAAGACTCCTCGAGCGTTACTGTTCTATCTCGCAGGTAATCGTTTATGATCCTTTGAAGGAACGGATTCGTGCCTCTGCGTACAAACTCAGCGCGGACAGAGCTCCAGCGTATGTTGTCAGAGGCACCAGTGATGTCGAAGAGGATTCCCAGGGTTAGAAAGCCCTCGGAATTCTGCACAACACGTTTTACCTCTGCTATGGCGTCTTCAGTGCTGCGTCCAGCTTTAAAGCCGAATTGCCTCGTTGACGAGAATTGTGGGTTATTAATCCACGGCGCTAGGGCCTTTCTCATCAACTTCTCCAGAATTTTACTTAGGACTGGGAGGAGACAAATCGGCCTGTAGGACTTTGCCGACGTCTTGTCTTTGTCTTTTGCTTTCAACAGCACTCTAAGAACGTCATGTTTCCATATTTTTGGGAATATCCCATGACGAAGACACGCGTTGTACAGATTTACTAGGATTGGTCCTAGCTCCGTTTCTATAGCATGCTTAATCACCACTACCTCGAGGTAATCGCCCTCAGGGGCTTTACCGTTCTTTATGGTTTTAATTGCACTGCGGACGTCATCGATACTCCAAGTAATTGGTGGATCTCCGTCCGGGGGGCCAACCAAGCTGGGCTCCTCCGCTTCTGCTGTGTCTTTCCCAAACAATCCGTCTAGCATTGCATTTGCGCTGCCAACCCAATCATTCTGTGAAGAGTCATCTTTTGTTGCGATGTTACACATTGTGGTTCGAACGTTCATTTTGTCTCGAGCTATTTTGTATACGACCACATAGGGGTTGTCTCTACACGTTGTGCTGACAAAGTTTTTCCAGCTATTGAGCCTGATCTTTGTCAGCATATTTGTGTATTCTCTTCTTGCTTTTAAGTACTCTTGTTTCGACAACTCCCTCTGGGATTCGTCTCGAGCACGTTGATACGCTCTTCTAAGCTTGTTGACATGATTCTTGGCGTTCTGCAGCTCGGAGCTCCACTAGGGCACCGATTTGCGGAAGTACTTTTTTCTCGGAAGAGATGCCTCAGTAGCTCCAATGAGAGCCTCGCTCACGACATTGAATCTATTCTGCATGATTCGAGTTTGCCTGGGCAGCTTACCGAAGGTGGTTATGAGGGCCCTGTGGTCACTAGACACGGGGTCGTCAACCACCCTCCAGCTCACTTTGTTTTAAATAAAGGACGAACTCACCAAGGTAAGGTCGATATCTCTTTGACCGTATTTGTATGTACACGGTTGTCCTCTCTCGTTGGCGACATTGAAGTCCCATTGTGCCACGAATCCTTCTACACATCGGGCCCTAGCTAGGTTTTTCTTATCCTTTTCACTGCCACGCCAGGTCCACAACGGTGATACCGCATTAGCATCCATACCGATGATGATCCTGCTAGATCTTTCCTATTTTTCCTATTCCTATATAGGACTTCGCTTGTGTCCGATCCTTATCCTTAGCTTTTAACAGCACTCTGAGCACGCCATGTTTCCAAATTTTTGGAAATCGACCCATACGGAGACAGGAGTTGTACAGGCTCACGAGGATTGGACCCATTTCTGAGTCCAATGCGTGCTTGATAACGGTGACTTCGAGATAGTCGCCCCCAGGGGCTTTACCATTCTTAATATTTTTCGCAGCTCTACGGACGTCATCGATCGACCAAATTAATGGGGGATCTCCATCCAGGGGACCAGCAATGCTGGGATCCTCCTCTGACACTGTGCTTTTACCAAAAAGCCCATCTAGCATTGCGTTTGGCATTGCCAACCCAATCGCACGGGGAAGAACCATCATCATTTTTGATGTTGCTCATGGAGGTTCTGACATTCATTTTGTCTCGGGCGATCTTGTACGCCACCCCGTAGGGGTTGCTACCACACGTGGAACCAACGAAGACCTTCCAGCTGTTTAGCCTGGCCTTCGTCAGCTGTTTAGTGTAGCATCTTCTAGCCGTCTGGTACTCAGACTGTAGCATCGACCTACGGGCTGGGTCCCGAGATGCTTGATATTTTCTCCTGAGCTTATTAACAGATCTCTTGGCGTTCTGTAACTCGTCATTCCACCAAGGCACAGATTTACTGAACTGTCTCTTTCTGTGCATTGAAGCCTCAGAGGCCGCAATGAGAGCCTCGCTCACGAGGGAGGCGAACTTCTCGACATCCTTAGCTGTCTCAACTTGATAGCCTTTTAGGTGTTTTTGATCTACTTGAAGGGCCAGGTTGCGATCGAACTTGGACCAGTCAGCGTATTTTACGTTGAACCTGGTCCTCGCAATTCTTGGTGGTCTAGGTAGATTCCCGAAAGTAGTGATCAGCGCTCTATGATCACTAGATTCCGGGTCGTCTACGGCCCTCCAGCTGATCTTTTTATCAATAAATCGTCGCTTGGGAGAAGAACTCTGCCATTTCGATAAAGCTCAGAAAACAAAACCAACTCGCAAGAGCTCTGAACACTGCGCCATTCTAATTAACATTTGAAGAAAGTGCCATTTCGGAATTGACAGATTTTGTTTTTAAATTTAGGTTGGCAACCCGAAAGATTTTTATTAGGTTAATAATGTCAGTATAAAAAAACAAGCTCAGGTGATCAATACTAAAACATAATTTTAAATTTATTTTAATTCTTAAATTTTTTAAATCACCTGAGCTTGTTTTTTTTATACAGATATTCTTAACCTAATCAAAATCTTTCGCTTTGCCAACCTAAATTTAAAAACAAAATCTGTCAATTCCGAAATGGCACTTTCTTCAAATGTTAATTAGAATGGCGCAGTTTTCAGAGCTCTTGCGAGTTGGTTTTGTTTTCAGAGCTTTATCGAAATGGCAGAGTTCTTTTCCCAAGCGACGAAATGATGAGCTCAGGAAGGTAAGGTCGATATCCCTGTTACCGAATTTATATGTACAGGGCTGGCCTCTCTCGTTGGCGGCAGATAAGTCCCACTGAGCCATAAGACTTTCGACAGTTCGTGCCCTGGCTAGGTTCTTTTTATCTTTGTCGATACAGCGCCAAGACCACATAGGGGAGAATGCATTTGCGTCCATCCCGATGATGATTCTTTTCGATTTACCGATTTTTCGGATAGCAGTGTTAACTTGTTCGATTATCGGGGCGGCCTTCAACGAATGTTGGAGGTACACCGAAATCGCATAGAGTGATCCAGATGGGCCCGAGATGTATGCACAAACACAGTGTGTAGAGCTGACATCTCGAAGCACCGTACCTGAATAATCCCTGTCGACAATCACAATGCCAGACCAAGGTCTTTCGCCGGGTTGGTTACCGGTCAAGATCTGATTGGAATACTTACCGAGTCCAGCAACCTCGCCCCTTACGGAGTAGGGCTCCTGGACAAGGAGGACCCGAATTTTGCGGTCAATCATAAGATTTATAGTTTCGTCACATGCGGCTCTACAGCGGGCCAAATTGACCTGGCAAATTCTTAATTGTGGAGGACAGTTACTGTGCTCCGTAATCTGTCCTCTGAATCACTCTCTCTATTGCGATTTTATAGGATGGGATATCCTTACTAGTGATGTCATGATTAGCTGACCGCCTGCCCATCTTACAGGCGGCACAAATCGGCGGTCTGCCGTCTATTTTGGCTTGACACGAAGCCACTGCGTGACCAGCTTCAGCGCAGTGGGAACAAATTTCAGTTGTTGCATGACAGTTCTTCGAGATGTACCCAAAGCTTTGGCACTTGAAGCACCTCGAGACACCCTTGAAATCTTGGACTCTGCACGAGTTCCAGCCGATGTAGAGTCTTTGCCTGTTTGTCCTTATACAATTTCTGATAGGCGGGGTGACCTCGATGATCCAGGTTTGGTCATCTGCAGACCCGCATCAACCAAGTTTTTATTTGACATGATCTTACCAATGTCGGCCTGCGTCGCCACTTCGACGCTTATCTTGCCGTCACCCCTCTTTCTAACTCCTCTAATTTTAATTTTTTCTATAGTCGGATTAAGGGAGCTTATTATTTTCGCTTTGAGGGCCTCATTGGGCCCCGCAGGAATTTCAACTCCCTCAGGTTGCGATATAACAACAATTTTAGGCATAGGCAAGACCTTTCTGTTCACACCAGAAACCGGCGGAACTCGTGGAGCACTAGTTTGTTTCGGGGCCGTTGTGACCGCTTCTGCAAACGTATGAGCAGCTTCTGGCTGGGACTCTATTTTGTCCAGCCTGGAAGAGATAAAATCTCTTTCGGCTAAACGTCCATTTATGCAGCCGTGTAAGGCTACATTTTTAGCGGCTATTTGGGTAGCTACATTTGCCAGTCTATCAATAGTTTTTAACAGCTGTTTCTTGCTTTTCTGGCTTAATCTCGCCTGTTCTTGTATCTCTCTTCTGATTTGTTCGTGTGTTGCTCTAATGTCTATCAGTTCGTTAAAACTGGATAGAAAATTATCAGAATACTCATTATGTTCCGTGGGAGACAATACCTCCTCACGCGGTCTCTTAGGTCTCTGCTTCCGGCCAGCTGGCTGGTGAGAGCCTGGTACCTGGGGTCTAGGTGTATTAGGATTTTTGGAGCTTGGGGGCTCCGGGGTTTGTGGTGGCGCTTTATTAACGTCATTTTCATTTGTTTCCATTTTCATATTGATTTTTAAGATTTTTAAGAAGTATCGATGGATTCAGATCAAGGGTTACCATCCGGCTAACGTGGCCGACACAGAGCTACCTGGAGACCTTCAGACGGAGACGTGGCCTCACGCACATCCCCCCGATTCGGTGCTGCACGGCCCAATACGTGCACCACACGTCACTACAACACCGTCGAGATTTTCACCGCATGATCGGGCAGCCAGGTCATTGAGCTGATTAGACTCAATCCGGGCCCGTGTACTATACGGTGGCCTAGGGCGCCAGACCTAGTTTCTGATACTGTACCCTCCCCTCAGCATCGGGACTCCAACTCCAGGCAAACCATCGCTCACTTTCAGGGTCCTATCCCCGAACCATCAAAAACTTCCGGACGAACCATTTCCCATTACAACTTAATTTCTTCACGTTGAAATATTTCTGCTTTTGGGTTCGCCAGGACCCTATTTGTCCGCGGAAGCTTTTTTATTAACTTACAATAAATTGTAAGGGCCATTTCCGCTCCACCCACTGGCCTAGGACTCGCTATCCGCAACCTGCGACGCGTTCCAGTCTCCCTCCGGGCCCGGGAGCCGAAACCACTGTTCTGACTTATTTACAAATACTAAATAAAAAATATTGCAAGTGCTTTATGCGTATTGCTTTACAACACATAACACAAGTGCTATGTGCGTATTGCTTTACGTAGCTCAACAAAGACTCACACACGTATTGCTTTTGAATTCATCAGAGAATTCGTCGCAAGTACGACCTGCGTAGTGCTTCCGAAACAAGACTAACGAGGGGGCGATACGCAGCAGGAGGCAAAAATTTTAAGCAAGATCAACGACTTACCGAAGCAAGCCGTCGATCTGCTCATGTTTGAACGAACCGACAGATCACCTAAGCGACCTTATCAGTTCGTTCGGGAGCGGTCGGGAAAAACCGACAGATTCCGAGGAACCTTATCGAGTCTACCCTGTTTTGGTTGAATACACCGACAGACCACCGAAGCGGCCTTATCAGTGCATTCGGAGCGTTTGCTTCCTGCCGCGATCACCTAGCTTCACGCTAGCTCATTTATTGACAAGACTTTCGTTCAGTGCCATTTTTGCATTAATTAAAATTAGTGCGCTTACGAGTTCCCCGCAAGTTTTTCCATGCTCGATACTTGAAAAGTGGTTTCGCTAGAAAGGAAGAGCGCTATTAGCTCTTAAATGACTTGTGGGGATTTAAAAAGGATCCCACATAGAAACCTATTGCTTCATCAAAACACCCGCCGTAGAGCGGCGCTATTACCAGACTTTCTCAATATCAACTCAAGGCATACAGTTTATAAGAAGAACGAGTTTACGTAAACCAGCAAATTAGTGAGGATTCTACTCCTAGCATAGCAATATGTGCCGCGTCATATAAATATATATGACTCGAAGAGTACATTTTATGCCTATTTAGGAATAATTTAGAAAATCAAAATTTTTTATAGAGTGCGTTGAAGAAATCACAAGTATGATTCCGTATGGGAACCTACGTCTGATCACGTGTAAAAACACATGAGTTCCTATATGAGTTCCCATATAAGATTACAAGACAAATAGGAACCCATATGGGTTTCTATATGGGTTCTCATATAACATTATATAACAAATAGGAACCCATATATATAGGTTCCCACAGCCTTAACACCATATAATTTCCGATAGGATCCCATATGGAATGCCTTATGGATCCTTATAAGGATTTCTATACCGGGTGTCCCTTAATACCGTGAACATATTTTAGGGTTGATATAAGCTCAAAAAATTACGTAATAAAAGAGTTGTTCGTTTTTTCATTAAAATTTAATTGATCGAGTTATTTGCAATTCCAAATTGTCCAATCACGCATCGCCTTTACCTTAAAGGGCATGTTCTGCTTCACAGTTTATTCCCTCATAACTGAAAAAAAGATTTAAAGGTGGCAAGTTTTAGCTACACAAAGAGTGAAGTCGATTCACCCCTTTAGCACATGACCTTCGAACCCCATTATAGACTTACTAAGTGAAATTTTTCCTAATAGGTCTCTACCTCCTTAATTTTTGCTTTCTTTACGCTTATAGAGACTTCTTTATTGTTACAGATTTGAACCTATTTTATAACCTATTTTATTTCCACAATAGGGTTCGAAGGCCACATTTTGCTACTCTTTTTTCAGCTTTAAGGGAATAAACTGTGAAGTAGAACATGCCCTCTAAGATAAAGGCTATGCGCGATTGGCCAATTTGGAATTCTAAATGACTCTATCAATTAAAGTTCAATCAAAAAATGAACAACTCATTGATGACTTAATTTTTTGAGCTGATATCAACCCAAAAATATGTTCACGGCATGTAGGACACCCGGTATAAAAATCCATATAGGTTTCGAGTCAGACCCAATATAAGGCATTCCACGTGACATATTGGTCAAAAAATTTTTTTTGTTTGAAATAATTTTTTTCTGAAACTATTTGAAAAAGGAAAACACTTATTTTTTTTAATTGAATGAAAATTACGGAAGTTATTAATTTTTCAAATTAAATGTTTTCAGAAACAAAGTACTTTTAGACGCACTTCCCGGTTGAAAAAACATGTACATGAACTCGTACACGAACGCGTACATGACCACGTATATGAAAGCGTACGTGTTCATGTGCATGAACATGTATGTGTTCATGTACGCGGCATTGAAACATGAACATGTACATGAACACATATATGTTCATCCACGTTAATGAGTTCAAAAAACAATACACATGTTCATGTGTATGAACGTATGCATGAACGTGTATACGTTCATGCACACAATTTTTTAAATTACTCAAAAATGTTAAACAAAAGGTAACTATGCCTATGGTATTTCTCCACACTTGTTCCTAAAAAGCAACTGCGCAGCCATATCTCCCATAGAAAACTACTGCGCAACGTTTGAAGTTTTGCAAAATTTCAATCATGTTCGTTTACATGTTCATGTGCACGAACATGTTGGTGTTCATGTACATGAATATGAATGGAATTTTTCACTTAATGGAGCTCATGAACATGTACATGAATGTATACGTGTTCGTGTATATGTTCATGCACATAAACATGTATGAAATTATTGACTCAATGGAGCTCATGAACATGTACATGAACATATACGTGTTCGTGTACATGAACATGTTTCAAAGCCGCGTACATGAACACGTACATGTTCATGCACATAAATATGTACGCTTTCAAGTGCGTGTTCATGTACGCGTTCGTGTACGTGGTCATGTACATGTTTTTTCAACCTGGTTTTCTTGGTTATTGTTAGCAAATGGTTTTCTATAATGTCCCATAGGAAATTAATTTAGTTTTTTTTAAATTTTTAAGATATATAGTACAAATTAAAGTACTTGCAAAAAGATACGAAAAAAATTAAATTTAAGTTTAAGAAAAGACTTTTCTCAAAACCGAAGCTCTCGATTTTCGATTTTTTTTAAAACCATTGATAACTGAAGAAACTATTCTTATTAATGGGAAAGTGGTACTTTTTACCGTTTAAATGATATTTACAATCATTTAGATTGGTGTACAGTGCTTAGAATTTTTTCTTTTGAAGTGTGTGTACTTCAATAGTACATTTCATTAGTAGGAATTTGTTTTGTTTTCTTTTTTTTATGAATGAAGGTTAATTTTTTAACACGTGTTTGCATGGATTGAGAACTCTTTAATTTTATATTATTTGCAATGACTTGGACAGAGTTTGTTCATTTCTGTTGCAATCCTTTAAAATTGAAACATCATTATGTTTTTTAGAAATATACGTGTCCTAAATAAACAATTATTTGATTAACTACCAACAGTAGAACTGTTTATTTAATTAACAATAATAATAAATACATTTTTGCAAGTGATCCAATAGAAGTATTAACGTGTATTTAATTAAAAATATTATTTAGTAATTAGCTTCTCTTCTTTTTTAATATTTTAGGCATCGAAACTAAACTTTCCGTTTTAACTTGTTTCAAATGATTATTATTTTGACCTTTTTTAGATTCTTTTGATATTATAAATTGACATCTTTAAATTTCGATGCAGACGAAAAATATATAACGCGTAATTGAAATTTTTCGCGGTTCTATATAATGCAGTTTTTATGTGTTCTATATGGATATACATTTTTCAATTCGTGGATCAAAAAAAGTTTTAATTTGATTGAAGCCTTCCTGCAGGAAAATGGATTGGGCTGGCTATATGATTGAGCTTAAGAAAGCGCTGTCCGGATTCCTGAGGAAAATCAGGGATACTGAGACTCTCGATAGGGCGGCGGAGATTTTTACGAAAGCCGTTCAAACAGCCTTTGAATGTAGTTGCATTCCAACTAAAACTCATAGGGCTACTACCACCTGTTAGTGGAATAACAACCTGCGTAAGGAAACTAGAAGGTTGTTTAGACATGCTAGATCAAGTTGCACGGAGGAAAGTTGGGCCATCTATTCCAAGACAGGGAACAACTATAGGGATGCAATCAGAAAGGCTAAGGAAGATAGCTGGACTTTCTCTTGCTTTAATATAAACAAAGGAAAGGACGCGCCCAGACTGGATAAGTTGCTTTCTGAAAACCCTGATTTAATCATGGGCACTATGAAATTACCCGATGGAACCTTCTCCGAGTCCGGCGAGGTGACACACACACAGTGGTTCGAACTGAGAAATTACTGTTCAAAATCGTCCTCAGCCGTCAATTTTTGAACTCTTTAATATATACTAATAAATTAAAAGTCAATATTAAGCATACTTAATAAATAATGTTATAAATAATTTAAAGAACTAATAATTTTGCTTCGCTAATATTTTAATAATTATTTAAATATTGTTTTATTAATTTCTTCTGTGATACATAAGTTTTTCATTTAAAATGAATTTTCATTTTAAAATGAAAACAAAAATTTAAAATCGGGCTTAGCTATCTTCTAGAAAATTTTATTCTGAGTGTTTAAAAAAAAGTTTAAATCCATCAAAAATTGACGGCTGTGGACGATTTTGAACAGCAATTTCTCAATTCGAATCACTGTGAGACATTGGCGCATCTGATCCGGACACACTTTCCGGGCTTTACAAGGTCTGGTAGTAGTGATCCGGTATCCTGCCCTACGGCTGGTCTCCCGAGGGCTAATTATGGTCTTCGGTTGGCTAACAGGGGGTCGATTATGTAATTTGATTTGATTCCAAACTGATTTGATTTCTCCTGCATTCACTTTTTATAACTCTTATTGACTTTTGTTGTCAAAAGTTTTGACAGTTAAAAATGAAAAAATGTGAAGTCAGGCGAAATCAAATCATTTCGGAATCAAAACAAATTACATAGTCGACCCCCAGGATTGTAACTGTAGCCGGGATCAGGTGGGCCATTGAATCCTTTGGTCCCTACAAGTCCCGGACAGGACGGCATCTCTCCCGTTCTTTTACAAGGGCTGAAGGAAAGTGTAGTCGGCCCGTCGGTAAGACTTGCTAGGGCGAGTTTGACTCTGGGATATGTTCCAGAGATATGAAGGGGTACGAAAGTGGTTATCATACCTAAAGCAGGCAGAATTGGTTACACCTCACCGAAGGACTTTCGATCGATCAGCCTAACATCTTTTGTCTTAAAAACAGTAGAAATACTAGTGAATAAATATATCCGCTGTGAGATTCTGTCAAAACATTCGCTTTACAGAGATCAACATGCCTAAAGAGCAGGACGCTCTACAGAAACAGCCTTAACTACAGCTTTACATATAATTGATGGTCAACTAGAAGTAAAGGTTTTTGCTATTGAGGTTTCTATGGATATCGAGGGGTCCTTTAATTACACCTCCAGAAATGTTATACGAAGGGCTATGCGTGCCCATGAAATTCCATAGACAATCGTTGACTGGACCTGCCACATGTTAGGCAATAGGAACCTTATAACGAGTAAAGATGATACTACCCTGCGGGATTTCGTTAATTCCGGCTGCCCGCAAAAAGAAGTTATCTCAACCCTGCTGTGGTGCCGGGTGGTTGATGAGCTGCTAAAGTTACTTACAGAAAACCGCTTCCAAGTAAATGGATACACGGACGACATCTTGCTGATTGTCCGTGGCCAACATCTGGAGGAACTATTTGGAATAGTATAGCAGGCACTGAACCTTGTTGACAATTGGTGACGACGGGTCAGCCTATCCGTCAATGCGAAGAAAACTGAAGTTGACGTCTTTACGAGACGCTATAAGTGGAAAGCTACACGGACGTTGAGGCTCTCAGGACAAAAACTCTTACTGACAACGCGAGCAAAGTATCTAGGAGTCATTCTGGATCGTAAACTGGCCTGGAATGAACACTTAGAAGATAAGTGCCAGAAATTCATGGCAACACTCTGACAATGTAAAAAAACCATTGGGCATAGCTGGGGTTTAAAACTGGATACACTAATGTCGATCTACAAGGCGATTCTGCTCCCTACACTAACTTATACATCTGTGGTCTGGTGGAGCAGAGTCGAATTGTTGTCGACTATTAATCGACTGGAAAGTGTAAGGGGAATGGTGCTGAGGAGCATAACGGGGGCGTTAAGTACTACACCTCTCGGTGCTCTAGAAGTTAAGATAGGTTTGACAAAAATGCCGACAGAAACGACCCACGAGGTTTGATTTGTACTTATTTATAGCTTTAAAATCCGTTTTAAATGAAATCTTACCTGTTCTCTTTCTCAAGATATGCGTAAAAATATTTTCATTTTTGTAAAAATTGAATTTCCAAAGGCACCAGAGCATCAATCTTTTTAAAACTGCATGGACTTACGTATTTCGGTGCACTGACTACAAAATTGATAGATAAAATTGGCGGCTAGTTAATTTTAAGGATAAAAACAATAAAAAACCCCCAAAAATTGACTTTTTTTACATTTATCAGAATAAATATTAAAAATATTTTAAACAAAAGTCTTAGTTCAAAAAAAATAAATACTATTCTTACGTATATTGATGCGCTAATTACTAAAATAGTAAAGAAAATTGAGAATTAGCATATTTTCATAGCAGAAACTATTAAAATTCATCAAAATGAGGTTTTTATGGTTTTTTCATTATACATATTATTCTATTTGACTTGTTCCCATTCCCAGAATAAAAATTGAAATCTATTTATATTCATTAATAATTAAATTTATTTAACGAAAAGGCAGAGAGCTTTAACTTATATTTATTAACAGCATTTAAAATCCATTTTCAATGTTTCGTCCAAACAATATAGTATTATTTATTTATGGATATTTTCATAAAATATTTAAATTTATAACTTAACATAAATTTTTAGGGATTATTCTAGGGTGAGAGATTAGAGGTAGTTTTAAACTTAATAATTTGCGCTCATCGTTTTGTGTAAACAAGCTTTTGGCTGTTATAAGCATTTTTTTCTTAGAAAGGATAGTAAAGATATCTGTCAGTTTCAAATTGTATTATTTTTAAATCTGAGTATAAGGAGTTGTTTATAGACGGAGTACGTTTAACTTAAATAAGGGTCAGTAATGGAAATTCAGGTACAGAGGATTAGGACGGTTTGCTTATTGCCCTCGAGGAAGTAATTATACCACGGCGATAGTTCTTCGAGAATTTGTCTCGGCGACGCACAGTGAACGGATTGACAGGAAAAACGGGAAAAAACCGATTTTTTAAAATTGTAAAAAATAAAATTATGCTAATGTACGGCACCTCAGGAAACTCCAAAAAAGTAGGAAATTAATTTTATTTGAGCAAAAAGTTAGTAGTCTGTATACAATATGGTGTCAAAGTCACGTAATATTATCTTATTATAGAAGTGTCAAAACTGTACGCTATTACTACTAATGTTTTTCTTCGAAAAATATAAAAATATTAGCATATAATGAACATAAGTTATTATTCAGACATTAAATAACCGAAAAATGGGAAAAATTTAATTTATTTTGTTGTCCTTTGTTTTTTTTATTACAATAAATAATGTGTTTTAATTACAAAGAAATCGTGGGAAAAAAGAGTGCCAAAAAAAGTGACGCTAGGTGAAGTCTTCTGTTTATGATTTTTATGTAGTCTTAACTGTTGTGTAGCAGATCTCAAAAATTCAGCTGCGCATATTTGCGCCATTTTATGTTTTGTGCATTTTTGTGCACCCATGTCTGTACTCGCGCGTGGAGACAATGTACTAAATGATAAATATGTTACGCGTTAACATCTAGATATTACGGGTGAACATCCATTTTTCTCAGTGCATGTCAATGTTCTTTTAGTAACTTTTCCAAAAGAATCAAATGGTACGTAGCATTTATTTTTCATTACTTAACAGTTTTCCTAATTTCTTTGCAACAATTCGTTCAAACAAATTCATCTTACAACAATTTGCCAAATCAAAAATCATTATTTAGTACTCAGTCTTTTTTTCTGCAGTTACTATTTTCATATAGCTCTATGTTTAACCATGGACATCAATATAAGTTAGGGTAAGCACAGAAAAAATTCAATTATTTATATTTATTTATACGATATTTTAGAAAATGATCATTTTTAACAGTTACGTCTTTCGTAGGACACAATTGCGATAAATAATTTTAAGAAATGTTAATTTTTAAAAATTTTAAAGAAAATTTTAACTCTGCAGCTTAATTTGATGAAAAGTTAAAATTAAATAATTATAATTTGTTTAAACGTTTGGTAGAATTGATATTTTGAGTTTGTTGTTAGTAATTTGTATCATTCAACTTGAAAAGTTGCAAAATTGATAAAAGGCTGCAACTCTGTAGCTTAAATAGGTAAAAAAATGAAATTAAAAAACTATATTTTGTTTAAACATTTGGTAGTATTGTTATTTTTAGTTTTTTGTTAGTAATCGGCATCATTCAGCTTGAGAAGTTGCAAAAATGAGAAAAAGTTGCAACTCTGCAGCTTAAATAGATAAAAAGTTAAAATTAAACAATAATAATTTATTTAAACATTTGGTAGTATTGTTATTTTTTGTTTTTTGTTAGTAATTGGAATCATTCAGCTTAAAAAGTTGTAAAATTGAAGTAAGTTGCAACTCTGTAGCTTAACTTTATGAAAAGTTGATATTGAAGGAATATAATTTGTTTAAACAATTGGTGAAATATATAGATTTCAATTTTTATTCTGGGAATGAAAACAAGTCAAATAAAATAATACTTGATGAAAAAACCCCAAATACCTCATTTTTATGAATTTTAATAGTTTTTGCTATGAAAATATGCCAATTCTTAATTTTCTTTATTATTTTCGTAATTAGCGCATCAATATACGTAAATATAGTATTTATTTTTTATAAGGGGCATTCTACGTGAAGCGGACAGTCCGCAATTTCTAATGTAAAAATCAACATTTTTAAAATGCTGCTATTTCTATTCAAGAGAATGAAATGGAAAAAAATTATAGCTCTTTTTGTAGCAAATTTAACTGTCTTAAATGTCGTGTATTTGGTTTTTATAATAAAATTAGTTTTCATTAAAAAAAGAACAAATAAAATATTCAACTTCATTTTTGATAACCTTCGACCATTTAAAAAGTTTTTTAAAATGGCTTGAAAAATAGTTCAAACATTGGAGATTTTGTGTATTAAATGAAAAAATGGCAGCTTTTATATTTTAATAGTAATTTAATTGATCGCCTTGGTGTTTTATATTAAAAAAATGTCGATTAATGGTTAGACATTTTCGATATATATGCAACAGTGTTCACGGTAATGTTTAAACAAGTGACTTAAGATATGTGATGTTTAGCTTAAGAAGATTTTGAATTTATTTGAAGTCATAACCATAAAAATGTTTATTATTGTTTTCTTTAAGCAATAATTTAACTGTAATCTTGATAGAATGGCACCTTTTGGTGATCGATGTTTTAATCCTTTCCACATTGCTCGACATAGAAAAGCTGGAGGTATTCCTAAATAAGTTCGATAATCAAATTAATTCTATGTTTTTAGCGTGACTCTGGAACATCTTGTTTACACTAATATCAGACTTGAGTTCAAAAGAATTATTTAAAATAATATTTTTTTATTAAATTAAAATTATTTTTATTTGAAAATAATTTTGCAGAAAATAATAATTTATGCTTAATGCACGATTTTTTGTATAATTGATGATTAATAATAATTCCTTTTAATTACAAAATTATATTAATTTAAAAGCCGGGTTATTTAAGTTTATTGCGACTTTTTTTATTAAATGGAAAATAAATTGAAAAGCATTGCAAATAATTGCAAAATTAGTTTTCTTTAACTCTATTCGTTATTTTATTTAGGGATTCGGAAGATTTCAAAGAATTTATCGTTAAAATGGAACTTATTGAAGGATTTTTACGTTTGCACCTCATGTAGAAATCGGCTACAAGCTGAACGGTCTCAGACAGGATTCAATGATTTAATTAATAATGGTTATGTAAAGAGAGGTGTAACATCAAATTATCAGCCTGAAGAAATAGAGAGTAAAGTTATTATTGAAGAGGAGCTTACAAACAATACTATAAAATCTGTGGATTCAGAAATTCTCGATCAACTAAAAACAAAATTTAATGACCCCTCTACGTTAAAGAGTACCAAAAATATGATTCTTACTTGTGCACCCAAATCTTGGAGTGAGTATTAGCTTGCAACAGAGTTTGGAACATCTAGAAGGCAGGCGAGAAATGCGAAGAAAATAGTTGAAAACATGGGATTTTATCATCATTATCAAATTCATTTAATGAACGACAATTGCCAGTTGAAACTGAAAATTTAGTCAGATCATTTTATCTTAGGGAAGATAATAGCAGAATAATGCCTGGTAAAAAAGATTTTGTATCCGTGAAAGAAAATGACGGGAAGAGATGTCATTATCAAAAACAATTACTTTTGTGCAATATAAAAGAACTCTTTGAGAAGTTTAAACAAGAGTTTCCTGATGTCAAAGTAGGATTAGCAAAATTCTTTTTATTTCGACCTAAGCAATGTATACTTGCTGGTGATTCAGGTTCACATGTAGTATGTGTTTGTACATATCACCAGAATGTAAACCTGATGCTCGCTGGAGGGAATGTTGCTCCTCTTACTGCCAAAACAGACATGCACTTGTCATCTTATAAAGAATGTCTTAAAAGAATTATGTGTGCTAATCCTACACCTGTTTGTCAGTTGATGACTAGCAAATCGCCTTCAAATGAACGCTGTTTTTCTTGTCTAGGAACTACTGCTATTGAAGATCATTTGAGAAAAGTTTTTGATGAAAATGATATAACTAATATTCATTTTGAAGCATGGGTTGGTAAAGGAAATTTTTCAACTGCAACTCAAGTAATTGAAGTAGATGATTGCATAGAACGCTTATGTGCCGAATTAAATATTCTAAGACCTCATGCCTATATTGCTGAACAACAAGCACTTTATTTTAAGGATCTCAAAGAAACAATTAATGAAAATGAAATAATTGTCCAATGTGATTTTGCTGAAAATTACAGTTTCGTTGTGCAAGATGCCGCACAGGCATTCCATTGGAATAATGATCAGGCGACTCTTTTAACCTTAGTTTTCTACTACAAAGAAGGGCAAGATCTGAAGCATCAGAGTATCGTCATGATTTCTGACGATCTGAAACACGACACTGTCAGTTTTTATAGCTTTCAAAAAATTCTTCATCAGCACCTTAAGGATGATTGACCTCATTTTCAAAATGAGCAGAATTTGTTCAAACTTTGAGAATTAACTAATAATAATTACAGAAATATGCCTGTAAAGTTTCATAGAGATTCTGAGCCTGGTTTAAAAGATATTAATAATAATATTTACAAGGCGTTCAATGGTAGTTGGAAGATTTGTCACATCCCGTTGTGCAATTTTCTTAATTTTAACGAGAAAAATGAACAGATTTTTATGCAATTTTAGTATGTCATTGTTTAATATTGAAAGCTCAACTGTGGTAAATTTCAATGCAATTCTGAGCCTAGTTTTTGAAAAAAATGTCATTGAAGTTGAAAAATAATAAATAACTTGATGAATTTGCAAATCTTAATGTAGAGATTTGACAACGTTGCTTGGATGCAAGATGTAGGCAAATTTTTTTCTTTCGGATATCCCTGCTTTGACGTAGTTCTAATTTTATGACAAATTATATAAAAAAAAAGAATGATTAAATATGCTATAAATAATGACAAATGTAATGATATAATTATATTATCGATATTATAAAGCGTACAAAGCTGATGTTTCAGGCATAACCTAAAAGTGCAAGCCATCATATTTGTTTTCATACGTCACTAAAGCTATCAAGTACGCATGCTTTCAAAATACGCGCGTTATTTGAATTTTTTTAGAAATAAATTATTTTTTATCAACATATTATGCTTAAATAATTATATTTTAAGAAAAAAATAAACTTCATCAAATATATTTTATACAAATAATGCATAAATACATCTTTAGATAAGTTTAAAATGAATATTTAAAAACATTTCAAATCAACGCGCGTATTTCGACCAATCGCACTTATGCCTGTAATTTCTGTTGTCAGCAGTCAGGTTTGCCACTCAAGAAACAAAAAATGCTGCGTTGTAGTACCTTTTTTTGATTATTCATATTAGAAAAGAAATTATTTAAAAATATTTAAGTTTCTTTTTTTTTCGTAGAACAATATTTCTTGCGATTTTATATTTACTGTTCATAAAAAAATCTATTCTGGAGCAAGAAATACTGCGGCTAAAAGAGCATTATTTTATTTTGTTAAGTTGGTGTATAGTAACAGCCAAAAGCTTATTTATTTTACTAATTGTTTAAAATATATAATATATATATTTTATAATTATAAATTTTTTTGGGTAATAGTAAAAATTGTTTCTTCTTTAAGGAAAACGAATACCTAACCTTTTAAGATTACTCTTTATTAATGTTCTAAACCACTCGATGTCACTAACTTTTGTTTTTTTGATATGGGTCAATCATCCTTAAAGAAAAGGGTTTGCAAGTTTTAAAAATTATTTATGTGACAGATGGTGCCCCACAACAATTTAAAAATCGATTTAACATGGCAAATCTATATAATTACAAACATGATTTTGGAATAGATGCTGAATTTCATTTTCATGCCACTGCACACGGTAAAAGGCCGTGTGATGGACTTGGAGGAAACCTTAAACGTTTAGCAACTCGAGCAAGTTTTCAGCTGCCCACTGAAAAAGCGATCACGACACCCAAACGATTATTCGATTAGGCGAAAATCGCCCTACCTGAAACTAATATTTATTTCTGCAGTAAAGAACAAATTAACGAACAAAGAAATGTTTTAAAACCACGTTTTAATAATGCTTTAACTATCCCTGGCACAAAAATGTTCCACGCATTCATTCCTACTCCGGATGGCATTTTAGTAAAGAGGACTAGCAATAGTACGAGCAGTAAACTTGTGAAAGTTGTTTAATGAAATTAGTTTTTTTTTATTTTTTATGTTGTTTTAAATAATAAATTCAAAACGATTTTGTACTGTACCGAATTCAATTTTCCTTCCAAGAACAAAATATATTTCATTTTAATAAACTAATCTGTGTATTTCTTATAATTATAAATCTGTATTATTTTCAAATTATGGTTAATGTCAATTAATATGATTATTAAATTAACAAAAATTTTATAAAATAGATATTAGAGTACGTAGATAAATAGAAAAAACCTAAGATTTTCCAGACTCTTCTAAAAATACAGTGACATTAATATACTTCGAAAGCTAGAAAATTTTTTTTAACATTATCTACTTTAACTACTTTATTTTACTTTATATTTAACAAAATATGAATTAAACATATAAGAAGATAGCTTGTAAAATGTAACTAGATTAATCTTTTATTGATTTAAATTTTAAAAAATACAAAATATTAAGTCACTTGTTTAAACATTACCGTGAACACTGTTGCATATATATCGAAAATGTCTAACCATTAATCGACATTTTTTTAATACAAAATACCAAGGCGATCAATAAAATTACTATTAAAATATAAAAGCTGCCAATTTTTTTATTTAATACACAAAATCTCCAATGTTTAAACTATTTTTCAAACCATTTTAAAAAACTTTTTAAATGGTCGAAGGTTATCAAAAATGAAGTTGAATACTTTATTTGTACTTTTCTCAATGAAAATTAATTTTATTTTAAAAACCAAATACACCACATTTAAGACAGTTAAATTTGCTACAAAAAGAGCTATAATTTTTTTCCATTTCATTCTCTTAAATAGAAATAGCAGCATTTTAAAAATTTTGATTTTTACATTAGAAATTGCGGACTGTCCGCTTCACGTAGAATGCCCCATAAACTAAGACTTTTGTTTAAAATATTTTTAAAAATTCTTAACATTTATTGTGATAAATGTAAAAAAAGTTAATTTTTTGGGGTTTTTTATTGTTTTTACCATGAAAATTAACTAGCCACCAATTTTTTCTATTAATTTCGTAGTCAGCGCACCGAAATTCTTAAGTCCACGCAGATTTAAGAAGATTGATGTTCTGGTGCCTTTGGAAATTTAATTTTTGCAAAAATGAAAATATTTTGACGCATATCTTGAGAAAGGAAACAGGTAAGATTTCATTTAAAACGGATTTTAAAGCTATAAATAAGTACAAATCAAACCCCTTGGGCCGTTTCTGTCGGCTTTTTTGTCAAACCTATTTCAGCTTCTAGAGCACCGTGCACGTGTATAAGTGCTTCATTGGGGTGTCAGAAACTTCACCTCAAATTCCATTTAAGTACTTGACCAAGTCGGTACACAAATCCAGTGATATCCCGTAACGGGAACACCAGGTTCCTTACACAGGCTTACAAATTTTAAACTTTTCTTTGACAATTGGAAGTTTCCTGTTTACTTCGATTAATCTGAGTGTTCTAGGAAAAAAAATGGGTTATATTGTTTTCCCCTCGTGCAGTTTTGCTAAAATATAAAATTTCTGTTTTTTATAGTGAAAATAACAAGAAAAAACAAGTAGTTTAATTCCAACGGATAGAACATGGTTAGAAAGACAATGAAATTCTTTTTCAAACAATCTGTTACCTGTTTAATTCAAATAAAAAAATAGCTGAGTTATAGTCAATCCAAGTTCAAATTTCACGCAAATGTGTATGGCAAATGTCTAAAAAATTAATGAAATTTGAGCTTTGATTGACTATAACTCAGCCACTTTTTATTCGATGTAAACGGGTAATAGATGGTTTAAAAGCAAAACTCCAAGATGGGAAAACAATATAAAAACCATTTTTTCTCTCTTAGAACATTCAAATTAATCAAAGTACTCTGGAAACTTTTAATTGTCAATTTCACTATAAACCTGTGTTACCAACTCGATCAAGGACCTACACGATGTCCTGTAATGGCCATCCAAGTACTCAGCTAAGTATGACCCAAGGCCGTAGCCAGAAAAAAAATTCGGGGGGGGGGGGGGGTTTTGTCAACAAACAGTCAAAGTGATGACCTTTTTTTTAAACTTGAACAGCTATCAAAAAAATTTCGAGGGGGAGGAGTTCAAACACCTCTATCCCCCCCGGGCTACGGCCTTGGTATGACCTATATCTTTGAGATGTTTGGTAACGATTGCCACCAAGCAACCCAGGCAGGGTAATTTACTTTTTTCGGAAAAGTACACCCTTGCGCATGTCTAAAAGTCACTAACCTGAACAACACATATGTAACTGTCATAATGCATTACTGAGCATGTGTAAGTGTCACAATGTCATAGTGCACTTCTATACGAAGTTGTAGCGCATATCTGCGAATTTGTAACTCTCTGTAGCGCATGTAAAAATGTCACAGTGTACATACTGCCACAGTGGTCTGAATCTGTAATTTAGTGTTCAAAAATGTCTACAGCCTTTAGCAATTAACCGAATTAAAAGTTCTTTTTTTTTAATTTAGATCTTAATAAATCTGTAACAACTCTGTGGTCACGGATTTTTAAAACAAATTTTAGTTAATTTGTTATTAACCTCAAAAGTTAATATTAAATGAAATTTGGTCTTCTTTACTATTTTTGAACCTACTTTATTGGTATTTGTACAAATTTTTATGAAATTTATAAATTTACTTTTTGTAAATCCAAATTGTAAGAGATAATTAAATTCTTAGTCCCTTTATTGTTATGAATTAATGACGGTAACATTTTTTTTATGAATTATGTTCTGATGCGATAAAAAAAAAGCAATTAATGTTTTCAGCTGTCTGATGGCGCAAAATTATTTATTTTAACTGGGAATGTAATATTTATATATCGGCTTCTGTTTCCGGTACCGTACAGTAGTGCACGCGTTTGTGAAGGGTAAATTGTTTATTGGAAAATTTGGTTATTATTAGTTAAGGGTGGGTAGTGGTGTGAGTGAAAAGTGAAGTGCAAAGTAAGGTGAATGGTTGAAAAAGAATGTAAGTAGAAAATAGTGTAAATGGGAAAGATACAGAAGGTAAAAGGAAAGCGTGAATTGTGAGGTTAGGTGAAAAGAGTGGGGTGTGAGTGCGAGAGGTAGAGTGAATGACGAGGAGAGCGAATGAACTGTAGGTAAGGTAGGGAACTAGAATGGCGAAATTTGACTCAAGTAGTATACGCGGGAAAATATCGGAGATACGAAATATTATAGGCGATATAAGAAAGGGAAAAGACGGGGAAATTATGAAGTGTCAGGACTGCATCGACTTACTTGAGTTTGTCAAGTTGTTGGTAAAAAGGTTTTATAAAGAATGGATAGAGGTGTGGGACAGAATAGAGATTGATAGGGACATAGAAGAAAAAAGAGATAAGCAGACGGAGGTAATAAAAAAGGAGATGGAAGGGATGGAAAGGAATTTAAAAAAGTGGGAGGAAAATTGGAAAATAGAAAAAGAAAATATGTGGAAGAGAATGAACAAGTTAGAGAAAGAAATATCGGATTGGAGTGAAGGAGATGGGAAGAATGAGAAGGGTGGATTGGAGGTTGTAGAGATAGAGGAAAAAGAAGGAAGTAGAGAGAAGAATGGAGAAGTAAGGGATGATAATTTGGAAAGGAAAATGGAAGAGTTAGCGAGTCAGGTTGAGTTGCTTGAGAGGGAAAAAAGAAAGCGGAACATCGTGATTAGAGGTTTGGAAGTAGGGTGTAGGAAAGGCAAAGAGGAAGTAGAAAGATTGCTTACAGGAATTGGGGCCAAGGTAAAAATTAAAAAGGTTACGGGAATTAGAGGAGTAGATCAGGGGACAATAAAATTGTGGATAGTGGAGTTGGAAAATGAGGAGGACAAATATTAAGTCATGAAATTAAGGGGAAGGTTGAGAGGGAGTGGGAAGAGGATAGATGAAGATAGAACATGGAGAGAGAGAAGGATAAGGTGGTTCTTGGAAGAGAAAGCGTGGACAGAAAGAAGAAAAGGGGGTGAGGTAAGGATGGGGAGAGATTGTGTCTGGGTGGATGGAATAAGATGGAAAGTGAGGGAAGAGACAGGAAAGGTTATAAAAGTGTAATTGTGTGTAGGTATGGAGTGCATGGGTATGTTAGGAATGGAAGAAAGTGTGGGGGTAAATGACGAAAGTGGAATAAATGGAGAAGAGAGAAAAAGAGTGGATAGTAAGGAGTGAGTGAGAGAGTATAGTAAAAGGTAAAAGGGTGGTCGATAAAAGGGATAAAGACAGATTTGTCAAAAGGAACGGGAAATGGAAGCCCAGGCACATGGCGAATAATAGGTTAAAATAAGTTAAGATGGCGTTTAGATTTAAATAGATTAAGATTGTAAAAAGGTAGTTATAAGAAATATATTGTAATAAAAATGTAAAGGAAGTGGAGCCCTCGAACCCGTTAAAGGGAGAGTAAATAAAGTATATATATATAATATATAATATTTATATATCAAACATTGTCTTGTTATCAACAATTTTATAATCAAATTAAATTTTATTTATTTTAAAGATATCTAATTAAATATATACTATTGATTAACTTTCGAAGTTAACAACAATTAAACAAAATATTTGTAAAAAAATCGGTGACTTCAGAGTTGTTAGAAATTTATTAAACTTTAAGTGAAAAAACACTCTAAATTCGGTTAATTATTACAGGCTATAAAAATTTTTGAACAGTAAATTACAGATTCAGACCACTGTATACTGATCTGAAATAATATATCAATGCCCACTACACTGAGAAAAAAGGCCTCTAGCCAATTTCTAGGTCAAGGGACTCTAAACAAAACACACAAGATACCGGCGATCACAACCAAACTTCAAAGTTAACAGTAGCATTTAATCTGCTAATAAAACAAAGAGCTTTGCAGGTTTTTATGGTCAATTTGCTCTTTTCGATTTTTCATAGCAAAATTCCTACCTACTTATTTAATTACTTTGAATTTAGAAATATAGATGATTCGATTCAATAGAAGCTACGTGAAAGAAATTCCATTCTTAAAATACCTTCTCACAGAACCCACAGAAGTAGTTTGCATTATTGTTTATGATTTTGTACAGTTTTAGTTTATTTTCGTTGATGAATTTTGGTTTATATTCTTTACTTCGTCATTACATTCACTTTCTGTTGATTGATGTACCTATATTCTCTGTATACGGTTCCCCGTATTAGGGCTCTTTATAGCCCTGGGAATTTTCATTAGTTTAAATAAATAAAATAAATAAATATCATTCCTCTAACATTTTTCCAATTGCATATAGTCAATCCAGTATCAAAATTAAATATTTTAAAATCATACATGAAAATTCGATGCATGTTAATACCCTCAACCACGATATTACTGAGTCCCGACATATTATATATGCACTTGAAAATGTTTTTAAATCATTTATTTCAGGATTACAATTATTATTATAACATTGTCAACTTTTTTAAAAAGCTAAATAATGTTAAATTTTTATTTAAAACAGGGACCGTCACACTGAGAAAATATGATGACTAAATATAACCATTTGTTGATTAAATTTAGCAGAGTGAGGTTGTTGATATAGCACCTGCAAACCACTTTGTTTATTATTAGCCGATTAAACGCGTACTGTTTACCAACAAGTTCACTGTGACCGCCAACATCTTGTTTGTTTTGTTCCGAGTACGTCAACAAACAAATTTGCTAGAGGCTTATTTTCTCAGTGCACGAAATTAATTTGGTTTTTTCAAAATATCTAGTAACAGACAAGAGATTTTACTTAAACAGGGTTGCCACAGGTCAGGGAATTCAGGGAAATCAGGGAAAGGTCAGGGAAACTAAAATAGGTCAGGGAAGTCAGGGAAAAGTCAGGGATTTTCATAAAAAGTACTGGAAAAATGCGAAGAATTTCTAAAATCGATGAAAAACTATACTTTTCTGAAATTTACTAAGTATAAAAATTTACTAAATAAATTTTGGAAGTCATATTTCAAACATTTCTAAAAATAATAAATGTTTACAATCTGAAAAATATTTATCTTTCACAATTTTATAGTAAACATACGAAAAATTAGTTTTAAGAACTCAAAAAAGGTCAGGGAAAAAGAAAAAAATTTGTCTGGAAATCAGGGAAAAGTCAGGGAAAATTGTAATAAAATATTTGTGGCAACCCTGTTAAAGATTGAAATCAATTTATCAAATTTAAGGCCAATAATAGTTGTACGGTGTTAAAATCTCAAAATTGATTTTCAATTTTTTGTTATTTTGCTTGAACCGTAATTCGAACCGAAGCAAAATAATTACATTTCCAATTACGGTTTAAGCAAAATAACAAAAAATTGAAAATCAATTTTGAAATTTTAACAACGTACAACTATTTTTTGCCTTAAATTTTACGAATTGATTTTAATCTTTAAGTAAAATCTATTGACTACTACTATAGATATTTTGAAAAAACTCCAAGAACCAAATTAATTTCGTGACGGTCCTCGATTTAAAACAAAGAACATTGCTGTATCTATTCGCTAACATTTTCTAGGCCACTTGAAAGTTCGACTTCCATGAATTTCCGCGATATTACCCACATTTACACTATTTATTGATTGCAATATATTGGAGTACTTGGTATTATGCTATTTTAATGGCGTAATGTAGTTTATGATTGTCTTTTTATGCTAAATAATTATGAACATTTTCCGTTAATTTCTCATATCTAACTTTGCTTTTTTTATGCCAAGAATGCAATTGAATAATTCACGCCAGCAAGTATTTTAAATTTGGAAGCTTTGAAATGTTTATAGTGCCCATAGACATTGAAATTGAGAAACGGACCGTCTGTTGCGGAATTATCTTATACAGTTTAGAACACGGAATCTTTTAAACTGGAAAGTATAGAAATTTAAAAATGTAAAGAGCATCACTGCGAAAGGGAAGCGGACGTCGGCGCGATATTCTTAAAGGTTTTCATGCAATTTTCATGAGAAGATATCTCATCTCGTAATGTAGTGCGTTTCGTCTCTCAACGGAGAAAGAGAGTAGGGCTGGGTTGTGTAATCACATGATGACCGTGTTTGTATGGGGCGCACTGGGCGGTAGGGGGTAACTTTTTGTATAAAAACATATTTATCCGCATGCATGAAGCCCTCGTAGCGAGATACAATGTTAGGTGTGGGTTCGCATACATACTGTTAACTCGGTGCCTCTATCTGCGAGAGACAGAGAAGAAACAAGTACACCGTGCTCGAGACTGAGAGAGAAATAGATAGGCTGTAGAACGCGAAAACTCATAATGTAATCTCTTAATGGGGGCACCAGGCGTGGACTGCAGCATCTGACCCCTTTTCATTTCTCTTCCGTTTACAATTTCAAAAGCTCTGTCGACGATGACATCCGTAACTATGGTTGACGATTAAATGTAAGATAATCTTGAGTCTATCTAAAAAAAATCCATAGTCAGACAAATATTTTGCTTCTACAATAAAACAAATCGTTTTTCTTATCTGAGTAATAATTCAAGCTCTTTTTAAATCTAAATATGAATTAGTTACTAATGACTAATTCTTATTCATTTTTGACTAATTCAAATAGGGCGGACTCGTTGACTGTGAAATAATCAGAAACTACAAATTCAATTGGTAGGGTAAGTCGAGGAGAGATGGATCACTTTTTATTTATTTTTTTTATTTACTGCCAAAAATTGGTGAAAAAATCTATTTTTAACCACGTGTAAGTTTTAGTTCCACTTTTTGTGAAAAAAGACATACTTAAGAAAATTTATTTCTGTTAATATTTTACACCACAATAGACGTTTGAAAAAAAAAATTGAGGAGAGATGGATCCTACTAGTAGACATGGATCAAGAAGCAAAAATGAATGTTACTATCTCATTTCATACAAATATGGACTGTTAATTATCTATTTTAATCATAAAGATACCGGAAAATGGTACAAGGAAGCACATACCAAAACTGTTTGTAAACTAGGTTGAGATATGAATAAGTAAAAGCACCACATAAATATATCTAAGGAAAGTGAAAATATTACTCATTGATAAATGAAAACTTTAATTATTCACAAATTAAAAAATTGTACATTTGTGAAAAAAGGTTATTCTTACTTACAAGTAACACTACCCACACTGCAAAAATAGGTGTCTTAAATTGTTCAAAAATGTCTCAAATTAAGACATTTTTCGTGTCTTAGACACCAAAAGTATCTTAATTTAAGACATTTTTGTCCCATTTAAGACACCATGATTTTGCAGTGCAAAAGTGTAACTCACCGATTTTCTTGGTACTTGGTATAAATATTCCATATAGAACTACATTTGGCGTACCATATTTTATATCGGCTGAAAAAACTTCTTAGGGGTAGAGATTACCCTCGTAATATTTACATTATACGTAAAGGTCAATTAGAACCTATGCACTGTGAGTGAAAAAGACTCAAAATGGCGAGAAGTGATCCATCTCTCCTTGTGATCTATCTCTCCTTGACTTAATCTATCTCTAACTGACAAAATTTCATCACAAGGAGATATTTGCTTTTTATTTCGAGAGAAAAGGTTACTTTCAAAAGTAGAATCATTTACTTTTAATTTACAATTTAACAATGTTTTATTCTTCTTAATGCAACAATTTTCCCTAAAATAACGCTTAAAGTTACAATTTTTAATAGATGTTGGAGGGTCGCCCACATTTTCTCCAAAACTCAAGTGTCAGAATATCCATTTGACCGAATTTTATTTATCCAAAATTGCATTTATCAGATGTCTTATTTATCTAAAAAAGCATTTATCAGAAATCTCTTTTGTCCGAAATTTAAATGATCAGAAATCTAATTTTGATGAAAATGCATTTACCAGAAATCTCGTTTGTCCGAAAGGTAAATTGTCAGAAATCTAATTTATCCAAAATTGTATTTATCAAAAATTTAATTTATCCGAAATAGCATTTATCTGAAATCTCGTTTGTCCAAAAATTGAATTATCAAAAATTTTATTTATTAAAAATTACATTTATCAGTAATCTCAATTGTAAGGATTTTCAATTATCAAAAATCTAATTTGTTCGAAATTGAATTTATCAAAAATCTCCTATGTCCGAAATTTCATTTATCAGAAATCTTATTTGTCCGAAATAGCATTTAATAGAAATCTCGTTCTTCAAAAAATTAAATTATTACGAATTTCATTTATCAAAAATTGTATTTATCAGAAATCTCATTAGTCCGAAACTGCATTTGTCAGTAACCTAATTTATTAGACAAAGCATTTAACAGAAATCTCATCTGTCCGAAATAGCATTTATAAGAAATCTAGTTTTCCCAACATTGTAATTATCAACAAACCCATTTATCCAAAAGTGCATTTTACAGAAATCTCATTTGTCAAAAATGTCAATTATCAGTCATTTTATTTATCAAAAATTGCATTTATCAGAAATCTCATTTCTCAGGAATTGCAATTATTAGCCCTGGTTAGAACGACGGATAGAAACCGGACAGAAACCGGATAAAAACCGTATACAACCGTATTTATGTCGCACTCTTGTTAAACTAAAAAAAGTTCTAAGTTACTATTGCCCGACAATTGTCGGGTGAAAACGGATGCGATTCACTTTTCCAACTTTAAAAAATAGGCATTTAATAATTGACGGATGAAAACCGTATGCTAGCGTATTTATGTCGCACTGCCGGACATAACTCAGATATGGACGGATAAGAAGCGTGTATGGTTTTCATCCGGTTTCTTACCGTTTTCTATTTGACATTTCAAATGATATGTTCAACACTTTGTTTAGAAATCTCATTCGGGTTATATTAGCTGCTGTCGTTATTAAGCGTTGCGTTAGGTATTAGGTTTAGGGTTCGAATCCTCCAATGGTATTCATAATTTTCATTGCGTCATAGGCGTGCGTTTATGTCTATTAACACTAAATAAAGGTACTAGGAATAGATAGACATTAAAAAATCAATAGACAATGTAGAGAAAAAAAATTTTCTATTTTTTTTTTTGCAATGACAGACAAAGACGGATAGAAAACGGATAGAAAACAGATTACATATTGACACTCAAAAGTGCTCCGGTTATGTCAGACAAAAACGGACAGAAAACGGAGAAAAAACGGATAGAAAACGAACTACATATTGACACTCAAAATTGCTCCGGTTATGTCAGACAAAAACGGACTGAAAACGGAGAAAAAACGGATAGAAAACGGATTACATATTGACACTCAAAATTGCTCCGGGTATATCTGTTTCTAATGTGTCAAGAATTTTTAATTACTTTGACAGATAAGAAACGGATTAAACCGGAGTGATTCCGGTTAAGCTTCGGATGAAAAGCGGACACAAAAACCGTATACGATTTACACTAGAAACGGACAAAATGCGATTTGTATCCGGTTTCTATCCGTCGTTCTAACCAGGGCTAATAATTGCAATTCCTGAGAAATGAGATTTCTGATAAATGCAATTTTTGATAAATAAAATGACTGATAATTGACATTTTTGACAAATGAAATTTCTGATATATAATATTCCGGACAAATGAGATTTCTGTAAAATGCACTTTTGGATAAATGGGTTTTTTGATAATTACAATGTTGGGAAAACTAGATTTCTTATAAATGCAGTTTCGGACTAATGAGATTTCTGATAAATACAATTTTTGATAAATGAAGTTCGTAATAATGTAATTTTTTGAAGAACGAGATTTCTATTAAATGCTATTTCGGACAAATAAGATTTCTGATAAATGAAATTTCGGACATAGGAGATTTTTGATAAATTCAATTTCGAACAAATTAGATTTTTGATAATTGAAAATCCTTACAATTGAGATTACTGATAAATGTAATTTTTAATAAATAAAATTTTTGATAATTCAATTTTTGGACAAACGAGATTTCAGATAAATGATATTTCGGATAAATTAAATTTTTGATAAAAGCAAATTTTGGATAAATAAAATTCGGTCAAATGGATATTCTGACAATTGAGTTTTGGAGAAAATGTGGGCGACCCTGTTGGAAGTTAAAGTTATAGGTTTTATAGGTACAGTTTTTGTAATTTTAATTCCGAATTTCGTATAATTCCACTTTCAAAATGTATTTCTATTAAGATTTTACTGTGAGAGTTCACGATAGTTATGGCTGTCTGCTTTGCAAATGTATGATATCCACAGGCCCTCTCGGACACTTTTCCCAATCCATCATTCCCAAACCCAATTGATTTTAAATAATTAAAATATTGCTTATTAATTTATTAATTATAATGCAAAATTGAACGAAAATTTTATTGAACTAACCAAAAAAACACATTTTTATTAAAGATCATTATTATCACACTACTTTAAAAAATTGACTTATTAATTATTATAATTATTAACAAACAACATAATTGAACGTGATTTCTTACCTTAAACCACGAGATAACGTAGAGGAATATAAATTATAATATTGAAAATTTAACACAAAAAATTTATCAAAAGATTAATGAAAAACTAACTGTCAACAAACTACAGTCAATTCATTTATGTTGCCTAGCAACGTTCGCTAGCATCGTTGTCATTTAAATACAGTTTGTTTTTTTATTAAAATATTTGGAAAAATAAATAATAATAATTGGTCTTTGGAAAAAAATGGCTTTGGAATATTAGTTTGAAATAATTTTTTTCAACAAAAAGTAGTAAAGGCATAATTGTCATTGGAAAATATTTGCAATCATTTAAATCAATTCTAATCTACCCCTTTTTACCGGGCAGACATCCATATGATATCTATGAAATATCTCACGGATATCCATGTTATATCGCAGGGACCTATATGGGATATTCTTGGTATATCTTAGGGATATTTTCGGATATCTACACTGTAAAAACAGGTGCCTTACGGGTGTCTTATTTTAAAACATAAGACATTTATAAAGCTTTTCACTTATTTTCAAGTTATGTCATTGGTTAATAATTTTCTAAGACGCCCTCTCATTGGTGGAAATTAAAACAAACAAAAATGTTTTGAAAATGACCACTTAAATGTCTTAAAATAAGACACCTGTTTTTCCAGTGTATGGGCTATTTATAAGATATCTCTAGAATATCCCAAGGAATATCCTAGATCCTACCCCAATAACACCGAATATTCCATTCACATTCCGGGAATATTCCATTGGAACATTCGGAATATTTCAAAGGAATATTCCATCCATATTCAAGGCATATTCTAATGTCCTACCTTTGGAACATTCTTTAGGAAAATTGCAGGAACATTGTTTTGGTATATTGCAGGAACATTCTTTTGGAATATTGCAGGAATATTCCATTGGAATATTCATAAATTTTTTAAAGCAGAGAAGAAAAAAAATTTTTTGTTTTTAAATTTATTATTTCTTATTAGAATTATTCATTATTTTATTTTTACGCCTTATAACAAATTAAAAATTCTAAACGTGACGGGAGGATTCGAACCCTAAACCTAAGACCTATCTAACGATTTAACGCTAGCAGATATTTTATCGGTATGAAAATTCTACAATAAATCTGGATAAACTTCAACTATTTTAGATATGTGTTAAAAGTTTATCAACACGGTTTTGTTTCTTATTTTCATACCGATAAAATAGCTGCGAGCTTTAAATCGTTAGATAGGTCATAGGTTTAGGGTTCGAATCCTCCCGACGCGTTTAGAATTTTTAATTTGTTATAAGGCGTAAAAATAAAATAATGAATAATTCTAATAAGAATTAATAAATTTAAAAACAAAAAATTTTTTTTCTTCTCTGCTTTAAAAAATTTATGAATATTCCAATGGAATATTCCTGCAATATTCCAAAAGAATGTTCCTGCAATATACCAGAACAATGTTCCTGCAATATTCCTAAAGAATGTTCCAAAGGTAGGACATTAGAATATGCCTTGAATATGGATGGAATATTCCTTTGGAATATTCCGAATGTTCCAATGGAATATTCCCAGAATGTGAATGGAATATTCGGTGTTATTGGGGTATCGATTTTGAACATTTTTCGAGGCCCCACAAACTTTTGAGCCTTTTTCAAAAAAATTTAAATCACGTTTTTGAAATTTAAAAAAAAACGCTTTTTCCACGTTTTTTGTTTGGAAAAATGGGAGGTGCAAGCGGCACCCCTTAATATTGTCTGATAAAAAAAAGAAAAATAGGTATCATTTTTTTCAATTTGTAATTGATAGGTCTGGAAAAAATATTCGAATTTTTTTCTGGGACACGCTAATGATAGTTTGTGAACTGACATTTTTTTTGTGTCAATTAAAATAAGGCAAATTAATCCCACATTGGGGTGTAAATTCGCTAACAGCATAAAGGTTTACATGTAAGGTAAAAGTATCAATATTATCAGACACGTTATTTATATAGGACAAATTCCTACTCTCTAAACCTGAATTAGTTAAAAATTTATGTTTACTAATTCAATTAGTCAACTTTGAACTATTTTTGCTTCCTCATAGAGGAAACTTTGGGATCGTTAAAATTTTTTATTTTTCAAAAATAGTTTTTTCGACTCATTTTCATCTAAAAAGCATAAATATACTTTCATTCTAAAGCAAATGACAGAATGTATCGCAGCTTGTCTATGTAAGCATGTGTGTGCGTGTGTGTGTAATATCGTTTATTGCTAAAAGTTTTTTCATGTTTAGAATGCAACTTAATGAACAAAAAAAAAGCTGATACTTATTTAGTCACTACAGCTAAATATTAGCTAAGACAGCTAAAACGTTTGCTACGACAGCTAAAAGTTTGCTGTGGTTCCTAATATTTGTAGATATCATAGCTAAAAAGGTTCAGATGTCCCTATGACAAATAACTATTTTTAGCATTGGTATCCACTTCTGTTAGCTTCCCCAGCTGACTTTTAGCTGTCATAGCTAATATTTAGCTGTGGTGACTAAATAATTGACTGCTAAATTTGGTAAGCAGCAGCGGCTAACTCATTTTTTTCCTTGTTATTTTAATAGAGTTTAAAAGTTTTTTCGTGTTTGATATATTTATAGGCCACAACACTAACTTAATCTCCAAGGTTTTTTGAGTCCAATAACTGGAGCAATTAAGTGACTTATCTCCTTAATTTCTTTATAATTATTTTTTATAATATAGTGTTTATCTCTAACAAAAATGTTTACATGTACAGAAAGACTTATTATAATGGTGATTCTTCTGAAAGGGACTTTTTTGACCGGTTTTATGTTTTTATTAATTCTGCAATATCTACACAATATTATTTATTGTCACCTTGACCAGTCAAAATTTAGCATTTCTTATAGTATTATTAAAAATCCGTATCTACGTACGAAATAAATTGTATTTATCTCCGAAGCCTTTTTGAAGACACTTCATCTCCGAAGCTTTTTTGAGTTGACAGAACTCTGATATAAATTCGTATGAACCAAGATGCTTAAAGCTTTTCTTCAAGTATTGAGTAAAGGGTAAATGTTGACTGTAAAAATTGACAACAATTAGTAATTAGGGGTCATACTTAAATTACGTAACGCTCTACAGGGATGGGGGGGGGGGGTTCTTAAAAGTTGTTACACCTATGTAAACTGTCAAATGTTTACATTATAAAAACTGTTATAGGAGGAAGGGGGGGTCTAAAAATTCCTGAAAAAAGCGTTACGTAATTTAAGTATGGCCCCTTAACAGATTGTACAAAATTAATCGAAATAAAAAAAATATTCAAAAAAGTCCCTTTCAGAAGAATCACCAATAAGTATTCCAATAATATCTTTTATAAATACAGACGTGATTCTCCAAAAATTAATTAATATTTGAGGAGGTGACACTAAATGTCCAGTAGGTAGCTCTACCCTAACTATTAAAATCCCGTTATAAAACCCCGTAAAATTCTTATCATAAAATTTTAAAAATACAGATGTCAAAATTCAAAAAAATGATAAACATTATTTTCAAAATTTGGAAAAATTATTCCTAAATAATATTTAACTTAATTTAAAAACAAAAAAATTACGAGAGCACCTCTTGCACCATTCTTTCATTTCTAAAAAATCAACCTTCGACAATTTATTTCAGAATTGCAAAAGGGTCATAACTGAAATCAGATGTAGAATTTTGTTTTCTCAAAAATTACTTTTTACTGATTTTTTTTATATAGGTATTAATAACCTATACACAAAGAAAACAATATCTGTCAGATCCAAATTTATAGGAAACATTTTTAAAATAAATTTTTAAATTAATTCAAAATTTTATGGAATTTATTTATGTTGATAAAGTGCTACTTATAGCGTTAGAAAAAATGTATTTATGAAATTCCCAATTTAAAATATAATATTAGAATTTTAAAATCTGCAATGAAACAATCTCGAAATACTGTTTTAAAAAATTATAAATTATTATTATAAATTAAGAAATTGGCTTTAACATATCGTAATCTGTTCAAAAAACTACACCTGCTTTCAAGATTTGGTCTAAGTAAAATAGTTTACATAGTTTCGTCAAATAATATGTGAGGAAAGAGGCCTAAGGAAAAAATTGTACCTATGTAATTTTTGTGATTTTTGGAATGAAAAGACGTAAAGTATTTACACACAAAAATAAGTCTTTATTCCAATAAAAATATTCAATAAAAACTGTTTTTGCTTTTACATAATTAAAGAGAGACTTTTAATCAAGGTAAAACTATCACTGAACATAACGTAAAAATGTTCCCTTCTTAGGTCCCTTTCTAAAGAAAACCAATAGGGTTATCAGAGTTATGAATGAAGCCCTAAACATTGCAGAAGTAGACAATTCATACAGAAATCTAAACTTCATTTATTTAAAACTAAAAATAGAAGTGTAGTATAAAAAATGTGTGATTTCATGAAAATATGAATTTAATAAACCCCTTATCTAAAAAAGAAATAATCGATTTTTAAAAAAGAGCATACAAAATGGAGTTCTTACATTAATCTTTCCGAATTTCAAACAATGACTCATGAGTATAAAAATTGTTTGTATAAAATTGTATAAAAGAAGGTATTTATATAAAAAACTTTTAATTTTAAACAGCTGATTGTGAGTCTGAAAATTATTATCTTCACATATGTATTAAATCTATACAACTGTTCGATTCACGACCAGATATTTTTGAATTATATTCTCTATAAACCACTTGTCGGTAAATTGCAAATGATCACCTTCAACTTCAAGAAAATGAATTTTTCCATCTTCATCCATCTTTTTCAATCCAAGTCGGTCCTAAAAAATTGAAAACGTTTTATTATTATAACAATGAAGTTTTCCAAATTTTCCTTATCTTAATAATTTTATTGCTAATTACCTCTTTGTACAAATCACTTTCTTGAAGACTTTGAGTTTCTTTGGATTGGCCAGGTTTATAAAATCCAAACCATTCTGTTTCAACTGGTTCAACCATTCCATCTTGGTTAAATTTGACTAGGACCAAGTTTTTTAGTTTCTGCAAATTATCCTTGTAAGACTGAAACATCATTTACAATTTAACATATCAAGCATATGATTAAACTTTTTAAAAACTATTTTTCTTGACTTTTACTTCTTACTCTAAATCTATTTACCTGATTCAATGTCCGTTCATTGTTAATATCAGCCAAAAAAATACTATGTTTCTTGTATTCTTCTTCCTTAAGAGGATCGTGCCAATATTCAGCTTGTACAAATTTCTCTTGTATAAGTCTTTAAAGATCATAAAACAGGAAAAGTTAAAAATTAGTAGCTTGTTCGCAAATTGAAAATAGAAAAATATTATATTAAATTGAGCAAAAATAAATTAAGCAAACTGAGGATTACAAACATTCATAAACATTTTGCTTCCTCATGGAGAAAGCAATAAGTTAATTTATAAAAAAATAAAAATTTGAAAATTGAGATTTGTACTTTAAAATTTGGACAAAATATAAACTTTATAAACCTTCAAGTGGGGCTATTTTGTGCACGCGAGGTTTTTAATGAATAAAATCTTTATATTGAGTTGTTTAAGTTTATGCTACTTGGCATAAATATTTTCTGATCTCTAGACTACAGAAAGTACTTAATGAAATTACTTAATTCTTTATCAGAAATCAGGAAAAAAAATCGTAAAGTCGTGAAAATCAAGCTGAAAATTTTCAAAGTTCTCAAAATTCTGTTTAGATCTCCGGAAGTTTAATAGTGTTTCTAAGAGTATTATTAATACTTGTTGGCAATTTAGTTGTGATGATGTTATCCGTGATGCACTAACTTTTTATTGCATATTTAAAAAAAAAGTGTAAGAAACTGAAAAACCAGGATTTGGTTATTTTGTGCATTCTTTAAAATCAAGTTTTTTTCAAAAATTTGTTTGGTAGTTAGTAAAAAAACTCTAGTTTTTCATTTTAAATTTCATTTTTCTTTATTGTACTCTAGAATATCTAAAAAAAATACTTCATACAGAAAAAATGAAAAAAAAAATTGTTTACACAACTTTATAAATAAACAAACTTTGATGCACAAAATAGCCCCATCAGTGGGGCTATTTTGTGCACGACTTTCAGTTTTTATAACTCAGACAAAAAAAATGTTCTCGTCGGCTAACTCTTAGGACACGTTTAGAAGGATGTCCACAACATAACTGGAATAGTTACATTTTTTTCAAATTCTAAATTTTAATCAAGCGTAGAGTAAAAAAAGAGAGATTTTATGCACAAAATAACCCCGCTTGATGGCAGGTCCATCGATTTGTTTTAAAGCAAGGAGTATAATTTTTTATATATTAAATGGAATTTAAAGGTTAAAAAAATTTTTTAAATGTTATTTTAGAAAACCCTTGAGTCTGATTCCAAATTTTAGGAGTACAAATAACCATACCAAATTTTATTTAAAACCGTTAAAGCGATCGCAAGTTATCGTGTTCACAAAAACCTACATCCGAACACAGATGCAGACATTTGATCAGAAACTCATATATAACTTATTTCTAGATAGAGGAAAGTTAATTTGAAAAATTTTAAAAAATTTGTAAATTTGAACGAATACAAAGCTTTTTCCATGTGAAAGCAAAATTATGAAAATTGAAAAACAATCATTTACCTATTTATATTATTTTACAAAATAATACTTCACTTTGTATAGGCCGCGTAATGTAAAATCCTTCTTAAATAATCGCAAAGAACATTATCCACAGAAAAGCATCTCGGCAGTCCATAAACACCCTGATGTTGGCCACCAATTGAAACTAGAGTGTTCATGGGTGGATTAGGACATCTTTGGGCTACAGCCCTCCTAAAAATTCGTAAATTTCTTTGTAAATAATTGAAAATATTGTTCAAATTTTTGTAGCTAAATTCAAACAGGTAATTAGATTTTACTTTAAATACTTTTTTGTGTTAAAAAATTCTTACAAAAATTGTGATCCTTGTGAAAAACCGACAGCATTGTAACCACTTTTCAAAGATTCATCTTTCGCCAAGAAATCGCAAACCTCTTGAACTTGATGATTAACATTTTTAAAAAAACTGTTCTCTACATCCTGAAAAATGTCATGATTATATGACGAAATTTCATAATTACATTAATTCGACGCATTCTCTTAATTATAGGAAAGGCGTAATTTCTCTTTACTGTAATAAACATGAACAACTTTCTGCTTATTATTCAATTCTAAATATACATATAGTACTCGACGTGAAAGTAAAATGGAAAATAGTTTTATATACAAACCTCCATATTATCTTTTCCAATTCGAATTGAAATTACTTTAACTCCCGGTATCTCATCTTCCAAAATTTTTTTTATTTGGCCCAAACTGAATGAGAAACAGCAACTATCGCCTGAAAGGAAATCAATTCAAAAACTCATATCTCCCGCCAGTTTTTTGTTCATTAATTTCAAAAATTTATATTTCAAATCGTCAACATCAATTGCCGTAAATCTCGATATAGATAGTTATTTCTCCAAGAATTAAGAATGTAATAAATGAAAATAAATGACTAAATTATAAATTTAGATTTTATGAAAAAATTGTTATAAATATTTACCCATTCCATGCCACAAAACAACAGGTAGTGGTGAATCAACAGCGAAACTTAAATTTTGACTAGCATTTATTAACAAAAATATAAATACAATAGTTTTTTCCACAAAATACATGATAGTAATTTTTACAGTAAGGTACTCGCGGTTTAATTCACGACGTGACAAATGTTAACTGGGTCTCATTTGAAATGTTTAAAAATGAATGACACTTTTTCTTTTGTATGAGTAAATTACCTCTCTGTATGTATTATTCTAACAAGAGAAGCCGCCATATTTATTGACGCCGCTACGCCACGGTCCACGGACGGATTTTCCTGTAAACTTATTTAAAACTGACCTTGATGTTCAATTGCATTTGTTTGCAATTTACATTTGAATTGAAACTAAAGTCAACATTTCTTAAAAATAAAAATGTCCAAGGCCAGCTGAGAAGACATTGAATAGCAGTTTAATTGACATGTCAAAGTTTAAATGTTAATTCTTTCGACATAGAAATCATTGAAAGTAAAAATTACATATTGCCATTTTAGAAAAGTTACTCTCAATGATTGTTACAATGTTTCTATTTTGTACATTTTTATATACAAAATTATCAACTAATCAGTTACTAATTAACAGTAAACGTTTAAATTCTGTTTTTTTTTTTTTTGGTTCTCTTTTTATAATAAAGATTGATTAATAATCTAAAAAAGTGGCAGATAGTGATAAATCTTTACTTTTCTTATCCTAAAAGAATTAAGAATTTTACTATCAATAGTCCTTTCATAAAATAATATTTACAGAAGTACAAAGTTCGAGTTTCCCTTATTTTGGAATATTCACAAAGCTGCAATTTGAAAATTTTCTTTGGAATTTGAATACTTTAAATCACAGTTTTAATTCAAAAGTTTTTAAATCTAGAAGTTTGTTATGAAATTTGTGAATTTCCAAAATAATTCCCTCTAATTTCAACGCATTAAAATTTATCTTATTCCTAAACTTAACATATCAGATTCTAAGGTTACAAATTATAAATTACTGATCGTCATGCAGATCTATTTTCTTAAATTTTTATTCAATATTAAAGATATTTTTCAATATTGAACGAATATTTAAATGAATAGAAACACTTATTCGCAAATATACAGGACTAGAAGCATATTTCTTAAGTCGAATAGGCCTGGTTTAAATCTTTTAATTCTCAATGGAAAGTTTGAGATTGTGTAAATTTAGCTATCATCTCTTAATTCAAACATATTTTCTATTTTTCCCTTTTATAATTCATAAATATTTCTCAAGATAATTATACAACTGATCGTTTTGTTTCGAGATGATTAACAATTATACAAAAACTAAAATGTCAGTCTTCTCTTAATTCAAAAGTAAGTAGGTATATATTTAATTACAAATTATTTCTTTAAAATATTAAACTGTTTAAACTTGAAACTTTTAAAACATTCTAAGAATTCTTTTTAAACTAAATTCAATCACAATTCAATTGTCAATAGTTTTAATACACCTGTTGATCCGATAAATATTCGACAGAAAAGGTGTTAGTCAGAAAAAGTTAGATAACATTGAAACTTGTCTCTTTTTTAAGTTTTTAACAGTTTTTAATAATTTGTTATAAGTAACTTAGAGTTTTAAAAACTACATTTATTAGTTACCAAGTCACTAAAAAGGAGCTATTTAAGTAAATTTGGATGTAACGAAATATATTTTTATTAATTTCTAGTTTAATAAAAAGTATTTTTATTAGTTATAAGTTTACTTAAATAGTGACTTTTTAATAATATAACTCAGTTACTATTTTTCCAGTGACTTGTAACTTCAAGCTTGATACTTTATCCATTTCTTTTTATTTTCTCTTCAATTTTAAAAGGCAGCGAGAAAATAAAATTTTACGAAAATGGCACTGATAAGAAATAAATTTCAATTATTTTTACATAAATATGTACAGTAATTTTTCCCTAACAAAGAACTTTTCTTGTTTCAAGTAATATTTGTTTGTTTGTATAAAATACTAAAAATTGTAAAAGGTGTAGTTTTAATTATTTCTACAAGTAACTTGAAGTTACTTTGTTCATTAACTGTGACAAGTTACTTTAAAAACACTAACTTACTAAACACCGTTTTATAAAAAGTAAAATCTCAATTGAGAAACTCTTCACCTGAGATTTTCTAATTAATAATTTTAGTCTTGAAAGTTCTTATTGTTAAATTATTGCGTAAATATTTCGACCAAGTCACCTTGGGAGTGTGTGACAATGAGCACGACAAACTGCTCCAAAGAAATCGTTGTTCAAGTCATTCAATCTTTTTTCGAGTCGGAGATTATTTAGAAATCTATCCTTTTTCGACTGACTAAAATGTCCTCTTCCCACAGTTATTCTGAATGCTGCCTCCTCGGCGGGAGTCATCGTGACGGTTTCTCCATTTACTTCTCCATCCTTAGGTACCTCTGAGAGAGTTGAATTTTCCCCAAGATTTATTCTTAACTCACTATCAGAGTCAGAATCCGATTCTAAAACAAAAAAACAAAGAATAACAAAAATTGCAATAAACATGAAACATTTTGTAAATTACCCTTATGAAAAATAAGTATTGGATTAAGTATTGGATTAAGTATTGGATTAAGTATTGGAATAAGTATTGAAGTATTGGAATAAGTATTGGTTTAAGTATTGGAAACTCCAATACTATTTTCGCGTAACATATTTTTAAACAAATTTTTTTTTAATTTTCTGTATAACTGTGATTTTGCGTTCCATGTATTTCTATGTATTAAATTAACAAAAAAACTACTGCGCAGAGCTGGGAACCATTGAAACTTAGTGCGCAACCAGTAAAATTTGTAAGAATGTTTGGTTACTTAATCCAATACTTATTTTTCATAAGGGTAGTGGCGCTTGAAAATTATCGATATTTTGTATTGACTTAATTTTTATCATATTAAAATATTTAAAAATATTCAATAACCAAATCTTATCATTTTCATTTTATCTTTTAATCAATTTACATATGTTTATTTATGCTAATCAACATTTAAAAAAAGACCTGAAATATATTAGTTTCATATAACACAATTTTATAACAAAAATTCTTAATTATTGATGTATTAAAAAATTTATTTTGTTTTATTAAAAATATAAGTTTTTAATTTTATTAATTTTCTATATTAAATTTTAAATAGTAATTGATATTATTTGTTAGTTAATTCTTTTGTACAATATCTTTTATTTTTTTAAATTTTTTATTCCATTTTGAAAAATAGTGAACCATAACAAAGACCGTCCTTAACATTAGATTTTTACGTGAATTTTTGTAAGTTTTTTAAAAAACTATTTATATTTGTTTTATTTGAAATTAATAATTTAATTTGAAATTTGAAATTACTGTTATCATTTTTTTTTTTTTTTAGAAATTAAAATAAAGTAAATAGAAAGCAAAGAATCAGCCTCGAAACGTCAGATGGTAATGGTATTTATTTTACCATGTTTTGTTGTCCTCAATTGATTATTATTACACTATTAGATATTTTTATTTTTTAAACATTTAATTAATCTACTGTCCGTCATTTACTTAATGTGTTTGCTAAAAATCCATAAACAAACAATTTCATTTATCATAATTTTTTAAAATAATTGTTTAAATAATTATAATAAATGGAATATTTGTTTATGTAACTTTAACAATTAAATGTTTAAGTTAATATAAAAAGTTTTAAAAAAATTAAAATTTGATATTTAACAAAATAAAAAATGTTTATAAATGAAATTTTGAATATATTTATTTATTATAAAAATTATAATAATTAAAATGTGGAGTAAACAATAATTTATAATAAATAAGAAATAAAATGTGTTTAAAATGTAAAAATTAAAAATTATATTATTAAAAAATTTTCTAGATAAGAAATTCTATTATATGAAAAGTTAAGTGTTATAGGATTTTTGTTAAATACTATTGTAAGAGGAGAATTTATATTAAAAGCCAGAAAATGTAAATTTATCAACAAAGAAAAATTGCGACTAATTCTATAAACTTCTGATGACTCATGCTCATAATTGATGTTATTTTCAGAAAAAAATGGTTTTTCCTAAAAAATTATAATTCAAAAATTACAATTGAAAAATTTATAACAAAAAATTCAAAATATATATTTTTTAAAATAGAAAAATCGTAACTGATTGTTTAAATTTCTGAGAAAATGTACAGGTACTTCAAATGAATCAATCGATTTGCTTTCCACCGTTTAATATTTTGTTAAAAGGAATTATAGATAGTTAAAAAAATTCTGTTTAGGTACACAATGCACAATTTAAAAAATATTTTAAATTGAGATTTTATAAAAATTTAGTAAAATATTTTTTTCTATAATTTATATTATCTTTTAGATAAACCAGTTAATTGGTTCAACATTCTTTCTCACAGATTCTTACTTCTAATGCGTGAGAATTGGATATTCAATTTTATTTCTTCAATCGTCACATTTAATTATTTAAAAAAAACATCCAAATTTCTTTGGTCAAACTATCATTTTATTTTAAAAAACGAATAAAATGAGTTTCTATTGACTTATTTGAGTGATTTTACTGAAAGTGACACTTTTATCTTTACATTTTAAAATGAAATCTTTTTTGGAGTTGTTAAAATTCCTTTTGTAGGATTATTTAAAATAATATTTAAAAACTTAATATACTGATTCGCAAAATTAATTTCTAAGAATTAAGAGTTTAAATTATATTTACGATATTTACTAAAACAGCGACAATTAACCAAAAAATAATATTTAAGATTATATTATTTCTTAAAATATTTAAATCTCATTCTTTAAAAACTCAAATAAATATTAATGAATTTTAATTTTTAGTAGAAAATCATTCCAAATCATAAAAAAATGTTAAATTCTTCAGAACATTAAAAATAAACATTGGAAACAAAAGTAATCTTAATAGCTTCCATAAAAAGGCTTCGGATATGAAGAAATGATAATTTTTATATTTTTATAAGAATTTGGATATGATACCTACAAAAAATAGTTTTCAGTTATTTACAAAAATATTTTACTACAATGTTATAATATGATGTTAAAATTCAAAATATTTCAATTATCTACTAAAAAAAATAAGGCTTAGGAGATAAATTTGAATTTTTACTCGCGCTAATTTTCTAACTTTGATTATTTATAAAAGCACCATTTTTCCTTTAAATTATAAATTTTATGAGAGATTTGTTCTTTAGAATAAAATGATCGTTTGATTAAGAAATTTTTATGCTTTTTTTGATAATTTTAATTAATTATTTTTCTGTAAAAAAACACTTTTTAGATCAAAATTATGTCAAGAGTTAAAACAAAAAAATTAATTAATTTGAAATCCTTAAACAAGTTTTTACATAAGAATTAAATACCTTCTGGCCATATGCCTAAAAATAGGAATATACTTGCATTTTAAATTAAAATAATTTAATTTATTTTTGGAGAATCGAAAATCGTCACTACAATAAAACTGCAAAACAATCAATCAATTACAAGATATATAGGATTTAGGATTAAATGAAATTTAAATGAATTTAAATTTGTATCGGTCAATTAAAATGTGTATTAATTAAATGTTATATCTGTTGCAATTTATATAAACTAAGAAACTAGATCAAAATTAGAATCAACTTAAATTTGCATCACATGAGATTTGAATAAATATGCTAGTGCAAAATAATAAAAGTCAGGATCGATTGAATTAGAATCAATTGAAATTTGAATAGATTGAAATTAGAATCCGTTGAAATTTATATTGATACAAGTTTAAATTGTAGACAAAATTTGCATTTGATTTCAAATATATTTCACTGACAATGAAATGTATAACAATGGAAGTTTAGGCCAATAAAAGTTTAGATCGATTGAAATAAAATTGAATTTTAAATTTGAATCAATTGAAGATGCTGCAATTTGTTTCTATTAATCTTTAGTGGATTTTACTTTATATTCTTTAAAATTAAAACCTTACTATACTTTTTAATTAGTTTCATATTTTTTCTTAAATTGTTTTTTGCGAGTAGAAATTTTTTTTAAAAAAATCAAATGTTAGGGTCTACTTTGGAAATTTCACTCACCAAAATCTGAACCAGAATCAGAGGAACATCCAGATGAGGAAGTCATTTCCCACGGTAGAGTTCTTTGTCTACGTGGAAAATTTGGTTTAGAAGTGACAATTTGAGCTACACTTCTAACACACTTCCTATTTGGACACCTCATAATAAAAGAAGCGTCAAAACTTGAAGGTCTTCCTCTGTACCTAAGTTGAGCTGCTCTTCTCCTTCGCTTCTCTTGGTGAACAGATAATTTGCTTTCGGACCTGATAATAAAAATTTGTATTTGTTAATTCCAACAATTTACTGTATTAGTACGTAATTATTACTTAAAATTTAATTCACTCACTTGTTTGGTAATGAATTTGTTTGCGTAACTTCATTTACTTTAGGAACTTCATTATTAAGAGGTGGTGAATATTCAACTGCCTTTTTAACTTCAGCGCATCTGAAAATTAATGGAAAATTTCAAATTAGTTAAAATTGGACAAAAAAACAACACAATTCTTTATGTATTTTAAAAATACATAAATTTTTCTATGACGACAATTCACGATTTAACTAGACAATTGATTGCAAAAAGACAGCGTAAGACAATTCAATATTCATGACTTGTAAATTAATTAAAATTCTAGCTCATAATCTTCAATTAAAGGTGTTAATACATTGTAATCTAATCATTTCAATTTAAACAAATCACGATTTTCTATCTATATATATCTTCCGCCTTGAGGAGTGCCATATTGCATAGATGACAATAAATTACGCAAACTTCTGTGGCGTAATAATTTCCGTTTTTTTTATTGAGTAATACTTATAGGGAATATTCTAATTTTATTATTTAATGCACATCTAGTTCAACTTTTATTCCTATTGAAAAACTGGATGTTATATAAAAGGAATTCAAGTTTTTTTTAAATATAGCATTCCACAATACTTTGTTTAATAATCAAACTCAATTTAGTCAATTTGATACAATTTTATTCTCTTTTTCTGTTATAACAAAAAATATTATAAAAACATTATTTTGTGTTAGTATTTATACTTAAATATTGGTTATTTATAAAAAGTCTCAATTCAGGATATCTATCAAATGATCTTTAAATTCCCAGCAAATTCCAGATTCATTTGTTTTCTTGGATTTGTTCCATTAATGATTAATAAATGATTAGTTAAATATTAATTGGTTTAAAAGAAATATTAAGAAGAGCAGTTTTAAAATTTAATTTACGTCATTTCTCATTAGAAAAATATACATAAATTTAGTTTAAAGAACTACAAAAAGAAAAAAAATTATTAAAAGATTTAAAAAAATAAAAAATCTATGAACAAATAAAAAAAATCTCAACGAAAACATAATTAAATTCTTATGAACGCAAAATTAAGAAAAATGGAGGAAAAATGTTATGTTGTACAAACATAGGTAAATGTTATTTTGTACAACTGCTAAAATAATTAAATGAGCTTTAGGTTCTAATTGTTAAATTAATATTTGATTTATATTAATTAATTGAAGTATTTATTATTTGCTCAATTTATTTATTTAAATAATGTTAAAACCTTTAATTTCACGTGTTGTACAAAATAACAATTTTTAAAGTAAGTTTTGTGTCTAAATGATACTTACTCAAAGATGAGAAGTAGTAAAAATAAAATTTAACAATTTAAAAAAATAATTGAAAAGTCTTCAAAAAAAAAATCCTTAAAAAATAAAAAAAAGTTTAGGAAAACTAAACAAAAAAATTTCTTCTCATTTCGGATGAGAATGTAATATATTTATAAAAACAATCCTAATAATAATAACTTTATTTGAATCAAGAAAATCTAAAAACTTTATCAAAGAGTAGGTAAGTTTGCGAAAAACAAAGATTAAATGTGGAAACAAATTGAATAAATTTACAAAAAGATGAGCGAATCCAAAATAAAATAAAAAATTGAAGAAAATATTTTACTCCCTTTCCCTCTTGCATCAAATAAAAACAAGAGAGATTTTAAAAATCACGTTTAGTCTTTGGAATTAAAAAATTGATTTTTAATAAAAAAGAAGGGGGGATAGAAAAACGTTTAATTAACAAGAAAATCTTTAAAGAAATGAAATAATTTACCAAAACATTTGTTTAAAATATTATATTTAAAATTATATTTTAAATGTCTTAGAAATTTCTAAAATTCTATAATACTATTTAAAAATTGTTTTTAATGTTTAGAAATAATTTATAACATAATTTAAATTTTATTTTTAATCGATAATTAAATGTGTACGTCAGTATGAAAAAGGCCAATTTTGTCGATTTTCCGAAATATTTGCTTTTCTCTAAAAGTGGTTTAGATTTTTGAATTTTTCTTTTGTTGCTGAAAAATAAACTACAGAGTATCCCACGTCAAATAGTAACTTACCATCATTTTATTGTAATTAAAAACACGTAATAATCTAATTTAAGATAATAATAATTCTTATTTTTAATTAGCTAAAAGTTTATGGTAAACTCGAACTTAAAAATCGTTTTTTCTGAAAATTATGACACTTCTAAATTTTAATTCTTGTAACTTCGTAGAGTTTTCATCTAGAGGGGTCTAAAGACCTCAAAATGTTGGAAATTTAAAAAATATATTATAATTATAGATAAGTCCCAATATAGTGTCAAAGTGAACTCTTTTCATGTACGTACACAAATATAATTTATTTTACTTATAAATTTTAATTAATGAATGTTAATAATACATTTTCAAGATAGCAAATAAATATTATTTATAAAATATTAATTAACGTATTTAAATTCTTTTTGTTAAAAGAAGAATAATATAGGTGTAATATGATTGATTATATATAGTGAGATTTATTAAGAATAAATCTCTAAAAGCTAGTAAACTTTAATGGACGTCATGCAATCTTAGCATTAAAAGTCAATGACATGTAATGAGTCTGGCATAAGAAAGACAGCATACGTTTGAAATAAATTTCTAAATTAGAAACGCGTAATTCTAGATTAATATAGGTAGCTACATACTAATACATGTCGATATAGTGATAAACGAGGTTTAACTTCATTCATTCATTAAAATTTATATTGTTTCGCTTATTACTTTACAATTTTTTTTTCTTATAAAATCATTATCTACCAGTGGACCAAATTTGATTAAAATGGTTATCTTAATTTTATTTACGATAGAACCTCCTTAAGGGGACCAAAACTTCAATTTTAAAACCATCTAAATTTACATTGCTTTCTGTAGTGTTAATTTATTTAAAGCATAATTTAGGATCAAAGATTATGATATAATGTCAAAAAATTAAAATAAAAAGTTTGACTAGTTAAGACATTTTTTTATTGATAAAATTTCAATTCTTGAAAATTAAACGGCTTCTACAATTTGAACTATTTTCCATCACCAATTTTTTTTTGCTCTTTTAATTGCTCTGCACAATACAGGATATGAATTTTACTTTTTGAACAAAAAAAATATTTTAATGGTTTAACATTTTTTTTTAATTTTTGATAGTACACAGGCCTTGAACCGACTTCAGCAAATAAAATTACGTACTTTACGTACCAAAAAAGAAAAAATTAAAGACCAATTACTTTTACTATAAAAAAGTAAAAGCTATTAACATAAAGTCTGACGTGCAAAATTGAAAATCCATAACTTGTTTTTTTTACTTAGGTTATGTTGATTACCTATTGCTTCATTTATAAAAAATATAGAAATTAAAGTTTTGAAAAATATTCATGGAAGGTACAAATAGTAATTTCTCACCTTTCACGAATCAAATTTTTTATACAAATTACAATCTTTATATTATTTATAATTAAAGCAATATATAATAGTCAACATAACTATTTAGTATTTATTACTTTTAAAAAATGTTTTTCAAATTAACTTAACACTTTTCGTTAAATTTTATAAAATTTATATTGATTTATATAACGTCAGCAACATTGAACATCATTTTAAAAAAAAAACAATATATTTATATTATTTAAGCATTTTTAATTTAAGATTATGTATAATGATCGCATGTACTATTTATATAAAATATTAAGTGCAGAGGTATCGCACACTGAGAGAAATAGATGGTAAGAACTTTACTATCTTTGATGGTAGAGAGGTTATGTTACACTCTACCATCAGAGATGCTACACCATACAATCTAGATGCTACATCGTACCATCCAGATGCTATCAGATGCTAACCCGTACCATACAGATGCTATCCCATACCATCTAGATTCTTGTCCGTATATTTAAGATCAGATATGGTATAAGGTACCATCTAGATGGTATCCCGTAGCATCTATTTCTCTCAGTGCAGTTATTCGATATTTAGTGTTAGGTCGCCGAATTTTCATTAATTTTTGAAGAATTACGCATGTCTTTATAAAAGATATTAGTTGGAATTATTTGAAAAAAGATAAGTTACTAGCCCTAATATATATTACTCGAAAAACATTGCAGATCCAGTTATTGTGTCCTGGTTATTCGACTCTTAATTAACGTATTTAAAAATTAAGTGATGTCGCTTAGTTATCAAACATAATAAACTTTAAAAATCTATTAAAAGATAGAGGAACAAAGAAAGAATGAAATAAAATAATTAAAGGTAGAAGAAAACATCAATTTATAATTAAGACAATGTTCTCAACAATATGACAATCAACTCTAGAACATGCGCTTTAATTTTGTTAACAATCTTTTTTTAAGTAGAGAAATAAACTAGTCAATGTTAATACACGACTCATATTTCTATAAACAAAACATTATTATGTATTTATAATCAATATAAAGTACTAATCAATTCATTAGTTTATTAGAATCTAATAAATTGAACACGCTAAAAAATTGCTCCATTTACTTGACATTTAATTAATTTGCAAAATAATGATTCAGACTTCAATTTTCTTGTGCATGATTAATTTAAAATATACTGAACCAGCTGATCACAGATTTATGGTGAATAACAATAAAATGATAATTTTAGGCATTTTTGAAAAATGTCATTTTTTAAACTTTTTGTTAAGAGACTGTAAATCAAAGATTTCGTACTTCGTTATATTTAATAATTTTTTTTAAATTCTCGGTAAGTTTTACTATATTTTTTTTGTGGCATATAAAAAAGCTTTTAATGTTTTTAATAAAAAATATTGCAGACAATTACACTGAGAAAAATGGATGTTTACCCGTAACGACTGGATATCAAGCGTTAACATCTGGATGTTAAGCGTTAGCATCTAGATGGTCAGCGTTAACATCCAGTCGTTAAGGGTAAACATCCATTTTTCTCAGTGTAGTAAGATGTATTGTATTCTGAAATCATAAAAAATAGAAATTTGTTGAATAACTGGCACGTGTCTAATAACTAATAACGTGTCTAATAACCCAATATAGATTTCAAACTGTATTAAAAAAATTTTAAAAAAACGATAAAAAGAATAATCATTTCTTGAAAAAAATCAAATAAGTATCAATCTCTCTTCCCTTAAAATCGTTTCCACAATTTTCACTATTTTTAATTGCTAATTTTTTTACAAGCTTTATTAATGATTCTCCAGAATGAAGGTTATGGATTTCTAAATATTTTAATTTTTCAAAAAATAAAAATTTTTAAATGATCATCAATTTTGCTTTCAATTTTTGTTAATATATTATTATAATTCTAAATAAAAAATTATGCCAGAAAAAATTGGGACTCCTGAGCAACGTCTATTTTGATGGGTTGAAAATTGAGGTAAAAACCTTAAAGTGGTATTTTGAAATATTATTATCCTCAAATTAATCGAATCACTTCAGTCAAGTCCTATTTTTTTCAGAATTTAGAATTAATAATCTTTTTAAATAAATCAATTAAAAGCAGAAAGATGAAAAATGTAACAAATTATTAAAATATGTATAGGTATGTGGGCATATCTCTGGAACCTTTAACTTTTATGTCCCTTGCATATATTTTGATAATTTTAATCAATTTTTACCTGGTTTTTGTTGGAAATATTAACATTTGATACGATGAACTATTTCCAAAAGATTACACATTGATTTATTAAATAGATAAATAATTATTCCAATTTCAACATCCGATTTTTAACAATGTTTACTTGTCCCTAACCATACTTTCGAATGGTTTATACGTTGAAACTTTGTAATTAATAAAAATTACTAGTTAGATGACACATGTTTTTAAAGTTAATTAAACGATGAACACATTTGTGCATAAAAATTAATATTTCGTTTATTGTGAAGAAAGTTATATGTTTTTAAAAGTTGTCCCTCATTTTTAACCTTTTCGACCGTAATCGTCTTATTTATCATTTTTCTTGAATAAGACTATTGGCACACCAAAATAGTTTATGGAAAATAAAAGTTTAAATAATTAGAATTATTTTGAGACATACTAAATTGATGTGCTTCATGTCTTCAAAAAACTATTCTAATTTAAATAACAGAAAACACGTGTGTACAAAATTTGACAACGATCGTAATACGAGTGATACTTCACGAAAATGAAATAAAAGTATTCAAAAAGTACTTACATATATTTTTACGAGTACCATTTAACATTGTGTGAATGTGCTTTGAGAAAAAATACTTTATTGCAATGATAATGTGAAAATATTTATCAATCGACCGAAATTTTTTAGAAAGAAATTTTTAAGTCTGAAGTTGCCGATTCTAATGTTTTCAACAGAAATTGTCATTAATTAAAACCTGAAGGTTAAGTTTTAATGTTTATTTCGAGATTGATTTTCACAAAAAAATGGAACTTTATTCCTTTATTCCTAGTGTAGTATTATTAATATTTTACTATTCTTATAAATATTGAAAATATTAAACAAACTTATCGTTTTTTAAAAATGATAACCCCTCAAGCAATTCATTTCAACTGTTTTTCATCCTAAAAAGCAACCACCTGTTGAATATTTTTATGTTACAGGTTAAAAATTATTTGTAATTTTAAATAATTTATAATTTCTTGAAGACAATTAGATTTATTTGTCCATTTGTATAATTTGAAAGCTTAGCACTTGAAGTTTATGTAGACAAAGTTTCAATACTGTGCTACAAAAAAAAATAAAATATTTTTTCTTATTGAAAAGTTAAATGTTCCAGAGATATGCCCAATATGTATGTCAAAATATTAAACAGATGAAAAAAAGTGAATATGTGAAAACCAATAATGCCTGTAAACAAAAACATACTTTTTTGTTGATAAAAAAATATTGAACATTTCATTGTTACAATATTTTCTGAATTGATTGAAAACTAAATATACATATTATAAAGCAGATCAATCATTATAAATGTATTTGAACTGCAATTTTATTGTCTGTTCTGTTTTATGTTTGATTTGTCAATATTTTAATTCAAAATAACTGTAGATACCAGTTATATATCTTTAAAGATGAAACATTGTTATTATTAAAAAATACATTTTGCAATTTACACGTTCTTTAGTGCGTGATCGTGCCACTGCATAACTTATATAGATTGATTCTCGTTTATTATTGACAAATAATTTGGAGCGAATAAAAGTTTTATAGAAACAAATATTCTAACTACGCCATTTGTCAATAATTTATGTCGTGAAAGAGCATCAAAATTAATTTTCTAGAATAGATTTTTTTTCGATCTGAAATAATTTTCTTTTTTGTTTAATTTCGTATGTTTGGATGTTCGGAACTTGAAATTCATATATTTTTCTTCAAGTCACTCAATGAAATATTTATTGAAAGCGTCAAAAACAATCAACAATCGTTAACGGTGACTGGTACAGAAGATGGTTATCCACTCTTGCAAAATTAAACGCGTGATGTGCTTATAAAGGGCTTCCGTTCAAAGTATGTATATTGTATACTGTATACATATCCAAGGATTTCTACAAATATGACAAACATTCCAGAATTGCGAAGAGTGAAAGTTTCACGTTGAAGGTTATTCTGACGTCTGTCTAGAATCAAGATAGACTCCCTAGGAATATTATAGATCAAGATATCAGAATAAAATAATCTATAATATGAAAATTTAGGATTTTAAAAGTAAATTAAAACAATTGAAGCAAAAAAATAATTATAAATATACAAAACAATACAGCGTCTTCAGAACAAAATTAGCAAATAGAAAAAGTATTAAATAAAAATTTACTTATTTCAATTAAACAAATTTGACATTCAATAAATGTTATTTTAAAATTGTATCAGAAAAGCAACTAGAACAATAGGGGTTAGTTCAACTCTATTTTTTGTATAATTAAATAAAATAAAGAATTTTAACAATTTATTTAATTCAATCATTTAAATAAAAATTATAATTTTTGTTCAATTTTAGGTTTCATTGTCAAATTTTAGATTATTAACCCATCTAAATAGTTTCATTTAACAAAAATTGTAATTTTTATTCCAATGTAACTTTCAATTAATCAAAATGTTAAAAAATACATTTTTTACCCTTCTACTGAAAAGCATATATATGCAAAATTAGACCAATATCTTAGTTCCAATTTTTTTATATTTCCGTAAACAAATGAAATTGAAAGTAATTGTTTATCTACATTAATAAAATAAATGGACAAATTTTACAAAAATATTTCTCTAAAGAATTTTTAGAAAATTATCATACTTATCATTATTATACTCTCCAAGCCAAAAAATGTATTTGTTGTTAAATTAATAATTCATAAAAATGTTTAATTCAAAAATGAAAATTTTTCTCCAATGAAACTATAAACATGAAAACTTTTTTTCTAGGAGTACAAACATTTCTTTCATAAACTTATCTTCTTGTATGTAGTGTAATTATGGCAAAAAAATCAATGACAGCTTAACAATTATTTCCATTTATGAGGATTATATTACGGTCAGGGTAATTGCTGAGATCTTAGTCATAACACGAGAGTGAATATATAAAAATTACAATATATTATCGATCCCACTTTCATCCCTTAAATTAAATATTTTCAACACTAAAAATACAGATTTTATGTTTTAAAAATATAATTAAGAACTGAAAAATTAAATCTATATATACTTTAAAAAAGTAAAGACAGGGATCACAGTAGTACCATATTTGTTTTTAAATTTTGGAAATAAAAGAAGATGTATATTTTAAGAGAATATTCCTTTGCACTGAGAAAATAAGCCTCTAGCCAAGCAGCTTTATTTCTAGGTTAGGGTTCCTCGGGACAAAACAAACAAAACACCGGCGATGACAATCAAACTTCTAGGATACCGGAGCATATGCTCTGCTAAAATCAATCAATTGCTTTGCAGGTGCTATATCAACAACCTCTCTCTGCTAAATTTAATCAAAAATTGGTTGTATTTAGTCAACTTATTTTCTCAGTGTGTGCAGATCAAAAATTTTAGATTCATTTGAATATTTCGAATGCAGTATACGTTGAAAATATATCAAGAATATTGAGTTTAAATTCGAAATATTTACGAAGTTATAGGACATAGAAGAGAACGCAGTGCAGCTGGTACGCATATTTTAAACGCGTTTTTCTCGAAACCACTTTTTCATTGGCGAGCATGCTTGATAAATAAAATTCTATTCAAATAATCACGTTGAAATTTCCAGATATTCTATAGACAATAGTAGTTAAATAAAATAAAATATATGCACGAAATTCGTCCACCTTTTTTGGAAGAATCAACATTAATACCCCTAAAAAAAATTATTCTAAAATTTTTAAAAAAAATTTTTGTATAGGTTATTTAAAATGCCAGTTATAATATTAAAAAAAAAATGAAAATCTTACATTTTATTTTATTAAAAAACATTTTTAACGTGAGTTTAATTTCGTCCACTATAAAGGAAAATCCCCCTTATAAATGTGAATTTTTTCTTAAAGAAGATCTTAAAAATATTTTAAAAACTAAGAGAAAAATTTTTAAAAAATTAAAAAACTGTACAAAATTTTAAGCCTCAAAATAAAACCAATTAAAGAACTAGGCAAAAAACAAAACAAAATGTAAAAGTAAAAAAGAAACGAGAGAAATTATATTAAAAGATCTGAAAATGTTAGAAATTCTATGAGCCAGAAAAAATATATGAAAAAACAAATTTAAAAACTTACATTTTTTAAAATCAAGAAACACTGGAAAATTTATGAAAGAGTAAATTTGCAAAAAATTGTAAATATATGTAAACGAGTTAAAGAAAATCTTCAAAATGCTAGTCTACTCTAAGCTAAATCAGAAAGAAAAAGTTTGGAAGAACGAAAAGCTTTAAAAATAAGTAAAGAATTTGTGCAAATATTTTATTACAAATTATGAAAAAATATAAATATTTTATATATTTAACTAAAAGTTATAAAACGAAATAAATTTAAGAATTTTGCGTAAAAATAAAAAAACGTTTGAAAAAATATAATAAAAGAATTGAAAAGTTAAATAAAAAAAAAAAAAATATTTTTAAAATAAGAAAATTTAAGAAATTTATGAATAAATTTAGGGAGAATATACTAGCATTTTAAAACATTAAAAAATTTAAGAACAAAATTAAAAAATGATTTTAAAAACAATTAGAGAACAATTATAGAATAAAATATATTTTAAAATTATAAAAGTTAACATAAAATAAATTAAAATACAAAATATTTTATACATATTGAAGTATTAAAATTTGAATTAATTTACATTTGGAGTTTATGAGTTAAAATAAGTTGAAATTATTATAACCAATTAAAGTTTAAATTTAAAAAGTCGCAAAAAATGAAAAAATACAAGATTTTAGATATTTTAGGTACCGTTTTGATTTTAAAGAGAAGAAAAAAGCGACTTGTCTCCGTTCCCTGTAAAAACTTAATTTCGGTTTAATTTTAATTGAAATAATATTAATGTAAGAGAGTGTACTTAATGAAACTAAATCAATTAGTAAACAGATTTTAATTCTGGAATATAGAATGCAACGAATGCAAGTTCTGAAAGAGAAAACGAGTTTACAGACTTGGTGCAGGTAGTGAGTAGAATAATCTTAGTGCACGTGCACTCAGAAGCCAACATAAGTTCGCTCTTAAAATGCGGAAGTTGCACTAATCATGTAGGAAAATAATGACTCGTCAATATTGTAAACAACACTTATTCCGGTCCAGTTTTTCATGCATTGTTAACAATTTTTCTTATTTCTTTCCCAGACAGAATAATTGTAATTAAACTTTTTTCAAAGGTCAGCAACCTTTAAAATTTACATAAATATATACAAATAGACATTTAATTCAATTTAAGCCACTAAAAATAAATACAATTTTGTCATAATTTTCTTGACATCATTTAATTTAATTGAGATTATTATTAAATATAGAATTTTTTATAAACTGAAAAAATCAGGGCAGCAGTTGTTTAAATCATTATTAGTTGATGAAAATCGTGATTTTTAAAAAATTAATTTTATAAAATTATAGGCAATTTTTAAACAAATTTTAAAACCTAATTTTCATGCATTCATTTTAAGTACCTACTATTCGTTCTTAATTTGATTTTATAATTTTAGTAAAACCAAATTTTCATTTATCTAATTTTTTTTATTCAAATTTTTGGTCAACTTAAAAATTCCATTTATTCTAAATTTTAGCTTTATGGTTTTTCTTCTACATTGTTTTATCAGGGCATCCAACAAGTCTAACAAAAAAATCCCTGACTTTTCCCTGATTTCTTGCTGACCTATTTTCTCACATTTTTTAAAAACAAAAATTTAGTACTAAAAAAGAGGTATTGAATATAAACGTGAATAAAATATAATAAATATCAAGTAATTTTTTCTTTGTCTTTATAAAATTAATCGTACGAGAAATGAAAAATTCTTCTAAAAAAAGAATTAATTTTTGTGCGAATATTAAAAAGTTTCCTGGACTTTCCCTGATCGACAAAACTTCCTTACTTACCTGACCGCTAGAGGCACCCTGTTTTTTTTACAGTTTAGGTTAGAATTTTAAAAAAATTTTGGATAAATAGAAGTTTTCTTTTATAAAACTTTCTGACAATAGAATAATTGTGCAGTTGGATATTAAATTGAATGAACATTTTAAAAATTGAAATTTATAATGCTTAGTATTTAAATAATAAAATCGGGCAAGTACGAGTTACACCCGTACCAAAATCTAGGGTTCCGTACATTTATGAAACAAAGATATACCTTATTAACAAACAGAGAGCTCTAATTTGGTACACATATGTATTTTCACGTGTAGATTACAGGAAAATTATAGGAAACATTATTTGAATTGACAGTCAAAACGTTATCAAAAAAAAAAAAAAAAAAAAAAAATGCAAATTTTCGAAAAAAAGTTTTTTCCCTATAACTATGACGCTATTTGAGCTAGAGGGCTAAAATTTGGTATATTTGTATATTTTTATGTACAGATTAAAAAATTTTTTTTGTTTTTTTTCATAATTTTTCAATTATTTTGAAAAAAAAGTGATAACAATTTTCAATTGCGTTTTATATCGTTTTTTTTAATTCTGAGTACACAAATAAAAAATGTATTGGTTTGAGGGGTACTGTAGGACAATTAGTGTGAGCTCTAGCATAGGGGTCTAAACCTCTTTTTGGTGATTTTTTGAATTTTTTTTTTGTGACCTCATAATATTCAATTTTATTTCCAAACATAATTTTTCCATAATCTGCATGCAAAAATACACGAGAGTACCAAATTTTAGCCCTCTAGCTCAAATAATAGCAAAGTTAGAGAAAAAAAATTTTTTTTTCAAAAATTTGCAGTTTCTCCTTGACAACGCTATGGCCATCAATCCAGATCATGTTCCCTATATTTTTTGTGTAATCTACACGTGAAAATACATATGTGTACCAAATTTCAGACCTCTAGGTCAAATAGTTTAGAAGTTAAGGAGGGGGGGAATGGTCCATTTCAATGCATTTTTGCTAAAAAAAAGTTGTTATTTCCTTGACAACGCTATGAACATCACCTTGAATCATGTTCTCTACATTTTTCGTGCAATCTACACGTGAAAATACATAATTGTACCAAATTTCAGCCCTCTAGGTCAAATAGTTTAGAAGTTAAGGGGGGGGGGGGGGGAATGGTTTTTGGCTACGGACGCACGAGTCTCGTTATAAGGGTTCCGCCGAACACCGAAGGTGTACGGAACCCTAAAAAAGAAATAAAAATTTAAAAATCTAAATAATTTTTTTTTTTTTAAATAATAAATAATATAAATATCTATAGGGACCACCGATAAATTACGTTACACGTTTTTTTTATAGTTTTGAATCTCCCCCCCCCCCCCAAGACTGTTACGTAAATTTGAAAAACATTTCATCACCTTTGATTTACAGAAAGTTTGATGCTTTTAACCAAATATCAAATAAATCCAAGGAATATAATTATAATACGAAAAGTACTTTGTATTTTTGTACAAAATTGACTTAAAAATTTATAAATTCAAACAGATTTTGAAAATTTCAAAAGAGATACATTTCCTCAAACCTCCTCCCCCTAACTTGTATGAACATTTTTAACTTTCCATAATCTTTGTTCCAAGGAACTTAAAATTTCTTTTTTTAAGTTGAAGTCTATTTTGTATTGATATTGAAAGTTATGAATCTTTGTTTATATTACTAATTTTTTTCTCACTACTATTCTATTAAATTGATTTCTAGTAGTTATTGAACGAAGGGACTTATTTTTCTTATCTTACTGCCCATTTATCTACAGATAAATAAAATAAATACAAATTATGACTTGTATCAATTCTGGCAAAAGTGTCTGTCTCTATTTTTCTGAAACACTCAAATTTTGCGTCGTCAAGATGCTAATAATCTGTAGACAATGGAGCAAAGAAGTTGCAAAGAGCGAAAAGAAATCTGTTGAGCTTTATGAACTTGGCTGGAAGCCTTTGCGAAGTTGGATCGAAAAGATGCTAAAAATAAACTGTGGTCCGTTACACAATATGCAAGAGAGGCCCCTGGCAAAAGGGTTGGCAAAAGGCAGAAAGGCACTTGGCATTCACTCCCACATCGAATGAACGAAAGTGTCTTCGTTGACCCGAGACGTGACCTCGAAAATATGCGATTTGGTAATGACAGTTAATTGACTTTTCATTCATCGTTCCCGGAAACTACTTGGCTGTTGTTTGGTTTCTAAACTCCTTTAGAGCTTACAATAATAATTACCCTAAACCTTAATTCTTTAATGAGTTCAGACTTGTGATCACATTAAAAATTGCACTTGTAGGAACTCAAGATGTTGAAAGAAAGCCTCAGCAAACTTCTTCCTGAACCATTTGCCACCAAATGATCATTCATCATTTTATCATTTCTGATTTAAATTCTAGAAAAGAAAAATTCCATGTAAAAATTTGCTAATTTTCAATAATTATTACTGCGTGTTCGACAAACATTTGCGTGTCTTGTAAAGAACTCTTCAACTGCCATAATCTTGGTCTAAAAACCTTTATGGACGTGACCTTTAAAATTAGTTTAGCACAGTGCTCTTTGTACTCGCAAATTTGACCTCATATTCATGAGGCTTTTGCAGAAACTAATTCACTAAAAAAATTTTTTACTTGCCCTTATGAGGGGGAAAAAAGTTAACGAAAGGACTAACACGCGATCCTCAAAGTTTTTTCATCGTCTGCAGCTCAATTACAATTTAGCTCAGAATAAAAATTAACGAAAATTATAGAATTTACTTTTATTTAAGATATTTAATTTAATAATAAAAATACTGTACAAAGCAGAAAAATAATGAAAATAGATACTTGATAATTAAAAAATACTATATAAATTATTATAAAAATAAAACAAAACAAAGGTAATAATATAAATTTATAGTAACAAATCAAGTAATTTGAACTTATAGTGATAACTGAAGAAAGATAATATATCAAAGTTAGTATTATTTGTAATTTCTGACGTGTTTTTTTACGTAATTTCCAATTTGTTAAAACAGTGAAAACTGAAGTTTTCCGTAAGCATACTTTACGCTAAAACGTGACCGTTTACAAATTATTTCACACTAACATTCACATACTTAATAAAAATAAAAAAATACTATTTATTTTTTGTTTTCCAACAGTATAGGTACAAGGAGAGCCAACTAAATTTCAAGGGCTGTCTAATTGCCATCAGTTTTGATTAATAACAAAACAATCAATAAAAACAGTATATATTTAAATCACAAAAATCAATTCAAAATTGACATACTCGAAAAATTGTCATTTTTGAAATCATTAAATATATTGAAAATTAGATTTGTCCTTAAATATTGTTCCACAAAATATATAGTCAAATAGAATATAATAAATAATGCCATGTTCACCAGATGCATAAAAATTAAATTTACTAAATTTTCATAATAATAGCGTATATATAAATAACTTACTTTTAAAATTCTTTTTTTTTTCAAGTATAATTTACGAAAACACGTGCATAAAAGCAAACACAAAATTTATTTTAAATAAATGTCTGTATATAATAGAATGTAGACTTGAAAACTAACCTATACCTCGGATCCAAAAGTCTCTGATAATTCCAAGCAAATTGGAGTGCCAAAGAGGTAAATGTTGATGATATTATTCCCATAATGATTAATCCTCTTTTCAAAGATTAATTTTTCCTCCTTTGGTGTGTTTTGTTGTAAATTGTTCATTAAGTTAAAAAATGGGTCTTGATAATTAAATGACTTTTACTTAATAGATATTTGCATTTTTTGCAATAAGTAAAAAACTATAAAACACAAATCCAATTTCTTGAGTCACATGATTCGCTTTCACATTATTTTCTCCACAATTACGCTTTCAGTTTTCACTCACATTAATAAATTTCACTTAAGTATTAAAAAGTCCTACTTTTTATTATCAGTTTAGTAGGTAGATTAAAACAGTTTAAAAAATGAGAACAATAATTTGTTCAATCCTTCTTGCCTTGCTGAGTACAAGTGCACTTAACGGACCTAACCTCACCTTTTCACTGACTGTCTGTCTTGCAGAGTATACTTATGTATACCAAGCAAGCCTACTGCTGCCCCACCACTTAAAAAGTACACATGCACTCGTAGCCGGGTGGCGTTCGCTATGTTTACATTTTTTCAACAAATGTTCAGGGTTGCCAGCATTGGCGATTTTGCGCCAAACTGGCGATTTTTTTTTGGAAATGGCGACCGATTTTTTGACTTGGCGCGTGGCGCTTTTTTTGGCGATTTTGAATTTTTAAATATTAAACATATTTTTGAATGATAAACTGAGTTCAAAAATAATTTCCCGCATTCTGTAAATATTTTGATTGACCTGCTTTAAATAATAGTAATTATATTCGAATAAAAGATTAATAATATTCATTTTCCATCAATATTAAATTATTGGGTAACTAGATAAATATTTGTCATTTTGAATTCCCCGCGTTTGGCGATATTTGGCGATTTTTTTTCGACAGATGGCGCCGAACTATCGAGGTTTGCTGGCAACCCTGCAAATGTTTTCAACAAATGTTTTCAAACCATTTCAAACGTGCTAACAGAATATTAGTGTTTCTTTATAATATAGATAAAACAAAATATATATCTAGTTAAAATTAGTAATATTCTACGAAAGCGAGGTTAAGTTTTAAATAAAAGAAAATAATATTTACATTTAAATACAATGTAATTTCGATGAATCGATGAATATACACTTGAACATAACCTATACAATTAAAAAGGCATTTGAGTCATTTCATATTATGAAAAGAAACATCCATCACCGATTTTTTTGTCTTTCTGGCAATCAATAGAGATTATAGAGTGTGTGCTTAAAATAAAGAAAACCAAATTTTAAATATTTTTTTAACATAATCTATATTTGCATTAACAAAAATTTAAATAATTTGTTTCTTTTGTTTGTAACATTTGAAGGGTAGTATGACAAAAGGGGCCAAGCACCAATTTTTCGAATTTGAGATTTTTTCATTAAAAAATCAAAAAAATTCATTTACACATTTTTGAAAAAGAATTTTCTTTGGAATTGTGTTTTTAAAACGATTTTTAAACAAAATTGAAATCTAAATGCATAAATTTTTACCTACGATCACAAATCAATTGAAAAACAATAGAACTGTAAAGTGGATAATAATATGTAAATAATGTTCAAAATATCTGACAAATTTCTATTTTTACCACGAAAGTGCCACTTAAGTGCAAAAAATACTTTCTAGAAAAAAGAATTTTATAAAAATAAAAACTGTTGGGAGTGTGATATTAAAATATTAAAATATTCCCCTAAATGGAACGTTAAAAAATTATTTATACCCCCCCCCCCCTAAAAAATCAAAATTTCTTTTTATATATTAATTAAATCAAATTGTTTTTTTTGTCATAATTATAGGCTCTTATGATAATACATGTATTTAAAAAAAAATTACCTCCATTTTTTTATTTTCAAATCGGATAATATTTAGAGGTTGCTCAAAGCCCATGAAGTTTCCCATCTATTTTGCATGGGCAAACACACTTTTTCGTAAATTTGTAATAAAATTGTAAAAAATCACTTAAATCTTTAATGCACCAAGTCAATTCTTAAAAAGTGTTGAAAAAACAGTATTCTATTATTTATATATTAATTTATCGGAACTGACTATTTCTTATGCAATTTCAAAAAAACTACAAAAATTAAAAAAAATGAATAATAGTTAATATCAACAAATGAATAAATAAATTATAAAATACTGCTTTTTAAAGATTTTTAAAGATTTGGCTTGGCGCATTAATGTTTAAAGAGATTTTTTACGATTTTATTGCAAATTTACGAAAAATTGCGTTTTTTCCATGAAAAATACATAGGAAACTTTATGGGCTTTGAGCCACCTCTAAATATTGTCCGATTTCCAAATAAAAAAATAATGTAATTTTTTAATTAATTAATTAATTAACTAATTTTTTTTCAATTTAGAAGAAATTTAGGGGTAGCGGTATAACATATGAACAGAATTCTCACCTAGTTTAATTATTTTTTTTCAATTTTAATTATTTTTTTCGATTTTTAATTCTGTTGTTAAATGTGTAGTTTTTTCCAACAATTATTCCAGTAACTTTCTTAATTTTTTGATTTGCAATTATTTTCTTTAACTTTAATATTTCTTGTTTAATTTTTTCAGTTGTTTATTTATCTAGTTATTTTTTTAATTTTGTTTTTAATTGACAATTATTATCGTTATTTTCCACATATTTTCTTCAATTTTTATCTAACAATTTTATAATTAATCTTTGATTTTTTGTATTATTTTGTTCTCTTTAATCTAGCCATTTTTTGAATTTTGTTTCCAATTGTCAATTATTTTCTTCATTTTGTAATTTTTTTTCAAATTTTAATTATTTTGCTTCCTCATAGAGGGAACTTTGTGATCTTTAAGATTTTCGATTTTCCAAAAATAGTCTAAATCGACTCATTTTCATCTAAAAAGCGTAAATTTTCATTCTTAAGCAAATGTCCAGATGTATGTGTGTGTGTGTGTGTGTTTAGGTGTTTATAGCGTTTTTTGTGTACAAGATATCTCGAGAATGCTTTAACGGATTTCAATAAAATTTGGATGACTTATTAAGCTCTTGAATATCTAAATTTGGACACAGGGATTTTTGAAAATACCCTACCATTTTTTTAGCACCTTCTTTCGTCGAAAAAAATAGTTTTTTGACAAAAAAAATTTTTTATGCTAAAAATTCAACTTAATAGATACAAAATTATATTTCTTATCTCAAAACGAATCGATTGACCTATAAAAAGTTTATAATTGATCAAAAATTCATAAAATAATTCATGTTTTTTTCTTTTTTTTTTTTGCTTTTAAAATTCATTTTTTTATATCTTCTCCAATTAAATTTGATATAATTGATTAATTGCTTCCTTTATGAGAAAGCAAAGTATTTTGCTTACTTAGAAGCGAAATGCCCATGAAATGGACATAATTTTCACCTATAGTTTCTAATTTTAATTTAATTCTTACATTTTCAATTTTTTTTTTAAATTTGCAATTTATTTCCTCAATTTTTTATTATTTTCTTCAATTTTAATTTTTTTTTTTTTTGGATTTTCAATCCAGTTATTCAATTTTCAATTATTTCCAACAGTTATTCCTTTAGTCTTCAACTATATTTTGTTTAAAGTACAAAATAATTATTGTTTAATTTTTTAAACGATTCTTTTCAATCGTGTTATTATGTAGCCATTTTTCGAATTTTGTTTTCAACTGTCAATTATTTTTGCCATTTTTCAAATAATTCTTCAATTCGTAATTTTCATTATTTGAGTTTGCAAAAATTTATAGTTTTAAATGACCAACAACAATGTCGTAGTTTGACGCGCGCTTGGGTGTGAACGGGGAAAACCTGGAATTTAAGATAATAAAAAAGTGACTACCCTAAACAAATCAAGATTTAAAAAATCTGTAAAATTCGTGGTCAGGGAAAATGAGAACCTAGTCAGAGAAAAGTCAGGGAATTTTGAAAATTAAATTTTGTGGCCACCCTGAGTTAACGCTTTTGTGCCCGCTGGAAATTCAGCGGTTGAATATTGTTGAAACTTGTTACTCGAGGGTTTTCGAGGTGGTAATCCATGTTGCTGGTTACTAATCTGAAGTTAGATTTTCAAAACAGTAAAAGTGTAACAAGTTTCAAGCGAATTTGAGCATCTTCAGAGCTGACAGTGACTCACTTTTCTCATTTTTATTCATTTCTATTGCCACTTTTTGCCACTTTTTTTAGCTGATGCCACTATTAAGCTACTATTTTCAAAAAATGCCACTGATGATACTCTTTTTTTAAAAAAGGCCACCAAAGAAACTATTTTCAACTCAGATGTTTAATAAGTCTTTAAGTATTTGCCTGCTGTCCTTTTCCTTTTCTTTATTAGACTTCAATTATAAAGAATGCATTTAATTAGTTGGAATTATAAAATTATAAAAAATTATTTTCATTGAGACGGAAGAAAATGACCGAAAAACTGAAGCAGAGGCCAAAAAAGAGGAAACTCATTGTGGTTTATTGTAGAATTTGTTTCTGAACTTGGGAGGAAATCCATTATATTATTCGGGAAATTTTCCAATCTTTAGGACTAATTTCCGATTTTTTTTTTAATAAGTCCATTTTTCTGAACTACGGAAATATTTTCATCTGGAGTCAGAAACCAAGTTCGACCAGTGCGCATCATGTACAGTGAAATTACGAACACTATGAATATTAAAGGAATATTATTAAAATTTAGATGCTGATGTTCCCTGAAAATTAGGTTCGAATATTCGGAAAATGTGGACCAATATTCAGGGAAAATTCAGGGGATTTCCGGTGCTGTGTTAATTCATATTTGATTGAATCCTTAAGATGTCAAATTTCAATTTGACCGACACCATAAATATGTTTAAATATACATCCGACAGAAAAATGTTTGCTCAAATTTTGGAATTAACCAATCATAATTTTACTGATAATTTCTGATTAATTCCAAAATTTGCTCCAAAATTGCGAGGCGTCAACTAGCCCCTAATACCTGCGCCAAATGAAATATCCCCGGTCTCCCCTATATTGTTTCTTAACTATTACACAGTTAAAAATTTTGTGTAAATTTAACAAAAATTAAATGTCCCAAACGGTCCACGTACTCAATATCTGCGTTACATTTATGTTAAACTAACATAAACTATATGTTAATTTACAGAATCTTCTTGTTAAATTTAACCTAATCTTTATGTAAAACTGAACACAAAGATTTTGTGAACCGTTTTTTACACAAAATTTTTAACTGTGTATCAAGCTCAACTTATTGTTATAGATGGTAATCAAATATCAAACATTGGTTTAAGGGGACGCCTAAGTCACCTTAAAACAATGCAAAAAGAGTCAACTTTCGGTACACTTTTCTCAAAAACTATTACTCCAATTGCGTTCTTCCTTGTTTTGTTCGATTACACATATAATCAATTGTATGAATAAGAAGTAATAAGACGTTATCTTTAATAGATACTTTTTTATAAACATTTATACCAAAATGTAAATAACACTCCCAATTTTTCTGATTAAATGACTCACATCTCCGTTTATATAACTCAAAATGATGTCAAACTTCTTATTCGTAATCTTGAAACCTTCCTGAACAAATTAAAAAAAAAAACTTTTATATCGGTTCAGTAGTTCAAGAGAAAAGTGTACCGAAAGATAAAAAAAATTAAAAAATCAAATTTTACAGGAGAGACGAATAACTGAAAAGAAGAAAAATCTCATGAATTTCAGAATCAAATAATTCAAATTTTATGAAATTTGGTATACTGGGGTTTTTGGGGTCGCTGATTTCAATTTCAAAGTCAGATTATCAAAATTTAAAATGGCGGATACAATATGGCGGTCGAATTTTTAAAAATTGAACGAATTTGTATGAATCTTAGTATATTGGGGTTTTTAGGGTCGCTAATTTCAAATTCGAAGTCATATTATCAAAATTAAAAAGGGCGGTCGAATTTTTAAAAATTTAACGAATTTGTATGAATCTTAGTATATTGGGGTTTTTAGGGTCGCTAATTTCAAATTCGAAGTCAGATTATCAAAATTCAAAATGGCGGATACAATATGGCGGTCGAATTTTTAAAAATTTAACGAATTTGTATGAATCTTAGTATATTGAGGTTTTTGGGGTCGCTAATTTAAAATTCGAAGTCAGATTATTAAAATTCAAAATGGCGGATACAATATGGCGGTCGAATTTTTAAAAATTTAACGAATTTGTATGAATCTTAGTATATTGAGGTTTTTGGGGTCGCTAATTACAAATTCGAAGTCAGATATTAAAAATTCAAAATGGTGGATCGAATATGGCGGTCGAATTTTTAAAAACTTAACGAATTTGTATTAATCTTAGTATATTGAGGTTTTTGGGGTCGCTAATTTCAAATTCGAAGTCAGATTATCAAAATTCAAAATGGCGGATACAATATGGCGGTCGAATTTTTAAAAATTTAACGAATTTGTATGAATCTTAGTATATTGAGGTTTTTGGGGTCGCTAATTTAAAATTCGAAGTCAGATTATCAAAATTCAAAATGGCGGATACAATATGGCGGTCGAATTTTTAAAAATTTAACGAATTTGTATGAATCTTAGTATATTGAGGTTTTTGGGGTCGCTAATTTAAAATTCGAAGTCAGATTATCAAAATTCAAAATGGCGGATACAATATGGCGGTCGAATTTTTAAAAATTTAACGAATTTGTATGAATCTTAGTATATTGAGGTTTTTGGGGTCGCTAATTTCAAATTCGAAGTCAGATATTAAAAATTCAAAATGGTGGATCGAATATGGCGGACAATTTTTTTAAAAATTATCTAAATTCGCATAAATCTTGGTATCTTGGGGATTTTGGGGTCGCTGATTTCAAATTTAAAGTCAGATTTGAAATATTCAAATTGGCGCATCCAATATGGTGATCAAATTTCTAAAAAATTACTAAATGTGCATGAAATTTTTTACTTTGGCGTTTTTAGGGTCGCTGAGTACAAATTTGTTATTTATATTTCAAATTTAATAATTTCGAATCTAATGTGAGGGTTGCATTTTCAAATATTGTTAAAATTTACCTGTATCTTGTTACTCGGAAATTTTCGGGTTTACTGATTTGAAATCTTAAATCGACCGCCATTTTGTATCCTCCATTTTGAATTTTTCAAATCTGACTTGACACCATATTGAATCCACCATTTTGAATTTTTCAAATCTGACTTCAAATTTGAAGTCAGTGACCTCGCAAACCCCAATAAACCAAGATTCATGCAAATTTAGTCAATTTTTAAAAATTCGTCCGCCATATTGGATCCGCCATTTTGAATTTGCAAATCATGTCGAGAAATATATATGGAGTTTTGATTTATTCATTTTTAGTATAAAAATAAGAAATTTTAATACAATTGAAGCTTTCGTACATAATTTATTGATGAACTTAAGGATTTATTATTCTCGAGATTAAGTATCCAACTTTACAAATTTATTTAGGCTACTTCTACTCATCAGAAAAGGTTTTAAATAGTCTTTTTTTATTCCTAACTGAGTCTAGTTTTGGATAATCACATAAAAAGAAAATCGTTTTTTTTGTCATTTTTCCACTTAGGCGTCCCCTTAAAAAGTTTAAAGAAACCAATGTTAATGGTAATTCAATTCAATTCAATTCTAATGGACACCTTGCTAAATTCCCCAGTGCCCTACAGGACTTTTTCTAGTCCGAGTTCTAGTCTAGCCGCAGCCTATAGATAGTTTCCATTGATAAACTTTTTTTGCTAAAATAATAAACGTTTAAATTAAATGTTCTTTATTAAAATCCGGAAATATATATATGCAACTGTTACATCTGACCTCGAAATATGCTTCAATTCACCTCAGTCATGATTAGGAACGTGTCTCTAAAAAATACTAATTTATCTGTTTATTTTTCAGGAGTTCTCCAATCATGTTTCAAGTAATTTATATACGCGGTAATTTAATAGTTAAATGTTTATTAATATTTAAAAAATAGTCAAATTTTTTTTAAATGTTTTGAATGTACAAAAGATAAAATAAATTAATTGAAGTGAAGAATTATGTCCTTACAACATTTCCGTGGTACTATTTGACCTTCGGAAACAGGCTAGAAAAATCTTGTTCCAGTACAATAATTGTACTGATTGTAACCATGGCCTTCAAAGATTCAATTAGTAAATGTGAGATGATTCACGTATTATAATAAGTTACTTATTCTTGAAGCCAATTAATTCTTATTTAAAATATGCATATTAGTCTTTTTTCATGTTTATTTTAGTTTTTTATTATTTCCCTTTTCAAAGATATATGTAAAAAGAATTTTGCAATTAAAATCGATAAATTATATAACTTCATCAAAGGATAATCAGGTACAAGTTTTAAAAACAAGTTACTTCTAATATGAATTATGGATTTTAATTTTCAATATTCTTCAAATCTTTATTTAATTATTATCCATATATGTATATGTTATTAGTAATAGATTCCATGCACTGCGTGATTTATACGCAATGTATAAGTTTTTAGAATAACGATAATACTCTAATCCGTCCCAAATGAAAAATTACATTATTCAGTTAATTTTCACTATGTTAAAAACCCATGCAAAATATTTAATCTGATGTTAACAAAATAATGAAATTTTTCCAGTGAGTTTAAGGTCTTTGAAAACATTCTTATATGACTTTAAATTCCAATCACTTTTTCTATATCATTTTTACAAATCCGTCAAATTATAGACTGTTTAGGGTTCCTGGCACCAACTGTCAAAACGGAACCCTTATATGAGGCGCATGAATATTCCCTAAATCTCATTTAGCCTAAATCTCATTAAGCCTAAAATCAAAAAGACTAAAATGCATTCAGCCAAAATTCCATTTAACCTAAATTTCATTTAACCTAAATCGCGTTTAACCTAAATTCCATTAAACCTAAATTTCATTTTACCTAAATCCCATTCAATCTAAATTCCATTTAACCTAAATCTCATTTTACCGAAATTCCATTTAACCTAAATTCCATTTAACTTAAATCCCATTTAACCCAAATCCCATTTAATCTAAATTCCGTTTAACCTAAATCTCATTTAACCTAAATTCCATTTAACCTAAAACACATTTAGTATAAATTCCATTTAACCCAAAATGCATTCAGCCTAAATCTCACTTCACCTAAATCCCATTTAACCTAAATCTCATTTAACCTAAACTCCACTTAACCGAAATCCCATTTAACCTAAAACGCATTTAGTCTAAATTCCATTAAACCTAAAATGCATTCAGCCTAAATCCCATTTAACCTAAATCCCATTTAACCTAAAACGCATTTAGTCTAAATTCCATTTAACCTAAAATGCATTCAGCCTAAATCTCACTTCACCTAAATCCCATTTAACCTAAATGTCATTTAACATAAATTCCACGTAACATAAATCCTATTTAATCTAAATTCCATTTAACCTAAATCCCATTTTACCTAAATTCCATTTAACCTAAATTCCATTTAACCTAAATCCCATTTAACCTAAAACGCATTTAGTATAAATTCCATTTAACCTAAAATGCATTCAGCCTAAATCTCACTTCACCTAAATCCCATTGAACCTAAAATTTTTTTTAATTTAAGGATAAATATAGTTGAATCAAATAAAGTTTTAGGTTAAATGGGATTTAGATGAAGTGAGATTTAGGCTCAATGCGTTTTAGGTTAAATGGAATTTAGGTTAAATGGAATTTAGACTAAATGCGTTTTAGGTTAAATGGGATTTTGATTAAGTGAAATTTAGGTTAAATGAGATTTAGGTTAAATGGGATTTAGGTGAAGTGAGATTTAGGCTCAATGCGTTTTAGGTCAAATGGAATTTAGGTTAAATGGAATTTAGACTAAATGCGTTTTAGGTTAAATGAGATTTAGGTTAAATGGGATTTAGGTGAAGTGAAATTTAGGCTGAATGCGTTTTAGGTTAAATGGAATTTAGGTTAAATGGGATTTAGGTTAAGTTGAATTTATGTTAAAAGAGATTTAGGTTAAATGGGATTTAGGTGAAGTGAGATTTAGGCTGAATGCATTTTAGGTTAAATGGAATTTAGAATAAATGCGTTTTAGGTTAAATGGAATTTAGGTTAAGTGGAATTTAGGTTAAATGAGATTTAGGTTAAACGGAATTTATGTTAAATGGGATTTAGGCTGAATGCATTTTAGGTTAAATGGAATTTAGACTAAATGCGTTTTAGGTTAAGTGGAATTTAGGTTAAATGAGATTTAGGTTAAATGGGATTTAGGTGAAGTGAGATTTAGGCTGAATGCAGTTTAGGTTAAATGGAATTTATACTAAATGCGTTTTAGGTTAAATGGGATTTAGGTTAAATTGAATTTAGATTAAACGGAATTTAGGTTAAATGGGATTTAGGTTAAATGGGATTTAGGTTAAATGGAATTTCGGTAAAATGAGATTTAGGTTAAATGAGATTTAGGTTAAATGGAATTTAGATTGAATGGGATTTAGGTAAAATGAAATTTAGGTTTAATGGAATTTAGGTTAAACGCGATTTAGGTTAAATGAAATTTAGGTTAAATGCAATTTAGGTTAAATGGAATTTTGGCTGAATGCATTTTAGGCTTTTTAATTTTAGGCTTAATGGGATTTAGGCTAAATGAGATTTAGGGAATATTCATGCGCCTCCCTTATATTTTCACTCTGCTATCCGTTGCTTAAAACCATTAACCCCCCCTCCCCTTATCTTCCATACTATTTGACCTAAAGGTTTGAAACTAAATATACATGGGAACTTTTATACGTGTAGATTACAGGAAAACTATATATAACAAACGTTGCTGGATTTAGTTTTCAAAAGTTAATAATCAAAAATTGAAAAATGACAAAATACCCCAATGCTGGATTTGTCTATGCCTATTTATCTTGGAAGGTTGGAAATTGGCAGAAATGAGTAATTTTATGCAAAAATTATTATAAATCCATAAAAATTGTGGTTATAATCTACCATCAAGCATTTTTTTCAAAAAATTGAAACTTTACAGAAAACAATTTTTTTTTTTTAAACAGCTACAATATTTTAGAGTTTTAGATTTTTTTGTACAAAATGTTTATATTTGTGTTTAAATTAGGGGAGCACTGCAAAAATTAGGTATCTTAACTTAAGATACATTTGTAGTCACTTTTAAGATGTTTCCGAAAACTTAGCAAAAGCATCTTAAAATGAATTAGTTTTCTATAAGATGGAATCTGAAATATAAGATACTTTAAACGTCTTAAAAGTGACTTTAAGATGTTTCTTTTTACAGTGAGGTGGGGGCAAGACGGGGTACCTGCCTTAATTAAAAAACTAATTAACCAATCATGATCATTTTTTGCATAACATAGCACCGTTACAATAGTTTTTGATTGGCCAAGTCACTGATTGATGAAACCGAGTTTTTTATTTGTTACATGAAAAAACTATTTTTGACGATTTTCTTGTCATTTTTGCATTTTATTTCGAACGTGTTTGTTATTTTAATAACAACATTTTATATACTATATAATTTTTTTTATGTTTAACAATGATTACACTTGAAGTTAAGCACTTGTTTATTTCCGTTTCGAAACTTAATTTTTAGAAATGAATTTTTTAATGAAATTCCATATGTGGGGGCAAGACGGGGTATAGGAAGTGAGGGCAGGATAAGGTACTGAAAACCAATCATTTTTCTGTTTTCTGAAAAAAAAATCTTCTTTTGGTGAATTTACATACTATTTATAATGTTCTGTTATGTAAATACTACATTTCAAATTCAGGAGCAGGTAAATTTTTGTTTATTTTTTATTATAAAAGTTATTGTTTTTTGAGATTAGCTTTGTAATTTAATTTTACATGAGAGAATTAAAATTACGCATTAAACTGGTTTTTTTAGTTTATTTTATAAAATCAATAAAGGTGCTTGCGAAATTTGCAAGCAAAAGTAAGTTGATTTTCATACTACCCCATCTTGCCCCCAGGGGGTACCCCATCTTACCCCCCCACGTTTTGTAAAATGGAAAATTTGAATTTTGTTTACTTATTCTTAATTCTATATTTAATTAAGTAACAAATGTTCCAAATAAGACTTTTTCATGGAAGACTGATTGCCAAAGATTATTATTATAATAAATAAAATATTTTTGAATCGATAATATTAGTTTTATTGAGCTACAAACCTTAGATACCCCGTCTTGCCCCCACCTCCCCTACATTAAAAGTTTAAAAATAAAAAAATTTGAATGAAATTTTTTTTTTCTTTTATTAAAATCATAAATTAATAATTATATTAAAAAACACAGTCTATTTGCTTGGAAGTTTTTAATCTTATAAAAATGCTTAAGTTTAAATTTAAATTGTAATAAAATTAAAAAAATATTAGAGTATTTTTTTCGAAAAACCCCTTTGAAAGGGTTGAAATTTTTCAATGCTCTCTCTTTTTAAAAGTTGATCTTCCACAGTTTTCACTTTTTTTTTAACGCCAATTTTCTTACAGGCAGTTTTTTACAATTCTCAACAACATTACGCCTGGATTCTAAAATTCATTTATTTTTGACAAAAATAACAATTTATTCTAAAGTCCATAAATAAAACCTGAAAAAATGTGTAACCTTTGAATTTATGATTCAGAGATTCTGATTTATGATATGTTGAAATTTCACCGGTGCCTCCCCTTTAAAGAATATTTAGTATTTTCATAGACAGCAACTTAGCTTTTGAATTGCGTTTTAGTTTGAAACGTTTACAATTTTATTTTTTTTTTTTGTATATCATTTGAAAGTTATTCGCCACACCCAATTTGCTGCCAAATATGTAGTTGAGAATCGAGCTCAGTGCACATGTACTCATTGATAATATATTGAGAAAACAAATGTGACTCATTCAAGTTAACGCTTGAAAAAGAATTGCACTATAGGAAAATGATTATAAATACTCAATAGACAATGTAAAATAACTGAATAATATATTCTTTTAAATTAAAAAAAATTTAATTTTTAATTATCTGACTCTTTCAGCATAATTTTTGTTAATGTCTCTAAAAATGATTAAAACTTATATATATAAAAATAAAAAAGATTATTATTTAATAAATAACAAATTCTTTGTGTAACTTTTTTATTGGAATCATAAATATAATTATTCTTACTTTTACAAAGAACTTTTTAATTATTATTGTTTATTTCAGACAAGCAAATGTTTGCTTTTTATTAACTTTTCGAGTTAGTATCATTTTGGCACAAAACTTATCATAAAAATTGTTATATTGTTCAAACATAGATTTATGTTTTAATTATTAAATATTTTATTTTTTGGAATCAATTGAAGTATTTATTATTTGTTTGATTAATTACAGTCTTAAAACATTTAACATTAAGGTGTTGTACAGAATAACATTTATATACCTATGCTTGTAAAAAATAACAACATTCAAAGTAATTTTTGTGTCAAAATGATACTTACCCAACTTTTCAAGCACATTTTATTGTTATATATTAAAGAAAGTTTGACATATATTCGTTGAAAAAGTGATACTGGTTTAATCACATACATATACTCTGTTTCTTTTTTTAAAAAATCTGCATGGCGAAGTGCCAAATTAATTTTAAATTATTTGCCCTCGAGGAAGTATATTCAGATTGCTCTGTTCCCATTATGAACACATACGTTACTCTTTGTTTTTAACCCTTTTAGTTGTTGAGAAAAATATTTACTTTTTATGAAAAATCTAAAATCTTATTTTAAAAAAGAGTTATAAATTTTATAAAATACTATAACTTTATTGATGAGAAAGTGCACTAGATTTGTACGATTTTTTAACTTTTCAAAATTTTCACATCTCTTTACATTTTAAGATCTTATTCCAAAAATCGATATTTATTTTAAAATTATTTTTCAAAAATTTCGACTACACCATTTGAATAGGATACCCAGCAAATAGGTAAGTCTGATGTGAACCAGATTCTAATAAAAATGTACTATTTTCAAAAAAATATAGGTACTAGAAAATTATTGGTCATAAAGTAGAAAATGTCAAAAAATATTGATTTTTTAATAATTTTGATTGTTCGTAAAAATTAAAAATCTTGAAATTCATAAACAATTTTCTTTTAATTTCTACCTAAAACAAAATAATTAGTCAATTCCAAATTTTTTCTCAAATTCATTCCGTTTTTGTAATGAGATACACCTACACAATATCTTGTAAAAAACTTTAAGAATTTTAATTTAAAAAAATTAATGGTCAAAATAATTTCTTTTATGTATACCTATAAACAATAATTATAAAAAATTAAAGTTTATAAAAAAAATATATTTTGAAAAATTTTAATTTAAAAAAAACTGCGAAATGTCAAACATTTTTTAAAATTATTAATATAATACATAATACTAAGTAATTCTTTATCTGAAATGATGCCGAACAAATAAGGTACCCTTGCGAGCAAATAGGAGTTAGAATTTTACTTCCTCCACAATTTTCACTATTTTCTGTTATCAATTTTTTAAAAGGCTTTACAGAATGGATTTTAAAAACTTTTGACTTTTTGCAAAATAAAAGAAAAATTTAAAATCCATAAAAATGATAAAAAAGCTTCCTCTATGAGGAAGCAAAATGTTTATTTTTCTATAATACCTTTATAATTTATAAAAATTGATATTTACACCCAAAATGACGTCAGAAAAAAATTTGACACCTGTGAATAAGGTGATTTATGATTATTACATATGTTGAAATTTCAAAGTTACCACTTCAAAAATATGTTTTTATTTTCAAATGAGTAGGTATCGTTACTATCGTATGTATCTTCAACATAATTATGTACAAATGCTACAAATGTAACTATTTGCTCTATCTAACGTAAAACATATGTACTAGCAAAATTTCTGTTTTACCGACAAGTTTATCAGCTGTTAAGTTTGACAGTTACTTACGTGGTATTGTGTGTTCCAAATTTTTCATCTTTTTTCAATTTATCAATACAAAATTCAAACAAATATGTCCGGAAAAGTAAGAGCAAAGCAAGAAAAGACTGGCGGTTAGTTGAACTATTTTATAATTTGGATCATTATTGTTTTACTGTATTTATGTACATGTAATTTAAATTCACTTTCAATTTAAAGGTTATGTTACTTGCATTGTATATTTTATCAAATTTTTTTATTTCAAATATTTATTTTCTTAATATAATCCGCTTTTATGTATTTTTTTAAAAGGTCACTAAAATAAATTAGTTTTTTGTCTCCCCATAGAGAAAGCTTTGTATTAAATCTGTTTCTTTGATAAAGTCTACATGTTTAAAATTTAAAAGTTGACTTTTTACATTGTAATTTTGATCGCACGAATGTCATGAAGTTATTAATTTAATTCATTAATTATTCTTATGAATGAAACGACCATTAAATTGAATAATTTTGATTTTCTACACACAACCGTCATTTTCATGTTTATATTTGCTATTAAAATTATCAAAATTGTTTATTAGATTTCATCGCATACAGCGAAATGGCTGTTAGAAATAATTCTGCAGTAGTAGAATATTGCAGAATATCAATGGCTGCATTGTCTGGTGGTATTGCAGGCCTTTTAGGTTTAACCAGTTTATACGGCTTTGGATTTTATATTTTTGCTGTCATCGGATTATGGGCAAGTTAAAATTTTAACAAATATTACAATTTACAGGGTCATTAATATCTTTATGATTTAATTTATTCTTACCTCTTTTTCGTATTTATAACTCTTTATTTCATTTAAGTTTATTGTTTAGCAATTAAATTTATCAAATTTCAAACAATCATTTGCATTGAATCGGTAATATTGCAAAAACAGCATAAGTCACAAAATAAAAATTCTTCAGGAATCAATAAAAATGATTTATCACATAAAGTTTTATTTCTTGTTTGATTTGTTCGAGGATTTGTTCTTTTATTGATATAAACTATAAAAAATTAATTATACTTTTAAACTTGTGTATATTGCTATATAGCAATATATAGTGTATATAGCAAGTTTTTATTAAAATAATATTGTTTTGCGTAAAGAAAAATAATTTGACTGTTGAAAATCATTAAATTCATTTTTTTACTTTCTATTACAAGAGTATTTATAAAGATATTTTATTATTTACAGCTTAATAATAAATTCACAGTTGATATTTAATTATAAAGACTATAATTTAAATTTACATTTTAGGCAATGCTTTTAATGAAGGCAGGAGGACAGTGGAAAAAATATTTTATCAGCAGACGAGCATTGTTGACAAATGGTTTCTTTGGAGGTTTATTTGTATCCTTTTTAACAAATTTTTAATTCGACTTTTTTAATAGTTGAAAAAAAATTCCTAGGATATATGGTTTGAAATACATAACACTAGTTTAATTAGTGACTTCAAAATTCAATCACTATAACAATAATAAAATAGCATTACATTACATTAAATTGGTTTTCAATTAACAAATTTGTTTTCTATTAATATCTTTTTTTATTAAGGAGGATATGCCGCGACCAAAATAAAACTTTAAAAGATGATTTTAATGTATATTAAACTTGGATTAATTTAACGCATTTCTGCAAAGTTACAATAATTTTCACCACCTACTTTTGAAGATATTTTCGATGAAATTTACATTTTGTTTCATGGGGTTAACCTTATAAAGTCCATAAATATAGTATTTTTGAGTACGTACATAAAACTTTTATTACTAAAATATGATGTATTGATAAACGGAACCATGGAAATGATTTAACATTTTTTTAAATGTTATTTCACCATCGATTAATATATGAAAAATAATTTTAAAGCAAAATAAATAAAATATTCAAGAAAAAGTACCATGAGATTTGGCAATTTAGCAATTTCCGAAAGTAACATATTTTATTTAGCACGAAATTGAAAAAATCTAAATTAATAAAAGGTTGATATTTGTTTGACATGAATTGAAGACAATAGACAGTCGACTATATATTAAGTAATTTAAAAAGATTGTTTACATAATGTAAAAAATGTAGTATTGACAAACATGTCTTCAAAAAACTCAACCCTATTTTCGGATTAAGAAAAAAATTTAAAAATTAAATTTCCAGTAATGTAAAACTTATTTATGGTTGTTTTCGTCAATAATTGCATCAAAAGAAACTTTTTAAATATAATATACACCATTTAATGACTTTATTTTAAGTGAGTTATTTGTGAAAGAACCTTCACATGAAAAAATCTCAATTTACTTTTGCTAGTATCTGAATAATTTTACAATTTTTTGTTAAAATTATTTGCATTATTGATTCGTAGTAACGTAAATATTACCAGGAAATTGTAAATTGATTTTTAATTAATTTATGTATTAAAATATTTTTTTTGTAAAAACTCGTTTGACTTTAACTTGTCGCATATTCCTCCTTTATGTAAAATTAAATCTTAAATTATAACGCTTATTTGGCACTTCTATTTGTTCTTTATGAAAGAAAAAATGTTGTTTAAATTTTTGAAAAGTTTTTCCAAGTTGCTAAGTATTCTATTAATTTGCTTCTAATTTGACTTTAATTATTTTAAAATGTTATGAAATTAATAGTGTTTATAATTAATATTATTAAATTAAAACACTATTATTTTTAAGCACGTTATAGTTTGATTTAGTTAACTGGTGTTACTTAAGTACTTTTATTTTTATTATACATTCAAAATAATGCGTTTATTTCAAACAATTAATTATAATGAATATTACAATGCTGCAAAAGCTAATATTCATATATACACATATATTAAATTAATTACTAATTACTTATTTTCAAAATAATTAACATAATAATAATTTGATTTTCCTTAACAATGAATTCGATGAATTAAATAGACTTATGTATTATTCTGGACATTCCTTTATGGTATGGTGCACGTATACTGAGACTGCAAGTAATTTATTAACTTTCTTCTACATTCTAAATCGTCATATTTAAAACACCAGAATGTTTTTATCAAAGATATTTATACTAAAGAATCATGTTTTTGTCTAATGTTATTTGTACAATAAGAATGGGTGTAAATATGTATTTCACTTCGCAATTAATAGGACATAAGGTAGTAATTAAAAATTCCGTGAAAGTGGTGTTTTCACTTATTGTTTCCATAATGTACATTTCATAAATGTCACCTGTAAATGTTTCAATGGTGGCATTCATTAAATATAAAAATATTCTAAAACTTTATCACAAAGTATCTTAAAAATTTGTGAATTAGATAAAACTTTGATTATAAATAAAACATAGACATTTCCAAAGGTAAAATTTTTATTATTTTTAATAAATTTAGTACAATAATAAGCGCATTGTCTAGAGGGGGACTCGCACTCTTTAGTCTTACTTATAAGATCGTTTTACATATTTCTTAAATTAAATGAGAATCCGACTAATGTCTGTATTACTTTTCAAGATCACTTGTTCTCTACTTTGTACTTATCATGCTCTTGATCTTTATTATTATTTAATTCTAAACTTTTTCGATTTTTTATTTTATGAATTCTGACTTTTCTCAATATTATTTACTTAAATAGGATGAAAAAATATTGTCGAGTAAAAATTTGTCAATTTGAATCGTAACTAGTAATGTTTTATATTTTAGTTTCAGATGTAGAGACAAGACTCGTACTAGCTTTTTGAATTTCGCCTTCAATAGAAGGATTTCCTGATTCCAAACCGTCTAATTTTTTTTCTGCATCCATTTCTTCAAGTTCGTCTTTACTCAAATGGTAGACAATTCCCGCTCCAAAACCATCTCCAAGGACATTTATAGATGTTCTTAGTCGATCCCTAAAAAAAGTTATTTGAGTATAAGAACAACTGGCACAATTTGAATATAAAAACTAAATACACGATTTGGTTAAATTTCACTTACAGTAGCCAATCTACTGCAAATAGTAAAGAAACATCGTTTGTTGGAAGTCCAAGGGCAGTCAACACCAAGAGCATAGTAATCAATGCAGCACTAGGAATACTGGCTGCTCCTATACTCGCCAATGTAGCAGTAAAACTAAAGGAAAAAATTAATTTTTACAAATTTTTAAGATTAAAAAATTTTCCACATTCTTTAATTAGAATTAAAATTTGAAAGTGACTTTTTCAAAATAATGTTTTTTATACCGGTGAGCACGATTACCATAAAATAGTTTACCAATGTTTTTCTCTGGTGCAGGGTAGCCAATAAAATTTGTAGATAATAAAAAAGGATTTTTTCAAGTTTTCTCCCGGTTTCTCAAAAAAATACTTTATTAAAAAGCCCACCCTGCAGTATGCAAAATCATTACAAAAAGTGTTGTATCTAAATTTCTAGTAAATATAAAACCTTCATCAAATATTCATTTTAAAGCTTAGGAGTCATCCATAAAAGACCATTCCACCAATTTTTAACGTTCCACCATAAGTGGAACGTTAAAAATAATTATATCATATATATTAATCATTAGTACTAATTAACATGATTATAAAAATATATTTTATAATAATATTCAAATGATTTTTTAAAATATATATTATATAATATTAATTTTCAGAAATGTTCCTATTGCTAACTTTTCAAGCTAAAGTCTCAAAGATGAGAAAGAATATTAGAATCTGAACAAAAAAATACGAACGTTCTAAATTTTAACTATGCCCCCCCCCCCCCCCTAAGAGTAGAACGTTCTTTATGGATGACCCCTTATATCTTTGACTTTAAAGATGCCTAAAAAAAATGAAAAAACTTTATTTCAATGTTAACTTGCTTAAGGGCCATCCGTAAATTACGTGGCACCAGTGTTGCCACAGCTACCGATTTATCGGTAGATCTACCGATATTTTGCATTAAAAATCTACCGATAATTTTTATTTTCAATTTTTTTTCCATGTAAATCTACCGATTTTTTACAAATTTTGTTAAATCTACCGATATTTTGCGTGAGTCAGTGGCAACACTGCGTGGCACGTTTTTGGATAATTTTAAACCTCCCCCCCCCCTCATGACTGCTACGTAACTTTGAAAAATATTTTATCACCTTCTGATTTGCAGAAAGTTTAATTGCTTTTTTAACAAATATCAAATAAATTCAAGGGATATAATTATAATACCAAAAAAGTCTTTGTATTTTTGTCCTAAATTGACTCAGGAATTCATAAGTTTAAACAGATTTTGAAAATTTTTAAAGAAAAAATTCATTTTCCTCCATGTAACAAATAAGAAACATTTTCTCAACCCCCCCCCCCCCCCATCCCCAAAACCTGTTACGTAATTTATGGATGGTCCCTTAAAATAAAATAAAAAATTCAATTTTTTTGTAATGTTCAAATTGATACAATTTTTGAAGAAATGATCACATTTTAATTTTAAAAATGTCATTTAAAGGCTAATCACCTATAATTAAGGTAATTTATCACCTTTCAAACGATTATTTGAAAATGGTTCTACAATAATTTTTAAGGAAGATGGGATTAATTGTTTAAAAAAGCAGGCCTGTTTTTCAATTGTTGGTAACTTAAGAAAAATTGACTTTTAGAAAAAATTATTCCGAGAAAAAATATTCTTTCTTATGTGTAGAATTAGAAAAAAAATATTTAAAAATTAAGAAAAATAGCCTTTTTTGCTATATTTTAATTATACAAGTTATTGGTCTTAAAAATATAAAATGGCCAAAATATTTTACTAGAAATAAAAATACAAAAATTTATTATAACGCCCTTGCATGCTATAGGGTGGGCAAAACTTACTGAGCGGCACTGTATATAGACAAAAAATTGAACATTTTGAAACAAATAATACATACAATTAATTTATAGCGTTGAAAAACAACAAATTAATTGTATTTCATTGAAGAATAAAATTTAAAGGAGTAAATTTAATTAATATTAAATTCGGAATTATATTATTTTAAATAAAAATATTGTTATTAAAGAAGTAATGAAATAAAATAAAATAAAATTTTAATGAAAATAGGTTAAAATAAATATGCGAGAAAACATGAGTCAGGAGAACGGCAAGCAAAAAGAAGTTAAAATTAAAATTAATTTGGCAATATAAACAAGATGCTAATGACTTCTTTCTTACAAGTTATTATTTAAAGAAATTGTTTAAACCTAAAATTATCAGAAAAGAATATCATTGTCTCCTTTTTAATTTGCAATATTATATTAAAATTAAAATTATTCTTTAGAATATAAAAGTTTTTTAACACTTTTGCATTTTTAAAACGGTATTTTACATGCGCTCAAAATATTTTATTATCGTTAGTTTGATTATTTTATCTACAAACTATATTGGTTGTTAAATATCCTTCAAGAAATATTGAAACTAAGTAAAAATTATGTCCATTTCATGGACAATTTGCTTCCCAGTAAGCAAAATAATTTTCTTCTTCATGAAGGTAAAAAAAAGTATAATTTTTCATGAACACAAAAATTTTTGTGACCAATTTAAAGATCACATTAATTCTTGCAAAAAAATATTTGTTACTGTTTGTGAGTCATTTAGTAAAATTTTTTAAAATTAGAAAAGATTAGGAGAAAATGAATTTAAATTTATTTGGGTCGTATGATTAAGTTCTAAAATTAATTATTTAGAATATTCATTTCATAGAATTTAATTAGGAAGAATCTTCTTTCAGTCGAAATTCCACATTTTCGAATATGTTTTTAATCGAACATAAACTAATCCTAATATCGACCTAACCGAATTTTTAGGTCACCGTGTTCATATTTTACAGAAGTTTCATTTTACAGAAATCCTTTTAACCAACTTTTCATTTAAAAGAATTCCAATTTAAACGAAATCTAATTTAGAAGAATTTTTATTTTCCAGAATTTTTGGTTAATCGAATTTTTAAATACCAGAATATTCATTTGACAGAATCTTCATTTGTCCGAAATTGTATTAGTACGAACTGAAATTTTTGAATTTGAATTTTGAATTGGCCAATTTTGAAATTGGCCAATCAGAAAATATGAAGAAAATTGCAATTTGTCAATTTCAAAATTCGCACCAAAATATTTCTGTCGGTCACGTTTTCGGCCATTTGCAATTTCGGACAAACAAACAATCTGCATTTTAAGTTTTCTATGAAATGTCAATTCGTACTAATACAATTTCGGACAAATGAAGATTCTGTTAAATGAATATTCTGGTATTTAAAAATTCGATCTACCTAAAATTCTGTAAAATAAAAATTCTTCTAAATTAAAATTCGTTTAAACTGGAATTCTTTTAAATGAAAAGTTGGTTTTAAAAGGATTTCTGTAAAATATGAATTCGGTGACCTAAAAATTCTGTTATGTCAAAATTCGGATTAAATGTTTGATTGAAATTCTAATGAAATTCAGAGGAAATTTTCTTGTCTTTGGTTGACGTCTTGGGAGTTGCCATTTTATGACTGATTTTGATACCAAATTTTGTGTTGACCAGGAAAATTTTCACTAGTTGTGAAATACTTTGAAAACTCTATTAAAGTCAGGAAAACATGAAGAAAAAATTAATTTACATTTACTTTTAAGACCTTCAGTGGCATTTCGGGTGGTTTTTTGGGAATTGAAATGCTTCAAAATACGAAAAAAAAAGTATTTTAAAATTAGTAACATGCAATCAGAAATTAAAACCATTTTGAAAATGTCCAAAAAATGTTTTTTCTAACTACATATTAGCACAAATCAGTATGAAGAATTTATAACAATTTCCTTTGACAATTTTTACACAAAGTGCTTAGAATTAATAGTAACAAGTTACACACAAACTGACTCATATCAAAACAGAAGTTTTAATGTATAGAGATCAACTTTAACAATGTATATGGAAATAATCAACTGCCTCATAACTATATAATTGATTCTCCCCTATTATTTAATTTTTTTTTCATAGATAAAGAATTGAACCAACCTTACAGTGATTACATCTCCAATTCCCAAAGAGATTCCATTCATTTGAGCAATGAAAATTGCAGCTACAGCCTCATAAAGTGCAGTACCATCCATGTTTACTGTCGCGCCAACAGAAACGACAAAACGAGAAACCCTTGGATCAAGTTTATTATTTTCCTCCAAACATTGAAAAGTAATCGGGAGAGTTGCTGCACTGTTGAATTGACATTAATATGTTTATTATTTAAGAGAAGACTTTCCAGAAGAAAAATCAGTGGTACCTTGAAGCTGTTCCCATTGCTGTAATCCAGGCTTGCATCATGCCTCTGAAAAAAACTGCTGGGTTCTGCTTCGTCAATAGCCAAAAAATCAGAGGGAGTGTAATTATTGCGTGAATTAAAAGGCCCAAAATGACTGTCACCATGTATAATCCTAGCATTTGAGCCATCGCTGCTAGATTCTGAATGGACATGATTTTTCCTGCTATCAAGCACATTATTCCAAACGGCGAGTACCTGCGAGATTTCGTCAATTGAGGCTAGTAAACGAAAAGCAGAAATTGTTAATCGATTACACTTACTTCTCCTCTGTCAAATCATATTTACTTGTTGGATTATTTATTTCTTGAGTGAATTTTTTCTTGAGATTTCCATTAGAATCTAGAAAAGAATTTCAGAAATTGTTGGAAAACTGACCACAGAACAATGATGCCGACCAGTTTCATGACGAGGTCGTTTAGCACCGCGAAGAAGTCGACCATGATTTTTCCTTTGGGTCCTGCCTGTCCTGCGAGAAGTCCAAAAACAATGCAGAAGACGATCATGCCCATGACGTTGGTGCCATCCTTGTAGATCAAAGTCGGCTCCAAGATGTAATCGGTCCGATTTTTACCCTCGAGAATTAAAACTTTCTTCTTCACGTAGGAGGTCTGCACCTGTTGGAAGCATGCTTGCACCAGGTTCTCCGGTACCATGTTTCTGTGGAAATTAACTTGTTCTTCGCACAAGCGATGCTTTTAAGTTGATGAGGAATCTTTACCTGATTATATCCAGGATGGCATCTATCGTCGAAACCTTGGCATCTTCTTCAAGAGAGGCTGGAACCATTGGTTTAGTTTGAGGATCTCCAGGGTGGATTATCAGTACCATCGCAATTCCGACTATGGCTGCTAGAATCGTTGTCACCATGTAATAGCTCAAGGCTCGAAATCCAATCCTTCCAGAACTTCTCGCATCGAGTTGAGCCATTCCTATCAAGACTCAATTTTACTTTCTATTTTTATTTTATTTTTCAGGTTTAAAAAAGCTAATCTATGAAATTATTATTAATTTAAAATTATAATAATAGAATACCTGTAATGAGTGAAGATATGATCAACGGTAAGATAAACATCTTCAAAACACGCATGAGGATTTCTCCCGGGAAGCTGATGAGCATTATGGAATGGGAAGAGAAATCTGCTAGTCGACCTAGGAATCCAAGAATCAAACCCAATATAACTGCAGCGATCGTTAGCACCAAAACCAAATTCTCGCCCATCCATTCCATCACCTTAAAGATTCAAAAATTGGTAAGAGTCTGGATTTTTATTTGAAAAATGTAGAACTTTATTGATTATAATCAAATGATTATTTTACATTCATAGGGTGGAGTTGGGTAGGTTGAGCCGTAGGTTTTGATTTCGGGTCAAACAATCTTGTGGGATAAAGATATGGAGGAGTTGAATGCGCTATTTGAAAGGTTATTTTATATCAACACTTTTATAAAGTAAATTAATTAATTTTGAAAAAATAAGAAGGAAAAAAGAATAATTTTCTGAATACGAATTTTTCGTCAAGATTTTTGTTTGTCGGGTAAGTTGAGCCTCTTGAACCATTTCACATCCAGGCAAAATATTATGTTGAACATAGTTGTCCTAAGGATTTTTAGGTCGCTGAATACAAATCTGAAAACAGATTTGAATTTTAAAAAAGCTCGGATGCAATATGTGAAAGATTTTTTAAAAATCAATCGAATCTCACAGTTTTATAGTTTTTTAAATATAACTCTAGATTTGTCTTCAGATTCATTTTCTTTTTCTTAAAGTATCCACTGATATTCAAACCAAATTGAACACTGAATTAAATTAATCATATTTTGTTCTAAAAAAAAGTGGGTGGCTCAAATTACCCGAATAACATCATTCTTTGCTAGACAATGAAAAAATGTCAGTAATGGTAGGTACATTAATATGAAGATACTTTTAGATATTAAAATACCTTTTAATTTGTAATACATTACTGGTATTTTCATTAACAATCATTAACAATCAATTCTTCCGTGAAAAGTCAGGTGTGGGTATAATACAAATTTTACAATATTAAAATTTGAGTTCTGAGTGAAAAAATCTAGATATGATATGATATGATAAATAGCGATACAGACTTAACTTACCCAACAGTACCCTAAATCTAATATCTTTAATACGTGACGCGCTCTGAGAAATGAGACCTAAGCAACCGAAAGGTAATTTTACAAGAAAACAAAAAGAAAAGAAATCAGTAGTCTGTACTTGTTACATTTTATACAAACTGATGGTGTTCACACTATCATTACATAAAAACTATTTTCAAAAATAAGAAAATGTTTTCAAATTCTAGATAATGAAAAACTATCTTTAATAAAACTAAAACAACTGTAACATGAAAATTAATTTTTGTAGCTTTTCTCGGACCACGTCACAAATTTATTCTAAAGAACCAATACTTTGAACGTTAAATATATGGCTATCTTTATGACATCTACATTAAATTTTTAGTGTTGAAAATGGGTTTTTACGCATTAAATAAATAAAAAAAAATTTTTATCACCAATACAACATTTATTTAAAGAATTAAGTGTAATTAAGAGTATATTTTCATTTAAAAAATAATGACCGAAAGTTATCAAGTAAAAAGAAAACAAAATAAAAAAATTATGAAAAAAGCACTTTGAACCCTTTTACAATCAATAAAAATTGCTTTACTATAATTTAACTCGTTGCATTGAGAATTCAGCATGAAATATTCTGGATATTATTCTTATTTCAAGAATATAATATTCTTAAAATAAGAACAAATTTCTTAAATCAAATCTTTATTCGTAGGAATATAAGAAAAAGTTATTTTTGTGTGAAGGTGACTCTACAAAAAAATTATTTTGATTTCAAAATATTTTAATATTAAAAAATAAAGTATCTATATTTAATACTTAAATGTCAATTTATATAGTAAACGTTTCGTTTCAAATAAAATAAAATTTTGATAAAAATTGTAAATTTTTTAAAACTCCTACATCGAGAATATAAAATAATTTAATATTGTAATATATCGTGAAACTATTCTATTATTCTTAAAATAAGAATATTGAAATTTTCAGAAAAGCTATATGAGATTTAATGCAAAATATTAATTATAATTTAATCAAATTGCATATTTTTTAATCAAGTACACTACTTATTATTCTGAATCCGATTAAAAAAATCGTCTATTATAGGCTAATGCATTTCTACATTAGGCAGTTATTATTAATCCATCAGGGAAAGAAATGAATTTGATATGTAACAGCAAACTAATATTTGCAAGTAAAAATCTGTTGGCATAGCTAATATATTTACTACGACAGTGAGAAAGTTTGTAGCCACAGCAAATTATTCGCTACCATGTCGAATTTTGTTCGCTGTCCAAATACTAGCAAACATAGTTTGATGTGTCAGCAAAAAGTTTTCTGACATAGTAAATTTCTTCTAACAGTGCAAATTTAACCCAACTTTTTTATACGTATTGTGAAAGGTGTCCAAATCATATGTGCAATAATATGGATTAGAAATTATTTTTGCTTTTAAATGATAAAAATACATACTTAAAATTTGTAATTTTCAGAATAAGGAGAATTAATGGAGTTAATAAATTTGATCGCAGACGAAAGATTTGCCGATTTCTTGAACGTTTAGTTTATATTTTAAAAGTTTGTTATTTTTGACAAACCACTTGAAATCTACGCAGGGAATCGTTTGACTGATTCTTTTTCTCATCCTCATCTTCGGAAGTCATCTTTTCCATGTCCTTTGTTCTGGATAGGAAAGGGAAACGCAACTGAATAACAATAGAGTAAAAACTAAAAATTCAGAACCAATTCTTTAATTTGAAAATTTACGTTGGGTTGTCTTTCGTCTCCAATGGGACACCTCGCAGGACTGCGACGGCCCCGGAAATTCGTTGACCCAGTGACATTTTGCAAAAGGCTTTTGGCAAAAATTTCAGGAATACTTGGAGAGCCTTCCTCGAAGAAACTGAAGCAGGGAATCCCCTGGAAGTATTATCCTGTGTCTCATGTCCAAAATAGGATCACGATTTTCAAATCTGAAATCCACTTTAATAAATATTCTAAAAAAAAATCGCAATTGTGAGAATCACTTGGTATCACTAATGAAATGTTAGAACTGAAGCAAAGTTATTCAGATTAATAAATTGAAATGAAAAAGAGATGAAAAATAATCTCGATTGATAAAACACTAGACCTGAAAGTGACTGTCGTACAATCTAATCTCCAAGCTCGCGTAGGTATCGCCTCGTTGCGTTCTAGAATCAGGCAGATAATGTGCCCCATCCAGGAAGCTGATTAGCGCACGAGAGGGAAAAGGGGTATAGAGGGTCTTACAGGAAGAAGGCACTCATCACGGCGGGTCGCACGGCACCGATTTAATCCATCAGCCCTTTTCTCAATACCATTCCGGATCTATTTCAGACGTATACCTGATTATTGACAGAGAAAATCCTCTAACACTTAGGTATATTCTTAAAAATAAGTTATTTACATTCTAATTCAGTTTTATTTATTTTATGCAGATTTATTATATACTTGCTTTCTAGATTTGGGGGAAAGGAGATAAATTCTAAGTGACACAGAAGAGGAGGAAGAAGAGGAGATAAATGAAGAGTAAGATGAAGGAATTAGCAAAGACGAAGTAATTGCACAAATTAGGAAATTAAAAGCAGGAAAAGCGCCTGGAGAGGACTTGCTAGAGAATGAAGTATGAAAGAATATGTCGATTTCTAGAGGATCATTATTTTGAAAAATGTGTACGTCCATATGAAAAGGGCCCACTTTGGCACTATTGGACTTATCTATATGACCATATTCCTTATTAAATTTCGAACATTTCGAGAGGTCTTGGACCCCTTTAGATGAAAAATTCACAAAGTTATAAGCATTCAAAGTTAAAAGTATCAAAATCCTAGTTTTGAGAAAAACGAGTTTAAAGTTCAAGATTTCCATTAGCGCCCATGCATTTTTAAAATTAAAAATAAGATTTCTTTGTGTTTTTAATTACTATAAAGTTATTGTAAATGCATGATTCGACGAAGGACATTGCGTAGTTTGTTTTTCAGCAATAAAAAAAATTTCGAAAATCTGAATCTTCTTTAGAAGATTCCACATCTTCTTTCATGTGGACGTACACAAATGATTGAAAAATTGTAGAAAGAAGGTGGAATACCTGACGAGTAGAAGATTGGCATTATTAGTCCAATTTGTAAAAAGGGAGAAAAAAGTATTGCACGCAAAGAAATAAGTTTGCTAATATAATTTGACGTGGCAGCAAAAAATTTACTGCCACAGCAAACTTCTTCTTTCAGTGTGAACATATAATACAGGAGTGGGAAAAAACAAAAACGATAAAAGAGATTGAAAAGGTATTGCGGGAGCAAATGGACAAGCACTAGAAGTGCTGAAAATTCTATTCCAATTCTAAAAATAATTTTCTTTTTCTAACACGCATCGAAAGTACAATCTTTCTTACCTGTGAAGAGGTCAGAAAGTGAGTCTTTCCCAGCGACAGGGAGGGAATGTTATATTTCTTCTAATATAAATAAATTATATATATAAATAAATAATAATAAAATAATAAAATAAAAAAAATAAAAAATAAAAAAAAATAAAATAAAATAAAATAATAAATAATAAATAATATAAATAAATTAGTTATTTTCTATACTAATGAATTAGCGAGAAATCGGTTACTATTAAATAGTGAAATTTTTCACTATTTTTTAGTAGAAAACTACTAATTTGAAAGTGAAATAAATATGAAAGTCTATTAATATTGAAAAAGTAAACTTTCACTATTACATTTAATAGATATTTCACTATAAAATTAGTAGTTTTCTACTATTAATTAGTAGTTTTCAACTAAAAATTAGTGAAAATTTTCATTATTTAATAGTAACCGATTTCTCTCTAATTCATTAGTAGAAAACCACTAATTCAGATTTGGAGAGAAAGAAAACTTACAAACTTTAAAAGATCATCTTTTAAATTTGTTTTTTCATTTAATTTTAAATATATTTTGTATTATAAATATAATTCTTTCAACTTGGGTATATTCAATATTATAGTTGAACTACAAACTAGATATTCTTATCGAGAATGATGCCATTAGGTCATTTGCACTCCCCTTACATATTAGATGCATGGACGTAATGATTATGATCTATATGATTAGACCCTCTTCGTTTATATATCTCCCATGGTGAAAATACCATGAATTTAAATACATAGAAAATGATATAAATTTTCCTCAATGTTTTTTCTTTATGCTCTTTTAGAGCATAAAAATTAAAAAACGGCACTTGAAAATCAAAAATTTTTTTTTAGGTCGCTTATATGTGTACGTCCACATGAAAAGGGCCCACTTTGGCGCTATTGGACTTATCTATATGACCATATTATTAATTAAATTTCAAACATTTTAAGAGGTCTTGGATCCTTTTAGATGAAAAATCCACAAAGTTACAAGTATTCAAAGTTAGAAGTGTAAAAACACTAGTTTTAAGAAAAACGAGTTTAAAGTTCAAGATTACCATTAGCGCCCATGCATTTTAAAAATTATAAATAATTTTTTTTGTGTTTTTAATTACGATAAAGTTATGATAAATGCATGATTCGACGTGGGACATTCCTTAGTTTGTTTTTCAGCAATAAAAAAAATTTTTAAATCTGAACCTCCTTTAGAAAAATGCGAATATCTCGGAAAATAAAATCGACAAAGTGGGTCCTTTTCATGTGGGAATACACACATTTCGAATTTATGTCAAAAAATAAAATTTCAAAATTAAAACAAAATAGAGAAGAAGATCTGACTTTTCTTCTGTGTGTTTTTGTCTATTGTATTAGTTATTGGTTCTCCGACATTTTATTGATAAAATTTCCAATTTAGAAAAAAAAACACCTTGACTTGGATAGATTGATATCTTCTTTATTTTGTTTTAACGTTATTTACCAAGTGATAAATTCATACTACTATTCAAAATTTCAAAATTATTGAATTCAAAGTGACGAACTCAACATTTTGTAATTTTTCATTCAGTGCATTACATGATTATTATTCAGCTTATCCACATATTACGTAATATCTTTAGAGATGAGAGTAGACAAAATATCACGGTCCATCAAAATCTAATTTTTTAACAATAGAAAAAGTATCACGAAGGGGGGAATTCAAATTAGCTAAAATTTGTATCACATAATATTTGATCCCTTCTAGAATTTTGAGTCCACCATTTTGAATCAAAAATTTGAAAATGTGTCTTTTCACATCAACTTCGCAATACAAAATCCCAAAAAATCCCCTTATTTAAATTTCACTTCGATTAATAAAAAAATTATTAATGTTGAGTCCCCCATTTTGAAACCAAAATTTTGAAAATTTATCTTTTATCATCAAATTGTCGCCTGGGTGAAGAACTACGCCATTTCAGAGTAGTGCTAAAAATTCTGCCATTCCAGCAAACATTTGAAGAATATGCCATTTCAGAAATCGCATTTTTTCCCTCTTTTTAAGTTGAAATTATTAGGACAAGAAGTTCGTTAATGACAGTTATTTGTTTCTTAAGTTAAACTTGAATATTTAATAATTAACTTTAGAGCATAAGTTCTCATTATTTAAATGATATTATTATATTTTTTCCAAGCTAAAATAAGGGAAAAATTGTGATATCCGAAATGGCATGTTCTTCAACTGTTATCTGAAATGGCGCAGTTTTCAGCACTAATACTCTGAATTGGCGTAGTTCTTCACCCAAGTGACGAAATTTGCAATAAGCGACATCAAATTTAATTTTTAAGGGGGTAGTCTGGTGTTCGAGCCTGTTTTGAAAGCTTTTTTCAATATTCTTTTTTTTATTATAAAATAATTTTTAATCATATCAAATCTTTTAACATCTTTTTGTTCTTATTATAATTGTTAAAAAAATTGTATTCTACTATTTTTAAATTGATATATATATACTTATAATTAATGTTTATAATAAAAAAAAATGAAGTAGGGCGATAGCGCAGGTGATAACATCCGTTTGCGTTATAGATTTTATTTGATTAAAAATTATTTTATAATAAAAAAAAGAATATTGAAATAAGCTTTCAAAACAGGCTCGGAACACCAGACTAGCCCCTTAATTAATCCAAAATTCAAAAAATGTAAGTCTGCTATTAAGAATCAAAAATTTTGAAATTGTATTTTTTGACACCAAATTTGTAAGAAGGAACCCAAAAAAGCCCCCAAAAGGGGGGCTTACCCTGTAAGAGTAATTCCACTGACTTGTCTAAGGGCTGTTGCTAAAATATTTTTAAAAATCTTGTTTTATTATATGTGAAACTCAATGAATTTCTACTTTCATTAACCATAATGTTATAAAATAAATTTTAATTTCTTCGATGATAATAGTTAATCAAAAATAAGATGTTACGACATGATTTCGTAACCTTCAATTTTGAATTTTTTAAAAAACGTTATTATTAAAAAACTACTTAACAATATGTATTATTACTTACAAGAAACATAAATCACTTTCTATCCACAGAAATTATAATATTATTTTTAAATTATTTTATTTTATGATTATAATTAAATTTAAAAATGTTTTCGTTTATACAAAATTTTATAATTTTTTAAAACTTGTAATTTTTTCAGAATGCTCAAAAGATTTTAAAACCTTGCAGATATTTTATTCTTAATTAATTGCTACTTATTAAAATTTGTCGACAGTATTTTGCTTCGTTTCAGAAATATTAAAATGGAAATGTTTTTATTCAAAAAGGTTAATTAACCTTCTTGAATAAAAAATTTTCCATTTTAATATTAATAATAATGTTGAATAACAATAATTTGAATAAAAAATTTTCCATTTTAATATTTCTGAAACGAAGCAAAATACTGTCGACAAATTTTAATAAGTAGCAAGTAAATTAAGAATAAAATATCTGCAAAGTTTTAACATTTTTTGAGCATTCCGAAAAAATTACAAGTTTTAAAAAATTATGAAATTTTGTATAAACGAAAACATTTTTAAATTTAATTATAATCATAAAATAAAATAATTTAAAAATAATATCATAATTTCTGTGGATAGAAAGTGATTTATGTTTCTTGAAAGTAATAATACATATTGTTAAGTAGTTTTTTAATAATAACGTTTTTTAAAAAATGCAAAATTGAAGGTTACGAAATCATGTCGTAACATCTTATTTTTGATTAACTATTATCATCGAAGAAATTAAATTTATTTTATAACATTATGATTAATGAACGTAAAAATGCATTGAGTTTCACATATATTAAAACAAGATTTTTAAAAATATTTCAGCAACAGCCCTCAGACAAAATTACCCTACTAACAAAAATTCAAAAAATTGTACTTTTCCAAAAAAGGCTGAAGCAATTTGTAAAAAAATTTTTTTATGCAAATTTAGATTACGAAATCTGAAAGACCATACAATGTCACATGAGAAAACATAATCCTTATATTTTATAAATATTTTAAAAATATCAACCAAAGCCACTGAAATTTGACAAAAAAAGTTCATCCACGTGATCATATGTATGCAAAAAAATAATTCCTAATGTTAGCCATTCGTTTATTTGGTTTTCGGACAAATAGAAAATATATGATAAAATGAATTTTTGCATTTTGAAGCACCTCATTTCTGTATTAAACTCTTGATTAAACTTTGTTTCAGAAATCGGTTAATTTAAATTTTCCCACGTGTTTAAATTTCTGCGCAGATTTATGCGCAAGAACTGTTGTGTTGTCAGTGATTTTTGGTTGAGAATGTGTGAGTATCATGATGACAATGACAAAGACAAACTGTTTTGTTTAAAAAAGAACCGTTAAAAAATGAGTTCTTCCACTTTCGTGTCTCGTTCAACTGCAAGAGAAAAATTTCAGTTTTATAACACGTTAGCAATTTTGTTAAAAGCTGTAGAAGGTGAAAAAACGACAATAGATTTGCGAAATGAATCAACCGTCACGGGAATAGTGGACCATGCGGACGGGTGTGTAAACAAAAATGATAGCATCAAAAACCAAAGATAAACAGGATAAATAGCTTTTCTTGTTTTACAGAAACATGAATATCGAAATGAAGGATTGCGTATTAACTGATCCTAGAGGAGACACATTCAAATACGAGTTGTTTTTTGTTCAAGCAAGGAATATTCGCTTTGTACATATTCCTCCACATGTAAGTCATTTTGAAAATTCAACATTTTCCCGCAATTTTCTACTAATTTTTATAAACTCTATTTATAATTACCAAGCACGTTAATTCAGAATAAAAATTAATAACCGGTTCATGACAAACCTAACCTAAATACTGTTCTACTTCGTAACGTTCGTAACCAAGGTAACCAATCACGTGCTTATATCAACTTAAAGTTGCAAATTTTTGGTAGTTTAAAACAGTTTAAAATTAATATTCTCCTTCTGGAAAATATTGAACAACCTTTATTATTTTGAAACCCACAACTTCTTGAAATAAAAATATATAAATAATGAAATAATTAACATTACAAATTAATTAAAAGTCAACTAAGTGTAAAAATTATTATTTAAATAATAATGACATGTTTGATATTAGTTTTTGTGTAAAAATTTTGTGAAACTTTGACTTAAATTCTCGATAAGAATTTTGGTCGGTTATATTACCGTTATCATTACCGTTCTCCGGATAATATCGAAAGAATCTAAGGTAATATTACCTCTTCGGAACTCTACACGTGCTATTCGGCTCTTGCATTCACTTGCATTAGTGTGTGTCAGTTAACCAAAGACACCAACCACGGTTCTTCCGATTGTTATTGTTAATTCAAGTATTTACTAATACTATAAACAATTATTTTACATTTGTATTTTTATCACGTAATACTGCTTATTTCCAAATCAAAAATCTGTGGTGTTTTTAAAAACTCTGTGATATTTAATCTTGGAAAAACATGCATACTGTAAGGTTAACTGATTATGATTGCATAGGTTTTGATTTAGACAATACTCTATTGCAATACAATATTACGAATTTAATCAAATTGGAGTATGAATTGTTAGTTGGCTATTTGATTGAACATAAAAAATACAGTTCAAAATATTTAACACGTTCTTTAAGTGAAACTGATCTTGATTTCATGCAAAAAGGTTTAATTTTGGATTTTCAAAGAGGTAACATCCTAAAACTTGATGCCAATGGATTAATTTGGAGAGCCACACATGGAACAAAATTATTAAGCACCGAAGAATTGCAAGCAGTGTATCCGAATCAAAAATGGGAAATTTCAGATAAGTTTGTTCACGATATGTTTTCTGTCTGGAATGGAGAACTTTCTCTGCAAATTAGAGCTCTTTTGGATTATTTTGATATATCAGTGGGTCTTATTTTTGCTAAAATAGTTGATTTTATTGATGAAGAAAAAGGAAAACCGACTGTTTATAATATTTGGCCTGACATACTTGATGCTTTAGCATATATCTATGCCAAGGAAAATTTTCAAAAAAATGGTGATTTCTATTTTGCTCTAAAATCAAATCCAGAAAAATACTTTCACAAATGCAGCACAGAAACTATTTCTTGGATTCGAGAACTGAAAAAGAAAAAGAAGACATTTTTAATAACTGGATCGGACAAAGATTTCATAGATTTCACAGCTGCTTATGCACTTGGAAAAGATTGGAGATCTCTTTTTGATATTGTTATTTGCTTTGCCAAAAAACCAGGATTTTTTGCCTTAGAAAGACCTTTTTTTGGTGTTGATGATAAAGCATCCATTGTTATGACTGAAAAAGAATTCGAGGAGGGAGGAGTTTATGGCCAAGGAAACTGGCAGGAAGTTTTGAAATTCTTCACTCGAATTACTGGAAAGGAGAATCCACTTTGTTTATATCTCGGCGATAATTTGATTCAAGATGTTTACGTTCCGAATGCTATTGCTAATTGTGATATTATGGTTGTTGTAGACGAACAATTGGCGGAGAAAATGTTACATCACGAATTGTCTCATAGTGATGAAATTATAATTAATTCTCAAATTTGGGGATCTTATTTTTCTTTAAAAGAGCCAGACGGTTTTAGAGATTCATTTTGGAATCATATTATTCGAACTCATTCTAAACTTTGTATTCCTACAGTAAATATTATCTCTACGATTCCTTTAGATCAGCCGATAGAATGCTTCGATAAAAATGATAAAAATTCCAGTGGATATTATCCTGCAAAGCCTTTGTCGTTACATATTTGATCTTTTTGTTTAAAAAGAATTATATTAGAGTGTAAATTTAAATCCATTTTTCTTATTGAAATAAATATGTTCTTAACCCTCGAAGGGAATATTTTTCAAAGTTTGTTTATTTTTGTATTAAAGATACCAATAATACCAGCAATTCAGGATCAGCTTAAAAAAGTGTCTGGGCATCTGACTGAAGTAAAAAGTACAAAACCTACGAGAAAGGAAACAAGGGCTTTGATTTCTCAACGTGAAGGATTAGCTGCTGTTGAAAAGATTTTAGAGGAAAGAAAAAGTAAAATTGTAGAAGGCACAGCAAGTGAGTCAAAATAAAATGTAGAATATTATTATATTATATTGTAAATTATAGTGTAGTCTGATGTGCAAAGGATTTTACAATAAGGCCTTCAATTTGTTTTCAATAAAATTTTCAGAATTTTTATAAACATTTATTATATCTTAGAAATATTAGTATCTTCGGTACAAAAATAAAGATCTTATTTTACAAATGCCTTTTTTAAATTCTTTCTCTAAAACTTTCAACTATACATACTTACAATTTTTCCAACTTTGTAACAAATAAAGCAGTTGGTTGTATAATAAACCAAAGTTTTGAAAAAAAAAAAAAAACAATTGTCGCAGTTAAATGTCAACCGTTACGTCATTTGATCTTTTTATTTTTAAAAATATAATTTATGCTTTTCAAGATTACAGTAATTATTGTGCAATCGATCGTAAATTTTACAAATTTAATATAAACATATCTTGCGAAATCGAATAAGATTCATGTCGTTAAGAACAGCAAGTTAAATTTTTTTAATAACAGAGCCTGCCAAAACCTTCGTTAGTGGATATCCAAACCTATATCGATATAAAAATTAATAAATAGTAAGTATTTACATTAAATTCTTTCTATGGCAATAGCGATTCCCATTCCTCCTCCTATACACAAAGATGCGACTCCTTTTTTCTGTTGTGTGCGTTCTAACAAATGAAGAAGAGTGACTAAAACTCTGGCACCTAGAAACATTGAAAGAAAATTTTAGATTTACATACTTCTACAAATGGAGTATAAAAATTATGTATATTAATAATCTAATTTTTTAATTTTATTTTGCAAATATTCACTTCTCAAAAAAGCATTCCATAGATTTAAGAAATGGATTTTTTTTGGCTCGAAATAAGCAACTTCTTTGTCTATTTACAACTTTATTGATTTTTATAGTGTGAAATACAATTAATTCTTCTTCTTTTGACAATTAATTAACTTTTACCAATTCTTTCATTAATTTTTTGTAGGTGATGGAACCAATTGTCGATGAAATAGTGACATTGCATTAGAATTTATTTAATAACTCATAAATAAAACTACTTACATGCATAGCAACGGTTTATTTGAATAAAATATAATCAAAGTTTGAAATTCTGATATAATTCTCTAGTAAAAAAATAAATACATAAAGAAAAAATTAATATGAAAATTTATTGCATATAAATACCATTTGTCGAGGCTGCGATACCAATCGCTCGATTTCTGGACCCAATTGTCGTTTTTACTTTTAAAAAATGCTATTACTTAAAATTTAGGAATTAAAAAATGATTATTTATCTAAGCTTTTAATTAAAAACATAAATAAACACATGTATTATAAAAAAAACTTTATATTCTTTTGAAATTAAAGTATTTTACCGGTTTCTTTTCTGACGTTTGTAAACAAAAGGGATTTTTAACCCCATAAAAACAATAGAAAGTGTTGTTAAGGAAACGTAACTCGACAATTGGAGTTCGGTCAAAATAAAGAACCATTTGCCGAGTAATCATTTTATTTAAACTATTAAATACTTTTATCAAACCAACGTTTTAATTTTCCAAAACTTTGTTTTTTTCTGTGTATAATTATATAATTATACACTACTTTTAAAATATAAAATATACGACTTTTAGAATTTTAATTAAGATAGTCGTATTGTGAATGAAAACAGCAAATGGCGACTGTCAGCTGATAATGTTGATACTGCATATTAAAACATTTAATTCTAGAAAAATGGTCTTTAATCATGTAAAGAAATATTTTTGTATGTTTACACAAATTATTCATTGATAATGTAATACAATTATATTTTATATTTATAGTGTAATTTACTTTTTATAAGCAAAAGTAGTCAGTGAGACTCGACAATTGGTACCGACTCGGTAATTGGTTCCTTCACCCTAGTATAAAATTAAGTTTATTTTATTATTCACATTACAATATCAAATTAATTACTGAATCTTTGTATAATTATGCACGGAAAGAAATCTGGTAGAATTAAATCAGTTGATAGTTCGATAGATTTTTAGTATCAATAAACAAATAGAATTTTATTATCTAATGTGACTAATATTAATATGAAAACATGAAAATATTCTAAAGAGCTTGAGATAGAAAGAAACCAACAGCCATTTATAAAATTTCCATCTATTTGATATTAAAAATGCTCGTAGGCCTTATTACAATTCCATCACACGCCAGCTAATATTATTCTATCGGACACCACTAATTTTCAGGCGAAGTTTGTACAACACAAGCTAAGCTTTATATACATGTATGAACACACACACGCAAGCAATACATAGGCTGACGGATCAGCCAGCAGGCCTTCAGTCAATGCATTGCTTGTGTGTGTGTGTTTATACATGTATATAAAGCTTAGTTTGTGTTGTACAAACTTCGCCTGAAAATTAGTGGTGGCCGATAGAATAATATTAGCTGGCGTGTGATGGAATTGTAATAAGGCCTACGAGCATTTTTAATATCAAATAGATGGAAATTTTATAAATGGCTGTTGGTTTCTTTCTATCTCAAGCTCTTTAGAATATTTTCATGTTTTCATATTAATATTAGTCACATTAGATAATAAAATTCTATTTGTCTATTGATACTAAAAATCTATCGAACTATCAACTGATTTAATTCTACCAGATTTCTTTCCGTGTGATAAAGACAAAAAAAAGTTTTTTGTTTTAAGTAAGCAATTTTTCAAATTTTATTTATGAATTAGACTTCTTTTTTTTATTTTTATGAACTTCAATTTTGTGGATTTTTTAAATTTAAAGTTTTGCTAATTATATGACTAAAAAATTTTCAATTTTAAAAATAATAAATAAATTTTTTTTTAAATTACTTTGAATTTTTTTTAATGACTTTAACTAAAGAATTTTACTGAACATCTGAATTTGAATAATTTTTGTTAATCAGACTCCAAAAATTTTAAAAAAGGAACCAGAATTTTTTTAAAGCTATAAATCTTTTATATATTTTCCACCACTTGAAATAAAATCAATTAGAATTGAATAATATTATTTAAAATATGTTTTTAAGACTTCTTTTTAAATTTTTTATGAGAATATTCTAATTTAAAATTTTTTTAAGAAAATTATCTCTTGAAGGCTTTTTAAACGGGGTTTTAAAAAGTTTTTGCCGATTTTAACTTTAAAATTCTACAGAACATCTGAAGTAGAGTAATTTACATAAAATGTAACTTTAAAAATTAAAAAACATTTTTGTTTTAAAAATGTTGAAATTTTTTCGCAATGTAGGGCTTAGAAATTATAGTTATTTTAAATATACCTAGGAATGATGTTTAATGACTTATTATATATTAAATTTCTAATAAGTTCATAAAGGAATACCTAACAAATTAGTTTTGAATACCTATTTTCAAAAATCTGCCATGAAAACTTCTTTTTAAAATTTGTATTCAGTTAAAATATTGAGAATATATTTTAGAAATCTTGAAAACTTATCGTAGTTCATTATTGAAATATTATAAATAAAATTTCTTAACTTTCATTATTTTAATTCTTTTCAATATTTCCGCTGCAGTCCCATTATTATTTATAAAATGTTTTAAAAAATTAAGAAAATTCCAGCAATTTTTTTTTATCTGTAGTAATAGACTTTGTTAGCTTAATAAACATCTTAATGAATTTCAATTTACAGAATTGTAATTTAACAACTGTTTTTTCAAATTTTAAGTGTTACCTTGAGTTCAAGATTTTTTTGTTTAATGCTTGGGACAATTATTTTTAAGATCGTCAAAATAACAACTTCTTTTTATCAACTAAAATTGAAGGAACGTATTTATTTACAAATTTAACCGTTTTTTCATATTTATCTTAAGCTAACAAAAATGCTATTCTCTATTAATTTTTATATATCGGTACCTCCGAACAAAAAAAACCACTCTTGCGTTATACCTAAAAACTTCTCTCTGACGTTGGTTGTCTAAAAAAACCACTGTTAAAATGAACGTCAAAAAACCACACTTTGTTTTTCCAATTTTTCCAGGAAACTAATTCCTAAAGTTTCAGAAACTTAAAAAAATTCAAAATCCCAATACAATATTGTTTAGATTGGTGCATATTTAAGTTAGGAGTTGTTCACAAACTACGTCACATGCCTAGAGGGTGTCGAAAAATGCCAGTTTTTCTATGTAAAAGTGTGACGTTAGGGGTCCAAAAAGGTCTCGTACAGCGTAGTTTGTGAACTATTTTAACTTAGTTTATTTCAAATGCTGTTTTGATTTCAATTGAAACATTTTGACATTTCATTTAACCAAAAAAACACAGTGGTTGTTTTAGACGACCAACGTCAAAGAGGAGTTTTTAGGCGTATAACGCGACAGAGGTTTTTTTTTGCTCGGAGGTACCGATATTTTCAATTTTGTTGTTATGTAAGAAAATAATTTGAAATCAATAGGTTAAACGTAGAAAGTCAAAAAATAATAAAAACTGATAGAAAACGGGTTCATCAACAAATTATTAAAATATAAATTTTCACTTTTTCAAATAACTGTTTTTTTAAATGTAGTATGTATTCGAATAGCAGTTTTTTCCCCTTCTGCATTACATTGCAGCTCATATCTGTCAATAAATCATTTATGAAAAGAAGTTAAACTTAGCTATTTATCTCACTATGGGTCAAAGTGACAAAATGACTTTTTCGAAAAAAAAGTTAATGCATAGATTTCTTGCTGAGATAGACAAGAATGTCTGAGAGATTTACATAGTTTCAAATATTTTTTATAATAAAATTTTCTGAGGAATATATATTTTTATTATATTTCTTTTTCTCAAAAGTCGTCTCAAATCGAAATTGAAAATTATTGAACTTTCCACTCCAATATTTAATTTATAAATTACATACGATTTTATAAATATTTCATTTTAAGCACAAGATCTTTGGAAGGAAATTTGAATAAAACTTCAAATTTTAATTTTTCCAAACGGAACTCTAACCGACTCGACAAATTGAGTCAAATTGAGACAAATTTTATTTATTTAAAATATTACCTGAAGCTCCAATAGGATGACCTAGTGCAATCGCTCCACCATTTACATTTACTTTATTTGAATCCAAACCCAAAGTTTGAAGACAAGCCAGAGTTTGAACTGCAAATGCCTCGTTTATTTCATAAAGGTCCACTTCATCTTTCGTCCAATTGGCTTTTTTCAACTGAAAATAATTTTAGTCTTATAATGCAATTTATCAAAATGAATTACGATTTTTTGAAGTCAAATTTCTCAATAGCTTACAACTAATTCAATTGCAGGAATTGGTCCTGTTCCCATGATGGCAGGTTCTACTCCAGTTTGAGCTACTGCTACAATTCTGGCCATAGGTGTGATTTTCCTTTTTGCTGCGGCTTCTGCAGACATTAAAACGACAGCTGCAGCTCCATCATTTATCCCAGAAGCGTTTCCTGCCGTCACGGTACCTTCTGTCTAAAACAATATTCATATTTCAAAATTGCTTTCTAACCATAAATTTCTACCCAATTTCCTTGACTGTGTAATAATAATAATAATAATAATAATGAATTTTTGCTTTCGCTAAATTTAAAAGCATAAAAAAATAACGATTTATAAAAATCTTTAGTACATACTTTAAGAAATGCTGGCCTTAATTTTCCAAGACCTTCAACAGTTGTGCCAGGTTTTGGGAATTCATCTTTTGACATGACAATTGGTTCCTTTTTTGACGGAATCGTCACAGGAACAATCTCCTTCTCAAAATAACCCGCAACTACTGCAGCCTCTACTCTTTGTTGTGATTTTGCAGCATATTTGTCTTGGTCTTCTCTACTGATACTAAAGGATTTCGCAATATTTTCGCCTGCAAAATTTCTACTAGTTAATTTCTGTGAAGTACTATAAATTCCGATTCTTTTTATAAATTAATAATCCAAGAAGTTACTTACATAAGTAAAGTATTGTAACATTATGAATTTTTAGCAGACAAAATAAAAGAAGTTATTAAAAAAACTCAATCGGTTTTGTTGTAATAGACTATTCAGATTAATTTAAAATTAACTTTGCAGGTCAAACGACAATTATTCTTTAACAAAGTAGATGTTTAATGATTTTCTTTCCTTTTTTGTTTTAACAAACTGTTCAGTAGATAAAAAATTAAATTAAAGTTACAATATCATTAAAAATGATAATGTTTAAATATATACCTGTAATTCCCATGTGAATTTGTTGAAATGCGTCAGTTAATCCATCAAATAGCAATGTATCGACTAGATTTCCATCTCCCAGTTTTATTCCATTTCTTAAATAGACACTATGCGGAGCTTGACTCATAGATTCCTGTCCTCCAGCGACAATTACGTCACTTTCTCCAGATTTAATGGAGATGTAGGCACTTGTGACTGCCCTGAAAAAATTTAAATCATAAAAGATGTTAAATTTGTAAACTGAAATTGGAAATTATAATTTTTTATCTTGAAAGTAAGATCGTAATATAGCTAATATACTTGAGACCGGATCCACACAACATGTTTAATAGATAAGCAGGAACAGAAATAGGAAGTCCTGCATTTATGGCTGCTTGTCGTGCAGGATTTTGGCCTTCATTTGTTGTCAATGCCTACAATTAAAAAACAAAAAATTAAAAAATAATAAAGTTTAATTTTTTATCTATTTTATTTCTTATAAATACCTGACCAAATATGACCTCAGAAACATCAGTAGGTTTTAAATTTGCTCTTTTAAGGCTTTCTTTTATTACAATACTTCCCAAATGTGAGGCTTTGAATTGAGATAACGATCCGCAAAATGAACCTAGAAAAAGAAATAATTTTTAAAATGATGTAACAATTACCGTTGCCAACGGATTTTGAAAAAACAGGAATACTTTTTAAATACAGTTCTTTTGTATTATATGGAAATTTCGATAAAATCAAGTTTCAATCAACTGATTTTGAATTTTTATTAAAATTACAATCAATTGAAATGTATACCATTTAAAATTCGTACAAATTAGAATCGATTACAATTTCAGTTGAAATTTGAAACAATTAAGGTTGGAACAGATTGAACTTCTCATGAATTTCAAATTTAAATAGATTTAATTTTGGATAAATCAAAGTTTGAACAAATTCAAATTTGGATAATTTTAAGTGTTTATCAATGAAGTTTATGTTTAATTACAATTAGAACAAATTTAAATTTAAATAATTTTAAAATTATGATTAATTAAATTTAGAATAGATTAAAAATTTAATTAATAAATACTTTGATCAATAAAAAATAGAATTGATTAAAAATTCGATCGTTTAAACTTTTAAATGATTAAAGTTTAGATCGAATCGAAAATTTAAGCGAATATGGTTCAAAAAAATTAAAATGTAAAAAGATTAAATTGTTAAATTATTAAAATTGGCGTAGATTAATATTTACGAGGCTCCTACATTAAAACAAGTTATTCGTGAGAGCAGATAGAAAACATTTTGTTCAGGAAAGCAAATAGAAATCGTCTTATTCAAAATGACATTTTTTAAAAAGCTATGTTAGAATTGTAATTAATGATTGTTTTTAAAGCCTCAAACTATTATGAAACTTTAGATCAATTTAATTGTTTATATTATGTTAAATTAACTTTATACAATTAAAATACTTTATTTTGACACTTTATATTGACTTAAAATTAATGCTAAAAATTAAAAAAATTAGGTTACAAAATTTATCAGATGAACTACGTATTTTCTATTTGTATTTCTAAATAACATGTTTTCTATCTGCTCTCACGAATAACGTGTTTTGATTTAGGAGCCATTTGGATAAATTGAAAGTGATTAATGGAATTTAAGTTTAATAAAAATTAGAATGGAAAAAAATCAGATAGTTTTAAAATTATGATTGAGTTATTAAATTTAGAATAGATTAAAAATAATCAATTAAAAAATATCAATAAACTGAATTTTAGAAAAATGAAATTAGCTTATATTGGAATTTAAATAAATTAAAAGTGATCAATGAAGTTTAAGATTAATTAAAATTAGAATGAATTGAAACTCAAACAGTTTAAAAATTATGATTAATTGTAATTATTTAGAATTGAATGAAATTTTAATTATTAAATGTTTTGATCGATAAAAATTAAAATTGATTAAAAGTTGGATTGTCTGAAATTTGAAATTAAATTTTGTAAGGATTAAGATTTGGATAAATTTAAATAAACAAAATTTTGTGTAATTAAAGTTTGAATAGAGTAGATTAAAGTTAAGTCAAATTAAAATTGGAGATAATTTAAAATTTGAAAAGAACCAAAGTTTGGATGATAAATAGAAGTTTAAAATTAGAATGAATCGATATTTAGTTAGTTTTTAAACTTTGGATGAATTGAATTTAGAACCGATTAAAATTTTTCGTATTATAATAAATGTTTTGATAAATAAAAATCACGATTGATTAAAAGTTTGAACTAATTAAGTTTTGAAACTATAAGCAACTTTGATAAATTGAAGCTTGGTTCAATTGAAGCATTTATGAAAAGAAGGTGGGTTTATAAATTTATAAAATGTGTGTATGTGATCCCGTATTAATTTAAGCTCAAGAATGTTAAACAAAATTTTTTTTTATTAAATAATAAATTAATTTTTTTCAACATTGCTCAGCTCAAATCGATGTTTTCACGTTTTAAATTCAAAATCAGTAAAAATTGTAACAAATTATCGAAATAGGTAAAATAGATGACAAAATTTAAACATGAACAAAGTTAAATAGATGACAATTTGTTATCCTTGTCGATTTTGGTTTAAAATACTTGTTCAATATGTTGCCTAAAAATAAGAAAGTAAAACGCTTTAGTGTATAATGGTTAATGAGAAAAAAATGAAGTTCATTTAAATTTGACTCAAGAAGTAGTCTTCTTGATTTGACTTCAACCTATCTTCAATAAAATGACAACCATTGATATTTAAATGATTTTTAACTTAATTTAAAAACCGTTTATCTTAGAATAACTTCAATAGCTTATTATGAATTCAAGTAAGTTATTCAATAAATTAGTCTTTAAAATGTAAATAAAAAATTTTTAAAACAATATTATTCCGAAATCTAAAATTTTTTACAATAATAATAATAATGTTAATGTTCTTTAGTGATTCATTTTATTTTTACTCCAAAATAATTAATAAAAAGGTTCCACATAATTTAGACAAACGAAATAAATGTGATAATTGACTTTGTAATTAAAATAAAATTTGTTTTTAAAATTACCCCAGAATAATGAAATAAAAATTAAGTTAGATTAGATCATAGAAAATAAAATACTTTGATAATTTTGCAGGAAATTCAAATTTACCACCAAAAATCTTTACAGCAATTCAAAAAATTGTTTAAATATAACTTAAATTTGACATGAAAAAGAAAAAATTGTGCTTTTTGTTTTACAAGTACCCCATTTGAAGTACGATAATAATATAATATTAACAGATAAGCTTCAGCTTCAGAATATTTTATATAAAATTTGAATAACAAAATTTATTATCAATTTTCAGAACTTCAGAAACATAAAGTAATATTTTCCATCGCATTTTAAAATTATTCATACTTACTAAAAAGTATTATTAATAACTTAATTTTACAATTTTAATTCAAGAATTTACAAAAATTCAAAGATAGTTAAAATCTGTCAGTTATTAATTTGATTATAAACATGTTAGAAAAAAATAATGATATTATTATTATATCAAAAAAAAAAAAGAAATTAATTTTGTCTTGATGAACTCAAGTTTTAAATAGGTCCAAAATTTATTTTAGAAAAATTTTACAATTTAAAAACGGTACTTTGTTCTATAAAGAATTTGAATGGGGTTAGTAGCACACCTGAGATGAAATTTGGTTATCTTTGAATGTATGTAAGTATTTCTTTATTAAATTATTTTAATTACCTATTGGTGTTCTAACAGCAGAGACAATAACAACTTCACTATCACTCATTGTTAATTATTGTCGTATTAATTGATTAAAAATAAAAACAGCTAAAGCTAAACAAGAGTGACTGCCGCCTTAGAACTACAAATGAGGAATATATACTAGCTGACGATACGACACTTGTCAGGATCGTCAACTGAAAAAATAGTGCCAAGAACCTACGATCACGTGTAAAAATTTTCAAAAAATCCCAAGGTTTCTCAAGTTCTTAAATTTAACTGTTTTATAAAATTTCATTTTTACATACTTTTTATTAAAAGTATTATTTATTTATTCAAAATTATAATACTTTATAAATTGTATTAATTTTCAATCCAAAATAAAATGAATTTAAAATTTCCCTTTTTTTTACTAATTAAATAAGATTAATTTTGAAAATAAAGTAAGTTTCAGGAGTTGAAATTATTTGAAAAAATTTTATTTGCAATTTTAATTTTAAAATGATTTTACGTGAGTTTGGTCTTACAATAGAATATTAATTCGAGTATATTAAATTGTGTCAATTCTCCCTCGTTTTAACGAACCCCAATGTTTAAATGTTTAAACAGTAACTCAGTAATTTTTACCCTTTCCACTATTCTATGAAATACGCACGCACCTGTCTTTTTAATGACGCACCAGCTATTTCAGGATTTATCCAACAGGTGGAGCAACGGTTAGTTCTGAAGTTCGTTTGTTTTTACCCATAATGCATTGTGAACAGTGACTGGTGCTAAGATGGCTGACAACAAGGAGGAGATTTCGGAGCTCGTCGTAAAACGAGGTATTTATCCAACACTCATGAATTGACCGTCTTATTGGTCTCTCTCAAATGATTGTCCATTTCCAAATTATCCTTTGGATTGCCTTAGAACTCTGTGTGCTTCGTAAAACCGTCAAAATGACCACCATCTGTACGCAGTACATTTCTCGATGAAAGAGTGCAAATCTTTTTTTGCCGATTTTCTAGTGAATTGAACCTCACGCTTTTGATAGAGGAGTTATTAAAGAATTCTCTAACTATAATTGTTGAGTGTTTGTTGTAATAATGAAGCACTTGTCAATTCGAGCGTCGTTTTTTTTGACAAGTACCTCGACGTCTTGACTTGACAGCCTACGTGCACTGGACGATCGCACACCCTTCGTGTACAACACGGTCAGACAGACAGACACATGCGAATGTGTGTTCTAGGCTCGTTACTTATTAAGGTCATAATACCAACGGCCTTGCAATTGTCACTGACGTTGCTATGATCTTGTAAAAATGGCACGATCCAACCCGGTATTTTACCGCCGTAGAATCACTTATTCTTTCGTTATTTGTCATCTGCTTCGATTCTAGAACGTCAAGGAACTTTTGCTGGGTAGGGGAAACTGACATGTGTTCGTTTTCAGTGGCAACGTTGTAATACACTGTGATTACCGATTTGCGTTTATCGCCCATGAAACAGGCCCACGAATCGATTCCCACATGACCGGTTAAACAGGCTTTTGTTATTTATTTATTAAGTGTGTGCACTGGTGCAATGGAATTTAAATGGGCGGGAGTTTAACCCAATTCTTGATTAAATCCTGGGTTTGAAATTTACATTGCTTGACAGCACCAAACTAGAGTACAATTTTGAGGTTATGTACTTTCCTCGTTATCTTTTCGATGTGATTACCAGATAAACGGCTACGTCACTTCTATCCTTGGGAATTCATCCGATTCATCAAGTTCATTGTGTGTTTAAACTTGCTTAGATGCAATTTGACTTTTAAGATGTCAGTTTTGCAATTGTCAGAATGAGTCGTGTTTCGTCATTTCGCAGTAATCAATACTGTGAAAAGTAGTTCTATAGGAAGTTGTTAAATACAAGGGAATTTTTTTGAGAATTTTGAAATTTGTTTTATTAAATTCATGATTTTTAAGTGAAGGAGCTGTTTGAAAACTGCATGAATTTCCTTTATCAGGAAATCAAAAAACTTTGATTGAATGGTTATAGCATTTAAAGCTGTAGTGATTATGTTTCTTTGTTGATAAAAATTTAGCCTGATAAAGTCGACGAAATGTAGCTTTTTTTATTAAAAGTTTGACAATTTTTATTATACATACAGGGATCACAGACTGTCCCCTTTTCTCCCTATTTTGAAGTTTTGTCCCCATTTCCCCTATTTTAAAGATTTGTCCCCTATTTCCCCTGTTTCTAATTTTCAAATTTAAATTTATAATTTATCAAAGTTATTTTTTACTTACTTCTAAATTTGTATCATTTAATAATCGCGCTGAGCTATTTGGGAGAGAGGGAGATTGACCACAGTTTATTTTTGTTTATTTGCCATTTTTAAAAGACTGCGGGTAATTTTAAATCCTAATGAAAAAGGCAGAGCTAGCCGCTTTTTTAAAGAAAATTGTAAACAATGGTTTAAGAGAATGTATTTATTTTTAGATTTAGAATTATTAGCTTTGTTAATTTTAAACGCTTCTGAAATGTAGAGAACACAAAATTTTATTTAGATAATTTGACTGTGATATAATTGATTTTCTTAAAATTCGACCATATACCGTATGCCGACGAAGTGCATTTTAAAAAAAAAAATATGTAACACATAGTATGGGGGGGGGGGGGAGGTAGCGTAAAATTACTTTGGTTTTTCAGGTATTTGTTCAATTATCATTTATTTTCCGCAATTTTTAATTAATTTAAACAATTTTTTCAACTTCCACTGTTTCTCTAAAAATTGTATAACTATTCTGTAACTTTTTAAATTATTTCGTTCTCTTGTTAATTATTCTCGACAGTTTCTAAATTTTTTTACATTTGTCAATTATTTTCTTTAATATTTAATAATTTTATCATTTTGTAATTTTCCTTTCAATTATCTATCTGTCTTCTTAAAAATGTAATTTAATTCTTTAATTTTGAATTATTTTTAAAAATTTAAATAATGTTTTCAGTTTAAAATTATTTTTAAACATTTTCTTTAATTCTCGACTTTTTTCAATTATAAAAACTGTTTTAAATTTCAATTCAGTTGTTCAATTCTACAACTATTTTCTTCAATTCTCAAATGTTTTTTTCAATTTTAAATATTTCATTCTAATTTCATTTCCATTTTTTAAATATATTTAATGATTCTCGTCTTTTTCAAAACACTTTCTTCAATTTTTAATTATAATATAATTATAATTATAATTTTTAATTATTTAAAAAGAAAAAACTATTAAGACGATATTTAACATCTTCAATTTTTCAATGGAAGTCGCCATCATAGACTTTAAAGCGAATTTTTTGTTCCCTTTTTGGCCCCTATTTAAAAAAAAAATTGCCCCTATTCCCCTTTTTTACTAACAATAGGGGCTGTGATCCCTGTACATACTTAATAATAAAAAAAGGATCAATGGAACCAAAATCAAAACTTCAGAAATATATGTTTTTTTTATAATTGTCAATTTACACTTTTTTATTTATTATAATTGACATTTAGCATAATTTCTAAAAGTACAAATTTCCATTTTATTCTTTTTATAGAATTAACTAAAATATCATTATAAAGGTCTGTCTGACCAAAGTTTGTTTCAATTTTGACTTAGATTTCATTTTATTTTCCAAAAATAAGCAAATTTTATTAAAGATTAGTTTTTAGGCAAAATTCAAACAAATAAATGTTTAGCAGACCTTTCCAATGACATTTTAGATAAATCTACATGGTTTCGTTTAAGAAGGAATTTGACACCCAACTTTAAAAGAGGTTAAGTTGAAAGTAATTATTCCACTTTTTGAAATAGAGAAACTAACTTAATCTTATTTTATTTACATAAAATGTGACAGGCTTAATTTAAAATAAAATAAACCATTAAAACTCATAATTGGAAAAAAAATTAAAGATTTTTGACATTCTGAAACAAATGTATATAGTTCCTCACATTTTACTGAGATGTTTCTGAATGTCAGAATTTTTAAATTTTTTTACAATTCTAATGGTTTACTTTGTTCTAAATTAAATTAGCCTTATTTTGTCTAAATAAAACAAAATTCATAAAGTTAATTTCTGTATTTCAAAACAGAAAAATAATGACTTCAAACATAACCACTTTTTTAATGTGTCCAATTCTTCCGTAAAAATATGAAGTGTATTTTAAGGAAGTTCTCTCCATTTACATAACCTCAAACTAAAAAGTCGTTTTTTACGCCAAATAAAAATATTATTCAAATTAATTTCAACAAACTTTGAAAGATCCAGTTGTACATTTGTTATTTGTATAAAATTACACTGAAAAACTTTGTAGATTAATATTTCCTAAACTCGCAATTTAATTTTAGTAAACTGACTATCATACTAAGGAAAAACTGGAACACTATTAATATTTCACAGTTTGACTATTAAAATGTAAAATTTATGGTTTGACTAAACAAACATTTAATTTTTAGTAGTCAGTTTATTAAAATTTCTCCTAAAACAAAGAAAAATATCATTTAGGCTATTGAATGAAGTAGAATTTCAAATTATAAACAAATAAATTATATTACGACTTATATCTTAACCTAAAATACAGATAAAATAACATTAGCTTTAATCGATGCAACGCAAATATACAATTAATATCAACAGATAATGTATTTTTCTTTTATATGAATCCAACATTTTCCTTACCACTTGTGAGATCGGTATTTTTGTATTAAATATTGTTTTTAACATATACAAAAAAAATTTCGAAATACGATATTTTTAATATTATTAATCAGGTCAAATTTTCGAAGAAACAGAATTAATTTTCATTCAAGTAGAATCTATTTTGAAGATAGAAGTAAATTTGTAACTATGGTTATGTTTTATTACACGTACGAGCAATGTTCGTTTGTATGCGTGCATCTTTGATCGACTCACTACTAAATTTCAAACATTCCGCGAAGAAAAGATCATTCTTACGAATATAGAAAATATACTTCTTCACATCAATCATTTTTTCTGTATCTAATTTTTTCATACAAAATAGACGATTTTTTCTTAAACAGACTACTAAATTGAGATAAAAAAGAGATCATCTATTGTTAATAAACTTATATTAAATGATATTTTGTCTAGTGACCTTTTGTTTCCCACTTTGATAGTCAGTTTACTAAAATTAAATTGCGAGTTTAACAATTTTCTTAAATATTATTCTGCTTAAGAATTTCACTGGTGAAATTTTAACCCATCGAAATTTATGACGCCTAGAGGTGCCATTTTTTTCTAGCTCAATTTGGGCATATGGTCGAGTCCATACCAAGTGATCATACTAATTTCAGTCACATTAATTAATATTTATGAAATTGATGATTTGGGTTCCTTTAATTGTTAAAAAAAGAAATTTTAAGTATTTTTGAAAAGTTAAAAATATTTTTGAAAATATTCAAATTCAAAATTTTGAGTATTATTTTTTTTGTTTAATCATAACTTCCGTAATTTTCAAGCAATTTAGATAAATTTTTTTTTTAAATTACTTGAATTTGAATGCTCTTTTAAGAAAAATTATAACAAATAAAAAATTGTTTATAATTAAATTTTTATTAACAAAAAAAAATTATTTATCTAAAAAAAAATCAAAATCATATCTTCGATTTTTTTCAAAAAATTCATAAACATAGCCTATAATGTGTTTAAAAATTTAAGCCTAAGAACAGGATGGCATGTCTTATAGATTTCATGAAAAAAATTATTAACAAAAACATACTGCATGGATTTTCAATTTTTTTTTTTTTTGAAAATTCATAAATAAATTCTTAAGAGATCTGTGAGAGTAGATTCTTGTTTTTTGTTTTATTTGTTTTTTAATGTTAATGCAAACAGCTGAAAAAATGTCAACTTTTTCGTTTTATTTTTTTATTTTCTACAAAAAATTGTTTTAATGCCTGCCAACACCTTGATTTCATAGAAGTAACGAAATAAAATAAACAACAATTTTGAAAGCGCTAATTTAATTGTTATTTACCCCCTATTACCCCCTGAGAGGTGGTAGGAATTTCAAATTTTACGAAAAGTTGAGTTAGGTGTCTATTCCTATATTTTTTGGGCCGCTGAAACCGAAAAAGACCATTAAAAACAAATTTCACCCCTTCTTCACCCCCTATTACCCCCTGACAGGGGGTTGATATTTCAAATTTCGAAAAAAAATCGAATAGGGTGTTATTTCCTAAGGTTTTTGGGGCGTTAAAACCGAGAAAGACTACTAAAAACAAATTCCCCCCTCCCTTACCCCCTAAGAGGGGGTAGGAATTTCAAATTTTACGAAAAGTCGAGTTCGGTGTCTATTCCTATGTTTTTTGGAGCGCTGAAACCGAAAAAGACCCCCAAAAACAAATTTATCCCATCTTTCACAACCTATTACCCCCTGGGAGGGTGTTAATATTTCGAATTTCATAATAAAATAGACACCGTACTCTACTTTTGTAAAATTAAAAATTGAATTTACTGCCAGGGTGTAAAACATGGTAAAGAAAAGAGGAATTTTTTTTTGGTTGTTTTTTCGGTTTAAGTGTCCCAAAAAACATAGGGACAAACACCCCGTCCCAGGGGTAATAGGGGGTAAAGTAGTGGAGAAATTTGTTTTTGGGTGTCTTTTTCGGTTGCAGAGGCCCATAAAGTATAGGAATAGACACAAAATTCAACTTGTCTTGAAATTCGAAATTCCAACCCCTCTTAGGGGTAATAGGGGGTGAAGGGGGGATTTTTTTTGGTGGTCTTTCTCGGTTTTATCGCCCAGAAAACCTTAAGAATAGACACTCTATTAGATTTTTTTTCGAAATTTTAAATATCAACCTCCTGTTAAGGTGTATTAGGGAGTGAAGAAGGGGAGAAATTTGTTTTTGGGTGCCTTTTCGGTTTCAGCGACCCAAAAAACATAGGAATAGACACCGAACTCGACTTTTGGTGTAATTCGAAATTCCAACCCCCTCTCAGGGGGTAATAGGGGGTAAGGGAGGGGGGAATTTGTTTTTAGTAGTCTTTCTCGGTTTTAACGCCCCAAAAACCTTAGGAAATAACACCCTATTCGATTTTTTTTTCGAAATTTGAAATATCAACCCCCTGTTAGGGGATAATAGGGGCTGAAGAAGGGGTGAAATTTGTTTTTAAGGGTCTTTTTCGGTTTCAGCGGCCCAAAAAATGTAGGAATAGACACCTAACTCAACTTTTCGTAAAATTTGAAATTCCTACCCCCTCTTAGGGGGTAATAGGGGGTAAATAACAATTAAATTAGCGCTTTCAAAATTTTTGTTTATTCTATTTCGTTACTTCTATGAAATCAAGGTATTGGCAGGCATTAAAAAAATTTTTTGTAGAAAATAAAAAAATAAAACGAAAAAGTTGACATTTTTTTCTTCAATTTCTGATTTCAAACTACGCCGCGGCGTGGCGACACGAGTCCGCGCTAGCGTAACTTAATAATTTTTTTCTCAAAAACTATAAGACATACCATCCTGTTCTTAGGCTTAAATTTTTAAGCACATTATAGGCTATGTTTATGAATTTTTTGAAAAAAATCGAAGATATGATTTTGATTTTTTTTTAGATAAATATTTTTTTTTGTTAATAAAAATTTAATTATAAACAATTTTTTATTTGTTATTATTTTTCTTAAAAGAGCATTCAAATTCAAGTAATTTAAAAAAAAATTTATCTAAATTGCTTGAAAATTACGGAAGTTATGATTAAACAAAAAAAATAATACTCAAAATTTTGAATTTGTATATTTTCAAAAATATTTTGAATTTTTCAAAAATACTTAAAATTTCTTTTTCTAACCACTAAAGGAACCCAAATCATCAATTTCATAAATATTAATTAATGTGACTGAAATTAGTATGATCACTTGGTATGGACTCGACCATATAAAATTATTCATAATGTCAAAAATAAAAAATGAAAATTTGGACATGTTCAAAATTTGTATTTTCGAAAAAATGAAAATTCCTAAAAATCTATCTCTTTCCACAATTTTTACTATCTTCTGTCGGCAATTATTTACAGGCCGATTTATTTATTGGGACCTGATCGAGTATTGGCTCAGTTACTTTATTTAATAGTAACCGATTTTTCGCTACTTCATTAGTAGAAAATCACTAATTCGGATTTAGAGAGTATGTTTCATACAAAATTTATAAAGAATATACAAACTTCCTAAAAATTATATTGATGTGTGCAATTTCTTTTATGAACTATATCCAAAGAAAGATACTAAAAATTGTAAAAAACATTTCAAACATCAGTTTAACCTTTAAAGCATTTTGTATATTGCTTAGAAATTTCGAATGAGACCTATGAAATATTCGGAAAAAGTAAGATTTTCCCTATTGGGCCATTCTCTCAAAAAGGACAAATTCCAAACTAAATATTTTAAAAAAACACATACATTATGGAGGGGGAGGGGGGGTCATAAAAAATGAACTTTTGCATATGCCATCCCATTACGCAAAAGTATACCTCAAGGTACTTGTGAAAAAAGTTATACGCGTTTTTGTTTTTAACGTTTTACATTGTGTCGTATGGGTATTGAGTCGTTTGTCATATATTTATATGTTTTTTCAAAAGTACCTTGAGGTCTCAAAAATTTAACTGCATCATTATGAAACCATAATCTACCAGTGGACCAAATTTGATTAAAATGGTAATATTAATTCTTTTTACGATAGTACCTCCTTAATAAAAAATTGAAAAGGTATACTGGCGATTACGTACACTGAGAAAAAAAAACCGCCGTGGCAGCGGTAAAGTCATGCCATTATAGTAGGAATTAAACTGCCTATACATTCCCGCTATTTTGGCAGGAGACACACTGCAGTTTTAGCATTGTTTTGAAAAAGCAGCAGAGACCTGTCAAAATTTTGCAAAATTTAGTGTTGAATAATACGTTGAACACATGAAGTTAATTCTAAAATTATAATTAAATAAATTTTTTAATTAATTAATTTATAATTTTTTTTTAAATTGTATTAGAATAATTAAATCAATCAGTATTTATAACCAATGTTTAATTACAATCTCGAAACATAACAAAACAAGTGAGGATCGATCGTGAATTGTCACAACCTTCGGTTAAAATTTTAGCGGTAATGTCATGCCAAAACTGCAGTGTTCTAGTAACGCTGAAAACACATGAGTGACCGGCGCGCTTGTGGCAGTATTTTTTTCTCAGTGTAGGGGAATTTTCGTACAGCTCCAAAATATATTGATTCTAATAATAGAAAAATAAATTTTATAAACAAACTATTAATAACATTTGCATTATTTCTTAATAATATTGTAAGAATTATCAATGAAATTTATCATTTACTTTCGTCCATAAACTACGTAGCCTCATTTTTTGGAAAATTTAACGCCCCCCCCCCCCCTCCTCCGCGTAGACGCTGTTAAATGTATTAGCGCCATTTTTTCCTCTTATCGTAGACAATAGCTTGACCCCCCCTCCCCCTTGAAGTGCTACGTAGTTTATGGACGACCCCTTATAGCAAATATAAAAAATTATTGCCGTTACGGAGGGGAGTTATTTGTATGACCAAGAGAATTTTTGAACCAGAAGTCGCACTGACACTGATTATAATTTTTTTTTTTCATTCTAATTTTCAATGATTATAACTTCATTGACTTTATAAAAATTGGCCAGTTCTGTATTTCTCTATAAATACATTTTTTACATTTACACTGCAAAAACAGGTGTCTTATTTTAAGAAATTTATTTGGTCATTTTTAAGACATTTTTGGGTGTCTTAATTTCAACCAATAAGAGAGCATCCTTCAAAAATATTAACCAATGAAATACTTTAGAATTACTGTAAGACGCTTTATAAATGCCTTATACGTTATACGTCTTAAAATAAGACACCAGTAAGACACCTGTTTTTGCAGTGTATTTACTTATATTTGTGATCGGTTACGGAGAGGAGTCAAAAATGTTGCACAAAATTAGTTTAATTCTAGGAAGTAAATCTACCAAATATTTTTTCTTTCTTCTTCATAAATCAATTCAAAATTAATAAAAGAGTAAATATTGCTAGAAAAAGGATAGAATTTTATCGAACAATGAAAGTAATAAATCTAGGTTTAATAAAATATGTTTCATGCACGGTTTTACCGAGGGGAGTTTTTACATCATATAAACATGAATATTTCAACCAATTTCAAAATTTTTATTCTTTTCTTTATAAAATCTGACTAAACAATATTGAATTCCATCATATGATTCATATGGCCTACATTATTTATATTAATTTAAATTATTTTTTAGATATAATTACGTGAACATGTGATTTGTCCGTTTTGAGAGAATGACCCTATTACATATTTACATTGAAATTTCTAATATTTCTTACAAAGATTAAAATCTTTAGTCTCTAGTTCAGTTGAACAAAATCGTCAAGGGATGATGAAAAATAGACATTTCTGACGCCTTCAACTGACAGTCTCTGCGACGTTTCTTGATTCCAGATATTTTCAACCCTTTCGTCTCGAGTGTTTTGAGTACATTCTCGACAGAAGTGATATATATATATATATATATATATATATATATATATATGCCAGCTGTTTTGGTTCACCAGACATGGAACTTCTCTACACGAGGAAGTCGATTAACACATTTATGGTATGGCAATGTCAGCTGCCATCTTTCTTACTTTTTCCTGTGAGGCAATGCCTGTACTAATTCTTCACGACCTGTTGCGTCGCTCTGTTTCGCCACTTCGTCTTTTAACTAGTTAAACAACCTCAAATATGTAAAGATTTACACTATGCAGTTGTTTCATTAGAACAGGAATTACTTTTATTTAGCAATCAGATATTTTAAACATTCCAACTGGAAAGGAATGTGGTCAAACATTTGTCTAAAGTACAGGAAATTTATCAAGAGAATTTTCAAGATAAATTTATTTCTTAATAACTTATTTATAAACTGTTTAAAAGTCTATCAAGCAATGTATTTTTTAATGTTTTGTTAAACATTTTAAGTTAATTACTATTTTTCAATAATCATAAACGATAATATTCAAACATTATAATAATGTAGTGTCTAATAACCATTAAACCACTGACTCTCAAAATGAAAAACTTACATATGCATTCATTTTGGAACGTTTAGGTAAAATGACCTGTTACCTCAATAAGTTTTCATTTTGTTAAACGATCAAACATATTTAAGCTTAATTTAATTAATTGTTTTTTATGTTTTATATAGAACAAGACCAGTGATTGATATATTTGCTTCAACTTATTTGCATCTGATAGTAGTATTACCGGATCAGTATTTGTTCTTTTTTTTGTTATTGCAATTTAAATTGCTGTCGTTTGTCACAGGACGAATAGCCGTACAGATTAATTTTATGGATAAGGTCGATGAGTCATCCGCCAGAGATTCGTTCCAATTTTTATTCTTGAGATTTGTTATGCAGGGTCGTTCATTCAACTTTCATCTAAATCTAAAGTAATGATGATCAAATCATTGATTTCATCTAATCTTTAGACGATAAGGAATTAATTATTTTTGTACAAGCTGTTAAAAATGGCTCTAATTTTATAAAGATCCAAAAAAACAACATACTTTTCGTATAAAAGTACGCGATTCATTTACTTAAAATGAAGTTTATAATCTCTTCATCAATCAAAAGAATCTTATATGTTAATGGAAAATTAAAAGTATAAATTATACCCAAATCGTTTTTATTTTCGTTTCTCTTTTGAGTCGTTTTTTTATGGAAATATGTAAATAATTATTTTAATAATTCTATGTAGAATAAGATTTATTATAGAAAGACAAATTTAATTTATTTGATTGATATGTTGATGGTCTTAGGAGAAATTAATACCAGTATATTTGGTGTCAGTTTACTGTTTAAATTAGATGAGGATTTAGTTAAAATAAATTATATACCTTGTCAGTTTTGACATTATGGGCATTAAATAACAAAGTAAAAAGCGAGCTTGTAATAATATTAGTTACTGAGGCTAATTAATACTCAGCTTCTTAATTCCTGCTAATATCTGGAGTGCAAAACTCCGTTAGAATAATCAGAACGCATTGATCACAATCTAAATCCTTATAACGAGTTTATCATCACGTGTAGTGGTTTCCGTATATATCGTATATTTCAATTCAGATTAAAAGTTTTTCTTTATTTATTAACAAAGCGTAAAATACTTTTAAAATTTATTTCTTTAACTGATATACATGTAAATGATATATGTATGGCTGGTAGTGATCAATATGTAATAATTATTATTGACAGTTTCGTATTGTCTGAGTTAGTAAAATTGAAAAAAAAGCACTGTGACCAAAATTTTGGTCTTAAATTTTATATAAAAAATAAATTTAGCGATGAGAAAAAACTTTCGATTAATTACTGAAAAATATATTTAAGAAGCTTGCGTCAAAATTTGAGATTGATTGGTTCCGCTGTTTCCGAGAAATCTTGCTCACCGGCTTAAAAACACATTTTTGAGAAAAACGTGTTTAAAGTTTCAGAAGCATTTTCAATATTGTCAGGTTTGGCAACGGAAAATGTGAAATTTAGCTATTAGATATGAAAATAATACTTCCACACTTTCACTTCATGCACATAAGTACATTAGAAGGGTTTTATTTGCAATAGGCCAATAAAAAAAAAGGACTGCGTTCTAGCTAGCTACCTGGCGCTATTTACAAATGAGTGTAACTTACAGAATATTCACCAGATTGACCTGCAATTTTCTGTGTAGACTCTTAAATTCATGTATATTACGAAAATATAATAAAAAAAATTGATTTTTTTTGAAAATTCTAAGTGTATATAACCTCTTAAATGTGCACGCTCTTCGTTTGAGTGACATTTAAATAATATGAATCTTCATAATTTTTACCACCACGTAGGAAAAGGAAACAATAATTGTGCAACTGTCGAATGGGAATGATACAGTCGATCTCTTTAGAGTGGTGCATTTCTCATCATAGATTTGCCCAATTGATTTGTAATTTATGTAAGAAAAAAATATTTAATAACTAAAGTAAAGAAGTTTAGTTATACTATAAAATTACATTATTTACCAATCACATCAAATCTAAACTTTATGCACTAAGGTTTAGTAAAAAGCAACAATAAATTACTAAAACAGAAACTAATTTGAGAATTGATTTTTATTCAATTAGAGAACAATTTTTTCAAAGTAGTATATAGTAATTATAGTATAGTAACTAAATCATGAACTGTGCGGAGAATCGCCCATATTTCTTGTTATATTGATTTAAATAAAATATGATGCCTGAGAATCTTGCGTAATTTTCTTTAATGGAGTTTTAGTTTATTTAAACTTATACAAAGTTATTTAACTCGATTCTGTAATTTATAATGTATAAGATGGTTGTGCACGAGGACATAATCGGTGGCAGTTGTTGGCTATCCGTGTCAACGAGATTATACAACGACCTCCCTGTCTGGGATCTCGTTTTATACCACTTTTACTTTTTATCTTCTTTTGCACATGGAAAATTTTGAACAGATACCTCTCAGAAAATTGAGTACTTTCATTGAGTAAAAATTTAATTTAATTAAATGCAACTGTTTTCATACAAAAGTTAAAATATATATGGAGAATCTGTTTGCAAAATACAACTCAACACGCATCTGAATATCTACACCGAAAGAACGATTTTATAATATTAAGAATAACATATTCTTATACAAATTTTCTTAATAATTTTTTCAATAATATTCTTATGCTAAGAAAATCATGTTCTCCAAAAATATTTAATTTCTGCCACTAAGAAATAAAATTCTAACTATAAAATCTTCTATGTGGGTGATTCTATTGAAATTTCCATTATTGAATATTTTCTTATTTTTCTTAATTTCGTACAATCTGTTCACTATTAATTGTTGTCGATTTTTACAGTCGACATTTACCCCTCACTCGGTACTGTAAGGAAAACTTTAAGCATTTTGGTTCATTCGAATTTATATCCCGACCAGAAAATTTGGTCTGGTCCAGATGTCAAACAAATCCAGGATAACTTGGTCAGGGTGCTCACCAGTCAGGGAAAACAGGGAAAGTCAGGGAAAATCAGGGAATTGAAAAAAAATTCAAAAAGTCAGAGAAAATCAGGGAATTTGAAAAGGACAAGGTATATTTAATTTTTTTTAATGAAAAGTTACGGTGTTTTTGTTAACACATGATACTAAAAATTGCAAAACACGATGCGTTTCACCTCCATGTAATGGAATTTTAATGTAATTTTTTTAAAAAACTTATTTTGCTTCTTTGTCTACAATGTATTAGTAGGAATTCAACGATCAACCATATTTCCTCCACCGAACATGAACTGCTTTATAGATCTTATTATCTCGGTGGGAAAGTTAAAAAATAGAAATTAACAAGGATATGATACTTAAGCTATGCAAGGAGATGAAATTTTCGATATGAGGAAGTTTTGAAGAAAAAAGAAGAAGAAAAGACAGTGGAAGATAAACCCGACAAGAATAACGGCATTGAAAAGGATTAAAACATTTCATTGCGTTTTAGTCGAGGTTTTAGTTTTGTTTTTGGGTGAATGCATTTGAATACCTAGAAACGCATTAATTGGCATTACAATTAGCTAAACGATTTTACCTAACCTTAAAATATCACTCGCAGTTTCACGAATATCAAGTGTTGAATCGAACAGATGTATAGCTAAAACACAAAACTGCATGGCAGTTCCCAAATCAGCAATAAAATATGGTCGATCTACCCATAATTATCGCTGTTCCACGGAAATATTTTTTTCAGTGTTCAATAGGGTTATACAAATTATAAAAATTTATTTGAGTTTTAAAAAAATATTTATAATTATAAAATTTAATGGTATTGAAATTGGGAAAATTGGACACTATATTAAAAAGAACTTCAACTTTTTGATCCATAAAAAATTAATTGTCATTCGTCTTTCCTTCCCGGAAATAGTATTAGACGTCATTAAAATTACTTTGCTCATTCTTCTTTTTTAAAATTATCTTCTGCAGAAGGAACTAAAAGACACAGAAATTAGTAGGTCAGTAAAAAGGATAAAATAGCATTTGTTTTTTCAATCTATTCTCCTTGAAAAGGTATTGAAAGGCATTAAACTTATTAAACTTTACATTCCCACGAATAGTATTGAATGGCATTGACTTCATCATTCGATACTTTATCTCTATTATGGCATTAAATGACATTCCAATTTTTTAGAATATTTTTGAGGATTGAAAGGGATTAAAAGAAGTTGAGTTATAATCTACTGAGGGCATTAAATGGGATTCAAGACAAAACAGAAATTCAATGGCATTTAAATGCAATCAGACGTGGGTTTTTTCAATGCCAAACAATGCCTTTTAATCTCCAGCTTCTTACCTGGAAATGACAGCAATTGTAAAAAAGACCTATTGAAGAAAAAACGAAAGAATATCGAAAAATTAAAAATTTCCAAAAGACATTGTAGATGAACAAATCCAAAATATTAATACCCAATTTTATTTTGTTTATTGAATTTAATTTTTGTACTTGATTGCAAAATAACACTTATAAAAAGTCAGGGAAAATAATTTTTTTGGTCTGGGAAAGTCAGAGAATTTCAAAACAAAAATGTGGTGGGCACCCTGCTTGGTCCAGATCCGCATTTTAGTCTTCATCTGATCTGGTTTTGAACGCTGGGTCGTATACGTAGAAAAACCAAAGACTTACACAGAAAAAAATAAGTATTACTTCAATGTCAAAAAGCGTCTAGTTTTTAGGTGAAATATAAAATAGACCTATCGGAATAAAAATTAGCTGATAATAGAAATCTTTAAACAATTCTAACTTAAGTCTTAAAACTAGTCCTAAAGAAAAATGTAATTAAGCTTTGAGTCCAAATCTAAACTTAAATTGAAATTGAAATTGTCTGAAAACAAGATAATAGACATTTTAAGGACTAGTTTTTCTTCTTAGACTTTTGGGACTAATTTTAAAACACTATTTTTTCATGAAACTAGTCATTGGATAAATTTTAGTTTTAATAATAAATTAGTCTGAAATACATTCAAGACATTTTTTTTCTGTGTAGTGTTTACACCTTAAATTCTGAAAAGAATCTTTCATCACCGAAAAGGAAAAATCTAGGCATTAATAGTCTCATATTTTATTCAGAGTATGCATATTAGGATGGTTCAAAAAATGAACATTTTTGAATATTTAATTGAGAATGGAAATTTTGTTTGGATTTATTTACATAAGTAAAGTAACGTTGTTAATTTTGTTTTTTTATAAAATCCATTTATTTTTTTCTCCCAGCTTACATTAATCAAGCTTTCGCCCTTCATTTTTGAATATTGTTTTAAAACCTTCAGAAATCAACTTGAAAAAAAAATTACCCCTACTTTTATTTTTTTGATCTGACAATATTAAAGAGTGCCACTTGCACCCCCTATTTCCCCATTAGAAATACATGTTCTTTTTTCAAAAATTGCGAAAATGTTTAAAGTTGAAGAAACTGTCAATTCTTATTATTTTTTTTGCAAACTGACCCTCTCTAGGGGTGCCTTAAAGAACCACTCCTAAACATAAATACAGCATTTATAAGTAAATAGGTCTAAAATATTATTTTCTTATTTTGCTTTTTTTCTAAATTTTTCTACTAAACAAAATACAAAGCTCGCTACGTTATTAAATTAATTTTTAATTATTTAAACAATTTTAATTTGTTTGAGCATTTTATTTTCGAATTTAAATAATTTTTTAATTATTTAATTTAATTTAATTTAATTTTTTTTTCTTACTAAAGAAATATCACGAATTTTTCCGTCTGCAATTTTTAAAACTTTTTAATTGTTTAAAGAATTTATATTTATGTAAACAATTTATTTTTCGCATATTTTAGGGATTTACTAATTTTTCTTAAATAACTCATAGAGGAAGCTTTTCAAATCTCTTTAACCTTATACTTACCCAGAATCAACCAAGTTCGTTCATTTTTCATAAATGAATCTTTACCATATACTATGGAATTTTGCTTATAATATATTTATGTATGTAACAGTTAAATATTATTATCTAGTCTAAATAATAATACTGTATGATATAAAGTTTTTTCTAAATTTATAAAGGAAACTTACTGGGTAAGTATAAGGTAAAAAATATTTCAAAAGCTTTCACAATGAGTAATTAAAAAAAATTAGTCGACCCCTAAAATATGCGAAAAATAAATTGTTTACATAAATATAAATTCTGTAAACAATTAAAAAGTTTTAAAAATTGCAGACGGGAAAATTCGTGATATTTCTTTAATGAAGAAAGCAAAAAACTAAATGCTTCTAGGAAAATTTAATGAAAGGTGGTTTTAAACAATTTAAATTGTTTAACCCCTTGACTGTGGATGACGTGTATACACGTCATGATGAAAACAAAGCGAATGGCTTAACGAATTTTTATAAAACTTGGTACCAGGGGGTTTTTTGGGTCGCTGAGTTCGAATTTAAAGTTAAATTTTCAAAATTCAAAATGGCGGATCTAATATGACCGCCAAAATTTTTGAAATTCTTAAAATGTCAACGTAATTTTGCAAAACTTCGTACTCAAGGGTTTTTTTGCTGCCAGAAATTTTCAAAAAATTAAAATTCCAACATTTTAAGATTTTCAAAATTTCTGTCGGCCATATTGGATCCGCCATTTTGAATTTTTAAACTTTGATAGCAGATTCGTATTCAGCTATCCCGAAAACCCCTTAGTAACAAGTATCTCAAAATTTCATCGACAACTTAAGATTTTCAAAAATTTTGGCGGCCATATTGAATCCGCCAAATAAACAAAATATTTAATGAATAAATTTTCTGTCAATTGTTATTAAAGAATCGACAGCTATTAAAAAAGTTATTTAAATTCGAAGAAACGTAAGAAAATAATATTTTAGACCTATTTACTTATAAATGCTGAATTTATGTTTAGGGGTGGTTCTTTAAGGCACCCCTGGAGAGGGTCAGTATGCAAAAAAATAATAAGAATTGACAGTTTCTTCAACTTTGAACATTTATCGAGACCTCATAAACTTCTGAACCTTTTTCGATAAAATTAAGAACAGTTTTTCGCAATTTTTGAAAAGAGTACATTTTTCCCATGTATTTCTAATGGGAAAATAGGGGGTGCAAGCGGCACCCCTTAATATTGTCAGATTAAAAAAATGAAAAATAGGGGCACATTTTTTTATTTACAATCGATTTCCGAAAGCCTTGAAACAACACTGAAAAAAATTTTTGTTAATTTAACATATGATTTGGGTGAAAATTTCATTGCAGCAGAAAATCAACCATATGTGGGGCATTCCATGTGACATTTTCATTTAAAATTTTTTTTTGCTTGGAATAATTGTTTTCTGATTCTCTATGAAAAATAAGGAAACACGTATTTTTTTATTTTTTTATTGAATAAAAATTGCAGAAGTTATGAATTTTTGAAATTTAACGTTTGTTGAAATAGAGCATTTTTAACCTTCGTTTTTCTCCGTTATTATTAGTAAATTGAAATTAATGCCCTACATAAAGTTTGTTCAATTTTTCTTAGATTTTTTAGACATGTAGTAAAAAATAATGAATTTGCAACAAAAATACATGAAAAATTGAATTTACGCCTAAAAAGTGACTTTTCTCAAAACCGAAGGTCTCGATTTTCGATTTTTTTCTTTCAATGCACTTACTGATTAGTAAAGAAATTTTTCTCGTAAGTCTAAAAGTGGTGCTCTGTAGCGTTTTTATCATATTTGCATTTATATAGTTTACTTTTACATTTTTTTAAATTTTAACCTTCTGTTACAAAACAAAAGAACTGTTACACACAGGAATTTGTAAGTTGAAGTTGTTTCATTTCTATAATTTATAATTTAAACTTTTTGCAACAAGGAATTATTATAATTATCATTGAAACATTAAAGAGCACCACTTTTAGACTAACAAGAAAAATTTCTTTATTAATCAGTAACTGCATTGAAAGAAAAAAATCGAAAATTGAGACCTTCGGTTTTAAGAAAAGTCACTTTTTAGGCGTAAATTCAATTTTTTATGTATTTTTGTTGCAAATTTATTATTTTTTACTACATGTCTAAAAAATCTAAGAAAAATTGAACAAATTTTATGTAGGGCATTATTTTCAATTTTCAATAATAACGGAGAAAAACGAAGGTTAAAAATGCTCTATTTCAAAAAACGTTAAATTTCAAAAATTCATAACTTCTGCAATTTGCATTCAATAAAAAAATAAAAAAATACGTGTTTCCTTATTTTTCATATAAAATCAGAAAAAAATTATTCCAAGCAAAAACAAATTTTAAATGAAAATGTCACGTGGAATGCCCCATGTGTAAATTTAACATCAAAATAAAGAGACATTTAACAATGATCTAAGAGTTAATCTTAAGAATTCCATTCACCTGAAAATCACATGCAGCAAAAATCGCAGATAGTTTTTTCTGTGAATATTAATTTGAAAATTTTCATTTTTTGGAACACCCTAATGTATATCCTCTACTTATGTTTACCTGAAGAGGGATTGCAGACGCATACGATTGTAAATGCGGTTTTAAAAATTGTGCTTATATTATACATACCTACCTATTTGATAATTGTTCACGTGTGCCCCGACTCCGCGTGTAAATGTTCTGTAACAATGTTGTCTTCAAGTTTCTGTTCAAAAGTGCAAAGTAAAAGATTACTCTTTCTAAAACAAAACTCCAGTTAATCTAAAAGGTGCACATTTTTTATCAAATACGTCGATTTTCTGATTTATAATATCAATCTGGAATATATTAATCTTTATAGCTTTGGGATATAATATTTTTGAATGCCCGTTGAGAAAAAATTCTTGAAAAAATTCTTGAAAAAATCTCTGTGCTGTTCATTATAAATGCGTCATAATTGACAGTCACCTAAATTTTACCGTGATAAAAATTGTAAGACAGACAGTAAAAATTAGGTGACTGTCAATTATGACGCTTTTATAGTGAACAGCACTGGAATTTTTACAACAGTTTTCTCTCAGTGTACACGCTCGGATACACGATACTTGATATATTAGAATATTAGATGGATCTCCTCTAATATTTATCATTTAATTATATTTTTGGCACCTATATTAGAAGGTAATATTTTACAAGTTAGTAAAATATCACACAAAACCTGAAGTGCTTAAAACGTTGCATAATAATGTTATTTTTTAGCTCAATTTGTAAAATAAATCGAAAAAACGGTATCATTATGCAACGTTTTGAGCTTTTTAGGTTTTGTGTGATGCTAATTGTCAGAATGATATTATTTCTTCGGTGATGTTTTAGATTAAAACAATATTTAGTCTATTCTTTGTTCTTATAAATGTAGATTTTTGTGATGAAATTTAATTTACATTAGCAGTAAATAGACTCAATGATGTGAATGAGCAGATGGAATCCTAAGAATGAGCAAAAATAAAAAAAGATCGGGGTCTGAGATTGATGATTTACTGATTTGGTTTGAGATGCCTTATGGTTTAATATATTTTTCTATCAGTGTAAGATTCTTTTGCTGAAACACTGTAGGTTTTTTCAGATAGCCACACAGAAATACGTGACGATAGATTTAGAAGAATTTGTTACAAAATAATATTATGTATTATAAAGAATAAATGCGGTTTGGTTGAATGCGGTGTAAGAAAGTGGCATAACCATAACCTTAAACTCGGTGGTCACAGCCTGATAGGTTGGGATAATAGAGGCCATTCCACCAGTAACTGTATGAACGTAAATACTGCAGAATTACCGTTCCGATCTGCATATAGGTACCTTTTAATTGAATGTGTCAACAGAAACATTTAGTCAAACATCAAATGTCTGTCGAAAGTTCTTTATTAGAGTGAGAAGAAAACGCTCATTTTTAAATGAATTTAAAAAATTTTAATACATAAGTAACAGCTTATTGTTTCATGTTATTTTCAGTTTAACAATAGTAAGAAAATATGATATTGTTTCGTTATACCTTTATATTTAACACCTGAATGCAAGAATCGTGCTTCTTTTGGCCTTGCTAATCATCTGTGAAGACCTTTTATTGTTTGATTGAAGCTAAGCCACGTGCTTAATGCCGACATCTATTCAATTCTAATCTTTGAGGTGAAGTCTTGTGTTCGTCGTCTTGAAAATTATATAATTTTTTCGATCTTTCTTTTCACCTTTGCAATTGACACTTCTAGAAAATCCAGCTGCAAATTCTATATCATTGAAAGTGATACTTATTTTGAATCTATATTTATCATGAATGTGTCTACAATTACGATGACCATCACGGTTTTACGAAGCTAGGTTTTTTAAAAAAAATAATCCTTTAAAAGAAGGTAATAGATACTCTAGTATGCCAACAATTTAATAAATTATTTGAAATTCGAATAATCATTAACCATTTTCTTTTTTTACAAATATTTCAATTACTATTACGTATCCCGGTTTTTGTTTTTAATTTTTTTTTTTACATTTGCGCCTGGCTTTTTGTCTTGTTAGTGACGTGTAGCATTAAGAACGGGAGTGTAATTGCTTTAAATTACCGCTGTACCAAGATAATTGTTTTTCCATCTTTTAAAAGCGTTTTTAAATGTTTCGCTCGTGCGCCACACCCGCATATTGCGATGCATTAAAATTGTTAATAATATTCGCTAGCACATATTGCTTCAGTTAAATCATAATTTGCGTTAATTACTTCTAAACCGTTACATAATCAGTTTGTTAACAAGAAGCTTATTTATAATACAGAAACAGAAGTGAATCAGACAAGTGCATTTCAAAAATTATTTGTATCTTGAATATTCCTTCGAACCAGAAAACAAAAATATTCAACAACACTAACAACCTATTCTTATAATCTTAATTTTCTTCTTTAAATGTATTAAGACTCTATACAATTACAAAGAGATCTAAGTTTTAAAAAAGTGATAAATTCACTCAAAAAGAGTGAAATTTCACTGGGCTATGAGTATTGATTGAAATTATTTTCACTCATCTATTTATATTTGAAATGTGATTTTTTGATTCTGGAAGAGAATTTATTATTTTGGATTTTGACTCAGTTCATGCAATTTTACTTTTTTTTAGTGAAATTTTATTAGCTATATACATACATAATAATAAATGTCTATAGAATAGTCTGCAAATACATCAAGTGATAATTTATACGCAATTAGTGATTAGGAACTTTCTCAAATTTCTTCTCTTTACTACTGTTAAAGGAAGTAAATATTAAGAGAAATAATTAATATCGCGGAATTAAACTTTTTGTGAGAGCTAACAACTTTTAGTGATCATACAAATCTTACTTGAAACATAAAGATACATATATAATTTATAAAAAGTTACTTTTTAAAGTCTAATTACCCTTCAATTGTTTTCCTTTTGTGAGTTTTCATTAAAAAATAGCTTCCTGATTGCTCCAATTGTTTATTTGCGTGATTCTTTACAGTCAATGTCAAGAGCTATCATGAATTGTATCAGTCAATAAAACAACTACTATAATTTGATAACTTGAAATTTATAAACATTAGTTATGCGTCATTTCGTTTAATATTTTATGTATACAATCATATTTTATGACTACTTTGTACTTGACAAACTTACGTAATAGTATTTTTTTTCTTTTTTGTGTGCTTTAGAGATGGTCTTAAGTTTTTATATCAATAGCACAAGAGTATGGAATCCTCTCTTTTTTCTATTATTTATAATTATTTACTATTGATTTGCGCTTCGCCGAATCACATTCAACTATCGGGAACTAAAAATACATTTATGTTAATTACTAGTTAGAATCTAAGATTGTTTTCAAAAGTAAGCAATGCTGGTGAAAATGTCTTAAAGATAACACGTAATAATTGCTTCCTGTAATGTTTTTGGTTTCTTTGTTTATAAATTGTTTTGAAAACTTGTTGCATAATATTTAAACTGGTGTTGAGATTCTTTTATTTTGACTCTTCATTGAAGAAAAAGAAATAATTATAATTGATCCAGTCAATGTATTGCAGTAAAATTCACAATTGTAATATTTATTGTCAGCATTATAATATGTCAAGTGAATGGTCTCTAAATCCCAGTGATGGGTCCGTAAATATAGTCTACTTCACTATAAAAGTAAATTCTATATAGTGAAGTAGACTATGCTAAATCCAAATCTAATGTTGGATTTAAAAAATTCAAAAAGGCGAACATTTTTTTAAAAAACAGATGACCTACGGTGAGGTTTCTTTGACACCGAAAGTGTTCTAATCGGACTTCCTGAGTATCTTAGAATTAATACAATACACATGCTTTTACAGAGATTCGCGTTCGTATGTTTAGCGTTTAATTGTTCGTGACATCATAGTTTCCACGTCCTTGATAAATTTTTGTTGTAAGTTTTGCTCGTTTTATGAAAACATTAACTAAAATAAAAAACTAAAAATTACTGTTCCATATGTTTTTTTGTATAGGAAAAGTAAAAACACTTTGAAAGAGTGTGTTCCAAAACATAGCGTTAGGGGTCGTGTACAAATTACGAAAAGGTAATTTTGAACCTCCTCTCTACCCATGTAAGAGTCAGTAAGATTTTCTTCACCCCCCCCCCCCCTCTACTTACGTAAGATTAAAAAAAATAAGTAAAAATTTAAAGTTACTTATTTATGTTATTTTGTTTTATACTTGATGAATTTTATAATAATTTTTAAATTTAAAATAAACGAATAGATATTTTTTATTGGTAGAACTGTACTCAAATTTCAAGCTTGGCTAGTGATATTTAAAATGGTTTATAAACCATAGGGGAGACCGGGGCTGGTTGGGCCATTTTTCACTCTTCGTTGTTTAACTTCGTTAATATCCAATTTATGAAAACCTTATCGTACAGAAAACCTGCTCTGATATTTCAGCTTTCATTTAAAAAAGAAAAAGTCCCGTTATTACTTTTAGCTTTCTTTTGGGAACATTGTTTTTGGAGAAATCCAAAGTGACCCAACCCGCCCCGGCCCGGGCCATGTTGGGTCATGATTAAAATGTTACTGTTTAAATGTTAAAACATTACTTTTTATAATAAACTTAGTTTTTAGGGTTATTTTACAATAAAAGGATTTGAAAAATAAATATATCTAAATTGGAGCAGTGAAAGTATAAGATTATAAAATAAAAAAATTGCTCATATTGAAAAAACGTATTTTTTAATTCCTAATTGCTAAAAAGTATTATCATTAGTGGCAATTGACTGAAATAAACTACTGATAGTGAAATTTAATTAAATTAATGTAGTTTATTTATGTAGTATAAGTATATAGTAGATTTCTCATGCATTTAGGCGACCCAACTAACCCCGGTCAAAACGACCCCACTGACCCCACCTGTGTTTTTCAAATATTTGATTTTTTTCTATCGATACTGCAAATATAAATTAAAATCTCTTCATTGTCCTTTAAAAGGAACTATTCAAAGAGCAAAATTTGCTAATTAAACTTTTTCTCAAACTATTACTCAGGAAGATATAACAAAAAAACCAAGTTGGTAAAAATTTACTTTGGAGTATCAAAATTAGTTTTTCTTACATTTACTCCACATAAATGATGATATAATAATGAAACTTGGCACAAACTTGCATCTCACTATGTGAAATAATTTTTGTGTAGAGAGGAATTAATTCGACTAATAGCCTTTGAGTAATATGCAATGACCCACTCTACCCCTGAGCCAACTAGCCCCGGTCTCCCCTATCTATTTAAATAGGGGCCCATATCTTTCAACCGTGATAACAAATTTCGACAAGAAAATTTTTAATTTAAATAATAAAGAAAAGGTGCCAATGAAAAAAATAAATAATATAAAAGAATTAATTTAACTATATAGTGATAATTGTATATAAAAGTTTGATGTAAATAATTCAAGTTGACTAATCTCTTCAGTAATCTCTAAATCGTTGGACGATGATCTCACAGACTGAAAAATTTCCGCGGAAAACATAGTTAAATGTTATGCCCATTGACTACAATCGGCAATTCCTGTCAGTTTTAATTATCCAAGACGCTTGTAGGTTTCTCCTTTCGCAAACACGCTCAATTAATGAAGTCAAGAAAAATCAGGAACAGATATACTGCATTCCTTTAGTTACTTTCTTTCCCATTATGGAAATCTAAGTCTCAATGAGATTCTTGTTTTTCTTCATAAGAGTTTGATGTCTTTCTTAACAAATTTTGTGCTTTTTTCTACTTTGTTTTTTTATAGGTACTTATTGAGTAGAAAATTTGGAAAAGCTGAATTAGATATTCTTTGTCTTTTAATGCTGGCGTTGGTTGCTTTATGCGTCATTACTCAACGTGACTAACCGGAACTTACTGGCTGCAATGTGCCTTCATTTACACGCAAATTGTAAATAAACCAAATGCAACTACTGTCTTGTGTATAAATCTAGAGTGCAAACTAGAAAGATGTAAATTATGTCTTGATAGCTGTTGAGTGTGTAGTTTAATTCTTGATAAAATATTTGTCTAGTCACAAATTTTTAGTCTAATTTCCATGAAGTCTACACGAAAAAAATTAACTGTTCGCACGACCTTATTTTTAGCTATCCCATTTACATTAAAAAAAACTAAAGTTATTTTTGATACAATTTTATAAGAAGACTTTAATAAGTTATAATTGAAACTGTTATTTTAAAATTACTTTTTATATCAACAAAAGTATTGGGCGCAGATCCGGGGATGAGGGTCACAGTAGGTGCTTGCACTGAGAAAAAATGGATCAAGTATGAATTATGTTTATAATCGGTCCTAGTATAAAATATTATAGACTCAAGAATTTGAGGTTATGTTAAACTGTTTTGAGGCTGACAAAAACAAACTGGAGATTACGTCAAATATCTTTTTCTTCTCACAAACTTGAAATATTCTTGAAACAAGCATAAGTATGATTTCTTTTAAGGCAATCAATGAAACCATATTTTTATCCTTGGCAAAATAAATATTTTATCTCAGTGTGTACACTCTAAAAACAAGTGTCCTATTTTGTCCTCACTTTTAAGACATTTTGGGGTGTCTTAATTTTAAACCATTGAGATAGTGTCTTAAAAATGCCTGTAATAAGACGCTTTCTAAACGTCTTATGTCTTAAAATTTTTACACTTGTAAGACACCTGTTTTTACAGTGTACCCTCTCCCAAGATCTTTATATTTATAAGAATGAGAAAGAGATAATACTATTGTGTCAACTCGTTCTATCTCATATATTACCCCCTCCAAAAACCTTGTCTGGACCAGAACCTGAAAAACTTACTTGAGGTTTTTCTGTATTAAGGGCATGTGATGGAGTCTATGACGTCACTGGTATTGGCAAAATTATCTGATATTTTCTGTGTGACTTATTTTCGATTTATTTCCAATTTTCTGACAAAAAATAAAACATTTATGTAAAAAAACAATGAAACCAAAGCACAGAAACCTTTTTTACTGTTTTAATAAAACGAATTTTCATAAAATAATTAAAATAGTTCTGTAACTTGTAAAAAGTTAGCCCATCACGTGAATATAGTCCCAACTAAATTCTCAACATTGACCTTAAATCTCTTTTACATTGAATTTGTCAATATTAAGATTCAAATAGATTTTTAGAGAACTTTCAATTTTTTAATGAAATTTATATGTACCTACAGTGCCGTCCAACAGGATTTGCCCACCCATCAGATTTTTTGCCTTTACAAAAAGTTTTATATTTTGTTAACTGATAAAGATAAAACAAAAAATGAGGATTTTTTTAAAAGCTTATGTGCTCTATTTTTAGGATATCTAATGAGCGAAAGAAAATAAAATTTTCATTTCTTAATTAATATTAACAATAGTAAAAAAATTTCATTTTTTTCGGTAAATTTCAAACTAATTTATTCTTTAAACAGATCATCACATTTTATTGGCAGATAATGTATTTTAAAGGTAATTTTATCACCTTTAAAACGAATATTTAAACATTGTACTACGATTTTTTTAAACAAAGATATAGGCAATTGTTTAAAATACAGCACTTTTTTTAAATTATGCATAAGTCCAAAACGGTTGATTTTGGAAAAAAAATATTTAGAATTAAAAAACAAAGAATTTTTGTTTACCATATTTCTGTGGCTGAAAGGTAAAAGAGCACAACTCCATTTTCATGGTTTCGAGATAAACGAGTTTTGATTTTTTCTTAGTTCTGTGAAATCGAAAAATCAACAAATGTTTTTAATGTTTTGAATTAAGTCTTATTATTTAATGAATTTTTTAAATACGTTTATCAAATTTAATAAAACGCTTCGATTTTAAAAAAATTTAATATTTTTTCACCGTAACATTATACATTTTGTTGGACTCGTGTCGTTTTAACTTTAAATTATGATATCTAACTAACTTCAATTTGTTTTTAAATGTCATTTTTAAAAAATGGTTATGATTTTCTTTCTCTTAAACTCATGCTTAAATAAGACATTTTTAGGTTTATATATATTTTTATTATATATTATAATTATTGTATATTATATAAATACATAATGATAAGTCAATTTAATCAATAACTTAAAAAACATTTTGTAGAATCAGTGATTTTTTAAAAGCGTCAATTGTTTTTCTCAGCCTGAATGGAGTTGTGTCGTTATACTATCTCTCTAAATTTCTTAGAGTGAATATTTCACTCTAATTTAGGAGTGAGATGTACATTCACTCCAGATAGAGTGAAAGTTCACTCTAAAAGAGTGAAATCGCTCACTCTAATGGAAAAAGTGCAGAAATTCACTCCAGTGGTTGGAGTGAATATTCACTCCAAGACTTAGAGTAAAACTTTCACTCTGTTTTGAGTGAACGTAAGCACGTATAACTTATAACGGCAGTTCGTAAGTTTTGTACCAACGAGCGCATAGCATAGTGGTTAGAGCGTTGGGCTATAGGCCTGGGGGTCGCACGTTCGAGACCCCTCAGCGTCAAATATTTTAATTATATAAGTTTAGCGTTAGTATTAAGTTGTATGTTTTATTTGTAAATATAATATAATAAAATGTTATAAAATAATATAAATAACAAATATCCTTGAGACTAAATAAATACGAAAATACCACAGTACTGATAGAAAGTTATTCAAGAGATTCAATATTTATTTTTATTTATTATTTTTATTTTTCAAAAATAAGATATTATTCCTTTAAAGTTATGTTATGCAAATTTCCAAAAGCTTTAATTTACCCAATCTAAAATTGGAGTGGGAAATTTGATCTAAGAGGAATGAGCCGCCATTTTAAATCAGCTGAAAAATTCACTCTAATTAGAGTGAACTCGTCACTCTATCTATAGAGTGAATAAATTCGCTCTTTCAATGAGTGAACATTCACTCCATATGGAGTGGCTCAATTTTCACTCTTGCCTGGAGTGAAATCTCACTCTTTAAGAGTGAGGTTTCACTCTAAGAAATTTAGAGAGATTCTATTGACGACAAAAATGGACTTGTGTTATTATATTATTCATTATTATCTCTGTAAATAAATGTTTTACTCATTTTACAAGTATCAAACTTTATAAAGCATGTCTAAATGTATATGAATCTGATGTTATCTCAAATTTGATAAAATGGCGCTTGTGCTGTTTTACCTTTCAGCCACAGATTTTGAGTTTCTTAAAAAAATTTTTAATAAGTCATAAGTCCAGAATGGTTGATTTTAGAAAAAAATTATTATTTAGAACAAAAATGTGCCTTCTTATGTGTAGAATCAGAAAAAAATTATTTTTTTTTTAATTCTAGATATTTTTAAATATTCGTTTCAAAGGTGATAAAATTACCTTTAAAGTACATTATCTGCCAATAAAATGTGATGATATGTTTGAAAAATACATTTGTTTGAAGTTCACCGAAAAAAATGGAATTTTTTGACTATTGTTAATATTAATTAAGAAATGAAAATTTTTTTATTTCGCTCATTAGATATCCTAAAAGTAAAGCACATTAGCTTTAAAAAAAGTCCTTATTTATTGTTTTATCTTTATTGGTTAACAAAATATAAAATTTTTTATAAAGACAAAAATTCTGATACACAATATTTTTACTATTTTATTTCGCCAATTTTTATACAGTCTTTTTTACAATTAATTAATTACAATTAATTTTTTAATTCTATTCAAAAATAGGATAATTTTAAATACAAAATATTGCTAGAAAATAATTTGACAACAAAATCGCGTCTGAACAACGCGATTAATTAAATGTCACAGTAAAACATAATCTCATTTCAATATAGGTAATTGAAAACTATTTGAAACGATAAAAACTTGTTCAGATTGTCTTTCCATAGAAAGAATCATGGGGAAAACTCTGTTCTAAATAGAATTTGTATTAAGGAAGCAAATTCAGTGCACAGATTGATTGATTTCTTTGGTGGCACTGGTACCTGAACAGATTCATTACAGTTCTGCGATCTTTGCAATGCACAGTTGTTAAAAAATCAAAAAAGGTAGCCAAAAGTCAAAAAATGAAAGTGGTTTGACTGTTGAAAAACTTAACATACATAAGGCTAAATATGTTGCCCACATTTGAACGAAAGGATTGAGATCTAAGTTTTATTTATTTCTCGACAGCAGCGGTCCAAACACGCAAATATCAGGTAATTAATCGGTACACGTTTTTTCATGAACTAGTGCAGTTATTTTAAAATGCCCTGGGCCTCACTTTTTAGAGGGCCTCCAAAAGAGCAAAGTAAAAAATTAAAAATATCTCATTTTAAAGATATAACGAGGATTAGTCAAATCTCAAGTATATATTTATATTGTTTATTTAAACTATTATTTAAAATTTTGAATTTCACGCTGAAAATGATGATTCAATGTGATAAAGACAGATGAATTTTTCGTTTTTTGTAAATTTTAATTGTTCAAATTTGGCAGGCTGCATTTTCTAGAAAAGTACTGTGAAAAATTTGAAATTAAGCTAAATAAAACCTTGAACTTTTAACTTCAAAATAAGCCAAAGAAAACTTGAATATCTTGACTAGTTCTAAAGTTATAAATAAATGTATGGTATACGAAAAAACGCAATGATTTTAGTGCTCTATCCACTTTTGACTGCTTAATACACTGCAAATAGGCAGAGAGGGAAGGAAACGAAGGAATTTTTGCGTTTTGTTCTTTATACACATTATAACTTTTGAACCAGTCAAGATAATTTAATTTTCTTTGGCTTATTTTAAAGCTAATAGCTTAAGGTTTAATTAAGCTTATTTTTAAACTTTTCCAATTACTTTTCTAGAAAATGCAGCCCTCCAAACTTGAACAATGAAAATACACAAAAAACGAAAAATTCACCTGTCTTTATCACATTAAATCTCCATTTCTATTAACCAAAAAAGCTTTAAAATAAGACCGTTTTACCGAAAATTTTAAAAGCTTTCCAATGGGCTAAAAAAAATTCCAATTTGCTAGTATCTGACAGAGTTATCAACATTTTAAGGTGGTCATGTTTTTAATCCTATTTTTGTAAGCGGTCCCACAATTTAGGCCGGTAGTGTATTATCCAAAGGCGACTGGCTGGAAGACAAACAACGCATTATAGTCAATATAACGAATTCAGTTTTTTAAAACAAATTTTGGAACCTATGTTTATTAACAAATTATTTTTTATTTATCAAGAGCTATAACTGATATAATAATTCTATTAAATTTTACTATTTTTAAAATAAAAATTGTCTTCCAGTCAGCCACCATTTTGGATAAATGACACGAAAAAGAATGTGTAATATTTAACTTTAAGTTACTTTTCATGTATCTGATAGTTCTTGTTTTAACGTTTTAAAATAAAATTATTAGAAAATAATACATATATGTGTGTTTTTAACATTGTACCTTAATTTTACAAAAAAGGGGGGCCTCAAAAAATTGTTGTACCCTGGGTCTCAATTTACTTTAATCCGGTACTGTACTCAGGAGTTTTCGGGGTTACTGATTACGAATCTCATGTTCATTTTTCAAAATTCAAAATGGCTGATTCAAAATGGCGGGTGATTTGTAAAAAATTGTTCGGATTCGATTGAAACTTGATACTCGAGGGTTTTCTGGAGTCCTGATAACGAATCTTATGTTTGTTTTTCAAAATTTAAAAGGGCGGACCTAATATGGCGGTAGATTTTAAACAAATTAATCTGATACCATTGAAACTCGATCCTCGGGGGTTTTCGAGATTTCATGTCCGCCATATTGGATCCGCCATTTTGTATTTTCCAAAAGCAATATCAAATTCGAAATCTGTAAAACCCCAAAAACCCCCGAGTAACGATTTTTAGAAAGATTTAAGCACTTTTTGCATTTAATGACCGCCATATTGGATCCGCCATTTTGTTTTTTCCAAAAATAATATCAAATTCGAAATAAGTGACCCTAAGAACCCTCGAGCACTGTGGCAATGCCATATTGCACTGTGCAATGTGACAATTGTGTACACTAAAAACAAGTCTCTTATTTTGTCCTCACTTTTAAGACATTTTAGTGTGTCTTAATTTTAAACCATTGAGAAAGTGTCTTAAAAATACCTGTAAGACACCTGTTTTTACAGTGTATGAGTGTCCTATTTTCAATTGATGTGTGATCTGTACATCTTTTTCATATATTTTTAGTACTTATGTACGAAACGGCTTTCTTACTTTTATAAATTAGCCCGTTTATGTAAAATAAATAAATATTTCTAAAAACTTATTCTTATTTCTTTCATTATTATTGGTTCTAATTATTAAAAATAAAGTTTTCCTGTATAAATTATGTCATTCTTTTATAAGTCAAGTGTATAACAGATGCTAAAGTGTTAAAATGATACTATTTGTATGTAGGGGAGAGTGGCTATCAATGTACCGGGTTTTTTTCAAGGTCATAGTACTTATTGAATTTCACCAATTTCAAGCACTTCTTTGCATCAATATAAAACTACAACACTTATCTAGGTAATGCACACATATTTTACACGATTTATCTTGATTAAATAATAAAATTTAGGATTTTTCTAAAGTAACAAGCTATTTTCATTTTCAACAACCTGGGTATACAATGAACCACCTCTATAAAAATACTAAAAATGTTCAACAATAATAATATTGCAATTTTCACTTTGTAAAAAAACTTATTTTCTATCAAATACTATAAAAAATTGTTACTTAACACTTTTTAATTGATAATGTATAACATAAATATACCTTAAATTTAAGTTAACTAGCTAAAATGGCATTTTAGTTTTGCTATGTTGAGAAAAGTACTGATAACAATCGCTGTAACATGCTGTACGCATGCCTAGTTTTATAATCAAGCATACCACTCTGGAAATCGAAAATACACTGAAATTCCAGGTGGTTCATTGTTCCCCGGTACATTGAATCAACATGACATTTGCAACAAAAATGGTTTTTTATAACTTAATCCAATATTTCAAAATCTTTATCTCATTAGAATATTGTAGTTAAGGCCCAAAACAAAATAAATCGTAAGTACATTTATTTTTAAATGGCCTTATTTCAATTAAAAAACGTGTTTGTATTTTAGGTAAATTTTTTCTTCAGTACATCAAAAACCGTTTTTTCCAATTTTCTCTGTAAAGAGTAAATCCACACGTCTCAAATTTATGGACGTAGTGTGTTTACGCAAACTTCATTTATATTTAAAATTAGGAGAATTTTTATTTAATTGTTTCTGAGATAATTGAAATGGTTAATTGAAAAAACTGGTACATTGATGGCCACTCTCCCCTATATAATTATAAATATATATGATTACATGAGAAAAATTGTCAGGTCAATACAGAGGTGAAGTTCGCGGCAGACTGCCAATGTGCCAACGGGCGGGGACTTTGAAGTTGTACGATGTACAGCATGGTAGTGAGTTCACTTTCATGTGCGGGGGTGGGAGTTGAGTAACTAACAAGAAGGGAATCGAGGTGGAGTCAGGAAGGGGGTTGATTCACCGGAGATGGCACATTCCGTCTGATTCCGTCTTACACAGCCGTTCGACAAACTCCGTCCATCGCGATTCGCCGGCTTGTTGTTCGCGTGATGTTTTTCTACTAAACTAAAACTACTCACTTTTCACTCTCCATTCCAAGAATCTGTATATATTTCAAGTAATTTTCAATTCAAACACCCAAAGACACTCTTATTAGTGCAAATATCTACTTACTAATAGATAAAGTATATTTCCTATTCAATTCTTTAATCTCCTGTTTATTATTTTCTTTTAAACAAAAAACATTTATTATCATCTATTTTTAATTTCACTTTTTTGAAACTTCAGCTTCAATGAAAATATTATTTTTTAAATATTACTGCACTTTGGAAAATCTAAATTCATCTTATTGCTAGTTATTTGTATGATCAAATGACCTAAATTCAAATGGAACATTTTCTCAATTTATAATATTTATGTATTATTTCGTGGAGTTAAGATAGTCGATGAGTGTTAAAATTTCGAGACGTGGGTTTTTGGTTTTGAAGGAAGATAAAGTTTCTTGGCTGATAGTTAATTGTATTCAGTGTGACTACGTGAAACTGATTTTGTAATATTTCGACATGTGCCTTGTGAGTGTTTAGTGCGCCTCCGCACATTGCTGTTCGATGTTTAAACAATCAAGAAAAGGCAAGACTCAGTTCTTGTACCGGTATTCCCATTTTTTGTTTGTGATCTGATTTCTAACAGTGTATTCAATTTAAAAATACCAAACCTCCAGCAGCTGTCAAGTTTATTGACCTTTTTTTCATTAAAGTGTTCATAATGGTGGTCGCCATGCTTTCAGAATACGATCAGCATGATTTAGGTACGTTTTTGGATTTATGACATTTGACTTTCAAGATTTTATAATCCTATAAATAGTGCATTAATTAATTTACAGTTTCGATTTAAAACCCTTTTAAATCATAAGTTAGCAAGTGTTGAATTTCTTTCGTTATTTTAGAAAAAAGGTTTAGCTTTATTTTTATTTCATCTTCTTTTAATCATAGATAGCGATGACGTTATTTGACTCATGTAAATGAGTGACTGAACATTGAACACTGACACTGAGAAAAAGTTCTTAAACCAATGTAAGAATGCATTGAATCGAAAATAAGTTATTCTCAAAGAATTAAATCTATAATTTTTCTTGTAATGAGAATAATGAATACTTGAAGTAAAAATAACTTTCCATATTTTAATTCTAGACTAAAAAAAGTAATTTCCTCAGTGAATATCTTAATCAAAGTGCAATATTGTAAAGTTTCTGGGCATTGGCTAAAATGCATTAGATTTTCAGATTGTTATCCTAAAGATCTGATGAAAATTAATTTTATTTCAGAACATTTTAATTGCGTCTACTTTTTTTTAAACTTAATTATCAATCAACTATGTCTGCTAACTAGTTTAGTTTATTCTATTCATGAAATACTTTCGTGTCAAATTGCCTATATTTTTCATAACAATTCCGTAAATTTATGTAAAAAATATAAGTATTATGTTGGTAAGTTGAACTTAGATTATTCCGAATTATGGCGAACCTTGAATTAAAAAAAGAAAAAAACGATGTGATTGAAGCTTCTTGTTGTTGATGAAAGGATCTGTTTGATTATGGACTGTAACTTTATTGCAAGAAGAATGCGTTCTGGACCCTGTTTTACGTGAATTACGAGACATGATCATGGCACCTAAAACCTGCCCTTCCATGATTTCTTACGCACCGACACGAACCAACCATAATCGCATTCCTTCTGATGGGTCCGCTCGTCCATCCGGTTCTTGGCGCAATAGCCAGTTAAAATTTGCCACCGAGAATTTCGCAAATATTTACAGAATATTTCAAAATAGCCTTCAAGTTATTACCAAAGAGCTTTTCAAGCAAATTAATTAGCATTAATTTTTGTTTTAAAGCCTCAACGTCTGATTTAATTATAGTTTCCAGTTTAAAATTCTTTTATATAGGTATAATATATATACCTTATTCGTAATAATTCATTTGTAAGTTATTAACAAAAGAAAATAAATAAAACATATGAAGTAAAGTGCAAATTTGATCATGCGAAAACGTTCCACAGATTGAGATTCAAAGAATCTCAGGTGAATCAAAGACGCACGCAACATTCGAAACCTGTGGGAACTGATTTAATGACGTTTCATTGATAAAAACTGTCGACCTTGTAATCTAATTTTTTCCTTGAACAATTATTTCGTATTATTAGGTGTTGTAGTGTCAATATACTTCCATGGGACCGTTCATAACTGACGTAATTACATTAATGAGAAGGGAGAATGAATTAATTGATTTCTGATTATTTGTGATGTTAAGGGGCAGAATTTACAACGGACGCGACTTTACAAGAAAAGAGAGAACCTTAAAAGCTACGATTTTCGACAATTTTCAAAAATTAATAAATGGCCTTGATTGCGGTTCTATTACAATGTTTTCCCGATCTCGCATACTCTGAAAAAAAAAAAAGAATTGTTGTGATAGCTAACTGAATTGTTAGTTTAGCGTCTGCAACTTTTTTTGTTATAACAAAAATTTTTCTAAGATAGCAAATGGATTGCTAAAACAGTAAAACAAATTAATTATACTGCTAATTTAACAAATTAAGCATTGCTGACTTCACTGCAAAAACTGCTGTCTTCTAAGTGTCTTATTTTAAGACACAAGACATTAAGAAAGCGTCTTACGGTTATTTCAAGCTATTTCATTGGTTAATAATTTTGAAAGATGCTTTCTCATTGGTTTGAAAATAAGACATTTTAAAACGTCTTAAAAGTGAGGACAAAAATGTCTTAAAATAAGACACTTGTTTTTACAGTGTTAGCTAATGATTTGCTGTATTAGGAACTTTTTTTTTTATAATAACAAAAAAAAGTTGCAGGTTCTATATTAACAATTCAGTTTGCTGTCATAGCAATTCTTTTTTCTCCGTGTACTTTTTATATGGTGACCTTCACAATTTTATAAAAGTTGTCCTTCTGAGCACCGTTTAGATGGTATAACCATCACATTCTGGATAGCGTAACCTTATAATTTTACAATCTTGATTACAGACGAAAAAAATTGTTTACTTTTACCGAGTGGGAAGAGCTACGAGGTATAATGTACAAGGCATGGCGTTTCTCTCAATTATTATACACAAAATGAAAGAAAGTAACTTAAATGTACTTTTGTATATACCTATTCACTTTTCAAGATACATGTACTTATTCTTGACGTATGTAGCAAATCTGCAATATCACATCGAAATTTTATGTACCAAATTGTTAGTTTTGTTTATATTATAACAATACCATTTTTTCCTTGCGTGTACGTAATAACAGATTCCCTGACAGAAGTATCGGATTGAATTTCATTCCGTTCGAATAAGTTTTAATCAGTTTTTATTCGAAACTAAAAATAGACGTTCCAAATCAATCCGTTCTAATTCTAATCAGGTTTATTCTGATTCGAAAAGACTTTTCCTCAAGTCACATCCATTTTTAGATTCGGATAAAAAGTGATTAGCTCAGAAACAAATTTCGGGATGCCTCGGAAAAAAACTGATTGAAATTCAATCGTATACTTTTGTCAGGGTTGTCTATCTATATTTTATTGTGCTTTATAAATTTCAAAATAATTGCATCGTTAAATTCTTTTTATCAGTCATATAAAATCATATAGTATACTTTTGGGATGAAAACGTTAGGTCGATATCAAGTTATGTACTTTCAATTTTTCGTTATGCTTACACAATTGCATTGAGTTATCCACATTATAAGTGGGTTAAGCGATCACCATATGATGTAGGTCAGGATCGAACAAGATGAACAAGACTTGTACTTGGGTTCGAATTGGTGTTTTCATCTAATTTTAAAAAATGAGTATTATTTACTGATCAATAAACACTATTATGTCCATGTTCAGACAGAATTTCTCTTCGCTAGATTTATTAATAATGACGTTCATTAGGATGTTTAAAGTATGATACACTATATGTTTCTTGACATAAATGAATCGATTTCTCTGTTAGAAAAGAATAATAACCTGAAAACTTTCCGTAAGAACAATTTATGTGTGTGCCTGAGCACTTATGAAAATCTTTTTTACTTTACTTGAAACTAAATACAATTTATAAACTTTGCTGATTGATCAATTTGTAAGATCAAAAGCTAAAGAGTTGCAAATTAAGCTGTAATAAATTTTGTTAATTTTATGTACTAGAGTTTACTTTTTGAAACTCTTTTTAAAATTATATTTAGTAATGTTGATTTACATACTAATAAAAGCGTAATTGATACGTTTTTAAAAATTAAATACACCCTTTTAATATTTGCTATATAAATGTAATTTATAAAAATATTTGTTTCTAAATTAAAATTTGTTTAAAATAAACTTCTTGAAGATTAAGAAACCATCTTTTATAATAATCTACATTTAGGATGATATAAAAGTTATATTTTTTTCTGCTGAAAGTTTTTAAAGGGCGTTTTTATGTGTATCTTTTTTTGTCAAAACAATGCTCTGAAGAACATTTTTTATGTTTATTCACCGGGTATATGAGTAAAGTCGACAGGTTAATTGAACATTCCGCGATTCTCAACTACTGGCACGATCGTTGCAGACATGTGTTAATTGGCTCCATTACGTAATGTCGGTTTCATTTCTCTGTTAATGCACGTCTGAAAACTTTAAAAAATCAGTTCTCATGCTTTATTAAAAAGGACTTATTTAAAGAGTAACATTTTTAACGGCATATGCTGAATAGAGTTTCTTCCAATAAAAAACAGTTTTCTTTGCTGAAAAAAGTTGATTTTCAAGTTTCTGTACTGTTATAATACCTGCATTTTGCATTTTTTTTCTGAGATTGTATACTTAGGAAAGCCACCACGATTTTTTCTGATCCATGAATTTTTTATTGTATATTTAATGGTCATAGCAACTAGACAGCAAATAAGGTGAATTTCCCATCGACCATTGAGCATGTTTTTGCTTTTTCTGTGAAACTAGAGATTTGCAATCAATCTCTCAGCAGGTGATACAGCAATAAAAGCGAATTTAATCGAAATGTACAAATTTTATTATTTTTAACAGATTTATGCTAATTTCTCAATTTGCTTTCTTTGTTTCGTTTAATTTTAATGCATTTAAAAACTTGATCTTCAGTTGTTTCCATGAGATTTAGTAATGTATTCGATATGAAAAATGATGAGAAACAATCTTCTGGTCAATTGTTTTTTTTTTCTCTTTTTACTTACTGTTGGAAGTATTTTGAAATTTATGAAACTTCTATGTTACAATTAAAATTGAATTTTCTAAATATCAATTCAAACTCGCGCATGTATGGAATCAATTAGATTATTCACGTCGAAATTGGCACCAATTTTCAATTTTAAACCCTCTCTAAATCTGAATTAGTAGTTTTCTACTAATGAATTAGCGAAAAGTGAGCTACTATTAAAATAGTAAGAATTTTACTTATTCTTAGTAGAAAACTACTAATTTTGTAGTAGAAAACTGCTAATTAAATTAGTAAAAAAATTTACTTTTTTTAAAAGTAAAGTTTGACTATTTCAATTAGTAGTTTTCTACTATATGAATTAGAGAAAAATGAGCCATGAATTTGACTAATTCATAGTAGAAAACTACTAATTCAGATTTAGAGAGCCTAGAATCACTAGATTATTTTCTGCAAGAAAAGATCACTATTTTTAAGATATTTTAATATTTTTAATTTTAATTTTAAATTCTCTCTAAAGTTTCAATGATTTTTTTCTATTATTTTATCATTTCTGCCTCACCTTTAAATATATGATTCTTTATGAAAAAGTCTATCACGTAAGCAAGACAGTAAAATAATTTATGAGGTAGAAATTAATCCATTTCCATTTTTAAATTGTACTAAAAATATATTTATATGAATTATAAGATTTGAAAGGATAGTAATAAATATACGCATTACACGTGCAGACGACAACCGATATGGTTGCGAGCCTTGAAATACTTTTATTTTTTATTTTACGGAAATAAAGCATCTTTGATACAGATACGATAGAGGTTCCTAGACAGGATGTACACTTCTTTATGTCTCATGGCGTTCATTGAAAAGGAACGGTAATCGAATTACTAAACTCGCTTTAGATTTATTTGCTTTAGGTACTACATATCAGAAAACGAATCTGTATAGGATTAAAGTGTCAACAAATTTACAATGAGCATTAGACTTTAAATCTTTTCCAGTTCATTTTAATTTGAATTTAATGTTGTTTTCATTTATAAATGTATAAAATTAACTATGTTTTTATTTCTTTACTGATTTGGTTTTCTTTATTTGTTTCAGGTAAGAAATAATGATAATTGATCTTGTTAACAATGACTGTGACACACTAAACTGTGGTGAGTTTACAAAAATTTTTTAAAAAAGCGCCTTGAGATTATTGCTTTTCTTTTTGTCGACAAACTATAGCAATTTATTTTTTACTATTTTATTATTATTATTTGTTTTTTTGTTCCACTTGCGATGAAAATGACTGAGACGACTTACTGATTCCGTTACTATACGTAGAACTGATGACTAGAACGGAAATTTTAATTTACTTTAAACATCCAGGAATTTTTTATTTTGATGCAGATAAACAATGACTACCATCATCATTTATTAAACAATTCTAACCAACACCAGATCCTATATGGCAATATTAATTTAACAACATCACATATTCCAAAAATAAAAGGATCAAACAAAATTTTTTCTTTCTCACATAAAGCTTTTTAAATTTAGAGAAAGGGAACTGTAAGTATAAACCAGGAGTTTAAAACTTTAAAGTTAGATGGTTTTAGGAATTAGTTGGGTGTAGAAATGTTTAGAACGATACTGTAAATTAAATTTAGAACGTTTCTATTTGGGTTAGAATTTAGTTTAGAATTCCGATTATAATCTACTGAAAATTCATTGAAAAGTTCGTGATTCTTGGCAAAGACTTATTTTTAGGAGAATCTAATTTTACAGAAAGAAAGGAAATTAATTTTTTTTTGCTTTTTTAGGAAGTCACAATAGCTTATTCATTACTGGTCGTAAAACTGAAACGGAATAACAGTAACGTAGGTCAGAGAACTGCTTAAAGGGGTAACGAGAAAAATGGGAAGGGAGGCACAATAGTCGTTGACTGTTTCGTGGTCGAGAAACATTAACTTCCGCAAAACTGCAGGTGCCTTCGTGCGAATCGAAGAGCCGCTAATTTTGCAAATTGGGCCTTGGTCTAACTTATAACTTTAATTGCTTACCACAAACATGATCCAGAATTATTATTCATCAACTGATTCTAAACCCGATTAAAACCCATACTCGTTTTTCATTTAGTAAAAAGTCCTTAGGTATATCTTGATAATGACAAATAGATATGAAAAATTATAAACTTGTTCATCTACTTAATATTCTAAAAGTTATTTATTCATTTAAATAAAAAATTAAACGTTTTATTTTTAAATGAATGTGAATATGAAACAATCATTTTTATTAGAAATTTGCATTTGATCAATTTCTGAATCATCAAATAAATTTGGTCTTATCACTTGAAAATTTTGTGTTTGTTTGAAATTTCAATAATAAATGAATAAATAAAATGTGATACAATCTTCCGGGAAACTTTAAATGCAATTGTGCAACTTGGCCTTTGTAATTCTCTCTCATAGTTCTTGCAAAAGAGATGAATGGGGAAACATAAAAGTGTTCCACGTGACGAACCAAGTATCAAAGCCTTCAAGGTCATTCACCTTTGACATCGATCTTTTGAGGTAATTTCATTAGCTATACTTTCATAATATTAAGTAGATCAATTTTTTTTAATTAGTGTAAAAGCAATGTGCTTGAATTTTATTTATTACATGCAAAATTTCTCTAATTAGATCAGTAATTTCCTGTTAAGGTTTATAGGTACACTCATTAAAAATTAAACTGAAAGTTCTATTTAACTTTTTGAAGCACACTTTTTTCATGCACAGGAGAATAAATTTTACTAACTTGTAGCGAAATTGTTGTCTTTTTGTTTAATCAAACAAATAACTTTAATTTAATCTCTACACCAAAAAGCGTAAAGATGAATTATAAGGAAAATGCTTTAAGAATTATATCAATTTTGATAGTTCTATTATTGAAACCAAGGTTGATTGGTAGAGAAGGGATGATGTCAGCTTTTCCCCCATTCGTATATTTATTCTATATGAATAAATCGTCACTATTTGTTGATTTCTCGATGTAAAAGCCTATATTAAATTTAAGTTTTTGTTAACACCACATTTTAAATGCTTGTGAAAATATTTAAAGGTATATTTCATAATGTGTAATATTGAAAGTTAAATATTAGTATTTAATTGATTTTATAATTATTTATTAAATTTGTGTAGTTTGGTGTATTGTATCTAATAATGAAGGAAAGTTGATTTTAAAACAAATCTTGGAAGAATTCCTGAACATCATCCGAATCATATCAGCACAAAGGGAAAAAGTTGTTCAATTAAAACTGTCAAATTTCCAAGACTCATATCGCGCATGCCAAAAATTATTTTGTAGCAGTTATTGATTAATGATTTAAATATTTTCATATTTAATATGAAGTATTTTAATTATTTCGGCAAAAAATACTTAGAAGACAAAATATGTAGTTAAGAAGAGACCGTCATGTCGCAAGAAGGTTATAATTATTGAAGAACTATAATTTTATACTGATGGGTCCATGTACCTTATACTTAATAAAATTTAATTTCTTGAAATATGTATTAAAGTTTGATTTATTAACAAATAAGTAAAAAAAACATTTTCCTTCGGGATTTAATTGAAATCAAATCCCTATTTGTGGGTCATAGAGTTTTAACCTTTTATTGTTGTTAAATTACTAACCTAGTATAATTAAGTGTTACGTTGCGTCGTTAGTTGGTGAGCTCTTATTAAAGTACAAATTGAGACACCCAGTGGATCTAAAATGTTTTATTGCAGGCTATTAAAGTAAAGAAACGTATTATTTATTTTTTTAAATTCACCTTTCAAACATTTTTTTTTAATTTTCTTAATTCTCTTCCTATAGACCATTCCTTGACTATAATTTCTTTAAAAAGAAAAGAATTAACCACGCGTTCGCATAGTTTTTCACGAAAGATTTTTGAAAATCAGACATTAAACACCGGTTCCATGGTTAAATACTATAACCACTGATTCACAGTAAACTGTTTTAGATTGAAATAATCTTCAACGCTCTTTTTTATACCAAATCGAATTTAAATATTCTAAGATTGAATTAAAATAAAACCGTGGCAAATTATTTTAATCTATTACAATTTTCTACGTATAAAATCACTTTAGCAGTAGCTCGCCTGATCGGCCCGATTAAAGTTACCTCAAAATCGCTTACTCATTTTTATTTAAAATACATTTTATAGTCTTCTTTTTCTATTTGTCTGGTTAGTTCTTGTAAATTAGAAACATTGATAGTGTAAGGTTTTATGTAATCGCATAATGGAACTTGGGCGAGGTCAATTATTGTGCCAGTGTTTTAGAAAATGAGGGTGAGTCCCTAGAACAAATAAAAGTGTATATTATTCGAATTTTGATTTTTAGAAACATTATTGATATCATTAAATATGTATCTTTTACTCAAGAAATCGTCATTTCATTTTGATAAAAAGAAACTAATTAAATTGTAATCAGTTTTTGATATAATGCAAAATTATTTTATGAACTGAATTATATCAAATGTATGTATGTGTGAATGTGTATGTATTTGTTACTTCTTCATCAATTGGTTTTTAAACTCTTCAGTATGGCTAAGATCTATAGAAGAGAAGCAAAAAACGTTTGCACTTATAGTACCTATTGCTTAATACGACTTCAGTATCAATGGATTTTCTAAGGTTCTCGGGATCGCTAAATCTAAATCCGTAGTCAAATTCAGAAAATTGAAAATGGCATCTTAAAGTCGCCACAAACAAATTTTAATTTTACAAATCTATCTGAAATTCCTTACTCTTGGGTTTTTGGGGTCGCTGAATTCAAATTAATTAATAAATTTATTTCAAAATTTTAAACTGGCTGCTTCAGAATGTCAACCAAAACATTTTTCATTTTCGACCATATTTCTCAACTATTTTTATTTTAGGTCATCATTTTGGATTTTTTTATTTTGTCAAAAGATTTGGATTAAGTGACCCCAAAAATATGTACAATATCCTCTTTAAAAATGTATATTTTGGCATATTTTTTAAAATGAAAAATATTATTTTTACTGCACTGCGAAGGGGTTAATTTTATCACTGTTACACCCACTAAGGCCATATTATATAAGTATTAATCAGCTTCAAAATATTTCCTAAAAATTTCATGTTGAATGTTGCAAATTTTTTAAATTGACACCTGTTTTAAAAAAACATAAAAGTGAAATCGTAAAAAAATCAATTTTCTTTAGAAATTTATCATATTAAGTGTTGCTGCGACAGTTTCGAGAGATGTAGAGTAACGACAGAACTATATGACACGAACTGTATAGTTTGTAATTAATTACAGTACAATAAAAAATTAAATAGGTACTTTTTTATTTTGAAAGCAGCTTTAAGTATCATAAATAATGAGTAGTATCTTTTGAAAGGCTTGTTTGTAGTAATCGATATCTTTATCGATTGAGAATTATATCCCATATTTAGAAGTCATCGTCACCTTTGATTTTAAAGAATCAATGAAACGTTTAAAAAACCTTGATGTTGTTTGGAATCTGGCTGGACCAGTGTCTAAATCACTCGAGGATGATTTTGTGTTTTAACCTTTCTGGTCTCATTCCATTTTTTTCATATATTTCTTTTATGATAATATACTCGTACTATACTGGTTAGAATTTTTTCAAAATATTTCGTAACTATGTGAAATCTTAAAATTAAAAAATGTATGCACAAATTATTGTTTTTAAAAAGTTGTTCAAAGAATATAAAATTATTATTGTATCTGTATATGTTTATAGAGATTGTTAAACTATATTAAAAAAAGTTAGAAAAACTAGATGAGTATTGATTAACTTTTTTAAGATTAGCAATCAAATGTTTGTATTTTTCAAAGAACGCTAATAAAATCTAAAAAATGATTGTTAATTGAAATGTGATTCTGTTGAAAGGGAAATTAGTCTATTATGAGGAAAAACGAGATACAGGCACACAATGAATGTACGTGATTGTATTTAAAAAAAAGTCAGTCTTACGTAAGTGCGGAAATCATGAATTACAATTGCGATAAAGAGTAGTACGGTATATATGGTCGCTACTTTTCAAGGTCGAGTTGAAGGTCGATCGTAACCTGCCTTTCTTATAAACGGTCTAAGGTTATTGGTCTTCACCAAAACTTATGCTCGGACAGTTCCCACGATCAAAGAAGTGTATTTAGATAAACAACTCATTTGCAAAATTAAGGATTCCCTTAAAAACATCTAAAAATATTGTGGTGTTTCTACTGTTAATAGCAAATTAAAATTCTGTCGCTTAATTGACAAAACTTGAAGATTATTACCTTCTATTTTCTATATACACTAAAAAAAAGATTTGGAATGCAAAACAAAAGTTTTGTTGACTAGAACAAATTTTTTTATTGATATACGAGCAACAAAATTGTTTTCTTGTGTATACAAAATTTTTATTATTACTTTTTTAAATACTTCACGGAAGTAATTTAGTAGTACCAACAAAACTTTTTTGCGTTTAACAAACATATTGATGGTTAGATATGTAAAAGAGAGTAAATGATTAATGAAGCAAAAATTTAACACAGTATCAAAATGAAATTTTCATGTCTAACTTTCATTTCAATTGTTAAATTAATGTACAGTATTTTTTATGTGAAAGTGACAATATATCCTTTAATATTTAGTACAGATATATATAAGATTCTGTTTTGTGTTTTGTGTGCGTGGTTTGATCAAAAAAGCTTATCGTGTACGATTTATTAATATTGAACTTCCACATTTAAAAGTATCTTTATTTAACATATTTTATTAATCGTAATATATCATCATTGTAAGAGTTTTTTGAAAAACAGTACAAAACACAAATCATGTCAATGTCATTAACAACAGAAGAGTAATGATCAAAATTGTATTGACCGCGTATGCGCTCTGCATACATATATTATTATTCATTTCTAATAGAATAATTATTATTTATAAACTAAGTTGTATAGTTTAAAGCTAATTTTATAAAATAACAATATTTATAATCAAAAATAAATTAATATCGTCAATTTTAAGCTTATAATAATCAGGTGCTCTGGTTTTCAGGACTGGAACATTCGACTCTTCACTGTCTTTTTATTGTTCTGACATTTTTTTTTCTTTCATCTGTCAAACCCCCTCAGTTACGAGGACAACTAGTTATATTCTTTTTTCAAAAAGGATGCATTTGCCATCTGTTATTCTTACCGAATAACCAACAGTCTTTCTCAAATTACAGTGGAAATAACTATCTACATTCAAAGACTTTTGACATTAATTATTATAGTCTATCCATTAATTTTTATACTATAAAGTGGGATAATCATGAAAGAAGAAAATTTTTCCCAGCGTAAATAGTAAAGTTACAAACCTGGATAGGAATATTTAGATTTTTTTTAGAAAATTTTCCTTCCTTGCATTGAAAATTTACTATATTCGCTAGGAAAAATTTTTGTTTTACACGATTATCCCAGATTACAAAGCTGATAGTAAAAATTATTTACTAAAGTCTTTCAGTGCATTCTAGGTTAGCTTATTGTCTGTGAAAAGTAATTAAAAACTAATCAGGTGACTTCAGAATATCAATAGAGATAGGAACTTTGTGCTTTAGCATATCAGCACAATTTTGCTCGAAAAATTTTAAATGTTATAAAACGTCTAAAAACCATATAAAACATGTTTTTAAATAGAAATTTCTTTAAATTAAATCAGCACAAAAAAGCACAATTTTGTCATTTAAGCAGCATAATTTTGTTCGGGTAATTGTGCCGCATAATTAGCGATTTTCAGCATATATTCAGCACATATTTAGCACAATTCGTATAAATTTATATTGATTATTAACGAAATAGTCATATAAAAATTTCAGGAAATTTCCGTTGTTTATGCTTTGAAGCAGATTCGCATAAAAGAATATAAAAGGGCCTTAGAATGAAAATTTGAAATCATAAGGAGTGAGATAGAAAAGGACATAGGGGAGACCGAGGAGGAAAGTAACAAAAATCAGTTTTTTGATGCTAGCATTAAAACTATTTGTCGGATAAGTTCTGTAAACATATTAATCGAAAGCTTGGCCTTTCACCTATTAAATAAAATTAGAATTAAACATTAATAATAATTTGATAGTTCACTGTAGGACTTTTTAATCAGCTCTTTATTTGTTACTTTTCTCCTCACCCCTGAGGTGGAAAGTAACAGCACGAAGGAGGAAAATAACACTTAAAAATTAAGGCTAGCATTTCAAATATAAAACTGCTATTAATTTAAATTATTTTTATTATGAACATAAAAAAAGACAAAGTGATATTAACCACATTTTGTACATAATTGGCAGATATTTTTGCAGTTTTTTGAAATCAAGTTTTTTTTTATATATTTAGTATTCGTTGAATAGCAGTGACATTAAAAAAGCATCGTTTCGTAAAAATTCAAATCAAAAGTCCAATATTAATTCTTTAAAATATAAAATAAGCATATAAAATCACATAGTTATAAAAAAGGAGGAGATTTATAAAAATAAAGCATTAGATGAGGAGGAAAGTAACAACGTGTTACTTTCCACCTCACCCCTCCTTTCCTTGGATTTCAAAAAACAAATTTAAATTACACAAAAGTATTTCGGATTTTTTAATTATGCACTAGCACGACTTAAAGATAAATAAAAAAGCTTCAAAAAAACGAAAACCATATTTAAAATATCTATAAAATCAAGAAAATATGATATTTTGAAAATTTAGGCAAAAACTTACTTTTGACGTAATTTTTGCACAAAATGTCAGCATCAGATATATAGCTTTCTGTAGACCCCTAACATAATTTAGGGGTGTTAGAGGGGGCAAAACTGACTACAAATTATTTAAGGACTATGTCTGTCCGCTCATTGGTTTAGAAGTTCTAAGCGTTGTTACTTTCCTCCTCGGTCTTCCCTACATAAATATGTCTGCCTTTTCTATCTCATTCTTGCGATTTGTCGGTTTCGATACAAAAATATGAGAAAAATAAATTGTTTACACAAATATAAATTGTCTAAATAATTAAAAAGTCTTGAAAGTTGCAGACGAAAAAATTTTTGGTATTTTTTTAATGAAGAAAGCAAAAAACGAAATGCTTCTAGGAGAATTAAATAAAATTTTATTTTAAACATTTTAAATTGTTTAAACAAATAAACAAAAAATTTCATCAAAAAATTTTCTGTCAATCGTTACTAAAGAATCGCCAACTATTAAAAAAATTATTTAAATTCGAAAATATAAGAAAAATAAATTGTTTAAACAATGGACGGAATGTAGATTGCGAATTATGAATCAATAACTTTTTTTTAGTTCTTCAATGAAAATTTCAAAAGACTAGATAATTCTAGCTGAATTTAATAAAAATTTGAGTTTAAACAATCAATTAAATTAAATCAATTACCTAAACTGTTTTTCCCTTCGCTATTTAAAAAGTTGTAAGCTTTTAAAATACCTATTTAATTAAAGTAAAAAATATGATAACTATTGTTTAAACAATTAAAAATGAATTTAAAAATGTAGCAAGCCTTGTATTTTGTTAAGTAAAAAAAATTATAAAAAAAATGACATAAGAAAATAATATTTTAGACCTATTTACTTATAAATGCTGAATTTGTGTTTATTCGTTCTTTAAGGCACTCCTAGAGAGTGTTTATTTGCAAAAAAAAATAATAATCGACAGTTTCTTCAATTTTGAACATTTGTCGAGGTCTCATAAACTTCTGAACCTTTTTCGATAAAATTAAGAACAATTTTTCGCAATTTTCTTAAAGAAGTACAATTTTTCCTTGTATTTCTTATGAGAAAAAGTGACGGTACCACTCAATATTGTTGGATCAAATTAAAAAAAATAGGGGTAAATTTCTTTCTTTTATTTGTAGTCAACTCTCGAGCGTCTTTAAACCATATTTCAAATTTTTCATTTTTTGAACCACCCTACTAGACAGAAACGTCGAGTATTATAGAAAAAATAATTTTAATACCTCAAAGTATAATTTAGACTAAAAAGAAATCAATTTTTCTATATATAAATAAACTGGAGTGTTAAAATTTCAATAACTACTAATCTTCCGTACATAATTTTGGTTGAAACAAGCAAATTGCCTTAAAATTAAGTAGCACATTTAAAGCACATATGATAGCCAATAAAAGCATAATTTCAGCACAATTAGGCATTTTATTTTAGCATAATTCGACCTATTAAAAAAGCACAAAGTTCCTATCTCTAAATATCAAAAATTATTCTGTATTTGAGCTAATAATAATACGATTATGATTATTTCAAAATTCAAAACAATTACTTACTTTAACTCTATTTTTTATTGAGATGTTAATCCTATAAGAGTTCAATATATGAACACTGAACTGACATTATTGGGATCATTAATTCTTCTCTTATTATGAATAGCGCACAAATCCTCCCACTTCTTTTTTTCTTCTCTTCACTCCCACTCATCTTATTGTTTCTGCAGTTTTATATTTCAATTAACTTGTGCCTTGCAACAGGTTTTAAATCTGTAAGATGTGATGGTTGAATCAAGCAATTTATATGTGTCCTTAATCCAGTATTGTCTCTGCAATAATTTAAATTTTATTGTATACAGTTTCTTCTTTGTAGATAGAAGAAGCAATTCAATGAAATACAATCATTTAGTTTAGCCATTTTTAATATAAATGACCGTTCACAGAAGGAATAAATAGATAATTTAGGGACCAATTTAGACGTTTAATCCCCCCAAAGATTATGTAACTTTTTTTGTATAAATCTGCAAAAAGAACTTTTTTTGTCCAAGACCATTAGTTTTCAAAATACCAATTTCTGAAAAAAGTTACTTAAAAGTTTATAATTAACAATAAGTAACAAAAAATAGAAAATTTGCCAAACCCTTTGATGTACTTAAAATGCATGAATTTTAAGTTTTATTGATAAAATTTTAGATTCAAAAGTTCAGGGACAAACGAAACGCCCCTATTGGGCTTCTACCGCCCGCATTATAAGTCTGATGCAGTCCATTATTAATTGAAACGTTAATATTTCTTTATGGTCCTACAATTGTCATTATTGTCACTCTAACTCTTACTTGGCTTTCTTAGTAAGGGTATCACTATGACATGAACTGAGAATCATAAACTATGTGTAATGCATGCATCAAGGTATATGATGAAAGTATTCTGAGAAAAACTAGTCTGTCGAACTTACTCATCTCGAGTTTCGTGCGAACGTCGACAGAGTTTCCGTTTCCCTAGGTGAACTTGAGAACTTGAACTTGAACTTGACCTTGCCATTGCATCTGGATACACTTTGCATTTGTCTTTCCCATAGCGCTATATTAAAAAGAGAAATCAGATTATAACAACAATTAACACATGTTGTTTACAACTGAATAATCTATTTTCCACAATTATTATTATTTGCAAATAATCTTACACTAGTGGACTACTCGTATTTCCCTGTTCTCTGGGTTCTAATGATAAAAACTAGTCGAATATTTAAAGTCAAAAAATTAATTATTGGGGAGACCGGGGTAAATCCGGTCACTTTTAATCAAATAGGTAAAAATCTAGAAAATTATTCTCTAAATCCAAGTTAATTAATATATTAATTCTTCTATCAAAATAAAAAAGAGTTTTTGACTTATCTTTTTTATAATTTTAATTATAGATCATTTGTAATTCATACCAAATTTCAAAATTACAATTTTCTAGGGTAAATCTGGTCACTTGATTTTTTAAAAAATTTAGGGCAACCCCGATAGTTTTATTTTTTCAATATTAAAATTCCCCTTATTCCTATATGAGTTCTATAAACAATAAATATTGGTTTAAGTTGAATTCATATCGTCAAATCGCTAGTGGCAGGATTTACCCCGTGACCGGATTTACCCCGGTCTCCCCTATATATCGTAAAAATTGAGAGTTACTTCTTACCCCCCCCCCCCGTTTTCTCCTACGCACGTGAGGAAACTATCTCAATGTCATATCCATATCATGTCCATTTCTGAATATAAGATGAAAATGCAAAAGGCAATTGGCAAATTTTTATAAGTCTTATAAATTATATATACAATATATCAATTAAAACATTGTAAAGACTAATTAATTAATATAAAAAGTATGATTAAAGAATTGGCAGTTTACTATGGTAAATGACAACCGTTATAAGTTAATAGCGCTCAAGTCAAAGGTAAGGTTGAATTTTATGTCATGAATGCGGAACTATCTGCGGAGACCTTTAATTAGCGATAAGGTAAACCAAACGTGTATTACTTTGATGCCACTCAAATGCGCGCTAATTATGTAAGTAGGCATTATCCTTACGAAACTGAAAATATATCTGACAGAATTACGCCTTAAGCACTTCTGACCTTTTCATTTATTACAATGGCTACTAATGAATCTACTTTTTATTTGTTAAATGAGTGACGTATTTCGAAGAAAAGTACCTAAATAACTGAAGTGCGATTTTATAAGATGATGGAAGAAAAAAAAGAGTGTATCTATTGCCTTTCTTGTAATAATTTATTAAAGTCAACCACACCCTATTTGTCTAATACACATACGTAAAATTGTGCTAGCTGGACATGCAAGCTGGCTCACTGAGAAAATTAAATGACTAAATATAAGCAACTTTTAATTAACACTAGACAGTACAACTGGGGTAGAAAACTACCCCAGAAAAAGTTCAAAAGATGGCAAATTTTGTGTGTGTGTTTTTTTTTTTTTTTTAATTTTTGACCATATTTTTGATCCTATTAAAAAACTAAAAACGCTATCTTCTTCCTTATAAAAAACGAAGAAAATAATATATAGTAAAGTTATTTTGCATTAAATATGAATCTTCTAACAACGAAAAATTTTGGAGTAGTTTTCCACCCCAGTTGTACTTTAAGTTGTACTGTCTATAGGGTTAAAACTGACCGAGTGAGGCTGCTAGAATAGCACCTGAAAAGCACAACTGTATTTCTATAACCATGTTTATACGGTTATGAATTGTTATAGAAACGTGTTAAGTTTACTTAGTTGCTAACTATCACTTGAGTAAAAATACACTCGGCTACTGAGGCCATCAAAAAGAATAATTTTGCTCAATTATAAGTTTGTGTCCAAACATGCAAAGTTTGTTCACATAGTGCATCTCAGCTCGGTTGTAGCATCAAGTATTATTATTCAATCATAGAGACTGATTACATCGTTTATCTTAAGATATGCAACTTTTGAAAAAGCACCTTCTGATAGGTTAGCTTAAATCGCTGCGTCTGCGCAGATGTCAACATAAGGAAAGTGCGCATCATTAGATGCTTTGTTTCGTGTTGACTCCTGACTGACTTTCTTGGAACCCACACTGAGGGGAAATATCAACAAATTTAGCATATGTAAAAAGAGTATCTCGTTACTTTTAGGACTTGGAGAAACATTAGAATATTCACAACCTACATTCTGCCGTTTCACAACCTAATTGAATCGTAAATTTTGGAAATGGCTCAACTCTGAAAACCACACTGAGAAAAATGGATGTTTACCCTTAACATCTGGATGTTAACGGTTAACATATTTATCACTTAACATAAGGACAGCTATCTAGATGTTCACACTGAGAAAATAAGCCTCTAGCCAAGCAGCTTTATTTCTAGGTTAGGGTTCCTCGGGACAAAACAAACAAAACACCGGCGATGACAATCAAACTTCTAGGATACCGGAGCATATGCTCTGCTAAAATCAATCAAGTGCTTTGCAGGTGCTATATCAACAATCTCTCTCTGCTAAATTTAATCATAAATTGGTTGTATTTAGTCAACTTATTTTCTCAGTGCAGGGTTAACATCTACATATTAAACTTTAATATCTAGATGTTAAAATTTAATATCTTACATGTTAACCTTTAATATTTTGAGGTTAAGCGTTACTATCTTGTTTTAAACATCTAATTCTAAACATCCATTTTTCTCAGTGCATAAGAGCCAATTTCATTATGAATTGTTAATAAAAAATGACTAACTGGTTTCAGAGTTTAGTCCCAATTACTTTTAGTAAGTGCAAATTTTTCACACTTGTATCATAATGCACTGCGCTTTTTTATTTCACATGCAAACCTTAATTTTGAAGACTACTATAATCATTTGCATTTTGTACAATGAAAACATTTTTCTGTAGCATTCACAGACGGAGATTGTAATTGTAATCAAACAACTGATTTTGAGACTAGTTATAGATTACACAGTCCTGCGAGGGTCAGTTTCTAAAATGGGTTAGGGTGATTCTTGTAGGTTTTTTCGCGCTGAACACGAATCTGTTGTCTAAAATGGTCCATCACGTCAGGATCTTGAGTAGAACCCATTTTTAGAAATTAATTTACGATGACTTTTATAGAAGTTATGTATATTTGAATTTATGAGATTTAACCACATTAACCTTCCTGCGCACGAGTTTCTACCTAAAAAGACGTTTCCAAATGCATACATTTTTCAGACTGATGGATTTTCATATAACTTGGTACCTTGAAGTTTTTGGGCTTTCTGATTAAGAATCTGAAGTCAGAATTACAAAATTCAAAATGGCGGATCCAATATGGCAGACGAATTTTTAAAAAATTCTTGGATTTGAATATAACTTGGTATATTGTGGTTTTTTGAGTCGCTGATTACGAATCTGAAGTCCGAATTACAAAATTCAAAATGGCGGATCCAATATGGCGGACAAATTTTTAAAAAATTCTTGGATTTTATTATATAACTTGATACACTGCAAAAACTGCTGTCTTCTAAGTGTCTTATTTTAAGACGTTTTGGTGTCTAAGATGCAAATGTGTCTAAAAATGAGACATTTTTTGCGTTTTAGATACAAAAACGACATCAAAATGTCTTAAAATAAGACACATAGAAGACAGCAGTATCCGACCAGTAATTTATTTTCGTCTGCTTGTTATGTTTCACGCGTCATTTTTGAGATACAGAAATTATTAAAAATCTACATATTTGACAATCCTTCCAAGGATTTTTTGTGCAATATTAATCAGGAGTTACTGCAGATTAATTCTCTCTTTGAAACGGCAAAATCGGCTCAGCCGCTCAAACGGTAGAAATATTTATTTATTTAAAAAATGTAATTTATAAAAAAATTAAAAAACTGTTGAAACAAAAAATTTTCGTCTTTTTTTAACGAAAGTTTAAAAAAAATTAACTCAATATGTTACATAGAACAGAAGGTACATATAAGGATTTGCATAGTTTTTCAAAATTTTGACATTTTATAAACAAATGCATAGGGTAGATGTACCGTTTGTGTTTAAAGTCTTTATACTTGAAAAAAAAAAATTTTATGTTTGATTCAAACATATTGAATGCACAAAGGAATTTTCGCATTCAATATGGCGTCACTGTTTTAACGTTAGTTTACACTTAGAAAATAAGTTGACTAAATATAACCAAGTTTTTATTAAATGTAGCCGAGAGAGGTTCCTGATATAGCACCTGCAAAGCACTTTGTTTATTGTTGCCGAATAAAGGCTACTGCTAACCTTAAAGTTCGGTAATCGCTGGTATCTTGTTTGTTTTGTTCCGAGTATCTTTAACCTAGAAATTGGCTAGTGGCATATTTTCTTAGTGTACTTTTCCGGTTGAACATGTGCGCGTCGTTTCCAGAGATTACGCGTATTTATCGATTCTTTGGGAAAAAATGTTTGCAATCCTGGCATTGTTTTTATTTAAGTGATTAATTAAATGTGGAAGTGTTATTATTTTATCGAAGAATTGAGTTATATCTGTAGTGACTGAAACTTTTGTCGACAAATCGGTTTACTAAAAATATTGTCATTTTACTCTCTAAATATGAAATAGTTAAAAATAACTAATTTGAAAGCAAAAACTCAGTCACTAATTGAAATAGTTATATTTCTACTAACCATTTAGTAAAAAATAACTACTTATTAGTCAAATTCATTTTTAGGTCATTTCAGAATTACTAATATTTTAGTAAAATTCAGTTTACTAATTCAATTAGTCAAAATTTAACTATTTTTTAGTTATTTTTTTACTAATATTTAGTCATATTTTACTAATAATTAGTTATTTTTAACTATCACTGCAAAAACAGGTGTCTTAAACTGACACACTTTTGGTGTCTTAGACGGTAAATATGTCTTGTTTTAAGACAATTTTCGCGTCTTAGACACCAAAAGCGTCTTAGTTTAAGACACCTGTTTTTGCGGTGTAATTGGAGATACAAAAATTCAGCCACGATTTTACTAATAGTAAGTTATTTTTAACTAATTCAAATTTAAAGAGTATGCATTTTTTTTAAAAATTAGACTAATTCGAAGTCTCACATTTCCACAATTGTGTCCAGTTAATGAAAAATGTAATTTACTTCGGTTTTTCAAAGTTAGTAAGTTTATATACACTTACACTGTAAAAACAGGTGTCTTACAAGTGTCTGATTTTAAGACATAAGACGTTTAGAAAACGTCACTTTCTCAATGATTTAAAATTAAGACACCCTAAAATGTCTTAAAAGTGAGGACAAAATAAGACACTTGTTTTTAGAGTGTAGAGCAATCTAAAAACTATAAAGAATGCTTTATGTAAAAGCAAGAAACAGAAATTAAACTATCGCAGAAAAGATGTATTTTGTGTTTAAAATAAGAAAATTTTGTGCTTAAAATAAAAAAATATGTTAAAAATAAAAATTTATTTTATTTAAAATAAAATTTACTTCGCTTAAAGTAAAAAATTACATTTTGTTTAAAATAAATAAAATATATATGTTTGAATCAAAGAAAAAGTGTGTTTAAATCAAACATAGAAGATCAATAAAAAAAATGTCCAAATCAAACTTAATTATCTTTGACTGTATAACAAAGTGAAATTAAGTTTAATTCAAACAAATTTTTTTCTCAGTGACACTGCAGTGTTCTTGGGAGCAAGGTGCAGTTATATGATTTTCAGGATTGTAGTCACAAGTACAAGCTTTAATTTAAGCTCTACACTTCTACACTGAGAAAAATGGATGTTTAGAATTACCAGACTGAAGTGGGAAACGTTTCTGAGTAAGGAATGAAAATTTATTTTTTTAAACATTTTTTTTAGGGATTGCGACCCTTAAATGTACTATTGAATGTTTTTTTAAGCGTTTTTGAACTGAGTTGTGTCTTTGTAACAAAAGGAATGTGAAAAAAAAGAAAAAAAAAGAAAATTTTTCATTCGTTACTCAGAAATGTTTCCCACTTCAGTACACTGAAAAAACAGTCCGGTTAACTTAACCGGAATTCTGGTTAAGCCCTATTTAACATGATTTTCCGGTTATTTTAACCGGAAATTCTGGTAAAGCTAACCAGAATACTAGAAAATTAACAAGAATTCTGGTTAAAGTAACCGGAAAATCATGTTAAATAGGGCTTAACCGGAATTCCGGTTAAGTTAACCGGACTGTTTTCTCAGTGTATGGTTTAGAATTACACTGAGAAAATAAGCCTCTAGCCAAGCAGCTTTATTTCTAGGTTAGGGTTCCTCGGGACAAAACAAACAAAACACCGGCGATGACAATCAAACTTCTAGGATACCGGAGCATATGCTCTGCTAAAATCAATTAAGTGCTTTGCAGGTGCTATATCAGCCCTCTAAGGACTAACTGGGGTCCTTTGTTCCCCCAGATTTTAAACGTGTATATGGGTGATTCTCCACGAAACCGACAAATCCATGTCCCTTGTGTTTTTTAAGAAACAAATTGCACATATGCACTGAGAAAAATGGATGTTTAGAATTAGATGTTTAAAACAAGATAGTAACGCTTAACCTCAAAATATTAAAGGTTAACATCTAAGATATTAAATATTAACATCTAGATATTAAAGTTTAATATGTAGGTGTTAACCCTGAACATCTAGATAGCTGTCCCTATGTTAAAGGATAAATATGTTAAGCATTAACATCCAGATGTTAAGGGTGAACATCCATTTTTCTCAGTGTATTATACGGTTCTAACCTTTTGTTTATTTGCTAGAGAAGTGGTAAAAAGCTTATTAAATAAGAAACATTTCTGGATAATTTAAAAAAAATCGTAGGGGGGAGGAGTGGTAAAAAACTGCATTAAAAAATAAGTTTTGCATTTTTCTTATCAGAACTAAATTTCTGAAAATTAGCAGTAATTTAATTTAAAAGTTTGAAAAATTCTACATAAAAAACACCTATCAGATTTACAAATTCAGTGATTAGGAAAAAATTTATTGGCAGTTAAAAATTATGCTACAATAAAATTTAATACGTGATAATATGTCAACTACGCATTATACACTGACCTAAACTCTATTTTTTATATTTGTTTTTATGTATATTACAACATGTATCATTAACGAAGAAAAATTATTTTGGGGTGTCTTTTTCCAAAAAATGCCTCATAAATGCATGATTTAAAAACTTCAATAAAAAATCAAAAACATAGCTATGTATAAATCAAATGGTGAAAATTGTTGCATTTGGATTCATAGTGTATACTGTTAAAAATATTTTGAAATTAATGAAGCATTTATGTTATAATTGTAACAGAATTTTTTAAATGGCATTACAGAAAACAGTTTTTAATGCGGCGACATTCTTTTCATTAATTCAGAAAAACTGAAGGAACTTTTTAATTTTTCTGACAAGTTTGATTATATTTACTTCAAACTTACAAAAATTATTTTAATATTTTTATAAATTGCAGTTCACATTTTATCTATACATACATATATCTATATTTTCAAAGAATTAATTATGCTTTCTTTGATGAGATATCGTTGTCTCAAAGCCAATTTTTTTACCAATGAATATTAATTTTCTGATCTAATATTCGGTCATATTTTTAGCATCACTTTTACAATATATGTAATAATTTATAAAGAGATAGTAAATAAAATTAAAAAGTATATGAAAATTGAATACAGGGTGTACAGCGGTCAGGGAAAAGTCAGGAAATTTTGTTTTTGAGACTAATAACTGGATACTCTGGAATAGAATGTTATATGTAGATAATTGTAAAGAATGATAAGACAATTTTCTTTATATATATAAACTTATTATACACATATACACATACGCAGAATTTTAAAAGTCACTTCTAACTTTACGTTTAAAAATATAGGTACTTAAATTTGAATGTCAACCTGCGAGTCAGAAAATTTATTGCTGCAGAATATTTGCTATGACTTCTTATTCTAGAGAACATTCTCAATTCACACTGCACCCTTTCTCTTTTATCCATTCGCTTTTAAGAATAAGTGTTGTATTTTTGCTCGGGGTCGCATTAAAATAAACAAAAAAAATTTCCTTGAGTTATCACCAAATTGAAGAGATGAAAAGTGCCGGTAATGTCTTTATTTTGTCCACTTCATAATCTGTTCAATAAATAATTTTGGTTTTTCTTTTGTTTCAGGTAGGTGTATTAAATTACTGGTGTGTGCATAGAGTTGCGTGAGTGTAGAACACTTTAAAGTAAGTAGACATTATCACACGTGTGTTTTTGTATAGATATTCGGACTGGATACATAATGCCAATGGTGTCTGTTTTACCTGAATTTACGCTTGCTATATAATTTATATAAGTTCCGCGTGTTTTCACGTTTACCAGCTTATTCCAAGTCGGCCTTGCGAGATTGCTTCAATAATCAAGTAAAGTCAACACTTTTGCAAATTGATTTTGTAAAAAAAAATCTGCACCAACATATTCAGAAGAATGAGATAGTTGGTTTCAAACGTGTTATATTTTTTATCGAGACGGAATGCCGAGTTTAAAGTTCAAGAATCCAGTAGCTAAAAGGGAATGCCTTGAAAGAATCGTTTACTATTTTTACTTAACTGCTAGCAATAGTGTTCCATAAATGGAACATTCGCAGTACGTGCTGTATTTTAAATGTTGGGGTTTCTTTGTCGGCAGCTGTACTTGGATTTTGCAGCGTAAACTTGCTTTCGATTTCCTCTTGTTTCTTAAAGTTTGGTGCAGAACGTTTTAGAAACCACAATTTTTTTAGATCTTATTTAAAATTTTGAAACTACTCATTTGTTTGTTGTAGTTTATTCTTGTTGGAGTAAGAGGGCTGTAACTTTGATATCATTTACCTTGAATCAAACATATACGTGATTGTTTTGGAACATTTGGAAGTCGCGTAATTTTTAAGATGAGGTTGGAAAGTACGTATCTTTTATGATATTTTTAGAAACTATATCGTACAATACCCACATAGGCACATAGATCATGCGTTGATTTCAAACCACGCCACCAAGATACGTACTTTCTGCGTTGTTCGTAAAATTGCAAATAGAAAAATCCTTTAATAAATTCACATTTTCATTTGATAAAGGCACACAAATAAAACCGAAACTTCATAGTTATAACTAGCTTTCGTGCCATCAACAGTATTTTTTTACAAAAAGTATTTTCTGACAGAAAGAATTTTTTTACAGATAGTATTTTTGACAAAAATGATTTTCTGACAGAAAGTATTTTTTTGCCAATAAGTATTTTCTGACAGAAAGTATTTTTTGCCAATAAGTATTTTCTGACAGAAATTATTTAAAAAAGAATTTTCTAAAAGCAACATAGTTCTCTTCCAAAAATTATTAAATTCGAATATATTTTATTAGATATACTTCCTATTAGCACATACCCGAACAGCACCGGATGTTCCAGCAATATTGGCAAGGTTGAGGCAAGGCATTTTTACTTTGAATCAACCTTGCCAAGTTGTTGATTTGATAAAAATACGCAAGTCATGTTGTAAATTTTTTTTTCATCAAAATAAATATTTTTCGAGAGAAACCTAGAACCAAATTAGCCTGAATCCCATTTAGCCTAAAACCATCTTACCGAAAATGCATTCAGCCTAATCCCATTTACCCTAAATTGTATTAAGGGACAGTTCACTTTTCATCCCGAACTTATTCCCGTCTACCTGCTCGGCGAGGACATCTCATTCCGGGCCTTCTCCCACTCTTTGGCCCTGCCTATCCCTCCGACCGACTTCTTCTACTGTAATAATTGCAAAATGTTTATGTTTTATTTAACATAAATTACATGTCCCAAACGGTCCAATCTTTTGTGTTAATTTTTAACACAGGGATTTATGTTGTTATGTTTATCGTTTGCTTGGCAGAAGTAAATTATAATCGTGTTGAATTAAGGAGTACATTTTATTCAATTAGTATTGAACTCTACCTTTTGCTTATTAAAATGAATTTTCAATATGAAATTTACGTTTTACCACAAAAAAATTAAGTGTAAATTACAGTGCTATTACTAAAAAAATTAGAGGTTATGCTCAAGAATCGAATGACATTTAAAGGAAGTATTAAATCCACACACGAAAAATGTTAAATTTTGACACAACAACTTTAAGACTGTTTAAATTTAATTTAAGACTGTACATAGAAAGGATGGGGTATTTGGCAGTAGTAAATTTAAACGGGTTATTTGGACGGAGGGGTAGGCAGGGCCCAAGAGTGGGAGAAGGCCCCGAATGAGTTTTCCTCGCCGAGCAGGTGCACGGGAATAAGTTGGGGATGAATCGTAAATCTCCCGTATTAAGCCTACATCCCCTTTAACCTAAAACGCACTTAGCAAGAAAATTAACCTAAATTTTACCTAATTTAACCTAAAATGCATTCACAGATTAAAACCCATTTATCCTAAAATGCATTTAGCCTAAATCCCATTTATCCCCAAAAGCATTTATCCTACATCTCATTTAACCTAAAATGGATTCAGTATAAATCCCATTTAACCTAAATCTTATTTAACCTGAATACCATTTAATCTAACTCTTATTTAAACTAATTCCTATTTAACTTCAATTGTATTCAACCTAAATCCCTTTTAACCTCATATGCATTCATCCTCAATCTCATTTAACCTAACATGGAACCATCATAAACCCCGTTTAACCTAAAATGCAATCAGCCTAAATCCCATCTAAACAAAAATGCTTTTATTCTAAAACCCTTTTAACCTAAAATGCATTAAGCCCAAATTCTATTTAATCTCAAATGCACTCATCCTAAATCCCATTTAACCTTAAATGCATTCAACCTAGATCCCATTTAACCTAAAATGCATTCAGCCTATATCCCATTTCACCACAAATGCATTCCGTCTAAATCCAATTTAACCTAAAATGCAATCAGCCTATATTCTGTTTTACCTAAAATGCATATAGCTTAAAAAAATTTGGCCTAAATCCCATTGAACGAAATTTATAATGTAAAATTTAGTCTGAACGGGATTTAGGACAAATAGTTTTAGGCTGAATGCCTTTTTGGATTTAATGGGTCATAGTCTGAATGCATTTTAGGTTGAATGAAATTTAGGTTAAATGGGATTTAGGCTTAATGCATTTTAGGTTTAATGGGTTTTAGGCTAAATAAAAATTAGGTTAAATAAGATTTATTATGTTTAATGGGTTTTAGGCAGTATGCTTTTTAGTTTAAATGGGATTTAGGTTAAATAAGTTTTAGGTTTAATGTGTTTTAGACTGAATGCATTTTAGTTTAAATGGGATTTTGGTTAAATGTAATTTAGGTTAAATAAGATTTATTATGTTTAATGGGTTTTAGGCAGAATGCTTTTGAGGTTAAATGGGATTTAGGTTAAATAGGATTGAAATTTAATCTATTAGATTTTCTGGTTTTGATTTTTTTGACCCAAAAAATTCAGATTCAACATTTTTTTTGCATTGTGTCATCTAAAATTATTTTTATTAATGTATTTCTTTAAATTTATTGCAAAATGTGTTGTAAGGAACATAACAAAATTTATGCAAAAACATTAAAAGCCATCTAACACAAAGTCAGTAATATAAAAAAAAATGTAGGTTTTTCAATTTTTTTGATCCAGAAACCAATCTTATACTTATATATCTCAGTTATACGATATTTTTTGTCAAATTATTCTAAAATATGACGAAATAACAGGTAATACTCAATTATAGAAAGTTTATCAGCAGTTCATAAAAAAATGCATAATTTAAAAATTTTCGATTTTTTACATTTTTTGAAAAAAATGTATATCTTCCTTTCTTATCAATATTTTTTAAGTCTGTAAGTTTATAAACCTAACTTGGGTCAAGACCTAACACTCTGCCAAATTTGGTTTCAAACAGTTCAGCTGTTTCTAAGTGATGCGCGAACAAAGGTTCTGTGACATACATTATGCATGAAATTTAAAGTTCTAAGCAATGTACAGACAAAACTCTGATTTTATTAATATAGATAAGGGGCCGTCCATATATTACGTCACACTATTTTTCACCATTTTAGACCCCCCCCCTCCCCCATGTCACACACTGTCCCATACATTAGCGCCATTTTTTCTGCTTGTCACAAATTGGTTGACCCCCCCCCCCTCCCCCTTAAAGTGTGACATAATATATGGATGACCCCTAACATGTAATGCTTAATTATACAAAGTTTAAAAGTAGTCCATCAAAAAATGTAAAATTTGAAAATATTAAATTTGCTAATTTTTCGAAAAACTCGTAAATCTCCCGTTCTTATTAATATTTTTAAAATCTTTAAATTTATAAACCTAACTTGGGTCAAGATCTAATACTCTGCCAAATTTGGTCCCAAAATAATTGAATGTTTGAAAGCAGTCTATCAAAAAATATGTAAAATTTGAAAATTTTCGATTTTTTCATTTTTCAAAAAAATAGTATATCTCCCGTTCTTATTAATATTTCTAAAGTCTATAAATTTATAAACCTAACTTGGGTCAAGATCTAATACTCTGCCAAATTTGGTCCCAAAATAATTGAATGTTTGAAAGCAGTCCATCAACAAATATGTAAAATTTGAAAATTTTAGATATTTTTAGTTTTTGAAAAAAATTGTATATCTCCCGTTCTTATCAATATTTTTCAAATCTGTAAATTTATAAACCTCACTTAGGTCAAGACCTAAGACTCTGACAAATTTAGTTTCAAGCGGTTAAGCCGTTTTTATGTGATGCGCGAACAAAGGTTTTGTTACATACAGACAAACATACATACATACATACATATAGACATGAAATTTTTTATGGGTATATTTGAATTCCTTGATGCTTAAAACGAAAAATTATACATGAAATTTAAAGTTCTAAGCAATGTACAGACAAAACTCTGATTTTATTACCTAATATAGATTACACAGTCCCACAAAAAAATAAAGTTTCCGGATCTGGGTATGAAACCAATATTTTCCTATGTATTTTGATTCGCTGAATCTGAATCCACCATCAAAATTGGTCCAGCGGGTCTATTTTTTGACCTAACCTCAAAATGAATAAAATGGTACTTTTTGTTCAATAGAATCTAAACCGGACCTACAATTTATACATAAGTCTAGGATCAATAGAAAGCTTAATTTATAACTTTTAAAACACTTTTTTTAAAAATTGTTCTAATACGATCATTTCTAACGAAGTTATGATGTTTTTTTTTTTTTGGTTTGGAACATTTGCGTATACCTAGGCAAATGACATGATCTTACATGATGAACTTGGTTTTTTCATCGAAAAAATACTATTAATATCTAATAGTTTGGAAAATCATTTCTTTCCATAACTCACTATTGATGGGTTTTGAACATTTGGAAAAAAGTCATATTTTAAGTAAAACATCATAACTTCGTTAAAAATCATCGTAGAACAATTATTAAAAAAGTGTTTTAAAGATCACACTGCAAAAACTGCTGTCTTCTAAGTGTCTTATTTTAAGACACAAGACATTAAGAAAGCGTCTTACGGTTATTTCAAGCTATTTCATTGGTTAATAATTTTAAAAGATGTTTTCTCATTGGTTTAAAATTAAGACACTTCAAAACGTCTTAAAAGTGAGGACAAAAATGTCTTAAAATAAGACACTTGTTTTTACAGTGCATAAATTGAGCTTTCTACCCGTGTAGAAATTTTGTCTCGGTCCCGACTAGGGCCTGACAAGAATTCCCTATCTAGAGAATTCACGCTTTCCCAACCAGGGCCCCATGAGGTCCCCACGAGGCCCCGGTAGGGTGCACCGTCACCGGTCTAGACTAGTTCTAGATAGGGAAATTTCTTCACGGGTATTGTTCCTAGACTTGTATAAATTTTAGGCCCGGTAAAGATTCTATTGAACAAAAAGTACCATTTTATTGATTTTGAGGTTAGGTCCAAAATCAAACCCCCTGGACAAATTTTGATGGTAGATTCTGATTCAGCGCATCAAAATACATAGGAAAATATTGGTCTCATACCCAGATCCGGAAACCTTTTTTTTGTGGAGCTGTGTTATTGATGTGAACTTGTCGCCCATACAAAGATCTTTTGACTTATATTTTTACAATAAATAGATCGTTTAACCGAAGAAATTTGATATTATTTTGACAATTGTTCTTAAAAGTTATGAATTTTCCAAACAGACACAAGCATTTGCGTATAGTTGATTTGGGACAAATGACATGATCTTACATGATGAACTTGGTTTTTTCATCGAAAAAATACTATTAATATCTAATAGTTTCCTAAAATATCCATTTCATACAGACATTTATAGTATACTATATCTTTAAATACGTCTCTCATTCATCGTATACAGATGCCATCAAAAGGTTAAATTCAAAGTATTTCCAGAAAAAATACACTTTCTATTTAAGTCTGAATGTATCCAATGTCGATTAAGTCAATGTTGATTAATTCCGTATTTCCTTCCCTAACGGTAAGCTCAATCTATGGATGAGTGAAAACTAAATTGTTTTCACTTCTCAAGTGAATAAATCGTTTCGCCAGACAGAAGCGAGGAATTGAAAAGTTGTGCAATCATGACAGGTAGACTTGAATGCTTCTTTTCTTGTAAAGGCAAAGATGCTCCATGTTCTTACGGTAAATTTAATGCAGTTAGTTTTCCCAACGTTTCATAAGTTTTGACAAGTTTTGACAATGTTAATATTCATTGAATAAACACTTCAAAACATGTAATATAACAATTAATACCTTTAAGAATTTCAAATATTAGTAAATCATTTAATCAATTTTCCAGAGACATATATAAACTCAAACTGAAATCAGAAGTGTTTTTTGAGCAATTTTTATGTATAAACTATAAACATTAAATACTCACTGATGTGTGTTGGTAAATATTGTTGGATTAATTTTCACTGAGGGGTCGTCCACATATCACGTGATATCTTTAGGGGTGGGAGGGGGGTAGTCAAAATATCACGGTCCATGAAAATTAATTTTTTATCCCACAGGCACAAACATGGCGCTTTTAGATGTCTGTAGGCAGGGTCTATTTTTATACGGTCAAACAAGTGAATGCATTTAGACCCTAACCTACAAACATTTAAAAGTACCAAGTTTGTGCATTTGGAACAAAAATTATCGTAAGCAACACGGGTTTAAAGTCAGTCCAATTTGTTTACAATGATGTTTGTGTACGACTGTCACTCGTACACAAACATCAGCGTAAACAAATGGCTGCCTTTAATCCCTTGTTGTTTAATATACTATTTTTAGCAATAGAAAAAGTATCACGAGGAGGGGGGAAGGGGTTCAAAATAGCTACAATTTGTATCACGTGATATGTGAATGATCCCTGACAATGAATGCAATCTTCACACTGTGTCGTCAAAACGTAAGAAGCATTTGTTTGGAACTTGAGACTTATTAGAAATACGTCCGACACACATTCTAGGACGTATCTAAGGCTCAAAAGAAGAATCGATACTCAGCTTTGAGAAAGCTATTGAACGACTTCGTGGTTTGACAATGGACACACTTAGTTTCAAGTAGGTCGATAGAAGCATGTATAAAATATACAAACGTACAAATTTCGATGCAAAATAATATGTATTTGATTTTTGAAAAGAATCTTTCTTATTTTTAAAAACTTGTCCATAAGACTGTATTTTGGTTTTATTGTAAACTATATATTTATTGGAATTTTACTGTATGCAAGTACAGGTGGAATATAAAAGGACGCACTCTCTAAATCTGAATCAGTGAAAATTTCACTGAATTTCAGTGACTTCTTTCTCGCGATATGAATCAGTGAAATTCCACTGAAAACCAGTAGAAAATAAATTGATTTTCAGTAATTTTTCACTGATTTACCAGTAGAAAAACAATTGATAACTTCAGTAACAGGTACTGAAAATGTTAGTTATTTTTCATTGGCCAATCAGTGAAAAGTTATATACTATTAATTCAGTTATTTACTACTGATTTCCAGTGTAATTTCACTGATTTCAAATCGCGAGAATGTACACTGCAAAAACAGGTGTCTTAAATTGTTCAAAAATGTCTTAAAATAAGACATTTTTCGTGCCTTAGACACCAAAAGTATCTTAATTTAAGACATTTTTGGCCAATTTAAGACACCATGTTTTTGAAATTTCACTGATTCAAATTTAGAGAGCATTACTGATAGGGAAAATTGTTCTTGCACCAAGGCTACAATACATTGGCTCAAGTAAGAATTATCCTTATCATCGGACCTAGCATAAATATTCTTAAAACAAGCATAAATGAATTGTTATACAAATATATCATTCCTGGCACAAATGCAGTTATTTTTCTATCAAATTAAAAATATAATTTTTACAGGAATAATTATATTACATTCAGGACAAATCAATGTAAACATATTTTTATTCTTCACTGAGAGAAAAAATGTCTTTTACCAAGGATAAAAAATGCTTGAACTATATGCTTGGATCAAAAATAACTATTCTTTGACCAAGAATGCATTCTTGGGTCAATGATAAGTTATTCTTGATCCAAGAATAATTACATTAAATCCGTGATCCTAAGGATAATTTGCATTTGATCCAAGATTTTTGCTTTGCTAAACGTGAACTGTACGGAGTTAGTATTATCCCGAGTCATACGTTCGAACCTGGTTTCCTCCTGAAAAGCTCTTCTTATGAAGGAGGTAAAAATATTAACTAAGGTTTTATTTGCAATGTGAGTAAACCCTGATTTGACCCTTAAACCTCGAGTTATTGGCCAAATCAGATGGTAAAAGGAGGAAAGCAGGAGGAATCTCGGAAGGAACTAAAACCTGATTACATTCTGCTTAGTATTAAGTTCTAAACACGTTCTTGCCTACTAAAGATTCTCTAAGTATGATGCAAGTAATAT